>OY728145.1:1944794567-1946110192 GCA_963277665.1 Viscum album | reverse complement strand
TGATACACCACCTAAACATCTTAGGGTAAACTTCCCTTTATGGGACTGATAGGTGGAGTCAGAGTTATTGGTTAATTTTGACGGTATTTTCTATATTTTGAGACCATGGTAGAAGAAGTAACCCATAGATAAATTACAATATTTAAGAGTTAAAATTATTAACATTGGAAATATCAGATGTATCACAATTTTAAATCATTATATGAAGATGTGTACAAATATTTCATGTATAGAATTATAGTCAACATGGAAATGGAATATCTATTGAAAAGATATAGTACTGTGTTTGATGTCAATTACAAAGGAATCAATATGTTTAGTGGTGTGTTTTACAAACAAATCTACAAGAAAAAGATGACATATGAATAAATAAATTCTATTTGGAAGAAGTTTTATGACATATATTCTAGTGATATAATGGAATAATATACAATAGAAGTAGTCATTAGGGAACTACAAAATCTGTCTATTTAATATAATATTGAAGAAATAATGGGTTAATAGCATGATAAAACTCCTTTTACTCAAAATTGGAAGGAGAAATAGGAATGTTCAAAGGAAAATTTTGACATTAATGAATTCTTTATGGAATGGTTGGGAATTAGGGTTCCTATGCATGTTGGGAATTTTTGATGTAAAGAAAAATATAAATAACACATGATGAACTCTTCAAATTGTGTGAATTGAATGAGAAACACCATATATATTTAATTTATTAAAAAAATACGGTTTCAAAAGTGGAATGAATTATCAATAAAACAAAAGTTGAGGAAATTAAGGATTTAAATGTCTACAGGGAATAATTCATTGTAGTTATCATTGAAACACTAAAGAAATGATGATAATGATGATGGTGGCATTTTAAACATCAATAAGAAGTTTTATTCTACTCATAAAAAAGAATTATTTATAGAGATTAAATTCCTAAATATAATGGTGTGGTATGAAAATTAAATAAAAAAATTAAATAGTTGTATGATGATAAATTTTAGATTAGGGTTGTGATTGAAAATATTAATTCTAAAAATCCAAAATACACAGGGAATTTTTTTGATCTCAAAATCAATATTTGGAAAAAGAACTTTATCATTATTTAATGAGTAATTTTATGAAATAAAAGGGTAAAAGTATAGAGGATATAAATGGTAAGGTAATCAATAAAAAAATTCTAAAGGATAATAAAATCATATGACTACTAGTATGAAATATTTTTATAAGTACACAGTGTTTATGGACAATGTCAAGAATAGACAATGAGACCCAATAAATAATTCAGAGTACATCCAAAGAAATAAAATTCCTCTTAATAATTTCAAATAATATTATAGGATTAATTAAATAAAAAATTTATTCTTTATTGATTCTATGCCAAATTAATCCTCACATATAAGGTAGATCAATTTTTGTTTGAGGAAAAATCATAACAGAGTAATAATGATAACATACAACAATACAACTCAAATAAAGCATTATTCATGTAAAAAGATAGAAAAAATGAAAAATGTTTCTTATATATTAAATAAATTCATTATGATTTATGAAAATTATGGTAGATAAAAAAATCAATATTAATAACATGTAATTAAAGGATACTACTTTTTCTGAATGTTATATTCACAATTCTATGTATTATTCTTCAATAATTAGAATGAATGTTTCATAAAAAATAAAATTGGTAGAGGCTAAAAACATAAAGAATCAAAAAAATTATGAAAATGTATGTTTAACTCATTAGTTTCGAATATGAGGAATAACTCCCATATAAAATAGAGGAATAATATTATCGATCTCAAATGGAATTGAAGCACCAAGCGTAGTTTAGGAATAAAATGGCCTATAATTTTCTTTAGATATCATTTTTGTGAAAAAAATGAATCAATATCGTGTTTAAATTTTATATGTTATTTGTACCTATCACTTTACAAGGAACTAAGATCTTATAATTGTAACTATATATGATAAAAATGTGTTCTAATGTTCAGAAATAATAAATTTTTGATGATCCTTATCCAAGATAAATATATAATTATGGAGAGATATAAGAGAATGAAATATTGTTTAGTTATTGGTGGTATTTATAATAATTTAATTAAATTAAATTGATTGTGTGACTTGGGACATGAAATACAATTCACCTTGAATAATTTTACTATTAATGGAATGGATGGTGAAATTATAATAAAGGTAAATAACCCTAAAGGGTAGGTCTTCCACATCACAATAGAAAAATATATATTATTTCGATCAAATGAATGAGAAAATAGGTTTTCCCAAAATTTATTCACTATGTAAACCCAAAATCCAGGTAAAAGTTGTTGAAAACATAACGTTCAAAAAAAACAGTAACCTTATAGGTAATCATACTCATAAATTTGAAATTCATCAAAAGGGAATTATCATTTTGAAGATATAAATTCAAAATAATAAAAAATTTATGATATCATTTGAATTAATTCATGTTGATTTTTGTGGACTGATATTGCAAAGAACTACCTATATTAAGATGTATTATATATTATTCATTATTGAAAAAAGAATTCTTTCTTGTAAAAAGTGATTACTCACAAATATTTGGTGTTTAATTTCATTATATTATACTAATGAATACATGAACATTCTTGGATTGAAAATATTATAATTTGTTACCAATAACTGAATAGAGATTAGAAATAATCATGCTTAGGATTATCAAGAGAAGAATACGATGTTGAAATAACTTATAATGGTGATAATACCTATTCAAAATGTTGTCTTTGATAAGAGAAACTAGATGAAAAATAAAATTCTAGAATCATGATTATAGAAAAATACCACCAGATATATTTTGGAATGAAATTGTTATAACATCATTCAATATTAAATTTTTTTCTTTTTTTCATTTTAGTTAGGAAAAGAATCTATTAAGATATATAATGTGAAAAATCCTATATTTAATAGATTTTGAATATGGATATGTAAATATTTTATTCTAACTAAATGGTATATCAATTATAATTTCAAATCTAAAGGAGAATAATGATATTTTTGGATACAATTTACAAGAAAAAGGCATAACAATACTTCAAAAATTTGATTTCTTTTGTTTGAATACCAATATATCTTTTTAGTAGAGAACATGTTAATTTGTTGAACAACACAATGAAAGAATTTAAAAGTAAATAGTGAGTTAATAGAGTATCTCATAGGAAATAGAAGTGAAGAACACAGATTATGATAAATTTTTTCTGATAGGGAAAATATTGTTAAAAAAGAATCAATTAACTACATTATAAATCAACATTATCATAAGTACATCCCAGAATTTTTTTAGGTTTATATGTATGATAGTTAGTTCAATTCTATAAATGAATAACATCATCAACTCAAGAATATTTATACATGTGAAATTGTTTTGGTGAAAATAATTAATAAAAATTTCCTAAAATGACTATATTTTATGAAATAAGCTTAATAAAGTAGAAAATGTGATATAATACTAATAATGACTCTAGTGAAAAGTCTATTCAAAAATTATTTTATAAGAGGTGAATGATTCATTTTCTCCAATGGAAATATTGGAAACGATTCGACTATTTTGGGATACAATAGTGTTAAGGATATATATTGTTTTCTAATCATACATGAAATAAGAATTCCTTATTAGATACATTGAAATAGATGTATAAAATGAAAACCTAAAAATATTTCACATTAATAAAGAAGAGAATATTGTGTGCCTATTCATGAAGATAACATATAGGATTAACTATGATGTTAATTCCTGGTGATATATGGTTTACCAATATTTGAAAAATTTAGGTTTTTAATATGGTGAAGATTATCATATTCACAATATCAATAAATTCAATGATTGAAGGATGATTATTATCAAACATGTGTTTGACCGAAATTCTAGAGTACTAGGAGAATCTAAATATAATGACTATACTAAATTCATAAAAACAAAATTTGAAATTCCAATGACTTGAAAAGATATTTTTTTCAATAGAATATAGGTGATATTGTATCATAATTCCTTGAGACATGTATTCTAGTGTTAAGAATCACTGCTTCTAGGTGGTTTCCATTGGATTTTTTTATAGAACTAGAGACATTCAAATTGTATTTATCTAAAAATGACCTTCTTTCTAAAGGCATGCATTCGTTATGTTTAGGCACTATGATACTTAAGAACATACATTTGCCGAGAGGATAGGAGGTCAGACTCATCACACCCTTTTAAGTGAAATTATTGTCTACTCAAGGACTCTCGTTATAAATCTAAGATATTTTCATGAATCCTTATTAATTCACCAAGTATGGCATAGGTTTCCTATGTATTTTTCAATAATTTATTAACATGTGTAAAATTTAGAATCATCCGTATGTATTTATGGTTCTTCATCAATAGAGATATCCATATGTATTTGAGGTTGTCCATCAATTCTATCCTATAATATACTATTTCATGAATCTTTTAGTCATAATTATTATGATACTGGTTTTTAAGCCACTCAGCGGGGCACTCTATAATTTATTGTCAGCTATGGAGACAAAGGTTTTGTCTTGTCTTGGGATCATCCCAATAAAATGGACTACCTACATAGCCTAGAAAAAGGATTCTGAACCCTCGTATTTCAGTGGAACTGAATTGGACAAAACATACTTTTTATGGTCATGTTATAAAGACATATCCATCCAATATAATTTCATGTGGTATCGACATCTCAGTGGAAGATGCTTAGTCAATGTTTGGTGTGAGACTTATGTTGAAGCTGTCCAGGAAACATGGAAAAGATATGGGTTTCCTAGTATGATTATACCATGTTGGGAATACTTCCCAAGGATAAAAGGTTTGATTTGAAGTGTTGGGTTTGAACCTCAAGGTGGCTTCTTACGTATCCCATTTGGATGAGAATTAAATCCCATTTAGTTTGATTAGTCTCATAGGAGAATATAGATCTTTGAGAGAAATTAGATTGGGCTTACTTTGTGAAAAGGATGACTTGTTGAATTGAGGGATTAATTTTGGGATTATTCCTAAGGAGGATTCATGGATTAAGAGAATTAGGGTTAGACCCCAGAAGAGGACATCCAATGAGTTCGGTCTTTGAAAGGGCTTCCTACGTATCCTGGATTGAATTGGAATCAATGTACTCATAGTTCCTTTGATTGTAAAAATGTTGTGACAAAAAAATATCTATTCCCATGTGAGTCATGCTCAGTATGAGAATAATGATGATGTTAAATATTCAACAAATTCATTCACACATTCAAATTGTTTCTCCTCTACTAGTGGAAGATGGTGCGTCGACCGTTGAAGAGGGAAAGGCGAAGAGTATTCCCTATGTTCTATTTACATTGGACAGGGGTCTAATGTAAGTAGGAAGGAATGAAGGTTAAGGGATTAAACCAAAGTGGCTGCTCATATTAACAAAGCACAATGGGAGAGGGAAAATATAGCAAATGTCCCTGTGCCCATATCCCCTTTGGTCTTTGGCACTGAAGAAGAAAAGATGAGCACTAATGTTTTCTCCTAAAAGAAACTATAGGGTCTTATGCCTCGATGGATGCCCTAAAATTGATCAAGGTAGTAGAGGGAGACATATCCTTTATTTTTAAAAGGAAAAGTATTTATGAACTGTATCTTCCTCTTACAGAGACCTGAGGTTCTGGGTCATCTCTTCGAGAAGGGAGTGGCCAGGACACAACTGTTCTCCAAACTAGGAACTTCCCAACACTATTTCTAGGAGAACAATCCATGTGACTATTGATATAAAATCCCAAAAACACTCAATGAATCCTAACCCCATTGTGAATAAAATGTGGGAAACCTATGACTATGGAAATACAATCCCAAATTGGATACATGCTAATGTGGTTGTCCCAGAGAACTGATAATTCATGATGTTTTGGTGGAGGTCTCAACAGAATCCTTTTCATACAAGGGAGCCAAATAATAAGAGGCATTTCCATGAATGGATTTGAAGATGTCTTGATGGATTTCAAACTGAAGTGATTATTTTAATCAAAGAGGGGTGCCCAAGTAGGTAAGGGAACACAATTATGGGCACCCAAGTATACTTGGGAAACTTGATGTTCACTTAAATGAAAAACAACCTGTGTGTTAATTCTTGGGTGAGACCTTTCTCTAGCCTTCATGAGTATCCAAAGGTTGTTCTAGAATTGAGGGGCTCAATTTCCAATAAAAGTAATAGGCGGTGCACAAGTATTTCAATCTAGAGGAGGTTGGGCTCTTTAGGCACGCATGTGTTGTGGTTTTCAGACACTAAAAAGACTTAAGTCTAATGATCCTCCATTAAATCTTCTGCTCAAGGTGTTTAGGAACTACATTGATTGTTTTAGAAGATTGGGTCCAAGTAATAGGGTGGCCAAAGGTGCAATTGGGTTTCAAGGAAATTCTTCCTTGCAAATTAGGGCCCCAAGGGGCTATTTATAGGCAAAAATAAGACCTTGGGTGAATGGAATTTGTGATCACAAGTAGGTTGTGTGGAATTTTGGGGTGCGTAAGTTGTTGTGTGCCAGATGGGTGGTGCCTAAGTATACATGCACTCTGATAGTAATTTGGATAGACTATGGCGAAGAATTGAGGACTTAGCCAAAATCATAGTTTCATTCTCTTCCAACATTGTGGAACACATGTGTTTATGTGTAGGTACCATGAGCACCATTTTAGAGGCTTAACCAAATTTATTTCTTCATATCGCAGGGGCTGAGCCCCCACACCCCTACTTGGTGTCTGTTCTAGCATTCATTCCCGGCCCTTTGGGCTAGTGACTTCGCTACCGTCACTGACCCCGAAGAAAATTTCAGAGTTTCACCACAAACTTTTTTAACCTGGTTGAAGAAATTTTGTGGTGAAGTTCATGGAACAAATTTCATGTTGTATAAAAATCTCCCCCTAGAATTTGATTCGTTCATAATGAATAAAATATCGTTCTAAGGTAAAATTAGGGATATTTGAAGCATTCCAACACCATTTGGATAGATTTGGAGGTACATCATGTTTGGAAATATGATCAATGTTTTTTGCCTAATCCATGGGGCCTAGAGAGAATAGTTTGATTTTTCTAGGATTATATAGAAAACCACACAAAAATTATATCTCTTGACTTTTTATTTCTCAATATTAAATAAATCACACAAAAATGAATGTTTAGTTTGCTAGAATGCGACTTTTGTTTAGGGTTTCCTTTCCAGGTTCTCAATCTAGTGAGTACCACATCTTTTGGTGTTGGAAGTTTAGAGTCTTTCATGTTGGACTATAAAGGGATAGTATTTAAGGTTGTATAGATTTGGCCATAAATCATGAAATTAGATCCCAAAAAGACCTTGTGGTTAAGAATTGCATTAATATTCTTTAAATATTTCCATGGGGTATCAGAAGCCATGATTTTTATGTTCAACATATTTAAAACATGTATCAACATATGGGGAGTTTCTTCCAAGAACTAAGTAACCATTATTTTTTCAAACCCGTTATGGGGGTTGTATTATATAGGTACACTTAGGGAATATGCTGCATAGCTATATAGTGGCATATTTTGGCTGACATTCCTATTATATAGGTAACTAATTCAACTCCACTTAAGGGCACATACTACAATGTTAGGAAAAATAGTTCATATGAATTTAACATTTAACTATTGAAAGATAGGTGAAAATATGATTTGGGGGACACAAGACCATAGTGGGTGGTCTTTCTAAGGAATAGAATTTTAATAATGAAAGGGATATTTTAAACCAACATATGTCGTGGATTGGAAAAAAATTTCTATAAAAATTTGGTGTATTAAGAATGTTTAAGATTTATCAGAAATGGGAATTTTTAATATCAAACTATGTAATTTTAAGTCATGTAGTTAAGACAATGGTACTTTTCAGTTTTTAAGTCATGTAGTGAGGACATTGGTACTATGCAGTTTTAAGTCATGCAGTGATGACATTGGTACTGTGTTGTTTTAAGTTATGGAGTGAAGACATTTGGTGGATTTAATCTAAGGAATTTTTCTATGACCAAAGGAACAAAACTCTCCAAGTTTCATGATAATTTGTTTGGAAACATAAAATCATATTTATGTATGAAAATAGAAAATAGTAAACAATGATTTTTTAATTTTTTGAACTGATGAATGATATGGGAAAAGGTCAAAGAGAATTAGAGGAAATATTTTCCAAGAATGAAGTTACCATTATTGAAAAACCCGCTATGGGTGCTGTATTATGCAAGGCCAACTAGGGCATATGCTACATAGCCAAATAGTGGAATCTTTTTTCTAACAGACCTATTATGTAGGTAACCTATGCAAGGCCACCTAAGGTCATCTCCCACATAATTGGAAAAAAGAGATCTCAAAAATATTACCTTCTACTACAAAAAGCTGAAGAAAGTTTAGGGGGATTCATATTTTCAGAAGCATAGAGTTTGGTTTAGGGTGAAAGGTACCTGGTTATGGAAAAGATATTTCAAACCATGATTTCCAAAGAATAAGGGGTTTTTATCACATATGGGCCCATGATTGGAGATCTGTGCATCAATAAGTATCTCATTAAAAATGGGAATCAATCCATACATAGTTTTTGAAACAATCATTTCTCACGTCAATCGAGTTTGTCATTGAGAATGGGGGATTTTGACAGATTCTGAGAGAATGGTAAATCTTAAGACATAATATGGTATTAGGACCAAATCATATATCATAAGAAAACACTCTGTATAGATCTGATTCATATTTAGTAGGAGAATATAAAAATAAGAAGCTTTTGTGACTGTGTTTGGGCCCAAAATTGGAGATTTGGGCATCTCTACATATTTCATTGAAAATGAGAATCAAGGCATACAATGTTCTTGAAATAAGGTCTCTAGGAAGATCTGACATAGAAATAGGAAATAGAGGGACTCATGTTCCACTAAGGAGTATAAATGTTGTCATTGATGTTTGATTATGGATGTTTCAAACGTCAAATAGAGAAAACATTAGTCATTATTAAAATGTCAGGCAGTTTAACGTCATGTGGTAAAGATGAAGATGCTATGTATTTTAACATAATGCAACATAAATTCTTATGGTTGTTATGCAGTTTAATGTCTTGAAACTAGGACATGGGGGTTGTGTAGTTGTTAGTCTCGTAGCACAAACATTGTATTGTTTTGTTTTATGTCTTGTAGTGAGGATGTTGTACTGTGCAGTTTTGAGTCTTCTAGTGAGGACGTTGTACTGTTCAGTTTTACATCTTGCAGTGAGGACATTGTACTGTGCACTTTTAATTCATTCAGTGAAGATGTTGTATTATGCAGTTTTGTGGCTTGCAGTGAGGATGTTTTACTATGAATTTTTATGCCTTGTGGGGAGGACGTTGTATTATACAGTTTTAAGTCATGTAGTGAGGACATTGTGTTGTGCACTTTTAAGTCATGCAGGGAGGACATTATGTTGTGCAATTTTATGTCTTGTATTGAGGATGTTGTTTAATTACACAAAGTATTTATTTAAAAATCTAACATGGGTTAGAGTATTAATAAGACCTCTAGCCATTGAGAATAAGGAATAATATCTATTTGAATATACCTTAGGTATTGAATAAGTTCCTTCCCACTTTGGCTCATGCTTTTATGGTCTCTTCCCTGATATCATTGGAGTCCTAAGGACCTACACCAATTATCCTTAAAGAATTGAACATATGTAAACATTCTTCTTAAAATCTTGTGTTATTATGTTTTGATAGACTTCTAAATGATGTAAAGTATGCAATCTTTTATCGTATAATCGTTCTAGTTCATTGAACTTTTTCTGAGACCTCTTATCCATAGACTACTGATCATATATTTCCACTCTAAGTGAATGAAAATTTCATTCCTATCAGAAAAACTACATCGGTTCTATATACCAATGAATAAAGAGTTTTTTTAGTGGAGGTACGGGTAGTGGTCTGGTAATCCCATATTGCATTAAAAAGTTTATAAGGACATGATTTCTTATCTCTATCCACCATCTTTAGAGAATATTTTATATGGTATTATTGAAGGCCACTATCTTTCTATTGGCTATCGCATGATAGGAAGATGAATGGTTGTATTTCATATTATGTTCCTGATATAACCTTCTTACCTAAGTAGAACAAAAATTGGTTCCATTTTCCATCAATGTAGTATGAGGGACTCCAAACCTGGTAATGATATTATTTTTGAAAAAACTTACATTGATTTTGGATCCAAATTCATTGAGAGGTATTTCCTTAGTCCATTTAGAGAATAATTCCTTAGAAATAAGGGAATATTTTTATTGCTTAGTCATGGCTGAAGGTTAAGGTCCTACTACATCCATTCTCCATGTGGGAAATAGCAATGAGTATTTATCTCTATGTAAAAACTCTAGGGGGTGATAAATGAATATGGAATGAAATTGGTAGGGATGGAATTTTTTAGTGAAATCATTACAATCCTGTGTCATTGAAGGCCACATGTATCCATGCCTTCAGTTCATATCAGAGAGTTTGTTCCCAGACTGGTGAGCACCAAAAGCTCTTGAATGTACCTCTTTCATAAAAGATTAAGTCCCTTCTCCATAAATACATCTAAAGAGGATTCCATTAAATCCTCACTTGTAGAGGAACATTTGGTGGTCTGGACTATCAAAAAGAGTGAAATTGGCCACTCTTCGCCGAATATGTTCTTTTTTAGCCCTATTTAGTGGAAGTAACCCTTTGGAAGATATTCTAGGACGGATGTTCTCCATCATGTGGTATGACCATATCGTTTAGAAATATGATTAATTTTATTAATTTCCTCTATTACGGTTTGAACAAAATATGAGACCACATAGAGATGGGATATGTTAATGATCATCTCATCCCGATTTGGCTCTTCCAAGGCTATAGAAGAATTATCCAGTGCATTAACATGGGCCTTTTTTTATCATGGGACATAAGAAAATGTTGGATATGAAGAAAATTCATCCATTAACCCTATAATTTAATCATACAAAGGGGTTAAATCATTTTTTCTGGGAAAATATTCCTCATTTATTTTCTTAATTACCAATTATGGATCTCATTTTACATTTAAGTGATTAAATTGAACCAGAAGGGCTAATTCTAAACCTGGGAAGAGATCATGAAATTTTTCCTCATTGTTGGTACTACCTTCCGATAATAGTAAGTAATAAGGAAATACTTCCTTTTCTATGGAAATAAAGATAATTCCTATCCCATCATTTTTGAGTTTTGGGTTTTCCATCCTCTTTCCTATTGTACTTCTAGAGGCACCATCAAAGTACATTTCCCATTATTGGGAATTATCCGAAATAGAGAATACTTATTCATTAGGATGTTCAGTATGTAATTATGTATCTTATGCAAATGGATTCTCAACAAATAAGTTGTCAAGGATTGGCCTTTTACTGCCTTTTGAGGCACAAACGTGATATCAAACTATTTCAAAACAACCACCCATGGTGCCAGATACCCTGTAAGAATAGGATGACTGAGGATATATTTGTGCCAGTTATTGCGAGAAACTAATTAGACCTCATGATGTCATAGGTAGTGCCTCTATTTCTGAACTACAATTATTATTGAAAGGAAGAATTTTTCAATACTTGAATATTAAGTTTCTATATCAAGCATAGCTCAACTGATATAGTAGAGGTTATTTTCATTCCCACCATCATTGTTTTGGCAAAGGAAAGAACCTAGTGATTGCATTAAAGCTGTCCCATAGAGAATAAGTGGTCTTCCTTCAATAGGCATCATTAATACCAGTGGACTCAAGAGATATTTCTTTAGTGTATCGAATGATTGTTGAAAATCTTTGGTCCATTTGTAGGTGACTCCCTTCTTCATTAATCTGGTGATGGGTAAACATTTTTTGTCCAAATTGGCGATAAAGCGCCAAATATTGGTTAAGTGTCCTTAGAGACCATTTAATTTATTCAAATTTCGAGGTGGTGACATACCATGGATTGATTTTGTTTTCTCAGGATGAACTTTGATACCACGATGGTGTACATTGAATCCAATGAATTTTCGTGAGGTTACCCTGAAAGCATATTTTAAGGGGGTCATATTCAAACTATGTTTACAATGTTTATGGAATATGGTCTCCAAATCAGCCAATTGATTGGAATGTTTTCTATATTTGACCACCAAATCATCCACATAACATTAAAAAAACTTTCATAAGAAATTTTAGATGATTTTAATCATGGTATGTTGATATGTTGCACCCATATTTTTTAATCCAAAGTGCATAACCCGATAGCCAAACAAACCTTTAGAAGCTCTTATGGTAAGAGATTCTTTATTCTCTAGGGACATATGAATTTGATGATACCCATAGTAGCCATCCCTGAAGTAAAGAGCTTTATAGCCATTCATTACATCAATTAAAATCTCTGTAATTAGAACTGGAAAAACATATTTAGGATAATGTCTGTTAAGATATCAGAAATTAATGCAATTTTTAATTTTACCATTCTTCTTTTTCATCGGTACAATTTTCGCCAACAATTTAAGATATTTAACATCATTGAAAAAGTTATCCTTTATATGCTTCTCAACTTCATCTTCAATTTTAGAAGCATGAGTTGTGTGTGTTCTTCTTGCTGCCTACTTTAATCCATGATGTTCTTCTATAAAATTATAATGATAGGTGGATACATCAAGATTAAGACCTTGAATTTTTCTATAATCCCATAAAAATATATATCGATGTTGATTTAGAAATTAATTATACACCTGTTTCTATTTATATATCACGGTAACATTAATAATAGTGGGGTGTTGATCTTCTTTTGTAACAAGATTTATTTATCTGTGATCATCCGCAGTGGTAGAAACACCATCCTCAAATGCCAGAGGTTTATTCCTAAGATCTTCCTCTTCTTCTTCATTACACATTACCTATTTTGATTCCACTTGCATTGTAGATGTTATATCAAATCTCTCAGAGTTAGAAGAGGAGTCATTATTTGAACATCCTAAAGAAGAGGCCACCAAATATGCCCCTATTGTTGACGAAGGGTCTTCTTGGGGTAATAGAGTTGATATTAAGGATTGATAATCAACATCTTTGTCTTTCTCTAGAATTCCAATAATTTCTTCCACTTTGATTGATGATGTATAAGATTGTTGTAGTTTAGTGGATGAAATGAAGAAATCCCAATTTTATCTTCTATCATTTCTTAGTGGATCAATAGTTTCTCCCATGATATCAGGCTCGATTGCCATAATTGACATTATGGAAATTATTGGAAAAATTCTTTTAATTGGTTTTACCATTTCAATTTTATTGATGGGTAGCACATCATCTGTACTCAAATGTAAAAATGAAATTTCTGGGACCTTTTCCAATCCATTAAGAACAATAAATATTTTTATTTTATTTGTTATGGACTTCGTCCCATTTGTGTGATAAAACTCTGCCTCAATGTTTTGAGATTCCCATGTTTTTTAATGGATCCTTGCCACCATACAATGTCCTGATTTGACCATTGAAACAATACAAATGAAATTGCTTATATGACAGTGGTATGGTTTCATGCTAATGCAGCCAAGGTCATCCAAGTAGAATGTTTAAGGTTGTGTCCTGACGAACAACCGTGAAATATGAATTAGACAAAAGATTTCCAAACTGGGCTCTGAGTGTAATATTGACCATAGGTTCTTGCTCTTTCTTTTCATATCTTTTCAACATTAATGTGGAAGGAGATAAATCAGATTCAGTCAGTACCAATCGACGAAGTGTACAAACAAGGATGAGGTTGACTCTTGATCCATTATCAATGAATGCTTGTTAGATGTATTTGACATTGATATTTCAATAAAAATACAGGGGCTTGATATGTCCATGATAAAATGCATCTTCATCTTCATCTTCATCTATGAAAGATAAAACTACATGACATTATGTAGGATCATTCTCTATATGGTAAACCTCAGTTGTAGTAACTTCAGTTTCAAACTCTTGAGGATTTGAAAAGGCCTAAATGAGTGCCTCTCAAAGATATTTTGACACATTCAAGGAATCCATACTTTATGACATATCCGGTACATGGGAAAATTGATTCAAGACATCATACCTTTGGTCCCAATGTCTGTGTTTCCCAGCAAGGGGATGTGGTTTTGTAGGTGCTTTTGAAATTGATTCTTCTAATGTAAATGTATTATGTGTTAGATCATAAGCTGGAAATACTCTTGGCATTGGTAGATTAGACCAACTATGTCTATTCAATTACTGAGAAGAAGATAGCGTATCTTCTAATTGGTCTTCCAAAATAATTGTGTCAGAACCAATATTGTCTTGCCTAGAAGAATCTCCTTGTTTTTCTTGAGCCTGAAGAAGGGTTCTTCCATGATTTTCAGCTTCGTATATGGTTTGAGTAGGGTTAGTGTTAAAATGCTGATTTCTAGAATTCCCACATTTTCCCTTATATCGTTGACCTTGACCTCTTCCTCTAGCTCCCAGATTAGGTACAAGGAATTATGGCTCATTATAATCGAAATCAACTTTCGCATAAGGATCTGTTAAATGGATAACATTAACATTAAGAAAGATCAATTCTCTATCTAATAAATATTTTTCTTGACAAGTTAATTTTGGTTCTTCTTTTTTGCAGGGCAGTTCCTATGTTTTTGAAATAGATGTCATGAAATCTACCAGGGTCAAGGACAACATTGGCCTTAACATGAGATCATCTTCTTCTAACTCCTCTTTATCCTTATGTTCACTTTGCTTATTTGAGGAATGAATTTTTTATGAAGATGGGTTTTCTTTGGAAGATGTGTAGGAAGAAACAATTGGTTGTTTCAACTATGTTTGTAATATGGCGGGAGTCTGGTTGATCATTTTCCTGATCATCCAATCAATATATTGCTGCACATTTTTACTTTTTACTACCTCCCATTCTCCCTTTTCCTATGGATTGGTAGCAGCACCATATGCTACCTGAGCTGATGAAATTTTAAGTTTCACTTGTCTAGAGTATACCATTTTTTGTAAGGGGTGTTTAATAACCAAACACTCCTGAATGGGATATTCCTACATCTCATGGAAGGGATAATACTTTGGAAGATATCCATCACTTTCTTTAGTTGGTTTATTTTTTCCATAGAAACTAAACCAAATTGTTTTCTAAAGTTGAGATGAAGTATCCAGAAACAATTTCATTTTATAAAGAATAAATTATATTCCCTAATTCCTCAAACAATTTCCGCCATTGATCTCTTTGATCATCTTTATGAGGCGGTCATTGCTGCTGGTGATGAAGAGGCAAAGCCCTTCAGTATGATGAAGGACATGAAGGACATGAAGTAGAAGTAGGTATAGATGCCTTCTTGAGTGTAACTATAGTAGCTTCTACCTTTCATATCCACCTCCCTGTAGCTGATGGAATTAAATGAGTTTCAGACTTAGTTTCTTATAATAGAGTCTTTTATTCGTTGAGTGATTGAAGTGAGGTATTGAAACCCTCTTGTGTATTTCAGATGGATCAATGGTGTGTGTAACACAACACATAGATTTTCCACATGGATTGGCAGAAACTCTTCCTGAGGGAGTGCTAGACTTATGGAATATGTTAACTCTTTCCATTGAATAATGTAACATGAATCTCTTTCATTCTTCCTTTTTTTTATAATTGGGATGATCAAAAAATATCATATTTGGTTCTGTTGAGTTAAATTTAAGCAAAAATTTAGGACAGAGATCTTCACACCCAGTAATTGATTAAGACTATAGACATGTATACTAGACAAAAGACGGTCCCTACAATAACTGCACAAAAAACCTTAGATTAACTACTTATTATTGTTGAGATGATTCCATAATGAGATCACAATGAGAAAAAAATGTGTTAAGTGATGTTCTAGATATCCCGAAGAATTGAACATTGGGAATGTGGTATTCACAAAATTTTGTGAGGGAGGAATTGCATCCACCCATTCAGGGTAAGCTATCTTATATGGCTTAAGTGATGAACGTCATTCCTCCGTATCTTCTAATTGAGTTGTCAAGGCTTCAATTGCATTCATAAGAATTTGGGGAACATCCTGATGATCAGTAACTTGTAATGGTATTGAAACAGAATCGTTAGATGGTGCAATGACCGGCAAAACCACTGATGGTGGTGCTGATATTTTCCTTAGATAACCCATGTGAATAAGCCAATCAGAGTTCATATGGTCCTGCCTTGATTGTGTACCTAGTGGAGGGAATTATTTATCCCCATCTATAGATACTAAAAATCCTCTTTGATAAGGATATCCTTCAAGATGTGCACGTTGAGGACCTACCTATAGAGTACGTCTAGCAGAAATGATACTTCTAAGTAACTATGTATTAAGCCGTATCAACTCCTTCATTTCCTCTTATTTTTGTGAAAATAACTCTTCAAAAGAAACAGATTGACATTATCCATTGGAAACTTGAGATACAATCTAACTTTTTCAATTCCTCTTGTTAGATGTCTTTAAGAGGTGTGGTAGTTGGTTATTTGAAGGCATACCTAGATTCCAGGTAAGAATCTGATTTCAGTTATGCAGACCTTATTTATTTTCCTCAGTGTGTAACATGTTATGTATAAGAACATCATCTTCTGATTCCCCTGTACTAGATTAATTATCTATAAGATCTTCTGCAGTGGTGTTATTGGCATTCACTAATGTATAATGCATTAGTGGCATTTTGTCTCCATTTTGGTAAGATCGTCTCCCTCTGTATCATATATGATACTCGGTTTTCCTATATGATGAATTCATAAGAACTGTTTAGAGGATAGTAATCCAAAGGTAATCCTTGGGTAATTCAGGTATACACATTCTTTGTGGCTTATTCCCTAATCGGGAGAAAACCAACTTCTTTTGAAGTGGGGATTGTAGATGTGAAAAAGCCTCTAGCCCTACAGGTTGGGGCTGTTTCTATTATTCTTCTTCAAATCTCTATGAATTGTTTAATGGATTTAAAGGATGAATTATATGATCCCCCATCTTTTCAATATGTTGTGATTCTAGAACTACTATTACTGATATTCGTGCATCTAGTCTTTTTTATTTTGCGAATTTTGGTTCAGACATTATTTGGGTGCATTATCTGACATCCACTAAAATCACTTGTTTCAGAAGATCGCTTTTCTATTTCATATATTTGCATTTTATGAGACCTTAAATCCAATATATGGGATTCTTACTCAAGATTCTCAGATACGTGATGTAAAAGTAACTCAAAAACATCTTTTCTTTGTGCCTGACTCTGATAAGGGTTGGTCGGGGCATGTTCTTGAGCATACCTTTGATTACATACAAAACTTATTAATTGTGCCTGAACATGGGAAATAACATTTCATGAGACCACTTTTGGTGGACTTTTATGATTTTGGATTAAAGTGAAATGAAATTCTCCATGTGCACCCCATCCTTGGATACGAACGCAAGATGGGGAATCTAAAATTATCTAGTGTAGAATCTTTATAGAATTGAGGAATGAACGCTGAAATATTCTCTAATATTTTTCATCTTTTGGATGTTGGGAAAAAAAGAGATATAATATGTTATTTTGGCGCTGCAACCCTTATATTCCCTTTAAATGGTTTTGATATTCATCATCTGGTAGTACGTTGGTTATCAAATGACGAGGAGACTTCAATAAATTGAAATGAATATCTTGAATGAAATATTCTATCATCAATTATAGAATGCTATACTAAGAATTTCCCCAAGGCCAAAACATGACTGGTACTTATCCCTTAGCGAATTGTTTCACCATGTTTACCACATCCTCAAAATCTTTCATTATAGGTTTCTTCAATTGGCCTGACCAAAGTGGATGCTCTATATTGGAAGTCAAATTACCCAAAGAAGGTTAGGATAATGACCATTACTTTATGATGTCTTCTAGTTGAGAAAGTGTTTCACCTATCAATGAAAAATCATCAGACTTGAATGGCATTGTGTTTGCATGTTCCTCGAGATGGGAGGGCTTTCACATCACTACATAGTAAATTATAATATTTTTTGACATTGAGAAAGACTACCTCAGAAAGACCTTTTGTAGCGAAAGACACATGGGGATGATCACCATGATAGATTATAGAAAGGGGTAAATCTTTGATCTCATTGGTCTTCTGGAAACATGGAGGGTTTTTGTGGCTCCCATCTAGAGATAGACACTCTAACTTGACCAAATTTTCATGAATCAACTCTTCATAATGACGTGTTCGATGAGGAACTTCAGAATTACTATTTCTACTCTTATAATTTATGTAATGAGAGGGTAGGATATTGAGCATAAATAGATAAATGTCTGAGGGCTTCAAGAACACTTGTATTAAGAAGAGCCAAATAATGGATCGACTCTTGATTTTCCAATAGTTCCTGACTAGAAATATTCCTAGATGTTCTCTTAAACTTATTTTGGGACACTTTCTGTGAAAAATGGTTATCATGTGTAGGTGTATGTGCCTTCCTTGAAGTGGTTACCGAAACAGAATGATTATCTCCAATTAGAAAGGGAGTATGTTCCAGATCTTGCTGTCCGTATGATATTGGGCAGTATGCCCCATGAACCTCTTGGACTAGAGCAATGTTGTGTATCTTCTCTAGGATGGCATTCCAATGTGTTATCCCATGTGTGGGGATAGATTTATGTGTCTGTTCTCGTTTTACTACTTAGGTAGTTTTTATAATATCCAGGCATGCTTCCAGAATATGGTACGTATTTTCATATGCCCTTTCACCATTGATAAGATATGTTTGGTGACTTCAATGACTGGAACATGCATATACATTTATTCCATATTTGGTGTAGGTGTATGTGCCTACTCCTGTCCTCATTTTCCTATCATTGGGTATTGATAGTACTCATACATGGTGGTAGAGAGTTGAGTCTGCCCCATATTTATTGTCAAACCTTTCTGAAAAACTTATTCGGGTTCTACCAAACAAGAATTTTGGAATACTTTATGAACATTAGTAGGTGTATGTTACTGCTGGCAGTTTCCCATCAACTATGGTTGATGAATGTCTTTCAATACTGGTAGATGAGACTGCTAACAGAATTGGTGATTTTATACAAGTTTATGATCATGTTTACCAATTTCCACAATATTGGATTGATGAGATTATTTAAATGCAGTCAGACGTGCCTACTGATAGGGTGATAACTTGTATGTTGGTGTATGTACCTTTTCATGGTACTCCACTAGGTTTTTCTGGTGGGTTTCTTCTAGATGAGTCTACTGGGATGAAAAATTAGAATAGACGGGTGTATGGGTTTTTCATTATTTTCCATCAAGTTAGGTTGATGGGATTCTCCATAATTTGTAGAGATAAGAAATTTCTCACTATTGATCGAACATTGTCCTCAGTGATTCGTCTTGCATGCTCGGGTCTGAGATACATTGGTTAAATATCCAAAGGCAACACCCCCATATTTTTCGGGGTTCACTACCACACGATTCTAGTGGTGATTTCTATTGGGAGTCCTTAGGAAGGACTTTTTTATTTTGGAATTGAGGCCTTGAGTGACATCTTGATCCATCGCCATATAGTATGGGAGGGATTGATTATAGTATTCTGTGGAAAAGGACCCCAAATGTTAGAAGACAATAGTGGGAACCTACTACTTCTTGATCATCAGTCGTCATTAGCCAGATGATCAAGGGTTGTTATTGACCTAGAGGGCCTAACATGCAGCCTTCAAAGTCAAAATTCTATTGTGCTGATGGTACTCATTCACCAACACATTAGAGACCCAGTGTTGAAGATGCTGGGTTGATGATGACATCCTTATCGTGGATGGGGATCCTACTTTAGAAGCGGTAAGAAAGTTTACATATGTTGTTTTGATGAAATCCATTTTGGAGTGAAGGGAATTCTGAGAAACACTTGAAAGAACAACAAAATACATTAAAGCATCATTTTTTTAGATGGATACATGTGTTATTTATTCCTCCTTCTACCCTTCATTTATCAATTGATAGAGGGCTAACTAGTGGGTAACATTAAATACATGGATAAGTATTCACGACGGGCTCACCATTTTTGTTTAATAGTTCATTGAAATGTGTATTCTAGTTTTAGGAATCACTACTTTCAGGTGTTTCCATTAGGTATATTTATGGAACTGGAAACTTCCAATAGTTATTCATCAAAAAATGGCATGATTTCAAAAGTTAGGAGTTTGTTTAGTTTAAACATTACAATACATAATAACATACATTGTTCGAGAGTATGGGATGTCGGACTCATCACTCCCTTTTGAGGTGAATTATTGTCTACCCCAGGACTGTCTTTATAAATTGAAGATATCTCCCTAAATCCTTATGAATTCACCAAGTATGTCATAAGTTTCCCTTGGAATTTTTAATCACTTATTAACATGTGTAAAATTTAGAATCATCAGTATGTATTCAAGGTTCTTCATCAATGGAGATATCCATATGTATTGGATGTTCTCCATCAATGGTGTCCTATAATATACTATTTCATGATTATTTTAATCATCCTTATGATGACACTGGTTTTTAATCCATTAAATAGGGTACTCTGGAATTTATTGTCTTATAGGGAGATGAAGGTTTGGTTTGATCATCAGATCGTTCCCTTAGAATGGGCTACCTATGTATCCTTAAAAAAGTAATCATAACCGTTGTATTCTTGTCCCACTGAATGGGACACATCGTACCTTTTATAGTCATCTCATAAGGATCCAGTAGTGTAGTTTAATGTCATGTGGTATGAACATATAAGCATAATATGCTTAGTCAGTGATTGGGGTGGGACTTATGTTGATGTATCCCAAGGAACATAGAAATGATATGGGTTTTCAAGTATTATTATACCCTATTGGGAATAAGGCCCAAGGAGAACCTGTTTGATTTGAAGTGTTGGGTTTGAACCTCAAAGAGGCATCCTACGTATCCCATGTGGATGATAATCAATTCCAACATAGTTTGATTAGTATCATTGAATAATATGGTTCTTTGAGAGAAATAATTTTGGGATTACATCCTAGAAAGGATGCCTTGGTGAATTGAGTGTTTAATTTGGGGATTATTCCTAAGAAGGATTCCTGGATTAAGGGAGTTTGGGTTGGACTCTTGAAGAGGAAATATAGTTAGATCAGGCTTTTAAAGGGCTTCTTATGTATCATTTTTTGAACAAGAATCCGTGTTCTCATAGTTTCTTTGACTGTGTAAATGTCGCGACGATGACAATTATCTAACGCCATGTAATTCTTGATCGGTGTGAGAAACAAGAGGATGACAACAAAGGCATTCAATCTTTCAAACTATCAATTTTTTCCTCATCTGCTAGAGGAAGAGGGTGTATCAACTATGGAAGAGGGTGAGGCGGTGACCATTCCCTCTATTCTATTTACATTGGTCAAAGGTCTATTGTAAGGATGAAGGAATGATGGTTAGGTGATTAAACCAAGATGGATACCAATTGTGAAAACACACAACATGAGAGGTAAAGAGTAACAAAATTACTTGCGCTCATCTCACCTCCGGTCTTTGGCATTGAAGAAGAAAAGTGGATAGCTGATGCTACCTCCTCCAAGAAAATATAGGGATTTTGGCCAGGATGGTTGAGCTAAAATTTATTCGGATCACGGAGGGAGACTTATACAATAGTTTTAAAATGAAAAGTAGGTATAATCCATATCTTCCTCTACTAGAGACCTGAGGTTCCTGGTTTTCTCTTCGAGATGGGAGAGGCCATGACCCAACCTTTATCCAAACTATGAACATCCCAAATTTGTTTTTGGGAGAATGGTCCATGTGACTGTGGATATAGAAAACCCACAGAAACACCATGAATCCTAACACATTGTAAAAAAAAATTAGGAAACCTCTATCCGGGGAAATACAAAACCCAAATAACAGACACACTAATGTGGAATTACCAATGGTTTTATAAGTGAAGAGGTCTTCTTGGAGGTCTCAGTTGAATCCCTTTCATACAAGGTATCCAAGTAAGAAGAATATTTTCCATGAATGGATTTGAGGACGGTTTGATGGATTTTAAACTGAAGAGAGTAAATGAATCAAATAGGAGCACCCAAGTAGGTATGGGCATGCATGTATAGGTACACAAGTGGACTTGGGTGACCTGATGATCACTTATGCGATGAACAACTTGTGTGTTAATTCTTGGGAGAGACCTTGCTCAAGACTTATAGAGTATTCACAGGTTTTCCAAGAAATGGGGAACTAAAGTTCCTATAAAATGAATAGGAAGAACACATGTATTTTTGACATGGGTAGGTAGGTCGATTTAGGTGCACAAGTGTTATGGTTTTCAAACACTAAAAGGACTTTAGTACAATTATCCACCCTTAAATCCCCCACTCAAGGTGGTGAAGAACTACCTTGAATGTTTCGATAGAGTGGGTAAAATTAGTAGGGGGACCAGAGCAATAATTGGGCTTCAAAGAAATCCATCCGTACAAATGGGGGCCCAAGGGTATATTTAAAATAAAAAATTAGACCTTGGTTAAATAGAAATTGGGCCCGCAAGTAGCATGCATGACATTTTGGGGTGATATGCGGTTTTGTGCCAGATATATGGAACCCAATTATACTTGCACACTGCCGTGATTTTACTAGACTATGGAGAATAATTGAGGACTTAGCCAAAATAACAGTTTCCTTCTCTTCCAGCATGGTGGCGCGCATGTGTTTATATGCAGGTATCCTGTGCACCGCTTTATAGACTTAACCAAATTTATTATTTCATACCACAGTGGCTACACCCCTGCACCCCTGGTTGGTGTTAGTATTGAGCTTCAATCCTGGCCCTTCAGGTCTGTTCTGTTACTACTATCACTGACACCCATGAAAAATGAAGAGTTGCACCACAAACAATTTTACCTTGGTTGAGAAAATTTTGCAGAGAAGTTTATGGGTAACATTTCATGGTGTCTATATGTACAATGAAAAAAGAAAAGTTTATTTATAAATCCAATTATACCAAATATGGTCTACAAAAATTTGTATTGGAAGACTATGGGGTTAATAAAGCATAATTATTTACGTAGATGATGTTTTTAATAGATGAAAAAGGAAAATAGGTCAGTATAATGGTGTGTAAGGAAATAAATTAGAAAAAACTAAAGACATCACACTATTTTTTCTATATATCAATCCTTATGGTAAAAATTTATTTCTGAAAAAACCCACAATCTGTAAATGAAAAAAATACTTCTGTATATTAAATAAAAATAGGATTATAGATTATTTTACCAAGAAACAAAATAATATTAGATATTATTTTATAGAAATATGAATTTTTCCGGTTCAATAGATGATATAAATTCAAAATGGAGTGATGAATTTTATCTTGGATATTTTATATTTCATGGTTCACCAATAAGAATTATTATATCTCATTGATTAATAGAGAAACTGGAGGTATACTAACTTCTGAAACTTTTAAAAAACATTTATATATGGAGATCAAACATTATGATAAAGGAGTTATGTTAAATTATATTTTTATAATCATGTGTGATAACTATTGTTGTATAAATATATAAAATGAATTCAATCAATAAATGAAAATCATGTCGAGATCAAATATCATTTAATCACGGAGGAATTTGAGAAATGTATGGTAGGAATGGGGTATGTGTTTACTAAAAATAAAATTTCAGAAATCATGATAAAATTAATTTTTCTATACGGTTCCGAAAATCAATTAATGTCTATTGGTGTTTAAATAACTATATTCACTTTAATATATTGGAGAAGGGACCCATTATCTCCAGAGGTTATTTTCATTCTGTTTTTGCGGATAATAAGTAATATTCATAATTTGGTTTCATTATATTGAATGTATTACCTTATTTTTATCATGGATGTGTTAACATAAATTCTTTGTTAACATCAAAGATGTTGTGTTTGGGTTCTTTGACCAAATTGAAGACATATGGGCTTAAATTTTGATATGGGGGAGGTAAATTCTCAGGGAAGGATGGTGGATATTTTCTCTTAAATGATTAATAAGGGAAAGAGTATTAATTTTTATGAAAAGGGTGAGTTTGCATTAATAAAACGTTGAGGGGAGTGCATGAATTCTTAATTTAGGAGAATAATTTTTTTTGAGATTTTAGTAGGAATACATGAATTTTTTCAGATTTTGTGTCTACAAAATTAATGAAATGAGAATCTATGTTAGATTATATTTTTGATGAAATTTTTATATAACTCTTTTTTATTGACCTGAGAAATGATAATGTGATCCTAGAGTGAATGATGAATGAATAATTGATTATAATATCAGAAATGGGAATGTTATTACTGGAGGATAATGTTAATTTTTTTGATTAAGTGATGGATTATTTCTAAAATACCCAAAGGGGGAAATTATAAGGGAAAATAAATATTTTTGTTGTTCTGATTTCGGATTGGTATCTTGAAAAGTTTCAATAAATCAATAGGAATTGATATTATAGAGTTTTGAAGAGTTTTGAGGATGTTGCGGAATTTTTGATAGTTGAATAACAAAGAATACCAGAGCATGTATATAATAATTAAAAAAAGTGATGGTTTTAGTTTGGTTTAAATGTTTCATTATAATGGATGTGTATTTCATTATGATTATTGTCTATAATGAAATTTTTAAACATTTTTGGATTACATAATATATTTGATGCCTCAATATAAAAAATAGTTCCATGAAGTGTAAACTTTCACCTTGGTAGAGGATGTTATGAAAATTCTGTATATACCATGAGTCAATTATTTTGTTGTGATGAATTATATTGCACTAGGAAGTTTTAAATGGATATGTATATAATGTATTAACATAATGTAATTTACTGATTTTTAACTTGTCATATTCTGTAATCTTTTGAAGGATAAATAACATTGTGATGATGTTTGTCATCATGCCATTAAAATTTCAAGGAAGTGGTATTTTGTTCAATAAATTCTTATCTTTTGTGGAATGTTTTTAGATTTCAATTGTAATATATTGAATTGAATAAAGGGTAACTTTTGGATTTTCTGTTAACATATATAATTATATTCACTCTTATAAATTGATGAATATAGAGGGATTTCCAATATTAATATTTTTGGACGAATAGATAATTTGAAAATATTATGTTATTGTATTCTTATTAGATTTTCATGGTGTCCATCATATTAATGGAAACAAAGTATATTGTTATGGTGGTAATTGTGTAATCATTTGATATTGGTTTATGAAAATCAATATGTTCACTTGAAAGACCAAAGATTTATTTTAATTAATGAGGGAAATTGATTCTAAAATCATTGTGAGGTTTATAGACCCATATGGAAAGTTAGACAACTATGAAAATTAAAATAATTAGAACCTATAAATTAATTATTAGTATAATTATACATCACTATGTGTTTACAGTTTATACTTTTCCTAGGGAAGGTGAACTATGTAATTTTTGTGCTCTATATTTTCAAAATTGCAATAATTGGTTGTCATATTCAGTTAAATTTCAACTCAATTATAAAAAATATTTATGGGAAGGGATGTTGTAAATTTTCATACCTTGATTCACCCATTATACATTAATTTTTACTTATATAGGTCCATCACCCAATGACACATAAACCGAAATTTGTATAAATATTCTGAAATTTATTGAATTTTATACTAGTAAGCTTTTATACAGTCTCAATGATCAAAATAAAATTTTATAGTTATTTTTAAATAATTAGAATGCCTTCCCTATGTAAAAAAGAAACATATATTAATACTAAAATTTCTATGAAAGGAAGGGATATAATATCACAAAATGAACTATGTGAATGAATTTACTAGCATAATGCTTTTTTAGATCTTAGGAAGGTTCTTCTGTAATTTAATTTTCTTACCCCCATGATAGTGTTGTAATGGTGTCCATGACATTCCCAACGCCCTTATATTTCATCTTAATAGCCAAAATGAGGATTAATCTCACACATGTAACTGAAGCACTCGAGACACTTGTTTGGGTACACATTCTTCTCATACAATCATACAAAAATATAATTATAAGTAAATTAAAATTATATTTTTATATTAAAAATATATGAATTAAAAAAAGAAGTTATTAAATAAACAAACATACTCATTAATATATATTTAATTATAATATGTATTAATTATGTATATTATCTATATAATAAATATTTATACTATTTTGAATTTCACAGATATATTTTTATATATAATACAAACATACGAAAATATATTTATAGGTTTAATTATAAATATTCAATATATTTAACATACTTAATAATATATATAAATATAAATAAATAAATAAATACATATAAATACAATAAACTTAAATATATACAATTAATATAGTTAAAAAAATATTTTTTCATATTTTTATTATTTATTTATTTCAATATGAATATATTTATATAATAAAATATTAAGTTTAATTATAAAATAGTAGTAAATTTTTTTAATTATATATATATATATATTGAAAATTAATAAATAAATCTATTCTCACATAAACACACACATATTACTATTACAATAATATATTTATACATTTAATTATAAATATTTCAGATATTTTACATATGTATTCAACGATATATATATATATATATAAGTTAAAAAAGAAAATTTATTAAAATATATATTAATTATTATATGGAACACTTTTCACAATATATGTATATTTTATATTTATATCAATTTAAATAATTTATATACTAAAATATATTATTTAATTTAAAATATTTATAAAATATTTTAATATTAGAAGATTTTTGGAATGTATAATTCTTCATAGAATATGTTTAATGCTATGAAATTTTGAGAAAACACAAGAAAAAAAATATCCTTTCTTAACAATAGTCTGGTGATAAGATAGAATGTATTTTAGAATTCATTATGAATGTCACTGATCAATATTTTATGTTTTGTTTCACACACACACAAATATATATTATAATATATTTTTATATAATTAAATACATAATATATATCATTTAATAAATTTAAATACATTTGAATAAGTAGGTTAAATATCATTTTAGGATATATTGATATTATATATATTACGTTATTAAAAAAATTTATAAAATAATATATTTATATTTTCTTTTTTCTAGTTCATTTTTATGAATTATAAAATATATGTTTCTCATAATATTATTTTATTAATAATTACTTATTTAAAATTTTACATTAATTTGACAGTATATTTTTATTTTAATATGATTAAAATATTTAAATATATACTTTATTTCAGAAAAATTGTTTTTTACATGTAGTTATGAATAAAATTTATATTTTTTATAATATATATTGTTACATATATAATTATAAATATATATACAAGAACACACCCACTTATTTACCTATAACTGTATATATGTATACTAATTTATACAATTTGAAAAAATACATATAAAAATTTAAATATGAAGTATATTTTAAATATTAAATAATTAATTTATTTATATTTTATAATATACATAGTTATAATAATATATATATAATTATAAATAAGAATATATATATATTTATATAAATAATATTTTAGAATATATTATGAATGGATCCCTTTATCAATATTAAAAAAACTAACAATATACCTTATTTATTAGCTCCAAAATGTAGTAAAAATGTCATCTTATTATCGATAGTAAAAATGAATGAAAAATGGGACATTGTATGAGTACATTTAAAAAATTCTAATTAAATTCCATATCCTTTTCTTTTACGTTGATTTATTCAACGCTAAATTTTTGAGATTTATATTTTTTATAAGTTTACATCATTATCATCTATTTGTTTTATATTAATTTTATGTGTCTCAATTCCATTATTTGTTATGTTTTGGGTTAAAATTCAACATTTTTGCCAGTTTAAATATATGAAAACCGAGTTATTGATATATAAAATATAATATAATTTTAATGTTTTTAATATAGATTAAAATCCTTTAATTTGGAATTTTAAAATAGAATAGAATTCATGATTTTATAATGATGATGATTTTTGAATTGGTAAATTAAATTAAATCGAGAAAATTATTATTAATATCTATGTAGAATCCATTGATAAAATAAAATCATTTGAATGAGTAAATGGTATTTAAGAACCCCAACCACATGTAAACCTCCAATACCTATAGTAACTATATGAGTGATCCCAAAATCTCACCTCCAATAGGTCATGAGTTGGAAACATACACCGAGGGTGTAAAACATGCATGTATAGGACAAATTAACCTCACGATCATATGATATAAAAAATAATTTACAAATAAACACTATAAAAATTAATTAACAAAAAATACATATAATTTATTATATTTCAAGGCCAAAATACGAAAATATTTGTGAGTAACTACTAGAGTAGAGACTAAGAACACAAGTACCCCTTGAACTACTTCCTTGAGCTAGTAACACCACACAATATCTCCAAATCAATATCATGGGAATTATATATATATATATAGTGGGTGAGAATAAAAATATACTTAGTAGGATCATCCCAAAAACCTCTTGTGAAAATATGGAGGAAACATACTAAATCCCCAATTAATAATGAGTAAAATAAAATTGTTACCTAAATCAGATCAATTATATTACCATCCGTACAATGATTTATTTACCATTTAATACATAGAAGAATTTTTTATAATATAAAATTAATATATAGAATATATTTACCTCATTTCCATTATCTAGACACCCTTATATTTTAAGATATAGATCAAAAAATAAAATTTTATTTCTTTGATAGCTTCTGATACAAGAAGCAGAGAGTCTAAATGAACAGTAATGTGGAATAAAATTATTTCTAATAAATTAAATGGGGAGTATATACTTAATTAAATAATGAACAAATCTATGTCTCACACACATATAAAATAAATTCATTACTTATTAATTGATAATAAAAGAAAATAAAAGAATATAAGTAAAATAGATATTTTATTTAAAAATTTTTGTTTCTTCAAAATTTGTTTTTATCTTAATAAATTAATTAATAACTATAGGTGAATGATTTTAAATTAATGTATATATTATTCAATTATATTTTCTATCAATAATATAATACTTTTATAAGGATGAGATAAGAATAATTATCTAATATTGAGCATACTATTGTATATTTTTAAATATTTTTCATCGAGTTTTGTACAATTATTCGAAAATGAATGTAATAAATTTATTGAAATTGAATTGTAAAATTGGATTAAATTATTTATATATAGGAGATCTATAATATGTAAACATGTCCATTTTATTTTGAAGATTTTTGAATAAAAACTGTGGTAAAATTTATCACCTCGGTTTAAAGTAAATCAGGTTAACCTAGGTTAAAACTACGTGTTATGGTCACCAATGTTCATCTTAATTATAATTATATTATGTTAAATTTACCCTTATCACCTTAGTCTCAAAATTTAAATATTTAGGGGAAATACTCTCATGAAAAATATCTATATAATATTTTAATTAAAAAAGTATACAAAATGTAACTATTTGAATTTTAAATATATCTTATGTGTTCACCTCCGATAGCCCGAAGGCCTTCATTTTTTATTTATTTTTGACAATCCACCATTTAGGGGGTGTGGTGGAACTCTTACAAGGCCTGTAAGTGTATGTATTACATCACCCATAGTCATTAGATGAATCCATTGCCTCTTGGCTTCAAACATTATATAAAACCTTGACTAACCACATGGAACTGCTCCTCCCCAGCTTCTTCATAGTAAAATCTGCTCTCCACCCTCGCATGGTTCTTTGACTTCGCTTTCCAATGCATGCACATATTTGTCTTGATGGTAGGTGCCATACCCTTTTATTCCTGTTATCCATTCATCTTTTTCTATGGCAAAATCTCCTTGCTCATCCCCCTTCTATATCCTGTTCCTTATAGGTGGTCTTGTTTGTATCTGCACATAGTGTGTCCCGAAGGCCTTGAGGTGGATTAAAGGCCTTGTTGACCTGAAGGCCAGGGTGGATTGAATTCCTTAAAGGACCTGGGGACCAAATCGGTGGCTCGAAGGCCCAAACAGGGGAATATTCTAGGGGTGCTACAGTGCCAAATAGTACCTACTACAGTTGCTACAGTGCCTGCTACAGTACATGATACATTTATACTATAGTACCCCCATAATTTATACATCCGCCTAGATTTGATCCCGGTTTTCCCGGATGCACATAAGGAGTCCCCACCAACCAGTATGTGCCTCATGGGCATATATTATGCATTTGCATAGGGAAAAGAATCGTTCTAAATAAATATTAATGGTTATTTTAGGAAGAATTAATTTATTTTCATGATGATAATTTATTTCAAATGTTTAGTTATTATTTAATTACATTAATTCTTTATGAAACTACAACACAATATTTCCTCAAATAATATAAATATAAAATAATGTATTTTTAAAATAATAACATTTAATGGTTTTTGTTATTTATAGTGTCACGCAAATTTTTTAGATAAATGTTACAAATGAGTGTCTTTTGAATTATTATATTCAAATTATATCTTTATCATTGTGTATTTAATGTAAAATTAAATGAATAGTATAAATAATGACATTAATGGTATTTGAAGAAAAAATACATTTCTAAATTATTTAAAATCATAAAAATCATTAAAGAGTACAATGTCGATATGATATGATCAATAATTTCATACCTTTTGAATTATAACCAATTTTTATTCTTATAAGTAAAATATAACCCTTTATTACTGAAAAAATCATTATGGCAGTTAAGGTTTAAATTGATTCACTAAGTTGTAAAAAAAATATGTAGCATATAAAAAAATTTATAAAATTATTATTTTAGTGGATTTTAACCAAACACAACATTATATTCAAATTCCAAGAAAATTGGAAGAAAATTTCAAGAGAATAAATTTTTATTGTTTTATTTTTTTAAGACATACTATGAGTGCACCTACCGTCACTTACAAATGGACTCCCATTACCTTTCTTCATTACACCACTTTGAGAAAAATAGCTTAAAAATACTTACCTATTTATCTTCCGAACACCACTTTCCATATTCCAAAGGGCTGTTTCATCCCAAATATCAAACCATATGCTCCTTAAGAGGATATAAAATGGAGTTATTTCTAATAAGATGTACTTATCTTAACATATAACTTTAAATTTTTAATTATTATTTAACCTCTTTTAAATATATTTTATTTATCATAGAATAAAATCATCATTATACAAAATATAAAAAATGTTATTATGATTTTAAAACATCCATTATCCACCCATTTGTTCATCACATTAAATATGATAACACCACATGTGGGAACATGTTGAGTAACTCATCCCTGAAGCAATCTGATTATTTTTTTGTTTATGATTTTCATGGATGATAATTAGGTATCTTTGAATAAATAAATATGATATTTTTGATATGATAATGATTCTTTTAAGGATAACTATCATTTACCTTTCTTCCATTTCATCCATCAAAATGTGAAAACATCCTTCAGGCATATACATGATTAAAATTCATTAGGATATTGGACCACTATTTAATTAGAACAACCAAAATTAGGGAATAAAAACATATATGAAAAATAAAAGAAATTATTACCCCAAATAATGGTCTTAACCAAGAATTATTAGTGAAAAAGTGATAAAATATTATAAGTAAATAAAATATGATATGATATATATGTATATAGTTCATGAATATATTTATAATTGATATATATTTTTATATAGGATGTTTTAATACATGCAATGGAAGTCATATCTAATATAAGAGTTTATTTCTTTATCTCATTATTATTCGATATTTTTTATGTTAAAGTGTTCTCTTGTTGTATTATTTGACCTTTATATCTTAAAGGTAGTTTATTTTATTATAGTATGATTATTCTGGTATGATAGAATTTATCCATTATAAAATTTAACAGTCATGATCTATGTCTCACTCAGAGGGGGGCGGGGTTGAATCAGTGATATCTTTTTATTTTATGGTTCATTTATATTAAAACAACCTTCACCTCTAGATAAATAATTTTTACCTTGTTGAAAACAAAAGGTTCACACATCAATAAGAACATAATAATTTAAAAGTTTAACTACATAATTAGTGTAGTTGAATCCTTTGTATGGTATGTAATCTATATGATACAACACTATCCACTAGAAAAAATCCTTTTATGTGGAATACAATGATTAAGATATTCCCTTACACTCATGTAGAACTAATTTCATTACAATGGCTCATGTTTTACCTATATAAAGAAATGATGTAATAAAATTTATGTTACAAACATGTTATGATGTTGCTCGATCAAATTTCACATGTAGAATGTTCAAAAAATATCTTCACATTTTTCCCAGTAGTAGGAATGAACTTCATCTAGAAATCATAAGGACACTCAATCTAATATTACAATCTTATTTTCCAGTCCAAATTTTTATAGTGGAAAATATGTTTCTGTCATAATATTGCTGAAATAACACAAAACATTTTCGGCTGCATTTTGGAAATTTCATTTCAATTTCTTTCTCCGGTCAAGAAACTATGATTAGAATCTTTTATCTTTTCATGTCCTTCTATATAGAAAAACTTCTACATATTTTCCCGATTTACAAACATCTTGTCCATATAATTTTAGTGATTCTCAAAATCGTTTTCTACACAATACTTTCATTAGAAATTAAAAATTACCTCTCATATTTATAGGTTATAAAAAAAGATTCTGTACGAATATGAAAACTATTCATTCTCAACCAAATTTCCTGAAACATCAAAATTCCATGAATTTAAAATACTTCTTTGACTCCTTCAATGATTCTCAACATTACTTTGACCCTTCTTAAATATTATTATTAATTAAAATAACATTATAGTTTCTTTACAATCCTTTTTTTAATCCAGTTTTCCATTTTGATTTTACCATTATAATGAAGAAAAAAAATTCATCATTATGTTACTCTATAACAATTGAAAAATAGATATATAACTTCTAATTATGATTCTCATAACTAAGTTCTCGTTCTTATTTCTCCATTATGATAGATAATATTTATTTATCATTACATTTTTTACAAAAAATGAAACATATGAAAACCATTATTAAAACCTTTTAAATCACCTGTATGACCCCTTTTAAATTTGACCAGATTCAAAAAATTCACCTTTTATATTTCTCACATATCGATGATCTTATGTCTGATGAAGTCATCAATGTACACTCTAGTCCAATAGACTCAACTAACATGATGAAAAACCTCTTGAAAACAGATAAAAAAATTATTTTCAATATTGACCTACTTGATATGAAACAAATCAAGGTTATCTGTTACTTGAATCAAATGAAAAAAAATAATATGGATAAAAATAGTTGAATACAATATTGATAAGTATATGTCTTTCATTATCAACACCAGTGTCAACAACTTTTAACTTGTTTCCTTTTTCATTGGACTCAACATCTCGCAATAAAAAAATTCTACCTTCAACAATCTGTGGCACACAACATCCAACGGATTGGTATCAACATGTTTGACTTCAAAAAATTATTTTATTTTCTAATTACAGTTATTGACTTTTTATTTCATATAAAACATCAATATTTTGGAATATTAGTCTCACTAAAAACCAAAATTTTTGTCTCTTAACTTTTCCAACAAACCTTCCAATCCTTCAAACATTTCTATGTCTGGTTATCTCACATTAACATACCAAGACAGGGAAACTTCAACATAAGTAACTTTATTCTTCTGCAAACTTTATATTGTATCATAAATTTATTATGCCATTGAATTTGCTTAGGATTAGAATTAATATCATATGACTTATGATGGTAATAAATGAAACATACCATAGTTATAGTACTTATATCTTTCCCTAAATATGATTCAAAACACTAGAAAATTTCTTTATATGGATAGCACTGCATGAATTTATACAACATGTGATTTGTGTGAATTAAAAAATATAAATAAATCATTAGACCTTTAATAGGATCTAGGCATAATTTGAAACAACTTCTCACTATGATCTAACGTTTATTACGGACCCATGTGGATTCTAATGATTTTTTTCTTATAGAAAAAAACTTCAAAATACAATGGACTTTCTTAATCATTTTGAGAATGATTTCCTAAACATGATTCTTAGTCTAATTTTAAATTATTAGAAAGTGAATTTATTTGATTCTTCTTTATAATAAAATAAAAAACAATATTCAAACTCATTATTCATCTTCTAAAAACCACTTCTCTAGCCGTGTTGGTACAAAAAAACTCCCCATTTGGATTTTATAATAAACCATGATTCATAAATAACTGAACATTATAACCATAACAAATGGATTAATTATCAACAACTTCTATTCCTATGTGAAGAAACTCAATGTAGTAAACAAGAATTTCTGACTGCAAACCCACGTTGTCGACTAAAAAGGGACTCATAAAACATCTTCAGCCTTTCTTTAAAATTCTTATTCACTTGTGCCACTTTCATATGAAAATTTTTTTCTTAAAAACACTCCAAAAAATAGTATGAAATTTTTTGAATCATATATGATAGATTCATAGAATAGCCACAACTCCCCATATTTACATGATTCTTTAAAAGGGTTAGTACATAACACTGGATCGATTTATGGAACCATTCATAAACATTGACTACACTATCAAACAAAAAGATAAGATAGGGGCCAAAAACACATAACTCATCCTTCATGCTGGTTCGTACCCTCTTCGTGAGGGAGGGATCATCAGCACCAACCATGAGAGCCGAATCATCTTTCAAGCCCTTTTTTAACCCTGATTTCCTGCCTCCTTTCCCAAAGGCATCATTATTCCCTAAAGTACCAGATCTGGTTGATGGGTTCCCGAATCTTCAATTGTTGACATCAGAGTTCACAAAAACCTCAGCATATCTCATCCTCACCTCGGTGGATCGGTTCAGTCAGAGGCAGCCTCCGGTTGATTCATTTGACCATTTTATCTTCGAATCATGGAACGTTCAGGATTGGGAGATGGATTTCCTTCTGTAAAGTCATCACATCATGGTTCTATATTCTTTAGAGGAGGACCTCATTCATGCTTGGTTGAGTTCACCCCCCCCCCCCAAATCTTCTAGTCATTTCAGTTTATCTTATTATGTTGGTCGTTCGATTTCCATATGAAGTGCGACTCTCCATCTACTGCAGTCTGGGTGAGTTTTCCAAATTTACCTTTACCATTCCAAAATACTTATATCACTAGGATGCTTGGTAATCTTGATGGTAGATTCCTCTGCAATAACAGTCGAACCAAATTAGTATGTCACCCCATCAACCCACGGGTCTGTGTGGAAATGGATGTTTCAAGGAATCCTTTCGAGATTATTAGGGTTAACATTGGGGAGGAATACATATGAAAGCAACAAGTTCTCTATGATTCTTTGATCGAGTATTGTCCTACCTGCCATCGTCTAGGTCATTATACGAGTAATTTCCGTCGGGGTGATCTTGATCCTCGCAGTAAGAGAGGAAGAAGCAGTGGTATGGTTCCAAAGAACAAGGATGGGTCTCACTAGACAGAACAGGTGGTTAGAGGCTTAGAAGGTAGTGGAAGCGGTGACATTGATTACAACTTGAATGGGGTGGATGTGTCTCAAGCATTTATACCTGTGGTGCTGGAGGGACCTGAATGCTACCCGATAATTTCCAAGGGGTCTTTAGAGGCTAATCAAGGAGCAACTTTGGGGGCGAAGACACTAGAAATGGAGGTTAATACGAATGTTTCATGAGTTTTTAATAGGATGAAGTAGGATCTTGCATATCCTTCTTATGGTAAGGAACCAATTCTTTTTGAGGGTATAGGAGTAAGGGATGCTTTGGATCAATATGAAACTGTTCATGTGGCTAAACCATCAGGGGGGTTTACCTAATATAGAATCGAAGGAAAGTGGAGAGGTTGATGAGGTGGTTGATCCTTATTTGGGGGTTCTGAGGACAGGTAAGGATGCTGCAGGTAAAGGGAAGCAGAAACTGGATATGCATGTTTGTTCTAGGTGGGCATGGGGTGCTGCTTCTGGGTCCCTCAAACCATTTATGATGTCCAACTACATTGAATTCCTTACCGAGGCTGGATCGTGTTCTTATTTCAACAGTCCAATTGATTCAGATGTGGAACACATGGTTGAAACAATGGTAACTGATCATACTCTCTTGGTTGGTGAAGATCCAAGCCTAAGTAGTAACAGAAGAAATAGGAGGAAAAGTAGAAAAGATTAGTCCTCATTACCTCCTCTTTTGGAGACTTAGTCTGAAAAATGCTAAATTCCATGGTATTAGAATTAGAGGTTCGAGATAATCAAACTGTGGAATTACTTCTATGATCTGAAGAAGAGGTGTTTGAACAAGTTTTGATGCTGAATGTGTCAGAATAGGAGGCTATTGAGATGATGGGGAGACCTTTAAATGCGTCACTCAATGAGGTACAATACTAATGGGTTGAAAAACATGATTTAATTCTTGTCGGCGGTTACAAAAAAGGGATGATCAGTCTTGAGGAGTACTTAAATACCTAGGACCAGCTGGTTTATGATCTTTAAAACCTGTTGTTATCTGTTCCAAGCACCTAGGTATCCTCCACATATAAAAGTTATCTAGGGATCCAGTTATGGGTAATCTCAAATTATCATTCACTGATTATGATGAAATGCGTGGAGCTTATTAAGTGAAAGGGAAGCATGTTGGTTTGGCATGTGTGAATTTTTGGAGAAGATAATTTTTTACAGGTTGCTTGGCGGTGTTCTGGAAGCATTCTAGAGGGGCCACTCCAGATGGGGACCAGAGCATAACCTTCACCTATGCATGCCGTCTGCAATTGTTTGATTGAGAGGGTATGGCCACGCCATCAGTTCTGGGCTCCTGTATTCATGAAAAGGACAACTTGTTGAGTGGTCAGGTGCGGGTGAGGGTTTTACATCCTTTGTATTGGATGGGGAGGGGTGGTTCCATTAGTCTGGTCCTGGTTTTATGGTTTCTCGAACATGTTATATGGATTTGGGGTTTCTCAATTTTCCCTCAAAAGGGTTATGGTTCTTTAATAAAACAATCAATTTTCAGCCAGTCCATGTCAATCCTCAAATTATAAATGAAACCTTTTACTATGGTTTTTTGGAAAGGTTAGTAACTTGTTTTGATGTAGGAAAAAACTCCAAATTCAATTCATTATTCACCATATGATCATTGATGAAATTATATTTTATATCAATATGTTTTAAATGAGAATGTTTTTTATGATTTCTATTAATATGGATGACACTTTTAATATCACAACCCAAGAGAAATGTTAACATCACTTGAATGAGGAAATATTCCAATTCAGTGTTCATCCACATAAGTTGGGTAGAAGGTTGAGTGGAATCTATATTATTAACATCTATCATACTTGGATTTATTGAATTCTATTTCATTATATACAGCTAACACAAATTTTCCCTAGAATGAAAATTCCACTAGATGTGGATCATCTATCATCATCATTTCATGTCCAATAATAATATGAAAACCTAAACCATTCATTAATTTAGGTTCTATCATAAATGATTCAAAAATATTTTGTGCCATTGATATATCAGAAAATTATTTTTCATGATATTATATTTGATTCTTTTAGAGGAATATGAAATTTTAACATAGAGTATAAAAATAAACAATATTGGTTCTTTAGGCAGTCAAATATAACAACATTCCAAACAACTTTTGAACACTTTAGGATAATCTTCTTATCGTTATCTATAATTAGGAAACATTGTTCCCACTAAAATTAGTGTAGAAAATGGTTTCTAATTATGCATTGAAAAACTCTTAAGATGTTCCTGAACATAATTTTCTTGATAAATAATATTTTTTTATCATTTGTAATATTTGTAACCTATGAAATTATTTCATTTCACAGAGCCTGGACATCTCAAACAAATTTTTTTATCTCTTCTGCAAATATTTCAAAATTTCATTCAAAATTTCAATCAAATATAATTTCATCAACATAAAATATTATAATGTGAATAAACCTTTAATTTATTTAATGTAATGATTAATATCATCTATTATATATTAAAAATCATATTATTTAATAAAGTAACCAATTTCGAATATAATGACCTCATATCTTATTTTTTTCTATAAAATGTTTTTTAACATACACACACAACTTTAATATATCCAAAAAACAAATCTACATGGGTTTTAAATATAAAATTCCTCACTAAGATCTCCATTTTATAATATTTAATTCACATCCATCAGTAATATTTTTTAACTTCACTATGATGTAATAAAAATAAATATTCAAATTTTTTCTATCTGTGGAACCGTTGAAATTGTCTTAACAAAATATATACATTCAATCTGTGAGTAAGAATTACACACTAATATTTATTTGTTTAATATAATTTCACCATCTTTAGTCAACTTGTTTTGCAAAAAAACATTATGTACCTATGATATTATTTTAACAATATTTCGAATGGGTTCCTATGTTTCATTATTTTTTATCTTATAATGTTATCCATTCATGGAATAAACCAAATTCGAATGGTCACAAGCTTCAATCACATCTTTCAACACAACTCCTGAATTCAAAGAAGTTTCTGTAATAGTATTTCATGTTTTCATTCATTGATCCCTTTGATGTTGATCAGCAATAATGTTTCAATCATTCACATTATTACTCAACTTGAGATGAAATTTTTTATATTCTTCCTCATCACTAAAAACAACTGGGCCTGATTCCACTTCTTATGTACAATTACTATTGTATGTATCTTTATCAGAATTATCAATAAAAATTATTTCATCCTGCTCAAGGTTTTTATCAGTATGAGTTTGTTTATCTACTTTAGTATTCACAATATATCTCACATCAATAAAATCTACAATTCATCCTATTTTTTATTAAAACATTTTCATCATCTTCCTTCCGAATCATAGGAAAGAAAAATTCCATCCTCACCACTCTACTCAAACATTCCAAGGTTTCCACTTTTCTTCTTTATGATTCATTGATTCCAAAAAACACTCCAGTGTTTCAAAATTTTTGTTTTATCATAAAATGTTTCACATGGATTTATATATAATATTTTCATGTAGAAACACTGATTTTGAATATAAAAAGAATTAATAATATCTTTCCAACAAATGTAATGGGAGAGACCACACTCATGTAATGTGGTTCCCCTGATTTCCAAAAAACATCTATTTTTCTATTCAGCAATCCCATTTATTGAAGAGTGTAAGGTGTATTTAACTCATGAAAAATTACATCATTCTCAATATAACTATGAAACTCTTCAATTTTTTACTCACCACCATTATCAATTCTCAGTTTAATCACTATATAATCACTTTCCCTCTCATCTTTCTTCCTGAAACTTTTAATCATTTTCTGAGAATTTGACTTATATTTCCTATACATTACAGAAATAATAATAATAAATTCATTAATGAAATTAATGTTGTAATTATATCCTTGTTTTCATTATTTTCTCATTAACCCATAGATGCCCGAATAGATAAGTTCTAGGTGTTGTTTTGAACAAATATAAACATTCTTATGTATAGAATTTGTAATCATTATTATATGACAAATAGTGCTACCAAGTATATTCTTCATGACATATCAAGAATTCCATGTATGGTTTCTCTCTATGATAATTTTCTCACTTTTTGCAGAAACATGTTCTCTATCCTTGTATGAAAAAACATATTTTTCCCCAGCATACTAATGTAACAAGAGTTTTGGACCTCACCAACTTGAAATAAGATTCTCACTTGGTATTACATATTCATCACATTTCATGACCAATCCATATTTTCTAGAAATTATGTTTTTTCCTTCATGAAAATGTTGTGAAAAACATATTGTTCTTTCTTTCATAATATAAACATATAATTATTTCTTTCATATTAACTTTTCATTCACAATAATAGCTAATCCAATGCCTTTGATTCTAGGAGATTCCACATTTCCAAATGTCACTATTACTTCTTTAAAGTCTTCTGCATTCATCACAATTTTTAAATCACTGATAATATGAGAAGAAAAAACATTATCTATGATCCAATGTTATTCTCCTTTTGTAGATTTAAGATTGGTTTATAAAACATGAGTTTTTTCATTCACATTATATTTCATTACATTGAGCTTCTGATAATTTTTAACAATATTTTGTTATACAACTAACAAAATAAAAAATCATTATTCACGATATCTTGGTTGTTCACATATTTCACAAATATTTCCCATAGGATAGAACCTATTTTCAATATTCACACCATCATTCTTAGTTTCCATCCAAACATCATTCTTAGAATTCTTCCTTTGAGGGGATTAACACTCATTTAATAATTTCATTATGTGATTTGTGGAAAAGTATTAATGTTTCTGACTGAACAAACACATATATTCTCTATAACTAAATCCAACAAAATATTATTAGTATCCATAGAAATAATATATTACACTAAAACTTCTATATTGATTGGATTTATGATTATGTTTGTCAGGAACCTTCATATATTTATTATTAGAATATTATTAACCACAAACCCTTATAAAATCAAATATAATCTTTTTTTTCGGTTTTGTTTTTTAGACTTATCAAATCAAGAATTTCTAGAAATTATTTCAAATTCATAATGTTCAGTAACATTTAACTTTGCTACTTTTTTGGTATTTTCTAGAAATAAAACATTCCAATATTTTTTCTTCTCAAATTTTTTTTAGCTTTCTTATCAACCTTTGAAAGTAAAATTTTATGATCTATCACTGGTTCAAACATGTGAGAAAATTCATCAACATCAAAGATATATTTTTAAGACATATAAACCTCTATTCATATTTAGAATATTTTTTAGGACAATATTCAACATGTGTTTTTTTCTTCAACTTAACTTCCAGATGATCATTATGATTATTTTCTATATCACGAGATTTTCATATCCTAAATGTCATATAGAATCTTGAATTTATAAACAGGATCAAATTCTCTTTTTATTTTTGAAGGGTTTTCACTTTTCACCTTTCTAATTTCTTTTTAAATCATCCCAATCTTCCATAGATATTTTTTTATTTCTTCTTTCATATGAAATTCTATATGACTTTCTCCTTATAATTCTTCAGAACTGTTGCTTCCAAACACTTCATTGTACATTGTTGAAATAAATGTGTTCTATCTAGCCTTATCAAATGAGTTTTCACACTTATATTCATTATCTTCCACTTTATAATCCATGTATCATTGAGTGGGGGGAGGGGTGAATCAATAATATTTTTTTCTTTTATTGTTAATTCATTTGAAACAACCATTGAGTAACATTAATGAGTGGTTAGGTTTATAAAATCAAAATAATCATACATCCCTAAGATCACAAGAATATTAAAGGTTCAGTACTCAACAAGAGTAGTAATGTCCTTGGTATGGTATGAAAAAAATATGATACCTCAAAATTAACTGTAAAATAAATCCATTGTCTAGAATACAGTAATTAGAATAATCCCTTACACTCATGTAGCACTATGTTCAATACAAAAATACTTGTGATTTATGTAGCATGAAATTATGTGTTACAATTTGTGTAAGAAAAATATTATAGAGATGCTTAATCAACGTTAAAAAATACGATCTTCAAAAAAATTCATCACATTATTAATGAATAGCAGGGGTGATCTTCTTTTGTACTTGGTAATGACACTCAGTTGGAATTTACAATTTGATTTTCTAGTTTGACTTCTTAATACAAAAAATATGTTTATGTCTGAAAACTGCTAAAAAATTTTTGAACTACTTCTGCCTCAATATAAAAATCCTAGTATTATTTCTCTACTACATCTATAAATTCTGTTTATGATATTTTCTTTCATCATTTCCTTATTATGTCTGAAAAAAAATCCGTAGGTAAGATGAATCTAGATATTTCTTCTCCCTATAAATTTAGAGCTTCTCTCTCTACTTTTACATATATTACTATTGTCATAATGCACAGATTTCCTCTTCTATTTATAGGTGACCCAAATAAATGTTTTTTTAGGATTTTGAAAAGTTTTCCCACTCAAAAAAATTTCACAAAACATTAAATTTCATTGAATTTCTAAGACGCCTTTGAATCCTTCATCACTAATCAACTCTTCATAAAACATTGAAGAATATTTTCATGACATCAGATCACATAATACATTATTTTAAAACATACATTTGATTAAAATATTTCATTTTGATTTTCCCATTACATTAAACACAACAAATTATTATTTATGGTTCTGTACACAAATTAGAAAAAAAAATAGATGTCTTCTCATTCCGATTCATGGAACCAACTTCTCATTATTATTTCTTCACTATGATGGAGAAAAAATAATCTTTATTATGTTTCTCAACACAATTTGAAACTTATAAAAACCATTCTTAAAACGTACTCAATGAATTCTATAACCCCCATTACAACAAATCGACTGAAATTAATCAATTCCCCTTTCCTTTTACTCCTAGACTGATTATATTTGTTGAATAATGTCATCGGTGTTAATTCAGGTATTATTGTATTGACCCACATGATTCTATAGTTATTAAAAAAAATAAATTACAATCTTATCATTTTTTACCCACTGGATAAGTAATACAAATTAGGGTTTTTTTACATGGCCAAATGAAAAAACAAACAATTAATCTTGACAAAAATTGTTTAAAAAATTATTAGTCAGTCTGTGACTTTCTTTATCAGCATTGGACTTAACACTTTTAATCTTCTTTTATTTTTCATTTGTTTCAATAATTAAAATAAATAAGTATACGTCTGATTATCAGTAGAACACCATTCCTGATGGACTGATATCAATACCTTCTTCATCGATAACATATCTTCTTTTCAGAATATAATTATTTCCAACTACATTCTTTGAATAATTACATATTTGGTCTTATTAGTATTACTAAAATCCATTATCTTCATATTTTTACATTTCACAAAATCCTTCCTATACTTCAAACATTTCCACATCAGATGTTCTCACACAAATGTACTGTGATGAAAAAATATTGAATTTAGGAAATTCCTTCTTCTAAAATATTCTGCTTGAATCATGTTATCTTCATAAAATTGATTGTTTTTTGGATCATATTTATAATCATTTGTCTTATGAAGTAAATTTTTTAACTTACCATCCTTCCATAACAAATTTTTACCCTAAATTAGAATGGAATCACTCCCCCTTTTCATTATAAGGATATCACTACAAGTTTTCAGATATCTTATTATTTATGATAATTAAAAAAATACCAACGAATCATTATATTTTCCATCAGTGTCTAGAAATCTCTGAAACATATTTTCATTGTGATCTTCAAATAATTTTTGACCCAAGGTGATTTCGATGATCTATTTCTTCTATAAAATATATTCAAGTTAGATAGAATTTATTAATCCTTCTTAGTCCGATTTCTGGAATATGATATTCAATCCTATTGTCAAATTTTATAAAGTGAATTGATTTATTTATTATTGATAAAAAATTATTCAGAAACCACATTCAACTTCTAAAAACAAATTCTCTAGTTAAAATGATCATGAAACATTCCTTTTCTTCTCATTAGGTACTCAATTTATAGATATAATGTTTTTAAAAAAATATACTATGTTTTAATATATGTCGAGGAATATTTTTCTTCCATGTTCATATTTTTATTCAAATATTTTAAATAATGTGTAAAAAAATTAAATTATTTTTTAAATACATTTTTACTAATATTTTAATTTATATATATCTTTTAAAATGAATCTTCATGCCATTTTTCATATGAGGTACTATTTGATTTTTTAGAAAAAATGAGAAACAAATGTTCTTTATCTTAGAAAACATGAATGAAATATCATGATTTTGTAAATAATTATTAAAATTAGTCACATTTTATAAATTTAAAATGTTATCTTTGAATAAAAAAATTCCCTAATATTTTTGAAATTATATAATTAAATATTTTATTTCAAGGTAAAAAAGAGTATTTAGCACAATAATGTTTCTAGGGAACTATTGAATGAATTTTAATATATGTTCATATCATTTATTGAATCTTATGATTTACCAAGGATATAATCTAAAGATACCATCCAAAATATTTCTCGAGATTGCTTATGACTAGATAGACTAGGGAATGTATAGTTTATACTTATGCTAGTTTATCCAATACAATAAGCTATTGATTTGTAAAGGCATGTTAATTAAGTTATTTTTATTATTTATATGATGAATATATTCCACTAATTAAGTGAAATATAGGGATAAAATTACATATTACATTTATACATCAATAGGTCTTTTGAGACAAACTATATTGTGTATTTACAGAAGGTCTTACACATTTATGTTATATGTCATAGTGCATGGCCTTGACAGTATGTTTTAGTTGTCATGGAATGAGGTCTTGATGTTATGTTTTAGATTTACAGAATTTTTAATTTTACCATTATGAATTTAGTTATAGATGAACATGTGATTATTTTAAATGTTATGATATCAATGTATATGTTTCAGGATCATGTGAATGTTTATATTGAATTGTCTAATTTTAATTTATTTATTCCATATTTTTTACTACTTATTTAATTTATTTTTCATTATTACTTTTACTAATCCAGTGAGATCACCAATTTCATGAGTTATATTTTCTTAGGATGACAATAATTTTATTATTATTATTATTATTATATTTATTATTATGGTCTATTTTAAAGTGAATATATGTATTTTCAATGAAAATATTTTGTTGTGCTTTAGTTTTTCAAATGTAATGTGAGATTCAATTATGATTTCAGTTTTCTGAGACTGATAGTTTATTAGGACCTCTAGTATGTAGTATACTGTATCTAGTAAAAATTTAATAAATTAGTCACATATTATAGGCTACTATGGTTGGGTATAGATAGTTGGAATCAGATCAAGAATATTATAAAAATTGGGGACTTGATTTAGGTAGACATAAATTATGTAATATAACACTATTATTAACTTTAAGGATAAGTATTAGTATTAAATAATGTCATAATGTTTTGTTATGGTATATATTATGTGGTATTCCTAAAAATTAATCCCCTTTTGGATACAAATGTTTATATGATTTTAGAATTAGGTCATCTATGGGTGATATACCTAAAAAGGGTTGGTCAAGTATATCCATGACATCATTTTCTTGTGCATGATGATTCTGCACTTATTATTATCATCTTTTAACTCCCTTGGTAGATTTTATTTGGTTAATTTATATTTTTAGAAACAAAATATGTATTATTTGAACATTTTTTTTATTATTTGAGAATATTCCCAAAGAAACATAGTTTATGATATTGAGGATTTATATGAATAAAATTTTAAATTTATATTATGTATTTCACTATTTTTGAAATTATAAATTATGATTCACAAAATTATGACCTAATATAGTGTATGAAATTATTTATAATGGTAAACTACGAGGAGTAATGGAATATTAATTAATAAACATAATCCAGGTAAAGATCTCCCTAATAGGAATATTAATATAGAATGGTTAGAGTTGTAGCTAGAGATAAACATATTATTAATATATTGGAGAAGCTAAATAATGTTATTAATAACAACCATTATAGTATAGAGTGGAATATTTATCAAAAAAATATTTTAGTATTTCTATACCACTTCCTATATCATATTCCTCCATCATTCAAGGTGACTACAAATCTATTTGAAATTGAGAAATAGATACATCTTTAGATAATATATTTCTCATTTTGGGAAGTAATGAAAGGGAGATCGTTTTCTATGATTTTCCATCATATCATTAGGGATGAAAATAAATGGTGGTTATAAATTCAAATCAGTAATGTTAAGGGGGAAGTAAAAAGAATATAATGTAATGATATTATTTTATTGTCTTGTAAAAATAAGTTTCTCATAAAAAATGAGAATATATAGAGATAAAATTATTAAGACTGAGAAAAAAAATATTATTGTGAATGAATCTATCTTTTCAGTGAATTGATGGAATTTTGTGGACTACATTCATAATCCAAAGATAAAGATGGAACATATCATTGATGATCTTAAGCCAATCATTCGAATGGATCTATTCTCCAAAATATTAACATCATCTGAGTATATAATATAACTTTATATCAAGGAAGATAAATATTTCACCCTATTTTATTTATTTTAAGGAAATAAAGAAAAGAATAGGATGATATAATAAATAATGGACAATAGGAAGAGGATACTGTGGAATTTTCTATCATGTGATAAATTTGGATGGAAACACAATGGTATATGCTTAAATGGAAAATGAGTTTTCTTCAAGTGTCGAGAAGAATGATTACATGACCATTAATGCATATGCAAGAGAGAACCCAAACAAGAGAAATTCTTTATCTATAAGGAGATAGGTAAATAATCTAAACTATTCCTTGAACATCGAGGGAACATTCCATAAAATAAGGAAAGTGGAGAAATCTATGAATATGTAATTAAAATGGAAAAGTTGATATTCATTATTATGTAGTGAGAGGTACACTTTTAATCCAATATAGTATTTCAAATATATTATTGGATTATATTAATATTGATAAAATTATATCTAAATAATTTCATAAGGTAAATGTATAACCACCTAAATGATTTGATATTGAGTTTTAAGGGAAAACTCCCAATGGTAGGATAAACATATCTCATGTATAGAACTATTCAATAGTAGACGTTTTTCAGAATTCTCTTTATATGAATCTTATTATTATTTCAATAGATGAATTCAATGTAATTTTATTCATGGGGTAGCTTTCTTAATATATATCCCATATCAAATGTTAATGAAGAGAAGTTATATTTGATATCCTAAATCATATTGTAGTCATATAATAGTGTGAGGATAAAATTGATCTCCCAAAGGAAATTAATTCCACTATATGTATTTTTATACATATTTATAAGGAATATTTCTCTACCTTTCTTGGGTATAAACCAAAACTTGATATTATTTCTTTTGTTCATGAATGTGATACCATATTTCCCGATGAATTTCCCAAACTTCCCCTAAATCATGATGTTGAGTATAAAATAGAAATAATAAGTGGTGTTATGCCAATTTCAAATTTTCTGTAGAATATGGAATCAACTGAGTTTTAGTAATAGAAACTATATGATAATCTAGATAAGGGATTCATTTGGCTTCATGCATCCCCTTAAGGTGATGCTCCTCTTTTTCCTTAGAAAAAAGATGAGACGATGTATCTATTCATTGATTATAGGTAACTAAACAATACCACTATTAAATACATGTATCATATTCAATGTAGTATGGATATTTTTGATCAATTATGAGGATCCTTGTATTTTCTCAATTTTGACCACTGATTTGGATATCATCAGTCAATGATCAAGTGGGAAGATATAACCACAAAATCCTTCCATATGTGGTATGGTAATTATGAATTTATAGTAACACTATTTAGATTTACCAATAATTCTTAAATATTCAAGGACATAAATAATAAATCCTTTAGATATCAAGTCAGTCAATTTGAGGCAGTATTTATAAGTATTATTCCAAATATTTCAATGATAATTGAATTCCATGAATAAAATTTGAAAATTATGGAAAAAACACAAATAAAGGGGATGTTTTATGATAAATTTATCAAGTGTAAATTTTTGATTAAAAAATTTTAATTCTTGGAAAATAAAATATCAAGTGAGAGTATATTGGTGGATACATCAATTATTGATGTTACTGATCAATGTCCATGAACAACCATAATATATGAGATCTATAGTTTCCATTAATTAGACATATATTATCAATTATTTGTGAGATATTTGTCAAAAGTGACTAGTCCACATGCCATGTTGACATGGAAGGGTGTTAAGATCTTATAGATAGTTGAATGTGAATATAGTTTCAAAGAATTAAAGAGAAGGCTACGATTCAAACTTTTGATTACACTATATGATAATGAATAAGATTTAGTAATCTGTATTGATGTATCAAATAATGGAATGAGATTTTTCTTGATGAATATTGACATGGTACAAGAACATTCCAATTTCCAATTAAGAGATCATGATAAAAATTACCCAAATGATGATTTATAGTCAGCAGTGGAAGTAATTTTATTGAATATATGATGTCATTATCTATATGATGAATGGTATTATATATATATATATATTGATTATAACATCATAAAGTATATATGTACATAAAAGAAGTTGAATATTTTCCAAAGAATAGGGTTAGAGATGATCAATGATTATGACTACTCAATACATTTCCAACCTAGGAAAACGAGGAAGGTCATAGATACTCTATGTCTAATGGATCATGCTAGAGTATCTGATGAGTAAAACAAATTATCCAATATTTATCGATTTAAGAAGGATGAATATGAGGATATTTAAGAATGGGGTGAATATTGTATTTCTATAATGAGTATTAAACCATCTATCAATGTGATGATTAATGATCCATTGAAGAAATATGTGGAGTATTAAAAGAATGTTTAAAATGTTTCTATGTTCGTCCTCGATTATGATAGAATGATAAATTTCAGTAAATATGTATTCATTCTATATATACTAGATCTGACGAAGGACCTATTGTATAGGGCTTATAGTTCATTATTCTCTATTCATCCAGGTAGTTAGAAGATGTATATAGATCTAAAAGAGTATTTATGGAGTGCAAACACATAGTGATATATTACAGATTATGTATCTTAGTGGTTGGTATGTAAAAAAGTTACGAATAAGTGATTGGTGTTTAAGGTGATGTTAAACCATTATCTAGACCACAAGTAATATTCGAAAATATCACCATAGATATTTTCATGGGACTTCCTAAAACATATAATAAAATAGTACTATTTTGGTTTTAGTTGACTAGTTTATGAAAAAATCACATTTCATTGATATTAAATAAAAAATATATATTGATCCTATTTACATAATATAAAATAATGAAGTTGAAAGGTATCATAGAGTACCAAATTATATTTTATTTGATCGTGATCGGATGTTTACCTCAATGGAATGGAGAATCCTTATGTGAGTTATGGATGATGATTTTAGTTTCAGTACTGCCTATCATCCTTAGATAGAAATCCATTCTGATATAACAATTCAAACCCTTGAGGATATACCAATATATCATTCTATGGATTTTAAATGCAGTTTGGATGAACCTCTACCTTGAGTTGAGTTTTCATACAACAATAACATTAAATAAATCACAAAAATGGATTATTATGAATCCATCAAAGAAATGAATTTTAAGAACCAAACATTGTGGGATGAAGATGGAGAAACGAATATATTGGGGCCTAAGCTAGATAAGTAAGTGCTAAATAATGTTATATCAAATCAACAAAACATCAGGGCATCTCAGAGACAATATAAAAGTTATTATACATGTCATTGAAATGATTTGGAGTACGAAGTTAGTGATTAATTGTTTGAATGAATTTTTACATTGAAAAAAATTATATGATTTATAAATAAGGCAAGGAATATCCCTATCTTAATTTTACCCATTGCGATTCATTATTGATTTTGAACAGTCGATTATCACAAGGCTCTTCTACTAGAACACTCTCACGTTCATGATGTTCTCTATGTATCTCTCTTTTGGAAGTACATGCCCGATCGTTCATAGGTACTAAACTCAAAGGACAAATCACTAATGAATAGACTTTTTATAATGAGAAACTTGTATAAATCCTGGATAATATTGATAAATTGATACATAACAAGAATAATTACATGGTTAATGTTTACTAGAAGAGTAAAAAAGTCAAAATGATACTTGGGAACCAATGTATGTACAGAAATTTAGAGATCCTCCTTTATATATATATATATATCAATGTAATGGGATTTAGAGTGTGAAATTTATTTTTAGGGGTGTATAATGTTACACCATAATATTTTATGATATATTTATACAAATAAAAATTTATTTCTTCGACAACATGTCATACACGCAACCCCATTTCTAAATAAACTATAATAAAGTATACCATTATTATTGATCCCCGAAATTGGTCAGTTTACAAATAAATAAATTTTAAAAAATATATGGTTTATATATGTATGAATGAAATTCATCAGTTATCAATTTATTAGATATGAAAATAAAAATCATTTGTATGTAGTTGATATATTTTTTCTAAAAAACTATTTTTTAGATGTGCATTTTGTAATAATATTAGTAAAAAAAATAATAAATATTTTCTAATGATTTTAATTAAATTTAAACATTATTTATTTAATAAAATGTTTTAAATTTCATATAATTCTTTTCAAGGAATGAAATAAGAATATATATCTAGTTCTATGTTTGAAGTGGTTTTTTTAAATGAGTTTCACTGCATCCTTCAAATTTATTTTGAAAATTAATTAATGCCACTTATTGAAATTGAATTAGAGAAAAAATATTTCATATTTGGAATCTGGAGGTACAAATTTGGTAAATATTACCCTTTTAGGTTTAGTTATTATGAATTGTAATTGTACGAAATTTTATCATCTCAGAAAAGGATAAATCGGGTTAACAAAGGATGAAACTAATTTTTGTGGTCACCAATATTCATATCAGTTCTTATTGGATTAAGGTACTTTAACTATTATCAAATTAAGTTTGAATATAATTTTTAAGTCGCATTATTAATGAAAATGACCTATATAATATTTAATGAAATTAAAAATAAAAAATGTCACTCTCTAAATTTTAAATATATTGTAGGTGTTAACATAGGGAAAAACATGATATGAATAAATATTAATAGTAAATTGGATAATAATGAAATTATTAACATGATGTCAGTTAGTTATTATTATTTTTTATTATATAATCACCTTAATTTTATATGAAACACTCACTCAATATTTCATCAATTAATAGAAATATAAAATAAAGGATTTGAAAATATTAAAAGTAATGTAATTTGAGTGATTTATAATGTTATAAGAATTTTATAGATTAATTTAATATATTTATGAATTTAAAATGATTATATTTGATTTCCAACATTGTATTGGTGTCTATAATTTCAATTAGAGGAATATTGTCCAAAATTTCAGTAATGATATTTTATGAAACTAATATTTTATTAAAAAAATAGAAATAATTTAAAACCTAAAAGAGGAATGGGTGGATATTATATGATGAAAATGTGATCCATTTTATATTTGGTGATCTGGTTTCACCTTATAAATTCATTTACAACATTTTATGATTTAAAATGTCATTACCACAGGTAAGGTTAAAATAGGTCAACTATGGGGTTAAACCAATATATAATGGTTAAAATAACACTTTAACCAAACGGAATTTTATTAGTTAATGGGATTTAAACCACAACTTACCATATAATTGAATATCTGGCTATATTGAATCATTTTTCCGGAGAATTATGGTTTTCTATTTTAATTTTATTACAAATACCATGAGTTCCTCCCCTATCACATATTTATATACACCCATTCCATATATTTTTTCATCACATAAGAATACCTTAGTTTAAAAATACCTACACATTTATAGTTCCAACATCCCAAAACATGATCTATAGGTGTTGTAATTCCCAATATACCAACCTTACAGTCTTTAATAGGTAATTGAAATGAGTTCTTTGAAAGAATAGGTAATCACATTAATATATGAATTCATTATTATTATTATTATTATTTTATCTATAATAATTTTTTTATAATAAAATAAAAATTGAATAATCATAAATATTAGTAAATTTAATTATAATTATTAGAACACAATTATATAACCTCTTTACTGTTAACTTATAATTTATAACCTCGCTTGTGTGTAGGTGTAGACTACCAATTTCCTGAAGACATGTGATTCATTTTTCATTTACGATTTACATGGTGGATAATTGGGGTAAATTGAATAAATATAAATGATATAACAATGATACAATAAAATATAATTATAATTTACATTTTTCTCATTCCATGCTTTGAAATGTGAAACAACGTTAATGCATACGTACGACATACTATCTCTATGAATTGTGTAAATCATTTTTCAATATCTATCTTTTATGAGTTAATATAAATTTATACATAATAAATATTTAAGTTATTTATATCATGGTCAACACAATTTGAGATTATGGATCCATGATCAATATTAAATAAATAAAACTACCGATCCCAAACATATATGAAAACGTAAACAGTTATTACATAAAATAGTGATTTAAACAAAGTATTCTTTATAAATGAGTGTTAAAGGATTATAAGTAAATACTATGTGATATGATATGAATTCTTATAGTTCTATACTATATGTATAATTCATAAATATTAATTTTAAATGATGTTGAAACATGAATGAAGGATGTTAGACTTGAGGTAAATGTTTTTCTAACAATATCATCATTATTCGAGATTGATTATGTTTGAGACTCAACGGGTGGAATTATTTAACATCTCTATCATAAAGAAAATTTATTTTATTCTCAACTAGTTATTTTTGGGACTTAAAATTTTTCCTTTCATTTTTCCCTCTTTATGAATTCGAGTTACTAAGTAATGTAATTAAGGAACACCAGCTTTTTTTCTACATGGTCAGGAATATTTTTCTTTGACGTTCACATTTTATATAAAATGTTGTAAATAACGTGTTTAATGTTATATAATGGATTATTAGTGATATTATTACATATTTTTTAAATATTTATCCGATGATTTATATTAAATCCTCTTCTAAATTTTGGAATGATGTACATTTTTACATATTTAGAAAAGAATGAATATAATTTTTTTAGATTATAAGATATTAATAGAGTTTCTTACCATCATGAACAATCATTTATATAAAGATTCATTTATTTTATTAGAAGTAAATTTTGAATAAAAATACTTCCTTAATATTTTTGAAATTTTTGGACACTAAATATGTCATTTCAAATTAGAAGGGGTATTTTCCTCAATAAATCGGTCTGTGGAATTTTGAAAGTATTTTAATCTATGTAAATATTATTTTTTGAGTATTTTATATTACCAATTATAAAATATAATTAAAAAATGATCTCAATTTTATTGGATTATTTATGATAAGTTTTACTAGAAAATGTCTTGATATTGAAAATACTATTTCATCTCATATATATAATCATCATGTTTTTAGGTCATTTAATGATGTTGTGTTATTTATTTATATGATTAACTCATTAGAATTATTATGTGATGTCCACGGGATATAATTACATACCCCTTTGATGCATTATTTTTTATTATAAGACAAAATAGATTTGTTTTTTTTTCAAGGAAATGTCAATTTTTTTAAGGCATATTAGAATGCGGCTTTGATGGTATGTTTTAGATGTCTTGGCATGATGTATCAACAGTAAGTTTTTGATGTATGGTATTATTAATTACCTTATTATGAAATCATTTATTTATAAAAATGTAATAATTTGAATAGTTATTATATCCATGGTTTTGATTCATGATAATTTTATTATTTATATTGCATTATCATATTAATATTTATACCATCCATATTTTCCATGCCTTATTTATTTATTGTTGTATTCATACCCTTAATGAGCACATGAGCCCACCCCTTTATTTTGATTCCTTTGTCCAGGATGTAAGACTTTGTTTTATGATTGATATATAGGTATATATTAAAGGTTATAATAGTGTTCTCAAATAAAATATTATACTGTTTTATATCATTTAAAAAATAATGTAAAATTCAAGTATATATCTAGTTTTCTATACTAAAAAACAATTTAGTTCTTTGTGATGTGGTCACTTATATCCAGTACAAGTGTAATAATGTTACTACTGACTCTAGGCTATTAAGGTCACTATTGTTACACTATCCCACTAACCTTGTCACTCTAAACCGAGATATCTCACATATTGGTGTCGCATACCTTTCAAATTTCATAACAAACATCATCATTGACACAACATGCCCATATCAACATACCTTATACCACATCCACATATCAATTGAATTACCATAATCAAATAGTAAAAATAAGAACCATTACAGATAATGTAATTTCACAATATACGTTAATCCATATCGGTCCTTGTATAATTTCACATGTAATAACAATAATCAATTAGATTATAGTTAATTTTATACACAATAACGCCACGTTTAGATATATCTCATATAAATTTATTCCATAGATGTGTTCTATTATAATGTGTATGAGTGAATATCCTATAACTATAATCAACCATATTTTAAATATTCATATATACAAACTATATATAGATGAGAGATTGTGGTAGGAGGAATTGTCAGTCATCTATATCCTTGATAAAATATATGTTGGGAGATCACCTTGAACCCAAGTCCAAATATTGGAATCAGCTGTGTTAGTAGTCTTGATTAATATACAGCATATGTTAATGAATAATAAATCTCACCACACTTTATTCGGAAACTATCCTACTAATGGATCAATTGTTAACTAACATCCCATGTGATAACCCATCTTACAACACTATGGAATAAGAAGCTATAACATTTCTTTCAATACAATGTAAAGTCTTGGAAATTACATGTAAATTTGTTTTAATTACATGGGTATTTTTAGCGACTGTGAAATCTAATGACACTTAATTCCGAGTCCTCAAGTGCCCAGAATGATCCGTCATTGTTTTTTTAAGCTTTAATTAGCGCGCGTAAGTATTTTTCCTTAAAAAGAGGAATAACTCTATAATAGTTACTGAGATGCAAAATGTGAGGGCACCGTTGCGCTCTGGATGGTGGTTTTACCCTAAACATGATTTAAGTTTAGTCGGTGTGGGCCTCCTATGAGAAAATCCAAAAATGGCATAACCATAAATAAAATAATTGAATAAATTATTTTATTTTCAAATTATTATAACTAACAATCGGTAGCTCAGATTAAAATCAGAGACCACGACTAAACTTGTGAGGGCATTCTTTATTTAAGCAGATACTAATTTTAGCCAGCACGGGCCACCAGTGAAATTTTGTTTTTTTGCCGTAAATAAAATATTTAAGTGGCAATTATTTTATTGTAAAATCCATAACTTTTAAATGGTTACTTGGATTGAAAATCTGAGAGTACCCTTGGGTTCATTTCGACATGTTTCACTTGGCAAGAGCCTAACCTCGACCAACACGGGTTGAGAGTGGTTGTAAAAAAATTTCAGAACTTTTTTCGTGTACATTTAGTAAACGTGCAAGCAGGCTTTTCTATCATTTGAAGCGGTGTTTGGAATTGAAATATGAGGGAACCATTAAACTCGCAGTGCCAGTTTTCACTTAAGGAGACTTTCACCTCGATGGTGGTGGGTCGAGAGTGAAATATACTTTTTGGGTTTTTCGTGTAATAATAATATAAAAATAAAAGTGTGTGAATTTTTTATTTTTATTTGCAACACCCATGAGGGTGTTGGTAGGTGGGGTCCACCGGAACTGATGTTCCATGTGGAAGTTGGAAGTGGGGACCACCAGACCTAAACCTCCCATGAGAGGTTACGGTGGTGGGGTCTAGCCGAGCCATAACCTCCCATGAGAGGTTATGGGGCTGGGGACCACCTGGGACTAAACCCCCATTTTAATGGAAAGAAACTCCCAACCCCCTAATTAATGTGGACATGACTCTAGAATTCCTACACATTAATTGTGCAGATAAACATACCTTAAATTCTTCCAACTTAGTTATTTGGCTTTCCCCCTTTTTAAATAAAGTAACAGTGTCGTTGGAATTTATGAATCTTCCTAATAAATGAACCATCATAAATTCAATGATCATTACCTACCTACCCTCTCTCATCTATATATGAAGCATGAGAGGAGGATTTTCGACGGCTTCACCAAGTGACAAAGCATTGATAAAGTGTCATGATTCCCAACACTTGGAGGATTCTGCTCTCCAACGAAGAACACTTTCTCCAAAGAAGAAGGTACTCCCTAAAGAAGAAATTAGACCTCCTTCAACCTTCTAACTCAGAACTTCCTTCAACGTATGATGTGTTCATCTACAATGAATCAAGGTCCGCCTTCTCATGCCAACGTCATCCAACATCGAAGAAGGTAAGGTTTTTAATTAAGTATTATTTTATTCCCTTGATTCTTTCCTTATAAAAACAAAGATTGCAGATCAACTTATTATGAAGTTGATTCGTGAATGTCTTCCTTGTAGGTTGGTAATAAATTGTTGTAGGAAGTTGTAGAGGGTTATAATAAAAATCTTGAATCTATTCGATTATTATCCTCATTCTTGGTTCCTGATTATTGTATAACCCCTTGCTACCACTCTAAAAGTGGAGGGTGCAGGCCAAACTAACATGGTCCGACCCCTCCACCAATCTCTTTTGATGTTCTTCGTGATGGAGAAGGATGTCAACCTACGTGGAGGAGCAGAAGAAAGTTAGACGACACCACCACCGGCGACGACAAAGGCAATGGCGCACGACACCGCTTCACGGCATCGCTGCCCCACCACACTCGTGCGGCTACCCCTGACCAAGTAAATTGAGGCCTCTACAGACCCATATGCCGCGCGACGCCGCACACCCCGTGGCACCACTATCTGTGTGCCCCGTGCTGCCGCTGGACGAACCAGCCCGTCAGACTCTCGAGCTGCACCGGTTGCGCCATCCCGTCGGCTGCTCATATCCCACAGATGAACCACCCTCACAACGCCCTCCGAATGAAGTCTCCCCCTCGCAGTGCCCTTCGAGCTGAACCGCCCTTTCACCGACCCATGGCCGGTCCACGCCCTCATGACCGGTCTGCTCCCTCACGACCAGCTGGGTAAGGCCCAGTGGGCCGTGCCGAACCTAACGGGTTGGCACGCCCAATGGTCCGGACTAGACCCAATGAGTTAGTCCAGGTAGACCCAAACCAGTTTTGCCTATACTAGGTCGGGCCTTATTGGTCCGACCGAGACAGACCAGACCCGGGCCCACTACAACCTTTTACATTCTTTGGGCCATATCTTTGTCACCAGAAGTCCAATTGACAAACTGTGAGCGGCATTGGTAATTTTGGAGTATGATGGTCCCTTTGAGTATACCCCACTTGAGTTTGGGGTACAGTTGTGATACGGTCAGGTCGGATCGTGCACGAATCCTACCGGGCCCCTAGGACTAAAAGGCTAATAAATCATAGACCAGACATCCGATTGACGTGTCTTATATTGCATTGATACACCTATGACCTAGCATACCATTAGGATACTTTTTTTGGGACTTCTTGATAGTGGATAATCAACCATTAGATTTTAGAGAAGATCCTCCCAGAGACGAGTGAGCATAGTGTGAAGACATAGTAGCTGGAAGAGACCTGACGACTTCTGACCATTTGACTCAAAGTGATTCACCTAGCCCATTTTGGAGAACCTGGTTGTGGTTGTAGACCGACATTTGTGGAGTATCCTTGGTGACGTGGAAGACCCACGGTACTCGACATGAGGAGTACCACTACAGGCTATGAGGGGGAGTACCTGGCTGTGGCAGTAGACCCATGGTGGGGAGTGCCTCTATGTGATGAAACAGACCCACGATAACTGATAGGAAGAGTACCTCAACTATCCAAGGTTATTTGGAAGTGCCTCTGTGTGACGTGTTAGGCCCAATGTACTCAATTGAGGAGGAGTTCTCCAGCAGCCAAGTTTTTGTTAATGTGAATAAAATCCTCGTTGACCTAAGTCAGTAAAACTGTGTTTTACTCATGATTGACATGGATTACTTGATATCTTAGGTGTATGTATGTGAATATAAATAATAAGGTTTATCTGTTATTTTCATTCATAGTGTTTTATTCTTGATGGTTTTTGTGAGAACTTTAAGGTCTCGGGGTCCCTACTGAGTATCGTTATACTCACTCCTACATGGGATATGACCACACCTTGTTGTGTTGGATAAAGACGACGGACAACACTGACTGAGGATTAGGGAACCATGATGTGACGGTACCCGGAGGTGGACCATACGACTTGTCGGTACATAGAGGAGACGAACCAATGTGGAGTGATAAGGAGACAATATGTACCTACTCTTCAGGTAGGAACCTTAGAGGACAATCCAATAATAGTCTTTTCATTTTCATCAGTTGTTTTGAATTTTTGTTGTACTTATACTTTCTAGTTGGGCTTGTATTCTGACCCCTTTTACTTTTCTGCAAACTTTTATTATATATTTTACTTAGTGTTTTGTATCCAGCTGTGAGCTATATCGTGTGATTTTACTGAATATAAAGTAAATGCCTTCCCATTTTTTGGGATTTACGACTTTGGTGCAAGTCTCCAGCCCTTGGACTATGGAAGGCGGGCTTGGGGTAGTCACGAAACGAGCCCCTAGGGACGAGTCGTGAAAAAATTGTATTGGAGGGGTTGGTTATACCACATAACTTATGGAACTAATCTTTCTTTTCTATGAAGAAATAGTTTTAAGGGTAGTCATTGTGGTTCTCGGTTCAGGGACTCCAATGTTGGTGTGGCGACCAATTTATCCATACACCAGGACCCTGACTTCTGATTTCCGACTTAGTGCACAAAAACACTTATTGAGTGGGTGTTTTCAAAAGTTTTTTTGTGTCGTCCCAACCATGTTAGCTCACTATGTATAATTTTTTTTTAACTGTAGTGCACCTATTTAATTTCTAGATGCCTCCACGCAGATAGTCAGCTAGAGTTCTAAGTGTTGTATGCACTAATATCCCACCAAGCGACATGGCTTCAGTGTAGGGTCCTCTTCCAGTAGAGGCACCAGTGGAGGCACCAGTGGTACCAATCCCTATTGGGCCACTGATGTAACCATCCCCAGCAGCAGACGGTGCATGCCCCTTGAGTTCATTGCATGAGTTCCACTTCTAGAGACCACCTAGGTTCATGGGAGAGATAGAACCAGTGGAGACAGAGGATTGGCTGGAGGCTGTGGTGAGTGTTTTCCAACTGGTATAGACACTGGATGATATCATGGCGATTCTTGATGCTATCCTTCTACAGGTAGTAGCGGGAAGATGGTGGATCTTGATGCTCAAAGTTGATGATGAGGTGACTCTTCTCTGTGCAGACTTTGCCAGCCTCTATCAGGTAGAGTTTGTTTCAGTGACTCTTCGTGCAGTGCACATACATGAGAGACTTCAGCTGCAATAGGGTAGCATGACTGTAGATCAGTACCCAGCGAGGTTCACTGAGCTCTCATGCTACTCCACTGGTATGGTGCGGGACCACTTCTTCAGGGCCCAAACCTTCGAGTAAGGACTCAGGTAGGAGATCAGGGCTTCTGTTATCTCACTCAGCATCTTGAAAAAATTTGGGGTGTTAAAGAGAGCCATCTTGGTGGAGAGTTTCCATACTGATCAATCAAAAATACAGAGACCCACTACCAGACATCACATAGAGGAGTCTCCTATAGCTAACAATAGAGATATGTCACAGATGTCCAAGAGGACCAGAGCAATAGGTGGATAACCACATGACTCGTGATCAGTTGTGTGGGGAACCCGAAGTTGAGATATACATGCGAGGAGCGGGCAATGTTACTCATATGGAGGGCATGGCCACCAGGCTCTAGACTATCCGACTCACTGTTCGGATGATTAGTAGACGATTGAAGGACCACCCAGGCTGAGACATATATTTGATCAAGGTGGTCCGTAGGGAGAAGGCAGACGTGGAAGAGGACATGGTTGTGTAGATTGTGGTGGGAGACAGTTCAAGATATTATCGTCACCTCCATCTGGAGGTGTACCTCAACCACTGGGATTAGGTGGACAAGGGAGAGCTTAGCTCCAGGCAGTTGAGGCCTACAACCACGATGCTCTAGAGATGATTAGAGATACTTTCTGTGTCTAATACTAGATTCTGTATCAATAGACATAGGTAACAATCATTCCTTCCTTCCAAGAATGTTTTCCAAGACCTAGAGTTTCTGGTTAAACTGTTGACTTGACCCTCATGTCTAGAGATACATTTGGGAGGAGAATCGATAATCACACTTACAACGATGGTGAGATCTGACCCATGAAGCAAGTGTTTCAGTTAGATCCTTTTGGTGGCTGCATCGAGGCCTTAGGATGTTAGTTTGGGTATGACATGACATCCACAGTTCATACTCAGATTGACGGTATTAGGAAAAAAGGGTGTGGGTTATCTATAACATTGGGATATGGTTTTCCTTAGTCGAAAAAAAGGAATCCCAAGTTTCACAGGATAAACTATGGCATAGGAGGGTGCAGCTGATTACTCAGGAGTCGGCCAGCCTCACCCTCATGGAAGCAAAAGTTTTGAGTTTTCATTTCCCAACAGGAGAGGCTAGAGTTTTTCCAAGACTGTGAATTTACAATAGTCTATACTCCTAGGAAGGGGAACATGGTAGAAAATACACTCAGTAGGAGGTTTTTCCTAGAGCTGCTGAGTGATGTGATAGAGACGCTAGCCTCTTTATAGATATCCTTTATGCATCAAGATAGAGTATCTTTTCTTCAGTCTCTTATAGTCACACAACCACTTCTTCAGTGAGTCAGGGAGATGCCGTATGGGGATACTGACAGCATGACTAGATGAGCTCAGATATCCACAGGACATGAACCTAATTGATTTTCTGAAGGTGGGAAGCATGTCATCCTTTTCAGAGGACGTATCATGATTCCGGTGTCACTTCCTGAGGAAGTTTTGAGTGAGTTCCACACATCCCCAATAGTGGTATATCCAAGAGTGGCGAAGATGTTCCAGGATCTCTGATGACAGCACTGGTGGCCGGTAATGAAGAAAGCATGTAGAGATTTTGTCTCTCGATGCCTCAATTGTCAGCAAGTGAAGGTAGAGCATCAGGTACTGGAAGGCTTGGTTCAGACATTAGAGATTACAATGTGGAAGTGGGATGAGATATCCATGGATTTCATGACAGGACATCCTCGTACATTCAAGGGACGTGACTCAATTTGTGTGATCGTCGGCCGACTCACCATGTCAGCCCACTTCGTACCAATCAGAGAGATGGGTTCAGTAGAGAGCTTGGGATGACTCTATGTGCACGATATTGTGATGCTACATGGAGTACCTTCGATGATTGTCTCTGATCGTGATACATGTTTTAATTATCGACTATGGATGGGGTTGTGGGAGGATTTTAGGACACAGCTTCATTTGAGCAACCGCTTCTATCCTCAAACGGATGGTCCGACCGAGCAGACCATTTAGACCCTCGAGGACGTGATGCGTGCTTGTGTCCTCGACTTTGGTTGTAGATGGGTGGATCAATTGCCTTTGGTGGAGTTTTCGTACAACAACCGCTATCACTCCATCATTGGGATGGCACCTTTTGAGGTGTTATTCGAGAGACCTTGCATATCACCCTTCTGCTGGACTGACCTAGGGGAGTTAGCACTAGTGGGACCATAGATGGTATGGGAAGACATAGAGACGGTGAAAATCCTCTAGGAGTGGATGAAGACTGCACAAAGGAGGCAGAAGTCATATGCTGACAGAAGACAGAGACCTCTGGATTTCAAGGATGGAGACCACATATTTCTACAGGTCTCACCTTGATATGGTTTGTGGAGATTTGGATGAGGTGGAAAGTTATCTTTGAGATTAATCGGACACATTCTAGTCCACATCAGAGTTGGAAAGGTGTCATACCTATTATATCTTCCACCTCAACTTCACCGGGTGCATGACGTCTTCCATGTATCCCAACTAAAGAGATACGTGCACAAACCTTCCCACGACATCAACCACGACGATCTGGACATTAAGGATGAGGAAACATTTTCATAGGTTCTAGTGGAGATTGAGGATCGATAGGAGAGATTCCTTCATTTGCAATCGATACCTTTGGTGCATTTGCATTAGGAACACAAGAACCTCCAGGACTGAACATGGGAGAGAGAGGCTTATATTCATGCTCAGTACCCCCACTTGTTTTTCCTAGATTTTGTAATGTGGCTTTCATGGATGCAAAGCTCTGAGGTGGGAAGATTTTAAAGTCCCAAAATTTCAATGTAATTTATTTTTAATTACATGGGAATTTTTTGAGACTGTGAAATCTGACAGAGCTCGATTCCGAGGCTCGTAGTGCCCGGAATTATTCATCGAAGATTTGTTAAGATTTTATTAGCGCACGTAAGATCTTTTCCTGAAAAAGTGGATTAAATCATAAATGGTTACTTGGATCAGAAATCTGAGGGCACATTTGCGCTCATGATGGTGGGTTTACCCAAAGCACGACTTAAGTTTAGTCGGCGTGGACAGCTTATGAGAAAACCCAAAAATGGATAACCGTAAATAAAATAATTGAATAAATTATTTTATTTTTCAAATGCCTATAACTCACAAATGGTAGCTTGGATTAAAAATCTGAGACAAACACTGAACTTGAGAGGTAATTTTTTATTTAAGAAGATAATAACATTGTCCAGCATGGTCCACCGGTGAAATTTAGTTTTTGGTTGTAAATAAAATAATAAAGTGACAATTATTTTATTGTAAAATTAATACCTTTTAAATGGTAACTCAGATTATAAATCAGATAGTACTATTGGGTTAGTTGGGTCTTGTTTCACATAGACAAAGCAAAACATTGACCAGTGTGGGTCGAGTGTGGCTTTAAATAATTTTCCAAACATTTTTTCAGGTGCATTCCGTAAACATGCGAGCATGTTTTTCTAACTTTTGAACTGGTGCTCGAAATTAAAATATGAGGGCACTGTTGAACTAGCAGTTCTAGTTTTCAATTAAGGCGACTTTCACCTCGATGACAGTGGGTCAAGAGTGAAAGATAGTTTTTGGGTTTTTCGTGTAACAATAAAATAAATATAAAAGTTTGTTCCATTTTTATTTGTATTGTCAACACCCAAGTGGATGTTGGGAGGTGGGGTCCACCAGAACTAAACCTCCACGTGGAACTTGAAAGTGGGGAAAACTAGACCGTAACATCCCATGAGAGGATACGGTGGTGGGGACCACCCGAACCATAGCCTCTCATGAGAGGTTATGGTGGTGGGGACCACCCAAGACTAATCCTCCCATTTAATTGAGAGAAACTATCAACCCCCCTCATTAATGTATAGAAGCCTCTTGAATTCTTCCACATTAATTGTGCCAACACACATACCATTAATTGTGCAAACTTAATTAATTGGCTTGCCCCCTTTTTAAATAATGTAATAGCATCATTGGAATTTAGGAACGATCATAATAAATTAAATGGTCCTAAATTCCATGATCGTTACCTACCTACCACCCTCTCTTATATATGTGGAGCTTGGGAGGAGGATTTGGGATGGCTTCCCCAAGCGACGAAGAGCTAGTAAAGTGATGCGACACCCAACACTTGGAGGATTCCACTCTGCAATGAAGAATGCGTTCTCCAACGAAGAACACGCTCCCCAATGAAGAATTATGACCTACTTCGACCTTCTTTCCCGAAACCTACTTCAACATAGGATGTGTTCTACGAATAATCGACATCTGACTTCTCGTGCAAACATCAACCATCATCAAACAAAGTAGAGTTTTTAATTATGTATGATTTTATTCCATTGATTCTTTCCTTCTAAAAACTAAGAATTCAAGTTGATCCGCAAATGTTTTCCTTGCGGGTTTGGAATAAATTTTTGCGGGAAGTTGTAAGGGGTTATTATAGAATTCATGAATCTTTTCGATTATTATCCTCATTCATGGTTCATGATTATACTAGAGCCACATTCTACCACTCTAAACGTGGAGGGTGCGGGCCAAACTAACATGGCCCGACCCCTCTGTCGACCTCATTTGGAGTTCTTCGCGATGGAGAAGGATGAAAAGCTACATGGAGGAGCACAAGAATGGTGACGCGCACCGCCGAAGGCCATGAAAAAGGCAATGACGCATGACACCGCTACCCCGCCATGACCTCGCAACATCCCCCAGCCATTCTGCATGCAGCCTTCACGTGCCATGCGCACCCCGCGACACCGCCATTTTTGTGCCCCTCCCACCCCGCGGTACTGTCGTCCATGCACCCCGAGAACCCCTTGGTTCCACCATCTGTGCACCCCGCGCACCCCACATCTCCACCTTCCATGCACCCCGTGGCTTCTCCGTCCCCGCAGCCCGTGTTCCCCACGCCGCTACTAGCTGAACCGGCCCAACGGCCTCCCAAGACACCCCTGCCGCACCAGAACACTGGCCCCTCATGGCGCCCTGGCCGAACTGGCTAGCTCACTCATAGCACCCTGGCCGAACCGCCCTTATGGGGCCCGCCGGGCCAAGCCACCCCCTCTCGGCGCCCTTCGGTACGAACCACACATGTGCCGACCTGTGGTCGGTCCGTGCCCCGACGACCGGTCCACGCCCTCACGACCCTCCGCGACCCCTCATGGTATGCTGGGTGCCCACACCCCCCCTGACCGGCCAAACCTAACGGGATGGCCCTCCCAACGGGCCTGGACAGACCCAACGGGTTAGGCGGGGTGAACTCGAACTAGGTCAGCCCGGACTGGGTCGTGTCGGGTCGGTCAGACCAGGTCCATCTAGACCCGGGCCCACTACGACCCTTTACCTTATTTTGGTCTTATCTTTGGCACTAGAAATCTGTTCGACGAACCATCTATGGAGCTGGTAATCATGTAGTATGACAGTACCATTGAGTATACCTCAATAGATTTTGGTGTACTATTGAGATACGATCTGGTCAGATCGTGCACGAATCCAACTGGCCCCCAGGACTAAAAGGCTAATAACTCATAGACTAGGTGTCTGATTGATGCAAAGTCTTTTGCATTGAGACCACTATGACATGGTGGTCCTTTCAGATACTTCTTAGTGGGACTTCGTGACATAGGTGCATCAACCAGAATCTTGTAGAGAGGATCCTCTCGAAGATGAGCGAGCATAGTGCAGAGATGTAGTAGCTGGAAGAGACATCCGAACTGCTGACTGTTTGACTAGGAGTGATTCTAATAGCCCAGTTGGGAGTTCCTGGCTATGGTGGAAGACCCATAGTGGAAGAGTGCGCTTGGAGATGTGGCAGACCCACAATACTCAACCGGAGGAGTACCTCTGCAGGGTATAAGGGGGAGCGCCTGGGTGTGGTGGCAGAACCATGGTGGGGATCACCTCTGTGTGATGCAGCAGACCCATAGTACATGACAAGAGGAGTACCTCAACAGTACAAGGTTAGTGGGATGTGCCTCTGTGTGATGCAGCATGCCTACTGTGCTCGATTGAACCGAGGTTCTATAGTAGCTGAGGTATCGTTAATGTGAATAAAATCATGGTTGAGCTGAGTCAGTAATTTTGTGTTTTCCTCATGATTGTTATGGATTAGGTAATAAAATAAGTATATGTATGGGAATATACCTATGTAGGGTTATCTGTTATTTTCTTTCATTGTGGTTTATCCTTGTTTGATTTTGTGAGACCTTGTGGGTCTCAGGGTCCCTACTTAGTATCGTTATACTCACCCCTACATGGGCTATGCCCGCTCCTTGTTGATTTGGATGAAGATGAAGGAAAACATTGACTGAGGCTGAGAGTACCAGGCCTGGACGGTACACAGAGGTGAACCTTACGACATGTCGGTACATGGAGGAGATGAACAGACGTGGAGGGTTGAGGAGACGATCTATACCAACACTTCTTTTAGGAACCTCAGAGTATGATCCAGTAGCTGCATTTTCTTTTTCTTCTATCATATTGAATTTTAGTTTTACTTTTACTTTCCAGTTGGGCTTATATTCTAGCCCATTTTACTTTTCATCACTCTTTTGTTATATAGTTTACTTAGTGTTTTGTATCAATTTGTGTGCTCTGTTGTGTGTGTTTACATGTTATAAAGGCAATGCCTTTCCAATTTTAGGTAATTACGCCTTTCGTGCTAGTCGCCAACTCGTGCCTATGGAAGGCGGGCTTGGGGTAGTCATGGCATGAGCCCCGGGGGACGGGTCGTGACATACAAGCATCAAACATCGGTACTATCTTGTCATTATTAATTAATCGAATTCCATTAATTTTATAATATCACATCATCAGTTATGCTTTAATGTTCAAGTGAACTATCTAAATCTAAATTTCTTATATTAAACGTTGTATACCCGATATCTATATCCCTTATCTTTTAATCATTATTCCTTGAAGAACCATTCTCCCTTTAATCTTATCAGCAATTATTTCTATCCATAATCCATACACAACTACATAATTATACATTCCTTCAAGAAAGGTATACTTAAATGTAATAAGAAATCAAGAAAATGTGATAGGAAAGGATTGTAAAAATAGGTCCTCTAACTTGACTAAACAATCCCACTGTCATTCCAAAAACCATTCAACAACATCTATACCATTCCACCATCAATCACATAATGACCCCCACTACAAGGTCAATGTATCTCAACCAATTCCATTTAATCAACAAGAATTCGGTTTAAAAATAAGCATAGAAAAACGTATATTAATATATAAATATAGAAAATAATAATTCCCATATTAATAATGTCAAAGATAAATTAATGGATTTGTAAAAAATTCACGCATGAATAAATAAGAAAACCCCGAATGCAGTCATCCACAAGTATTAATTATATAAATATTATTATTTCTTATAATATTTAATAATAATTTCATTATGAAAATGTTTTAACAATATATAAATCCTAATATAAAAAATAATACTAATATCAATATGAATCCAAGTATACATCCTCATGAAATACTATATCATACTAAGAAATTCCAAGAAGATTCATTATCAATTATTCTTCACAAGATTAACATCCTCTTCAAATATCCATCTATAGGATGCTTAACTAAATCAAATATTATATTCAAGTAATGAAATAACATAAATAAATAATATAGAATAAATAAAAAATCAAAATCCAATAATATGAACAATTTTTTGAATGTGAGATATTATCAACCTTCTCACATTCAATTTTTTTTACTTCTAGATTATTATACTTGTTATTTTTTTACCAATTTAACCATTGAAATCTAAATCATGTTAAAACAACAATTACACATATAATATTAGATTACGTTTAAACTCCCATACCTCGATTAATGATTCATGGAACACCACATTAGAAAATAATAAAAAAATATTAGCCACATTTAAACCCAATAGAAACTCTTATAGAACCTAACAATAATGAACTATTATAAGACCATTCTTGAATATAAACTAAAACATGAATAATCCTCAATGTTCATACCTCGATGAAGGGAGGTATCAATATGAACCATATAAGATAAGATAACATATGGAACTTGTATTAGAGATGAAATCCATACATGATTTTAGCAGTTAATATATTCTAAGAGTTTACTAGGACTCACCAAAATAGAACCTGAGGTGGACTAGTGATTAAATGAATGAATTAAAAATCAATCCATAGGGAAAAATGATCTCCATTTATATTGGAATTCCAACCAACCCCCACAATGTGGTGAATTCTAAAATATATTTTTTGGTTTTAATCAATATCAGTTCCAAAACATTAGGTATTCAGAAAGGATATCCCCCTTTCTTAACTTCCATCTTAGCCATTTTAAAATCGGTTTGGCCATCACCAAATCATGTTTGTATCTAAAATGTCTATATCAACCTAAAACATGACTCCCGTAAATTATACAACACATCGTAGACACCCTACCATTCCCATTACAATATATATGAACAATATGACATTACCCTAACATAACTCTATCATGTATCCTAAAAAGAATCTTTCATTGTTCTCCGTTTCACATTGGGAAAACCTACATCCACAATTCTAAACAATATGATAATCACCATGGTGTGATAATATACAGAAGTCATTAAATAATAATAGCAATGAAACAACCCTATGATATAGGGTCATAGGTAAGGGTTATATATTAAAGTGTCACTTTTCATCATTATTGACCCATATATGTAATTTTGTCACACCAAAATAATTTTTTTGTATAATCTTCTTTAATTTTTCATTATTTATTACTTTTATAATGTTTTGATCATTCATTAATGTTTAAAAGTAGATCAAGATGTCTTAAATATTTGTATGGAGTTTTAGGCTTTATCTTTAAGAGGGAACATCATAACATGCCTCTATACCACTGAAAATTTTCAAAGGTAAAAGGCTAGTGTTCTATGAAGTTGTGGCTATGTTGGGGTGGGTATTATATATGGGTTATCTATAATCAAATTCCTCGGAAAAACTATGGAGGGATTTCTATAAAGTTATTTTGGAATTTCATAAGGGTTGGGTGTATAGTGTGGGAGTTTCATAAAAGAACGAGTAGTTTCATAAAGGTGAATATAATAGTCCATGACACTATAATACCCCATAGTTTTCATTCGAAAAAATAAGATCTTATTAAACGAATAGTCATAAGAAAACATTACAATCCACATTATTATTGTATAGGTCTAATGTATTTGGAAACATAATACATGATGAATTTATTCATAAGAGATATACATTATAACCCACTACATTCCACATAACTCAAATCCTTCTTTTAAATATCATACATAAAACCACTCTTCATAACCTGGTGAATGGAAACATAGGAAATGATTGGATCCCATGCTTTGTTTTGGTAAAAAATGTACATCACGACCTGACCCAATATAGGTCTCCAGACGCATCTACCCAAAGACTACCTCCATAGTTTAGGGGGTCGTGATAATCATTGATGGCATAAATACCATGGGGAGGACTTTTACTAAGTACCTATAGACACACAGACAACCATCATGATGCTATATTGTAGATGGAATGAGTAAAATAGGAAACACTACATTAAAGTAAACCAAGCATGCAAAACCCACCAAAAAGTACACAACTGTGGTAGTGTAAACCGAAAAGTAAAGGAGAAATTCAAATACAACAAGAAATGTGTCCCAACCTAATAGAAAATTAGAAAATTAAATAGGTTAAAGATAGACCAGCTTTTGAATCCAATGTTATGAACACCATATGCGGTCCAAGAACCCATTATCCCTAAGCTCATCTATATTCATGGTCATCCTCTGTATATTACATGGCACATGTAGGAAAAGAACATACATGAGTGAGTATATACATACCCTGTAGGATTCCCCAAAATCGAGGTGGGTGTGGGGGGGAGTAGTAATATATATAATAATAGATAATGATAATAGAAAGAACATGGTAATGTGAAAGAGTAAAAATAAACCCCTCAAATAGTAGATGTAACTTCATCTAAAAATGGGTATTGGAATGGTGTTTGATAAACTAATCATAAAGGCATAGCCATCTATAGTGATAGATTAGACTAATCCAACGACGAGAAGCTAAACATGAAAAACATGTGGCATACCATGCACATCTTCACCTATAAAGAAATGAGAGTAACAAAATCCAAGAAGTGGATAAAGAATAAGGATATATATATATATATATGCTTAGTCAAAGTACTCAAAAACTAGAGATTAATTGGATCTCCATCTCCAAGATCATGTTAGGAAGAAGTGTGACTAAAATTTTTAAAAGCACATCAACAGTGCTTAGCATCTCACACATGTTTCTGTCATAAAACATCCTGGTCAAACCATGCCTCTTCAAAAAGTTTTATAGTTGATGGGTAAAAAATCTAGGTAGAGAATCCATGACTTGGTACATAAGATGGTTCCATTATAAGGATCGAGGACACATGACAAACCTGGATGAAGGGTCTCACTCAAGTTCATTGAGGACCCATGCCCTGCCCTATAGGAGGGTTACACTATGAAAGTCAAGGACCAATTCAATGTCATACTTGACGCTTCCACTCTAGGTCATGGAGGACCCATGTCCAAACACTCAAAAGGGTTCCACTCCGAAACAAAAAACCTATGGGGATCTCGCCATATCACTATCACCATCAATCATCACCTCAAAATTTTCCATGCTCGTAACATTCCACAATATATCTGGAATGCCAAAAATAAGGGCACCATTATTTTAAACTTTGAAATACACTCATGATAGGTTACTAAAAGGCCAAAACCAGGTTCAAACAAGGGAGATATGAGTGATCAATGTTTTCTCAACTGACCTAATGGGGTACAAGAAATGTGAGGGAACACACATAGTGTTTGGTCTCACTTCCCACTGGGTCGTATACCAGGTCGGCACATGGATGCCTCTCATATAACAGTATGTTCCATGTAGGTAGACTACATGGTGTTTCCTAGCCAACTGAGACTAGGCCCGTGTGTTTCTCACCATATATGTATAATGGAGTACAGAAATATGTATAGGACCTTGTTTACCTCCACATGGGTTCCCTTCCACGTGACCCATCAAACAGGTTTTCTAACTAAGGATTGGGTACATGGCATGAATGAGAGATTGTACACCATTTCATCATCAAAATTTCCAAAAACCTAGCTACCATTGGAGAATACAATCCATGTGTTTATCCTTGAACATGATGTGTAGTTCAAATTCTTTTAGAAATTTTAAAATCAAAATACACACTTGAATCTATCTATGACTCTTTGATTTTGGCCTCCAATCCACCTGAAAAAGATAAATCTATGTAAAAACAGCTGGTCTTGGTTTTTTTTTCTTTGAAAAACTTCCAATGGAAGTTTTTGTGGGTTTCTCCTCTCATTATACATGTTGTAACACCTCTTCTTATAAGGTTCTTGTTCTTTAATAAGAAAATGTATTTTCCTCACCACTATAAGATCATATATCATTACTTGTTTCATCAAATTGTTCTTGTTTTATAATTCTAAAGTGAATTTGATGATCTGATTAATCTCAGTACCTCTTAACAATGTTGAACAGGGACCATGGGGATCTAACTGGTGATACATTTGAAGGGAATTAGAGAGAAAATGACAACAAAATTTATAAATGATTGTTAGCCAAGCGTTCATAGACAAATATCATTAATGATGAACCATGAATTAGAATATGAATACATTAATTGAAAACCTATATATGGGTTCATGCAAAGGCAACATTTAAGAGAACATATTAATAAACCACAATTGATCTACTCAAATATTTAATCAAAGGTGTAAAAACCCATATTATGGGTCCTATATTGATTACACATCACTTTTTTATGAAGAACATGTTTTCCAATTATTTGACTGAAGTTGATGCATACTGATATGATCCGATCAAGAGTTCCATCATCATTCAATGAGATCCACCAAACAATGTAAGTAGAATGATCCGAGAAATTTCCCAAGATTATGAGGAAAACCCTATCATTTTTCCATGATGACATATTTAAAACTTTTAAATTTATCTCAAAGTGAATTAATTAATTAATATAATAATTAATTGACTCAATGAATGTACTGACAATGAGTGATAGATTTGAAAACCCCATTCTAACCCATTTTATGTCATTAATATGTTAAACACCATGCTCCAAACTCAACAGTGCATCATATTCCTGATCCTATATTTTTTTTGAAGAGTTTTACCATTTTATTTATAAAAAATATTTTATATTTTTATAAAATTAATTCCAGGCACCCTCGACCTCAAAATCACAAACCATTTTAGCACCTTAAATTAGAAATATATATATAATTATTTCAATGTATTACTTGGGTAAAATAGGTCTTTTAGAGGTATATATCGATCATCCCCTAAAAATAATATGAGCATAAAGGTGTGATAAAAATATTATAAAATTTTAAAAAAATACCCTACATATCATAAAACATAATCTTGAGATATGACATAATTTTTGGTATTTTAAAATACATGAATCATAATTGGGTCAAATACAATGATCCATGACAGCATAACATTGAAATAAAACATAACTTTTTGGAAAAAAACATTAAAAAGGAAAAATATTTCCTTAGTGAAGGATCTCTAAAAAACTATCCCTGTGTATTGCGTTTACAACCCATTCCATCATATCTATATTCATGGTTTACTCTAATGACTATCTGAGTGAATAGATTCCCTTAAAAATATGGGTGCAATCCCCATTCCTATCTTTAATATCTAATATATAATCCATCTTTACAAATTTCATTAGAGTGATATGTAATTTATACCTCATATATCAAATAATCATATTATACTCTTATGTGTTCCTAATTATAGTTAAACATTTATTTGATATCATGACATGTGGAAAATAAATGAGCTTAATAAGCATTACATTAATTCCCCATAACCTTACCTATAAAAAATAAATGAATTTCCTAAACATCTCATCATCATAATCATAACAAATCTATGGAAGGAATAATGATGGAAACATAGAATCATATCCCCAATTTAGAATAAGTAACATAAAAGGATATTAAAATAAATTAAAACTCCAAAAAAATATCACTTGGAATGTTTCTTAAGAGAAATACTCTTCTGTTTTAGAATCACTAATTTGAAGTATAAAAATTTCCGAATATTATAAAAAAATTTATTTGAAACGATCATTAGAAACCTATAATGGGATCTGAAAAATAATGAATAGTCATGATGGTAAGAAATCCAATTCTTGTTGTGTACGTTAAAATGAGGATTCCTTTCCAAATTTTGATTAAATGCCAATAGTACCTCATAAAAAAATGAATAGAAGATTAAATTTAATCTGTTTTTCAAAAATTAAATCATAGTTAAAAATTTTATTAAAAAAAGTATGATAATAGATAAACATCAATGTAAAAACATTTAGACAAAAAAATTAATATTGATGAAAAAATATTTTCTATAGAAGAGAGAAATAAAGTGGATTTTTCTTTAAAACAATATTTTGATCACTTTAATTCATAAAGAGATAAAAAATGAAATATTAATATCTATATACATAAAAAAGGATAATAAAAATAACGTGATTATATATATATATGTAATAACATATCATAATCTGAAAATTGATCATAAATAACCTTGATAGAAACTGACATTGTAACATAAATCTCGTATTACAATTTTAAATTTCATTAAAAGTAATCTCATGTCCTATATAATAAATTTATCATTTTTAAAATTATATAATATAATTATCTATTGATTTATAATATCATATATTAACCACTTATTACATTAAAATATACATTTATTAATAATTCATAATAAAATTACTATTTCCATGTGTTAGTTGTTTTGTTTGTAATGACAATTTTGGTTCAGTAGTTCTGATACTTTTACATTAACCATATTTATATAATATCTACAATACTAGTCATTATATATTTATCATATATATTAAATATATATATATATCAATTTATATGTATAAATCTCTATAAAATGTATAGATAGAAAATTAAATTACACCATTCCTGGATATGATATGTCATACGTATGAATGAATGTTGTCTTCACATTTTGATAGATGAATGAAAAGAAAATAAAATTCAAATTAAAAATTATAGAATCATTATTATATCATATATATCAAATATATTAAATAAATATATCCTTATTACCATCCATGTAATGTAGAAACAAAAATGGAATCACATTATTTCAGAGAGGTGGTAGACCACACATGCACGCGAGCGACGTTTTCGTTTTCCAATGGATTGGAAGGTAAGAAGGTAGATATGAAATTTTAAATAATGATGAATAAATGAGTACAAATGTCATTGATAATCATTAATTTGATTATAATAACCATATATGAAATTCAATGATTTATAATTAATTATTTTATTATGTAGAGACGGTAGTCCACACATACGCATGAGTAATACTTTCAAATTCCATTTGATCAAATTGATGATAATATTAGTGGGTATTTAATCATCATAACATTTTAGTGTATTTATTATATTTAATTAATTATTTTCAAGTGAATTTCATAAATTTATATGAATTATAAGAATAAATAATTTAAAATTTGTTAGGTAAGACAATTACCTTTCCTTCAGTTATCCACTTTTATAACCTTTGTTAAAGACTCATATAATGGTAATTTCTGAATAAAAAAACAATAATTGGGGAATAAGAAACTATATAAAATATTTTATTATGGTTTTTTTGAGTTATATGTCTCAAATTGGTTTAATGAATAGAAATTATGATTGTCATTTTATTACTTGGGGAGGGGACAAACTTGGACTTTATTAAATCATTAAAATATATGAATGTAATTGTTAAGAAAAAATACATCGAAATGGTCATATATTCAAAGGTGATATATAATGATGTTACTATATGGCCATAAAAAGTACCTTATCATGTTTAATTGGAAAATTTACCCTTATGTAGTTAATAAACCCCACATAAACCTGTTTAAACCTTAAATATGCTAACAAATTTATAAGGTTTTTATGTTCAGTACCAATAAAAATAAATTGGACTCATTTCCAAATTTTTACCTGATGATTAAAATTTTGGAATACATTTTAAAATTTTAATTATATAATTTTTTTTAAATTACATTAAAATGAACTCAAAAAAAGTGACAAAAATAGTTCTCCTTAAACAAAATGTTTGTGTAAGTATACAATGTTTTTATAAAATAATAAAAAAAAATTACTCCAATAACCATATATTTAATATTAAGAATATTATATAACATATGATACTTTGGAGATAATTTCAAACATAGGACTTTGTAAATTCATTAAAGAGAAATATAGTTTTCAATTAAATTCTACATTTTTTATTATTCATCAAAAAATTTATCATTTCAGAATAATATAATAAAATTTCTCTAAAGTAAATTTGACATTTTCATATTAATATTTATTTAATTTTTTAATTAATTATCAAATATTTACAACATTTTTTATATTAACTTCTCAAAAAATTAAATAAACCCCATTTGTAATGAAAAATAGTTTTTTTTCATAAAAAGATTTTACTACGAAAACATATTATTTATCTAAATAAATTATAACTTTTTTTAAAATGAGATAAATTATATTTATAATGATAATTTATTATCTATGATATAATGGAATAGTGTAGTATAGTTCATCTAGACATAGGGTTTCATATATCATATGCTATCAAATAAATTATAATTTATAAAATATATTATTAGATATTATAAAACCCCATGGTGTAACAGTCTTCCCCCATTAAAATAATTTAACACTTTAAATGTTTTCAATATAATTAAAAAAATGATCATAACTGTGTTTTATCAAATCCTTAGTTTCCCATGATACATCTTTGAATTTTTAACTTCTCTCTAGAATTATAGCTATTTGAGTAGTCTTGTTCTGTAGAATATTATCTTTGTAATCCATGATTTATAAATATTGTTCATTATATGAAATCTCGATATTGATGGGTATGAACTCCATGTTTATTTTATCATATCGATATGATATATACTTCCTCAAGTGAGATTTAAGGAACACACTATGATATTGAGAGTGGTTCGGAGGAAGTGAAAAGTGATAAGCTACCATCTATACACAATCAAGAATATCAAAGGGGAAAATATACCTAGTGATGAAATTTACATAATTTTCAAATATCAAAACCTTATTTTATGGATTAATTTAAAGGAATAACTTTTACATAGGTTTTATTTTTATATTGAATTTATGATTTTAAACCAAGAATTTCTATTCTCTCAAAGATTACTTAATGTATAGATCAATGTATTTGAACTTATATATCATTTAATCAGTTAAATTAGGTTCCAATAAAATTCATTCTATTAAATAATCCATGAATAATATAGTTATGGAATTGTTTCTATATAGTGATTCATAATTATCTATCAGAATTATTGAGTGGAAGATATTATTGTAAGAAAGCATGACTAGCAGAAGTTGTTGATTCCAACCACCATTGAAATCCAATGAAAATTACCTCAATGTATTTTATAATTTATAAATGATTCTCTTAGAATGAACATCCATATAAAGATGTTATGTATTAATAAAATAAAACTCTTAATCAAGATCTGATCAAAACATAACCATAAAATCAAGGTAAACCTATGATCTAGATTAGATAAAATAGAATGTGGTACTACATGACTCATTACACCAAGAGTAATGAATATTTTGGAAAATTGATCCAGATAAAAAAATTATCTATTATAAATAATGTGTGTTGACACTGTAAGGTGATCAACTAAAACTTATATTGAATTGTGGCCTTTAGATGCATTGTTGATTTTGGCAACAAAATATGTGGTGTTTTCTCCCAATTTCCATTTTATTTTACGTAATGATTGTAATATACCATTATAATTCTCTCTCAAAACCATAAAATGTTGAAAAACCAAGAACACATATACATACTATGTAACATCTCCATTCATATTGTTCGACCAAAAAATTCCCTTTTGGGTCTCCATAAATTATTGTAACTGCAAGATTAATAGAGAATGTTGAATTATGAAATTTCTCATAAAACTCTATCTTGAAGCACTGTATTGTTGGTACACATTCAAAATTCATAAACCATATCATTTAATCACAATAAAGGTTAAACACAATAACATTTCTAAACTTATTTTTTTCTTATATATCTTCCTCTATACCTATTAAATATTTACATAGATATATGTTCGACCAATTATTTGATAATGAAAATATCCCCCCTTCTTTCATTATTTACAGATCAATCCTTCGAAAATACAGTATTATTTAATATTCTATGGTCATTGTCATAAATATTATAGATTGAAAATTTCAACTCAAAGAATCAACTGCCTTGTTCTCTTTCTCAGGGTAGAAAATGTATCTAAAAGTATTAATCACCAATACAGTCCCAACTGATCCTCGGTTGCATATTTATCTCTTTCTAACTGAATATATTTGGAAACATATTCTATTTAGTAAATATTTAACACTATTATATTTAATGATAAATATTCCTTATCTGTAATTCAAATATCACTGAATCTAACTCTGAATAATTAGTTGGTTATTTTTTCTCATGAACCTTCAATTGTTGTTAGGCTTAATATGTTAATATATCATCAACATGGGGACAAAACCCAATAAATAATTTTATTAGTTTCTATATATCACAGACCCTTCTCCAATATAGGGTTGGGAAATAAGAGGAGTATTTAATAACATTCTCTTCAATTTTATAAAAGTTTCCTCTTATTAAAATGTCAAAATGAAAATGAATCCCTTCTGATTTAACTTTGTGAGTATATATGAAACCCATGATAATTGTTCCTCAATTCATGATAATATCTATCCAAACAAAGAAAAATATGGATCTCAATCACTATGGATTGTCTAGGCTAATGGCTATTGACTTTTAGGTTATATGGATCCATTAATATACCATTATTTGAGATTATTTTCCCCATAAATAAAACATTTAAAATCTAAAATTCTTACATGGTAATTTTTTAACACAACTTTTCCTTATATAGGGTCTTATGTAAAATCCTAAATTGATATTAATGATCTTCATTTCATTTTAAACAAAAAATTACATCATCTACAGAGATTAAATCAATGTGATCTTGATAATATCTAAATATCATATTCATTGATTCCATGAAGAGAACATGGTAATTACTAAGACCTAATGGATTCATTTTAATTTCTTACTCTGCAAGCATTACATGGAATTTTTTCTTGGTTTTATTCACCACATTGACCTTCAATTAATAATATCTAGAAGAGAGACTGATTTTAGATATGGATTGATCTCTGTGAATAAGATCAAACAAGTCATTAATACAATGTGGGGGATGATTTTCCTGATAGTGACCTTATTATAATCCAAATAATAAATAAATATTCTCATTGATCCATATTTCTTCCAAAAAAATGAAGATGTGAAGCCCATGGTGATAAATAGGAATTAATGAATCCCTTATCAATATTCTACAAGTGTTTCTTCATAAATTCATGAAACTCAATCGGGTAAATTCAATATGGAGTAATTAAAATAGGTGTAGCATTGGGGATGGGTGATATTGAAAACTCAACATCATAATTTTGTGGAAGACTTTGAAACTCTTATTTAAAGACATATATAAACTCTCAAACAATTGGCATATCCTTAATATTGACTCTTTCCCCTTCCATTTGAGAAAAACAACCCATTTGAATTAGAATCCAAACCTATATAATGGATGTGATTTCCATCAAAAGATAAAATTTATTTTTCTTTTGATATATGGTCACAAGTTGGATAAGAATATAAAATGTGGAATCCCTTCCTCAAAAATTGATTATGGATATATGTATAGAAAGATAGTCCATCACTATGATAATATACAATTCAATAATATAAATAATAACAATATTTATATGAATTATGTTACTTTAAACATCAATTGGATATGAATCAAATACTTGAGAGGATACCATCCAAGCATTGTGGGTTTTCATAGATAATTCAATATCTAATAATTTAAGAGATGATATAATATGCATTGACACTTTTCCCAAAATATATGAATTCATACAAATATTATCAAATAATGTAATTAAATATTGGAGACTACCTACCACCAACTCAAATTTATTATTATATATTTAATACCTTATTAAAATAAAAATTGTAAGAATGACCATCATGTATCTTTGATAATTGTGATCAATCATGATGAAACAATCATTGGATGTCTAAATACTAACACCATATTTTCAATCTATGACACCTTGGCATTACCTAAATCATTTATTATCATCATATATTCAGATCCTTCCTGATGGGTTATAAATAAAACAGAAATTAACCCAATAATATCCCATGTGATGGTAAAACTAGGAAAAGAATAAGGAAACAGTCACCATACACCAGAATGATGGCCAATAAATACTTAGCTGTCACTTTCTAGGGTTATTAACCATAAATTAATTTTTGTAAATACCACATTCCCTTTTGGTATCCATATATGAATTTTTTTATAAAAACCACACAAATTTAATTACCATAACATAGGGCATTCTTCTATATATAGTATTATACTAAGGGTTATCACCAAAAAAAATCATCATTATTTCAAAAGGTATCTAAAAAATTCTCTAATATTAACGATAGAGACACATACTTTTCCTTGATTAATATCACATCTTATTTTATAAATATGCAATACCTCACATTAAAATCCACAATAGAGTCGAATAGGTCTATTGACTTTGGAAAAAATGAAATATATAAAATATATTCATAAGGGATCAACATCATTAACCACAGAGTACATCATAACAATAACCCTTCATAAACCTATCATGCATAACATCCTTCTTCATTACCTAAGAAATGAAATATAAGAAATGGTGTGTTTTGATGCTCGGTAAGGGTAAAAAATGGAGATATCTATGATCTCTAAAAAGTAATATGAGTATAATGGTATGTAAAATTAGATTAATTTTATAGAACCATAATATAAATAAAATTAATAAGAATCTAGAATCATGTAATAAGTCCTAAGAGTTAACGGGACACGAATCACAAAGGAATTACAGTATTTGATCCATGTGAAAATAAAATTGGAATAAGACATTAATTTTTGGAGTACACATAAACATGGAAGATAATTCCCATAGTCAAGGATCACTTTCATGATTATCACAGTGTATTGGTTTCACTCCCCATTCCATAATATCTTTAGTGAAGGTTCACACTCAATACTATCTTAGTAGTCAATGTCCATTAACAAAATGGGTTCACTCTACATTTATATCCTCATAATATAATGAGATATTCATATTCATGCAATATTTTAGAGGCATATATAATTTCAAGCCAAAACATCAGATATTTATGAAACATTGATATATGTTCCACAATAAAATAAACATTTATCATATATCATACCCTCTATAAAAGAAACATTTATTTTAAAATATGTAATAATTCACAATAAAATAACCCTTGTAAAATAAATGGGGTTCATAAACATTAAATCGTCTTAATAATAAACCATTAAAATAAATAAAATGGTGTAATAATAGGATCATATCTAGAGTAAATCATAAGTAACATCAAAGGATGTTACTACCAATAAATTTTCATATATAATATCACATGGAATCCTTCATGAGGAAATTGACCTTTCCAATTTGGAATCACTTAATTAAAATATAATAATTTAAAAAAAATATGTAAACATTTTTCATTGAAATTATACTTTAGAACATGTGAATGCGGCTTCATATAATTGATCATTTATTGTGGTGTGAAAATATATTCATGGTTTTTTATGTTAAAACAAATATTACTTGCACAGTTTGCGTAAAAATTATTATGTAACTTATTCAAAAAATGATATGAAGATTCATTTTTATTTTAATTTTTGTAAAACATAAATAATGTGTAAAAAAATTTAAATAATCATTGTATAATATAAAAAACCATGAAAATGTTTTTATAATACATCTATATGTATGAAAAATGATATATAATTAAAGAGAGAAATAAACTAAATTTTCATTATGAATATTATTCTAGACTATTGAGCTCTTAATGAGAGGAAAATGAAAAGAAAACATGTAATATATAGACATAACCATCAAAGATGAAAATTACAGGGATTCATGAGAGGCAAGTCAAAAAAAATTCATCATCATAAATGTGATCATAATGAATCTTGATAAACAATGAGACATTAATGTAAATCTGTTACTTCATGTTTGAAATTATTCAAATGCACTCTAACCTTGGGTATAGTAAATTTAATTTAATTATAATTCTATATCAAAATAAATTATATATGTATACCTTCCTATAAGACACACTTATAATATATCAACACCCATTTATTAATATATATATATATATATATTAAAATAATTGTTCTTACATTTTAAATGTTTCATTTTTCATTAGAATTTGGGTTTGGTAGTTTTGGTCCTTATCATTTTATTATGGTTCAATAATATCCATAATGAATATAAATATATAAATATTAACTTTCTCCACTGTATAAATTTATCTTCATCCATAAAAGGTTGATTTAGAAATATGAATTACACCATTCATGGATACGGTACGACATATATATGCTTGAATGGTTTCTTCACATTTCAACAGATGGGAAAAAAGAATGGTAAATTAAAATAAAATTTATATAATCATTATTATATAATATATATCTTATATATTCATTAAATATATTCTTATTATAATCAATTTAATGAGGAAATGAAAAATGAATGACATTACTTTGTGGTGGTGGTAGTCTAAGCATATGTGTGAGCGATATTTTCATTTTATAACAGATAGGAAGGTAAGAAGAAATATATATTATATTGTAGTTAAAAAATAGAATTATATTAAAAATATCATATATAAACACTAAAATTATCATAATATCTATCCCTTAAGGATGCTTATGGGAAATTAATTATATCGCTATGTGGATGCGATATTCCACATGTATTCACAGACGATATAGTCATTTTAAATTCTATTTAATAGAGCTATATATTGTTGGTAATATAATCATAATAGAATTTAAGAATATTAAAGATAATTAATTAATTATTTTATTATAAATTCTATATAATTATAGGTTCTATAATGAGAAATAAATTATAATATATCATGTAAGCTGACAACCACTCCGCATATTTTCCTCCTTTAGATCCTTTAATAAGGATTATTGAAATAGTATTTTAAGAAAAAAATTACCTAAACTTCAGTAATGGGGAATTTTAGAAGGGATTTGTGTGTATTTTTGTCAAAATAGAAGGTTCAATGTGGTGTATGAAATAGAAAGGTGGTGTATCCTTTTTTAAGTGGGGAGTTTACTCCCATGGAATTTATTAAGAAATTAAAATATAATAAATTAATTCTCCTGAAAAATTATTCAAATGTTTGGATATTTAAATTAAATATAGTATGTTGTCCAAATATTTGCATACACCTATATTTATATACAATTAAATTAAAAAATTACACTTTTTCTGGGTTTTACATCTAGTAAACCCATTTTAACCGTTATCATGGTGACAAAATTTTACTATTTTTACGACTCATTTTGATAATAAATGAAACTATATTCACTAAATAATAGTAAGTTGATTATTCAAAATATTTAGTCTGAATAAAAAATATAAATCTTTTAAAGTGGCTAAAATTACTTTTAAAATAAACTAACGTAACATGATGAAAAATAATTTTCAAGGGAGAAATGATTTCATAGGTATAAAAATGTTTTTAAATAAAAATAAAATTAATAGTGGATTAGTAATCCTAAATGTAAACTATTTATTCATTAAAAAATATTAATAAAAAAGTGATCTTATTAAATTCGCTAGTAAAAATGTTTTTTAATAAAAATCAATATTTTTAACTCTACATTGAAAAATTAATCATTCCAGCAAAAAAACTAAATTTCAATCTAAGATAAATTTAATACATTACAATAAAAAATGAAGTTAATTTTTCAAAGTATATTTTATAAAATAAGGAATATTTTTAATATATTATTTTCTAAAAATAGAAATAGAAATTATTTTTGGGGATTTTTTGACCTATATAAAGACTATAATAAAAATATGATTTCTCTATATAAAACTTTTATACATATTTTGAAATTATGGTTATTCTTAGAAATAAAAAAAAATTAATCAATATGTTAAAACGGTATAATATATTATAGTTCATTTACAATAAGGATTTCTTGTACCAAGGAAACCAAAAAATAAATGAATATATATAGATATATATATATATATCCTAAAATCAAGATGTGTTATAGACATAGTGGGAATGACTAAAAAATAAAGGTTATTTAGAGTGTTACATCATAACATAGCATGTAGGGATTTTTCATGAGGTTCTTGGTGGGTATTTGGTGGTGGTCAACTCTAAAAAGTTGTGGGACATGAATCTACATTGTGGTACAATGTGTATAGGGGTTTGGGGGAGGCACTTTGAACCAAAAGGGAGTGGGGATATGGTATAATAACTGGGGGTGGGACCCTAGGTTTTGACTAGTAGAGGTTATACATGGTGAAAAACTTACACTGCACTTTTAAGGGTCTATTCGGGGTTGATCCACACTCTATGAATATGAGCAACATAGTGGAGTCGGTCTATATTCTTTAAAAAAATTTAAATTGTGGTTTTACCCACATTTTAATTCTTAAGGATTTACCACTTTCACCTATTATATTCCTATATTTATGACCAATTTCTTTGTATAGGGACCTCTTCTTGAACTGTTCGTTGATTCTCAGATCTCTCCTCCCATATCTTGAGAAATATCTCAAATTAATATTCTTGCTTTCATTCATTTATTCCTCGAATTTTAATGTTTTTTTTATTATATTCATTCTAGTAATCCCAACCTGTATATAGATGGAGATTTAGGTTTTATTATTGCTTAATATTGGGTATTTTTTTTATGGATTATTGAGAGAATATTTTTTCTTTTTGGGGTGTTTACAATCTTACATGATGACTTATGGCTTTATATTAATTGAATTAGTGTAGGTTATTTTGTGACTTTCATTTATTTGAAATATAATTTATTACTTATTGTTCTCTAAAATGATTTGTTTATTAAATCATACATTAATTTTATAGTAAAAAATGTATTTTATAGTGGTTATGGTTGGTTCTATACTTGGAATATATAGGGCCAAAAGGGTTTATATCTTGAAAATATATTTTTAGTTCCAGGTGTATATAAAAAAATTGTTGTAAGGGATTTTTAAATTTTATTTTATGTTTAATATTTATTTTACTACATTTGGGTCTAGAAGAGGGTGAATTCTTAGTTTTATTAAAATTGATTTATTGAGGAAAGTGGTGTGATTATTTTTGAATTATTTTAAAATGAAGGGTTATATTTTTAAATTTGGTTAAAAAAAGTTTGAAACGTTATTTTTATAGAATTATTTATGTAATATTTAATGGAAATATTATAGGATTATTTTTAGGTCCGTTTGGCATTTTTAATGTTTTCTAAAGTGCTATGGGTGCTTTTATCCTCTGGATGCCTTAATATTTTTTATTTATGTATACAATTACCTATAAAGGATATTGTTTATTTAGATTAAATGACTTATATTAAAAGAGATTATTTCATAAAACGTTATTGGTGGCGAGGTTAATTTTTTTTTCTTCTTTTGTATTGTTCACGTGACTTGATTAATTTCTCACCTATTAGTTTTTTATTTCATTTGTAATCTAGGAGATATGTTTTAGGTATAGATTTATTCTACACTATATGGTTTCATGATACTACTCTCCCCTGTACTTGAGTGATAAGTTAGGACTAATGGGGTGATACAACAATAATTCTATGTTATGTCACATATATTACATGTATTATTTTAAATATTATATGGAAATATTATGAGATCATGAATGAAGACAGAACATCATTCCAAGGTCTGGTGAGGCCAGAATGGTGGTTTGATCTTATTAAATTATGTGAGTCGGGGTGTGTGCATGGTTGTGGCAGTTTCCAAATGGCTTCCTAGATTAAAAATATGAGGGTGCCATTAGGTCTGGGATGACAACTTTACTAAAGAATAGAACAAACCTCTACCGACACAAGTTGAAGGAAAAAGTTAATTTTCAAACCATTTAGGTAAAATAAGATAAAATAAAATAATTTCATAAGTTAGTTTTTTTTTTGAAAAATTTTGCTACAGTGCAATGAAGGGTCATCTGTTTTGATAATTAATGAAACAATAAAATGGATTTGAAACAACAACACTAAATCATTAACTCCATAACCAAACAAAACAATGAAACATGTTCCATCCTTTTAAAATGTTAAATGAAGGTTATTCATTAGAAAAAAAGGATGAGATAAACTCTTGGAAATTATTAGATCATTGGAGATAATTCATGAAAAAAAAACAATGACGAATCATAGGATCATATTTATGTTCCGACAGAATTGAAGGATCTTGGCTGAAATCGTAGTTTGATTCTTTTCCCAACATTCGATCCCTTCTGTATGAAGATGTTATGTTTTAAATTGTTTCTTCCTTATTCTTTAATTAAATGACTAATGTGGATCGACCCATGAACGGTTTAACCCACAAATTGTCATTCTGGTAGGAGGGATTTTCATTTTCAGGTTCGTTCCTAGAAATTCCTTCGTCATGTATTCATATTTTTAATTTACCTCGTTTAAACCTTCTAATGGGAGCAGATTAACGATGTGATGAATGAAGGAAGAAGTTTGTTCCTCCTATGGGTTTTTTTCTTTCCCCTCATCCCTGTGTTCATCATGTTCTTCACATGTATTGGAATGAGGAACCATTGTGCACCCATTTATTGAAACAACTATCCCTAAACGAAGCTCCAACATCACGACGACCTAGAGGAGGGGTGAAGATGATGATGAATGACAAATCGTCTCAGATATGGAGGGACAATTTTTATAGCATTCTTCATGAAAGTGGATTGATACAAATTATAAGGGCTTATCAGAGGCCTGAAAACAATTGAGATGACTTGAGGATTTCGGGGTAATCATAAAATTCGAGTTTCCTAGAACATGTATTGTCATATCAATGATCAGAGCATCACCAAGGCGTGACGGAGCAGGTCCACGGTTTGGGAAATTTATAGAACACGCAGCGTATATCCTGAAGAACACACTATGATGTACTGGAGGCAGTGGATAGGGTTTGTGTGATACACATGATGATGAACACAGTGTGACTCTACGGAGACATGACATGTGGGCACCATCCAGTTGCGGATAGAGTTTTGGGTGATGGGAAGCACTAACCTGGTGTGTGACCATTGACACACGACGTGTGGGTCCTTACATGAACTCGGTGTGTATCTCATAAGATACATGGACACAGGGTGGGTGCACGGTCATGTACTTCACCACATGGCCAAAGCAGGCCATCTTCACAGGCTAACTCGTTTACCAGTTACACGAGATGGAACACGCAGGTTGAAACCATGTACGAGCACACGATCGTGAACACAGAGTGAACATTAGTTACTTGGGCATGATATGTGGTCCATACTACACGTTATGTAATTACTTTTCTAAATGTCATGTGCTTTTGACTTGGGCCTCTTAACATAGGTAGTACCCAAGTTCGAGAGACACCGCATATGACCCTTGAACATAGTGTGTATATCCTAAAACATGGATTAAACCTCTTTTCCACTATATCTTGGAAATGATTCATTTAGTGCCCCTTCTCTTGTACACCTAATGGTCAGGAATCATTTCTATCCATAGGAGTATGACTCCTTCAGTATGACATTTTGAGATAATGTCAGGTATTCCTTGAGTGTCCTAGAGTGAGATCGTCTATCCATTGATGACTCTCGGTAGAGTTAGGTATCGATGTGACTACTCTTACAGGACACCAATCCTCTACATAACAGTTTAATCTAGATGTGTAATGGTATCCACCAATGTATTAGAAGTGATCCTCGTCTATTTATAGTGATATTTCACCCACATAAGAATGTGTTCTCCTAGAACGGGTGTATCTATCTCTCGTGACCCTTCCCGACAAACAATACTTCCCAGACGGATGTTATCAGAGCTGTCAGACTCGAGTAGTGGGTTACCTCAGACCAGTGCTTCATGAAACCTTATAATTGAATCCCAATTGAGGGTAAAATGTTGTGTGACTTGTCTCTAGACCACGAGTTTGGGTTTGAGTATATCTGGATTGTGCTTCTATTTCTATATGTTTAAGAGACATATACTGTGTAAACATGACTAAACTTTTACATTGTGTATTTCATTATGGTTTTTAGGTTCATCTAATTATTATTGTTATATTCACCCCTTCACGGTATTTTCCCACACATTTCATGTCTTGTGCAGATTAGCAGTCTTTTGTCGAAGTCCAGGGTAGACCAGGATTGAATAGAGAATTATGATTTCCCTACTAGTCATGGTGTTTCTACGACTATGAGCATCAGTCCCAGTACCTATTTTTTTTACAGGTTGGACTTTGTAATTTAAAAACTCTTATTTTAGTGGGCATGTATTCTGGATGAGTTTACTTTCAGTACTTTACTTTATATCATACTCTATTCGTTGTGTTTAGTTTTATGCATGCATTTTGTTCACTAGTGGTTTTTGTAGATAAAAAATTTTTTGGGCATGGAGGTGTGTGCGTGTGTACTAGTACATAAAAAATTCTTCCCATGTCAGTGATATGCCTACTCAGTGCTAGTCACTAGCCTCTTGCCTAATAGAGGCAGGCATAGGGCATTGCATCACGGGCCCCACTTGGACGGGTTGTGATGAGGAGACTCATTAATGGATGGAGTTTGAAAAACTCTTTAGGGAGGGGATCTCTCTGGTTATGTAGAGATCAGTTCGTATCTATATGCTTCTTCAACTCCACCAGGGATGTTTGATGGCAGCTGACTATTCATCGAGGTTCACTGACCTCTCTAGGCACTCAATGGATATTTTCAAGGATGGGTACTTTAGTTCTCAGACCTTCGAGAGAGGTATACAATGAGACAACCGAGCTAGTGTCATGGTTCAATGAATTTCGACTTATGCTGATGTGATAAAGAGGGACATGGTGATTGAGAGCTTCTTGGCGGAGCAGAGGCAGCCGTCGATATTTAGTAGTTGGTAGATGGGGGGGAGACATCGACAGTAGGGAGACAACGTCAGGTAAATGGATCAGGATGTGGGAGATGTCAAATCAGGACGCAGGATAAGGGATTGACTGTCCCAGGCTCGCATGCTGGATCAAGTCCTCCAAGGGAGAGGTGATTCTACTCATGCGATGGTAGGGGGAATCTCCCTAGAGAATGTATGACCTATTGAGCTGCTGATAGAGAGGTAGTGGATGGACCACTAAGGTAGAGGCAGAGAGTGGAATAGACAGACCTTCCAGAAATAAGATGTGATAGAGGATTAGAGAGAGATTTAGGTGGTGTTAGATGATTTTATCTACTCTCACCACCACTTCTTAGAGGTCCACACTGGGATGAGGGAGGTGAGGGACAGGGGTGGAGACAACTATATGCAGTCGATGAGTATGACACGTGGACTCCAGGGATGATATGAGGTTTGATATATGTATTCTATACCTTATCCTTCATACTTATTGACACAAGTTCCAGTCATTCCTTCCTCCTCACATGTCTTGTGTGAAACCATGAGATTTTGGTAGAGTCGTTGACTCAACCATTATGCTTTAAGTCACCGATAGGAGGATATTCTATGATCACACATCTTTACAGATTGTGTGATATTTCCCTCAGAGGCGAGAGTTTTAGTTGGAACCTCTTAGTGGTAGAGTCGAGGCCTTATGATGTAATTCTTAGTATGGATTGTCTATCTATTATCTATGCGCTTCTACTATAATGATTTTGACTTGCGCTACATTACTTGTGCGAAAATACTTGTGTAACCAAACATGCATGACCAAAATTTCGCGCCTTAAGGCATTGGAGATTTTTTTTGTTTTCTACACTAGTATTTCATAAAAACAGACTTACATAGAAATTTAATTATTAGATCTTTGGGCAGATTCAATGGCTCCCAAAAGAATTGTATCAGCTGATGAGTAGGCCAACAAGAGAATAAATGAAATGATGAACGTAATTGGACATGATTATTATGATATCTGTGACAAAATTCTCCCAGATTTGGATATGTACTTGAATACATATCATTTCAAATTCCCAAAGACCATTTACTTGCATTTATATGGCTATGGTCATCTGTAAGAAGTCAACATTCCCGAGGCAAATAATTATATTCCTCATTTCTAGTTTCAGACATACACCAATTTTGCTTCAGCAAATTTCTTTGTTGTAGGATCATTTTTCAATGCTGGAACAATGGAAAAGGCATTCATAATGCATCATTGCCGATGTGATCTATATTTTACGCCTCACAAGCCTGAGTTGCCGTCACATTTCTATCACTCTATTTTTCCAAAATTATCTGATAGATCAATCCACGGGATGAAAAATGAGTTGGGATTTCCATCTCGAAGGAGGTGTGAAGCTGACATGGATATGGGCCTATTGGGTGCGACAAACCTGTGTAGAGTTTGTCGAAGATCTGATGGGAGCTTCAATATATGAAGCCCTATGGGCTGGGTAGACATATGTCTATATGAATGACAATTTTGTGTCGGAGCTAATCATTCGTTGGAGCCCGGAAACCAATTATTTCCATCTGACTCATGGAGAAGTATGAATCAACATTTGGGATGTCTACAAAATCTATGGGTCTCTAATTTTGGGAGATATGTATGATGAATTCATCCCCCCCCCTTCGGTGAACTGGAATGATTTGTAGAGGACTCCAGTTTTGGATCGAGAGTTATTGAACATTTTACACAAGTGTAAGAATTAAATGTCCACCAAAACTCTTTCTAGGAAGGATATTCATCCAGAGTAGTGGATGGATATGTTTCTCATCAAGAAGAAATAGAAGGGGCCCATCTGTACTCATACTACAAGATGCCCCAGAATAGAGAAGAGGAGTTCTCTTGGAACATTCTGGCCAACTCTGGAAGGGAGAGAGTTTGAAAAGTGGGGGTTTGAAGTGGATCAATGAATCTCATAGAAGACCCATCCGACAGGATTTTCTGCATTGTGTCTCAGTGTTTATCGTCTTCCAGTTAGGTATTTGTAGGGAGACATCAGGTCAGGGACCTTCGTTGTTGCAGCCATGTTGGCTGAGAGAAAAATGGTTGGGTTAGACACCCTGATTTTGGAGAAGATTCACAGGAGCATACTCCATGTCTATATGGGTAAGCCTCCTTTGAGAATATTGGGACAAATATAAGTTTTGTGTGGATGGATCACCACTCACATACGCTGTACAGAGCAGAGTACAGGTTCCTGGATATTCTTTTAGGCCATCAGTGCAGGTATTTTCAGGAATTTCTCCATTGTACCTCAATTAATATGAGCAGAAGGTGAGGCTGAGCATGTTCACGAAATTTAATTTCATTCCTTATAGAAATCTGACAAACGGGCGATTTGTTGATAATAGAACAGCTATCCTGGAATTGAGGTCATATTTTATGGCTTGTAGAGATTGTGTATTGGCCACTAGAATTGATGTAGAGATTATATACGAGGCCTATGCCCTGTAGACAGTTGCACGCCAATTCAAGTGTCTATGGAAGATTGTTGTATCCCTTCCTTTGCAAGTCAGGTCAGAGTAGTATCCATTGGTTGCCCGACAACTAAGGTTGCTGACAGCTATGGAGAAAACCGGGGTAGTGTTTGATCTACTAGTTGCTGAAGCGTTGAGTTAATTGACTACATGGTATGCCGAGTACTGGGTAGAATCATACCTAGAAGGGGTAATGAATCTTATGGTTACATGGGTGGGGACAAAAAAGAGAACCTTTAGGAAATAAACCCTTCATATGGAAGGTTATTCTTTCTCTCCTAGAGCGGATTCACTGGGTTCCTCACCTAGGGCTGATTCACCGGATTTCCAGGATGGGGATGATGAGGCACGACATGTGTCAAAGTGGCCTCGTTCCAAATATTATCCTCCTTCCAGAGTCAAGATACCTACCCCATCGACACATGGTGAGTTATATTATAACACCCCATGCTTCCACGGTACTCTTCTCTTTAAATAATACAGTAGCGTGTGTTGTACGCAACTTCAAGTTCTAACACACATCACAACCAATCGAACTACCCATTATGAATAGTAATACCCACTTTTTAAAAAAATTATATGTTTTATCTGTCAAAATGGACTTCATTTTATGATTCAGAATATCTAAATTATCTTAGGGGAAATTTTTGGTATTTTTCTGAAAACATTCAATTTTTGAAGAATAGTGAAAAAACACTGAGTTATAGTTTAAAAGCGAATTTTTATTTAAAAAACTATTTATTTGATTTAAATTTAATTATGGTCAAAATAGATACATAATACCTATGTAAGTTCAATTTAATTCATTGGTGTTAGTTTAGAACAATTTTAGATATATAAAAATTTTATTGAACTTTTTACCGTCTTTTACCCACTTCCTAGGAAAATTTATATATTCACATAATACTTTATTTTACCACTTCTGTGAGTGGAATTTAAAATATCCAAGAGACATGGTTAATATGAAGGAGTAAAATGTGGTTCAATAAAATAAAAATATTTTTTTGGTGAATAGTAACTTTTTACATTTATTTACTGTGGTTAAAAGTAAATAAGAGAATTAAGGGTAAAAATGATATTATTATTACCATAAAACATGTTCTAAATCTATTGGTTAATTATAATTTGACCAAAAACAAACTTAGGAATAAAATATGATCCCTTATGGTCCACTTGGATTTGATTAGGACATTTATTATTATTTAATTGCACGAAGAGTTAAAATAAATTTGTAATTACTAAAACATTTTTAATATAAGGTTACACATAAGATAAATTGGATTATATATATTCATTAGAAATATAAAAATATTTCCTACATAAAGGTATTTTATTTATAATTTTGAGACATTAAATAATTTAATTTATTTATGACACAATGGTGATGAAGTAATTACCTAATTAATGAAATATTAAAATAATTGATATAATAAATATCCAAATAAACGTAATTTGAGACTTTTTATGCATTCAAATAATTTTTTAGGTTAATATGACATATTAGGGTTGGTTAGATGAATTCTTTTCGATGTAATAATGCTGTTATGAATTTAGCAAAAACAAAATACCGAATAGTACCAAAATTAACATAAAAGTGTTTTTAAAACAATGATTTTATTATTAATTGATATTCTATTCCTAAATATATACAGTTCGGAAAGAATGACTTAGATAAGGTTATATATATTAATAGTGAACCACTTTGGGTTCCATTGGCTTGTTATAATAAGTTTATTAACCATATAATATAAAAATACAAAGAGACATGGTAAATGTCAAACTATTCAACTAAGACTTAAATATAAATGATAAGGTTAAATAGTAACCCAAAACTGTCTAAAATATATTGGTTGAAATGATTTTGACCCATCCCCACCTTAGCCTCTAAATAAGTAACATTGGATCCATTATGAACTGAATATAAATTTATTATAAAATAATATTTTATGTTTTTCCTAAGGTGCCCCTCACCCCTCTTATAAAAGGGAACACCCTATTCTCTCAAATTTATTCCATCAAAGCATTTTGGTTTAGACAAAATCTTCCAAAATATCCTCTCAACATCCCTCACTTCACCATAGATGACGTATTTTGATCAGAAAGCCAACCTAAGGAGCCCTTTTGATCAAATCGAAAAGAAGAACCCAAGAAGAGCTAATGATTTCACCACCCTCTTTCAAGATCCTTTCTTCTTCCACTTCTTCATTCATTTTTATTTCCATTATAAAATAATAACTCCAGTATCTTATATATACTTTTATGTGTTTATAAATATAGTACAACCATATTCGGTATTCTATCCATCCTTTGAATGACATGTCACCATACGTGCGTACATACAACTTACCGTCTGCACGTCGTGGTGTAATTGTTATTCAATACATTATTATTTGGATGGGTATAATAATGAGGTGTAATTCATGTGAATAATAAATATAACATGATTATTATATTTTATATATGACACACCATCCAATTATATATTATTTTAATATCAAAAGAATGATATTGTCGCTCATGCATACGTACTGACGACCGTCTCCACGAACGCGATGAGATTCATTCCCCATCATATCATTCAAGACTAATTATCATTTGATGATTAAAAATAATTTTTAAAGACTTGAAATCATTTTGATTTGAATAATATACATCCCATCCATAACAAATATGGCTCACATAACAAAGAATATAATGGAAAAAAAATCTGTTAACACCTGAAATGACTATAATACTAAGATATTATTAACAAATCAATGTTAAAAGAGCATATATGATATCATATTAATGTATATAATTCCTGTATAATTCAATAAAAATTATTTCACCATTTTACAGGAGGTTTACTTACCCTCTACAAGGTAAAAGTACAAAGTTAGGGGTTTCTTATCTCACTTTTAATTCTGTGAGATTTCCATTGTTCACCACTTATTTATTTTATGTGGTGTGTGTACTATCCATGATTGTATTAATTGTTTAATATAATTTTATTTATTGATATTTACATCATCATTTTATGATCCTTCTTTCATGGGTGTCTGTTTCATAAGTTACCAAATTGATAAAGGAATTTGAAATTTCAATTTCCACTCATTAGGCTTTACGCACAATTCAATAATTATTTTACTCCAAGATTATGTGTGGAATCACTATTCATTTTCTTATGTCATAATCCCACTCAACTTTATGTGGAAATACTTTTTATACAAATAATCACCCATTGATAAATTCTCAAGTCATCGATATGAACTTGGTAAGAGTAATTTTAACTAAATCTTCATTTGTTGAGTTAAATATCCAATTCATTACTGTTTTTTACAAGAATATGTGTGAATTTGCTCATATTGATTTACACTGAATATCCATAATTTTGAGTGTATTTATATTTTTCACATGTAATTATTTAATTTATTTATCCTTAACCTAATGATATAGTCTTTATAAGAGATTTCATCTCAATGTACATTCCATTGAGACTTCTTTGTTGTTATACACCAAATCAATTTTATATGATAAATATATTGTAATTTGACAAAGTATATCATGAATACATTTATTCTCATGATATTATAATGTATTTATTACCTCAATTATTTGTATTCAAGTGTCTCTCTTTTTTAGAAACTCTAACTAAAATATCATTTCAAAAGTTTTAAAGATTTATTATTCTAAATATTTCTAATTAATGTACTTGTGTTAAAAATGGTTTTAAGGATTTATTTATATGTACATTAATGTTTTAAAATTAAAATTCCATTTAAAGTTTTCAATGTGGTATGGAATACTTTGATTCAAAAATCTATTTTAAACGGCTTCTTTACAAATAGTGTGACTTTTAAATGTTCTCAAGAAAAAGGGGGATATTTCTCTCAAATAGTTTTGATGATTATTTTCATCATCTATGTCAATATACTTCATTATCCTAGATTGAGGTTAATATGTTGCAATAAAATCTTTCATATTGTATTGAATGAGTTATGTTTGACTATAGATATGTTATTTTTATACCATTCATGGTTGTGGATAAAGTATTCACATTTCGTATGCTAGTTTTAATACGAATGTTTATGTTATCTTTCAAACTTTTCATATGAGGAATGCATTGGACTTAGTAAGTGACAGGTGGAGCCCGCTATAACTCGTCGATGCATCGGTAGGTCTAATGAGACAAACTAGTGTCTTGGCACAAGTCCTTGAAAAAATATTATTTGTAGTCTTGGCATAAGGCCTTGACTATGTGGTAATGATAGCCTGTAATGATGCATTCCATCATTATGATAGTGGTTATTAATATTGCATATGATTATTCGACTAGTAGAAAATCCATGTGAATAAGTAAATGGAATTATTTCATTTCATTTTTTCTGTATTATGCTGAATTTCAAGTTTAAAAAGGATTTTGTTTTAGTTATACATTGCCTTAAATGTTTATGCTTATTTGTGAAGTTTTCCACTATATTGTTATCCTTACCGACCATCTGAGCTCACCCCTTTTTATGTTTTATTTTTCCTAGGATGTGAAGAAGATAGTTATGAGTGACTTGTAGGCATAATCTTGGAAGCTTGGACGTTTCTAATGGAATAATTTAGTGTTTTTCTTTTCAAGTCATAATGTTGACCTTATTAATTAGTCTAGTGTTTCCAAGGCTACTAAACCGATCAGTATTTCAGGACATGATTTCCTTGTATCATACCAATGTTATGTAATAATGCACCGACTCTGGGTAAGTGGGGTCAGGGTGTTACAGTGGGTATTATAGAATGTTTAGTACACACCTTAGAAACTAGATTTAGATGAACTCTGATTAGAGAACATAGACCTAAGATAGACTTTGACAATTTTTATAGAAGAACATCCTTGAATTTTTGTATTGTATAGTTTTTGTGTGTTTTCCGAGAAATACATCCCTCTCTGGATATGAGCAGGTAGAGGTGGCTCAGGCATAGATATACCTAGGGTAAAACCTGAAAACACTACTTTTATCTAGACTCGAATGGGAACTGGTGCCCGATAATGGGCCTTGTTCCACTCTTTGTTACAACACTCCTGGGAGATATGCTTAAGATAATTTAAATTTTCATTACAAACCGATTTGAATTATTTTAATAAATGATGAGAATAAATGACCTTGGTCAATCTTAAGGTGTTTTAAATTGAGAATATGGCTTCATGATATTCTCTAAATGATTTTGTGACTACTGTTACTCTCAAAATGCTTTATGGTATTAGTCAATGGATGGATTCCAAAGAAGTCATAGTAATATTGAGAATGATGTTCAAGGTGGGAACAGTGGTGTAAATGAGAAACAAAATGGAATGTTGATAGTCATAAAAGATATCATGTTCATGACAAATCAGTTTTCCAAAATATTATCAACAACATATATATTAACAAACTCCCGGACTCAACAAATAAGAGAAAGGTAATGAATTATAAGAGCTCCAGCAATGGAGACCATGGAGGAAAGAATCCTCAATTTCCATCATGTAGGAAATGTGGAAGAAGAAACCTAGGAATGTGTCTCAATGGAACAAAGAAATTCTTTATGTGCGGGAAAGAACGACATAATGTGAAAAATTGAAGAGGATAAATGAAGAGTACTATGGAAGAAAATAAAAATGTTCCCAAGAATCCATTTAAAGTCATTTGCCATAAATTTAGGGGGACCTGGCCATTACCAAATTGAATTCCCTATTCTATAGAATATTTTTCTTGGTCAAAGAAGAAGCTATATGGAAATAAATGTTTGGAGAAATGATTAAAACTATTAGTGCTCCTTATTGATGGGATTACATGGGAATAATTTTCTCTTGTATTTGTAACCTCCAATATGCCATGTGAGAATGGTATTTGAGGAAGAATTATCTTTTCTCTTGTGGATATAGTTATAAATAACCATTTGGTTTTATATGATTATTAGGTTTGAGGCAATTATATGATATTATATTTTAGGATGAAAATGAAAGGTATGAGATAATATTTGTGGTTATATTATTTTGAGAAATTTGTCTCATTTTGGTACTGTTATAAAATATAATATTTGAAAAAGGACAACACGCAGACCGTGCGACAACCTTCGCATCGGACAAAGTTATGGGAATCGAACCCACAAACAGAGAGTGATTTAGATTTATCACCCACCACTGGACTACGTGAAGTCCCTAGTTAGTGTGACTAATAATTTTTAGATAAATGATTTTATTGATCAATAATAATTTGATTTAGGATCTTATGTCTTATAAAATTAATACCCTTAGTATAAGAAAACGGTTTGGTGATTAAGTGATAAATGTTATTTTTTGAAGATGTTCCCTTTGTAAGGAATACTATAGGCCCAAGGAAAATATAATACTATATTATTTTATTTATGGTGTAATGGTGTATTTTTATCTATGTTTTTATTGTGGATTTATAGTGATTTGGGTTATTTATGGAAATGATTAACCTATAATAGATAATATGTGATTAGGTTAATTAATTTTATGTATATGACTTTAAGAGTAGTTGATGTAATTTGGAGATACAATTTAACGTGGAAGACTAGATAACCAAATTCTTCTAAGTTTTCGGTTTTAATATTGTATTTGATTATATTGAATGATTTTATTGAAAATTGTTTATTGAATAGTATTTATTTAACATTGGGGTATTTTTGGTTTAATTTTAGAAGTTAATATTAGTGTTTCTTTCTTTAAAGGAATATCCTTTTGGGGGATCATTAGATCATGTACTAACCATTTTGGTTTTGATTAATCTCTAAATACAAGGTAAATATATAGTTTATCCTTTTTAAATCACGTAATTCTTTAGAAGTTTATTCTAGTTCTTCCAATGTGACAAAGTCTTTTTGAATACTCATCATTTAAAAAAATTAGTTAGTGGTAGAAATTTATTAAACAATTAAACTATAATTAAAAAGTAAGTGTATCTCTTTATGTTCTTAGTCAATATCATAAATAAATTCCTCATCTTTATGTAATGTAACTTAAAAAAATGTTGTCCGCTAACTTTTCCTACTAGGAAAATAATGACCGTTTTCCTATCAAAAGTTTGTGGGTTTCTTGTTGTTAACATAGTCTTGATCATGTTTTATATCCCTCTCCATCAGAACTTGACACTTAGTTTATCTTCATCATCATCATCATCATCATGTAGATTTCTATTAGAGAAAAGGAATAAATCACACAAAAAAACAACAAATCACCCCTGATCACCACCCCAGAAGCCGAGAGCTAAGGGGGTCTGAAATAGTGAATACCGAGTGCATCCCCTCTAATCAAGTTGACCCCCTCGGGTTTCAAGCTAGGAAAAGAGTGAAAAAATACATCCTTAGGACCCGAGATGACGTGAGATACAAGGTGGTCAGTGACCTTGTTATCCTCCCTCCAAGTATGACTCACTTTGATGTTGCTCCCGAGTAAGAGCCGACTTTTCCTGATGATATATGAGATCATCTAGGGGACATCGCCTGCTCCTAGAGGTTCTTGTACAGTAGTGAAGAGTCTGTTTCCGCTTCTGTGATGATCAAACTCCTCTGGTCGCATTAGATGATCCAGTTGAAGAGCACAAGGTCCTCAGCCTGTAAGGATGAGCCGTGAACCAGATTAAACATAAAGGCCAGCTACAATGACCCACTGTTGTCGCACACCACCCCGCCTCCTAGTTTATTAACCTGAATGCATGAGCCATCGGTGTTCAATTTTAATCCTCTAGCAGGAGAGTTCCACCGAATCCAATTACCCATGTCATCACATATTGTGGGCGCCTCTAATGCCCTTGCTTGAAACTGCATGTGAGATGGTGCCTCCCACCAGTTACGAACCACTCGAGCTAGGTCGCTTGAAGATATTTTTCATCCAGACAATGATGCCATGCAATGACGTGCTAGTACTCTCATGCCTCACTTTGTTCCTCGTCATCTAGAGACACCAGCAGCCCACATGCAACACCACGATTAGGGCCAATTTTTCAGGTCCATCGTTCCATGAACTATGGTTCTATCCATCCAGAAAAGAGTGACCATCCCTACCGAGGTTTAAAATCTCATTGGGACCCCCGAAACAGGTCCAAACCTCCTGCACCCATTCAATTTAAAAAAAAAATTGGTTCCTTGTTTCTTCACGGTGTGATTTGCAGCACACGCATCTTGAATCCATACTGACCCCACGCCACATGACGTTCCTATCGGTTGGGATAGCTTTGTTCAGAATCCTCCAAGAGAGAAAATTAAGATTGTTAGGAATGTTTTTGATCCACAGAGCCTCATCTAAAGTGTCTATGTAGTCCTGACCTTACGTTCTGGAAACCCGCCAGAAGCTTTTTGCCGTTAAGGAACCTAAGGATGATGGGGTGAAAACACATGTTTCTGGGTCGGAAGTCAGATCGATGAGGTCGAAAATCTCGTGTTGATCCCTTTTCATAACCTCCATGGTGAAGGACAGAATGGATCGAACCTCCCTGAAGGTGATGTTGGTTGCAGGACACCCTGGAAAGCCGATGATGGAGCCAGAGCAATTTTTGGGCCAAAAGGATAAATCGCCTCTCCCCACAATCCAGCGCTGGTGTGGATGGAGGGTAGAAAGAAGAGATCCTGTCACCAAGTAAATGGACGATGCATGGAACTCCACTGGAGCCAAGTCCCCCGAGGAGTAGCTGTGGATTGTCTTCCCCCGTAAAGTACGTTGTTCCAAGACTCCCCATGCCTGTCTTGCATGCCTGCAGTTAATAGTGTCTTCCATGCTATGGAGGTTAATACCTCCTTCACAGACTGACCTTGCCACTTTACTCCATGAGGACTAGTGATTCTTCCCTACGGCGATGGGGTCCCAGATGAATCTAGCTAGGATTTTATCAATGTTTTGGATAACTCCTTTCGGGACCTAGATAGCTAGTAGACCATGCACCAGAGTTGCAAGGAGTAAGCTATTAACCAGTGCTATCTGTCCCCCAAAGGACAAGAAAATGTTCTTCCAATTTATCTCCCGGTCAGTAATCTTGGGTAGGAGATGATCAAATTCACCAATCCTAAATCTTCCCATCAAAATGGGGCGCCCATGTACTCCATGGGGAGAGTCCTTCTCTACATTTCCAATTTGAGTCCCATAGAAGTAGCTCTTGTATAGGAGCACCTGTTTGAAATGTAGATGTTGCTCTTTGTGTTGTTGATGACCTGCCTGCTCCAGTGAATATATTCCTCCATCACTTTTTTCATTCGGCCAAGAGATTTTCTTGAGGAATTTGAGAAGATGATGGCATCATCAACAAACATGAGAAGAGACACATCAGAGAGCCTCTATTTTCTGGGATACGGAAGAATCTCCCTAGTTGTGATGCTCTGGTGAATGAGGCGGCTAAGCACATCCTGGACTAAGATGAACAGGCTCGGGGAAATCGGATAAACCTGCCACTACTCGCGGGCTGTCTTGAAGAGGCCGTGAGATTTTCCCATAAAGGTAACATAAAACCAGGAGGATCTAATGCAATGGATGATGTTATCAAAAATTCCATGATAGAAACCCATACATACAAGAACCGTGTTGATGAAGCTCTACTCCACCCGATCGTAGGCCTTATTCATGTCGAGTTTGTTGACGCTCCTTTCGTCACAGAATCTAAAAATCGGAAAAGGGGAATATCTGAGTCCAAAGTGATTCATCCTTTGAAGAAACATAAAAAATCGACAAAGGGATGACCAAGGAGAACATTTCCCATAGGCCGCGCAAGTTCCCTCATGGTCGCGCAAGTACACTTGCGCGCCGTCTAGTAGTCGTGCAAGTACTTGCGCACTACCTAGTGGTCGTGCAAGTCTACTTGCGCGACGCCTTATGGTCGTGCAAGTGACTTGCGTGACCTAAGTGGTAACCGCCTGGTAACCGCCCGGGGTCTTCTCCTGCCTATAAATAGACCCTGTGGGCCCCCCATTCGAGAGGATTTTTTTCCAGAAACTCGGATTGAAGCTCCCGACGCCCAAGTCCCTTCTCAAAGCTTCCGGAACACTTCTAAGGTAATTTCTTACCTAGAACGGAAGATCTAAAGAGAAGATGTAAGGACTAAGTGTTGAAACTTATCAAACACTTGCGCGCCAACTTAATTCCTTCAATATAACTTGCGCGTACCTTCTCTGGAAAAACCTCAAGGGGATTCTAAACGGTTTTATCAAGAGTCGCTCAAGTATTTCAATTCTGGTTGAAAATCGCGCAAGTACACTATGTGTCGCGCAGGTATACCTGCGCGACCAATACTTGCGCGCCCACGGAAGACTTGCGCGCCTTGCAAGACTTGCGCGCCCCTATCTTTTTGGGTGCCCATCTTGCCCTTTTTTACCCCTCTTAAGCCATTTCACCTTTCCTTTTCAAGATTCAGTCTTCAAGACACTCTTCAAAGCCATTTATGGCATGATTTCTTGATTTTACTTTCTTACCTGAAAGGAATTCTGTGAAATCTCTCTCAAAGTCTAGTGATTTAAATATCCTTATGTCACTAAAATACGGAGAGTTCATTCATTCAACCTCATCCTTTAAGATGAGAGAATCCTAACCTGGGTCTCCTTTTCTGGAATAATCCCCAGTGATAAAACCTTTAATCTGGGCATCTTCCTCAGGAGTAAGCCCCAATCAAGTCCTCTAATCTTGGGCATCTTTCTTAAGAATAAGCCCCAACCTCAAATATGGGCATCCTCCTCAGGAGTAAGCCCCAAACCTTAATCCCTAACCTGGGTCTCCTTTTTCAGGAATAAGACTCAGTCATAACCTTGGGCTTCCTTTTCAGGAGTAAAGCTCCATGTCCCTTAACCTGGGTCTCCTTTTTCAGGAATAAGACTCAGTCATAACCTTGGGCTTCCTTTTCAGGAGTAAAGCTCCAAGTCCTTTAACCTGGGTCTCCTTTTCAGGAATAAGACTCAGTCATAACCTTGGGTCTCCTTTTCAAGAATAAGCCCCAAGTCCCCTTAAACTTCTCTTAACCAGTCATAAATTACCTTTGATTTGGGTTTCCTTTTCAGGAATAAAACCCAATCATAAGTCCCCTACTAACTTGGTCATCCTCCTTAGGAGTAAGCCCCAAGATTAGAGGATTCAAATCTACATGAAGCACATATAACTTTGTGGACCCTGTTCATGGATTTTCTCCCTAAAAGTAAATCCTAAACCTTCATCTATCCGGGCAGTCATCTATACATAAGCCCCAAACAAATTCTTATGATTGCATCTTTTATGGCACAATTGTCTAAATTTTATCAATACCTCTTGTTTCTCACACCGAGCATGACTCACGTGAGCTTAGAGTGTAAAAGTAATTATGAAATTCATCTTTGAGCCATCAATCATAAACATCATACCCCATTCCTCGAACTACGTGGGTTCTGATTCCTTTTCCAAAAGAAAGGATACGTAGGTAGCCCATTTATGGGTTCGATCCCAACTTTGAAATAATCTCTATCCTTCTGAATGACGATAAACTTCAAGTGCCCCACTGAGTGGCTTTAAAACCAGTCTGGTCATCATAAATGACCAAGAGACTTTTATATAAATGTTTTGAAGGATACCATTGACCAAGAATCTCTAAACAGATATAGATGATTCTCTATTGATGAAGAACCTCGAATACATATAAAAGATTCTCTAAAATTTCTTGCATATTTAATCATTGATTGTTAAAACTAAAGGAAAGCACATTTTATACTTGGTAATGTAATAAGGATTCACGAACATAACTTAAATCTATAAAGAGAGTCCCGGAGTAGACAATAATTCCCCTCAAAAAGGTGTGATGAGTCCGACCACCCATCCTCTCGACCAATGCAAATTCCTAAGTCTCATTAGTCCACAAGCTAATGAGCGCCTGCCTTTGGAAAGTAGCTCCAAACGGATGTGGAATCATTGGATGTTTCCGATTCTACGAACAAACCCGTTAGAAACCGATCGGAACGTTTGAATCTCCCATCCAGGAGGTCATCCCCGGATTCTGTGCGAAACAAAAATGGTGAACCCGACGTGAATCCTTAACCAAGTTAAAGTGATGTTTTTCTTATTTGTTAGGCCCCTTGGGAAAACAAATCAATCATTGACATGTGCTCATCCAAAAGATGCAGTGGCCAGATTCATCTTGATTATGTCTGTTATATGGAATAGGCACTCTTTTCTCAAGATCTTCTGCAAAATGGCTTTCCTTAAATTCACCCCTGTGAATACTGCTGCTGTGAACACCTCTACTGTGAGGTCTGCTGCTGTGAAAACGAATGCTGCTACTCCTGCTGGAACGTCGTCCGCTCTGAGGATGACATCACCAACTCAGCGTCTTCAACGCTGGGTTTCTAATGCACTGGTTAAGGAGTACCGTCGCAACAGTACTATCCCAACTCTGGAGGCCTCTCGTCAAGCCCTCCAAGTTAACAACTCTACCTGGTCGTCCGGACAACGGCGGCCAGCAATCAAGAAGCAGGCGGTGCTGACTACCGTCTCCAACCTTTTCGGGTCGTTATCCCCGGAACGCAATTTCCATTCACTCCCTTACTCCGAGGAAGTGAATGAGCAGGTCCCTCGGGGCCTTAATTCAAAAAGACAGGAGTCCTTCCCGAGGGCTCCCATAAACAATCGCCGCCAGACTCGTGCGGTAGTGCACCCTCAACATGATGAGGGTACCGACTCCAGGCATTCAGCTCAGGTTCCTCGAACCCGAGCAAGCAAGGTGAACCGCCAGAGACGGAATCTGATTAACAATAGGCAGGTTGTCAACCCTTCCATCTCCAGAGAAGTCCACCAACCTAACTTGGTGGCAAACAACGAGCAGGCACACACACCTGCCCGTTTTAATTCAGCTGTCCAGCAGACTCGTCTGGCAGCATCAAGCCGATCCCGCCAGGCAATTCCGGCGGAGTACCATAGGCAGGAACATACACCTGCTTATACATCATCAGTTAGTCAGTAGGCTCGTCTGACTACATATGATGGATCTCGTCAACTGCGTTTGGCGAAGTGTAATCAGCAGGCACATACACCTGCTAATACTAATCAAGCCCACCAACAGTCTCGCTTGGTAGCGCCCGGAGAAGTCAGTCGGAAAGTCCCGACGACAAACAGGAGGCAGACTCAACTCTCTGCCTCCACACTTGAGTACTGTCAGGATTCACTAACAGGAAAAGGATGACAGGAGCAGGCACATACACCTACTCCAAGCCCGGAATGGACGTATATCCCCGTTCCGGCGGCTGAAGTCACCAAACATATTTTGTCAATGGTGAAAGAGCAGAAGCAAATTCCTGCTCATATTCTGGATGCTTGCCAGGATATCATAACAGCTTCAGCATCATCTCAGGGACAGACACATAAATCTATCCCTAGAAGTGGAGTGACACATAAACAATTCACTCCGGAACAGACACACACATCTGTTCCAGTTCAAGAGGGTTATGGGGCATACTCCCCCATATCATACGGACAACCAAGTCAGGCACATACACCTGATTTGAGTGGAGATTGTCAGCCTAACCTGACCATCTTTCCTGATCAGGCACATACACCTATTCAGAGCAATCACTTTCGTCATCAAGTGGTTTCTAAGGCGAGTAAGAAGGCATTTAAGAAAAAGATCCGCCCAGCACAGTCAGGAGATCAAAGGCCAATCTGCAACAAGGCCTTGCTCGATGCTGGAGTTCTTGAAGCCCTCAGACATTTATCTGTCGGAATTCAAGATTCTACTCCCTCAGTTCCCAATAATGGGAACATTAATTCTGAAGGTCTTCAACAGACACTTCCTCATGAAAACTTGCTTCATGAAAATTCGGTCAATCTTGAAGTTTCTTCTTCAGATGAGAGCCACAGGAACCCTCTGCGTGGTCAGAAGACCAAGGAGCAATAGATCTCATCTTTTGTTGTAACCCATCATGATGGTCCTCCTCATGGTGATGAACTTTGCTGCGAAAGTCCTCTCCGCAGTAGTGATTCAAATTGCCTGGAAAATACTTTAGTAGACAATGTAGTACCGAGAAAGCCCTCTTATCTTGAGGCACTTGCAAACGTAAAACCAGTCATGTCTGATGCTTTACTATCGGCAGGTGAAACTCTTTCTCCATCAGAAGATAGTCTGGGGTTCAGGTTATTCTCCGAACCATCCCTGGGTCATTCATCTTCCAGCATGAATAGTGATTTCTCTACCAATCGTGTTGAATCCGATGAAGCAATAAGGAAACACCAACTCTGGTCAAAATAGGTAGAAGAATCATCATTTAATGATAAAGAGGAAATTCTGAACATGAGGAAAAAACTGGCAAATGGTGAAGTACCTGTCATGTTTTGGCCTTTGGCTGACTCCCAGTACGACATTTCGATGATGTTGACGGATGATGGAATCCATGATATTCGTCTCAACATATGGAAAACTCTTTGTCAATTAAAGAAGAAGGTATTATCTTATGATGAATATGAAAATCATCTTAAGATAATAGAAGGGCTACAAAGCCAGATTGATTTGGCATCTCTATCAGTCTCTCGGTATCCGAAGGCTGAAAAGCAACTGAGAACCTTTCAACGTTCATGCCTTGGCGCACTAAGAAGATTGCGTCAGTTAATTGCCAATGCTCCATCTGATGTTCATATCAGAGGATGGGGTGTTCACGGAGCACTACATTTCACAGTGCTTTCTGGTCAGCACAGCCCGCCGAAAATGGTCTCATGCAATGTTATTGCCCATGGCCGGCCACAGTCAATGGGCTTTGTTCATAATCAAAAGCTTGCTCAAGAACAAGCTTCAACTAGTTCCTCTCAAAATCAAGTATATAGAGAACAAGTTGTTGAATTGCTCCTACATAAAGCAGGCAAGAATATTGCACAAGCCTCTCGTCTGGAGTAAACACGTCATCAAATGACAGAAGTTTCGGAAATCATCCAATGGTCTGTTGAACCAGGTGATAAAAGTGGATACAGGTTAATGCATCCAGCTAATTTCCGAACTAAGATTCGCAAGATCAAGAGATATTTTAAGAAGATCTCAGACATAGCATGTCAAGAGACACCCCAGCTTTCCAGACTGGGGACTTCTCTAACCCACCCCTCAGAGTCAACGAATGGGATTCGAGGAGTTGAGCGGAAGCAGCAGGAACATCCCCAGTCCACCGGACTGGGGACTTTTTCAAATCTTCATTCCTTCCCTCAGAGAAAGTCAGTATTCTCTCGATTAGGGAATAAGCCTCAAGAGGAACGAAGAGCCAAGCTGTCAGGAGATTCTCTCCAAGTGACAGTTCCCCATGAAATTCCTGAGGGATCAAGTCAACGGAATGCCATGTCTCATCATGGACATAGAAGGAGACAATATCACAGAAATGCTGGTAGAAAGGATTCCATGCAATATGCATCCATTAATGTCATCAATGCCGTTGCTGCTGATTCACTAGATGAGGCTCAATCAGAAGGATCAGACGAAGAGGTTCCTGCTCAAGAAGTCGCGCACACAGACCTAAATGAAGAAGGTGTGCGCACACGTAATCAAAGGCTTACCCAAAATCTGGGTATTCCTTCAAGTAACCCACTTCCCCCTATCCGAAAGGATCCAATAAGGGGAAAGGAAAGAATCAGGTTACTTCTCACCCTTCCTCCGAAGGAGGTCAATCGCTCTCATTAGAGAAAAGGTTTGCACAACAGGAGGAAGAAATGAAAGAATTAAGAAGGTTGAATGCAGAACTACTTCAGAGTAGTCTTCTTCTTAAGAATGCTGAAGTCCGACAGCCGAAGGAATTTGTTGTAACTACTGAGATGGATCAAGAATATCCTCCTTTATCAGTACACCCACAGAGGTCTAATCCTACGGGTCAAACGCAACAACGGTTGGCAGCACTACCATCAGTTGCAGCACCAACCACCACGTCTGTCAAAGCTCCATTCATTGCACCTACCCAAAACCAAGTTCAACCTGACGTTTCTCAAAAGTTAATAACTACTATTGAGTCATTAACAGCTCGGTTAGAAACTATGGAAGGGAAATGAGCGCAAGTTCAACCTGAAAAGAAATTTTACCCTGAATGGGTAGATTGAATTTCTCCTCCATCCAGTTTTGGAAACCCTATTTTCCCTACTTTCAATGGATCAGGCGACCCTGAACAACATTTGACGCATTACGTATCTTGTTGTGATCCTATGATGGGAACTCCAGAGCAGCAAGAAGCAGTGAAACTCAGATGCTTCTTGCGAACCTTGCAAGGACCAGCTTTTGTCTGGTATAAAAGCTTGAAATCCCGATCAGTCATCGGATGGGAGGATCTTCGTCAAAAATTCCTTCTTCAGTTTAGCTCAACTTTGCCAAAAATGACAGTTTTCGATCTTACAAACTGCAAGCAAAGGGAGAATGAAAGAGTCTTTGATTTCATTGCTCGTTGGAAGGGATTAACGTATTCCTTGAGTTTATCACTCCCTCAGGAGGAATTGTTGCCAATTTGTGTGGCAAATTTGCGTGACAAATTACGCACGCCATTGATCCCTGTGAAATACACAGGAGGGTTTCGAGACCTTACTTCAATCGCTCAACAGATTGAAGATTCCCTTATACAGGCTAAGGTTAAATCTCATGTAATTCCATCAGCTCCAGGAAGAAGAATGGGTAAAGCAGAAACTGCTACAGTTATGCTTAAACAGGCACCTATACCTATTTCTACTTCAAAACCTTCATCTTCTCGAAGGGCTCTACCTCCTGAACGCCAACAACAAAGGCTGTTTCGTCCAAATGATCAAAAAAATCAACAACGAAAACAATTTGAGGATATGAAGAGTAAAACATACTCTTTCCGAAGTGAGCAAGTTCCTGGTTACTTCATTTCAGCTCTGGAAAATAATTTGGTTCAATTACCAGTGCCGAAGAGACCAAACAAGGAAGGAGATGAAGACCGTCCCAATTATTGTCGCTTTCATCAAATATTGGGGCATCCCATCCAGGAGTGTTTTGTCTTTAAAGACCTCCTGCAAAAGATGGTCGACTAGGGACAAGTCAAATTGAAGGGTTCTTCAGCTCATGTAGTGTGTATTACCGCTACAGATCCAGAAGAAGGAGGCGAGTGGCAGGAAGTCCAAAGCAAAACTGCGAAAAAATATGATGATTGGATGGTCAGAAAGACAATCAATCAGACCCATTCCATTTTGCGAACACAATTGAAGAAGCCAATTGTGTCTCCTACAAAAGCTGCAGTAAAGCCTCCATCAAAAGACAAATCCTCAAAAGGGCAGCGCAATTCAAAGAAGAAAGAGGAATCAGGAGAAGATGAGTATGCATCAAAGCCTAAATTGTCTTTGACTCTGGCAGATTTCATGCCATCTACTTCAAAGCCACGGGCACCGTCCCACCAAATGGAACAGCCTAAACAGGCTAACCAGGCAGAGTCTTTATCAGACGAAGAGTTAATCTTTGGTTCTGTTAATATGATTCAATTAACAGATTCATATTCCAGTCTTGATGAGCCTGAATTCCCTGTATCAAATAAAGGAACCCGAGGAAGTTCTAGAGGTTCAGGATATAGTGGAAGACGTGGATCTTTCCGAAGCCACTACTCTAATTCTACCCCTGCTAGCACTGTATATGCAGCAGAAACTCGTGGTAGAGCCCTTCGGCGAGCTCAAAAAGAACAAGCAAGTTCTTCTGCCAATGGCCAACTCAGCTTCGGCACAGTTATTTTGGAAAACCGATTAAAGGTTCCATCTTCTTTATCTCAACAAGTAAATGGATCTAATCAGTCTAATTTTACAAAACCAAAGATGTTGCCAACTTCAATACAAGATGCATCAGCTTCCAAAGCATCTGCTTCCAAGGTACCTGCTAAACCGCATATTCCTATTGGGAAACGCAGACCTCTAGATCAAAAGTATGATATATTGAAACACTTGGCCCAAGTACCAGCCAAATTATCAATTTTGGATGCTTTGAATCTATCAAGAGATCTTCGGGAAGCACTCATCGAAGCTTTGTCAAGTCCTCAGGAGTTTGAAGCTGAAATTGCTGCAGCTGAAATTTATCACATAGAGAATAATCCTGCAGAATGCCATGCAGTGATATCTTTTACTGATAAAGATGAAGATGATTTTGTGCATGGGCACATAAAACCTTTGTACTTATTTGGAAAAGTCAATGGTATAGATGTTCGAATAGCTTTTATTGACAATGGTTCAGGAGTCAACCTCATGCCCATTCGCACACTTTGTCGATTGGGCCTCACGGAATCTGATTTATCTCCTTCTACCATGATGTTGCAAGGATATGATAAAAATAAACAAGAACCACTGGGAGAAGTTACGCTCAGAACTCAGTTTGGAGATCTTGTTTCCAATTCGGATTTCATGATTGTTGATCAAGACTCAGCTTTCAATATCTTGCTTGGAAGACCCTGGCTACATCAGCATGCAGCTATTCCGTCATCATACCATCAATGTATCAAATACTATTTCTATGGTCAAGTTGGAACATTGTATGGTGATAAGGCCCCATTCAAGACATGTGAGTCTCAATAAATTGAGGCAGAATTTTATCACATGAAGGGAAGAGAAAAATCTACAATGAAGGAAATTACCAAAGTTAATGCTCCATATGGTTTGGAAAAAATTCCAATAAATCCATTTTCACATGTGAGTACAGATTATGTGTTACCTATCAGTAAAATTGACAAAATATGCCCAAATAAAAATACTCTTATGGAAAGATCCATAATGTCAATTACGGCAATCGAGCCAGACAACATGGAAGAAATTGGTAACTTACCAAGCAGTGATGAAAGCATAAGTGGTGACGTTTTCATTTAATCTGCTGAAATCCAACAAGTCTATACTTCGCTAATCAGGCCAGAAGAAGTTATATCAACACCAGAGGTGAATATTGATGTCGATTCTAAATCCATCATCTCCTCTTTATTTCCCAAAGAAGACCCTTTTTCATCAATAGGGTCGGAAATGGAAGCTTCTTCTTCAAAATGTGAAAATTTTGACATCTCTTATGATCATGAGAATTTCGTTTTTTCATCTACTTTGCAAGTAGAAACGGAAGAAATAACACATGATGAAGAGGAAGAGGAAGATCTTAGAGATGCTCCTCCAGCATTTGAAGAGGGTATCTCTACCACTGTGGATGAACTCAGAGAAGTAAATCTAGGTACAGAGAAAGATCCACACCCCACTTTAATTAGTGCGGCCATGACCCTAGAAGAAAAAGAGATGTATATTTCTTTTCTAAAGCAAAATAAAGATATTTTTGCTTGGAATTATACAGAGATGCCTGGCCTTGATCCTGATGTTGCCACCCATCATTTGGGTTTGCCAAAAGAACATCGAGGATTCAAGCAAGCCGCGAGAAGAACACACCCAACCTATGCTTCCAAAATCGAGGCTGAAGTGGATAAGCATATCAAAGCTAACTTCGTCAGAGAAGTTCAATATCCCAAGTGGTTGGCTAATATTGTCCCTGTAAAGAAGAAGAACGGACAAATTAGGGTTTGCATCGATTTCAGAGATCTTAATCGGTATTGTCCTAAAGATGATTTCCCAGTTCTGATTACAGAACTCTTAATTGATGCGACAGCTGGCTATGAAGTACTTTCTTTCATGGATGGATATTCTGGATATAATCAGATCCGAATGTCCCCTGAAGATGAGGAATATACAGCCTTCAGAGCTCCTCAAGGTGTGTTTTGTTACCGGGTGATGCCCTTTGGTTTAAAGAATGCAGGTGCAACATATCAACGCGCCATGCATCATATCTTCAAACCTTTTCTAGGGAAATTTGTTGAATGCTATGTAGATGATCTGGTGGTTAAATCCAAACAACGTTTTGATCACTTGGCTGATTTGGAAGTTGTATTCCACAAGCTTCGACAACATAATTTGAAGATGAACCCCTTAAAATGTGCTTTTGGGGTAACCTCAGGAAAATTCCTCGGATTTGTTGTACGCCATCGTGGTATTGAAGTCGATCCTGAGAAGCCCAAATCAATCCTTGGTATGTCACCTCCTCAGAATTTGAAAGAATTAAGAGGACTTCAAGGACACTTAGCCTATATTCGGCGTTTCATCGCCAATTTGGCAGGCAAAAGTTTACCCTTTACCAAATTATTGAAGAAAGGAGTCACTTACCAGTGGACTGAAGAATGTCAAGATGCATTTGATGTTCTCACGAAATACCTCTTGAGTCCACCAGTACTCATGCCACCTGTTGAGGGTAGGCCTCTTATCCTCTATGTGATAGCTTTAGAGCGATCATTGGGTGCCTTTTTCGCTCAAAAGAATGATGCTGGGAATGAAAATAGTCTCTACTATCTCAGTAGAACTATGCTTGAAGCAGAAACCCGGTATTCAAGTATTGAAAAGTGCTGCCTAGCATTAATCTTTTCAGTTCAGAAACTGAGACACTACCTGCAACATCACGAGGTCCGATTGGTATCTCGTAATAATCCACTCAAATTCATCCTTAGTCGTCCAATGCTTACAGGACGTTTGGCAAGGTGGGCGGTTATTCTACAGCAGTTCGACATCCAGTATGTGTCTCAAAAGGCAATTAAGGGCCAAGCTCTGGCTGATTTCATGGCTGAACATCCTTCAGTGGAAGACACGTATTCAGATATCGAACTCCCTGATGGGGAAGTTTTCTCTATTCAAGAGAGTCCTCAGACATGGGAAATGTATTTTGATGGTGCTTCTAGAAGTCCAACAAGGAAGAAAATGGAAAATCCTAAATTCAACAAAGTTGGTTTAGGAATTATGCTCATTTCTCCAGATAAGGCAGTGTTACCTTATTCCTTTTTGTTAAGGGAAGGTGGTACCAATAATGAAGCTGAATACCAAGATCTCATTACAGGCTTGGAGTTAGCGCTTCAAGCATAAGTGAATCACTTAAAGGTGAAAGGTGATTCAGACCTGGTAATCAAACAAGTCAATGGGGATTATGCCATCAGAAAAGAAGAATTAATCCCATTGTATGATTACGTCAGAGAGTTAATGTCGGAATTCCCTTCAGAACCGACATTTTCTTATGTCCCAAGATCAAAAAATGCTCAAGCTGATGCACTGGCTAATATAGCCACAGCTTTAGCAGATCCAAATCGGGACAAGACAACCATCTGTATTGCCCACCGTCGTGCAATTTCACCTTATGTTCAAGACAGAACAGAGGAAATTAATGAAATTAGTCCCATTCCTGAACCGTATGGTCATACTACAGGATGGATGTCACCTATCAGGGAATACCTTCAAAATGGAACACTTCCACCTGATAGAGCCAAGAAAGAACAAATTCGGCGACATGTGGTCAATTTTACTCTTTATGATGGTCAAAACCACCTCGAGAAAATTCTCTACAAACGTGGTTTTGATGGAGTTCTCTTCAGATGTATTGATGGTGTAGAGACAATGGCTGTCATAAAAGAAGTGCATGCAGGAGTCTGTGGTGCCCACCAGTCTGGACATAGACTGTCTGATCAAATTCGAAGGCTTGGATACTTCTGGCCTTCAATGATACAAGATTGTGTTAATTTCACAAAGAAGTGTCATTCATGCCAAGTATATGCCAACTTCATTCATCAACCTCCAGAGTTGCTTCATACAGCTAAATACTCATGGCCATTTTCCACATGGGGAATGGATGTGGTGGGACCTTACCCTTCAGCTACGGCCAAGCAGTTTAAGTACATTCTTACTGCTATTGATTTCTTTTCCAAATGGGCAGAGGCAGTATGTAACACCCCAGGTAAATAAAGAATATGACATTTTTGTATTTATCCATTTTTGTGAATAAAATATTAATATGGCTTTAAAGGGGACGCTATGCTCGATGGCGTACCCAATACGCAACAACGAGTTTCTTGGGAATCTTACGTTGCACTCTAATAATAAAATAATATTATTTCAAATGGTAGTTAACATGTAGCCGTTGTATTGGCGGGAATGGATATAAATAACTAAAATATGATTATATATGTTTTATAAATGTTTTTACATTTATCCAATAAAAGACAATGTCTTAAAATATGGAAAGAATTCAATTTTAGGTGTATATGCCCTAGTTTTCACTAAAGGTTCACTTATCGTCTTTTAATGGAGAACTGTCATTAAATATAGTTTTGACCACTCTTATACATTCTTTTGGACCAAATAAAACTCTTATTAAGAATCGAGACATCAAATTTTACTTTGTGTAATTTTTTTGGTATCTTTCTGATAAAGTTCATTTTTTTTAATGAATAGTGTAGAATGTTGTGTTTTAATTCAAAACCTCTTTTTAATCTAATTTATTTATATGATTAGATAATATTTTGAATTGGTTTTAAAGTTAAATTAGAAAATATTTTTACCATTTTATCCAATGGTGGTCATTGGAATCAATTTCACTTTGAAATTAGACTTAAACTGGTGTCAATCTTTTGATACTTATTGTTTTGTAAAAACACGCTATTTGCTCTGGCAGCGGGAATTAATTATTAAATTAATTAATGTGACTTATATAATTTTAATTTTGTAAAAAAGACTTCATTTTTGAATTCAGAGTATCAAATATAGCTTAGGGTGAATTTTCGGTAATTTTCTGAAAAACTTCAATTTTTGATGAATAGTGAAACCACTAAGTGATAATCAAGCAAACTGATTTTTCTGTTAAATGAAAGTTTACCACTAATGTGTATTGAATTTTGAAAATCCGACATACATGGTTGTCATTAAGAAGTAAAATTTGGTTCAATGAGATTATAATAATTTTTTGGTGAATAGTAACTTATTAAGTTTTTAATCGCGATTAGTGATAATTAGTGTAGTTTAAGGTATAAATAATACTTTAAAAATATGAAATGACCTAGACACATGTCCCAAACCTATTGGTTGTGTCATGGCCGACCAAGAAAAGCCATGTCCTAACTTGGGGACCCCATGGATCCACTTTTGTTGGGAAATAACATAAAATACTTTTTATTTAATGTTAAAGTGAAAATGACACTAACATAGTATGTTTTACTAAAACAATTTTTAAGTGGGGTTATACAAGTCCAAATTTTGATTATAAATAGTCATTGGAAAGATAAAAAGATTTACTATATCATAGTATCTTTTTTATAATTTTTAGACATTAAAGAAATTAAATTATTTATGACATAATAATGATGCAGCGATGATATCATTATTTGACAATTTAATTAAAATGGAAAGATAATGAAACATCTACAAAATACACATGGACAAAACCAATTGGATGAGTGGATTTCGATGCCTTATCACCTTATCCACGAATTATACCAATGTGGGACCCTTTAAAACCGAAAAGCATTTTCAAAAAAAGTAATATTTCTTTGCTTTCCAAAAGTGCCCCTCCTCTCCTCTTATAAAAGGCCCCCACCTCCACCTTATTTCACACACTTCAAAAGCCTTTGGCTCGGCCAAACCCTGCCCATTTGCTCTCTCCACATCCCTCTCCTCATCCTAGAGGATTTTCCTTGGGCAGAATCCTTTCAAAGGAAGACTTTAGGCTCAAATCAAAAAGAGTTACACATTTAAAGGTAATTGTTTCTCTCATGTTCATTTGTTTTATTTTGCTTCTCCAACCCCCTAATCTCTTTTTATTTACTTCTTTTGTAACAACAACAGTATCTTCAATATACTAGGATGTTTTTATAAGATTTATTTGAGCTACACTCTCACACAACTACATCAAATGGTTAAAGAACATACGGTTTCCGTGGATGGTGAAATTCTGCCTCCCGAAACGATGATTGTTCAATACTCATTTAACACCTTCAAAGGTGGCCATTATGATGTCACTATTTTTATATATGATATATAGTATGTTTATGTTTTTCTTAAGATTCTGTTTTTTACATTTTGGTCAAACCTTTATGGTTCCCATTATGGGTAAACACGATATCTTCATTTAAGGAAGTGCGGACTACCGCCCCCTCAAAGTGATTTGATTCGTTAAATACCATATGTGGGACATATAAAGGATGGAACTATGATATTAAATATGATATTATACTGGAATTATAATATACCTTTATATCATTATTATTCCATTCTATAAAATACGAATAGAAATGAAAGTAGCGTTCATGCGTACGTACGGCTTACCGTCTCCATGAACGGTGCATTTCATTTCTTACCTCTAAATGATTATGTAATGTTATAAATGCATGAATGTACTGGATATATATGACATATATTATATCTACAACATGAATACAATTCTGGATATAATAAACATTTGGCCACATGAACAACATGTAATTGTAAGAAGTCCACTTTCGACTTAAGAACCAAATACCGACAAAATGAACATTATTAACTCAAATGATTACATAATGTTCACAACATGTCAATAATTGATATAAAAGGAATAATGAACTTGGAAAAGGTTCTTAAGCAAATATAAATTAACTCATGTTTATTATTCAGGACGTTAAAGAACGACCGAGTCAAGTCGGACCCGAGGTAAGGGATCCTGCAACTCTCTTTCTCTTTAAGTACACTCTTTTATGTCATTTCTTTTAAGCTCATCTTTCTGATGATTGGGATGTTATTTTATATTAATCCTACTGTAATTTTTATGTTCATGTGATGAGAGACCATATTCTCTCTCATCAATCCATTTTGGAAGTTTTATGTGGCGCCGTTAGGCTGCCGAGTTCTCGTAAGGGATTTCTCATCTCACTTTTATTCCCATGAGATTTATGCTACATTTGCCACAAATTCCATTGAGTGGTGTAAGTACTGCCCATTATTATACTCTTTGTGTAATATACTTTCGTTTATGAGTATTTACATCAAAGATCTATTGTCCTTCTCTCATGGGGTGTATGTTTTGAAAGATACCCAAGTCGGTAAGGGAACCTTTCACCCTCCTCTTTTTTAAAAGACTTCTTTTGTTGGGTCTGTTAATTTACATATTGCTATGTTGGGATATGTTCTCATATATCCTTATTGATGTAAATTTTATGTCCAAGTGATGAGATACACTTTTTATCTCTCATCAACTCATTTTGATGTGATGCCGTTAGGCTGTCAACGGAACTTTTTAACCCAATTTCGATTTCTTTGGGTTGAACATGTAGTCATTGAATATGTCATCCATTGAATATGTGTGAACGACCTTTTATTGTTTTACACTTAATATCCACTCATATTGGGTGTATTTATATTTTTCACACATATTTTTGAGATTGATTTGTCCTTGATTTAAGGATACCTTCTTTATAAGGGATTTCATCACATTTTACATCCCTATTGAGACTTCATTGTTGTTATGCACCAATTCACTCTTATATGGTGTATATACTGTCCTTTGGAATATTATATCATGGATTCCTTTATTCCCATGATATTACAAAGTTTTGACTAAATGTTATTCCTCAATTATTGTATTCAAGTGTCTCTAATTTTGGTAAAACCCCTTTAACCAAAATATCGTTTTAAATGTTTTAATTATTCATTCTTATTAATATCCATGTTTTCAAAGTGGTTTTAAGGGTTTTTTATATGGATATTAATGGTTTAAAATTTTAAAAGCTTCAAGGTGGTATGGGACACTTTGATTCAAAAATCTCTTTATTAAATGTTTTAAATGGTTTTGAAAATGGTTTTTAATGGATTCATTATTTCAATATCTTAAACTGTTATATTGTGATTGAAATGTTGAAATGTTATGTTTCCTTTATTCATGTTTTATGTGATACGATTATGTTATGGTTCCTGGGCATTGTTATGAAGAACGGGTGGTTCCGTGATAAACTAAGGGCGGGTGAGCCCGATATAGCTCTCCAATGCATTGGGTAACGCGAAGGAGTGAAACGTTAAGGTTTCTCCGAAGAGATTTAGGGAATATACTGTGATGGGTATTCCAAACGTAACCAAGAGGGTTACTCCCTACGTAAGAATGTTATGAATGCCTCAAGTTACCTTTATGACTTATGATTTCTATGATTTATTCATGATTTTATGAGGTAAGTTAAAGTGCCTATGTTTTATGGGTGAATTATGATTTCATTCTTGTGTATATATGAACTCATGTTTCCTTTCCATATTTTTATATCCCTTACTGAGCTTTTTATGCTCATCCCAAGTTTTTGAAATGTTTTTTTCAGGTCAAGGGAAAGGTACATGATAAGATGATAGAGTCAAGGATGTGTTAAGAAAGATTCCATGTTTTATTTTCAATATGTTTTCGTTGATGGGAAGAATGGATACTATCTTTTATGTAATCAGTTTGTTTAAAAGTGGAATGTAATGCAAGTTTCATGATCTAATTCTCTAAAACTCTAAACCTGAAAAGATCCTCAATGTGTAATCTTGTAATAACTCAAGATTAAGTAAGTTTTAAGGCTGGGGCCTTATAGTTGGTATCAAAGGTCGGTTTAGATAACTTTAGAGGTTAGGGTATTCCTTAAGCATAAGTGACATTACCATAATGGTTAGGATTTCAGAAAGAGTCCTAGTTTTAGATAAAGTGAATGAGTAAGTGTATCTTAGTGTTTATCTTCCTCATTAGTACATAATGGTTTTGTTGATATACTCACACTGACCTTTTTGGTTTTAGTAAATGGCTGGATCTAGCAGGCACCAAAGTAACAGTGGATGTGAAGGAAACTGTGATAGTTTTTTGAGCAAGCAACTGAATGATATGGGAGCTGCAATGAGAACTCTTCTGATTATCCTCAACCAACTATCTGGGGTCATGATTGACCACCTAAACCTTGGAGTTTTCTCTAAGGCATCATATATGCAAGAAACAAATCCCTACGGAAGTGCAGGTAATAATCATAAAGGTATGTGTGTTCAAAAACCTATGTGTCAGAGATGTGGAAAGAAACACCTAGGGAAATGTTTCAAAGGGACAGAAATATGCTATAGATGTGGAAATGAAGGTCATAAAGCAAGAACCTGCAATGGAAAAAGGAAGCATCCCGTTGACTCATGGAAAGGGAAAGAAGTTCTTTCTGAGGGATCAATTGAATGTTTTAAATGTGGTATGCATGGTCATTATGCAAACACATGTTCTATGAAGAAGTATCGTGAATGGGGTCACCAAGAGCGTACAAATGTTCGTTTACCAATACCTAATGCCATTCCCATTGAGGATGAAGAAACTGACAATGACCAATTAAAGGTATGTACTATTTCATGACTGTTGTTTTCCTATTTTGAAATCTTAGGATATGATTCATGATTTTGTTTGTAGGAAAGAGGTATTTCGGAATAGGTTGGAAAGGAATGGATAATGGATCATGAAGAATGTTGAATGAGTAAGATGTCAACATATAAGGGCTTCAAGAGTTATGGTGAAATTCTTAAGAGTATTGTGTCTCTTTTGATGATGGGGTTACATTAGAAGACTTTTTATATTATGTGTAACCCTGATGATTAATATAGGCAAATTTTATCCAAGGAATAGTTACCTTTTCTTTGGTGGACATAGTTATAAAGAACCATTTGGGTTTATATGATCCTTACTTTTGAGGTAATTATGGGTTACTAAAGGTTATGATTGAAGTGGAGGGCATGAGATGAAATTGAGGTTAAAATGTGTTATGATTATTTTTGAAGATTTTATCTCGTTTTGGGGAATGTTTTAAGAATTATATAGTTTTTGAAAAAGGACAACACGCAGACCGTGTGACATCCTGTCGCGTTGGACAAAGCTGCGGGAATCGAACCCACAACCAAAGTGCGACTGGTATTTATCGCCTACCACTGGACTACGTGATGTCCCTGGTTAGTTTGATTGATTCTTTCAAGTTATATGATTTTATGAATTAAGAGTAAGTTGATTTTGGGTTATTTATGAAAATGATTAACCTATCATGGATGATATGTGATTAGGTTAATTACTTTTCAATACGAGACTTTAGGAGCAACTGATGTTGCTTGGAGATAAATGTTACGATTTAACTTGGAAGACTATGTGACTAAATCTTTCAAATATTTGGGTTTCGATCTTATATTGGTTTACTTTGAAGAATTTTATGGACAAATTGTTTATCGAATGATCCTTGTTGAACATTGGGTTTTGTTTGACAAATTTTGGATGTTAAGAATAGATTTTATTTTTATAAAGGGTTATCCTTTTCTGGATTATCCGATCTTGTACTAGCCTTTTTGGTTTTGTTTTTGGTTAAAGTCTAAAGACATGGGAAGTATATAGCTCTCTTTTGTGGATTAGGTGATTCTCTAGAAGTTGATTATGGTACTCTTAATGCGAACAAGTCTCCCTAAATACTCGTCTTTTAGAAAAAATATGAGTTTGATTAAGGAATCTAGTAAAATTTGAAGGTCAACATGATAAGTGATTATGTTTCCTTATGAATAAATTCTTCAATAAAAAGTAACTTAAAACAAAAATGTTGTCTATTAACTTTTCCTACTAGGGAATCGAATACCGTTTAACCCATCACAAGTTTGTGATTTTCTCGTGGTTAACTTTCTCCTAAACATGTTTTCTAACACTCTCCATCAGAACATGACCCTTTGTTTTTTCCTCCATGTCCATATTTTCATACTTGGAGTCCTAGTATGGGTTAACTCGGGTGACCTTTGTACTTATCTTTCTTTATTTTAAAGTGATTGTTTTACCGACTCTTGTTCCGATGTGGGACTTTCAAGGATGTTTCCATGTCCAATTTTAAAATTGCGCGGACGCAATTCCCAAAAGGGGGGAAGGATGTAACACCCCAGGTAAATAAAGAATATGACATTTTTGTATTTATCCATTTTTGTGAATAAAATATTAATATGGCTATAAAGGGGACGCTATGCTCGATGGCGTACCCAATACGCAACAACGAGTTTCTTGGGAATCTTACGTTGCACTCTTATAATAAAATAATATTATTTCAAATGGTAGTTAACATGTAGCCGTTGTATTGGCGGTAATGGATATAAATAACTAAAATATGATTATATATGTTTTATAAATGTTTTTACATTTATCCAATAAAAGACAATGTCTTAAAATATAGAAAGAATTCAATTTTAGGTGTATATGCCCTAGTTTTCACTAAAGGTTCACTTATCGCCTTTTAATGGAGAACTGTCATTAAATATAGTTTTGACCACTCTTATACATTCTTTTGGACCAAATAAAACTCTTATTAAGAATCGAGACATCAAATTTTACTTTGTGTAATTTTTTTGGTATCTTTCTGATAAAGTTCATTTTTTTTAATGAATAGTGTAGAATGTTGTGTTTTAATTCAAAACCTCTTTTTAATCTAATTTATTTATATGATTAGATAATATTTTGAATTGGTTTTAAAGTTAAATTAGAAAATATTTTTACCATTTTATCCAATGGTGGTCATTGGAATCAATTTCACTTTGAAATTAGACTTAAACTGGTGTCAATCTTTTGATACTTATTGTTTTGTAAAAACACGCTATTTGCTCTGGCAGTGGGAATTAATTATTAAATTAATTAATGTGACTTATATAATTTGAATTTTGTAAAAAAGACTTCATTTTTGAATTCGGAGTATCAAATATAGCTTAGGGTGAATTTTCGGTAATTTTCTGAAAAACTTCAATTTTTGATGAATAGTGAAACCACTAAGTGATAATCAAGCAAACTGATTTTTCTGTTAAATGAAAGTTTACCACTAATGTGTATTGAATTTTGAAAATTCGACATACATGGTTGTCATTAAGAAGTAAAATTTGGTTCAATGAGATTATAATAATTTTTTGGTGAATAGTAACTTATTAAGTTTTTAATCGCGATTAGTGATAATTAGTGTAGTTTAAGGTATAAATAATACTTTAAAAATATGAAATGACCTAGACACATGTCCCAACCCTATTGGTTGTGTCATGGCCGACCAAGACAAGCCATGGCCTAACTTGGGGACCCCATGGATCCACTTTTGTTGGGAAATAACATAAAATACTTTTTATTTAATGTTAAAGTGAAAATGACACTAACATAGTATGTTTTACTAAAACAATTTTTAAGTGGGGTTATACAAGTCCAAATTTTGATTATAAATAGTAATTGGAAAGCTAAAAAGATTTCCTATATCATAGTATCTTTTTTATAATTTTTAGACATTAAAGAAATTAAATTATTTATGACATAATAATGATGCAGCGATGACATCATTATTTGACAATTTAATTAAAATGGAAAGATAATGGAAAATCTACAAAATACACATGGACAAAACCAATTGGATGAGTGGATTTAGATGCCTTACCACCTTATCCACTAATTCTACCAATGTGGGACCCTTTAAAACCGAAAAGCATTTTCAAAAAAAGTAATATTTCTTTGCTTTCCAAAAGTGCCCCTCCTCTCCTCTTATAAAAGGCCCCCACCTCCACCTTATTTCACACACTTCAAAAGCCTTTGGCTCGGCCAACCCCTGCCCATTTGCTCTCTCCACATCCCTCTCCTCATCCTAGAGGATTTCCCTTGGGCAGAATCCTTTCAAAGGAAGACTTTAGGCTCAAATCAAAAAGAGTTACACATTTAAAGGTAATTGTTTCTCTCATGTTCATTTGTTTTATTTTGCTTCTCCAACCCCCTAATCTCTTTTTATTTACTTCTTTTGTAACAAAAACAGTATCTTCAATATACTAGGATGTTTTTATAAGATTTATTTGAGCTACACTCTCACACAACTACATCAAATGGTTAAAAAACATACGGTTTCCGTGGATGGTGAAATTCTGCCTCCCGAAACGATGATTGTTCAATACTCATTTAACACCTTCAAAGGTGGCCATTATGATGTCACTATTTTTATATATGATATATAGTATGTTTATGTTTTCCTTAAGATTCTGTTTTTTACATTTTGGTCAAACCTTTATGGTTCCCATTATGGGTAAACACGATATCTTCATTTAAGGAAGTGCGGACTACCGCCCCCTCAAAGTGATTTGATTCGTTAAATACCATATGTGGGACATATAAAGGATGGAAATATGATATTAAATATGATATTATACTGGAATTATAATATACCTTTATATCATTATTATTCCGTTCTATAAAATACGAATAGAAATGAAAGTAGCGTTCATGCGTACGTACGGCTTACCGTCTCCATGAACGGTGCATTTCATTTCTTACCTCTAAATGATTATGTAATGTTATAAATGCATGAATGTACTGGATATATATGAAATATATTATATCTACAACATGAATACAATTCTGGATATAATAAACATTTGGCCACATGAACAACATGTAATTGTAAGAAGTCCACTTTCGACTTAAGAACCAAATACCGACAAAATGAACATTATTAACTCAAATGATTACATAATGTTCACAACATGTCAATAATTGATATAAAAGGAATAATGAACTTGGAAAAGGTTCTTAAGAAAATATAAATTAACTCAAGTTTATTATTCAGGACGTTAAAGAACGATCAAGTCAAGTCGGACCCGAGGTAAGGGATCCTGCAACTCTCTTTCTCTTTAAGTACACTCTTTTATGTCATTTCTTTTAAGCTCATCTTTCTGATGATTGGGATGTTATTTTATATTAATCCTACTGTAATTTTTATGTTCATGTGATGAGAGACCCTATTCTCTCTCATCAATCCATTTTGGAAGTTTTATGTGGCGCCGTTAGGCTGCCGAGTTCTCGTAAGGGATATCTCATCTCACTTTTATTACCATGAGATTTATGCTACATTTGCCACAAATTCCATTGAGTGGTGTAAGTACTGCCCATTATTCTACTCTTTGTGTAATATACTTTCGTTTATGAGTATTTACATCAAAGATCTATTGTCCTTCTCTCATGGGGTGTATGTTTTGAAAGATACCCAAGTCGGTAAGGGAACCTTTCACCCTCCTCTTTTTTAAAAGACTTCTTTTGTTGGGTCTGTTAATTTACATATTGCTATGTTGGGATATGTTCTCATATATCCTTATTGATGTAAATTTTATGTCCAAGTGATGAGATACACTTTTTATCTCCCATCAACTCATTTTGATGTGATGCCGTTAGGCTGTCAACGGAACTTTTTAACCCAATTTCGATTTCTTTGGGTTGAACATGTAGTCATTGAATATGTCATCCATTGAATATGTGTGAACAACCTTTTATTGTTTTACACTTAATATCCACTCATATTGGGTGTATTTATATTTGTCACACATATTTTTGAGATTGATTTGTCCTTGATTTAAGGATACCTTCTTTATAAGGGATTTCATCACATTCTACATCCCTATTGAGACTTCATTGTTGTTATGAACCAATTCACTCTTATATGGTATATATACTGTCCTTTGGAATATTATATCATGGATTCCTTTATTCCCATGATATTACAAAGTTTTGACTAAATGTTATTCCTCAATTATTGTATTCAAGTGTCTCTAATTTTGGTAAAACCCCTTTAACCAAAATATCGTTTTAAATGTTTTAATTATTCGTTCTTATTAATATCCATGTTTTCAAAGTGGTTTTAAGGATTTATTTATATGGATATTAATGGTTTAAAATTTTAAAAGCTTCAAGGTGGTATGGGACACTTTGATTCAAAAATCTCTTTATTAAATGTTTTAAATGGTTTTGAAAATGGTTTTTAATGGATTCATTATTTCAATATCTTAAACTGTTATATTGTGATTGAAATGTGGAAATGTTATGTTTCCTTTATTCATGTTTTATGTGATACGATTATGTTATAGTTCTTGGGCATTGTTATGAAGAATGGGTGGTTCCGTGATAAACTAAGGGCGGGTGAGCCCGATATAGCTCTCCAATGCATTGGGTAACGCGAAGGAGTGAAACGTTAAGGTTTCTCCGAAGAGATTTAGGGAATATACTGTGATGGGTATTCCAAACGTAACCAAGAGGGTTACTCCCTACGTAAGAATGTTATGAATGCCTCAAGTTACCTTTATGACTTATGATTTCTATGATTTATTCATGATTTTATGAGGTAAGTTAAAGTGCCTATGTTTTATGGGTGAATTATGATTTCATTCTTGTGTATATATGAACTCATGTTTCCTTTCCATATTTTTATATCCCTTACTGAGCTTTTTATGCTCATCCCATGTTTTTGAAATGTTTTTTTCAGGTCAAGGGAAAGGTACATGATAAGATGATATAGTCAAGGATGTGTTAAGAAAGATTCCATGTTTTATTTTCAATATGTTTCCGTTGATGGGAAGAATGGATACTATCTTTTATGTAATCACTTTGTTTAAAAGTGGAATGTAATGCAAGTTTCATGATCTAATTCTCTAAAACTCTAAACCTGAAAAGATCCTCAATGTGTAATCTTGTAATAACTCAAGATTAAGTAAGTTTTAAGGCTGGGGCCTTATACAGTACCTCTCAAAGAAGTCAGTTATAAATGCATTGTTAGCTTCATCAAGTCTAACATCATTACTAGATTTGGTGTCCCTCATACCATATTGATGGACAACGGCACCAATTTCTGTTCTTCTGAGGTAAAGAAATTGTATCAAGAATACAACATTAAGTCCAACCAGTCATCTCGATATCATGCAGCGGCTAATGGCCAGATAGAGGCCTTCAACAAGACTCTTTCAAATATACTGCAAAAGATGGTGGATAAAGATAAGAGGTCATGGCCTGATAAACTCTTTCATGCTTTATGGGCTTATCGGACTACCACTCACAATGCAATGCGGTCTACTCCATATTCATTGGTATATGGAACAGAAGCAGTCTTGCCAATTGAAGTTCAATTTCCCTCACTCAGAATAGCCATTTGTGATCAGTTATGAACAGATGAGCAATCCCAAAAGCGGTTGAATGAATTGGAACAGTTAGATGAGAAAAGATTATGCACTTTGCACCACTTGGAAATCTATCAGAATCGGATAGCACGAGCTTTTAACAAAAAAGTTCGTCTTCGTTCATTCATTCAGGGAGAATTGGTATTGGTTCTCAGAGCACCAATGATACCAGGAAAGAAGCCTCCCAAGCTTGAACCAAAATGGGAAGGACCTTATTCAATACATAAGGTCTACTCCAATGGAGTGTATTCTCTGATCTCAATGGATGGAGAACACATCACGACTCCAACTAATGCCAGATTTGTGAAGAAGTATTTTGTATAAACACAAAATATTGTTCCCATAACCAAGACTCTTACAATTGGTTCATACAGCAATGGTCCAGTATGACCTTAAACTGCAACTTCGTCCAACATGACGTTAAACTGTGTTACCTTCAATGTCCGAGATGACATTAAACTATATTTTGTCCGAGATGACATTAAACTATATTGTGTCCTAGCAACATGACATTAAACTGTGTGGCACTTTCATCGTCCAGCATGACGTTAAACTGTAAAAAGTCCCCAGAATTGATATCCTCATATTGGTTCACCTTAGTCCTAGCTACATGACTTTAAACTGTACAGCACCAGTTCTTCCTTGCTATATGACGTTAAACTCTACAACAATGGTCCAGTATGACTTTAAACTGCAACTTCGTCCCACACGACATTAAACTATGAAAAAGTTCCCTAAACCGTCCAACATGACCTTAAACTGCATCATCCCTGGTCCATGTATATGACCATAAACTATTTGCAAATCCCTTATGTCCAGCAAGACGTTAAACTGTGACGTCCTAAATTACATGACGCTAAACTGTATAAAAGTCCCTCACGTCTGGAAAGATGTTAAACTATATAATCTCAAAAGTCCAGTATGACATTAAATTGCACCATTCACGGTCCACGCATATGACCTTAAACTATTCGCACTTTCATCCGACATGACGTTAAAATGGTACACTCTTTTGTCCTTACTGCATGACATTAAACTGCACAGTCCCCCTTTCGTCCAATATGACGTTAAAATATTTTATCCCCATCGTCCTAACTACATGACGCTAAACTGTACATAAAATCCTTGATATGTCCTACATGACATTAAACTGTATTTTGTCCCTGCTACATGACACTAAACTGTGCAGCACCAATAGTCCTAACTGCAATACTTTAAACTGCATAGTCCCTTTTTTATGTCCTACATGACATTAAACTGTGCATCGTTAAGGTTGTTATTACCTCTTGTTTCTCACACCGAGTATGACTCACGTGATCTTAGAGCGAACATCATCCATAACATTCCCTTTGGGCCACTAACCATGTGTAAGTCCCAACATTATTTTTTAGATCATTGTCCACAAGAACAACTTGATCATTAATTCATTCTTTAATTGAACTACACGGACATTGATCCTCGCCCTCCAGGCTGGGTATGTAGGCAACCTCCCAGGGTTCAAGCCCAAAAAAAATTTCTTCCCATCGGTTCACCACATCCTCATATGACGTTGATTTGTGAAACTGCCCCTGGAATCAATATCTTTACATTGATTCACTGTCGTCCTTGTTATATGACGTTAAACTATACAACACTTTTGTCCGGTATGACAATAAACTAAAATATTCTTTGATTTCCTCATTTGAGAAGGAACCATTATTAACATTGATTTCTTTCAATCATGGTTTTCATTTTCAAAAGACTACGTGCATACATGGTAATGCCTGAACTTTTTATCTTAGGTTAAACCATCATTGCACTAAATTCCCCTTTCACCATTCACATGTACGAACCAAATTTTATTAAGGGTAATTCTAGAACTACGTGGACTTGATTCACATCCTTATGGGATACGTAGGAACATTCGAGTGTCCCTCGAATCCAGTCCCAAGTCTTTTGGGCCTAACCCCAAATTTCACTTTCAGTCCCTTGGCTGAAAAGTCCTCATGAAAACACACACTGTGTATTCATTATTATGGTCCGAATTCTATGACCCTAAACTAAGATTACTCATACTTTCGTCCTGCACGACGTTAAACTGCATTTCAAGAACTACGTATGTCTTGATTCTCATTCTTATGAGATACGTAGTGAAGTCCAAAATTTCAATTCAGGACCCAGCCACAACATGATTATGGTTTTCATTGACCTATGTATCTCTATATACATTGTACAATACCCATCTTTATGTGTTATAATCCTAACCTTAAATATTTTCAGATCTTCATAACCCTCTTCATGACTCCTAGTCACAAAAATGTCAAACTTCTGAGAATTCTTTTGCCTGACTATGCAGCACGTGCCCATAGGTGGCCTTGCATAAACAGTCCACATAACAGACTTGTCAGCCAAAAAATGCTATTTATTTGACCATGCAGCCAATGCCCATAGGTGGCCCTGCATGTTTCAACCCCCTAACAGGTTTGTTAAATAATGGTAACTTCATTGTTGGGAAGAATGCCTCTTTTGTCCTTATTTGTCTTAAAACTACAGCATGTAGGGATCCGCAAAAATAGCCATCCTTAACATATTTGTCCCATATCCTTTTTCATGATCTGAAAGTATTCAAGTCTATGGTTTATTCTTCTTCCCTATGTTTGGGTCAGACCTTCGTAGGAGTGATATTCATCCAGTTCTTCGATATTCTTATTTGGAAATACCTTCTCCATATTCAAGTACCTCTTTCCATACAACAAACTCTATGCTTTAGAAAATTTGAATCTCCATAAACTTTCACTGGCTTTTAGCACTAGGAAAGTAAATTTCTGGGAGTTCTTTTTCCTGACTATGCAGCACGTGCCCATAGGTGTCCTTGCATAAACAGTCCACATAACAGACTTGTCAGCCAAAAGATGCTATTTTATTTGACTATGCAGCCAATTCCCATAGGTGGCCTTGAATATTTCAACCCCCTAACGGGTTTTGTTAAATAATAGTAACTTCATTCTTAGAAAATACTTCTTCTAATGCCTTTTAGATCTTTTTTCATATCATTCCTCAGATTCAAATATTCTCAAGCCATAGTTTACATTTTTTTCTCTCTCATACTTGAGTATGGTAATATGTTTTCAAATAAATTGTCAAGGAATTGAATCCATTTTAATCCATTTTGGTCAAAGCTATTTCGACCTTAAACATTAGCCCCTTTATGTCCGGCATGCATGACTTTAAACTGCCCACAAAAGACAAAGGAACTCTGAATAAAAGTCAAGTTACAGCACACTTGCGCACTACCCTCTGTGCCCTAAAGTCTTGCGCGCCCCCTTTTCCTTTGGATGGATTCAATTTCCTCAGAGTCAAATCCTCATTTCTCTCCGGATCCAACTCTGAGGGGGGACTTTTGTTGACGCTCCTTTCGTCACAGAATCTAAAAATCGGAAAAGGGGAATATCTGAGTCCAATGTGATTCATCCTTTGAAGAAACATCAAAAATCGACATAGGGATGAACAAGGAGAACATTTCCCATAGGCCGCACAAGTTCCCTCATGGTCGCGCAAGTACACTTGCGCGCCGTCTAGTAGTTGTGCAAGTAATTGCGCGCTACCTAGTGGTCGTGCAAGTCTACTTGCGCGACGCCTTATGGTCGTGCAAGTGACTTGCGTGACCTAAGTGGTAACCGCCCGGGGTCTTCTCCTGCCTATAAATAGACCCTGTGGGCCCCCCATTCGAGAGGATTTTTTTCCAGAAACTCGGATTGAAGCTCCCGATGCCCAAGTCCCTTCTCAAAGCTTCCGGAACACTTATAAGGTAATTTCTTACCTAGAATGGAAGATCTTAAGAGAAGAAGGAAGGCCTAAGTGTTGAAACTTATCAAACACTTGCGCGCCGACTTAATTCCTTCAATATAACTTGCGCGTCCCTTCTCTGGAAAAACCTCAAGGGGATTCTAAACGGTTTTATCAAGAGTCGCTCAAGTATTTCAATTCTGGTTGAAAATCGCGCAAGTACACTATGTGTCGCGCAGGTATACCTGCGCGACCAATACTTGCGCACCCACGGAAGACTTGCGCGCCTTGCAAGACTTGCGCGCCCCTATCTTTTTGGGTGCCCATATTGCCCTTTTTTACCCCTCTTAATCCATTTCACCTTTCCTTTTCAAGATTCAGTCTTCAAGACACTCTTCAAAGCCATTTATGGCATGATTTCTTGATTTGACTTTCTTACCTGAAAGGAATTCTGTGAAATCTCTCTCAAAGTCTAGTGATTTAAATATCCTTATGTCACTAAAATACGGAGAGTTCATTCATTCAACCTCATCCTTTAAGATGAGACAATCCTAACCTGGGTCTCCTTTTCAGGAATAATCCCCAGTGATAAAACCTTTAATCTGGGCATCTTCCTCAGGAGTAAGCCCCAATCAAGTCTTCTAATCTTGGGCATCTTTCTTAAGAATAAGCCCCAACCTCAAATATGGGCATCCTCCTCAGGAGTAAGCCCCAAACCTTAATCCCTAACCTGGGTCTCCTTTTTCAGGAATAAGACTCAGTCATAACCTTGGGCTTCCTTTTCAGGAGTAAAGCTCCAAGTCCCTTAACCTGGGTCTCCTTTTTCAGGAATAAGACTCAGTCATAACCTTGGGCTTCCTTTTCAGGAGTAAAGCTCCAAGTCCCTTAACCTGGGTCTCCTTTTCAGGAATAAGACTCAGTCATAACCTTGGGTCTCCTTTTCAAGAATAAGCCCCATGTCCCCTTAAACTTCTCTTAACTAGTCATAAATTACCTTTGATTTGGGTTTCCTTTTCAAAAATAAAACCCAATCATAAGTCCCCTCCTAACTTGGGCATCCTCCTTAGGAGTAAGCCCCAAGATTAGAGTATTCAAATCTCCATGAAGCACATATAACTTTGTGGACCCTGTTCATGGATTTTCTCCCTAAAATTAAATCCTAAACCTTCATCTATCTGGGCAGTCATCTATACATAAGCCCCAAAAAAATTCTTATGATTGCATCTTTTATGGAACAATTGACTAAATTTTATTAATACCTCTTGTTTCTCACACCGAGCATGACTCACGTGAGCTTAGAGTGTAAAAGTAATTATGACATTCATCTTTGAGCCATCAATCATAAACATCATACCCCATTCCTCGAACTACGTGGGTTCTGATTCCTTTTCCAAAAGAAAGGATACGTAGGTAGCCCATTTATGGGTTCGATCCCAACTTTGAAATAATCTTTGTCCTTCTGAATGACGATAAACTTCAAGTGCCCCACTCAGTGGCTTTAAAACTAGTCTGGTCATCATAAATGACCAAGATACTTTTATATAAATGTTTTGAAGGATACCATTGACCAAGAATCTCTAAACAGATATAGATGGTTCTCTATTGATGAAGAACCTCGAATACATATAAAAGATTCTCTAAAATTTCTTGCATATTTAATCATTGATTGTTAAAACTAAAGGAAAGCACATTTTATACTTGGTAATGTAATAAGGATTCACGAACATAACTTAAATCTATAAAGAGTGTCCCGGAGTAGACAATAATTCCCCTCAAAAAGGTGTGATGAGTCCGACCTCCCATCCTCTCGACCAATGCAAATTCCTAAGTCTCATTTGTCCACAAGCTAATGAGCGCCTGCCTTTGGAAAGTAGCTCCAAACGGATGTGGAATCATTGGATGTTTCCGATTCTACGAACAAACCCGTTAGAAACCGATCAGAACGTTTGAATCTCCCGTCCAGGAGGTCATCCCCGGATTCCGTGCGAAACAGAGTTTGATTGCAATATTAGACCCACAGTTTTTGAAGTTAAGATCTTGGAGCATCTCTTCGGTGAGGGTGATGGCTTCTTTAATGGAGTGTCCCTTGAAAAAAACCATGTTGTTCCATATACACCCACCAAGGTAAATGAAGAGCCAACTTGGAGTTAATAATGGTTTCCCGAATTTTATAGTGTACGTTGCACATACTTATGGGTCTGTAATGCATGATATTTTTATTGACTCTTTTTCTGATGTGGGACTTTCCATTATATTCCCATTCCAAATTTTAAAAATTGTGAGGACACAATTTATTTAAGGAGGGGAGAGTGTAACACCCCAATCATCCATGGTACACTTCTCTATGAATAATACAGTAGCGTGTGTTGTACGCAGCTTCGAGTTCTAACACACACCACAACCAATCAAACTAACTGTTATGAATAGTAAAACCCACTTTTTGAAATTTTATAAATTTTATCTTTTAAAATGGAATTCACTTTTGGATTGGAATATCAAAATTAGTTTAGGGTGAATTTTTGGTATTTTTCTGAAAACATTCAATTTTTTATTAATAGTGAAAAAACACTGAGTTATTTTTTAAAACCAAATTTTTATTTAAATAATTATTATTTTTAATTAAAATTTATTAAGGTCAAAATAGATACATAATACCTATATATGTTCAATGTAATTCATTAGAGTTAGTTTAGAATAATTTTAGATATATAAATTTTTTATTGAACTTTACACTGTCTTTTACCCACATCCTAGGAGAATTTACAAATTCATATAAAACATAATTTTTCTACTTCTGTGAGTGGAATTTCAAAAATCAAAGAGACATGATTAATTTAAAAGAGTAAAATGTGGTTCAATAAGATAAAAATAATTTTTAGTGAATAGTAACTTTTTTACTTTTATTTACCATGGTTAAAAGAATATGGGGCAATTAAGGGTAAAAATGATATTATAATTACCCTAAAACATGTCCTAATTATATTGGTTAAGTATAATTCGACAAAAAACAACCTTGGGTATAAAATATGAACCACTTCGGTCCACTTGTATTATATTAGGACATTTGTAATTATTAAATTCAAAGACGAGTTAAAAGAGTTAAAATAAAAGTTTAATATCTAAAACATTTTTAATATATGGATACAAATAAGATAAATTTGATTATAATTATTCATTATTAAGCTAAAAAGATTTTATACATAATGGTATTTTACTAAAAAAATTTAGACATTTAATAATTTAATTTATTAATGACACAATGGTGATGCAGTAATTACCTAATTAAAGAAATATTAAAATAATTGATATTATAAATATCCAAATAAATGTAATTTGGGACTTTTTATGAATTACACTAATTTTATAGGTTAATATGACATATTATGGTTGGTTAGATGAATTTTTTTTGAAGTAATATTGCTGTTATAAATTTATCCTAATCAAAATACCAAATAGTTTCATAATTGACATAAAAGTGTTTTTAAAATGAATATTATATTATTAACTGATATTCCATTCCTAAAAATATAAGGTTTGTCTAAATGAGTTAAATAAGGTTATATATGTTAATAATGAACCACTTCGGGTTCTCTTGGCTTGTTATAGTATGTTTATTAACCATATAATATAAAGATACAGAGAGACATGGTAAATGTCAAACTATTCAAGTAAGAGTTAAATATAAATGATAAGGTTAATACAGTGACACAAACCTATCTAAAATCTATTGGTTGAATGGATTTAGACCCATATACCCACCTTAGCCTCAAAATAAGTCACTTTGGATCTATTATAAACTGAATATGAATTTATTAAAAAATAATATTTTATGTTTTTCCTAAGGTTCTCCTCACCCCTCTTATAAAAGGGAACTTCCTCTTTTTTCAAATTCATACCTTCAAATACTTTTGAATCAGACAACCCCTGCACAAATATCCTCTCAACATCCCTCAATTCGAGCTAGAGGCCTTAGGTTGATCAGAAATCCATCCTATAAAGCCTTTTTGATTTAATCTAAAGGAAGAACTTGTAGAAGAGGTAATGATTTCACCACCCGCTTTCAAGTACCTTTCTTCTTCCACTTATTCTTTCATTGTTATTTCCTTTCTAAAATAATAAATCCAGTATCTTCTATATACTGTGATGTTATTATAAATATAGTACAACCATATTCAGTATTCTATCCATCCATTGAATGACATGTCACCAAACGTGCGTACGTACGACTTACCGTCTCCACGTCATGATGTAATTGTTATTCAATACATTATTATTTGGATGGGTATAATAATGAGGTGTAATTCATGTAAATAATAAATATAACATGATAATTATTTTTTATATATGACACACCATCCAATTATATATTATTTTAATATCAAAAGAATGATATTGTCGCTCATGCGTACGTACCGATGACCGTCTCCATGAACGCGATGAGATTCATTCCCCATCGTATCCATTCAAGACTAACCATAATTTTATGATTAAAAAAATGTTTAAGACTTGATATAATTCTATATATGAATAATATACATCCAATACATAACAAATATTGCTCACATAACAATTAATATAAAGGAAAACGAATCCGTTTACACCCGAAACGACGATAATACTAAGATATTATTGACAAATTAATGTAAAAAGATCATATATGATATCATATTAATGTATATGATTATCGTATAATTCTATAAAAATTATTTAACCATTATAAAGGAGTTTAACATACCCTCGACCAAGAAAAAAGTAAAAAGTAAGGGGTTTCTAATCTCACTTTTAATTCCGTGAGATTTCCATTGTTCACCACTTATTTATTTCATGTGGTGTGTGTACTACCCATGACTATATTAATTGTGTAATATACATTAATTTATGGATATTTACATCATTATTGTATGATCCTTCTTTCATGGGTGTATGTTTCATAGGTTACCAAATCGATAAGGGAAATTGAAATTTCAATTTCCACTCATTCGGCTTTCCACATACTTTATTGATTATTTTACTCCAATATTATTCGTGGAATCACTATTCATTTTATTATGTAATAATTCCCACTCCCCTTTCTATGGATATACTTTTTATACACATAATCCTTCTATTGATAAATTCTCAAGTCATCGATATAAACATGATAAGAGTAATTTTTACTCAATCTCCATTTGTTGAGTTAAATATCCAATTCATTGGTGTTGTTTTCACAAGAATATGTGTGAATGTCCTCTGATTTATTTACACAGAATATTGAATCAAATTGAGTGTATTTATATTTGTCACACATAATTATGTCGTTGATTTATCCTTATCCTAATGAAATGATCTTTATAAGATATTTCATCTCAATGTGAATTCCATTTAGACTTCTTTGTTGTTATACACCAAATCACTTTTATAAGGTGTATATATTGTACTTTGAAAATATTAATCATGAATACCATTATTCTCATGAAATTATAATTTTTTGATTACCTCAATTATTTGTATTCAAGTGTCTCTCATTTGGTTAGGCTGACTGAAATTGTTTTTTTATTATAAAATAAAGGCAAAATCCTTACACCGAACCAACATGTCACGGTGGCCTGTAGTGGTGAATGCCTAAAGAATCACCTTGCACAAACAAATGACATTCCTAGGGTAATGATCCAAAATGAGAGTATATCAACAAGGGTTCCTCCAAACTACCACCTCTGGAAAGGGAATCCGCAACAAATTTGGCTTCTCTTGGGACATGCCAGAGCACGCAATCACTGGGAATCATTAAAATGCATTTACGTATCAGATAGATCAAAGACCACATTATCTCACCCTTAGTTGTGATCACCCGAACCAAAACCCCTGAGTCTGATTCGATTTCAGTGCAATCCCGGAAAAATATCCTACATAGTATTATACATGTGAGAAAAGCTCGGATTTCTGATTCGAGAGAGTAGCCAACCTGTGTTAGCTACTGAAGGCCAACAACAAAGATCCATTCCCATCACGGAACAACCGTACTCCGTTCATCTCTCCATGAAGCAGGGACCCTTCCACGTTGAGTTTAAAACTGTTCTCTAGAGGTTTCCAGCTAGTCCACGAACTAATGGAATTTGGAGACCCAACTGGCTTGTTAAGGAAACTGAAGAGGGCGGGGGAATATTGTCCTTTCTTTAATAGGGAGCTAAGATCCTGGACCAGATTTCCCAGCCTCAGTTGGAGCAGGAAAACTGAAGGCCAGTTCTTAATAAGAGCCATGTTACTAGCTTCCTAGATCGTCCAAAAAACTTCCATAGATGCGATTCACCTAATCATTTCTTCCATCGGTTCAGATTCTGTACCTAAGAAATAGACCGAATGGAGTTCCTGAAAGGAATTGCATGTCCCTGCTGAGACTCCCCCTCTAGACATGATGGACCAGAGTTCATTCACCCATTCACTCTGAAAAAACAGGTGATTAACCGACTCCACATGAGGAGATACCCAGCAGTAACATCTCAAATCCATCTGAACTACCTTCTTCTGTTTGTTGTCGTCAGTGGGAAGAGAATAATTTTTGGCACGCCATACCAAAAAACCAAACATAGTTGGAATCTCTTTGCACCACAAAAGCACCCCCCAGATCATCCCAAACATTGTCTTAGTGGATCAGTAGGTGAAAATCTCTCCCATTTAATCACCCCAACTTTTCCACTGTAAAACATAGTTGATCCTCCTCCTTTGAGAGGGTAATTTCCTTAAAAGACTGAAATTGGTCTCTATTCAGAATGGTTTCAATGAGTCTAGGGTGGGTAGAAGACTCCTTCACAGAGAAGTTTGGAGCCAGATAGTATGGAAAATAGAGTCTCTCTCCTATCCAATTATCCCTCCATAAGTTGGCATTCCCATGACCTAAAACCCATCTGCTAGAGACCTGAAGATTCTCCAGCTGGGACCTGATCATTTTCCCCAATTTGGATAGCTTCATAACCTCCCACTCCTCACAATTGTTTCCATATTTCTTGCTAATGACATGTTTCCACATCAATCTCTCCTCCAAAAAAATCCCAAGGAAGCTGAGCTTTTATAGATTTCATGGCATCAGAAATGTCCCTCAGGACAACACCACCCTCCTCCACTGGTTTAGCCATCTGAGACCAAGTAGCCCAATGTGCCCTTCCAACAAAATTAGCATCCCAAAGGAAATGGTTCATAACCTTCTCCATCACTGCAATCATCCCCTTGGGAGGATAAATAATAGATAACACGTGCATAGGAATGGAAAAGACCACACTGTTGATCAGAGTCACCCTTCCCCCAAAGGAAAGGAACCTGTTATTCCAATATAGGATTCTCCCAGTTGTTTTTCTAAGACGATCCTCAAAAAAACCTTCTTCACTCATCCCTTCGAAATAGGAGCCCCAAGATATGTCATGGGAAACTGCTTCTAGTTGATTCCTAGGATGGCTTGAATTTCTTGAGCATTTATCCTTGAACAATTATTTGAAATAAACACATTAATTTTACCATAATTCACCTGCTTCCCAATGAGACTTTGGTAAATTAACTGAGTTCAATATCCTTCATTATTCTTGATTGAAGTTAATATTTTACAAAACAGTTTTTCATATTGTATTGAATGAGTTATGTTTGACTTTGGATGTGCTATTTATATACCATACATGGTTTTTGGATATCATATTGACATTTTGTATGCTAGTTTTAATACGAATGATTATGTTATGTTTCAAACTTTTCATATGAGGAATATATTGGACTTAGTAAGTGATGGGTGGATCCCACTATCGCTCCTCGATGCATCGGTAGGTCTCGTGAGACAAACTAGTGTCTTGGAACAAGGCCTTGACAAAATCTTATTTGTATTCTGGAACAAGGCCTTGACTATGTGGTTATGATAGTCTGGAATTATTCATTCCATCATTATGAAAGTGGTTATTGATATTGCATGTGATTATTTGACTAGTAGAATATCCATGTGAATAAGTAAATTGCATTATTTCATTCCATTTTTCCACATTATGCATATGTTCAAGTTTAAAAGGCTTTTGTTTTAGTTATACATTGCCTTAAATGTTTATGATTATTTGTGAATGGTTCTGCAATATTGTTATCCATACTAAGCATCTGAGCTCACCCCTTTCTATGTTTTATATTTCCCAGGAGGTGAAAAAGTTAGTTATGAGTGACATGTAGGAAAACTCTAAGAAGATTGAATGTTTCTAATGGAATAATTTAGTGTTGTTTTTATTTTCAAGTTCTAATGTTGACCTTATTAATGTATCTAATATTTCCAAGGCTACTAAACTGATCGGTCTTTCAGGGCATGATTTCCTTGTATCATGCCAATGTTATGTAATAATGCACTGAATCTAGGTAAGTGGGGTTGGGGTGTTACATATATCGTTGAGGAAATTTAGTCACCATTCTTTTATAGAGCAATAAGTTTCAATTTATTACCCTTTATTTGTGATTGTAAGAGCTGGGAAGAAGTTGAAGTCCTAGATTGTAGGACCCTCCTCGCAGACTTCTGGTGCACATGCTGAATATTTACGACCATAGGCTTTCCAAAAATAGAGGAGTTTATATTGTGATGTTGAAACTGCCTAGATGGACTTATGTGAAGGGATACATATCCCTGGAGTGGGAAATCTCTAGGTTTCTGCTGATATCTACTTCGAGGATAACCCTGATGAATTGTGGGCTTGCATCAGAGCCGGAAATGCTCTTATATTACACTGATGATTCCATTATTATTACCATTTGGGTGAAGAAAATGATGAATTGTGGCACCACTGAGGGGATGGGTGCTTTAGTAAACGAGGAGTGGCATGATTACGTGGCTCCTGAAGATGTAAGTATCTTTCCTTATTTTAATTGAAACTTAATTTCAGTCAAATCATTTTTACTCAAGGAAATTACTTTCTTCATCCTGCAGCTTGTTAATAAAAGAACTACAGAGGTCCCTACACCACAATATTGCACCGGTGGCACTGCTCTTGGAGTCGCTGAATATCCTCGTGAGCCGGGCGAGGTATCTCCAGGCCGGAAAGCCATGGACGAGGAGTTAGAAAGGGATTTTCACTCTCCAATACCAGTATTTGGAGGTGAATATTTCAACACACCCAAAATGTCAATGAATTAATTGAATCAAATGAAAACGTCCACAGTTAGATGCTTCATCAATAGTGGTAAGTCCGTTGGAAAATCAAGGATCCTAACTCATTAAAATATTTCTCAAACTTCATGGGATTGAAAGGGCTTCTTCGATTTCCCCTTTGAGGGATAGTACTTACCCCCCTATGAGGACAATAGAGGGTGCTGGTGAACAGTAGAAAATTAATGTAAACTTGGATGCTCCTAAAGAAAAAATGAGAGATGAAGAGATAGCTTCTAGTAAATTAACAATACATCAAAGAATGTTGAATGATTACATCAAATGACCTCTATTCTATATTTATTTTAAGTTCAAACCCTCCACCATAACATTTGGAAACCACTGCAACTGACTCTGCAATTTTCTCTAAGGAAGTTGTTTGAGGTCAGAGGTCTCAAGAGGAGGGTTTCCAAGAAGACATGTCAAATGCTCCCACTGGTGAGACTAACCAGGAATCAGAGATATCATAGGATGAAATGATGAAACTTGGCGTGTCTTTTGATGAAATTTTAGATGATGTTACATTACCATGTGATTTAGAGGATTTTGGATGTGAGTGTCATCCTTTTTCCTATTAAAATTATTTATTGCATCTATGACCATGGTTGGATGAAATGTGCAGTTCCATCTAAACAGGCTCTTGATCTGCTGATGCTTGAAGGGGGTATATACAACCCTATCACTGCAGAGACGCTAGCTCAAGTAGAGCTTAACCCAGCAGAGCTTCCTGAAACCCACCCTAAAAATCATGTTTAATATAGGAATGATAGAGAGGAAGATTCGCATGCTACTGATATACCATTGGGTAATAGAAGAGAATATTTGTGGCTATATTTAATTTTCAAGACAGCTAATCATATTTTGTTATCATTTGGAACTAACCATAGATTTCTATTGAATATGCAGGGCCGTCAATTTTAGTGGCTAGATCCGGAGGTGAATCCTCAACCTCAGCCCCAACGGGAGTAGAAATTTAAGTACCATGGTTCCAGGGGGGAGGGGAGGAGAAGAACAGGGAACTTCCGTAAGTTCATTAATTCCGGACTATATTCCCCCCTGTGATAGTGATGCTGAATCAGACTTAGAGGTGAGAAAGGGACTCCAATTCTCACGTCGCACGACATGGAAGAATATATGGAAGATCATATTTGAAGTGACTCTTGAAGAGTTGTCTTTGAATATCCTGTGACCGTCATCCTGGTTCGTCATGCAGGGACTTGGTGGTTTGGGAAATCAAGAGATAAATACCGAGGTGAAACAATTAATTTTACAGAGGGAGAAGGTGTAAAAGTACCATCAAGATCTGACCAGAGTGAGACTGCTGGCCAATATTGGAGAAATCGAGGCTGTAGTGTCTTGTGCTGAGGCTGATCATTCTGCAAAGCTGAAGGAGGTGAAGCATAAGATCTACGGGATAGTTGTCCATCAGATTCATCTTCAGAATCAATTATATGATGTTACTGGGGAACGTTACCAACTTAGAAATTCATCGAAAGGAGTCCAAATGTATGGTATGAAAGCTATCGCAGATGCCAAGAAAGCACTCCATCAAGTTGAAAAGAGTGAAGCTGGTCAAGTGAATGTACTTCAAGTAGTTGTTGATGAAGCTCGGGATGCCGTAAATCAAATGAAAAATCATTTTTAAATCATCTTTTAATTCATGAATAAGACAAGATACTCCAATATGTGAATTTTCTTCTAATCTTTTGCATCAATGAAAAAGACATTTCATATTAAATCATTTGTACCTACATTCTCTTGCTAATTACTTATATATTATAATTTTTTAACCTAAGCCAATGGGCCTAGTAAGCATAGATTTATTTTTTTCTTGGATTATACAAAAAACCCCAAAAACATTGCATCTTTTATTTCTCAATATTTCCTAAATCATATAATATATACGTTTAGAGAGTTGGGACTCAACTTTTGTTAAATGTTCCTATTACAAGTTCCCAATTTAAAGTGTACCCTATCTATTGTTGGAAGTTTAAATTCGTGCTTGTCGTACATAAAATGGGTAAAGTTTATGGTCGAATATCTTTGACCAAATGGATTAAAATTGACTCAATTTCTTTATAATTTGATTGAAAACATATTACCACATTCATGTATGGGGGAAAACATGTAAAATATGACTTAAGAAATTCTGATTCTGAAGGATGATATGAAAAAGGGATAAAATGAATTAGAGTATTTATTTCCTAAGAGTGAAGCTACCACTATTTGAAAAACCCATTAGGGGGTTTAATTATGCAGGGCCACTTAAGGGTATTTGCTACATAGTAAAAAAAAGAATCTTTTGGCTGATAGTTCTATTATGTATACTACTTATGCAAGGCCACCTAGCGGAACGTGCTGCATAGTCAGGCAAAAGAACTCTTAGAAATTTTATTTTTCTATTGCTAAAAGCTAGTAGAAGTTTATGGGAATTAAAATTTTCCAAAGCATAGAGTCTACTGTATTGAGAGGGGTACTTGAATATAGATAGGATATTCCCAATCAAGATTGTCAAAAAATTGGATGAATTTCACTCCTGCGAAGGTCAGACCAAAATATAGGGAAGGGAAATATAAACCATAGACTTGAATACTTTCATATCATGAAATAGAGTATGGGACAAAAATGTTAATGATGGATATTTTTCAGATACATAATATATTTGTTAAGACAAATAAGGGAAAAAGAGGTTTTTCTCCCAATAATGAAGTTACAACTATTTGACAAACCCGTTAGGGGTTTTAATTATGCTGGACCACTTAAGGGAATTGGATTCATAGTCAAATAATATCATATTTTGGATGACTAGTCCATTATGTATACTACTTATGCAAGGCCGCATAAGGGCACGTGCTGCATGGTCAGGAAAAAGAATTCCCGGGTTTTAGAATTTTGTGTCCAGATGTCAAGAATTGGGTTATGGAGATCTGGAAGTATTTAAGGTTAGCTGTATGAAACATAAAAAATGGACATTGTCTAATTCATGAAGGAGACACATAGATCAATGCTGACTATAATCATGTTGTGGCTGGGTCCTAAATTGAGATGTTGGACATCACTACATATCTCATTGGGATGAGAATCAAGTCATACGTAGTTAATGAAATATAGTTTAACGTCTTGTGGGATGAGAGTGTAGGAGACCTTAGTATAGGGTCATAGAGTTCATACCATAATGAGGAAGACACATTGTGTGTTTGTTATAAACCTGCTGTGAATAATGACCGGGGTTTTCATACCACATTCATGTGCTCACAGGGGGACTTTTCAGCCAAGTTACTGACAGTGGAGTTTGGGGTTAGTCCGAAAGACATGGGGATGGGTTTGGGGGATGATCGAACATTCATACATATCCCATAAGGATGGGAATCAGGCTATACGTAGATCTTGAAATACCCTCTATATTTTTTTTCGTACATGTGAATGTTGAAAGGGGGATTTAGTGCAATGATGGTTGGATCCAAGATTAATGGTTCAGGCAATGCCAAGAATGCACACAGTCCTTGGAATATAACATCATTGGAGATCAATGTCAATAATGATTCCCTCTCAGGTGAGGGTGTAAAGACTATTTTAGTTTATTGTCGTTTAGGACAAAAGTGCGAATAGTTTAAGGTCATATGCATGGATCAGTGCTGTATAGTTTAGCATCATGTAGCTAGGACATATTTCTAGGTAGTTTAATGTATTTCAGTGTGGAAAATGGGGGACTATATTGTTTAACATCATATATCAAGAAAAATGATGAACCAATGTGAATATATTGGTATTAGGGGGCTTTACAGATCAATATTGTATAAGATGGAGGTGAACCAATGTGAAGATATTGGTTTTGGGATTAAACCATGAGAGGTTGCCTACGTACTCAACCTAGAATTCAAGGATCAAAGTCTGCATAGTTCTATTGAGAATGAATTGGTTATCGAGTTTTAATTATGGATAACCTGAAGGTGGTGTTGGGACTTACGCATTGTTAGCAGCCTTGAGATTTTGATATGTTTGAAGCTTACTCTAAGCTCACGAGAGTCATGCTCGGTGTGAGAAACAAGAGGTAACAACAAACCTAATGATGCACAATTTAACATCATGTAGGATGTATAAGGGACTATTTCATATTTTAAATGTCATGTGTCATAGACATTTGGTGATTGGCAGTTTAACTTCTTGCATATCGAGAGAGCATTTTAACTTCATGTTGGAAGACATAAGGGAAACAATTTAATGCCACGTTGGACGATAGAGGGACCATACAGTTTAAAATCCTATAGTGAGGACTAAATGGACCATTTAGTTTAAATTCTTGCAGTGAGGACTAAAGAGACCCTGCAGTTTAAAGTGTTGCAGGGAGGTCTAAAGGGACCATGGAGTTTAATGTCTTGTAGTGAGGACTAAAGGGACCATGCAGTTTAAAGTCTTGCAGAAAGGACTAAAGGGACCATGCAGTTTAAAGTATTGCAGTGAGGACTAAAGGGACCATGGAGTTTAAAGTCATGCAGTGAAGACTAAAGGGTGTATTTGTGTTACAAAAAATATTTCTTCAAGAATATTGCATTGGATAGAGATGTAATGAGTTATCCATCCATAGAGATTAAAGAATAAACTCTGTTAGAGTAGACCTTATATATTGAATAAGGACCTTCCCACTTCAGTTGATGCATTGGAGGTTTTTTTTTCTGGTATCATTGGAGTTTTGAGGAGCAATACCAATTCTCCTTGAATGAATGAATTATGATGAACATTTTTATTGAAATCTCGTGCTTTTAGATTCTGATAGAATTCCAAGTGGTGCAGGGTGCACAATCATTTTTCATCTAATCGTTCTAATTCATCAAATTGCTTCTCAGATTGTTCATCTGTGGATGAATTGTCACCAATGGATACATGGAGTGAAGGTAATTGAACTTCAACGGTTAAGACTACTTCTGTTCCATATACCAATGAATATGGAGTTGACCACATAATAGTGCAGATGGTGGTCCGATAAGCCCATAAAGTATGAAAACGTTTATCAGGACATGATTTATTATCTTTATCCACCATATTTTGCAGTATGTTTGAATGAGTCTTATTGAATGATTATATTTGGCCATTGGACGCTGCATGATACCAAGATGAATGGTTGGATTTGATGTTGTATTCTTGATACAACTTTCTCACCTTGGATGAACAAAAGTTGGTGCCATTTTAAATCAATCTGGTAAGAGGAACACCAAATCTGGTAATGATGATAGACTTTACAAAGCTAACAATGACTTTAGAACTATCTTTTTTGAGAGGTATTACCTCTGCCCATTTGAAGAATAAGTTATTATCAGTATGAATATACATAAACTACTTGGATGTTGCCAGAGGATAAGGTCCTACTACATCCATTCCCCATGTGGAAAATGGCCATCAGTATTTAGACGTATGAAGCAACTCTGGGGGTTGATGAATGAAGATGGCACATACTTGACAAGAATGACACTTCTTAGTGAAATAAACAAAATCTTGCATCATTGAAGGCCAAAAGTATCCAAGCCTTCAGATTTGACTAGAACTTTTACGTCCAGATTGGTGGGAACCACAAACTCTTGCATGTACTTCATTCATGAAGGCCATTGTATCTTCACCATCAATACTTCTGAAGATAATTCCATCAAAACCTAGATTTTAGATAATTTTCTGGTGATATTGGCTATAATAAAGAGTAAAATTGACCACGCATCGCCAGACATGTTCTTTCCTGGCTCCTTTAGGTGAGAGTGTTCCATTTGGAAGGTATTCCCTGGTAGGTGTCATCCATCATGTAGTATGACCATATGGTTCAGAAATGGGACTAATTTCATTGATTTCCTCTATTCTGATTTGAACAAAAAAGGTGAAACTACACGACGATGGGAAATAATAATGATTTTTTTGTCCCGATTTGGTTCTACTAGGGTAGTTCCTATATTAGCCACTACCTTAGCTCGAGCATTTTTTGATCGCAAGACATAAGAAAATTTCGGTTCCGAGGGAAGTTCCCCCATTAACACTCTGACGTAATCACACAATGTGATTATATCTCTTTTTTCTGATGGCATAATCTCCATTGATTTGTTTGATTACGAAATATGAATCACATTTTACCCTCAAGTGATTCACATATGACTGAAGTGCCAATTCCAAGCCTGTGATGAGAACTTGATATTCTGCTTCATTATTTGTACCACTTTCCAAAAATAATAAGGAATAGAGTAGCACTGCCTTTTCTAGGTAAATAAACACAATTCCTAACCCATCTTTTTTGAATTTAAGATCTTCCATTTTCTTCCCTATTGGACATCTAGAGGCACCATCAAAGTACATTTCTCATGTTTGAGGATTATCATGAATATGGAATACATCCTCATCAGGAAGTTCAATATTTAAAGATGCATCTTCTACAAATGGGTGTTAAACAAGCAAATCGGCCAGCGCATGGCCCTTTGTTATCATTTGAGACACATACTAGATATCAAACTGCTACAAAATAACTACCCACCTTGTCAGACGTCCTATAAGCATTGGATGAGTAAGGATAAATTTGAGCGGGTTATTAAGAGATATCAATTAGACCTCATGATGTTTTAGGTAGTGTCTCACTTTCTGAAATGCAATGATTAATGATATGCAGCAATTTTAAATACTCTAATATCATGTTTCTTCTTCAATAATAGTCATACTGAGATAATAAAGGTTGTTTTCATTCCCAGAAACATTCATTTGGGGAAAGAAGGCACCCAATGAATTCTCTAAAGTTGTCACATAAGGAATAAGTGGTCTTCCTTCAATGGGTGGAATTAATATTGGTGGACTCAAGAGATATTTCTTAAGGGTATCAAATGCCTCTTGGAAATATTTATTCCACTGGAGTTTGACACTCTTCTTCATTAATTTGGTGAAGGGTAAACACTTTCCTGCAAAATTCGTAATGAAACACTGAATATAGACCAAGTGTCCTTGAAGTCCTCTTAAATATTTCAAATTTTGAGGAGGTGACATACAAAGGATTGACTTTTTATTATTAGGATGAACTTTTAAACCATGATGGCATACAAAAAAACATATAAATTTTTCTAAGGTTACCCCGAAAGAACATTTCAAGGGGTTCATCTTTATATTGTGTTGTCAAAGTTTGTTGAATATGATTTCTAGATTGGCCAAGTGATCAGAATTTTGTCTAGATTTAACCACAAAATAATCCAAAGAACATTAAACAAATATCCTTAAATTTTGTTTGATGATATGGTTCCTGGAACATTGATATGTTTTCACCTACATTTTTCATGCCAAAGGGCATTACCCGAAATAAAAACACACCTTGAGGAGATCTGAAAGCTAAAGAATCCTCATCCTCTGGGGCTATTCATATTTTATTGTACCCAGAATATCCATCCATGAAGAAAAGAGCTTTGTATCCATCTGTTTCCTCAATTAAGAGTTCTGTGATCAGAACTCGAAAATCAACCTTGGGACAATGCTGATTAAGATCTCTAAATTCAATGCAATCTCTAATTTGTCCATTCTTCATTTTCATAGGGAAAATATTAGCCAGCCATTTGGGATACTAAACTTCTCTGATGAATTTAGCTTTAATAGACTTATCATCTTCAGCTTTTATTTTTGAGGCATAAGTTGTGTGTGTTCTTCTTACAGCTTACATGAATCCTTGATGTTCTTCTATAAAATCCAAATGATGAGTGGCAACATCGGGATCAAGACCTGGAATTTTTGTATAATTCCAAGAAAATACATCTCAATTTTGCTTTAAAAGGTAAGTATACATTTATTTCTCTTCAATAGTCATGGCCACACTAATTAATGTGGGGAGTGGATATTCTTTTGTACCCAGATTTATTTCTCTTCATCCACAGTGGAAGAGATACCCTCTTAAAATGCTGGAGGAGCATCTCTGAGATCTTCCTCATTTTCTACAATATGTTTCTACTTGCATAGTAGATGACAAAGCAGAACTTCTATGGTCAAGGGATAAGTTAAAACTTGAACACATTGAAGAAGAGGCATCTATATCAGACCCTATTGATGATGAAGGGTCTTTCTGAGGTGATAAAGAGGAGATGATCGATTGAGAATCAACATCATTATCTTCCTTTGTTATTGCTATTACTTCTTCTGATATTGTTGATGTAGTATAGAATTATTGGATTTCAGCTGACGAAATGAAGACATCGCCATTTAAGCTTTCATCACTGCTTGGCTAATCAATAATTTCTCCCATGATGTCTCACTCGATTTTCATAATTGACATTATGGAAGTTTCCATAATAGTGTTTAGATTTGGATCTATCCTGTCAATTTGACTGATTGGAAACACATAATCTTTACTCACATGTATTAATGGGTTTACTGGAATCTTTTCCAAACCATATGGAGAATTAATTTTGGTGACCTTTTTTATCATAGATTATTCCTTTCCCTCCATGTGATAAAATTCTGGCTCAATGTATTGATATTCACATGTTTTTAATGATGCTTTGTCACTATAAAATGTCCCTATTTGACTATTGAAACAATATTTGTAACATTGATGGTACGACGAATGTACGACGACATGTTGATGTAACCAATATCATACAAGAAAAATGATGAAGGTTGTGTCCGGATGAACAACCATGAAATCTGAATTAGATACAAGGTGTCCAAACTGAATTCTGAGTGTAATATCACCCATAGGTTCTTTTTCATTCATATATTATTCATGCAACATCAAAGTAGAAGGAGAAAAATTAGATTCGGTGGGGCCCAATAGACGAAGTGCATGAATAAGAAAGAGATTTACTCCTGAGCCATTATCAATGAATGGTCGTCAGATTTCTATACCATTGACTTTGCCTGATAGATATAAAGGTTTGATATGTATATGTACAAAAAAATATTCATCTTCATCCCTAAAAGATATAACATCAAGTAATTCTACAGGATCATTCTCTATATGGTAGACCTCAGCTGCAATAATTTCAGTTTCGAATTCTTGAGGATTTGAAAACCCCTTAAAAAGAATCTCCTGAAGATCTTTTGATAGATTCGGGGTATCCGAAATTGATAACATGTCCGGTAATTGGGCCAAATGTTTCAAGACGTCATAATTTTAGTCCAATGTTCTGTGTTTCCCATAATAAAAATGTGGTTTTTCTGGTGCCTTGGAAGTTGATGCTTTGGCAGTAGATGCATCTCGTATCAGGGTAGGAGTTGTAAATACTCATGGATTTGGTATATTAGGCCGACAAGGTCTATCTATTCGCTGAGAAGAAGAAGGTGTGACCTCTAACCGGTCTTCAAAAATAACTGCATCAGGACTGAATCTACCATGTCTGTAAGAACTTTCTTGTTCTTATTGAGCCCGCTAAAGGGATTTTCCATGAGTTCTTGCCGCATATACAGTTCTAGAAGTGGTAGGATTTAAATAATGGCTTCTTGAATATCCGTATCTTCTCATGTATCCAAAACCTCAATATCATACTCTAATTCCTCTATTAGATACATGGAAATTAGGCTCATCATAATCAAAACTGTCATTGGAATAATGATCTCCTAACTAAATCATGTTAATAGAACCAATGATTAATTCATTATCTGATGAAGATTTTTCCCGATTATCCAGTTCAATTTGTGCCGTTTAGCGGGGTGGTGCACGTGCTTTTGAAGCAGATGGCATTAAATATTCCAAATTCAAAGACAATTTAGGTTTTGACAGGAACTCATCTCCTTCTGAATTCTCTTCTTCCTTCACATTACGCTACTTCTTTGAAGATTTTCCTTCTAATAAAGGGTGTTTTGCAGTGTAGTTTCTATCAGAATACACAATTGTTTGATTAAATTATATATGTAAAATCGTATGAGTTCGGTTGATCATTTTCCTAAGCATCCAATCATCATATTTCTGCACATTTTTACTTTTGAGTTCATGCCACTCGCCTTCTTTCTTTGGATCTGTAGCAGTAACACATGCTACCTGGGCGGAAGAACCTTTTAGTTTTACCTGTCCAGAGTCCACCATCTTTTTCAGGAGGACTTTGAAGACTAAACACTCATGAATGGGATTCCCTAACATCTGATGAAATGTAAATATTTTGGTAGGTCTTCATCTCTTTCCTTGTTTGGACTTTTGGGCCTCAGCAACTGAACTAGATTGTTTTCCAGAGCCGAGATGATGTATCCATGAACATGTTCATTCTGGAAATAATAAACGTTGTTCTTAAAATCTTGAAACTATTATCGACTTTTATTTCTTTGATAATCTTGACAAGGTGGCCATTGTTGTTGATGATCAGGAGGTGGATCCCTTCAATATGATGAAGGTTTTGAAGTGGATGTAGGTACAGATGCTTGTTTAAGAGTAAATGTACCAGTATCTAAATTCCCTATTCTCCTTCCTAAAACTGATGAAATTACATTATTTTTTACCCATAGTATTTGTAAGAGAGTCTTCGATCTACTGAGTGATTGAAGTAAGGTCTCAAAACCCTCCTATATATTTCACAGGGATCAACGGTGTGCATAATTCATCACGCATATTTTCCACACAGATTGGAAACAATACTTCTTTAGGGAGTTCTAAACTTAAGGAATATGTTAATCCCTTCCATCGAGCAATGAATTATGAAACTCTATCATTTTACCTTTGATTACAATTGGTATGATAAAAATTGTTGCCTTTGGAAATGTTGAGTTAAATTGAAGAATAAATCTTTGACGGAGATCTTCCCACCTAGTAATTGACCAAGATTTCATACTTGTATAATAGACAAAAGAAGGTCCTTGTAATGACATCAAAAAACACCTGAGCTTAACTGATTCTTCTTGTTGAGGAGTTCCCATCATAGGATGACAATTAGAAAAAAATGTGTTAAGTGTTGTTCTAGATCTCCCAAACCATTAAAAATTGAGAATGTGGTATTCAAAAAATATGATGGGGGAGGGATTGCATCTACCATTAAGGGTAATACATCATTTTTTGGTTAAACATGTGCATGATTTCCTTCCATAGCTTCTAACCGAGCTGTTAATGACTCAATGGTAGTAATTAAATTTTGTGAAACATCTAATTGATCTTGGGCCTGAGCAGGTGGAATAACTGGAGTTTGGATGGGTGAGGTGCCCAGTACTGCCACTGCTGGTATTATTACCGGTTTCTATCACATATAACCCATAGGATCAGTCCTGTGAGGGTGTACTTGTAATGGGGGATATTATTGATCCATCCCAGTATCTGCAACAAATTCCATTGACTGATTAACTCCATCATGATTAGGAGGAATACTACCTTGAAGTAGTTTTGTATTTAACATTTTTAATTCATTCATTTCTTCTTCTTGCTATGAGAACCTTCCCTCTAATGAGAGTGATTGGCCTTCTCCATAAGTATGGTGGAATGTAACCTGACATTTAACCTTTTCTATGGAATGTGCCTTTCTGGAGTATGGAGGGGAATTACCCAAAGAAATTTCTTGCCCCTGGGAAACCCTCTATCGTCTGGTACACACACCTCCTTCATTCGTTTCTATGTGTACATCATTTTGAACATGAAATTCTTAATCTGATCCCTCTATGTGATCCTCATGTTCTACAGGATTAGTGACAATGACATTATTGACATTTATCAATGCATAATGCATTGCATACCTTCTGTCAGTTCTTCTACGATATTGTCTTCTTCCATGTCCCTTATGAGACATTGCCACTTGTTTCGTTGATCCTTCAGGTACTTATTGATGAACTGTAATTTGATGGGAATCTCCAGATAATTTGGCTCTCTGTTCCTCTTCTGTCTTCATCACTAATTGAGAGAAGACTGACATCCATTGAGGGAGATATTGAAAATTTGAAAACGTCCCCAGTCCAGTGGATTGGGGTTGTTCCTGTTTTTCCTTCTCAACTCCTCGAATCCTATCTGTTGATTCTGAGGATTGTATTAAAAGAGACCCATACCTAGAAAGCTGAGGTGGCTATCGAGCTTCTACATTTGAAACATTCTTAAAAGCTCTCTTTATTTTGCAGGCTTTAGTCTGGAAATTTGGTGGATGCATCAACATACATCCACTGAAATCACCTGGCTCCGATTATTGCTAGATTATTTATGAAACATCAGTCACATGGTGATGTGTATTCTTTAAACAAGATGCCTATTTGATATTCTCATTATCATGATGAAAGAGTAATTCGAAAACTTGTTCTTTATATTCCTGACTTTGGGAAGAACTAGTTGATTCATGTCCTTGAGGAAGCCTTTGATTATGATCAAAACTAGTCAGATGTGGCGAGCCATAGGCAATAACATTGTATGAGACCACTTTCGGTGGGATTTGTTAACTGGAGAGCACAGTGAAACGAAATTCTCCATGAACACCCCATCCTATGATATGAATAATAGATGGGGAATTGGTAATTAACTGAGGAAACCTTTTCAACGCTCCAATGCATGAATGCTGATGGGATCTTTGCTTCTTTTCAACATTTGGTTGTAGGGAAACTGAGAGAGATTCCAAGTCAATTTGGCATTGAATACCTTCTATTATCTTAAAATGATTTTCATATTCATCATACGATAATATTTTATCTTTTATGTGATAATGAGTTTTCCATATGTTGAGACGAATATCGTGAATACAATATTCTGTCAATGTTTCTGGAATATCATACCAAGAGTTAGCCAAAGGCCAAAACATGACTCGTATTTCACCTTTCTCCAGTTGTTTTCTGATATTTATTACTTCATCTTTGTCATTCGATGAAGATTATTCTACCTGATTGGACCAAAGCTGGTTCTTCTTTTTTGCTTCATCAGATTCAACATGATTGCTAAGGAATTCATATGTCAAATTAGATGATGAATGACCTAGGGGTGGTTCGAGGAATGACCCACACCTTGGGATATCTTCTGATTGAGAAAATATTTCACATGCTAGTGGTAAGGCATCCGACTTGACTGGCTTCACATTTTTCAGTGCCTCAAGATAAGAGGTCTTTCTCATTACTACATTGTCCATTGAAGAATTTACCAGGAAATGAAAATTACTACTGTGGAGAGGACATTCACAACTAAATTAATCATCATAATGGGGAGGACCACCATGGTGGGTTACAACAAATGATAAAACCTCTTGCTCCTTGGTTTTCTGGCCACACAGATGGTTATCATGGATTTCATCGGAAGACAATACTTCAAGATTGACCGAATTGTCATGAATCAAGACTTCATAAGGAAGTTTCTGATGAAGTCCTTCAGAATTATCATTATTACTTTAGAAATCTAGAAATTAGAGATTAGAATCTTGAGTTGCAATAGACAATTGTCTGAGGGCTTCAAGAACTCCAGCATTGAGCAAGGCTTTATTTCATATTGGCTCTTGATCTTTCAACTGTGTTGGATGGGTCTTTTTCTTGGATGCCTTCTTACCCACTTTGGAAACCACTTGTTGATGAAGGTGCTAAAAATGGGCAGGTGTATGTGCCTTCTCAGGATAAATGGTTAGGTAAGGCTGATTATCTCCATTTAAATCGGGTGTATGTGCCAAACTTGATTGTCCATATGATATGGGGGAGTATGCCTCACAACCCTCTTGGACTAGAATAGTGGTGTGTATCTGCTCTGGAGTGACATATATATGAGTCACTCTACTGATAGGGATAGATTTATGTTTCTTTCCATATGATGCTGCTAAATCTATCATAATATTCTGATTGGTATCCAGAATATGGGTAGTGATTTGCTTTTGCTCTTTCGCCATTGTCAAAATGTGCTTGGTGACTTCAACTGACAAAACAAGAATATACGTCCATTCCGTGTTTGGAGTAGGTTTATGTCCTTTATAATATCCTCCTTTTACTTTAAATGGATATTAACAGTACTTATGCATAGGGTAAGAGAGTTGAGTCTGCTCCTGATTTGTCGTTGGATCATTCCAACTGACTTCTCTAGGTGCTACCAAATGAGACTTTTAGCAAGCTTGATGAACATTGGCAGGTGTATGTTCCTTCTGCGTATTCTACGTCAAGTATGGTTTATGGGTTTCCTTTAATACTGGAAGATGAGACTACTGACAGAGTTGGTGATTGTAAACAGGTGTATCCTTCTTACTAGTTGCCACAATATTAGATTGGAAGACATCTTTGGTTGCAGTCAGACGAGCCTGCTGACAGGCTGATGAATTATAAACAGTTGTATGTGCATGCCTATAGTACTCCTCTTGAATTTCCTAGCAAGATTTGTGTGTTACTTCCAAACGAGTCTGCTGAGCAGGGAAATTAGGACGGACAGGTTTATATGACAGCTCGTATCTTTCCATCAAGTTAGGTTGATGAACTTCTCCCAAGGGGTCAGAGGTAAGAGCCTGCTTCCTATTAGACTAATTTTACCTATGATGGTTTATCATGCGTGCTCGAGTCTCAGGGACCTAAGAAAAACCCCAAGAGGTGATATCCTCATCATGTTGAGGGTTCACTACCCCACGAGTCAGGCGGCCATTGTTAGTGTGAGTCCTCAGAAAGGACTCATGTCTTCTAGAACTAAGGCCTTGAGTGACTTCTTTATTCCCTATAATATGGGAGGGAATGGTTGTTGTGTTCTGTGGTTAACGACCCGAAACAATAGGAAATGGTGGTTAGCACCACCAGCTTTTTGACCACTGGTCTTCACTGTCCGGACAACCAGGGTGAGTTATTAACTTGGAGGGCTTTTTGAGCAGCCTCCAGAGTCGGGATGGTACCGTGTTGATGGTATTCCATTACCAATGCATTCAATATCCAATGTTGAAGATGTTGAGTAGGTGATATCGTCCTTTGGGCAGACTAGGATCCAATATGAGTAGCAGTTGTGGCACTCAAATGTGTGGATTTTAAAGAAGCAATTTCTGTATTGTAGAGAGATCTGGGATAATATTTCATGTTTGATATAACAGACATAATCAATATAAGCTTGGCTACACTACAACTTTTGGGAAAACACTTATGAGATTGATTTATTTGTTGTCCCTCATATTGAATTTAATAGGGTATTAACAAATACGTAAAACAACATTTTAACTTGGTTAAGGATTCACGTTGGGTTCACCATTTTTTGTTTCATCTAAAAATGGGGATGACCATGTTTGTTTAAGGTTCAAAACATTCCAATCAATTTCTAATGGGTTTATAAGTAGAACTGAAAACACCCAATGATTCTATATCCATTTGGACCTACTTTCCAATGGTGGGTGCTCATTATTTGGGAACTAATGAGGCTTGAGAATTTTCATTGGTCGAGTGGATGGGAGGTCAGGCTCATCACACCTTTTGGGGTGAATTATTTCCTACTTCGGGACTCTCATATAGATTTAATTTATGTTCATGAATCCTTATTAATTCATGAATCATGAAAATGAATTTTCCTTTTTATTGGGGAATCAATGATTGATATGTATGGGATTTAGAAATATTTTATATATATTTCTGGTTCTTCATCGATAGAGAATCATTCGTATGCATTAGAGATTCTTATTCAATGTAATCCACCAATATATTATATAAAAATCTCCTGATAATTATGATGACCATAATGGTTTTAAAGCCACTTAGTGAGGCACTTGAAGTTTATTTTCACTTAGAAAGAGAGGGATTATTTCAGAGTTGGGATCGTACCCATAGATTGGCTACCTATGTATCCTTGTTAAAAAAAGAATCAGAACCAACGTAGTTCGATAAAAAGTATATATTTTAACTTTATATGGGATAGAAAGAATTAATGAATAATGGGATTGAACCTTATAAAGTCTTCCTACGCACTCTACTTTTAAGGTAGAGATCAAAGTCCATATAGTTTGGGCAAAGAAATATGGGGTTTGTGCATAGTTAAATGGCCCAAAAAATGATTTGGGGTTTATGCATTGTTAAATGATCCAAAAATAGATGTCTTGATTAATTTTACACTCCAAGACCACGTGAGTCATGATTAGTATGAGAAACAAGAGGTATTAGTAAGCTTGTAAATAGTGCCACGAAAGATGAAGTCTTGAGAAATGATGTTGGGATTACGTATGTTTGACAGCCAAAGTAAATGAATACCATGACTTAGGAAGGAATCCCAAGAGTAGGGTCATAATGGTTTTTATACTTTTTGGAGATTTGGAATTTTAACATGGAACATACTCCTGAAAAGGAAACCCAAATCAATAGAAATTAATATTGGGGGCTTACTCCTGAGACGGAGGCCCAATGATAAAGGAAATTATGAATGGGGCTTACTCTTGAAAAGGAGGCCCAGGTTAAAGAGACTTGTATCTGGGGGTTTAATATTGAGAAGGAGGACCAAACCAAGAGTTATTCTCATCTCAAAGGATGAGGCTATATAGGAAACCCCTAACTGTAGTGATATAAAGCTTGTAAGTCACATGGTTTTGGGAGAGGTTCTCACATAATTCCTTTCATATAAGGAAACCAACAAAGGAACCATTCCATAAATGTCATTGAAGAGGGTTTTGAAGGCTATATATTGAAGATGAGAGGTGGATTTGATGAAAGCGGGTGACTAGGAAGGAGGCGCGCAAGTATTGTTTTGGTGCACAAGTCTTGGTCGCGCAAGTATACTTGTGCGACATGAGTCACCTTGGGTGATGAAGAATATGTATGGTAATACTAGGGTGACTTTGAACTCAATCCCTTAGTATTATCCCTAGAGGATTCCAAAAGGGTGGCGCTCAGGTTCCCTTGAGAGGGAAGGGAAGAACACAAGTGTCTTCATTTCCCTTAAGGTTTGGACACTTAGGCGCGCAAGTATTAATGAGTTCTAATACTTAGGCCTTATTCTTCTTCTTTAGAGCTTCACTTATAGGTAAACAATTACCTTAGAAGTGTTCAGAATACTTCAAACAGAGACTTGGGCGACCAGAGCTTGAATCTGAGTTTTGGAAAATTCGTCTATCAAATGGGGGCCCACAGGGGATATTTATAGGCCACTGGGAACCTTGGAAAAAAAGGAATAGAGTGTGCAAGTGACTTTCACGACCCATATGTGGCGTGCAAGTGACTTGCGCAGTGCGCCTGATACATGCGCGACGCCCACCAAATGAGTTCCAGGTTCATCCCTTTGTCAATTTTAGATATTCTTCAAAGGGTGACCCTCATTGGGCATAAGGTATTCCCCTTTTCTATTCGTTGGACTCTGTGATGGAAAGTAGCATAAATAGTATACTATATATATTTTGATTCAAATATTTTATTGATATTTTAAAATTTTAATTGAATATAAAATTTTAATAGTAACATTAATGTTATTTTACAGAAAATAATATTTTATTAAATATTTAAAAATTAAAAAAATATAATATTATTTCATGATACATTTATGTGTAATTAAATTTTTTAAATTGTCTCTAATTTCTCATTTATAAATAAATTATTGACTAATAGATTTCAAATACATGTTTCTTCACGGTTTGGGCTTATGTAGCGTTTCTTTGCATCACATGAATTTTCTTTAAAATTAATTTTCAAAAAGGATGAGAATTTTATTTTTTAAATTAAACATCATATTAATAATTAATTGGATCCATATTTTCTAATAAATATATTTGAATTTTATTCATAATTGTAAAATTAATTAGGTTATAAAACATGTCGCTTTAATAAAATCCAAATTGATAAAATAAGAGAATCTTAGAAGTTAAGGAACCAAATTTGTTAAATTAACATGTTATTGTGTGGTGAGGGGGTTTTATCTACCATACTTCTAATTTCATCCATTATTTATACATTTTTAGACACATAAGTTAATTTATACCACTCATTGATTAATAAAGTTTGGTTTTTACGAGAGAGACACTCCCCTTCCACTATAAAAAGGAAATCACTCTCCCTCTTCTTCACGCTTATCAAACCATTAATAGTTGGAAAATATATACCAAATACACCTACACACATAAATAATTATAATACTTTATTTTAGAATAATTTTTTCCATTAAATAATTTAGTCATAAACAAATAAAACTTACCCAATTAAGTGTTAAAAACTTCCCTCAAGCTCCTTTATTTTATTTTATTTATCCACCCTTCCACTATCTTTAATCCATACTTGTATAACAAGAAAAGTAACATCAATATACCATATTTTATTTATTCTAATATTTCTATATACACATATACACAACTCTATCTAATGAGTAATAGATATACTATTTATGGGTACATCAAACTACTGATTCACAAAACGTTGATTATTCATTTTTTCTTTGAACCTCTCATGGAAGATATTATGGTGGAAACATTATTTATATATGTTAGATACTATATTTATTATGTAACTATGTTTCTTTAATAATTTTAAAACACATATCTTTATACTTTATATTTGGTTTAAATATGATAATTTCATTTTAGGATGTGTGGACTACCGCCCCCTCAATGTGATGTGATTCACCCAAAAACTACATGGAAATTATTAATGATGGGTTTAGAGAACATATATGATATATATGATACAATAATGATAAATTATTAAGAATATATATATATACATGTATATATATACATATTGAATTTACTTTCTTTCTTTCAATATTACAATAAAGATGGAAATAACATTCTTTCTTATGCATGACTTACCATATCCATAAATTATATATTCCATTTCATTATTATATATTAAATAAATTATTATAACACTAATATAATGAATATAAATGATATTTATATAATAATTCACTTTCTTTAAATCATTATAAAAGTATAAGGACCAAATATATAATAAATTAAGACTCATGCGACGAACAAATAAAATGTTACCTGAAGTGAAACCTTAACATATGATTGTCAACAAGAGGGTAATATAATGTCATAGTCAAAATATATATGGTATTATAAATAATAACATGGGTATATAAACAATTTATAAATAATTTATATTTATTAAATTGGTGTTTTCAACATGTACAATGATCGTCAATACATGTGAAAATGAGGTTTCATGTCACTTTTTATTTCTGTGAGATACATACTTTATTCACCACCCATTCCTTTTGGGTGATGTTTTTACTGAACATGTATGAATTAAATGAATATTATACTTAAATTTTATTTTTATTTAAATATCAATTTTATTATATTTCTTTCTTGGGGTTTATGTTTCAAAATTTAACAAATGAGTAAGATAATTTATCCTCAATTTTCCTTCTTTGAGACTCATGTTTTGTTATGCACCTAAATTATTTTTAAGGTGTATATAAAAAAATATTACATGTTCTATCATTAATATACTTCTGTTAATGATATTTTAAGACTCATATAATTTCATTTTCCTTCATGGAGTGAATTATATCGAGTAACGATGTGGTATGTGTTTATTGAAATGATCTCATTTCATTATGAGATTGTTAACGATAATGATTATTTGAGGAAATAATGGGTTCCAAATTGGAATATAACTCATGATTTTAATTATCCTATTTCTATTAAATATATATCCTCTTATTAGTATCATCTTTTCACTCTTTCTAATATAATTAAATTATGATTTTTTTAAGAAAATCTCACATTATTTATCTATTCGGTAAAAAATTTGTTTTTTCCAAAACGATGTTTTTTAAAATGTTTTCAAAAGACCCTTGAATATAATTCTCAAGTAAACAGTATTTTAATGTTATATTATTTTAAGATATTCTGTTTTAATTTTTGAAATTTTTTTTAATGAAAAATGTTTTCAAATTTTTTTATGTTTTAAAATGCATTTTCCAAAGAAGAAAGTATATTTTCATCCACAAATGTAATCAAATAAACATTAGAAATTATTTCAAATATTATACAACATCCATTTTTGTTACACATGAATTTATATATAAGTGATTAAATGTTACCATTCATATTATATTTCTGAATGGTTTGTGATTTGATGAAATTATTTTTATGGAACCAATTTCTCATTCATGGGTTATATTCTTTTTTAACATGCATCTTGTAAATGGTTATGATTTTGAAGAAATGATTTTGAAGCTTGTATCTTTTTAAACTAGTTAGGATATAATTACATTTTTATGGTACCAACTTCATTTCATGGTTTATGATATGATTATTTGCGATCTGGTGGCACATGTATGTATGATTTCATTATGATATGGGTCAGACCTCTATCTCTATCCAATGAATTCTATAATGATAATTGTATTATGAGATAAAAGAGTTTACAGGAGGATATACAATGCATGAAATATGTTTGTATAAGGAAGGATATCCCAATTCCAAAAAAATAGGGTATATATGAATACATCCCAAGATTGAAATAAGCAGGTACAATGGATGACCTCTCAAATCCAAAAAAAAAGAGGGTACACAAGAGGGAAACCTATGCCAAAAGTAAGTAAATAAGCGATAAATCCAAGATAAAAAAATTTCAATGGCCTTGGTAGACCACCTTGATAGTGGGTTTTTATATGCTTAGGTGTTTTCATAAATTCCATGTTTCATTCTTATGTTATGCTTTTAGGGCTTATGATCATTATTTCTTTATGATTAAATAATTTTTGTGTTCCAAGTATATGCCAACTTCATTCAACAACCCCCAGAGTTGCTTCATACATCTAAATACTCATGGCCATTTGACACATAGGGAATGGATGTAGTGGGACCTCATCCTTCAGCTACATCCAAGCAGTTTAAGTATATTATTACCGCTACTGACATCTTTTCCAAATTGGCAGAGGCAATAACCCTCAATGAAGTCAGTTCTAAATGCATTGTTAGCTTCATAAAGTCTAACATCATTACCAGATTTGGTGTCCTTCATAAAATATTGATGGACAATGGCACCAACTTCTATTCATCCGAGGTGAAGAAGTTGTACCACGAATACAACATCAAATCCAACCATTCATCCTGGTATCATGCAGTGGCCAATGGAAGGATAGAAGCATTCAACAATACTCTTTCAAACATACTAAAAAAGATGGTGAATAAAGATAAGAAGTCAAGGCCTAAAAAATCATTGATGCTTTATGGGATTATCGGACCACCATCGGCACTGCAACGCGATCAACTCCATATTCATTGGAATATGGAATGGATGAAGTCGTTCCCATTGAGGTTATGTTACCTTTACTCAGAGTATCCATTTGTGATTTTTCATCTATAGATGAAAAATCTAAAAGGATATTGGATGAATTGGAATGGTTAGATGAGAAAAGATTGTGGACCTTGCACAACTTGGAAGTCTACCAGAATCGAATATCACGAGCTTTCGACAAAAAAGTTTGTCTTCATTCATTCATTCAGGGAGAATTGGTATTGGTTCTCAGAACTCCAATGATACCGGGAAAGAAACCTCCCAAGCTAGATCCAAAATGGGATGGAAATTATTCAATACATAAGGTCTACACCAATGGAGCATATTCATTAATCTCAATGGATGGAGAACTCATCACTACTCCAACCAATGACATATTTCTGAAGAAGTATATTGTATGAACACAAAATACATCATCAACGGTCCATGCATACGACCTTAAACTATTAGAATTTCATATTTTGTAGCAAGACATTAAACTAAATCATCGACAATCTATGCATATGAACTTAAACTATTTTCATCCTTATCGTCCAACATAATGCTAAACTATATTGTCCCTTATTGTCCAACATGACTATAAACTGTTTCAACGTCCAACAAGACATTAAACAACACCATCTATGGTCTATGCATATGACCTTAAACTATTCACACCATTGTCCAACATGACGTTAAACTGTGACGTCCAAGCTATATGATGCTAAACTGTACAGATGTCCAATCTGTCTAGCAAGACGTTAAACTGCATCATCAGTTGTGGTCCATGCATACGACCTTACACTATTTTCATTATTTTTGACCAACATGAAATTAAACTGTGAAAAATAACCCTAATACGTCCAACATGACGTTAAACTGTGTCTTACTTGACTTCAATGCATGAAAATTAACTGCACGGTCCCCCTTTTGTCCTACATGACGTTAAAATCTATTTTTCCCTACTACATGACACTAAACTATGCAACACCAATACTCCTCACTGCCAGACATTAAATTTCATTTTTCATTCATATGTCCTACATGAAATTAAACTGTGCATCGTTATGGTTGTTTCTACCACCTTTTTCTCACACTGAGTATGACTCACCTGATCTTAGAGGAAAATTCAACCATAACACCCTCTCTGGGCCACTGAACATGCGTATGTACCGACACCATTTTTTACGTTGTTTTCCCCAAGAACAACTTGGTCACTAATTAATTCTTTAATTGAACTACGCAAACTTTTATCCTTTCCTTATAGGTTGGGTACGTAGGCAACCTCCTATAGTTCAAGCCCCAAAATTAATCTCTTCACATTGGTTCACCTCCATCTCATACGATGTTGACTCATAAAGACACCCCTAGAATCAATCCCTTTATAGTGGTTCACCATTGTCCTTGCTACATGATGTTAAACTGTTCAATACTTTTTTCAAGTATGAAAATTCACTACAAACATTCATTGGTACCCTCAACTGAGAAGGAATAATTATTTACATTGATCTCCAATCATGTTATATTCCAAAGACTACGTGGATACATTTCAATGCCTGGTCCTTTTATGTTTGCGTCAAATCATCATTTCACTGAAGTCCCCTTTCACCATGCACTTGTACAAACCAAATCTATACAGAGGGTATTTCAAGAACTACGTGTGGCATAATTCTCATCCTTATGGGATATGTAGGAACGTTTGAGTGTCCCACAAATCCATCCCCAAGACTTTGGGCCTAACCCCAAATTCCATTTTCAGTCACTTAGCTGAAAAGTCCCTATGAAAACACACACTGTGTATTCATTATTATTGTATGAGCTCTATGAACCTAAACTAAGATCTCCCATACTTTCGTCCCACATGACATTAAACATTATTTCAAGAACTGAGTATGGCTTGATTCCCATCCTTATATGATAAGTAGTGAAGTCCTGTATCTCAATTCAGGACCCATCCACAACATGATTGTTGTTATCATTGGTCTATATATCTCTACATGAATTGAAAAAATGCCCATTTTTATGTGTCATAATCTTAGTCTTAAATACTTCCAGATCTTCATAACATGTTTCTTGACTTTGGGTTACAAAATTTCTAATTTCAAAGTGTTCTTTTTCCTGACTATGCATCACGTTCCCTTAGGCGGCCTTGCATAAGTAGTCTATATAACAGACTTGTCAGCCAAAAGATACTATCATTTGACTATGAATCCAATGCCCTTAGGCATCCCGGCACAATTAAACCCCCTAACGAGCTTGTTAAATAATGGTAGCTTCATTCATGGGAAGAAAAAATCGTTTTTCATTAGTTTTCTAAATGACAATATGTAAGGATCCCCAAAAAATAGCCATCCTTAATATATTTGTCTCATACTCTTTATCATGATCTGAAAGTATTCAAGTGTATGGTTTATATTTCCCTTTCCTATGTTTGGGTCAGTCCTTCGTAGGAGTGACATTCATCCAGTTCTTAGACAATCTTGTTTGGAAATATCTTCTCCATACTCAAGTACCTCTCTCCATACAGCAGAATCTATTCTTTGGAAAATTTGAATCTCCATAAACATCCACGAGCTTTTTAGGAGTAGAAAAGTAAATTTTCGAGAGGTCTTTTGCTTGACTATGCAGTACGTGCCCTTAGGCGGCTTTGCACAAGTAGTCTACATAGCGGACCTGTCAGCCAAAAGATAACATTATTTAAATATGCTGCCAATGCCCTTAGGTGGCCCTGCATAATTCAAACCCCTAACGGGTTTGTTGAATAGTGGTAACTTCATTATTGGGAATTACTTATTCTAATACCATTTAACCCTTTTTCATATCATTCCTCAGATTAAAAATTTCTTAAGTCATCGTTTACATATTTTCCCCCATACATAAACATGGTATTCTGTTTTCAGATAAATTATCAGGGAATTGATTCAATTCTAATCCACTCGGGCAAAGCAATTTCAACCATAAACAATAGCCCTTTTATGTCCAACATGCCTGAAATTAAACTGCCAATAACCACACAGCCCCTGGTTTCACTTTTTTCCTCAGAGTCAAATCATCTTTTCTCTTCGGATCCAACTTTGAGGGGGTCTTTTGTTGACGCTCCTTTCCATCACATAGTCTAAAAAAATAGAAAATGGAAATACCTTGAACCCAAATTGATTCATCCCTTGAAAAAACATAAAAAATTGACAAAGGTATGAACAAAGATTCAAATGCCCTTCAGTCGCATATGTTCCACCAAGGTCGGGCAAGTATACATGCGCGCTGCCCAATGGTCACGTAGGTGACTTGCACGCCCTCTTTGAATTTCGCCCATGGTCTTCACCTGCATATAAATACCCCTGGTGGGCCCCCCATTTTCGAAGAAGGAAAAATTCCAGAAACTCATATTTGAGCTCCTGGTGCCCTAGTATCTTCTTAAACCTTCCAAACACTTCTAAGGTAATTTATTACCTAGAACGGATGATCTAAAGAGGGGGAGTAAGGCCTAAGTGTTGAAACTCATCAACACATGCACGCTTAAGTGGACAGCTATTAAGGGAAATGGCCACTCTTGAGCTCCACCTTACCCCTTCAATAGAACTTGCGCACCCCTCTTCGGGAATCATCTATGGATAATACTAAGGGCTTGTTCCAAGTATCTCCCAAGTATTACCCTCATGGTTTACCGTCGCGCATGTAACCATGTGTAGCACCAGTATACTTACGCAACCTGGACATGCGTTCCCACACAGGACGTGTGAGCAACCTTTTTTTGGGTGCCCCTCTTGCCTATTTCACCTCTTTTATGCCTATCCACATATCCACTTCAAGATTAAGCCTTCATAACTCTCTCCAAATCCATTCATGGAATTATTTCCTTGTTGGATTCCTTATCTGAAAGGAATTCTGTGGAATATATTTTAAAAGATAGTGATTTACATATCATTATATCACTAAGGTGAGATACTTCATTCACTCAACCTCATCCTTTTAAGATGAGAGGTTCCCTAACCTGGTCCTCCTTTGTAGGATTAAGCTCCCATCATAATTTATCTAAATTAGGCCACCTTTTCAGGAGTAATCCCTAGTCATAATTTCTCTAAATTGGGAATCCTTTTCAAGAGTAATACCCTATCATAAATTCCTTTAACATAGGCCTCCTTCTCAGGAATAAGTCCTATGTCTCAAGGTCTCCTTAACTTGGGCTTCCTTTTCAGGTGTAAGCCCTAATCATAATTCTTTTAATATTGGAATCCTCCTTAGTAGGAAGCCCCAAGTTCCCAAAATCCAAATTCCCTTAACCTGGGATTCCTTTTCAGGGGTAAGTCCCAGTCATAAATCCCATAACCTGGGCACCATTTTCAGGAGTAAACCCCATTCCATGTTCTCTTAATTTGGGAATCCTTCTTAGGAGTAAGCCCCAATTCCACTAGCCTGGGAATCCTCCTTAGGAGTTATCCCCAATCATAATTTCCTATCCTGGCCATCCTCCTTATGATTAAGCCCCAGTCTCAATGTCTACAAATATGGGAATCCTTCTTAGGAGTAATCCCCAAGTCCCTTAACCTGGGCCTCCTCCTTAGGAGTAATCCCCAGTTCTCAAATACTTTAGCATGGCCCTCTTTCTTAAGGGGTAAGCCCCAGTTCTCAAATCCTTTAACCTGGGACTCCTTCTTAAGGGGTAAGACCTAGTTCTCAAATCATTTAACCTAGGCCTCCTTCTTAAGGGCTAATCCCCAGTTCTCAAATCCTTTTACCTGGGCCACCTCCTTAGGAGTAAGCCCCAGTCATAATTTCTCTTAACCAGTCTTAATTTACTTTTTATTTCGGCTTCCATCACATGAGTAAAACCCAATCATAAGCCCCCTCCTAATTTGGGAATCTTCCTCAGGAGTAATCCCCAAGTTAGAGTATCCAAATATCCATGAAGTACATATACCTTTATGTACCTTATTCCCAAGTTTCTTCCCTGGTGAAAATCCTAATATTCATCAATTTGGGCAGTCATACATACATAAGCCCCACATCATTTCTTATGATGGCACAATTGTTTGGTTTTACCAATACCTCTTGTTTCTCACACCGAGCATGGCTCACGTGAGCTTAGAGTGTAAAAGTAATTATGAAATCTTTCTTTCAGACATCAATCATGCATAAATATCATACTCCCTTACTCTAACTATGTGGGTTATGATTACTTTTCCAAAAATCAAACAATACGTAGGTAGCCCATATTCGGGTACGATCCCAACTATGAAATAATATAAGTCATTCTGAATGAAAATAAACATAAAGTGCCCCACTGAGTGGCTTTAAAACCAGTATGGTTATCATAATGACCAAGAAATTTTTATACAATGTGTCGAAGGATACCATTGACTAAGAATCTCTAACAAATACAGATTAATCTCTACTGATGAAGAACCTTGAATACATATAAAAGATTCTCTAAATTTCATTCAAACTAATTATTGATTGTCAGATCTATAGGAAATCCCATCTTCATACTTGGTAATATAATATGGATTCACGAACATAACATAAATCTATAAAGAGAGTCCCGGAGTTGAAAATAGTTCCCCCCAAAAAGGTGTGATGATTCTGACCTCCCATCCTCTCGACCAATGCACATTATTATGTTTCATCAGTTCATAACTAATGAGCACCTACCTTTGGAAAGTATGTCCAAATGGATATGGAATCATTGTATGTTTCCGGTTCTACGAACAAACCCGTTAGAAACCGCTTGGAATGTTTGAATCATAAATCGATGAGGTTAGCCTCAATTCCAGTGGAAACATATATATGAAACACTTTTTCATATATCTCAAACATAAGATAAATTTCATTTTATACATTTATTTATGAAAATTATTTTCATTCTTCATGTTGCGACTCTCTGAATTCTAAATTTTGGACTGATCAGGTTGTAACCCCCATTTTCATAATTATGGTTTGTAATTAGATTTTGACTTCCCATATAAATGATAGTTGAATTAATGGTTATAATACCACTTGAAAATGTAGTTTCTAACTGGATCATGATTCCCCTTAAAAATAACGACAGTGCATGGTACATATTTCACTGAGTGGAGAGGTATTGATGTACACTATGTACATTTTTTGGACAAACTAGTATAAACACATCCATGTGTTCCTCCCATTCATTTTTGAGGAAAATAAAATCCATTAATTTATTTTTTAAATCAATATAGATAATTAATCATATCATTGTTGAAATTTTGATCTGGTTTATTAACCACCCTACATACTATATTTACTCCTCATATCCGACAAAATAGAGTTAGTGGATATAATCTTAGGGAGGTAGTGAGTTTTCTGTAAATTCATGTTTATGTAAGTTATTCTGACCTGTATTGACTATTACTAAATAATTATAGTCCACAAAAACTAGGGTGTCTTAGTGGAGTCTATTATAATTGATACTCTATCGGCATAAGCTCCTTGGGTAAGCCCTAAGTTGGGAACCAATTAAAACCACTGTGTTTTGTCTCTATTTCAACATATATGTGTTATAGGATTTCACAATTACATTAGATGTATTTAATGTTTTTCCATCAAACATGAGGATAATATCTATGTAATTCAAAGAATAGCATAATACCCAAATTCACCCCTCCCCCCTCATGGAGTTCCAAGGTCTAACAGAGTGAAATAATCTTGATATATAAATTAGGTCAGTAATACTTCAATTATATCATGGATCTATCAGGAAGTAATCCACATAAGTAAGTAACATAATACCAAAAATTATGAACAATAAAGGTAAATGATTCTATATTTCGTTTAAACAATTCACTACAAGATCTAATGTTTTACATCATAGTTCATCCTTACCCTCTATAATTATTTTTTAAAATCCAGGAAACAATAGCACAAACATATAGATACTTCAGCATCTAATCCACATAATAACATATTATGTTTAAGATTCATTAAATGACATAAAAATAAACATTATACCTTAATCCAGTATATAATGTGTTAAATTACTCATATAATAAATTTAATCTATTACATCCTATAAACATATACGCACTATAACCTTAATCCCATACAACATAAATATACATGTATTTCATAAACATGAGACACTATGACCAATATGAGTACATATCTTATACTTTTAAGGAACCATAGCATAGATATACCAATATATAACCTATATATAGAAGTGAATGTTGTATAGGGGCTGTTGTTACCCATCTGTATCCTACAAAGCCTAAATTTTGGGAGACAATTCAGAAACCACTCCCAAATTTAGGCATCGATCGCATTATCTATCTCAAGTGGTGGAGTGCAATAAATAACATTAACTAATGAATTATACATCGCACCAACATTCCATGAACATCCCTCAAACATATGAATCGAATGATTAATAAAAACCCCATGAAAAGTTGAATTCCATCACTAAGGACAAATAATTTATCCCTTTTTCTATATATACAATCATATATATTTGATAATATGTTACCATTTATAATTAATCTATAATACTTATTTTTATAACATCTTATAATAAATAATGGGTTAATGTTTTCATAATAATATAATTCCAAAGAGATTTTATTCAATTTTATAGACCAAGATTCAATATACATTCTTTATTAATCATTAACTATTTGGGAACAATCCTTCCTTTAATTGCTTTATCAATTATTACAATCCCTATTCATGGGTACTAAGATATAATTAGACTAACCAATATGATGGATATACCCAAATGGAATAAGAAATATGTAGCAAACAATATGTATATATAAAACAAATATCATTACAAAATTGATTAAACTATCCCAACATCATAATAGTCCCCATTCCAAACCATTCACACCATCCCACCATCAACAACTTCTAGCCACCACCACAAAAATGTCAACAAATATAAACACTCACCTTACAACTGAAAAACATGACCTTCCTTGGAGATGTGTTGAGATCGTTTATAGGAACACTTTTTCTTTGTTATTGGTACATATCATTTTGATTTTTAGCATGGGGTGTTTTTTTAGAATATTTGAGAAAAATAGGAGAATTATTTCATTGTATTATTGGTGAATGGTTTCCCCAAACCATGTGCCTTAGCCTTATAATCTATTCAACCCTCGACATTGGGGATTTTCATGCTTGAAGTTTGATTTTTCAGACTGTACACCCTCTTGAGAGAAGCAATATACCCCGTAGAAGAGGAACAATGTTAGGATCGTATTGAAGGAAACCATGAACCTTGAAAATAAAATTTACCTAAAACTTTTTTAACGCCAAAAATTTATTAAAAGTTTCTGAAACTCTCATATAATACCCCTAAATGCCTTATATTAACTCATAATTGATTTCCCTCAATTCTAGAGCCTCTCGGTGGAATTCCATGGTTTTCTAATATCCTTTTCTGGTGATTCGAAGCTTTATTGTAAGATCATCATCTCTTCATGAATTTGTTTTTATCTCTATTGATTTATAATCTCTTTCCAATTATTTTCCCTTTATTATGGTGGGTTATTAACCACTATTTTTTGTTTAATGATCTAGATTTTCTGAATTTAGATATAGGATTGTTGGATTTGGATCATGAATTATGAGATCATGATTTGTTTGTTCTTAATTTACAGTTTTAGATCAGATCTTGTTCTACGCCCTTATGCCACATTTGTTTTGGGGATTATTGTTGGACAATGTTTCACCAAAAAATTGAGGTAGGTGGTCTATAATTCAAATCCCATTGTCTTGATTGAAATTATGTGTATTTATTAATAGAATTTGTAATAAATGTTCAACAATTCATTTTTAAATTGAATTAATTAATTTTATGAATTAGTTTATTTAGAGAATGTGAAATTAGAGATGTTGGAATTATAGATTATGAACCCCTAATTGTTGAATTAACTGCTATAGAATTAGGGTTATTGAATTGAATAATTACTAATTGTAATAATTATAGGGTAATGAGATTGTGGAATAAATTTTTTGACTGATGAAAAAAAAATTAATTGATGGGATTAAGATGATTAAATAATTATCTATTAAATTAATTATATTATTATGATTAATTAATTATTTAATTAATTAATAGGATTGAAATGATATATTAATTATTGATTAAATTTATTGGATTGAAATGATTAAATAATTTTTGTGTTCCATAATGGGAATAAGATAATTAATTAATTATTGAGTTAATTAATAGGATTGTGATGATTAAATAATCATTGAGTTAATTAATGATATTTTGATGATAAATTAATTGATGGGTTAATTTATGGGATTAAAAATATCACTAAATTATTTCTTTAATTAATAGTATTTAAATTATTTATTAATTTTTTATTTAATAAATTTCAATGAAAATATTAATTAATTTTTGGATTAATTAAATGGATTGAAATGATTAATTAATTTCTGAGTTAATTAAAGGTATTGAGATTATTGAATAATTTTTGAAATAATTAATGAAATATTGTTTGTTAACAATTGCATTCATATGAGAATTGAGTTCTAGAATGGTAACAATTGAATTCTGATATATGACCTGAGAGTGTGAATGGTAATAGTGGCATTCTATGGGATGATATACCTTGGGGATAATTCAGACTATGGCATGGGTTGAAGCATGTATTCAGGTTCGAGTTTTCTCACAAACTCGGGGAGTTTTTCTCTAAAATAAATAATAATTTGAAGATGTGACAACTATTTATTCATTAATTGTAATTATTTCATTTTACAACATCATACGCATATTATTTACTAGAAATTGTTTTTGATGTTGGTGGTGGTGGCCTACAGAGTTGTACTCACACCTGAATTGGGTTGCATGATCCGCCCCCAAATTTATTTCTTGTTTGTAGGATTGGATAAGGTCATAGTCCCTATGTTAGATTAATTACTAAATGTGGAGCACAAATTAGGGAACCAGATGTGGTCTGGGCCCTCTTGGGATATTTTAGTGTCTTTATTTGTGAATCTATATTTTAATGCATGGAACCGACAATAGAATGTCAAATATATCATTCAGTTTGATATTGTATTTCTAGTTTTGATAAAGGGATACTGGAAAATTTCCCATTAGGGATATATATTTGGGTATTTTTAATTTATATTCAACTGGGTTTTTTTTTCTGAAAAAGATGATATTGTATCACAAATAATGATATTAGAACCTTGATGATAGTTGGTAGCCTTTGGAATATGAGGAGGTTTACTTGATGTCACTTAGTGCACAGAATTAGGGATCTCATGTATGGTACATAGGTCAGGATGTTAGAAATTTATATAAGAGGAGTTTTCTTTTGTTTTCTTTTGTCATACTATTTCATACAGGTAGACCAAGGACTAGAAAGAGTTGTGTCTTGGTAATAATCTTATGTATGGGTGTAGTTAACTAATGTACAGTAGAGAACCCAAGTACCCATTGTCGGATTATTTATATTTATTTTTTTGTTATAGTTGAATATTATTTCAACAAGTGTGATGCACTTGTTTTATTATGTGATTGTTATGCTTTCAAGCGATTCTTGAGATTTTACATGTAGCCTTGTATGGAATGATAGTTGAGTAACCATGAATTATTCATGGCACTTGGGATTATTTTTTTACATCCATCATTTTAGGTATTCATATAAAATGGGTATTGGGGCATGTTATTGAACTCAAACTATTTTTCCATTCATGTGAAATTAAATTTAGGATGGTTTCTAACATGAAATTAAATGTGATAAAATGATTAAATATGAGGATAATTGGGTGTTAAATTAATAGAGACCAAAAATCTTGAAATTCATTTTTCCATAGATAACACTAACCATGATGTAAGATGGATTAGGTTAGGGATGGTTCCTCAGTTTTAACCACATGTCAAGGTTTAGAAAATTAATTTTCATGGATTTTTTTGGATTCCTGGTAAATGTAATATTTTTGAGATAATATCTTATTGATTGATTTTATATTTATATTTTTATGCCTCCATGACAAGGCCTATATATAGGATGATAGGTGGGCATATCCAGGGATGATCCTCTAGTGGTAGAACCTAAGTCACCAATTGTGCCATGTGAAGAAATTGGAGAGATGTTTTTGGAGAACATTTCTCGATTCATGAAATTAAATGATATAGGACAAGAGTGGGTTGTGAAGTGAATTTATTACATGACTTGGGAGTTTTAGTTGCATCACCCTCAAAATTGTTCTTGAGAGTGTGGATTATATGGAGCTGAGTTCTGGATTGGGTCTATCGAGACAATACTTGACCATGTAGAGAGACCCATTGAGAAGAGGGTCAAGATGGTAGAATATATTCTACTAGGATCAAAGAATAGCATGTGGTATGTTTGAGATATAACTTGGAAGATTGATGGTATGTTATAGAAACACTTCTTAGAGAAGTTATTTGAGCACATCTATGTAATGATGTTGAGGAAATAGAGAGTAACTGAGTTCAAGACATAGAATGTAGGAATAATTTATGTTATATACTATGCTCAATGCTTTATTGATTTACAACAATTTTCTATACTATTGTAATCATATGTTGATACTTAATAAAAATAATTTAAGGAAGGAATTGCATGTAAAATAAAGCCCCAAGTAAATATTTTCCGGTTGAATAAGTTTTAAGAATTTGTGAATCATGTTAACATAGCTTATGTAATCTTAAAGGAGGATTAATTTGTTAGAATGATTGTTTTTGTAGGATGATCAGGAAGTACATCTTCCATGATCATGATGCATTGTTATGAGAAAATTAGCCATAGTAGTAGAAAATAGAGAGAAAAGTGGGAAAGATCAATTACACATGACCTTCTGCTAATGATATTGAATTTGTGTAGTAGGCCACACCACTATCATAGATATAATCCCCAAAAACTAGTAGAGTGTCAATAATGTGTCATGATGGGACATTTTTAAATGTTTTTTTGGAACCAATGATGGATGGGTAATGACGTGGAATCTATATAAAATCAGATTGCACGAAAGATATCTATTACACCATATAAGGCTAATAGTTGGAGTTCTAATGTCCGTGGAAGTAAAGGTAGTTGATACATAACTATTAAGGAAGAGTTCCTATATTAATATACCGGTGCACCATATGGTAATCATACTAAATCATAGGGATGAGGGTTTGGAAAATTGCATTTGGTGATGCCAATTCTTTTGGACGGTGAGGCAAGACTATAAATGATTAGAGGTATTATTACTTTTGCTTCTACACTAATTGGTGAATTATTTGATACTAGTTCCTTTTAGACTTTTATTTATGAAAAACTTTTAAATGGTTTGATGCTATCCATGGTGTAAATGAGTTGGTTGTTGACGATGGATACACCATTGGGAGTGTAAACTAGGGATTTATTCTTTTATAAGGGATGTTCTCATGATGTTTGTGAGTACCGGTTTTTGTGAAATATCAATATTTCAGACATGTTAAGAATCAACCCAATTTTGGGAATAGACTCATTAGTATCATATTAATCCAATATTTACTTTTACCATAAGAGATCGACCTTTACATATCATAAGGGTGGAAACTATATTTATCGATAATAGTGGGATACCATGGAAAGCTGAGTATGGTCAATTACTGAAAACTAGGATATCTCACAACCTAGTTTCTAGTTTATTGATATTAGTTTGAGGTGTAAAGAAGGATTTATTTCCACCTATAGTGGATAGGATTAAGGATGTGTTTCCTAAATACACTTCAAGGTTGTCATCTAAGAGAGATTTGTGATTTACTATGGATCTCATGCAAAATACTAAACCCGTTTCTATTCCACCATTCCATATGGGGCTGAAAAAAGCATCAAAATATTAATACCCAACTGTATGAGTAGATAGTTAAGTGTTTTATTGATCCCATTACATCACCATAGGGATCACCTTTTAGGTTCACATGTATGGAAGGTGAGAGTTTGTGCTTATGTATCGATTATCAGATGTTGAACTGAATTACTGTGAAGAAATGGAATTCTTTTCCAAGACTCAACAATATTTTCCAATAATTGAGATGATCTACTATCTTTTCAAAAATTGACATGACATTGGGATATCATCAGTTGAGTGTGACATTCTGATATACCTTTAAGAACATTAAGATGTATTTATAGCCTATATGATTTCTCTATAATGTCGTTTGGATTTGTGAAAAAACAAGTAGTGTTTATGGAACTAATGAAAAGAATCTTCCATCAATACCTAGATTAGTTTTTTCTAGTATTTGTGTATTACATCTTAGTTTACTCCAATACTTATGAAGATCATACCAAAAATCATTACATCACCTTTTTTACACTGAGAGATCAGTGACTATACTCAATTATATCTAAGTATAAATTATGGATTGATTAGTTGCATTTATTGGGTCATGTCAACTTAGAAGAATGCATGTTAGTGGATCCTAGGTGGTTTTTGGAAGTGGTGTCTTGGGAGAATCCCAAGATTTGTTTGATATCTATATATTTCTAGGGATGGATGGATATTATTAGAGATTTATCCATGAAATTTCCAAATGGGTAGAGCCAATTTATTTTTGAAAAAAGGGGTTAACTATTAATTATTGAGAGTCATGTGATAATTTTTTCTAGGAGTTAAAGAAGAATTGGACAATAGCACTGATCTTGATCATACATGATCCATGTGAATAGTATACAATGTATTTTGACTCTTATGGTATATATCATAGGGTAGTGTATATATATGGAGACCGATTTGTGGTATATGGGTATCAGTAGTTTAGACCACGTGAATGGAACTTCCCTATCCATGCACTAAAATTGGTAACAATGGTTTATGATTTCATGTGTGTGTGACCTTATCTATTTTGTGAGTTGTTTATAGTATTTACCAGTAATAAGATCATAAGGTATATCATACCATAGTAGGATTGGAATATAAGGGAGTTGAGATTGGCTGAGTATATGCAGTCCTATTATTTGAATCCAGAATATATTCCATGGAAGAAGAATAGCGTTTCTAATTATTTTAGAATAAAAAAAGACTATGGCTCCTTGGGAGTCTTGTGGTGAGTGGATAATGATGAATCTACTAACTGAGATGCATGTAGTGGTTGAGTTGAGTTTGTGGAATATGAATCTCGTATCAGTTTTAGTGGATTATACACAGTTTAGATAGAAATAGGAGAGTTTGAAGGAATATTCAATGTATTTATCTTTGAGGGATATACCTGAAGTTGGAGAGGATCAGTCATAATGGTTGATAGATGTAGACTAGATCTTATAGGTCAAGAATCTAGTTGTTCTGCCTACGAGTATACATGATGAGCTAATGTGGGAGTTTTAAATCTCTAACTGGGTGGCGCATACATGTGTGACCAAAATTATACTTCACCTAGAATGAATAAATTGGTGGATCAGAATGAAAAACTAGATAGTATGGTTTGGGACATGATGCTACACCTTTCTTCAGGTGAAGGATACACATCAACGATGGGACAGTTCATTACAAATATTGAGCATTCTTGAGTAGAAGTGGTGTGACAAGACCATGGATGTATTGGTGGGTCTCCAAATCATACCTTAGAATAATGGCACTACATGGGTGATTGTAGACCATATACCAATGGTATTGAATGTCTTTGATAGATAGGATACTTTTAAAGGGGAACAGTTGTGAGACATGTACTTTTGATAGATAGTCTGTCTGCACAGGGTGCCACACATTATGGCTTCAGATCAAGAATATTACTTTACTTTATGCTTCCTGCATGACATAAAAGAGGCACTATGTAGATAGGTTTTAATTATTTCAACATTCCATCCACATAAATATGGTCATTTAGAACATACCATACAAGTGCTTGAGAATATTCTTTGGGCATTTTTCCTCAACATCGGCAGATCATGGGAGAAACATTTTCCATTGTTGGAGCTTTCCTGTTATAACATCTATGAGAAAAAAATACTTATTGAACCATAAAAGGTTGTTTATGGTAGGCCATATAGCCCACCTTTATGTGGTATGGAAGCATGTGAGTTAGAGATTTTTAAACAGAGCCTCATTTTGGAACAATGGAGCCGGTTTAGTTGATTCATAGAAGTATGGATGTGTCTCAGACATGATATAGGTCATATGCTAATAGAGGTAGACCAAAACAATGATTTATTGAGATTTATCATATATTCCTTCAGGTGTCTCCTAGATTGGGTCACCGCAAGATACAAAGGATGTTCCAGATGGAACCAATGTTTGTTGGACTGTTTGATGATGTGTAGAGAATCAGACCAATGGCGTACTAATTAGATCTTCCATAGAGATACATTTTTGTCAATGACATATTTCATGTGTCACAAATTCAACGATATCACCCCGACTCTTCTCATGTGATCAAGGTGGATAATGTTGATCTTGAGATAGATGTTTCCATTATGGAGCATCTGATATGTGTGTTAGATCACAGTGAGAAGTGTTATAGGGGAAGACTGTGCTGATAGTTCATGTATTGTGGAAACATGGTCGTGTTAAAGAGGAAACATAGGAAGGATAAGCATATATGTGGGCATAATGAACAAGTATTTTTGACTAAGAATCTTATAGATTCTTCAGAGTGAAACTCCAGGATTATCTATTATAAGGTGGGGAGAATGTAAAACCCAGACCTTTTCTACATATGTCTCTCACATTTAGGAACACAGTTAGGGGAAACCATGCACCCCAAGTAGCAAACATCTATACGGGGCTTCAATATGCCAAAAATTATTTAAAAAAATTTGAACCACCTTCGTATACCCCAGATCTCCCTAACTTCACCATAATAAATTTTTATCAATTCTAGGGCCTCTTGGACGGATTCTAAGGATATATGACCTAATTTGACGGTGATAGGATGCCCACTTGATAGATCTATATCTCTTCGAGTATATAGTTTTATCCTAATTTACATCCTATCTATCTCCCTTTCTTTCCCCATTATTTTTATGGGTTTTGACCTATATATTATTAGATATAGATATATATTTTTTAATATATATATATATATATATATATATATATATAAAAATGTGTGATTTTTGGATATAGATCATGAATTTAGATATTTTGTTTTTTTATCCTAAATTCTGATTTTAGATTCGTATCACAATATATGTCATTACAACATTCAAATTGTGAAATTTTTCATTAGGATGCCATTCGTCAATGAATTGATGTAGCTGGTCTATAATAGAAACCATAATGTATTTATTGGAGATAAGCGTATGTAATATTATAATTTATACTTGATTTATAGTAATTTAATTTCATAAAATGATTTAATTAATTTGTTCAATTAATTAATTAATGGAATGTGAAATTGGGGATATATGGATTGGAGATTATGAATCCTTAATTTTTGAATGAATAGTGGGGGAATTAGGGTTATTGAATTGAATAATTAATAGTTGACTAGATTGTTGTGTAATGAGATTGTTGAATTAAATGATTGATTTATGAATTAATTATGGATTGATGGAATTGAGATGAATAGTAAATTGATGAGTTAATTAATATCATTGATAAGCTAAATAAAATTTTGAGTTGATTAATTGGATTACAATGATTGATTAATTATTGAGTTAATTAATAGGGATAAGATAATTATTTAGATTTTTAGATAATTAATACTATTGATATAAATAATTAATTGTTGATTAAATTAACAGGATTGATACAATTAATTAATTTTATTTTAGTTAATGTGATTGATATGATTAATTAATTTTTTAGTTAATTTATGGAATTAAATGATTAATTAAATGTAGATTTAAATAATATGATAGAGATAAATAATTATTATTTTTATTTAATAAATAGTATTGAGATGATTAATTATTTTTTGGGATAATTAATAATATTGAAATGATAATTTTATATTTGATTAAGTAAATGTAATGGAGTTGATTAATTATTTATTAAATTAATTAATAAAATGATGATGATAACAGTGGAATTCAAATTATAAATTTGATCAAGAATGGTAGGAATGGAATTCTGAGATATTATAGTAGAGGTATAATGGTAACAATGTCATTCTAAGGCCTGATATCCCTTGGGGATAGATTAAATTATGTTTCATGACAAAGTAAGTATTGAGGTTCTGCAGTCATAAGGAACCAAATGATTTTATGTGGTTAAATAAATAATAAATTGATATTGTTATAACTATTTATTTATGCATTTTACTTATTTATTTGTACAAATTAACATATTTTTTTTGAAAAGATATTGTTTTATACATTATTTCTGGTGTCCTATTGAGTTTCACTCTCCCAACTCGGGCTCCCTAAATGGTATCTAAATAGATATCATGGTTATATGAAAGGATAAGAAAAATTTACTGTGTTAGATGGAAAAGTTTGGGTGGAGCATGAATGAGGTACCTAGACTTGTTTTGGGACCCACTTTGGAGTTTTCAGTGTCTTTAAATTTGGGTCTTCATTTTGACACATGGAATGTACAATTGCATGACATATCTATCATTCAGTTTGAGTTTTTATTTCTAGTTTTCATCATTATGTGATATTGATGATTTTATGGTAATGGTAACATATTTTTTTTGATTTATTTATTTACCGATGGAGATTAAATTGGAAAAAAATGGTATAGTCTCCCCATGACTGGTTTTAGACCCTCACAGCTAGTCGGTGGTCTCTGGAGTATTGGGAGGGGTTCTTGAGGTCACGTAGCAGACCAATTTAGGGCACTAGTGTGTGGCACCCAGGTAGGAGGTAACAAAAACCAACAAAAAATTGTGTTCCAGTTTCTACATAATAGGGTTTATGTGATTATATATAATATAAATAAAAATAATTCAAATAGTAACAATGTTAATGATAAATAAAAAAATTTAAATCAATGCATGCATGCTTATAGAAAATATGGATTGAACATGATCAGTGCATATTATTACCTGCAACATTTTTTTTATCATCTTCATTAATCAATTAGAAATGATTTTCTTTCAGAAAGGAATATTATATAATAAAATATTATGTAATAGTATTGCTAATTATCCATGTAAATGTGACTAACAAATGATCTATTATACTAAATAATTCTATGAAATTACTTCATCAAATTATTTTCACAGGATTATTATGTCCTTCATCATACCATGATTAACTGGTTTATCCAAATATCATATAAAATTAAAATAATAAAATCATAATAATTACTTCCACACAATATATAGTGGCACTATCAATTAATATAAAAATTCAATGAATGTCAGTTATTCACAATAATTATCCATTCAATTCATTTATTTTGGATTATTAAATTATTTTTAAAATTCTATAAAATTAAAAATTAAAAACAAAAGCATGTTAATCCCATTGTAAAAATTAATAAAATAGTTCATGTCTCAAATTTCATATAGTTATTGAATATGTGAGAAAAATAACTCAATAATGGAAGAACCTATAATCAACCACCGTTAAACATAATGCGAAACACCATAGGTTTTAAACATAATTGGCCATTATAAAGAAATTATTAAATACTAATAAAAACTATAATAATCCTTATATATATACACTATGTAGGTAGATATCAATAAAAATTAGACAATAGATGATTATAGGGGAACTTTTTATAAAAGAATAAGTCCTTTCTTGATATGATCTATTATGATCCACCAAGGGATGACTTGGAATGAAAAACTGGGGACCTGTTTCATCAAGAGTTTGAAGAAATAAAATTGAAGTAAAACTACAGAGATTAAAAATAATTATTTATAAAAAAACTATCCAACCCCAACATATCATGGAGATATCCATATTGGATGTTTGGGCCTTAATCAAAGTCATATATGAAACCCTATTTATTTGATATTTTTATCCCCACTTCTCGGCTAATGTCTTGACCATTTTAAAATAGTGTTAACGAACACCATCTTGTTTTGGTACTCCAAATAGTTTTGTCATCCCCCTTAATGTCTCCCTTTGAATATCCATCATGCAATTTAGGAACTTTCTTCACTATTTCAAGCATACATACAAAACCCAACCTTGACGAAGTATATCACCCCCATTGATTTCAAAATGGTAATTTCTCAATTCCCTTTTTCCTATATGGAAAACAACTTAACACTCTTCTAAAAAATATATCCATCACTATGGTGTGATGATTTTTACACACATTAATAGAATAATGATAATTGGATAATCATGTGATATGTGTTCATATATAATGCTTAATTACTTAAAGTATACTTTTCATAAGGGGTGATATGGGGTAGTTTTTTATGATACATAAGATATTATTTTAGATAGAAAAAACCTGTGAAATAATTCCATGGTGAATTCACTCAAAATATAATGTGTGTTACACCTCTTAATGTCAACAAAAATGGTTAGAATTTTAAAAAAGGGTAATTTAAAATCAAACATTACCTTCATTCTAAATGTATAACACTCTACACCAGAAATGTGACACCACGACCCTAGATACCCAGATTCATTACATTATTATATAAAATTTGCATGATCCCAAAAGATCATGTCTCGAAGGAACAAATAATTTAGTAGCCTTGGAAATATTTGATACATTCATAAGCTTTACATTAAATTATAAAAGGAAAAACTACAACAACATAGTCTCCATATAAACACTCATATCCCTTAGACTATCCCTATAGGTTATTCATAATATACTTCTTCAAATACTGGGAAAAATAAAACATAGAAAGGGGTGAGCTCAGATGCACAGTAAGGATAAAAACATAGTGGAAACATTCATAAATAAGCATAAACATTTAAGGCAATGTAAGACTAAAACCAAATCCTTTTAAACATGAACATCATCATAATATGGAAATTATAAAAATCAAATAATTCCATTTATTTATTCACATGGATATTATACTTGTCGAATAATCACATTCAATATAAATAGCCACGTTTAAAATGATGTATTGCATAATTTCTGACTTCATAACCACATAGTCAAGGCCTTATGCCAATACTACAGATAATATTTTTTCAAGGCCTTGTGCCAAGACACTAGTTTGTGTCGTGAGACCTGCCGAGGCATCAATGAGCTATAGCAGGCTCCACTCCTCCCTTACTGAGTCCAATGCATTCCTCATATGAAAAGAAATAAACATAACATATACATTTGTATTAAAAATAACATATGAAATGTCAATAATTTATCCATAAACCATGAATGGAGTAAAAATAACAAATCCATAGTCAAACATATCACAAAACTGTCAATACAATATGGATGTTATGTATCATAATAAATCAACATCAAATAAGGTTGAAATCCATCAAAGGATGTTGACAAAGATGAAATCTAAACATTTTTTAGAGAAATATCACATTCTATTTTGAATTCATTTAAAAGTAATATAATTATAAAAGAAAAAATTTATTTCTAAAATATTATTTTAATATTTAAAGGGAAGATTTGAAAATGTTACAATGACAAAAAATAACTGCACCCTCCGTATAAGTTAAGAAAACATTCTTACCTTAATTTTGTTGAAAAGTTCATAAGGTACATTGTTTGGAAAATGGCGGGAAGATTACTTTTCAAACATATAAATGCAAATAAGGGTATAAATTACATTAACCCATATTCTATTAAATGATAAAAATGTTTTGAAATACATTTTTATGAAAACATAGATGTGGATGATAAAGAGGTCCCAGTAGATACTTACGTAAAAACAACCTCAGGTAATAAAGAGATCGTGAAATTAACCATTACCTTGTACAATTCCTTGTTCTATGGTATGTTAACCTTTGGTATAATAGTTAAATAATTTTCATTAAATAATAAAAGAACTATATATATAAATATTATATCATATATGATCTTTTAATATTTCATTGTTTATGATATTTTAGTAGTATCATCGTTTCGTGTGTTAACTGATTCTTTGTTCTTTATATGATTTGTTACATAAGTAATGATTGGTAAGGATATAAGGTATACTTTTCATATTAAGAATGATATTAAGTCTTTAAACGTTATTTTCAATCATAAAATAAAATTAGTCTTGAATGGATACGATGGGGATCGAATCTCATCACATTAGTCGAGATGGTAATCCGTACGTAGGCACGAGCGACAATATCATTCTCCTGATATTAATATCATATATAATTTGTTTTTATATCATATATAAACAATAATTATCATATTATATTTATTTTTTACATAATTTATAATCATTATTATTCCCATCCAAATGATGAAGTATTTGAATAACAAATTACACCACGATGTGGAGACCATAGTCTGTATGTACGCACATATGGTGACTCTTCCATTTATAGAAAGTATAGAATAATGACTTTGGTTGTACAATTTTTATAATAACATCACAGTATATAGAATATTCTGTAGTAATTAATTTAAAATTTAAATAATAAAGATAGAGGAAGTTGAAGAAAAAATTAACTTGAAATTTATGATGAAATATTTACCTATTCTTTGGGTTCTTCCTTTTGATTTGATCAAAAGGGCATCATAGGTTAAATTTCAGACTAAAGTAAGGCCTCTAATATGAAGAGAGTAATTTTAGGAGGATATTTGGTCCAGTTTTGGCTGAGACAAATGGAATTGAAGGATTAAATTTGAGAGAAGGGGAAGTGCCCTGTTATAAGAGGGGTGAGGGCACCATAGGAAAAGTTAGAAATATTATTTTATAATAAAATATTTATCAGTTTCTAATAGCTAAAAAATGAATTATTTAAAGGAAAATGTGGGGATAGTTTTAAAGCCACTCAATAAATAGGTTTTAGATTGTTTTGGGTCAATATATTAAACATATCTTTTTGATTTAACACTTAGTTATGTAGTTTGACATTTACCATGTATCTTTGTATTTTTATATTATATGGTTAATAAACATACTATTAACTTCCAAATGAACCCAAAGTGGTTCATTAATGAAATATATAATTGTATTTATGTCTTTTACCAATCCTTTTATTTTTAGGAATATAATAACAATTAATAATATAATAGTTTTTTTAAAACTCTTTTATGTCAATTTTGTCAAAATTTGGTATTTTGTTTTTGTTAAATTCCTAAAATCATTATTACTTCGAACAAAATTCATTTAATCAACATTAAAATGTCATATTATACCATAAAATTAGTGGAACTCATTAAAAGTCTCAAATTATATTTATTTGGATATTTATAATATCAATTATTTTAATCTTTCATTAATAATGTAATTATTGCATCATCATTGTGTCATAAGTAAATTTAATTATTTAATGACAAAAATTATAAATGAAATACCATTATTTATGAAATATTTTTATAATTCTAATGAATATTTGTAGTCAAATTTTTCTTATGTATAACTCTATATTAAAAAGGATTTAGATTATTATACTTTGATTTTAACTCTTTTAACTCTTCTTTAAATAAAATAATAACAAATGTCCTAATCTAATAAAAGTTGAAAAAAGAGGTTCATATTTTATTCCTAATGTTTTTTTGTCGAATTATCCTTATCCAATAGAATTATGACATGTGTTTGGGTTATTATGATATCATTTTTACCCTTAATTACCATATTTACTTTAAACAGTGGTAAACAAAAGTATAAAGTGATTATTCACCAAAAATTATTTTCATCTAATTTAACAACATTTTACTTACAGATATTAATCATGTCACTAAATTTTTTAATATTTAACCCACAGAAGAGGTAAAATAATTTTTTAGGTAAATTTGCAAATTCTCCTAGGAGGTGGGTAAAAGAAGGTAAAAATTTCAATAAAATATTTATATATCTAAATCAATATAAAATTACTCCTATGAATTAAATTAAACTTATATTGGTATTATATATCAATTTTGATATAAAAAAATAAATAGAATAAATACCAATTTAAATAAAAATTCGTTTTTAAATAATAACTCAGTGTTTTTCACTATTAATAAAAAATTGAATGTTTTGTGAAAAATACCAAAAATTCACCCTAATTTAATTTCAACATTCCGAATACAAACATGAAGTCCATTTTGAAAGATAAAATTTATAAAATTTCATAAAGTGGGTATTACTATTCATAACAGCTAGTTTGATTGGTCACGGTGTGTTAGAATCTCGATGTTTTATACAGTGCATGTTATTGCATTGTTCAAAGGGAAACATATCGTGGAAGCTTGGGGTGTTACATTCTTACCACCTTTAAATAGTTTCATCCATGAAATTTATCTAATACCAACACACAAAAAGATTCAGGTGTTTCCTCATCATATCTTCCTCTGGTTCCTACGTTGTTTCTTCAATCTTATGGTTTCTCCATAGAACTTTTACCAGGTGATTCATCCGGTTTCTTAGCACTTGTTCTCTTGTATCAAGAATTTTTACATGATCTTAATAATAAAATAGATCATGTTCCAATTCAATTTTACCATAGGTCAGTGTATGCGTTGGGTCATGCATGTATTTTCTTAACAGTGATACGTGGAACACAACATGAAATTTGAGGAGACTTGGCGGCATTTCCAAACAGCAAGCTACAACACCAATTCGTTGTAGAATTTTGAAAGGTTCGATGTACCTGGGACACAATTTTCACTTCTAAACGAATCATATAACTCCCTTCCATGCAGATACCTTCAAGAAAATAAGATCTCTTTCCTGAAATTCCAAATCCTTCATTCGATTATAAGCATAGCTCTTCTACCTACTTTGTGCAGTTTAAAGTGGGTTTGGATAACCTTTAAATTTTCCATCGTTTCCTCAACATGTTCTGGGCCTACAAGTTTTCTTTCAGCAACATCATCCCAACATGTTGGTGTGCAACACCTCTTTCAATATAATGCTTTATATGGTTCCATATGAATACCTGAATGGAAGACATTGTTAAAGGAAAATTCTACAATAAGTAAATATTGATCCCACATACCATGAATTTTATGGGAGCAAGATCTCGACATGTCTTCTAATGTTTCAATAGTCCGTTATAATTGTCCATCGGTTTGAGGGTGGTATGTAGTGCTCAAATGAGATTCAATATACAGGGCTTTCTGAAGACATTTCCATAATCTTGTTGTAAAACGGGGATCTCGATTCGAAACAATCGATAAGGGTACTCCATTAAGTCTTACAAATTAATTAATATATTGTCTTATTAGACATTCAAGTTGTAAATCTTTACATATATAAAGAAAATGTGCTAACTTTGTAAGATGATCAACAATGACACATATGGCATCATTCCTTATAAGTTTCTTTTGTAGCCCCATGACAATGTCCATCATAATATTATCCCATTTCCACTCACTTATGGGAAGTGGAAGCATGAATCCTCAAGGCTATTGCCTTCCACCTATCACATGTTGAAAAATCATACATCTTGACACAAAATCTGCAATCTCCCTCTTTATGTTTTCCCAAAAAAATGTTCCTTCAAATATCGATACATCTTAGTGCTGCCAGGGTGTATAGAGAAATTGGAGCTATGATAATCATCCAACAATTCCATTTTTAGATTAGGTAAATTGGGAACACAAAGTCCTTCCCAAATTTAAAAATTCAATCTTCATATATGAAGTCACTCAATATCCCCTCATTCACAGCCTAAATTTTTTTTTTCAACTCCTCATCATCAGTCTGAGAACTTTTAATCCTTTCTCATAAATATGGTTTGGCTACCATTTGAAAAATATTTGGTGTTTCACCTTTCATGATTATTCCTATATCCATTTTAACTAGTTCCATGAAAATATGATACCTTTCAACTCAAATCATGTTCAAAACTCTATGATCCTTTTTGCTCAAAGCATCTTCCACCTTATTTTCCTTCCTCGGGTGGTAGTGTATTGTGAAAACATAATCCTTGAGTAGTTCAAGCCATCTCCTTCGCCTCATGTTGAGTTATTTTTGTGGGAGAATATATACTTTAATCTCTTGTAATCAGTATGAATCTCACATTTTTCATCATTGAGATAGTTTCTCAATAATTTTAGAGCAAAATATATAGCTGCTAACTCAAGATCGTGAGTACTCTACTATAAATAAGATCTATACCAATGGTTTTGGGAAAACTGTTGGAATAGTTCACTTATATGGACCTATACCGATGGTTTTTCCATAACCGGTGGTATAGGTCACTAATTTGGACCTATACCAATGGTTTTGGACAATCCATTAGTATAGGTCACTTATATGGACCAATGCCAACAGTTTTGGCGAAACCGTTGGTATAGGTCCATAATAGAGAACATATACCAAAACGTTTCACCAAACCATTGGTATAGCCCCCCCCCCCTATACCAATGGTTTGTCCAAAACTCTTGGAATATGTCCCAAAATCAAAAAATCTATACCAACATTTCCTAAAACCGTTGGTATAGGTCTATACCAACAGTTTTGAGAAGTGTTTGTATAGTTACATGTATTTTTTATGTAATATTCTTACAGATAACATTAAATAAATCGAAATTTAAAATAATTATTATAATACATATATATATATATTTATGAAATTATGTTTACAAAAGTCATGTTAGGTTAGTGGTTAGGGCGTTCAATCATAAACTGCATGTGCTGGGATCAAAACACACCAATTGTTTTTTTTGAAATACATATACCAATAGTTTTATGGAATTGTTGGTATAGATTTTTCATATTACCTATACCAATGGTTTTGAAAACCGTTGGTATAGAACTATCCACATGGCTTACATGTCCACGGTTCTCCAAATTGTTGGTATAGGTTACACCAATGGTTTGGAGGCCTATACCAATGATTTGAAACCGTTTGTATATATTATATGTCAACTAGTGTTAGGATAGTTTTTCTCGTGATTTTTAGCTATCATGATGCATAAGAAATAACTCTATCGTTCTTCATAAAGGCACAACAAGTCCTTTCTTTGAAGCATCACTATAAATGATAATCCCATCGTTCCGTGATTGCAGAGTCAAGATAAAAGAATTTAATAATATTCTAATCAGTTCTTCAAAACATTATTCACACACTCTTGTCGAAACAAATTTATTCTTTTTACATTTGATCTTGGATAATGGGTTAGCCAATCGGGAAAAATTCTGGACAAAACTCCGATAATAACCTGCTAAACATATAAAATGGCATACCTCAGTTATACTCATCGGTGCTAGACATTCTTGGATTTCCATGGTGTTTGAAGGATCAAAAAATATTCCATACATAGAGAAAATATTTCAATGAAAATAAATCTCTTGAATCCAGAATTCACATTTGCTAAACTACCCTAATAATTTATTTCTTCTGAGGGGATTCAGAATGGCGCGCTAGTGATTTTCATGATCTATATAGCTTTTGGATTATACCGGGATATCATCAATAAATACCTCTACAATGTCATCCAGATATTCCTTAAAAACTATGTTCATTAGATCCATGAAAATCGAGGGTGCATTAATCAACCCAAAAGGAATTATTGTAAACTCTTAATGCCTGTACCTGGTTCGAAATGCAATTTTTCAAATGTCTTCGTTCATCCCACACAATAGTTGATATCTAGATGAAAGGCCAGTCTTTGAAAAATATTTAGATCCATGAAGTTGGTCGAATATATTGTTAGGGTGAGGTAAGGGATACTTGTTCTTTATTTTTATAGCATCGATCTCCCTATAGTTAGTGAACAACCTCATAGATCATTATTTCAACTTAACAAAAGTGATAGGGGATATGCATATAGAAACACCTGGGTGAATAAATTCCTTATTACCCAATTCCTCTAGTTGTTTCTTTAGTTCCACTAATTTTACAATGGCCATTATATAAGGGGTCTTCGATATGGGCCTTGAACCATGAATTAAATCAATAGAAAACTCGATTTCTCATTCCAGAAGATTTCCAGGTAAATCCCTTGAAATACATAAACATATTCTCGTATAATAGGTACATCCTCTATTTGAACCTTCTTTTCCTATCCAATAATTTTTTCATTCTCTTCTTCCCTAATAATTTAATTTAGTATAGCTATAGGGGGTGGATCTTGATATGAATCCGGTGGTGACGTTTCTACTCTAAAGATAAGGTACTCTTTATCATCATTGAGAATTGTAACATCCTTATTCTTAAAAAAATATTTTTTCATCATGGCCCAAAAGCCAATCCATTCCATGTATTATATCTAATTCAATCATGGGTATGAGGCGGAGATCCACAGATAAAGAACACCTCTATGCCCTAATGGGAACTATTTCACAAAACATTATTGCAATAATACATACCTTATGTGTATTGACTGACAAACTCCCTTATTAATTCAAATTTAAAATATCTAATTTTCATTGAAAATAGGGAAGTTATGAGACAATACAATGATCTAGAATCAAATAAATCATTATATAAACTTTAAGAAACCATTAAATTACCTACTACCATGTATTTCGGAGCTTCAACCTCAGTAGTAGTGACTGCATAAGAATGGCCTTGCTCGCTTGGCCTTTTCTGAGGAATGTTCCCTTGTAGATTTGGATATTCATTTTCATAATGCCCTTTTTCTATAAAATTGTACCATTCAACATTGATAGCCAATTTATTCCCCTTGCAATCATGAGCTTGGTGGCCTTTTTCACCACACTTGTAACAGACTCCCATTCTCTCCAAGAAAATATCAGGGTGTTTCATCCCACATTTACTGTATGATGGATATTACAAATTTCCCTTCTTCCCATTATTTCTATTTTTAGAGTTTTCAGAAGAACTCTTTTTCTCATACATTGCTTAAAATTCATAAGGCATAGACAATTCGTTTTCTTTCTTGATATCACATTAGACAATATCCTCATACGACGAGAAGAATTTTGGGACTATGGCTTGATGGAGAAATGGTTTTAACCCATCAACAAAATGATAAATATTACTTTATGGGTTATGTATATAATCTGAAACAAGCCTTACCAACCATGTAAAGTTAGCCTCGTATTTTGTGACATTCTCATCCTCTTTTTCCCTCAGGCTCAGAAATTGTGTTTCCATATCCACTTAATGGTCATGAAAAAAGTATTTTTCTATGAAAATATCATTAAACTCCCTCCATTACATATTTTATACTTCATCATCTTCCTTTATGTTTTGAATCAATGACCACCATTGATCTTCATCTCACGTGAGGCGATAAACTTCCATGACAACTTCTTTCCTTTTTCTACTCCCCAAAGCATGAAATATTTTCCCGAAGGAATTTATCCATTGCTCAGACACTAAGAGATTATTTCTCCCATTTAATGTTGGTTGTTGTTTCCTCATGAAGCAGTCTAACATTTATCCTCCCTGTTGTGGATTAGGGTGATTCATATGGGTAAGGTTATTATTCATAACCTGAGTGAGTTGTCCTACTATGGTGATCAACACCAGTTTCATCACTTGCTCCACTATAATTATCTAAAGTATGAGGGAAATCCCTACATGGATTACATACATTTATATGGTTTCTATTCCTTCCATTAGGCGCCATTTCTACAAAAAGGAATACACTAAATTAGTTTATGAATCACAATACATAATTACAAAGATTTAAAAATTTAACATAAATTGAATAGTTTGTGAATATAATCCATAATCATAATGATTTTTTCTTTGAAAAATTATATACTCATAAACCCTTTATAATTTTTTGTAAACAAATTTATAATTATCCTAAGAATATCCCCTGGGAGTGTCATAACCAAGAGTGCAGTAAGGCCCATTTTAGTGCACCAGTTCTCGTTCGAGTCTAGCTCAAGGTAGTCTTTTCGGGTATTACCCCTAGCTACATCTGTGTTAGAGCCGCCTCTACTAGCTGATGTTTGGACATGGATGTATTGCTTGGAAAACTCAAAAAATCTCTACAGTACCAAAATTCTAGGATGTTATTCTATACTAATCCTAAAAGTCCCTCTTAGGATAATGTGCTCTAAAAAAGTTTTTATAAATCTAGATTCCAAGGTTTTACTAAACTTCTTATGATACCAACTGCAACACCCCAATCCTAGTTACCCTGAGTCGGTGCATTATCACATAAATTGGAATGATAACAAAAGTTCAAGTCTCGAATGACCGATTAGTTTAGTAGCATTGGAAATACTATATACATTCATAAGATTTAAATTACATTATAAAATGAAAAACAAAAAAAAACCTACTCTCCGTAGGCCACATTCATATCCCTTAGACTATCCCTTCAGGTTAGTCATAATATACTTATTCACAACCTGGGAAAATGAAAACATAGAAAGTGGTGAGTTCAGATGCACAGTAAGGATAACAATACAAAAAAAAAATTTCATAAATAAGCATAATCATTTAAGCCAATGTAAGAATAAAAAAAGCCTTTTAAACTTGAAATTCAGCATAATATGGAAAAGATAAACCAAAATAATTCCATTTATTTATTCCCATGGATATTCTACTAGTTGAATAATGACATGCAATATCAATAGCCACTTTCAAATGATGAAATGAAAAATTCTCAACATCATAACCACATGGTCAAGGCCTAAAACCCTGACTAAAAATAAGATTTTCTCAAGGCCGTGTTCCAAGACAATAGTCTGTCTCATGAGATCTACCGATGAATTGAGGAGATATAGTAGGCTCCACCCGTCACTTATTAAGTCCAATGCATTGCACATATGAAAAATATTAAACATAACATAAACCTTTGTATTAAAACTAGAATATGAAAGGTAAATACTTTATCCATAAATAATTAATGGTGTAAAAATAACCCATCTAGATTCTCAAATATCAGAAAACCTTCAATACACTATGGAATTTTTTTATCATAATAAATCATCATAAAATAAGGCTGAAATCCATTAAAAGATGTCGATATAGATAAAATAAAAATTATTTTTAGAGAAATATCTCTTTCTTTTTTGAAATCATTTAAAATCCATATAATTATAAAAGAAAATATTTATTTTGAAAATATTATTATAATCTTGTAAGGGAAACTTTGATGATGATATAATGGTGGAAAATAGAGACACCCATCGTATAAGATAAAAAACATTCTTTCCTTAATTTTTTCAAAAAGGTCAAAACATACCTTGATTGGAAAACGATAAAAAGATATTTTAAAAAGTATATACAATAAATTAATGGTGTAAATGACTATAAACCATAGTCTAGTAAATGATAAAAATGTTTTGAAATAAATTTTTATGAAAACACAGATGTGTAAGATAAAGAGGTCCCAGTAGATACTTACGTAAAAACAACCTCAGATTATAAAGAGATTGTGAAATTAACCATTACATTGTACATTTACTTGGTTGAGGGAATGTTAAACCTTTGTATAATAGTTAAATCAGAGTTATTAAATTTTTCAAGAACTATATACATAAATATGAAGTCATATATGATCTTCTTATATTTCATTGTTAATGATATTTCAGAAGTATCATCTTTTTAGGTGTTAACTGATTCATTTTCCGTTATATGATTTGTTACGTAAGTAATGTTTGTTATAAATAGGATGTATGTTATTCATATTCAGAATGATATTAATTTTTTAAACATTATTTATAATCATAAAATGAATATTAGTCTTGAATGGATATGATGGGGAATTAATCACATCGCGTTTGTGGAGACGGTAATCTGTACGTACGCATGAGCGACAATATCATTCTTTTGATATTAAAATAATATATAATTTGATGGTATATCATATATACATAAGAATTATCAGGTTATATTAATTATTTACATAATTTATACTCATTATTATACCCATCCAAATTATGAAGTATTTGAATAACCAATTACACCACGATGTGGAATCGGTAATCCGAACGTACACACGTATGGTGACATTGTTATTTATAGGAAGGATAGAATAATAAATATAGTTGTACCATTTTTATAATAACATAAAAGTATATAGAAGATACTGGATTTATTATTTTATAATGGAAACAATAAATATACAAGAATTGGAATAAGAAATGAACTTGAAAGAAGTGAATAAATATTTACCTCTTCTTCGGGTTCTTCCATTTGATTTGATCAAAAGGGAACCATAGGATAGCTTTACAACTAAAGTAATGCCTCTATGATGAAAGGAGAAATGTTGGGAGGTCATTTGGGTAGGTTTTGTCCCAGCCAAATGACTTTTATGGTGTGAATTTGAGAGAAGGGAATGTTTCCTTTTATAAGAGGGGTTAGGGCACATTAGGAAAAGCTTGAAATATTATTTTATAATAAAATAATTTTTGATTTATAATTTCTAAAAAATGAACTAATTAAAGGATAATTTGGGAATGGGTATATAACCACTCAACCAATAGGTTTTTGATAGATTTGGTTCACTATATTAACCATATCTTTTAGATTTAACTCTTAGTTAAATAGTACGACATTTACCATGTCTCTTTGTATTTTAATAATATATTGTTAATAAAATTACTATAAACTTTAAATATAACCCCATGTAGTTAGTTAATGACATATATAATAGTATTTATGACCTTTTTCTGAACCATATACATTTAGGAATAGAATACCAATTAATAATATATAATATTTGTTTTAAAAACTTTTTTATTGTCAATTTTGACACTATTTGGTTTTTTTGTTAAATTCATATTAGCATTATTACTTCGAAAAAAACTCTTTTAATCGACCCTAACATGTCATATGTACCTAGGAAATTAGGTTAATTCATTAAAAGTGCCAAATTATATTTATTTGTCTATTTATAATATAAATTATTTTAATCATTCATTAATAAGATAATTAATGCATCATGAATGTGTTTTAAATAAATTTAATTTTTTAATATCTAAAAATTATAAATAAAACACCACAATGTAGGAAATATACTTAGATTTATAATTAATATTTATATTCAAATTTATCTTATATATAACCTTATATTAAAAATTGTTTAGTTATCAAACATTGATTTTAACTCTTTCAACTATTCTTTAAATAAAATAATAATAACTGTCTTATTCAAATCCATGTGAACCAAAGAGGTTAGTATTTTATTCCTAAGGTTTTGTTTAGAATTATAATTATCCAATAGAATTAAAACATTTTTATAGTAATTATGATATCATTTTTACCCTTAATTACCCTATTTACTTTTAATCGTGGTAAATAAAAGTAAAAAGTGACTATTCACCAAAAATTATTTTCATCTTATTGAACCACATTTTAGATTCTGATATTAACCATGTCTCTCAGATTATTAAAACTCAAACCATAGAAGTGGTAAAATTATGTTTTATGCAAATTTTCATATTCTCCTAGGAGGTGGGTAAAAGCCGATAAAAAGATAAATAAAATTTCTATATATTTAAACTCATTATAAAATAAATCCAAAGAAATAAATTGAACTTATATAGGTATTATGTGTCTATTTTAACCTAAAATAAATTTAAATAATATAAATAATTATTTAAATAAAAAGTTGGTTTTAAACAATAACTCAATGTTTTTCACTATTCATCTAAAATTGAATGTTTTCAAAAAACTACCAAAAAATCACCCAAAGATAATTTTGATATTCCGAATACAAAAATAAATTCCATTTTGAACGATAAAATATCTAAAATTTTAAAAACTGGGTATTAATATTTATAACGGCTTGTTTGATTGTTCGTGGTGTGTTTGAATCATGAAGTTGCGTATAATAGAAGATATTGAATTATTCAAAGGGATATATACTGTGGAAGCTTGGGGTGTTACATTATTACCTCCTTCTAATAATTCCTTCCTTGAAATTTCTATAATAATACCACACCAAAAGAATTTTATGGTTCTTCATCATAAGTTCCTCATGTTCCCACGTTGCCTCTTCCATCTTATGGTTTCTCCATAGAACTTCTACCGGACTTGTTTTTTGGTTTCTCAGAACATGTTCTCTTGTATCATGAATATTGACATGCTATTTAAAATAACATAGAGAAGGTTCCAGTTCAATTTCCCCATAGGTGAGTACATGCGTTGGGTCAGGCATGTATTTTCCCAACAGTGATACGTGGAACACATTGGGAACTTTGGAGAGACTTGGAGGCATTTTCAAATGGTATGATATAGCCCCAATTTGTTCTAGAATTTCAAACGGTCAGATGTACTTGGGACTCAATTTACCCTTCTAATAGAATAATATAACTCCCTTCCATAGAAATACCATCAAGAAAACATGATCTCATACCTGAAATTTAAAATCATTCCTTCGGTTATCGGCATAGCTCTTCTGCCTACATTGTGCTTCTTTGATGTGGGTTGGGATAACCTTCACCGTTTCCATCGTTTCCTCAACATGTTCAGGGCATACAAGTATTCTTTCACCAAAATCATCCCAACAAGTTGGTGTGCAACAACTCTTACCAATGATGATTCAAATTATACCTTTTGAATACTTTAATAGAACATATTATAATATGACAAGTTATACCAGAGGTAAATATTGATCCCACATACCTTGAATGTCCTGTGAGAAAGATCTCAACATGTCTTCTACAGTTTGAATATTCCGTTCTGATTGTCCATCAGTTTGAGGGTGGTAGGCAGTGCTCAAATGACGTTCAGTATCAAGGGATTTCTGAATACATTTCTAGAATCTTGATGTAAAATAGGGATCTCTATCAGAAACAATCATTAAGAGTAATCCATGATGTCTTACAAACATCATTAATACATATCCTTTCTAGACGTTCAAGTGGTAAATATTTTCATATAGCACAAAAATGTGGTGACTTGGTTAGACGATCAACAATGACTCATATGGAATCATTACTTTTAAGCGTCTTTGGAAGCCCCATGACAAATTCCATCATAATATTATCTCATTTCAACTCAATTATGGGAATAGGTTTCATAACTCCTCTAGGCTGTTTACTGCCAGCTTTCAATTGTTGACAAACCATACATCGTGACACAAAACTAGCAATATCCCTCTTCATGTTGTCCCCCCAAAATTTCCCTTCAAATCTCTATATATCATAGTGTTATCACGTTGTATAGATAAGTAGGAGCAATGAACATCATCCATTAATTCCCTCTTTAGATCAGGTAAATCTGGAAAACAATGTCTCTTCCAAAATTTCAAAATCCCATATTCATTTATGAAGTCACTCAATCTACCATCATTCACAGCTTTAATTTTCTTTTGAAACTACTCATCATTATACTGAGAACATTTTATCCTTTTTATTAATGATGTTTTGGCCACCATTTAAAAAAGTATTGATGTTTCACCTTCAATGATGATTCCCATATCTATTTTCACTATATCCATGAAAATGGGATCCTTTTTATCTCTTATCTTGTTCAAAACTCCTTGATCCATTCTTCTCAAAGCATTTTCCACCATATTTGTCTTCCCTGGGTGGTATTGTGTTGTTCAATCATAATCCATCAGTTGTTTAAGCCATCACCTTTTCCTCATATTGAGTTATTTTTGTGGGAGAATATATACTTTAAATTCTTGGGATCAGTATAAATCTCACATTTTTCACCATTGAGATAGTGTCTCCATATTTTGAGAGAAAAGTTACTGATTCTAACTCAAGATCATGAGTAGGATAGTTTTTCTCATGAATTTTTAGCTTCCGTGATGTATATGAAATAACTCTATCGTTATGCATAAGGACACAACCAAGTACTTTCTTTGAAGCATCACTATAAAAGAAAAACCCATCGTTCAGTGACGGTAGTGTCAAGATAGGTTCATTGACTAATATTATCTTAATTATTTGAAAAAAATTATTCACACTTTATTTCCCTAACAAATTTAATTCCTTTACGTGTGAGCTTGATTAATTGGTTAGCCAATCGGGAAAAATTCTGGCAAAACGCCAATAATAACCTGCTAAACCAATAAAACTACAAACCTCAGTTATAATCGTCGGTGATGGAAATTCATGGATTAACATGGTATTTTATGGATAAATAGATATTCCATACATAGAGGAAATATGTACAAGAAAAGAATTCTCATGAATCCATAATTTGAACTTGTTAAACTTCCTATATAATTCATTTCTTCTGAGGGTTTTTAGAATGTTGCACAAATGATTTTCATGATCTACATTGGTTTTGGAGTATACCAGGATATCAACAATTAATTACACTACAAATTCATCAAGATATTACATGAAATCATTGTTCATTAGATCCTTGAAAATAGAGGGTGAATTAGTCTACCCAAAAGGCATTACTATAAACTCATAATGCTCGTACCTGGTTCGAAATCCTGTTTTCGGAATGTCTTCCTTCTTCACACACAGCTGATGATATCCATATCGAAGGTCAATCATTGAAAAATATTTATCTCCATGAATTCGGTCGAATAAATAATCAATGTGAGGTTGGGGATACTTGTTCATTATTGTTATAGCATTGATCTCCCTATTTTCAATGACCGACCTCATAGATCTGTCTTTCTTCTTAACAAAAATAGTAGGTGATCTCTATAGAAAAACACTATGGGGAATAAATACCTTATTACAGAATTCATCTGGTTGTTTCTTTAGTTCCACTAATTCCACAGTGGCCATTATATATGGGGTCTTCGATATGTGCCTTGAACCAGAAATTCAATCAATGGAAAACTCAATTTCTCATTATGGAGGATTTCCAGGTAAATCCTCTGGAACAATACCAATATATTCTTGTACAATAGGTATGTACTATATTTGAAAATTATTTTCCTCTACCATAATTATTTAATTCCCATCCTCCCCAGTAATTTAGTTCAGTATAACTACTGGGGTGGATCTAAATAAGAATTAGGTGGTGACATTTCTACTCTAAAGATAAGGTACTCTTTCTCATCATCAAGAGTTGTCACCACCTTCTTCTTAAAATAATTTTTTACATCATGGTCTAAATGCCAATCCATACAAAATATTATATAAAATTCAATCATGGTTATGACAATGACATTAGTAGATAAAGAACACTTTTATGCCCTAATGGTAACTGATTCAAAAAACATTGTGGCAATGATACTTTCATTAGGTGTTTTGACTGACGGCTCCATTTTTATGTCAAATTGAAAATACTTAATTTTCATAGCAAAATAGGAATATATGAGATAATATGATGATCTAGAAACATATAAATCATTGGCTATACATGAGGAAACAGGTTAATTACCTTCCCCTACATCTTTCAGAGCATTAACCTTAGTAGTAGTGATCGCATGAGCTTGTCCTTTCTCCCTTGTCCTTTTCTCAGGTAGGTTCCATTGTCACTTAGGAAATTCATTTACATAATTCCCCTTTTCTAAATAATTATAAAATTCAACATTGATAGCCTCATTCTTCCCCTTGCAATCACAAGCATGGTGACCTTTTTCACCACACTTGTAACATACTCCCATTCTCTTCAGGAAAATACCATGGTATTTCTTCCCACATTTACTACAAGATTGATATTCAACATTTCCCTTCTTCCCTTTATTTCCATTTCTCGAGTGTTGAGATGATATCTTCTTCTCTTTATTTTCTTTAATTTCATAAGACATACAGAATTGTTTTTTTTTCTTGATATGACATAAGACAATATCATCGTATGACAATATGAATTTTGAGACTAATTCTCGACATAAAAATAGTTTTAACCCAACAACAAAACGATCAATATTACTTCGTGGGTTACGTATATAATCTGCAGTAATCCTTGCTAACCTTTTAATGTCAGCGTCATATTTTGTGACATTCGCATCCTCTTTTTTCCTCAGACTCGGAAATTGTATTTCCATATCCGCTCGATTGTAATGAGGAAAATATTTTTATAAGAAAATCTATTTAAACTCCCTCTATTCCATATTTGGTACTTCGTAAACTTCCTTTTTGTTTTGAATCAATTACCACTATTGATCTGAATCTCCCATGAGGAGATAAACTACCATGAAAACTTTTCCCTTTCGCTACTCAGCAATGAATGAAATATTTTCTCTAAATAATTTATCCATTTCTCAGCTACTAATTGATTTGTACTCCCATTGAATATTGGTGGTTGGTGCCTCATGAAGCACTCTAACATTGATCCTCATCGTTTTGGATATGGGTGCTCCGTACAGGTAAGGTTATTATTCATAACCTAAGTGAGTTGTCGTAGAATGGAGATAAGATGAGCAGCACTAGTTGCATCACCGGTTCCACTATAATTATCTTTAGTAAGAGGGAAATCCCTTCATGGATTATGTGCATTGATATGGTTTCCATCACTTCCACTAGAATCCATTTATAAATAATGGAATACACTAGATTTGTTAATAAATTGCAGTACATAATTCCAAACATGTAAAAAATTAACAGAAATTGAACAGTTTATGGATATAATCCATAATCATAAAAAAAATTCTTTGAGGAAGTATATACTTATACACTCTTCATAATGGTTTGAAAAGAAAATGATAATTATCCTAGGCATATCCCACTGGAGTGTCGTAACTAAGAGTGCAACAAGGCCCATTGTCGTGCATTAGTTCATGTTCGAGTCTAGATCAATGTGGTGTTTTTGGGTTTTACCCCAAGTTACATCTCTGCTAGAGCTTCCTCTACCAGCTCTTATCTATATAGGGATGTATTTCTTGGAAATCATACAAAATCTCTATAGTAGAAAAATTCTAGGACATTCTTCTATACTAATCCTCAATGTATATCTTTGGGTAATGTGCTCTAATCAGAGTATTTCTAAATATAACTTCCAATGTTTGTACTAAAATTTCTCTTATATCAACAGTAACGCCCCGACCATAGTTATCTATAGTTAGTTAATTATTAAATAACATTGGCATGATCACAAAAGATCATGCCTTGAAAGACAGATTAGATTACTAGCCTTGTAAATACTAGATACATTCATATGTATTTCATTACATTATAAAATGAAAAACTCGACAACATAGTCTTCATTCTCAATACTAATATCCCTTAGACTGTCCTTTCAAGTTAGTCATAATATACTTTTTCAAATCAGGGGAAAAATAAAAAATAGAAAGGGGTTTGCTCAGATGCTCAGTAAAGATAACAATATAGAAGATACATTCATAAATAAGCATAAACATTTAAGGAATTGTAGGAATAGAACAAAAGTCATTTAAACATCATCTTTAGCATAATATGGTAATGAAAAATCTCAAATAATTCCATTTACATATTCACATGGATATTCTACTAGTTGAATAATCACAAGCAATATCAATAGCCACTTTCATAATGACAGAATGTGTAATGCCATACTTTATAACCACATAGTCATGTCATTGTGCCAAGACTAAAAATATGTTTTTGTCAAGGCCTTGTTCCAAGAAACTAGTTTGTATCATGAGACATACAGATGCATTGTGAAGCTATAGTGGGCTCCACCCATCATATACTTTGTCCAATTCATTCCTCATAGGAAAAGTTTTAAATATAACATAAACATTCGTATTCAAAAATCATATAAAATGTCAATACATAATCCATAAAAGATGAATAGAGAACAAATAAAACATCCTCAGTCAAACATATCAAAAAACCTTCAATACAATATGGAAGTTTAGTATCATAATAAATCAACTTCAAATAAGCTTGAAATCCATCAAAGGATGTTGGCATAGATGAAATCAAACTTTTTTTAATGAAATATCAATTATTATTTTGAAATAATTTAAATTTCATATAATTATAAAAGAAAACATTTATTTTTAAGATATTATAATAATGTTGTATGGGAAGCTTCAATGATTTTATAATGGGGAAAAATTGCTGCACCCTACGTATAAGTTAAAAAAAATTATTACCTTAATTTTGTCTAAAAGGTCATAAGGTACCTTGTTTGGAAAACGAAAAAAAGATTCCTTTCAAAAAATATACAATCAAATATGGGTATAAATAAAATTAACCCATATTCTAGTAAATTAGAAAAATGTTTTGAAATACATTTGTAAGAAAACAAAGATGTGGATGATAAATATGTCCTAATAGATACTTACGTTAAAACAACCTTGGATAATAAAAAGATCGTGAAATTAACCCTTACCTTGTACTTTTCCTTTGTCAAGGGTATGTTAACCTCCTGTATAATAGTTAAATAATTTTTATTAAATTATACAGGAACTATATAAATAAATATGATATCATATATGACCTTCTAATATATCTTTATTAATGATATTTAAGTAGTATCATCGTTTCGAGTGTTAACTGATTCATTTTCCTTTATATGTTTTGTTACGGAAGTAATGTTTATTAGGTATAGGATGTAATTATTTAAAATAAATAATGATATTAAGTCTTTAAACATTATTTTTAATCATCAACTGAAAATTATTCTCGAATTGATATGATGGGGAATGAATCTCATCGCGTTCGTGGAGACGGTAATCCGTACGTACGCACAAGTGACAATATCATTCTTTTGATTTTAAAAACATATATAATTGGATATTATATCAAATATAATGAATCATTTTCATGTTATTTTTATTATTGAAAACATTTATACTCTTTATTATACCCATATAAATGATGAATTATTTGAATAACGAATTACACCACGACGTGGAGACGGTAATCCGTATGTTCGCACGGATGGTAAAATTGTCATTTATTGGATGGATAGAATGATGAATATGATTTTAACATTTTTATAATAACATCATAGTATATAGAATACCCTTGAGTTATTATTTTATAATTGAATCAATAAGGACATAGGAAGTGGAAGAAGAAAAGAACTTGAAAGAGGTGATGTAATATTAACCTTTTTTCATGTTCTGCCTTTTGATTTGATCAAAAGGGATCCTTAGGTTTGATATTTGATTAAGGAAGGCCTCTTAGATGAAGGTAGGAATGTTTGGAGGATATTTGGGAAGCTTTTGGAAGATAAAAATGGCTTTGAAGGTGTGAATTTCAGAGAAGGGAAAGTGCCCTTTTATAAGAGGGGTAAGGGGATCCTTAAGAAAAGCTTAAAATATTATTTTATAATAAAATTATATTTGGTTTCTAATGGCACCAAAATAAATTATCTAATGTCTAAATTGGGGAGGGGTTTAAAAACACTCAACCAATTGGTTTTATATAGGTTTGGTTCACTATATTAACCTTGTCTTTTAGATTTAACTCTTAGTTAAATAGTTTGACATTTACCATGTCTCTTTGTAATTTTATTTTATATGGTTAATAAACATACTATAAACATCCAAGAGAACCCCAAGTGGTTAATTAATGAAATATATAATAGTATTAATCCATTTGTTTGAAAAATTGATTTTTAGGAATAGAATAGCTATTAATATTATAAAATTTATTTTAAAAACTCTTTTTTTGTAAATTTTAACCCTATTTTGTATTTTGTTTATGTAAAATTCATAACAGCGTTATTACATCAAACAAATTCCTTTAATAAACCCTAAAATTTAATATTAACCTATAAAATTAGAGTAATTTATTAAATATTTGATATTATATTTATTTTGATATTTATAATATCAATTATTTTAATATTTCATTAATAAGTTAATTACTGCATCATCATTATGTCATAAATAAATTTAATTATTTAATGTTTAAAAATTATAAATACAATAACACTATGTAGGAACATTTTTTATATTTCTAATGAATATTTACAGTCTAATTCATTTTATGCATAACCCTAAATAATAAAATGGGTACGTTATTAAACTTTGATTTTAACTCTTCTTTAAATAAAATAATAATAAATGTCCTAATCTAATAAAAGTGGACCAAAGAGGCTCATATTTTATTCGTAATGTTGTTTTTGGTCTAATTATACTTATCCAATAGAATTTTTACATGTTTTAGGGTAATTATGATACCAATATTTTCCCTAAATTACCCTATTTTCTTATAACTGTAGTAAATAAAAGTAAAAAGATACTATTCACCTAAAATTATTTTTATCTTATTAAACCACCTTTTACTTACTTATATTAACCTTGTCTCTCATATTTTTTAAATTCAACCCACAGAAGTCGTAAAATTATGTTTTATGCAAATTTGCAAATTCTCCTAGGAGGTATGTAAAAGACGGTAAAAAGTTCTATAAAATTTTTATATATCTAAAATCATTATAAAATGACTTCAATTAATTACATTGAACATATATATGTATTATGTTACTATTTCAACCTAAAATTAAATTAAATAAAATAAATAATTATTTAAATAAAATGTGTGTTATAAGAAAAAACTCAGAGTTTTTCACTATTCATAAAAAAATGAATGTTTTCTGAAAAATAGAAAAAATTCACCATAAGCTAATTTCTATATTCTTAATCCAAAAATGAAGACCATTTTGAAAGAGAAAATTTATCAAATTTTAAATAGTAGGTATTACTATTCATAACAGCTAGTTTGGTTGGTCATGGTGTGTTAAAATCTCGATGTTACGTACAATGCAAGATATTACTTTATTCAAAGGAAAACATATCGTGGAAGGTTGGGGTGTTACCAGAAAAGCTGAAGTAATTTTTCCAACATATATCAAAATAGGAAATTTGTATATCGGTGAGACAATATACATCACTATACTATTATACCACTACGAAACATCATCTCAATGACCCTAAAGTTGTGTATGCATAAGGTAAAGGTCTTGAAAACTACATGTCATGGTAAAGATGATGCTAAAAACCCGTCGAATCTAGGTTATAAAAAAATTTCATTTATATCCATGATGTTTATTTGGGTTAAATTTATTTAAATGAATTGGTTTAATGAATTTAAATAATGGAATTAATTGATCTATCAAATGAGAAACATATAGTAAAAAAAGTATCTACAAAGATTTAATTAGGATTCTAAAATAAATTATCTATAGGAAGACTGGGGGAAATGACGATATATGCATTCCCTAATGAATAAGTGATATATTGAAATAAAAATGACGGTTTTTTAGAGTGTATTAAATATATAAAATCATGGTATAATATAATGTAAATATCCCACATTGATTCAACTCTTACTTCTGGTACCACACCTTATATTAAGGATGTTTGAAATCCTCCTATAATTCCTCTTAACAAGGATTTACTTTCATTTTCAAATGAGGGAAAAAATTTATGATGCTAATGTAATCCAAGAAATTTCCCAGAAAAATTAAAAATGGATAAAAAATAAACTTTTTGGAATTTTTGGGAATTATATGATTATGGTTGTTCGCAAATTAAATGAATATGTATCAGAAAATTGCAAGATAACATAGTTCTCAGCCTCCAATATTTTTAATATAATTTTTTTCCTCAAATATGTATTAATTAAAAAAAATATTTTTTTTATTTTATTTTTTTCTCCAAAAAAACATAAAAATTATATTAGATTATACAATTAATAATTAATTATTGATTTAAAATTATTATGATATAAATAGTTTTAGTTGAATGATTCCTATAAAAAAGAATTTATTCATTTTCATGATATGATATTGTTTTCAAAAAAATATTTCATATTATATAAAAATCTATCTAGATACATTATCAAGGGATATATTGTATATCCAATTTTAAATAAAGTTAATTTTTATCATTGACTAGAAAAGTTAAAATAATGTTTGATAATCTATCATTGAAGGTACTTTCATGTGAATCACTCTTATAAAAAACATAAATATTATTTAAAAAATCACAATAATATTTTATTTTGAATTTTTTTCAAACAATAAATATTTTTATATGTTAAAATAATTGGGTCATATTTAATAAAAAATATATATTAGGTAACAAAAAAATTATAGAAGAAATAATAATTCTTAATTGATTCGAGTGATTAGTGATTTTTTGAAGTAAAACCTAATAATAATTTGCTTTTTGATGAAAAGAATTAATGTGAAAGCTTTATTGGAACATTCTTAAATATTAAAAAGAATATTCAAGGATGTATTAAATGTAATATTGAACATAATATTAGTTTCAGTAGATATGGTGTTATCTCCCACTCCCCAAGAAAAATTAACATTAGTTTGTATATTCTTTCATACATTATAAAATATGGACATAATCATCTATTTAACATTAACATGGCATTATTGGTCATTAGGGATATCCTTTAATTGAAAAAAATGAAATTATACTTAAATGATATGAATTTAATATGCATGATTTTTTTTAGAGTTTTATTTTTATGGAACAACCAATTCCATTTTCAATACATGGAATACTACAAATATGTTTCAGATTCACTATTATATTGTTGTGTTATATTTTCTATTATATATATATATTTAGGATTCAAAATCATTAAATATTTGATATAATGAAGTTATCAATATACACTTTCAACTTGATGTGTATTTTGATCATTATTTTTTTCATCATGAAATATTTAATGTTTTATTTGGTTTGTGGCATAAATTTAATTGAATGTATATATTTATATATGATGTATCTATTTGAAAGATATATGAATATTTAGAAGTAAGTTATTAACAATCCATATTAACTGGAAGAATTTATTTTTGAATTTTTTATATATGAGAAGGTGTCATTGTTATGTACATTATATGATAAAAGTTGGTCTCATTGACCCTATTACTTCTAAAAACATGTCAGTTGGTATATGATGAAAAAGGATATGTTGTATAAATATAATTTCATTGAAAAGTGATAAAGTAATTTTGTAACTTTAATACATATCATGATCTAAATTGATTTCTACAGGGAATAGGTTGTAAATTAGGGGTCATCTTTTTATATTATTAGTTAATCCTTTTGAAACTCAACATCTTAAATCAATGTTGGTTCCTTATATACTCAATAGATACTATAAATCGTTACTCATAGGAAGAAATGAAAATTAGGCACACTATATTAACATAGTTCAAAACCCATGATTACTCCTTAAAATTTTGGTTAGTCCCCCCCCCCCCCACATGGATTCATCTTCAACATCAAAATCATCATCTTTACAACATAGATATATCATTGTCTACCCCCCCCCCCCACAATTCTAGAGTCCACTAGAAGATATAAAATATCTACAATGTTTGATCCAATGAGAATGGAAACACCCTAGTTATCACTTCACCTTGATTATCACTAAACCATTTGATAATCTTCCATTATGAATAAATGGATCCATATATCATTACATATACTCATTATTTCATAAATTCAACAACCAATGTCAATTCTCAGACTATTGTTCTTGAAAATTCTTCCATGATATAAGTTATATGGTCTTCACCCATTGATTCACATGTATATAATCATGATCACTACATCATGTATCATACCTTTCAAAAAATAATCTTCTTGTAGTTATTCATTCATTAAATGCATAGTGTATTCTCACCTTTGTATCTTCTCTCTCATTGTGCACTTCTTACCACCATCTTCCAATGAATATACATTTATAAAATAGGATGATATTGTAAATTGTATAAAAACACATTTCATTATCCTGATGATATCTACAAACAAGACATAAACCATTCAAAAACTCAAATGAATTTCTTACATAACTTCATCTATGTAACAACTTATGGTTCCTTCTCTCATAATGAAATTATGAATCAATTCACACTATTCCACATTAATTTCAAAAAATTAATATCTCCATGATACCATGATTAACACTAGAATCATGACATAAAATCGATTTTGATGATTAGATAATAATTTAATTTCAGTCTAGGCATTACCATATTTTATATAGATAACTTCCATGCGTAGCTTCCTGATATATCTTGCACCCAGACATGGTGGAAATCCTTTAGTTGTTATCCCTAAAAAATTATAAACATCATAGAGATGGTGTTCTTATCTCATTTTTTTTCCTTTCCACATAAACTATCAACCAAAAACCTCTTTCAAGAGAAAAATAACCATTTTGGGCACCGTAAGCACAAATAAATTCTCCATAGGCTTAGCCAAAGGATGTTTTGATTTTTGGACTCTAGGAATTAAAACAAAAAAACCATGACTTCGATTATAGAACTCTTGGGAAAAGCTATTTTGTACAGGTGAAACATGTGTCCCCCACCCACAAGCATGGTCCTTATCCATCTTCCCATTTTATTCACTTATTATCACCCCACATTATGAAATCAGTGTTTCCTTCTTAGATATTCTTCCACGTATTCACTAGGTCCTACTATTGGGAATGGCCATGCCCATGTTGAGAAGAAATCAACACTTCATAACTATTTGGATCAACCAATATTCCAAGTATTATATTCATATCAACCATGATCATCAATCTCATTTTTAATTCTTAAATCCTTATTTTCAACCCATGTAACTCAATTCATTGGTATTTTCTACAATCCCCCACTATGAATTTTGTTGACAATACCCATATTCCCAAATTATTACTATTACATATGGATAATGAAATTAAAATTTCAATGAATGGGGTATTATTCATATTCTCTTCCCAAACATATTCAACTCCATTTTTACTTCATTCTGAAGAGATTAAGGAAATAACTTCATTCCTCAGAAATGAGCCTTTGAATAACCCACTCTAATTCTCTAAGGGATAACCCGATTTAGAAAACAGTATAAGAAAATCATGGTTTTCTATGATATATATAATAATATATCATGTGAAATTATTCACAAATAGAATTCAAATTTCTCTTCATAGGGAAGATATAAATAAATATAATAAGAATTTCATTAAAACATCTCTAAACACCATAAAATCCATTCCAGTACATAAAATAAAGCCCACTATTTCAATAATATTTCATTAGACAACACTCCCCCTTGTTAAAATTTTTAGGCATATCTAAAATATGATGCAAAAGTGTAATTATAATACCTTATTTATAGATTCATACATGTTGTATATAAATTCTATATTCAACAACTTTGTCCCCAAATGATGTACCCTATAAGGGCTTCACTCTTATCCTCTTTATCATAGAGAGGTACACCATAATAAATGTCTGTTCATGGATATCTAGAAATGGAAGAATCATACATCTCCTCTAATTGTCTATATCTTTGAAAAATAAATAAAAAATGTTAATGTAATAAGGTGGATCCAATTTGTGTCTCAAGGGAAACAAATATAGTGAGATCTTCCTCCAACCAATACCATTATTTCCCATAAATCTCAATATCATTTTTATTTGATGTAATTCTAATCACCATAGTTTTCAAGACCTATTTAATTTTTTAAATTCAAAGTGACAACATTATAGTCTTCAATAGAGCATATAAAATAGTCATCAAGTCTTTAGAGATATGTTCAAATTTCTATTAGTTATCCCAATTTTCTAGACTATGACTAATGAATGTCATCCCGTTTGTTTACTTTTCTTCATATTGATACAACAAGATTTTTCTCAGTCTTAATCCTTATTTCCCCAATAGAATACCTAAAAAATATAAACACATTCAAGATGAATACATTTTAAAACAACCTAAATTATATTAAAACATAAAATCCAAAACACATGAAAAATATCTTTAATTGAGAATTACTTTAATGATTCAATATTTATTCAAAATATTACTGATGTTGTCCTCCTTGAGACATTACTTTATTATAGGGTTGAAAGTTTCATGGACTGTTATTTTATTTTTCTTATGTGAATTTCCCCATATCAATAATATTATATTAAATTTGATCACCTAATAATTTAGAAATAGAGGATCTTTTTTTGGGATATAGAGGTGTAGGATTACATTTTTTTCCATTGATATTATAATTGCATTATCATGAGATGATTTTCAATGAACATCAGTAGACTTTATAAAATTAAATCTACGAAAATTCATCCCTATTTGAACTATTGAAAAAAATGACTTTGTGATGAAATGTTATTCTTCTTAAATATAAAAATTTTCTTCATGATCATAAATTATCTTTTCTTTTTTATCAATCATTTTCTTATGTATCATGATTTATTAAATATGTTATAACTCTATTTGGATCAGCTCCTCTATTTCATCATTAAAAATACATTTTTTCCTTATTAAGAAACTTAGTAATTATCTTATCCATTTTCCTATTTTACATATCTATATCATTCTTATCTTTCTTTTGTTGTGAAATTGTTTTAAGAAACTTCTCAAACTTATAAGTAAATTTCCACTCATGTTATGTTATCTATTATCCATTACCATTTTTATAGAAAAATGTGAACCTCACTATAAATGAAAACAAATAGTGACTTTAGTGATGGAATTTATATATATTTAATTATCTATTCAAAAAATGATTTTCTTTTGGTGAAAAATTCCTCCATTATATTCTCCTTTTTCCCCTAAAATACATTATTCTTTATCATTCAATTTGTATTCCCCAAACTAATTAATTTGGGAAAGAATTAAACTTTGAAAAATATTTTTAAAATTATAACATCTTACAATTTTTTTTCAATTAAATTTTAAATTAAATCTCTTTGATAAGGGATTTACAATCCATGTGGGATATCTTTAATCATTTTAATCTCTGAGGTATTCAAATTATTTATTCTTTTAACTTCTAATGGATTGAAAATCAACTTATTTTTTATATTGGTTATTGAATTAATAAATGTTCCTCATTTAATATGCAATAATATTAACAGGTATATCATAAAATGAAATATATTCATTTTATTATAATAAATATAGATTAGGATAAAACCAATATAAAAAGTTCCTCATAAATAGCTATTAAATAGTGGATTCTTCATGTTTCTCACTAAATCCATCAATATTGATAACTATATAATTAACCCACGTGAAACAATTATCAACATAAACATCATCAAAAATGTTAATTTACTTATGTAAACCCCTATATATTTTAATCATGGAATCCCCTTATAATTCAATTTTACATTCTACTTAATTTATCTTAAAACTCCTTTTTCGGTCTAGAACCAATTACCTTGGTCTAGAACTTCTTTGATAATTACATCAAATTTTATTTTTATTCCATTCTATATATCTCTATATTTCTTTTATCAACATGTGTAATATGTGATCTATATATAATAGGTTTAAAACAAATACTAATAGTATCACATACCTCAATGATAATTGAAATGAGGTAAAGAACCATTATCTTCCAGAAACTGAATTATTTATTTCCAATAATGTTTGGAACACATCAATTTTTAATATAATTTTGATTCTCACCAATAATGAAAATCTATTTATTTTTTAGTTGTAACCCTACTTATATATTTATGATCTTATTTGACCACTATAATGGATCATATTTTTCATATATTATTTTTGGATATTATATGGATTATATTTTAGACCAAGAACTGATACAATGAGTGATTCCAAGGCCTGTTGTGCCAAAAATAAATTTATGAAATTTATGAAATATATAAAATATCTTGTTCATGAAATTTTCCTAAAAAATTATAAAAACATTATAGTGGGGGACTATATTAGAAATACAATGTCACCATTGATATCAAAATTATAGTTTTACCCTAGCCGTGACATAACCTTTATCAGTGCGGTCCATTTGTGAAAAATTCATTGAAGTAATAAACAATGAAAATAAAATAATTAATTAATTAATTTTGTTTATTATTATGTATATTACTATATTATCAATTAATTTTATATTTAATGAATTTTATTGGGGTCGACCACTCAAACCATAGAGTTTTTAGAGAACTGTTGAAGAGATTTCCTAGTAAAAGATGATAGATCAGGATCAGATCACAGATACATGCACCAATGGATTGTGTGGTTATCATAAATGATAAAAAGGAATCATTTCATTATCAAATATCTATCCAAACTCTATATAAGAAGTTTTTTATTTATTTTTATCTTTTTTCTTAATATTAAATTAACTTGGATTAATTCAATGAACATAATTGATACACGCATCACTCATTGTATTAAAATGATGTATTTTTTTAGTTTTTCAGAGTGGTTTTTTACTATTTGGTCATCTCATTCTATGATAATGAATCAAGTCCAAATTAAAAAAATAAAAGGTTCATTCCTAAAATTTAATAGATTATGGGTGTCTAACCTAATTCTTTGTTTGATTATCATTGGAATTCCTTTTGGACAACAGTTTAACCAATACCATGTTTAAGATAATTTCATATCCATAATTATGTTATAAGGTTTGAAACTATGGGTACAACATGAAATGTAAATCATATTTCAAGGATCGAAAATGAAATTGGGTAGTTTGGATAAGAAAAAAACTGATTGAGGGGATCTTCATTTTCCTGTGCGAGGTGTAGTGACACAGATAGTGAAAGATGTTTTTATAATCATTTTTTATTTCCAGATTTAGGTTTGTATGTAGTGGTAGGGATAAGTTGATATATATCCAATATCTAGTATTTTATTTCTGGTTAAAAATGAGTTATATGTGGTGTGCAAGTAAGAACATTGGAGAGACCTTTGGATCTATAAAATCTCAAGAAAGAATTTTTGTAAATAGGGATTATACACCATGTTGAGGTCGTTTAGTGGTGGCCAGGGTTTCATAATTAACACAAGGTTCACACAACATGGTAAAACTGTCACACGGTCTTTATCCCTTCTCATTTTGATAATAATGTACTTTATAATGAACATGGAAATGGGAATAATTACTTGGACAAGTTTCAATTTGTGTACTAGGACACAGAAAAAACATTGAGTATGTTTCGGTGCGGATGTGCGTCGGGTTACGCTGTTCCGCCAGGACGCGTTCGCGCGTGCACCCGTCGACCCGAGGGGATAGGCGCGCGGCTTGTGGTCCCGCAGTCCCGCTTTCCAAGGGCGGGCGGCATCCGTCCCTTATTCAGGGGCGTCTGCTCCTTGATCGAAACCGGGATGATGGGATGTCGGCTCCTCCTTCCGTGGACGTCTCCTCGGAACTCGTCGCCTAATCCGGGTCTCCCTCATAGATTTAAGAATGTTCGTGAATCTCGTTCCCGGTGCCTTATCTTCATGGACACCGGTTAATTACGCCGCTCCCGCCCGGACGCTCCAAGGTGTCCGGTTGGGGCAGCAACCTGCGGTGAGGAGACCGGGTGGCTCTGGGTGTCGGGGGCGTGTCTTAACACTGCGCCTCTGCATGTCTGCCTTCCGTCCCTAATAGGGCTTCTCGAAGGCGTGATGGCCTGAGGCATCCCGCACTGGGTGCGGGGAACTGTGTTACCTGAGGTTTTCCTCAGCTTCCCATGTTTAACACGGGGTATGCCGCGAGTTTAACTTCCAGCGGGGACGGCATCGGACTGATCAACACGAGGAGTGGATCAGATGACAGAACCCCTTGCGGGGAACCTCCGACGCTGGGGCCAGCACATGGGCGGCTTCCCGAGTGAATTGGAGAGGGATGAAATGGCATGACCCCACCGGGATGTGGCGGCCCGGGTAAGGATCAGGGTGGATGATGGAGTGAAGAGCTTGGACCCGTAAGGGCTTCCTACGTACCGCGCGTTAGCGCGGATCAAAGTCAGCGTAGTTCGAATATACAGTTTAACGTCATGATGGACGTCGGCAAGCCGACTCACAGGGAGATCGAGGCCGCCGGGCGGAGGATTGAACCGAACCACCTCGCACAGAGGGGGAGGGAACGGCCGGGTGGATCACAGTTTAACGTCATGCTGGACGTTGGCAAGCCGACTCACAAGGAGATCGAGGCCGCCGGATGGAGGATTGAACCGAACCACCTCACATAGAGGGGGATGGAACGGCCGGGTGGATCACAGTTTAACGTCATGCTGGACGTTGGAAAGCCGACTCACAAGGAGATCGAGGCCGCCGGATGGAGTATTGAACCGAACCACCTCGCACAGAGGGGGATGGAACGGCCGGGTGGATCACAGTTTAACGTCATGCTGGACGTTGGCAAGCCGACTCACAAGGAGATCGAGGCCGCCGGATGGAGGATTGAACCGAACCACCTCGCACAGAGGGGGATGGAACGGCCGGGTGGATCACAGTTTAACGTTATGCTGGACGTTGGCAAGCCGACTCACGAAGAGATCGAGGCGGTGGGGAAGCACAATGGAGATACACACGTGCAGTCCCCCATGGAGCGGATTCATAGGTGAATTGACGCAAGTGTGAACCCAGGAGGGGTCCACTGATGGACGAACCGACGTAAATACGACCGGGACGACCAGGTGGCGGGCTTGAACCTCGGAGAGGCTTCCTACATACCCTGTTTAGAAGACATGGATCAAAGTCCACGTAGATCGTTCTGTTTGTAACACTCTACCCCCGTGGGTGAAGGCCACTCCAATCCTGACATCCCTGCAGAGACGAGCGGGTGGGGGCCACATCCAAACCGGGAGGACCCTGCGTGCGAGGCACGGGATCAGGTGATGCGGACGGTTTAACGTCTTTCCGGACGAAGTACAGTTTAACGTCGTGTGTTGAGGACGAAGCGGACAGTTTAACGTCTTGCCGGACGAAGTACAGTTTAACGTCGTGTGTTGAGGACGAAGATGCTTGGCAGTTTAACGTCTTGCAGCGCGGACGATATGCCAGGCAGTTTAACGTCGTGCATCTTGGACGTATGCAGTTTAATGTCGTGCAGGACGTTGAAGCCGCCGGTAGGTCCGTGTCACTTCGCGCGAGCCTGGAAGGCTGCACGGAAAGACAACGTACGGTGCGGGCACCTGCGATGAAGATGATCGGGCGCCACGCAGGCGGGTACCCAAAGGGGGTCCAAGGGGGCGGCCCTGGCGGTTTGCGCGCAAAAGAGGAGCTTTGCGCGCAATACCTCGGGTCGGCGTGCAAAATGGGTGGGCTGGCACGCAATTGGGCCAGCGCTTTGCACGCGGAAGGAAAAGATTGCGCGCACCGGGCTTCGGATAGCACGCGGGGGCAACGGCTCATTCTTTAATGAATGGACACTTAAAAGAGGGGGGGTGCGCGCAATCAGGCGGGATTGCGCGCACCCTGGGGCAATTGCGCGCAAGAGGCTTCTTTTGCGCGCAAAGGCCTTAGGTTGAAGAATTATTCAAAGGAAGGGGGGATCAAGGGATTACGCGCGAAGGCGAACCCCGAGGCCTTATTGCGCGAAAGAAAAGCGGTTACCTGAAGATCGGCATTGCGCGCGGAAGGGGTTGGATTGCGCGCATGAGAGACCTTTCGAATTTTGGCAACCTTCAAAACGTCGGGGGTCGCCTTATATTTATAGGCAACCCCTGGCGCGGAATCCAGGACGCGGGCGCGAAATTCTCTTCGCGGGCGCGGAATCGGGACCTGGTGCGCAAAGGAGTCGCGGGAGCTCGGGGCGCGCAAAATTATGTGCCGACCCTGCAGATTGCGCGCATCCCGGGAGGATTGCGCGCCGCGACTCAACTTTGCGCGTGGACCTCTAAAATTCCGCGCAAGTCCTCCGGGCCCTCCAGAACGTGCTTCTGACTCCAAATATGACCTCGCTTTCCGCATCCGGAGCTTCGTTTGGGATCAACGGACTTTTCCGGCGTCTACAAAAGCCCCCCCTCGGAATCGGATCGGCGAGAGGTCACAACGATCGGGTTCCGAGGGAGTCGCCGGAATGCCGAAGTCCTGGGCGGCGCGGGACTTAGGCGCGCAAAAAGGGGCGTCGGGCGCGAAATTCGCCGCTGCGGTCGCGCAAAGCGCTTTCCGCACAGCGCGGACCCAGGCCTCGCCTATAAATAGGGGTCCAGGGTCCCGCGTTCCGTACACAGGCCTTCCGCGCGATAAGCTCCAACGCTCTCGTGCGCGAAATTGCCTTTTCTGGTGCGAAAATCGCCCGATCGGCGCGCAAAACCGTCCGGATTTCGCCCTGCTTTTACGCGAAAACCCGGAACTTTATGCGCCATTCTTCCCGATTGCGCGCCGCCCACTAGGATTGCGCGCTAACCCTCAAACTTCTCTACCAGCCTCGTCCGATTCCGCACGCTTCATCCCCTTACCCGCACGACTCCCGGAGCTTCTGAGATGGCTGCGAATCAAAGAAATGAGGGGGATGCCGCCACTCGCAGAGCTGAGATGGCGACGAATGAGGAGGTCTACGGAGCCAAGGAGATTGTTTCCGACAATCAATCCTTGTTCGACTTGCTGACGCCGGCCCAGAAGACATATCCACTGTCGGACAACCTGCCGCTCTGGAACTTCGGCATCCTGGATGAGGTTCCGGTGCCAGGGTTCGAGGTTGATGCGCCACGGACCTGGGTGACTCGGGAGGACGAGCTTCCCCGCTATAACATCACCAACAACGGGCATCCTGCCAGGGAGACCAGACACTTGGATGTCTATGTCCTGAACCCGAGGACGCGAACCATCGTCGGAAGTGAGCCTACTGCGGAGAACTCTCCAGCCCTCTACTCGAGCATATATCTCCAGAGTGTCACGGACGACACCAAGGGCTGGCTGAAGGACTGGGACTTGCGGTCTGGGGGCAATTTCACCAGTGAGTGGGCCTGGGCGTTCTGGGTACGCCACACTTGCGATCACTTCGCGGAGGAGCAGCGGTACATCGGCCTGTTAGAGGCAGTGTGGATGTCGTAGTTCCACTTCTACCAGCAGTCCGAGCTCGGGCCGGAGCTGTTCACCCGCTGGTCCCCAGATACCAACACCTTCAACCTTCACCATGGGGAGGTCGGTATCGGTCTCTGGGACATCCACTGCATCGGAGGTATCCCGCTGGAGGGTTACCAGTACGATGAGTTCCTGCCACCGAAGAACACCTGGGAAGACAGGTCACGGACTCCCATTCTGACCTGGCATCTGCCTGACCTGGCTACGCAGCGGCTCGGGATCAAGGACATCCAGAAGGACATAGCCTACAAGGAGTGGTTCGGCCAGTTCTTGGAGCATGACCCGGCGGTCAAGATGCCAGGCAGGGGGAAGCGGTGCCCGACCGCGGCTCAGAGGAGCAAGAACGGGTCGTACTGGCGGGTCCTGGAGACGGGCGACTACCGCTCATGGGGGTACCACGTCATCGAGGCTCGGGACCCAAATGTCTGGTACGCGGCGTTCCTGGCCGCCTTTCTGAGTGGGTGGCTCCTGCCAGTGCGGGACGCGAGAATGGGTGTTCGCCCGGCTACACTGGCAATGGCGGGCGCTATGGCCGCCAACAAAAGATACAACCTCGGTGTGCCAGTGTTGGCGAAGCTGTATGCCATCCTGGGACGCATCTCACGAGGGGGGTCGCCACGAAGGATCTGTGGGCCCTTCCAATTCTTCCACGGCTGGGGGCTGCTCACCTTGGTGGGTATACGTTTCCGAACGCCATCATTCCTCCGGGCAACGGCCTGCGACCCTCCCTGCTGAACATTGCGGGGGTCGCTCCGATGACCCTAAGTGAGGAGGGCGTGAGGATTCGGATTGGCAATCATGCCAATTTCAACTTCAGCCCGTTCCCAACTCCCGTTGGCCAAATGATCGACAACGGGCAGGGTCCGCTGGAGCAGCATGAGTACTTCCTGAACATGCGGGGCGGGGTGCTCGTGGCTCGGATCGACGGGAAGGTGATCTGCGAGCCTTACGTGCCAACCCGTTTCACCAGGCAGTTCGGGTGCCTTCAACGGATGCCGAAGAGGGTATTCACTGCTGTACAGGAGGAGACGAACCCTGGCGTCCTTCGCCAGATGTGGCTGATGTTCGCCGCCTTTGGCTCTGGCGATGTCATCACTCTCCCTCCTACCGGAGTCGACGCAGGCTTGGCAACCGAGTACGCCGAACACTGGGCCATCGCGTACCCCGAGGGGGTTCTACGGAAGCCAGTTCGGCGGCTCGAGGTCACCCGTGCGGAGACCGGGCGTCAAGGAAGGAGGCGAGGCGTCACCACACGGGGGAGAACGGAGGCGCGCCAAGCAGCGGAGCCGGCGCGAGCAGGGGCTTCGGCGGCGGGTACATCACAGGCTGCCGCTACGACCTCGGCGCACAGAGAGGGGGCGCGTGCGGTGGTCGAAGAGCGGCCCGGGAAGCAGGTAAGGCGTCTGCTCGAACCCTCCCACGATGCAGTCTTCCCGGCGCTGTGGTCGGCCTGGATGACCCTGCGGCAGTCACTGGGGACCGACGTCATCTGGCGAAAGATACTCAGAGAAGGGATCTATCTGCCAGAGGTCGGGCGCCTCCAGATCGCCGACAGGGTGGACTTCAACCGGCAGTATGCGTATCTGACGGCCATGGACGAGTACGCGCGCCAACGTGGTCAGCGTGCGGAGCCATCCCTTCTAGTGAAGGTGATGGTCGGTCTCGAACCCGCTCCAGAACAGATGCCGCCGGGAGAAGATGACAGTAACGACTTCGAGGAAGAGGAGGAGACGGGGGAGGATGAAGGCTCCGAGGGAAGGTCCCATCGGGGGAGCCTGCGGGAGAGCGGCGAGGCGGCCGGCTCTGACAATGTTGATGTCACTGAGCTCCTCGAGGTCCGCTTCTATCCCTACTCAACCTACTTCATCCATTCTCTTATGCAGCTTCTGACCCATTTCTCTACCTTTCTCAGGAGCACACGGATGTTGGTCAGGCGTCCTCAGCGGGATTAGGAGAGGCGCCAGCAGGACAAGGCGGGGGCCAGACACCCATCATTGAATTGACAAGCGTGGAAGGGTCCCCTGCTGCAACTGTTCCTGCGGCGGCCGGGATAGCGGAAGATGACGCTTTGAACTCCCGTAAGTCTCCTTACTTTACTGCTGGTGCTTGCCGCTGACAATCCGTGACTAACCACGGCATGCCCTGCGCAATGATCTCGGGACTGGAGGCCCGTCGGGCTACCGAACCCGGGCCATCTACGAGTGGACCAGTGGCAGACATGCCGCCTGCTCTGGAACAGACTTCCCAAACCGAGCCGGCCCCACCAACTGCTGATCAGGGGGCTACGGACGTCGGCGGTGCTGCCGTCGGAGAGATGTCGAGGGCTGGCGAGGGTGTCAGCGCCGCTGGGGCGGGAGAAGAAGGTCGCCCAGATGTTGGGGAACCTATCCCCCGTGAGGACATCCCAGGGGCGGACCCTGCAGCAGACCTGCTGGCTGCCTTCCCTGCCTACCGGCCTACCGACCCCGAGGAGATGGATGACTCGGACGCGGAGGCGGTCGAGGAGAGCCGGATAGCGTGCCGAAGGGGGTGGAAGTGTATCCAGCGCTTCCTCAAGCGAGACCCATCGGAGTGGCTGGGGCGCATGGGGTCGCTCCAAACCTGGCTGCGCTTCCTGTGTGCCGGGGGAGCTGATGCTCAACGCCTCCATCTGACGGTCCGTGATTTCATGGCCGAAAAGATGCGCGAGAGCCGCCAGCGTGCCGACGTCGCACAATGTCGGGACATGTCGGAGAACACGCGGGCGCTCCTCGTGGCGGAGCAGGAAGTCTGGCGTCTCGAAGGGCAGGCGGCAGAGAAGGAGGCCTTCGTCGCAACGTGCACCGAGCTTGTGGAGCAACTAGCAGCCCAGCTGGTTGACGCCCAGGTACAGCTGACGGAGGAGGGCCAACAAATGGTCACAATTCAAGTTGAGCGGGAGCGTGCACAGGCCAGAATCGACGAACTGCGTGCTGCGACCGCCGACGAGGAGAGGGCACGCAGAGAGCGAGAAGCAGCTCTGGAGGCCGCCAGCCAAAGGGTAGCGGCATTAGAAAGACTTATCCAGCACGCTAATCCCTAGGGGCTTTGTTGTTTCCATTCCCAGAACATTTGCTTCCGCTACTCAATATTTCGATCCATTTGCATGAACCAATATATTTATCTGCATCTTTTGGCTTAACATGCTCAACCACAAATTGTCTCGCGGGAGCGTTAACCAAGCTTCAGGCATCCACAATTGGGCCTGGATTTCTAGAGAAAAGAGGGAGGCCATTCCTAGGAAAGGAGACCTCAAGCCTAATCAATGTATCATCCCCCCCAACTTGTTCCGACACACGAGCGGGACAACGCTAGGGGCGTTGAGATTTTATCCGAACATAGGGAATTGAGAAAGGGTGAATCGCGTGTCCCGAATCCAGACATCCACAACGGTCGGCCTTCCAGGAAATGCCCAAGACGGTAGGCGGACAGTGGATCGACCATAACAACTGCAATAGACGGACCGAAGGTCATCATTCATATTGCAGGAGGCGGACCACATGTCATCATGAATACCGCTTTGGGGGTTCCTTCAGACACAAGGGTGGAAATCCAGATCAACAGGGCATGCGAAGCGTGGGGCGAAGTGATGATTTGTTCGGACAGAATCCAACGCTCTCAAAATTGCGCCACCGTGGGGAAAGCATATTAGGCGGATGCACTAATCTGGCCGTGAATCACCCCAATTCTCAGACAGAACCTCTTTGACGAGGAAACTGTTGCTTCCCATCATTGCGATGGGGCATCCCGAGCTGAATCGGGGAGAATATCACAACTGCACCACTCTACCCGAAGTCAGGCCAGACGGCCGGCGACGAGGAGGGGCGGGACTTAGCGATCCCTGAGGCTGGACCCGAGTCGAAATGCCCGGGCGTTCCTACGTACTCCATCAGGCTGGAGATCAAGCCACACGTAGTTCTGAAAGTGCAGTTTAACGTCATGCAGGACATAGAATCCCATTTGGGGAGATCTTAGTTTAGGGTCGTAGAGCTCGGACCATAGGGGTAGATCTTAGTTTAAGGTCTTAGAGCTCGGACCATAAGGGTAGATCTTAGTTTAAGGTCTTAGAGCTCGGGCCATAAGGGTAGATCTTAGTTTAAGGTCTTAGAGCTCGGACCATAAGGGTAGATCTTAGTTTAAGGTCTTAGAGCTCGGACCATAAGGGTAGATCTTAGTTTAAGGTCTTAGAGCTCGGACCATAGGGGTAGATCTTAGTTTAAGGTCTTAGAGCTCGGACCATAAGAACCTCAAAGTACGCCGCATCGTGGTCCTATCCCCTGGATATGCAAAGGTGCACTGAGGGATAGTGTCAAGAGTGTCGAGATTTCGCCTGGTCAGAAGGGGAGGTGGAAAATGTGATGTGAATCATGCGGCCATTCACTCAAGGACTGGGGGCACCGGCGTAACGACATGGGAGTACTGCCGACCGTGGCGGAAAAGCAGCATCAATATCGCACTAACCGTTGATGGAATGAGGCAGCAAACGAGCATCGACCGCTCAATCGCAGGATTCATATCGATTTGCTGCCCGAGGCCATTGGGGGCACCAGCCCGAGTCGGTGGGAGAGCACTGAGGCATTGTGTCCAAACCGTTCACGGGGGCTCCACCCAGGGCGTAGGCGATGGGTCCGAATGAAAGGGAGCATGAAGCCTGAAAATGGAAAGAACCCGACCAAGCTGAACCTGACCCTCCTGGCAATAAACCAGAGTACTCTTGACACCCGTGGACCACTGCAAGGGGTCGAGGGACACGCCTTGAGGGTGGCCTCAAGGCGGCGGATTCCCCAGAGAATGGGGGAATCTTTAAGATGTGGGGGGCTGGACCCGGAGTTTCAAACATCCGGGCGTTCCTACGTATCCCATAAGGACGGGAATCAAGCCACACGTAGTTCTTGAAGCGCGGCGCAACACAATCGGGCACCAGCGCGGGGAAGGGTGCGGGTCTGAACCTCGCACACAGAAGAAGCGGTATTTGATATTTCTTGTTTGTCCTTAAAGATGGATGGTTTTTCTTTGTGCAGCGACATGCCTGTGATTAAGGAATCCCTGGCGTCGCCACAATAATCAAGCCATGAAAGGCATTGATGAATGGCGTGGTTATTAACCAGCGCCCAACGTGAGTGTCCCCTGAGGAGAACATCACGATGCAGTTTCGTTTCTCGTCAGGCGGCCAAGATGATCACAGTTTACGGTCGTGTGGTAGGACCAGACAACACAATTTAAGGTCGTGTGGTTCGGACCATGGAGGAATCCGCGTATTGCGATATGGCGGACTCAGCGGAGGTGGGAACATACCCAGCCCTGCGGTCACGCACGATTCCAGGAGAAGGATCCTGGGATAGGGGCATGCGTATGTCCATCACCCGAGGGGCAGAGATGCTAGCCTCCAGATATACTGGGCCCAGAACGCGATTGTTCGGGCGACTCCTTCCTCCTTATGGGGACGAGGGTCCAGCTACACATGGCCCTTAGGGAGGACATCAGCGTATATCTTTGGTGCTCAGATCGTGGGAGCCTCCGACAGACACCATTACCCTGGTTGGCCTGCCTAACGTGGAAAGGTGTACTGAAGGTCAGTATGAAGAGAGTGTCGAGATTCCACTACAACGCACAAAGGCGGAGTGTGATGAGGACCGCGCAACCAATGTTCGGAGCCTAAAAGAGCCGACATGGCGATCAAGGATGTTGCTGACCATATTCGCAACACAACATCCGATCGCGTCAGCCTAGAACGGGGCAAGCAAACGAGCATCAACCGCTCAATCGCAGGATTCATATCGATTTGCGGCCCAGGACCCGCCGGTAAATCGACCCGGAGCGGTAGGAGAGCACTGAGGCATCATACCGAAACCGCTAACGAGGATCCCTTTGAGTGAAGGCTCAAACAAGAGGAAGCGCGCAGCCCGACAAGCAACACAGGACTTGCTGGGATTGCATCCGACGCTACGGCTCATAGACCAAAGTACCCAAAACATGTTAACAGATCACCGGAAAGGGTCGGAGGACTCACCCTGAGAGCAACCAAAAGACAGTAGATCCCCGTGATCAACCAAAAGACAGGGCTGGACCTGAGACACAAGTGTCCAGGCGGTCCTACGTATCCCATAAGGATGGGAATCAAGCCATACGTAGTTCTTGAGAGGCAGTTTAACGTCATGTAGGACGAATGAGGGGTGTGAGGTAGTCCCACACACGGGGGAGGCATATGGCGCGGCCAGCAGACCAACGTGAACGAGGACATAATCCCCCACTCACGCCACACGCCTCGCACAAAAAGGAGGGGAACTGGGGCTAGAGGCCCAACGCGGGATAGAGATTCTTGAGAAATGGGGCTGGGCCTGAATCATGAATGTCCAGGCGGTCCTACGTATCCCATAAGGATGGGAATAAATCCGTACGTAGTTCTTGAAGTGCAGTTTAACGTCATGCAGGACGAAAAGAGAAAGAAAAAGTGGGGAGCAGAAGGCATCCCCGAACCAGGGGGTGTACAGCGTGGCGAGCAAACCGATGTGAATGAGGGCGTAGCCCCGCGTCCACACCATACGCCACATATCCAGAGGCAACTGGGCCAAGGGCCCGAGGTGGGATGGAAATTCCCGAAGGATGGGGCTGGGCCTGAAACATGAATGTTCAGGTGGTCCTACGTATCCCATGAGGATGGGAATCAAGACGCACGTAGTTCTTGAGAGGCAGTTTAACGTCATGCAGGACGAATGCTGAACAGTTTAACGTCTTGTAGCTCGGACGTAGTACAGTTTAACGTCATGTTGGACGAAACACTTGGCAGTTTAACGTCTTGCAGCGCGGACGATATGCTAGGCAATTTAACGTCGTGCAGCTTGGACGTATGCATTTTAACGTCGTGCAGGACGTGGTGCAGTTTAGCGTCATGCAGGACGAATAGCGTACAGTTTAACGTCTTGTAGCTAGGACGAATGCAGTTTAACGTCGTGCGGGACGTGGTGCAGTTTAGCGTCATGCAGGACGAATAGCGTACAGTTTAACGTCTTGTAGCTAGGACGAATGCAGTTTAACGTCTTGCGGGACGTGGTTCAGTTTAGCATCATGCAGGATGAATAGCGTACAGTTTAACGTCTTGTAGCTAGGACGAATGCAGTTTAACGTCGTGCGGGACGTGGTGCACTCAGACGAAGTACTGCTTGAGGAACCTAGCGTTGGTGGGAGAAGTGACACGCTCACCATCCATAGTCTCTAGGGAGTACGCGCCATTGGGATAGACTTTGTGGACGACAAGAGGTCCCTCCCACTTGGGCTCCAACTTGGGTGGCTTCCTGCCGGGGATCATTGGCGCTCTTAAGGCTAGCACTAGGTCACCCTGCAGGAAGGAGCGGAGGCGAACCTTCTTATTGAAAGCTCGAGCCATTCTGCTTTGATGCCTCTCCAAGTTGTGCAAGGCGCGAAGTCTATTCTCATCCAGTGCTTCCAACTCGACTAGACGGGCTTCAGCGGCTCTGTCCCGCGCTTGCTGGTCGTAGACCGCAGTGCGCAAGGACGGTAACTGGATCTCGATGGGTAGGATGGCCTCAGCTCCATACACCAGGGAATAAGGGGTCATCTGGGTGGAATTGCGAGTCGTCGTCCGATAAGCCCAGAGGGCATTGGGGAGCTTGTCCGACCAACTCTTCTTGTTCTGACCAACCATTTTTTGCAGAATGTTAGAGAGGGTTTTGTTAAACGCCTCAATCTGTCCATTCGCCTGCGCATGATAGCGAGATGTATGGTTCGAGCGAATGATATACTTAGCGTACAACTTCTTCAACTCGGCTGCTCGGAAATTGGCTCCGTTATCCGTGAGGATAGCGTGAGGCACCCCAAATCGATGAATGATGTTGGAGGTCACGAAGTCAGCGATCGAACATGATTTGACCTCTCTGAGCAGAATCGCCTCTGCCCATTTGGAGAAGAAGTCCGTGGCGGTCAGAATGAACCGGCACTGGAGAGCTGTCGCCGGCGGGTACGGTCCCACGACGTCCATCCCCCAGAGTGCAAAGGGCCAAGAATACCTGGTGGTATGGAGAGGCTCCGGCGGCCGATGCAAAAAGTTCGCATGAACCTGGCACGCATGGCACCTCCTGGCGTACTCGATGCAGTCATGGATCATGGAGGGCCAGAAGTATCCCAAACTCCGAATCTGGTGGGACAGCTTCGGCCCAGTCTGATGGGCACCGCATGAACCAGCATGAACCTCTTGCATGACTCGTGGGATCTCAACTCCCTGAAGGCAACGGAGGAGAACACCATCGAATCCGCGTCTGTAGAGGATCTGCTCTAGGCCGGGACTGCTCTGGAGGACAAACTGCGATGCGCGGCGTCGAACTCGCTCGCGCTCGGCCCGATCCGACGAGAGAATGCCATGTTGGAGGTACTCAACCAAAGGCGTCCTCCAATCAGGGGCTGATTCGACTGCCATATCCGGGGTACTCGGGGCTCCGGGCACAGGGGCAACCGCGGTGAGATTACTTACCGACGGGCCGCGATCTCCCTCCGGGATAACGGGAGCGATGAGCCTGCGGTGCGTCACGCGGACAATCAGGCTATCCTGTTCAGGTTCTGCAAGTGACGCAGCAAGGCGGGCCAAAGCATCTGCTCGACCGTTCTGCGACCGGGGAATATGGACAATTTCTGGCCGAGAAGGGAACCGGGCCATCAGAAGGAGGGTGCACTCCAGTAATGGCACAAGTTCCGGCTTCCTGACAACATAGTCGCCATTGATCTGCTTAACAACTAGCTCGGAGTCCCCTTTCACGCACAGATGGGGCACGTCGATCTCGAGAGCTAACTCGAGTCCGGTGATGAGGGCATGGTATTCCGCCTAATTGTTGGTACAGCCCTCTGACAACAGGAAAGAGTATGGCAGCACGGCTTGCTCCGGGGTGATGAAGACGATACCCAAGCCCACTCTGTTGAGCTTAGGATTATCAAGTCTTCTTCCGGTGGGGCTCCGGGAGGCACCGTCAAAGTGCATCTGCCAGCATGGACCGGCTCGATCGACCGAGAGAATGGCCTCATCAGGAAAGCCTAGATCCAGCGGCTGATCCGCGGAGGTTGGGTGAGCAGCCAGAAAGTCTGCCAATGCTTGCCCTTTGATGGCCTTCTGAGACACATACCTGATGTCGAACTGCTGTAGAATCACAGCCCACCGCGCTAGACGGCCAGTCAACATAGGCCGGCTCAGGATATATTTCAACGGGTCTACCCGAGAAACCAACTGTACCTCATGGTGCTGCAAGTAGTGCCGTAATTTCTGTACAGCAAATACGAGCACCAGGCAGCTCTTCTCGATGGGGGAATATCTGATTTCCGCATCGAGGAGCATGCGACTGAGGTAATAGAGGCTATTCTCTGTTCCCTCGTTGTTCTTCTGGGCGAGAAGGGCACCAAGGGATCGTTCCAGGGCGGTCACATAGAGGACCAGCGGCTTCCCAGATACAGGCGGCATCAGAACCGGAGGTTGCAGCAGGTACTGCTTGATTTCCTCGAAAGCGGTCTGACACTCTTTATCCCATACATAGGTGGCACCTTTCTTCATGAGCCGAGAAAAGGGCTTACACTTGCCGGCCAGATTCGCGATGAATCGGCGTATATAGGCTAAGTGGGCTTGGAACCCTTGCAGTTCCCGGATGTTACCTGGGGGAGGCATCTGGCTAATCGCCCTGATCTTCTCTGGGTCGATCTCAATACCCCGGTATCTTACCACAAATCCAAGGAACTTTCCGGAGGTGACCCCGAAGGCACACTTCAACGGGTTCATCTTCAGGCAACGAGACCGGAGGAAGCCGAACACTTTCCCAAGATCTTTGAGATGGTCCTGACGCTGGCGCGATTTGACTACCAAGTCGTTGACGTAGCATTCCACCAGTGTGCCGAGGATTGGCTTGAATATGTGGTGCATCGCCCGTTGATAGGTGGCACCTGCATTCTTCAGGCCGAAAGGCATGACCCGGTAACAGAAGGTACCTTGGGGGGCCCTGAAGGCAGTGAACTCCTCATCCTCAGGGGCCATCCGGATTTGGTTGTATCCGGAGTATCCATCCATGAAGGAGAGGGCTTGGAACCCTGCTGTGGCGTCAATCAACAGCTCTGTCACTGGAAGGGGAAAATCATCCTTCAGGCAGTGGCGGTTGAGATCGCGGAAGTCGATGCAGACCCTGATCTGCCTGTTCTTCTTCCTGACCGGCACAATGTTGGCCAGCCATTTGGGGTACTGAACTTCCCTCACGAAGTTGGCTTTGATAAGCTTGTCAACTTCGGCCTCAACCATGGCACCGTGAAATGGGTGCATCTTCCTGGGAGGCTGCTTGAACCCGCCATGGTTCACCGGGAGACCAAGGTGGTGGACGGCTACCTGAGGATCTAGCCCCGGCATCTCATCGTAGCCCCAAGAGAACACATCACGGTGTTGCCTGAGAAAGTCCACGTACTGCTGCCGCTCCTCAGAGGGCATGGCAGCACTGACCAATGTGGGTCTCGGATCTGCCTCGGTTCCAAGGTTCACTTGTACTAACTCATCGACCGTGGCGGAGACGCCCTCCTCAAAGGCTGGGGGTGCATCTTCCACGTCCTCTCCACTCGGAGAGGGATCGTCCACGGGAGAGACTGCGTTGGCAACTGCATTGGGGCCACCAGATCCTGCTGGGCCGCTGGTGCTGGCACGGGCGGTCGCGGTCATCTCATCAGGAGACTCAAAAGCCGTCGAGACCATGGCTACGTCCAACCGTTGAATCGGGAGGACGTAAGCATCATCCAGACTTGCCCAGGGATCACTTGCAACAGCGGCATGCTCGACCTCACCTGCCAGGATCTGCTTATCCTTGCTCTTGTAATAGTCCGCGTCCAGATAGCGGGCTTCACATGAGGCAAAAGGAGAGGCATCTCCTTGAAGCATGCCTACTCGACCGTTAAGGGAGTATTTGAGGCATTGGTGGTATGATGAGGGAACCGCCGCATGAAGGTGGAGCCATGGCCTGCCCATCAATGCATTATATGCGGTGTCTTGAGAGACCACCATGAATTCGGTGTTGGCAACCAAGTCACCGAACTGGGTCATCAAACGTATCTTGCCGACCGGGGTTTGCTCGGTGTGGTCGTACCCCTGGATCCTGAGGTCGGAGGGGATCAAGTCATCCTCAGACAACCCCAATATCCGGAGCGTCCGAGTGGGAATCAGGTTAATCACGGACCCCGTGTCGACAAGACAGCGCCGGACTTCAAGGCCATTGAACTGGCCAGTAACATACAGCGGATGAATGTGCCCCTGTATAGGAGGGTCTTCATCCTTACCAGAGAACGAGATAACTGCCTGGAATTCGGCGTCCTCGATCGTTTCGGCGTGAAAGGCCTCTGCAGCCGCAACCTCTGTCTCTAACTGGAGGGGGCTCTTCAGGGATTCAGCGAGTGCCCCGCGCATCTTAGATGACATGCGCAGAGCCTCAAGGATGGAGAGTCTCGTTGGGATGTCGGCCAAGTGCTTCAGGACATCATACTTTTTGGCCAAGCGCGAACCCCTGGTTGCAGGAGGTTGCTCTGCGGTTGGAAGCATGACGGGCCTTGCCAGTTGGGCCGGCGGCCGACTGGTGCTTGGCGCATCTCGCTCTTCATTGGCTGAAGCCCGGGAAATGGTCACCGTACTGGGGTCAGGAGGCCGGGATGGACTCGTGGCAGGGCGGAGCTGATTGCGACGCGGCTGAGGCGATTTTGCCTGGTCCCACACCACAAACAGTGGCGGAGGTGAATCCGTCATCCCCGGGTGGGGGGCCTGCGCACGCTGAGCTCGATCCTGAGCCTGCTGCCTAGTCTCAGTGGCGTGCACGGCCTGGCTAGAGGTACCAACTGCTGTGCCCCGGCGACTCCTGTTGTTGCGGCTCCTCCGACGGTGGCGACGACCGGGGACACTAGGGAGGTCCACCTGGTGTTCTACAACGTCGGGAACCGAGAAAGGATTTACCAGCTCGACGGTATTAACCGAAGCGTACCCATTACTGTCATCAGACGAATCATTCACCACTGGACGGATCCGGGGAGGGATCCCCATCTCCGGGGGCATGAAATCGCCGAGAGTGCGGGATAGTGGCGGAACTGGCGGGGCGCGCTCTTCCTTCTTGCGTCGCCGCCGTTTGCTCTTCTTGGAAGAGGCAGGCTGGGACGACGATGCCGAAGCAGCACCCGCAGATTCTGGGGGCTCAGGCTGATTCAAGCGCGCACGGATGATTCCATGGGTGCGAATGATCGTCTTGCGGGCCATCCAGTTTTTATACTTCTGGGACCCGCGGTCGGAGACCAGCTGCCATTCGTCCTCATCGCCGCTATCGTCATCTGATCCCACGAACACGCCCGCCACTTGCGCCGGAGCTGGGCCCAACCTGATTACGTTATTGTTAATCTGGTCTTGGAGCCAATCCTTGAACACATAGCACCGCTGGATGGTGTGTCCCAGGGCCTGATGGTAAGGGCAGTAGCGGGGGTTATCCGTGAGATGTGCCTCCTCTGGCCTCCAACACTCAGGCAGTCGCACAATCCTCTACTCCAGGGCGCTCCGGAAATAACCAGGGACCTGATCCTCGTGAAATGAGTAGGTCAGGTATCGCGGGCCCCTGGGAGCGTGGTCTTGATGAGGGGCTGGAGGGGCCTGCCGAGGAGGTGGACCCTGATTATCTCGCCTGGGTTGTGGCGGTACATTACGCGGAGGGGCCGGCCGGTTCTGAGGCTGCCGCTGCTGGGCCGGGAACTGAGCCCGTGGAGGCGGATTCCTGTGAGGCTGTGGAGCTGGTCTCGCCGGCAGCAGCTCCAATGGCCTGGGGGCCTCTATCTGGGCAACAGCAGCGGGCTCAGCCCTGCTGGCTCTCCTTGCAGGAATCGTAGGAGGCAGCGGGTGTGCCTGGATGGCCTGTTGCAGGGCTTCCTCAAGACGTTGAGCTTTGTATGAGAAGTCCCTGAACCCTCCAGGGTAATTCTGAGTGATCAAGGAAGGGACCAGATCGGTCTTGACGTTCCCGACGCACATTGTCAGCAACTGCTCCTGAGTCAATGGCATGTCAAGGGAATACGTGAGACCCTTCCATCGGGCGACGAAGTCCGCGACTCGCTCATCAGGCCTCTGCTTGCACTTGAAGAGGTCTGCGATACTCGTCTTCCGGGTCGTGGAACTGAACTGGTAGAGGAATTGTCTACGAAGGTCCTCCCAGCTAGTTATCGACCCGACGGGGAGCTGGCTGTACCAGACAAATGCTGGCCCTTCCAGTGTCTGGACAAAGCAGCGAAGCTTAGCGGCCTCTTGCTGCGCCGGAGTCCCCAACATAGGCCCGCACCTCGAGTTGAAATGGGCCAAATGCTGTGGTGGATCTCTAGTCCCGTTGAAGGGGGCGAAAGTGGGATTCCCGAATCCCGGAGGTGCCGGCATGTCATCCACCCATGCTGGGTATGGCTTGCCGTCCGGTGAGATTGCCACCTGCCGAGTCTCCAAGGATTCCAAGAGGGAAATAAGTGCCGCCATCGGATCGTCTGGACATGGGTTCCAGTCCTAGCGAGGATCTCTAACCACGAGCGCATTGCATGGCCCTTCAATCGGGTCGTCGACCGGGTCGTCGAACTCAGCAGCTCGTGGGATGGCGGGCGGTGCGGCCCTTGGGGCAGCGGGAGGAATCCGAGCGGGGTCTCTCAGGTAGTCACGCCGCTCGGGAGGGTGTGGTGAAACATACCGCGCCCTCTTGCCATAGGCGATGGCCTCTCTCCTGTCGGCGAACACGGCATAATCACGGTTGCCCGGGAGAGCCTCATCGAGGGGTGGTTGTTCCTGTCCCTGCTGTCCTGGCCTAGGATCACCGTAGTCAGGCCGCTGCTCTACGGCGCGCTCGGCGAGGAGCTGGTCAACCAGCTTCTTCTGCTCGGCGAGCTGTTGACATAGCGTAGCCTTCTCGGGATCCTCATCTGCCCTCTGCGTGGAGGCAGACGGGTCGGCGGGCTTTATAGCCTTGCCGTGCTCTTTACCTTTGCTGACGTTTCGGCTCAACGTCAGTGCTTCAGTGGGTGCGGGGAGTCCCAGGAGGTTCCTCTGATGACGAGTAACTCTCACCGATGGATCCAACGACGGTTTTTCTTCGGGGGAAGAGCCCCTGTCGAGAGGTTTCAAGTCGTTCCCCTCTCCCGACAGGTCAGCCATATTGACTGTTTCCGTCCCTGGGGATGTACCCTCAGGGCCACCTAGTGAATCGGGCTGTCGGCGAATCGCACTGAAACGTAGGGCAGCGTACTGCCCCCATCCACGGATATACACGTGGGGAGTGGCTTCCTCGATAACTTTGCGGAGTACTTGAAAACACTCAACGCATCGTTGTTGGAGGGCCTCGTGGTGCCCAAATGACCCGGGGTGCCGAACCGCGGGGAGCGTGGCCAGGTCAATTTGACGGCACTGCTCACCAATATCCTCCAGGTGCACTTGACTCCCGGGATATGGCATTTGTAAGCGGTGAAGATGGGAGTGAGTCTCCGGAAGAGTTCGGCGGAAGCATTCGAACTCATCCGGGGTGAGTGATTCGGGTGCATCAAAGTCCGGTCCTGCGACTGGCCAAAACTTCTCAGGGAAGTGGCCCTCTGCAAGGACGGTCCAGAAGCTCCACGACTCAAGCTCGGGACTCAGGTATCCTTGGTCCTCTTCAAAGACTGGGAATGGACGGGGAACCTGCAGTGGTGCCGAGGCGGGCCGCCGGGCCGACGGGCTGGCCGGAGGTGAATACGGCGAGCAGGCCGATTGGCCTCCATATCCCGGGCCGCCCTCTGAGGGTGGTGGTGCCCCAGCTACCACATCACGACAGGACGGGCCGGCGAGCAAGCTTCCTGCCGTAGCGTCGGTGCTCGCCGAGGGTGCACTAGATCGTGGTTCGACCGTCGGTCCCCAGAAAAGGTCTCCGGGTTCTCCGATCGAGGCAGAAGGCGCTTCCAGAGGGGCCGGTACCAACCGCAAGCTTGATCCTTGGGGGTCTACCAGGCCCTCGCTACTCCGGATATACCTTCGGAGAGAAGCGGGGATCGTTTCGATCTCGCTCTCGGGAAGTACGAGGCTGACGTGCCGCATTCCTACCCCTGCCCCTGACTGGCAGGATTGGGGGGAGGGCTCTGTCGCCGAATCATACTCTGCCTCTGTATCAGAGAAACGAACCGGTCGGATCTCTGTCCGGAATTCAGTAACATTCTTCCCTCGGCATCGACGCCTCGCCCTCCTGCCCCTGGGTGGTTCATCGGGGCATGGCTGATCTCTATCCTGGCGTCCTCCGGTCGCACTGGTGCTGGGGCCAAGAGGACTGGAAACCAAGGTGCGAGGAGCACCGGGACAGATATCAAAGGGGACGCGGGGAGAGATGATTCCGGGCGGGCCTCCGGGCCGAGATCGGAAGGTGGGATGACCCATGCCTCTTGGATCGGCCACACGGAGTAGCCCCTGTTGGTGAATAGCGCTACCGCGAGGTGGTCCGCGGTGGCTATTGTCTGTACCAGCAACCGGGAGAGTCAACCCAACCTGCCTTTGCGGCGGTCGGGGCCTCGATCCGTGTCGGGCATAGAAGTGCCCCTGCTCAGGATGCGCAGGGGCCCGGTAACTGGAGCCAGCATTGGCTTGAGCCAACGCGGCCGCCATCGCTAGGGCCCCAGGTGGTCATCTTCTTCCGCTCGTGCTCGACGTTGGCGTCGAGACAGACGAGTCGGGATGAGCGGCGCAGGCAGGTGGAGAGCCCGTTCCTCGACTTGAGGGGCCTGGTGGCGGTGTCGCCGTGGCCTGGCGGGAGCCCTTATCGTGGATCCCTAGAGCGGATCTCGGATAGGGTAGTCCCGGGCATCTTCCACTTCATCCGCATAGGGGAAGGAGTTGTCGGAGCGCTCCGGGGATAAGCTCCCAAAGCGGTTGGACGTCGAGGTAGGCAGCGGTGCCTCCCCGCGCGGCCCTCGGGGGCGGCGTTGGCGGCGAGGTGCAGCTCCCTCGAGGTCTAGGCGAGCCATGTCCCTGGTGGGGATGACTCCCTCTTCCTCATATCTCCGCACCAAGCTGTTGATCACCCTTCTTTGGATGACCTCCGAGGGGGAGAGAGGGCGTGGTTGCCCCGCAGCTGCGGCTGCTGGGGCGGCTGTGGAACGGGCGGGACCGCGCGGAGTAGCCGCGTCGGTGTTTCCCCTACCCCCGCGCCAGTGGGCGGGCGGCGATCGGGCACTGGATTGGGCGACTTGACTTCTGAAAGCAGGGAGAAGAACCCATTAACACTGACAGGAAAAGGAATCGACAACCAACCATTAGTGCCACGACGCCTTCCGTGGGGGGGACCCAGGCCCTCGACGTCGCGAGACGGAGTGCCCGAGTTCCCTTCCCCAGCCCCTGGCGGGTAAAACTGAATGCTCGGTCGAGCAGCACGCTGGTCTTCCAGCACCTCTGAAAGCCATCGGTCTTCGTATCGAGGAGAAGAGATTCACGTCGGGTTCACCATTTTTCTGTTTCGGTGCGGATGTGCGTCGGGTTACGCTGTTCCGCCAGGACACGTTCGCGCGTGCACCCGTCGACCCGAGGGGATAGGCGCGCGACTTGTGGTCCCGCAGTCCCGCTTTCCAAGGGCGGGCGGCATCCGTCCCTTATTCAGGGGCGTCTGCTCCTTGATCGAAACCGGGATGATGTGATGTCGGCTCCTCCTTCCGTGGACGTCTCCTCGGAACTCGTCGCCTAATCCGGGTCTCCCTCATAGATTTAAGAATGTTCGTGAATCTTGTTCCCGGCGCCATATCTTCATAGACACCGGTTAATTACGCCGCTCCCGCCCGGACTCTCCAAGGAGTCCGGTCGGGGCAGCAACCTGCGGTGAGGAGACCGGGTGGCTCTGGGTGTCGGGGGCGTGTCTTAACACTGCGCCTCTGCATGTCTGCCTTCCGTCCCTAATAGGGCTTCTCGAAGGCGTGATGGCCTGAGGCATCCCGCACTGGGTGCGGGGAACTGTGTTACCTGAGGTTTTCCTCAGCTTCCCATGTTTAACACGGGGTATGCCGCGAGTTTAACGTCCAGCGGGGACGGCATCGGACTGATCAACACGAGGAGTGGATCAGATGACAGAACCCCTTGCGGGGAACCTCCGACGCTGGGGCCAGCACATGGGTGGCTTCCCGAGTGAAGTGGAGAGGGATGAAATGGCATGACCCCACCGGGATGTGGCGGCCCGGGTAAGGATCAGGGTGGATGATGGAGTGAAGAGCTTGGACCCGTAAGGGCTTCCTACGTACCGCGCGTTAGCGCGGATCAAAGTCAGCGTAGTTCGAATATACAGTTTAACGTCATGCTGGACGTCGGCAAGCCGACTCACAGGGAGATCGAGGCCGCCGGGCGGAGGATTGAACCGAACCACCTCGCACAGAGGGGGAGGGAACGGCCGGGTGGATCACAGTTTAACGTCATGCTGGACGTTGGCAAGCCGACTCACAAGGAGATCGAGGCCGCCGGATGGAGGATTGAACCGAACCACCTCACATAGAAGGGGATGGAACGGCCGGGTGGATCATAGTTTAACGTCATGCTGGACGTTGGCAAGCCGACTCACAAAGAGATCGAGGCCGCCGGATGGAGGATTGAACCGAACCACCTCGCACAGAGGGGGATGGAACGGCCGGGTGGATCACAGTTTAACGTCATGCTGGACGTTGGCAAGCCGACTCACAAGGAGATCGAGGCCGCTGGATGGAGGATTGAACCGAACCACCTCGCACAGAGGGGGATGGAACGGCCGGGTGGATCACAGTTTAACGTCATGCTGGACGTTGGCAAGCCGACTCACGAAGAGATCGAGGCGGTGGGGAAGCACAATGGAGATACACACATGCAGTCCCCCATGGAGCGGATTCATAGGTGAATCGACGCAAGTGTGAACCCAGGAGGGGTCCACTGATGGACGAACCGACGTAAATACGACCGGGACGACCAGGTGGCGGGCTTGAACCTCGGAGAGGCTTCCTATGTACCCTGTTTAGAAGACAGGGATCAAAGTCCACGTAGTTCGTTCTGTTTGTAACACTCTACCCCCGTGGGTGAAGGCCACTCCAATCCCGACATCCCTGCAGAGACGAGCGGGTGGGGGCCACATCCAAACCGGGAGGACCCTGCGTGCGAGGCACGGGATCAGGTGATGCGGACGGTTTAACGTCTTGCCGGACGAAGTACAGTTTAACGTCGTGTGTTGAGGATGAAGCGGACGGTTTAACGTCTTGCCGGACGAAGTACAGTTTAACGTCGTGTGTTGAGGACGAAGATGCTTGGAAGTTTAACGTCTTGCAGCGCGGACGATATGCCAGGCAGTTTAACGTCGTGCAGCTTGGACGTATGCAGTTTAACGTCGTGTAGGACGTTGAAGCCGCCGGTAGGTCCGTGTCACTTCGCGCGAGCCTGGAAGGCTGCACGGAAAGACAACGTACGGTGCGGGCACCTGCGATGAAGATGATCGGGCGCCACGCAGGCAGGTACACAAAGGGGGTCCAAGGGGGCGGCCCTGGCGGTTTGCGTGCAAAAGAGGAGCTTTGCGCACAATACCTCGGGTCGGCGCGCAAAATGGGCGGGCTGGCACGCAATTGGGCCAGCGCTTTGCGCGCGGAAGGAAAAGATTGCGCGCACCGGGCTTCAGATAGCGCGCGGGGGCAACGGATCATTCTTTAATGAATGACCACTTAAAAGAGGGGGGGTGCGCGCAATCGGGCGGGATTGCGCGCACCCTGGGGCAATTGCGCGCAAGAGGCTTCTTTTGCGCGCAAAGGCCTTAGGTTGAAGAATTATTCAAAGGAAGGGGGGCTCAAGGGATTACGCGCGAAGGCGAACCCCGAGGCCTTATTGCGCGAAAGAAAAGCGGTTACCTGAAGATCGGCATTGCGCGCGGAAGGGGTTGGATTGCACGCACGAGAGACCTTTCGAATTCTGGAAACCTTCAAAACGTCGGGGGTCGCCTTATATTTATAGGCAACCCATGGCGCGGAATCCAGGACGCGGGCGCGAAATTCTCTTCGCGGGCGCGGAATCGGGACCTGGCGCGCAAGGGAGTCGCGGGAGCTCGGGGCGCGCAAAATTGTGTGCCGGCCCTGCAGATTGCGCGCATCCCGGGAGGATTGCGCGCCGCGACTCAACTTTGCGCGCGGACCTCTAAAATTCCGCGCAAGTCCTCCGGGCCCTCCGGAACGTGCTTCTGACTCCATATATGACCTCGCTTTCCGCATCCGGAGCTTCGTTTGGGATCAACGGACTTTTCCGGCGTCTACAGAGTACATGTGCCAGTATAAGGACATGACCACTATACACAGCTGTGACCATGTGGATCAGGTAGGGTATCATGGGTCCCTACACAACTTGTACACCTTCTACATGTTATTTATACATATACTTACATTTCATGTAAATCTCTTCCACATAGGTGGAGTTGGATATATTTGGACACACCGTGTACCCCTTGGTACACTATGTGTACACCCTGGTACATGATGTGTAACCCTGGTACATGATGGGTACCCCATTAAATAGTGTTCTTATCTCTTAGATTCTTTAGTTTAGACCAATATATGTTGTTTTTTTCCTTTATCATTTCCCTCAAGGGTACAATGATATATTACATCGATATCACTAGATTATGATTCCTCAAGAGGCTGTGTCTCAAATAGAGTTGCAGTGTCTCTCCATGAGAATGAAATTTCATCCTCTATCATCCTTATTTCCTAGATGGGTTTTGTGGACTCAGTGCGACCTTCATGAATTAGGAATTGATCCTCCATCTAGAAGGTCATGTCAGTAGGGTTTGTTGTATCATTGACATATGATCCCCTACGTAGCGGGTTGATCCAGGATGGGTTAATGGTGTCCCCCAACAGGTCTACACATAGCCCCAAATCACTATATTAGGGTCTTATTGGACTTCAAACGTTTATTAGGTGGCTCTAAATGATATATACCTCTTCATTGAGTGTCTCTAATGATTTATGTGCTCGTGGAGTGAATTCTCATAGAAAGATCATTTCGTTGAGGATGATCTTATGGCTGCTAGTTGTTTATGACCTACTCATGGCATGATGTCTTACTTGAGTATAATCATTCTGATTGGGAAAACACCCCACTTTTTATATTCCATTGCTTTATTATATTTTAATGAAATAAATATCTTTATATATAGATTTTCATCCCAAGCCATTTGATTCAACACACCAATTTGAATCTATTTTAAATACTAATAGTTAAATCCTTTAATCCAAAATTTATATTCAAGTATCTTCAAAACAATTTATATATAAAAAATTTAATTAAAAAGGACTATAGCATGTTAAAAAAAAATTAAAATAAAATGTAAATTTAAAATAATCTTACTATCACTTTTAAAATTAAATAGATGACCCAAAGCAAGGTAAAATAAAAACCCAAAAGGATCCTTTCTAAAAATGAAACATGTCAAATAATCCATTCAAGTATTACATCCATGAAGGATCTATGTATAATCAAAATCTCACACAAAACAAGTAAACTGATCAGAACTACAGAGAAAAATACCATGACAACACTAAAGAACAAGTCACATCCCTTGTAGTCACATAGAAATATTTTAGAATAAAACATATTAGGAGTTCCCTACTATCATGATCCATAACATAAGCTCTATCAATAGATCCCTCAATCTAACAACCATGAGTATTTACAATAGATTCCTTATTCAAGTGAGACACTCTCCCTATTTGAAAAACCATATAAAATAGGGCATTAACTTCTCTATATCTCTACCTAGGATTCTATGAATTCCCATGAAATATATAAAAAGAGTAGATAACTCAAACAATAACATTGAAGAACATAATGCACTGGAAAAATAACTTAAACCACAACTTTCACACACTCAACAAATACAACCATGGTAACATTTACATCTCATCACATAGAGTATAAGGTTTTTTATTAGGAAAATATTTTTATCAACAAAATTTAAATTAGATTCTAGAGTGTCTCACACACACTTACCTATTTCAAAAATCATTCAAAATTGACAAAAAATTCGTCATTAAAATTACATGGGATTCCAATTCATCTCTTTCATTAGTTTAAAATAGATCTTCAAAACACTATTTAAAAAACATTCCATTTAAATAACTCTTGGAAAAGTTCTAGAGAATAGTTACTTATAAAGATGTTTGGTGGGGATCATGCCATTATAGACTGTGATGATTGTTTTCACCCTCATAGGACATTGCGATCATTTCCTTTGTTATAGAGAATTGTTTTTTTGGGATAGTTGGTTTAGACCCTATAACCAAGTTGTGTGACTTGATATATAAGGATAGGTGGATGACCTATAGGCCCTTAGTTTGAATCTGACCCTTGTTGGTCGACGTTCATTTTTTTAGGGTAGCCTACCTGAGATATTGGGCAATGTTTTTGAATTCCTTAATTGTTAGTGATATTTGGTTTATGCTCATTTTTTTATCGATCCACCATTAGTGCATGGGTTTTTCATTATAGGCATGTTTATGCCCTAATATTTTGGAATGCTCCTAGGGTAATTATTTTTTAGGACCAGCTATGATTAGAAGGATTGTTTGGGTTCCTGGCCTAGTTGACCATTATTTCTTTAGTTTCTAATGCAGTCATAGAATGTGTATATTATCATGATTTTTACAGCACTAGGTGATGGGTGATCATGGAATAAATCATAGAATAGGTGAGGTGCAACAGTTTGAATAATATTTCTATAAGATATTCTTGCATTATATGAATTAAATTAACTGTATAATGATCATCTTAAACTTTTAATGGGTGAATCTATAGAGTGTGAGTCATGAGATAAAGACATATGATGGATTTGTGTTATGATGATTAAATTTTAATTGGTGAGTGGATGTGAGAATGTTGAGGTCCGATGGATTCGATGAATTTTCATGGAAACATGTCATAATATTTGGGGTTAGGTGGTGAATGTCTCAACTTGGTAGAGGAGAAATTAGGGGTAAATGGGTTATTATACAAATGATAGACACATGGATGGACCAAAATATTATTTTTTGTGATGTGGGGTGAAAATTTTTGGTTAAAAGTGAGTTGTACTATTTTTTTGTGACTCTGGGTTAGAGAGATATTTTCAAAATATTTGGTTGAATCAAAGTGTACTCATGGTAAGATAAAACCATGATCTATCTTGATGGACTCATATGTACAGTAAGATAGAATCCACCCTAAACTGGGATTCAATTATTTTAAAAGTTCTTCCCTACATGTTAAGGTTACGCTCGAGGGGTGGCTAAAGGTAATCCATAATGTGGGAGTACTGTGTTGTCTATTTGAGGGTGGTGAATATCATTTTCCATTTTAATTCAGCCATATCATGGGTTATTCAACTCGGATTTTGTGTAGAGTTTATAATAAGGATATTTCTATAGTAGGGAGTACTTGATCAGTTGTAGTTAAATGTCATCTATTTAAAAGATAATTGTTATCTCTATAAAATAGTAAATTGGATCGAATAGATATTTTTTTTTATAAAAAATCATGTTAAAGGAATGTTTGATTGTCTTACCACTAGGATTCATGGGGAGGAGATGTTTTATAGTGGGGATATTGTAAGGACATGTGTTCTTTCTGAGTGCAATTAAGAGTTGAAATTGTAATTTTTTTTATTTTATTTGAATGTGAGGGGTAAAATAATTATTTACCATAAGAATATAATCTTTTATATTTTTTAGGACCACTTCATTGGTCTAGAAATTGGTGTTTACCCTAGGAAAGGTGTTTGGTGGCATTCTAAGTTGTTTTAATTTTAGTTGAATAATTAATAATTAATATTTAATTATGTAAATGTTAATTTATTAAATTAGGTTTGTTAAGTCATATCATTCGAATGGCAGGCCAGATTAAGATTGTTTTCTCTACCGCTGAGTCCAAAATATAGAGTTATTCTTAGGAGAGGCATTAACCTTGTTTCGGCATTGGGGCTAGCCCAAGCCCCCTTTTTCTTCTTTTTTCTTTTCTTTTCCATTTCATTTCTTTTTATTTTTTTTCTTTTATTTCTGTTCATTACTCCTTTTCAATTTTCATGGACTACAATCTATGGGTTCCAAATTCACATGATAGAGAGAGGGAGAGAGAGACACAGAGATAGGAATGTGGTAACTACCATGGAGATGAGGATGCCCTAGATCATCGTTCGGCAACCGTGGGCTATAGTAATGGGCGAAGCTTTTGTAGATTCATCCTTATGGTAGAAATTTTTAATCATCCAATTAAATCCCCATAGTTTATTTTTTTTCAATTTCTTAATACTATTATATGATTATGTTTCTCTTTTGTTACTAACATATTACTTCTTGGGTGAAAATTGGGGTTTTAGAGCGATTCAACAGTTTTCTGTTTGGGAAAATCCATTTACATGGTGTGTAGTTTTGGTAACACATATAGTGTACTCATCATTTTTTGGGAAGGGGATCATTTTAATGTCCAAACCATGTATTAGGGTGTAAAATCCATCTATTGGGACTCAAACATGTAGCTGAGTACCCGAACATGCTACCCGTGTTTGGGTACATGGTCAACCAGAGTACATAGGCAAACCCCGCATGTGTCGAATGTTGTGAAGAATTACATGGCCAGTCCAGGTACATGGAAAATATGTTTGAGGACATGGGAAGCTACCTCATATAGCATACACTCCATTTACCCACCAAACAAAATGTTTATATGGGCTTTTATAGGATAATTCTAGCAAGACTACATGCCTAGGGTGGCATTTAGGAGTACATGAAATGTGATCGAGGACACAAATCATTTACTTCCCCATTTTCTACCCACATTGGGGTTTTCATGTCATTTTACGTGGATCATATTTGGGATAAGATGATTTTTTTGAGTATGTTTTTACTTATTTGACAACAGTAATTCCTTTAATTTGTTTCGAGGACTCCGGGGAGGTGTTTCATTCTTTTCCAATGTGGAGAGATTCTACCTCCAGTAATAATATCCAGTGTCTCCTATGATTAAGACCTATTTTGAGATACAAAATGAGCTATATATCTTGACAAAAGATTTTTTTATATTTCCTTTGAGGATTTATCACTTTTGATATGTTCCCTTCTATACTATGATCCCATGACACTATATGTTAATGAGGATCCCATGTAAGATTCATCTTCATATATTTTTACCTAGAAGATCCCATGTAGGATGCCTTTGTCTTTTTCCTATTACCATGTGTTCCCTAGGGGATTTTTGTTGATACATGTTGAGCCAGGAAATCCCTTGTATGATCCTTTCTATAGTTATCCATTCATAGAATCCCATTTACGATGCATATTCATTCGTATGTGGTTGTTAAGGGTCCTTGTAGGATTTCCTTTCTCATGTACCTTTCGGAGGATCCCATGTTGGATGCTTATATTGATTACAATTTCAGGGATCCCATGTAGTATTCCTCAATTCTCATTTTCTTAAATGGATCCCTAGCAGAATGATATATATTGTGTATGTACCTAAGAATACCAAGTAGGAAAACACTTAATGTTTTGACAAGACGTACCCATCATGTGCAATTTTTTTTAGTAACCATGATATAGTACATCAAGTTTGGGTAGATATGATATCAGGTGTCACCTTAAAACCTACTTCAAACACATAAGCCCATGAGGATATGGTATTACCGTTGTTTTTAGGCATCCTACCATCATCATTATTTCTTTATAACTTCCCTTTTTATTCACGATGCAATAATTATAGCCATAGTTGATTCCATATTGTTGGTTGTTGGGCCAGACGTGAAAAATATTTCTTTCTCTTTAGGATTCGCAGACATACTTCATGTGATCTAGATTCCGATCATTGTAATTTTATTTTGTTTATTGGTATTTCCATATGTGATTATTAGAATCCAACTGTTGATCCCCGTTCTATGATATACATACATGTAATCCCATAAAATTATACTCATGGAATATTCCACTCTCCCGAGTTATTAGGATGATTATTCTATACTTATCTTGTGGGTAAAATTAGGATGATTAAAATCTCATCAACCTAAGGTTGTGGCTAGATGATTATGTTCTCATCAACATGGGGTCTATATAGGATGATTATTCTCTCCTCGTCTTATGGATAATAGAGGATAACTATACTTTCCTCAATTTTTCATATGATGAGTATCTCCAGAAGTTCTCTATGTGATCAGGCTTATGATCCCATTCGTTTTTAGGGTGGTTGAGATTTGTGTGTCATGCATTTTATTAACATTCACTTATAGATCTCATGTGTTGGGAATGACGTCTCACTGATGAGATATCCTAGAGATCGTATAAGGGTTAGAATCGTATGGTTCATCCGAGTCACAATCCAATGAACCCCTAAATATAAAGACATAGATCACATTCATTGGGAAGGATTTACATGGAATGATAATTAGGACATCATTCTCAGTTCCCAATTATTGGATTTCCATATATACTTCCCAATAATAAATTATTAGAGTGATTTTAGTTGAGTACATGTGACCCTATATATAGGATGAGTATCCACCTCTGGTGACATAGCTTGCTCAGAGACATTTCATCATTGGCCATTGTCTACATGATAATAAATATTACAGTCCCAAAGATTAACATAATTATACACATCCTATGTGACATGTCATCCATCTCAATGCCCTTTTATAGAATTTCCAAGAGATTAGGATTACGGACCCAAGGATTTAATTCTGGGTGGTTTTTTGTTATTTCCATCACATTAATCAAGAATAATTGTATTTAATGTATATATGTATAGGTATAGTACTATACGAGTATACAAAAATATATATAGACACCCTTGGTGGAACGTTCCAAGTTTACTAGTATTTTGGACCTGATTTTCCACTATAGTTTCACGTTAATGTCTTTACTTATGTTTTAGGTTTTGTCTTGGCTAGGCTGAGCATATTGAATTTCCATACACTTATAGAAACGTTTTTTATATGTTTATCATTGGGGTGGCCTAGTGAGATCATTTCTCACCCCTATATGTGAAACATTGTATACATGTAGAACTTTTGTCTAATTTTTAGGGTGATCCCAAGTGTATGGTGGATAGGTTTGACAACCAAAGATACATGTTTGGCTAGAGGTATATGTGATGGTTCTTCTAATTTGGATACTAGAGTTCAACAGTGTTTAGAGACCAGGGATGTGGTTTGGCTCATAGTTAGTAGTTGATCCCGGTAATTTAATTAATGTTTATTTTATACACTTGGATATGTTAGGTTAGACCATTGGGTGACCAGTTTTTTATATATGACATAGATATTTGGGATTTTATAGTATTTTATTTTATTCTTATAGAATGATATATTTTAGTTAATTTTATACTTCCACACTCAAATTATTTAATATTTTAGATTTTATTTTTCTATTTCTTCTATTTTGATACATTAAAATGAGGGAATATTCTTTCCACTATCATACCCTAGGCCGTTGTTTCTAGTCGGTGGACTCTTTCATATGGGGAGCTACGTTGGAGGCCTAATAACTAACTGGGTAAATGCATCATTTTAGTGGCATTTGAATTGGGATGTTACTAAACAAAATTAGGTGGGGGTATAAACATTCTGATTTAGACACAAACAGACTTTCTATATTCCTAGAATTTAACTAATGATATATTTTAATCTAATTGGAAATATAATTTGAAAAATAGTTTTTCCAAATCAAAAGCAAAGGAAAATAAATATCAATATCATTTTAATTTTTTTAACAATCCATTATATTTTACATCAACTAAATTAATCAATTTAAATATATATTATCAGACCAAGTAATATCATCCAACACAACTATTTGAAACCATTTTAAGAACCCACATTTAAATCCTTAAATCCAAAAGGAGTATCAAGCATCATTTAAAAAAATTTAAACAGAAAAATTTTAAAAGAAAAAGGGGTTGATCGTGGTAATTTTTTTAAAAATGAAAATACACATTAAACGTAAATTTCTCAACACATTGAATAATAAACCAAAGACTAAATCCAATGTAAAAGATAAACACACAAGGAACTTATAAAAAAATTAAACATTCCATATAAACCAATAAAGTATGACTTCCATGAAATAAATAATATGGGATGAAAACATGGAATAAATATATAGGGATCCCTAATTTCATCCTAATAATGATCAGTGTATCATAGGAAATATAGTATGATACAAGTAACATTATATGGACTGGTGATAAAGAATCCCGAGAAACAGTAAATAACATGTCACTTCCTTAGTAGTCTTGTATACCCCTTTCAAAGGAAAATATCATGGGAGTTCCCTTCTAACCTAATTCAAAACAGATTCTCTAACATCTTCTCTATCAATCTAACAACCATTATTCATTAACAATATACCTTATTCTAGTGACGCACTATACCTATTTGGTACACCATCCAAACTATGGATTTTACTTATCTGGATCACAACCTTGAATCCGAATAATTATGATGAAATATATCAGATAGATATTATAAATTGAGAAATCAAGAGGATCAATATAATGTATTAGAAAAATAAATCCCACATCACATCTCATACCCTCATGAGAAACAGAACGGGTAATATTTCCATCAAATCACATAGAATATATCATAATTCATTATAAAAGAATTTTGATCAATCAAATTGAAAAGGGTCTCAAGATGGTCTCACAGACATAAAAATTTCAAAAATCAATTAAAATTCGAAATTATCAATTATTAAATTCGATTGGGATTCCATGTAATCTATATAATTGGTTTAAACTAAAAGATCAATCCATTTTTTCTAAAAGTATTCATTAAAATTATTCTTGAAATCATTTTAAGCATTTTTCTTATATAAGAATATTAATACGATTTTAAAATAAATTTATTGAATAAACAAATATAATTTAATTTTAAAAGGATAAAAACACCTTTTAATTTATCTCTCAAACCATGTCAATCCAAACAACTTTTAAAACGCAATTTTAACACTAAAAAATCATGAAAATCCTTTAAGATTACATGAAATTGAAATTTTCATTAGAAACTTCTTGTAAAACCATTGATAATACACATTAAAAACTAAAAACCCCTTTAAAATCCTAGAAAACACTCATAAAGGCCATTTGATTATTTTATTAATCACATAGTTTGCAGATTTTGTTTAAATGTAATTAAAAGAAACTACTAATGTAGTAAAGAATGTATTTTTCTATGAAAACAAAAAATTTATCTCCTATAAATCCAATAAACACGCAAATCACTATTATTATAAGATTAAAATATATATATAGAACCTAGTATATGAATAATTAAAAAAATAAATTTGGATCCTGGGGAAATATAACAATGTTTAACTTAAAGGAGATGGAATGCATCACATTTGTCAGATAATTCACCCATAAGAATTTCTATATCCCTACGAACATTAAACACTGAAACCCTAATTTAAAAACCACTCTAAACCCTAATTGTGGATATTGAAATAGTAGGATTATCTAGTGGGAATTAGAATAATGAAAAACTGGGTAATGATCAAATCATAATGGATTAATGTGGAGAGGACATGTTTACCATAGATTATTTCATTAAATCTAAAGAGGACGTGGTTTACATCAAAGGATAAAGATAGTGCCAAGTGAAAGTAAATAATAGAAAAAGGTATAGTGGATTTTCTTGGTCATCCAACATGAAAAATAGAGGGGGTTATAGATATGGTTTATTTGGTTTTACGGGATTGAATTTGAATGTGAAAAAAAATTATTTCTTAAAATAATAAATCCTTAGGAAACTAACATGTCTAACCCTTGGGTTTAGCAAGACATGAAGTAACTATGAGACGAAAATGGGATACTAAATATAGCCTTACATGATTTCTTATAGGGCCCAACAAGGTTTAACTAGCTATGTGCTAACCAATCCATTATGAACTATTAAAATTACAACATTTCCACATGGGCACCACATGACTTACCCAATAATTATTCCCTTAAATACTTTCAGAAATTAAAATCAGAGGCTAAAAATTTACTGAAACACATGAATCTCTAATTAATATAATATAAAACCGAAATAATTAAACTAACATGTATTAGTCAAAATTATTCTAACCATTCTATAGTCTACCCCTATAAAATCTTTGGACAATAAAGGCATATGAAAAAGACATTGAAGAAGTTTTATATTAAGAAAAATGATTGAAACTAAAAACCACAAAAACTAATAGTACAAGATATAAAAAAATATAGAACTAATATAGGTCTCCCCAATTTTTTATAATTTATATAAATTGGTGAAAATTGAAAAATAAAAACCCCTCAAGGTGAATAATAATTAAAAACCTCAGTTACTCCCAAAAAAATGGGAAATTCTTTAAACCACTACAAATATCAACATTCGCTGAAATACTGATCCAAAACCTCATATATACACAAATATTATAATCAATATTTAACAATGCTGGCACAGTTCTATCCCAATTCACCATTCCTACACATGGATAGTATACCTCAACTACACAAGCATCATTTAATGGAATGATATAAAATAATTTACACCCCCAAGTGCATAACACAAAAAATAAAATAGTTTTTTATATATCATCCAAAAATTATCTTACCGCAATTAATATAATCTAAAATCATGAACCAATCCCATCCTAATAAAAGAAAAAATCAAAATTATCAAATTGAACATAAAAAAAATATTACCTCAATTCACATGAAGAAAAAAAATTCTCCATGAAAAAACAACTTCTGGAGAAAAGGTAAATCACCAAAAAAAAATTAAACTAACAATAATAAAATCAAACGAAACACAACATAATTGACTCAAACCTAGTTTATAAAACAATAAAATATGTTAACTTAAATACCCACTCATGGAATTCCACACATGGTGCACAAAAAAATCCAATAAATATCCTACAACTTCAAAAACTAGAATACATTTGTCCTAGAACCGTAATAACCAATAAGCTTTCCAGTTATGAACCATCTGAACCATGAAATCTAAAATAAGTTCCACAGAATTACTCAAAATATAATATTAATATTTTACATAAAACCACTAAAAGCATAAGAAAGAAGAAGATAATACAACATATCACATGTACCAAAACAAAACCCTTCAATCCAAATTGGATAAAAAAGATCCTATGAAATACATTTTTAGAAACCAATTTTCACCTGGGGAGGAGATCATAACACGTTGTGTGGCTCATTCCTATATAAATAACGTCAAAATTTCATGTGTAAGGGGATTTGTTACTTCTATTATCTTTTATATGCAACTATATATTTAGTATGTTTTATCCCACTAGATCACAATGGAATTGAAATAATAAATATTTGAACTGGATAAATAAATTGATATCGATTGTTCACTATTGCATCCAGTTTTTCTCGATGGTGTGATATCTATTCTTTTTTTTTTATTATTTCATTCTTGATGGAAATTGGTAATGAATGTAAAGACACAATTAATTGATAATTGTTTGGACAATGATAAGGAGGCATGTGAATGAATCTGATTGTTGTTGTTGTAAATTGAAGCTAATAAATTTGATTCAGTAATCATGATTAATCAATTTGCTAAATCATACTGTTTATCGTTCCCATAGTTGAAACCTTCAAATACAAAATTGGATAATTCATTATGGATTAATGTATTGGTTTTTTGATAAAAGAAAATTCCTTTTAGGGTTTTGAGTTACCCTCTTTCTGATTTAAGGTCCTAGAGCCCAATTGATATGATATTTTTTTTCATGATGCTGGTGTTGTGATGTGAGACCGGATGGCTATTATGATAGGTGGGAGAATGGAGGCCTATTGGTTGTGGTAGTAGTTGACACCTAGAGTAGATAGATTCATCAATTTTTTCATATTGGCGTCAGGGAAGACACTGAGGATGATGGAACATGTTAGATGTGAATATTTGGATGATTGCTGATTCTTGTTGGTTTTTTATCTTCATTACTTTCCCCTTTTCTCCAGGTAGCTGGTTTTCTTACCCTTCTTTAAAAAGGGGAGAAGAAACATGGGGTTTTTTACTTGATTTTCGTTTTTATATTCTCGAGGGAGGATGGGTTGATTCTCTTTCTATAGGTGGAAAATATTTCAAGGCTATTTAATCTACTCACCATGTTGATCCCCCTTTTGTTTAGTAGATTAGAATGTCATTATATAATACCTGGGAATATGGGAATGTAATAATATTGTTAATAAATGATTCAATAAATGATGTAAACCCAAGGGGTTTGAGCTTGTTGGGACGCAATGTTGAGGATACAATTTAAAGGGATATGGGTCTTTAAATGTGATGCTAATGAAATATAATGAGGAATTTTTAATGATTAATTAATTTTTAAAAAATTAATTAAAATAAAGTGATATGGATAAAAATGGAATGAAAAAATGTAATAAATCTTTTTAAATGTTTGTGTGCTTATAAAATGCATAGTATTAGAAGTGGAAGTCAGGAGTCCGAGAGATGTTAGTTGTAGTTGAGTATAAGACTAGGTTATGCCCATTTTTTGTTTGTGAGCTATAGTATATGCTGTAATTTTTGTGTTTCTATACTCTACTCCACCCTGTCAGTGTGGGAAACTGACACCCCAGGGATTTGGATCACTAGGGGTGTTTTCCCCAACATTCTGGTGGGAGGATAGATGGCGGACAACCCCATTTGGCCCTCCTCTCTTCTCATAGTAGTTACAGGTGCTGGTAAGAACATCATATAGTTTTTCCCATATATGTGAATAGAGGTATTTAATGTCTTGTGGTTATTCACACACATTTATTATGGATATAGTTTCTTATGGACTACTATAGGTGTAATCTATATAGGCTTTGATGGCTTGAGGATCCTTACTCTGTCTATGGGAGTTAATGTCTTGAGGTTTAATTCCAAAATAATGATACATGTTATGTGTGTTGTGGTCGCTCCCATGAACAATCATGTTACATTGAAAATGTGGATGCGGTGGTTTTTTTTACATGAGGTGAATGTTGTGGTGCTTCACCCAGGTGTCTACGGGCAATCCTTTTTAGGCAGAGATTCTTAGGACGTGCAATGTTGGGAAACATCGGCATACCAGTTGGGAAGTACTAGTGGGTTACCCTTGATATTATTTATTATATTATATAATCTAGCATACGATACTTTGTGGGAGTAGCCATGGTGAGGATGGGTACATAATATACATTTTTTGGTGACGAGTTAGTTTCACTTGTTGTTCCCTATACTTTCACATGCATTTTTTACATTTTCATGAGGGATTCAGGGAGGATACTACAGAGTATACTATGATACTCACCCTATATATATATAAAATGTATTTCAGGTCACTTGGAGCATGTTTGATATCTAGCTGGTTCCTACTAGCTTGGGTTTGTAGGAGTTGTTCGGGATAGTGGTTGCTATTATTTTTTTACTTTATTTGGTACATACAGTTATCCACTTTCTTTTGTAGTAGTTTTTCATGACATTACAAATTTATACATGGGAGATAGTTTATATTTAAGTCTAAGTTGGAGTTCTTTGGTGTTTTAATTATCTCTCTCTTTCACATGTGCTCTCTTGGAGGGAAATGGCTCCAAATATTGTGTTTTCTATACCCTCGGTGCTAGTCGCCATCCCTGGCCCTACTAGAGGCAGGACTCATGGGTCATTATCCATTTTCTAACATTGTTATCTAAGGAGGGGTACACCTTGTTGGGAGGGGGTCATGACAAAATACATAGAGGTTACCATTATGGATAGAGGTTTTGAAACTCGACACCACCTCCCTTAATTTTATGGAAAAAAAATTGGTATCACAACTAATTTCATTATAATGGATGATTGTATCACTTTTTTTAAAAAATGACTGATATTTTAGTTTTATAAATTTATAAAATTGAAAATGGGGGTGTTTTAATTAAAATTATCATAATTAATCCTATAATAATCTCTATCATCACAAAATAAGTTATTTTGAATATGCGAATGCATATTTTGGTTAAGTAATCATTCATGTGATGGGTACCAAAAATAATATTAGAACTTATAGACACATTTTAGTGATAAATTTCTACCGAAAAATATATTTAATGGACTATATCTTCAAGGAAAATAACTATATTTAATATATTATTTCTATTTTTACTACTTATGCTTATATCTATTTTTCAATTGTATCTTAAAATTTCCTTATGTTATCTTAATTATTACACAATGATTCATTTACTAAATCTATATATTGAATTAATTTGGGTATAATAATTATTATTTACATGGTGTTTGAACCTGTTTTCTAAAATTTTGAATGTATAGGTAAAATGAGATGATTCATTATTTTTGTGGTCAGGTTTCTTCAAAATTTAAAAAAACATTTAAACTATCCATTAACATATGGATCAATGGTTTAAAGGTAGATACAATTTTTTAGATAGTAATGTGTTTCAGATTTATTTTCCTATTGTTTTAAATTCATTTACCCCGAATAATTATTTCCCTTTATTTATATACTGTGTTATTTATACTCTTCCTTCATCAAATCATTTTATTCTCAGCGTAATTACAATATGTTAATTATTTATGTCTGTTATGGATTGATGATTGGTAAATACATGAATACGACCACCCCTTCCCCTATCATATTTATTATTATTCAATAAAAATATGAGAATAAATCTATTCAGAGTGAGAACTATGTTCCTCACTACCCTGTATACTTTAAGGAACTCTTTACCATCATAAACCTAATAAAATATCCAAATATTTTAATAAAGTACGTCAAACTAGAAATAAAATTAATTCATTTGTTACTATAGTATTTTGATCAATTTATAATTTTCTCTTTATATATATAATTTATGGTCATACAAATCTGATACTCATTGAGCATGGAAGATTTAACATTAATTATGAAATAACACAGATCACTCTAGGATTTTATTACGGTTTCATGTATAACTTATTTAATTTATATTATTAGATAGTTGTCACATGGGTGATAATTTTCACGTTCATGTAAAAAGGGCTATTTATATGGTAAGGGTGACATATATTTATATCCATGACTTTATTCTAAATATTTTCTTTTTAAGTATCATAGAATTTATGTAAAAATAAATTCAGTCTATCCTAAATAATTGGTTCAAGGTTATTCTCATACCATCTAAAAGAGTGATATCATGTATTTTCTTTTGTGTATTGATTAAAGATATAAATATAATAATAGTTCGTATACTACAGTTTTAGATAATCTAATTGATGAGAATATTATCTGTCATATTGATAAATAAAAATAATGAAATGATGGATGAAATAAAAAAATTATCTCCAAGTGGTATACCATATAGTTCGAATTTATTTGAATTAATGTCTTTTTTTAATCATCTTGGTCATCTTTTAACAACACCTATTAAATTTGGTGTAGGATTTATTAATGATGATTCCATTATTCTAGAAATATCTACTCCTTAGAGGAATAAATTTCCAAGTAATTCATTATAATATAATTATGAAGGATAAAAAGATAATAAAATTGTTTCAGGTAATTCGATGTAGAGAAAGATTACAACACATGTAATTATTACACAAGATATGAAGGAATCAAAAAGTGTTTTCACACATTAACATTACATTCCTAAAACCTTATTTTTTTGAAAATAACAAACACACTATTTCAAAATCTACCATCTTTTCCCTTCCAAAAACATTATTACTCCACCATAATTTTTTTCCATTTAAAATCCAACAATCCCATCCAACCATTGTGGATCTTTTTAAAATCATCCCTAATTTAGAGACTCCCTCATAGTTATGTTTTATGTCCTCTATATCCTCAGTATATACCACCATACCAATCATTCAACCCATTATTCCTTATATAAATATAATTATTCTTATTATTATGCAACATATATTTAATTATACTAGTATACCCTCTCTAATCATAGACTCTAGGATCAATCTTCTATTTTTTGATAGTTCCAATTATTATTCATTTCCATGAATTTATCCATTAACAATTTATCAAACCTATAAAAAAATCAAGGAATGTGTCAGGATATCCTTTCGATTTAAATATTCATGGATCTAAAAAACCAATTAAATATAAAAATATGTCTCTTTGGATCATTATTATGGCTCCACATACAAACCAAAATCCCCAACATAGCATATTTATTCCTTATCAGACCAATATATCCATCCACCAACTTCCCACTACCCACAATACTACCAAAATAATTTCAAAACCTTTTTCAAAAAAAATAATTCAGTTTAGTAACATAAACAAATAGAATCTATGTAGTCATTTTTCTATAACAAACTACATCCCAAAATTTATATTCTTTAATAAGTAATCATAGACATTTACTTTGATCATTATTCTTCTTCCCTGTTCCCTGTCTTAATGACATTATACATAAATACTTATACCGTGATATTTATAATATTATAAATTAAATTTATATATTTAAATTAATCTCAAAAAAACATTACAATGATTAAATACACTATTATTTTTATTAATGTAATGGCTAGAATATTTTACTATTGATGAATTATTTGAAGGGTTAAACCCTCACTAGACCGATGGAATGATCAATTTAAATTTTTAGTAATGAGCTATAGATGTTAGGACTTAGTTGATGATGAGTGTGTTTTATATCCAAGTTTTGTTTTTCTCATGTCAAATAATGTTTTTGAAAATCACCTAACTTTTATATAGTAGAAATCATATTGGGCGTTGTTTTGAAATGAAATGGACTCACTTTGAAAGTCCATCATAATGAGAAGATGTTGTTTGGAAGAATATGTTTTGATCGGACACACTACATTCTGAGAGAAAGTGAGAATATTTTGCTAGAATTAAGTGGTTATCTTTATCAATATAGATCTGTTGTGGGATATATATTTATTTTTCATAAATAATTGTAGCCTTCATGAAACTGATAAAGTTAATATAATGATGCTATGAAAATACATATTTAATATAAATCATAAATTGATTGGAGAACTTATAATACAAGCCTTGTGAATGAATGTTAGATTGAGGTGATACTAATTGTATTAAAAATAAATGGACCTGAGTGGATGTGAATAAAATTATTATTCCAATCAAAAAGAGATCGTACCTAGATTAATCATATGTAGATTGAAGTGAAGGAAAAGATGGTGTCGATTTACTGTAGCATCTGATCATCCATCAAAATCATAATAAAATTTTCATACCCATAATGGTCGTGATGAGGCTCATAAATAAATAGAACATACATAGAATGATCGTATAAATAAATGAACATATCTAGGACAATTGTACTCAGAACTATCATACTCTGGATAATAATTTTCATAGTATTAATTGATTGAGGCAGATTGATGAATAGAGAAGTAGAGAATGAGATCAAAAATATAGTCAACTACTTCTAAAGGGTTTATTTACACTATAAGATTCTAATTGGGTAAATAGTTGAGGAGAAGATGGTGTTTTATATCTCAATTGGGTCAAGAGAAAATGAGAAATAGCTTGCTAGATGTGTCGTCAAGTTAGAGATTAAATTTAAATTTTTTTTATTTCTTTCAATCATATATTCAAATGAAACAAATCATTTTTTTAAAGAAAATTTGATTCAACAATTAAAATAGGACTCGTCACTTGAAATTGGTCTGGTTATTCAATTGAAGGGCCGAATGAGAAGATGAGGTTTGAAGAAGAATCAGTAAGATTTGAAAATAGATGAAAAAGAAAAAATGAAACTCTAGATTTAATGTAAAATTGATTTTTTTTGAATTTTTTTGATAATGATAATATAATGGGAATCCCACAAAAATTTCTAGGGTCATATATAAAATGTAATATGAACACTATACATTTCATATGATGAATTATTCTTCACTAAAGTTGAGATAGAATCACTGAGTTTTTAGTGATAGAAATAAGTTACCATATTTATCTCTATTGAAGAAATTTTCCATGGGAATAAAATATAGGTGAAGTGAAATTTTCATAACATTGTATTCAACTGATAGTCATACGAAGTGACTATCATATTCAGTAGATCATCTTATTTGGATTCTTAATTGTATTTAGATAATCATCCTATCAGGCTTGATTAACCAGCATCAAGATTTTCGTGATGAGTTTCTCATACTGAGGAAGAATCATACTATGTTTTATTATACACTTGATTTGCAGTGGTGTTGATTAGTTTCATTTGTATTATAAAATAAATCAGACTAAAGGAATTATATCAGTGAGATTTTTACTTGGAAGAATTAAACACAGACAAGCATAGTGATTTTTTCAAAACAATATCCCAGAAGTTCATACCATATTTTTGGAAACACTATAAATAATTGTATTTCATTTGAATACATTTGAGGAATTGAAAAGATGAAAAGCTAACGTGTCTTGATACACAAACATTTTTTTACACTATCTGTGCTAAGAGAGAAAACATGAACTATTGATATTATTTTAATAGTTCTACATGAGTTTAAGGAAATATCCTACATTTTTGAATTTTATGATTGTTTTCTATTTGATTGGGTTGTATTATAGCATTTTAAAACCATACCAAGGATTTAGTTATTATTATTCAGTATTGTACCTTTTAAATAAAAATATTCTAGTGTATGTTGGTTTGAATTGTTTTGAGAAGTGAATATAATATTTAATTGGGGGATAATAACTTTTCATTTGAAAAGAAACATAAAGGAAAAAATTATCACTAATTCACTCCTCCCCTCTCAGTGATACAATAATCCTAACTGGGAACATAAAAATGTTATGGGAGGGTATGTTCCCCTTTTTTATTTTTTTCTGATAGAGAATTTGAATTTCATGATAATTAATGGTATTCTGGTTTTCGATGTAAATAATTATTATATATATAAAGAAAGGATTATTCCTAATATTATATCAATATGTTATGATGTTCTTGGAGATGCAATAGTTAGGTTTCCTCCCATTAATGATAAAGTCCCAATAACACCTGTTGGACTTATGTACTTAGAGAATAATGGATGGGCCATGAATACAATATTATAATCACTTTTTGAAATGGACTTATTAATAGTGAATAGTTCTTCTATAACCAATTATATTTAAGATAAATAGAAAAACATATACAAAGGAAATAAAAATTCTAAGAAAGAAAGGTTAAAAACATAGATATTGCAATATTAAGATTTGAAGATAGTTGAGAATAAATCTTTTAGGGAATTTTTTAGTAGGGTAAATGATTATTTATGCACTATCAAATGTCCAGGTGAATGGTTGAATGATTGTGCTATTAATTGCAATATTTTAAGAATACTTCTTGATGTAATTGAGGAAAAATTTTCTTCTTTGGATGATTGAGAGCCGGAATCATTATCTATAAATGATTTTCATATCACTATCATTACATATGAAATGATAAGAGAGGATGTTATGAAAATAAAGACAAACGTAGATAGAGATATTTCATTAAAGGAAAATAAGAATTAATATTTGATTTATAATCTTATGGAAGATGAAACTGGTGGATATGATTATAACAAGAGGTATGCAAAAATCAAAATGATATTTTATCCTTGTTTTCTAAAAATATAAAAATTTCTATAGTGAAATAAAAAGGGAAACATCCCCTAAATTTTTTTAGAATGTGTAGAATTTAGAACTTTATGGTAATATCTCCTCAATGAAAGAAATTATAGGATAGCGATGAAGAAGAAATAATTCCAAGAAGATCATGGAAGAAATATGGTCATCATAAAAATTTATATTCTATAGGGAACAGAAATAACTTCTTCAAATCCAAAAAAAGATGTATCTAACTATAGATTAAGAAGATGAAGGAAGTTTATTTGAATCTAAAAAATTAGTTGTGTATTGTATTTAAAATACATTCATTATAAAAGTTAATGATGAATAATTTAGAAGAATTATTTTTGATGAAGAAGAATAAAATCAACTCGAACATTTTTTTGAATGGGGAGTTAAAGGATTTACTGATAAAGATTAGAATACTAGAGAAGAAGAACTAGAAATTATAAAATGAATGATAAATAAAAAATCAACATTGGGTTAATGAGAATTTGAATCTCGTTAAAGAGACTGATAATTTGAATATGTGTCATCAAGAGGAAAGAAGTCACAATGGGAACCATTATATGAAGTTGAAAGAAAAACAAGAAGACCTATAACTTGTCCATCAATAACATTTGAAAGATGAATTTTGAAATACAAGCTTCCAAAACGCTATCACTGATGTTGGTGAAGGGAATCAAAATGAAAAATTGAATAAGGTTTAACAAAAGTTACCTTCAAAGGGTGACAAGATTAATGGAATTCTTTATGTAAATTATAATGTTGGGAATGTAATGTATGTGGCCAATGTGATGATTTCAAAAAATAAAAAACATCACGAGTCTGAAAATATTTTATCTGGATCCAAAAAAATTTCAAATACTATTCATTCTATTATGGATGAAAAGAAGAAGAACAATGCATTTGAAAATGTAATGAAAAATGGATAAGATATGAATGTGGCTGAAAAAAATTCATAATTCTGGGTAGTGTGGATGTTCTGGAGGAATATACTCTTTATAAGGTTAGTCCTTGTATTGGGGTGGATTTATAAAATAGAGAATATGTGTTTTTTTAACCAATAACATTTATAATATCCCTTAGGATATGAATGAAAAATATTTATGGTGGTCAATTACCTAAAAAAATATGTTGAATAAGGTTGTTGTAATGAAATATTCAATTAATGAGGTACAGATTTAAAATCGGTTCCAACCCCTACAAAGTATTTTTGATAAATGTGGAAAGCCTAGAAATCATTAAAATCTATGTCTTGTTTTGTTACAGATAGAACAAAATAATATTAATGATTATCACAAGTCGGGAGTTAATAAATAAAATAAAGGAGAAAAAGATCTTGTTGTTGAAACATCATTGAAAGCCAAAAAGGAGAGCAACCATATATACATGATAGTGGATATTCATCTTATATGCTTGAGGACAAGAAGATTTTGAATAATTTAAAATATTTTAAATAAGTAACAGTAAAATTTAGCAATGATGAATCCATGAAAAGAAAAGATGTTGGATCAGCCATTATTGAAAAAGAAAAGATGAAATCCATGAAAACATTGTATGTTGATGGTTGGAAACACAATCTTCTTAGTTTTTAAATCTTTTTTGATGAAGGTAACAATGTTTCCATTAGGGGATATGTGATTTTTTATGAGTGGATAATATGGAATGATTTATTAGGAGGACAAAGTACAAAATGGAATATGTTTCTAGTCGGTGACACACAAAACTCACCTTACATGAGTATGGTTGAAGAGAATGAATTGTGGAATAAAATAATGGGGAACTTGTGTCAGATAAATATGATCAAGTTAACTAAAATAGATAGTGTTGGGGACACTCCTGACATTCTGAGAATAATAGAGTGGTGTTTCACTATATTCCGAAAATCTATGTTTACAAAAAAAAATTCAAAAGAATGTTGAATTATTTTTAAAACAACCCTTGGAGAAGATACATTTTCATATTTTTGGGAAAATGATAATATAATTAACCAATGGATAGAAGTGCTTCATTACATTCATTGATTATTTTACTCACGTTACGTGTTTCATGTATATGAAATATAAATCAGATGCATAGAATTTTTTTTAAATTTTCCTATGAAAAGAAGAAAATTAATATGTGTATTTAGAAAAGAATAGGTGAATAGATAATGGTGGTGAATATAGAAGTGAATATATTGAATACTACCTTTAGATGAATTGAATTAATTATGATTATAGTTTCGCATATACTCCCCAAAAAATGGTTTTACTAAAATAATGAACAGAAGCTTGGTTGAAATTGGAATAACTATGTTACATGAACATGTCCTTTCTCTTTACTTTATAAGGAAATACATTAGTGTTGATGTTTATATTCATAACTATTTTTTCTACCAGCCTCAATAATGTATGAATCTATATGAATTATTTTATGGAAAAACTCCATGTTTGAATCACTTTATAGTTTTTAGGATTCAAACAATTATTTATAGAAAGGTGGAAAGTATTGAATTTTTGAGAAAAAAGATAAAGATAGATTCTTTCTAGGATATTCTCAAGAAGGAATACGTTTTAGGTTCTTCAATAATTTTTGATTCAGTTGATTTTAATGTTATTTAATTATATGAGAAAGATAAACGTTCTCCTAAAAACAAATAATTTGATAAAGTTGATGATAAAAATTCTAATAAAGATACAATCAATTATAATCCTTCTCTATAAGAAGAAACATGATAAAATATTTATATTGAGGTGGAAGAAACATAAAAATTTCAACGAAGGATAAAGAAATATGTGGAATCGCATAATATAATTTTGATCATCATCAAAATGTTCAAACCAAAAGAACAAAAAATTACTATAAGACATTATTCTCTATATTCAAAAGTAGAACCAAATAATGCCATAGAAGCTTTTGAGAATCCAGATTGGGTTCAATCCATGAATAAATAATTGGACGATATTAAAAATAATAATACATCATAATTACTACACAATTTATTTATAAAGGGTATACATATATTTAAGGAATTAATTTTTATTAAAAAATTTCTTCGATTGCTAGATTGGAAACAATAAGAATTTTTCATACTATTGTTTCATAATAAATCATCAAGATCATTCAAGTTGATGTTAAATCATTAATACTAAATTGTTATCATGAATTGGATATTTATATTCAATAATATTTTAGATTTATTATTAATAAGGATGAAAAATTTTTGTGATGATTTATGAAGTCATTTTTTTTCTTCAAAACAACATACAATGCCATGGTATACCAAATAAAATAATCTCTTAAGAAATATGACTTTCAGGAAAGGAAGAGTGGATATCAATATTTAAATTAGATAAATTCAACATTCACCCCTAATGGAAATTTACTATGATGGTGAAATTATCTTTTTTTAGAATGATGAATGATGTTGTGAAAGATTATTTGAAGTAATGAAGAAGGTATTTGAAATATACATTCTAGGATAAATGAAATAATTTCATGGGTTAAAATTATTGAAAAATAAAAAATATATTTTTATTATGCTTGAAAATTCTGATAAAGACCATCTCATGAGGTTCACCTAGGAGAACTCAAATCCTATTCCTGCTACAATGTCAATGGGAACAAAGTTGGGTATTGGTGAAGATGAAAAAGATGTTTATTAGAAAGAGTATCAAAATATTATTTGAAATATATTGTATTTGATTGACTTTAGACCAGACATTTTTTATGTGGATACCTTCTGTGATTGATTTTAGAGTGCTCCAAAACAATCAAATTTACTTTTTGGAAAAATAATTCTCAAATACATCAGAGGCACAATAGTAATCATAATTATGTATTGCATCTCAGATAATATATATTTGTTTTTTAATTAGATGCGTAATTTGAAGGAAATGTTGATAATAAAATATCTGTATTTGGTGGAGTATTCATTATGGGTTAGAATTATGTTAGCTAAAATTCATGGAAATAAATTCATTAACTAATAGTTCAATTTAAGCTAAGTATGATGTTTCCACTTAAGCCACTAATATACTTATGTGGAAGAAATTTCAATTTGATGAATTATGCTTTAAGTGATGTTTCCCTTTTTATTAGGTCATGAAAATAAATAAATAATCAATATCACCCTAAATCATGTTAAACATTATCATTCAAAACATATTGATATAAAATATCATTTCCTCAAATATGATGTCGATAAGAATTAATTGAACCTAGAGCGTGTTCCAACATTAGAATATGTTTCTAACATATTCAAAAAACCATTGTTGAAGGATTAATATCACTAATTGAGGTTGAAAATGGGTTTTCAACCTCTTTCACTTTATAGATAATGAATGTGTTTTTATCCCCTCTCTCGTCTTAACATTGTATTGTTTTTTGAAGGGGGTGGGGAATGTTTTTAAAATAAATCTATTTCTTATAAAAATATAGATTTTTGGGTATATTGTTAATTCAACATTGTATTCTCTGTGAACTATTGCAAATGATTGTTGGAGTGGTTGTTGAGAAGGATTTATTTTTTTCTATAAAGGGTTAAAAAAAGATGAGGTTGAAGATGAGTTGCATAAGGAAAAATGAAAAATGTTTTCTTAATAACTTCTTTTGGATACCATTGATTTTTTGTCAATAATTATGGAATCCTACAATGAGTTAGATCACGTATGCTTAATAAAATTTATAAGTGATCCATTTCCCAGAGATGAAAATTTCTGTGATATATGAATCTTACTTGATTATAAAATCCAAAGGGGGAGATTATTAGGACCCACCTGAGGATGAAGGTGTTTTTAATTCACTTGTTTTCTTTTGTTTTCATGGGAAGTTTTCGAAATTAATGACACTTTTTTTCTGGAAACAATTGTACTAACCATTTTTTAAATGAATCATACTCACTGTAAAATACCATATTAATGAGAAGAAGAAGTTTTGAAGAAGTTTTTCTGATAGGACACACCTCAGGTCTGACTGATGGTGAGACAATGTTAATTTATGAAAATGGTCATAATAATTAATCGGTATCTGTTGTGTGATATTTAATTATTTTGATGAAGAATATTATTCATCGTGACATTGATAAATTAAATTTGATGAAGATATAGCTATTTTTATTTCATATAAATCATCATTTTACTGGAGAACATGTGATACAAGCCCTATAAAAAAATATTGAAAGATGTGGTACCATTTTTTTCAAAATAATTATATTCCGGTTGAAATGAATAAAATGTAGTTGTCAATCGAAAAGGGATCATAAAAAAATTAATCATATCCTAGTTTTAGAGAGGGAAATGTATATTCTGATTTACTGTAGCATATGATCATCCATCAGAATCATAATAATCAATTTGTACCCTGGATAATCGTTCTTAGCTTCCTAAATAAATTGAATGTACCCTTAATGATCGTATCCCAAAATGACCACATTCAGGCTAAACGTACTATGAAAGATTTTACTACGGTCATTCATTTTCAGAGGAGTTTATTTGGGCTAATGGATGAAAATAGAATAAGAGAATGAGATCAACAATTTAGTGAACCATTTCAAAAGGATTAAATTACATTGTTCATTTCTATGTGGATCATGAGAATAAGAGAATATGATTCTTTTTTATCTCATTTTAGTCAATAAAAAAAGATAAGATGCGTGATGGATGTGTTGTTTAGGGGGATATTGAATTTCAAAGTGTATTTGTATTTTCTTCATTCATGTATTCAAATGGTATAGAAAATTGTTTTGTTGATAACCAGACTCGATAATGGAAATTGGGCACGTCTATTGAAATTTTTATTGTGATTATAATTAAGGGTCGAAGGAGGAGATGATTTTTTGTGGAATAATTGGAAGGCATCGACAAGTGTTTATAAATTAAAAATGTAAACTAATATATTAGAATAAATTCTAATTTGGTTGTTTTTTTTTGAGCGGGAAAGAAATTTTGGAATACTTCCAAAACCCTAGAGGGTCACTTATAAGTGGAAAAAAGTAGAGTATAATTTTCTTGTGATTAAGTACTCTTCACCATAATAAAGATGGAAGCTATATGTTTTTAGTGAGACTAAGAAGTTTCTTTATTGATCTTTGTTGAAGATATTTTTGACTAGGATAAATCATAGGCGAAGTGACAAGATCATAACATTGTATTTATATGATAATCAGACTCAGTGATTATCATATTAAGTTCATCATCATATTCAGTTGATCAATTGTATTTAGCTGATCTTTATGTAAGGCTTGAATATTCAGCTTCAAGATTTTTATTTAAGGATTCTAAGAACAAGGAAGAATCATAATAGGGTTTTATTATACTCAGAAATTGAAGTGGTTTCAATATATTTATGTTTCATTATAAATAAAAATGTTATTGGATTAATTGTATTGTTGAGATTTTTACTCAATGGAATTAGACTTGGAAAATCAGACTGTGTTTTTTGAAACAATGTACATTATGTTCTAAAATCTTCTAGGTTAGAAAGTGAATAATTGTATTTCAGTTGAATACATTTTTTGGAATTGCAAATAAGAATATGAAACATGAGTTATTAAACAAACATTGTATTACTCTATTTGTTCTAAACGGGTTCACACACACAATTGGTATTGTTTTCATAGTTCTACATGAGTGATAAGGAATATCCTACTAATTAAAATTCAGTGTTCATTTTATATTCGATTTTTGGCTATTGGATCATCTCCAAACCATACCAATGATGTATATATTTTTATTGAATAGTGGTCATTGTAAATACATGTGCTCTTGTGGAATGTGTTAGAATTTTTTTTTCAGTTGGGAATCTAATTTTTAATAGGTGGTGAAGTTAGATTCATTAGAAAACAAACATAAAAGAAAAATGTATCAATGATTCACCCCTCTCCCTCTTAGTGATATAATCATTTTGAATGGGAACATAAAATGGAAGAATGTTTGTATCATTTTTAAGATGTTATCATGATTCCACATGGGATTATTTTTATTGGTAAAATATCTAAACTAATATATCATGTTTGGGTAGTGGAAAAAGGGAGTGCTATATCTTCTATAGGCTAGTATATTCCTAGTTGGATGTTACTGAATAACTAATTGAGGTTATGGATTTAGGGGTCCCTTTACAAAGGATTAATTTTATAAAAAAAACTTATTTTATAGGGGGTCTAGTTGAATGTGTAATTTTAGTGGAAAATTTAATAGTTTTAGAAATGGAATTCCAAATTGGATTTCAAAATAAAACATATTTTTGGAAAATGTTTTAGAATTTAATTTTATACAAACATTCTTGGGTTATAAAGAGATATGACATAGAATTTTTTATTGATGGTAATTTATAAGTAATTGAAATATGGAATTACTTTTAAATAAAATTTATTATTGGTGTTTTTGATAGTGTATTGATGTAAATTAAATTTATTTTTAGTAACTTTTTAATGGAAATATTAGCGGCCATTTTGAAATTTTTTGGTCCATTTTAACATACAATTCATGAATTCCATTATCTGTGAATCTTGATTTTGACTCCATGGTATATTTTCTATATATGTATGATAATTAATGATTCCATAAAAACCATAATCGTAACCCTCCATTAGGATGTGGGTTGTTTAGAATATTTTAAAAGATGACTGGGATTACTTTTTGTAACTATATATAAAAACCACAAGATAATTTTTGGGATAAATCTGGAATATTTTTATGGGCCATTTAAGGGATGTTATTTTAGGCTATTTTTTTACTTATATTATATTGGAATATATCTACATATATTTTTTGGAAAAATGCACTAAGAGGGATTGTGACTCTAAGGAACAAGGTCAATAAAAAAATTAAAAAAATTTAAATTTTTTTTATATAATGCATGTGTTGTTTCTTAATGAAAATGGTGTTACTCCTAAAAATAATTTCAGATCACAAATATAACACCACAAGTTTGCCTTGAATATGATTCCTTCCATATGAATAAAATAAAATAGGAATTCATGGGATAATCATTCAAAAGCAATTATTGTCTGTGAATTTATCAGGTTAATTAAATAATTTAATTAAATAATAAATTAAATAACCTAAATTGGATTTTTGTTTAAATACATCATTATGAAAATTGTTAACAATTATCTACATAAACCCTACTAGAATTCAAAGATATTCTCCCTCTTCTCTATTTCATAATCGAATTCGATGATGTTGAGACTCCAAATTTAGGCAGATCGAGTCGCATCAAACACAATGATTACTTATATGTGATGGTGAGGATATTCTTAGAAGATTAATGATCTAAACCCTTTCAAAACACTTCAATTCATTGTTTATGCCCCTATTGATTAAATTTTATGGTATTTATAATATTTCCATCATAAATATACTAATTTCTATACTATTAACACACATGTGTACAAATTTAATTAGTTATTCATTTGTTTCTCACATCAGGTATTCTCATTTTTAGTAGTTGGACAAGAATGTTTGGCCGATGATTGATAACCCATTATTTTTCTTCCTTTCCCCCACTAGTTCTCAAAGTTCTTCTCCATTGGGATACAAGACCATGGAATGAATTTTCTAGGTTATATCAGTTATGATCGGTGAATTTCCCAGACCTCTCTAGTCCATTACATTGTGGAAATGTGGTGTTAGAGGTGTTCCAGGAGGTCAAGGTAACTTTTTCCCCAACGCTTTGACAAAATCTTCCTTTTCAATGAACTTTTTCGACGGTAGGCAATTGTGAACTCTAACGTTACGTCACATCATCATGTACTTTTGATGTTTCTGACTACCATTGTTTTGGAGTAGTGACTTGGGGGTGCGTTTTGGTGAATCATTAAGAAAACTTAAGGGAAATAGATTTTGAATGGGCGACGCGTGGTTTTCTAAACCGTGTGGCCAAATCATGTGAGGTTGGTGTTGGAGGCAGTAGCTTCCACACAGGAGGTGCAGGGTTTGTCTAATTGTGCTTCCAAACCATATGAGAGGGGTGGTCGAGGCAGTATCTAACACACAGTTAGAGCACAGTTTGTCAACCCCTGCGGACAAACTGTGCGGGCACTTAAACTAGATCCTAAAATTGTGGTCCTAAACTATTTCTCCTATAACATGCTTGTTTATGATTCTAAGCGGTCATAACTCGTGATTAAACTCCCTTGAAGGAAGAATAACCTCACCCAAGAGTTTTTGAGGCGATCTTAAGGATTCTCTTATTGAATCAAAGCAGATTTCTTGAGGTATGTGATCGTTCTTCTTCGGTCTTCTTCTTTCTTGTTCAGTTTCTTAGATCCTCATGGATCTACTCCTCATCTTCTCTCAGTTTCATAGATATATGTATGTTATGGGTAGATCTATGAGTGTTTATGCCAAATATGATGAGTTTTGGTTTTTGTTGTGTTAGGAGAAAATATCTAGTAATGATTCTCGGAGAATCAACCCGACATTCTTGAGTGTTCTTCAACCGTCGTGGTTTTTGTCAAAAACTGTTAAGGTTGGAGATTCGTTGCTTCTCATTGTTTTACATGCGACTATATTATTAGAATTTTTAAATCCCACTGGATGACAAATGGAATTTACATAAAAAATATTTTTAACCGGATAACGAATTTGTTACCGAATGTATGATATTGCCTCTTATTTTTCTAGATAGTGTGATATCTATGCTTGTTTTTCTTAGTTGTTCGTTCTAGATGGAAATCGATAAGAAACGTAAATCGGGATTAATTTAAAATTTTTTGGGAATAGATAAGGACGTATGGAAATGAATTTGGTTATTGTTGTAATTTTATGTTAATCAAATTGGTGTAGTAATCATGTTTAATCTTTAGTGATAGCTTACAGGTTAGGTTTCCCGATTTTGAATCCAACAGATTATAAATCAGTTAACTTAAGATGGATTAAAGAATTTTGTTATTTGATAATTCCTTGAAAGTCTCTGAGTTACCCTCTTGATTGTTGAAGGTCCAAGAGCCCAATTGAAGTGATGTTTTCTTTCCTGCTGCTTGTGTTGTGATGTGATCTTCGATGGTCATTATGATATGTGGTGTCATGTGGGACTTTTGGTTGTGGCAGAGGATGATGCCTAGAGTGGAGAGATGCATCGGTTTATGAATGTGGGTGTCGAGGAGGACACCAGGTTTGATGGAATGGTATTTATGTGATTGTTGGTTGCTTGGTGGTTCTTTGGTCATTTATCTGCATTACATTTCCCCACTGCTCGAGGTAGATGGTCTATCATACCCTTCTCCCGAAAGAGGCGAAGACACGTGGGGTATACCACATGCTTTCTGTGTTTATCTTTTCAAGGGGTATTGGGTCTATGTTCTTGCTATAGGTGTCAAAGACTCGACGGCTAGTACATCTACTCACCATGTTTTGCCCCCTTTTGTTTAGTAGCATAGAATGCTTTTCTAGAATGCCTGGGAATATGAGAAATTGTTTTCGTAATGAATGTTTGAATAAATGGAGTTTACCCATGGGGTTGGGGTTTACTGGATCATAATGATGAGGTTGTAATATGAAAGGAACAATTGACTTGGGTATGATTCTAATGAAACTTAATGTGAAATTGTTCATGGTTAATTAATGATTATAGAATTAATTAACGTAATGTGGAACTGAAAAGAAAAATGGAATTAAGTGATCTAATATAGTTCTTTAAATGGTTGCGTGCTTATAAGATACATAGTCTTAGAAGTAGTGTCTTAGATTCTGAGAGACGTTAGCTGTAGTTGTGTCTACGACTAGGTTATGCCCATAGTGTGGTTTTGAGTTTTGATATATCATGTAATTTTTGTGTTTCATTACGCTACTCCAACCTGTCAGTAAGGGAAACTGACACCCTGTGGATTATGAGCCTAGGGGAGGTGTTATCTCCAACATTCCAATGGGATAATTAATGGTTGACTATAGAATCCCACCTTTTTATAACATAAACGTTCATTACATTACACAAAACTGAGGATCTTTAAGGTCTAGTGTCTTGGAAACCAGGAACATAATACATGAAAAAAACATAAAACATTCTTCTTAAACACTTGAAAGGCGTCTCCTTAAGTTCATTCTAGGTTCATTACGGCATCTCATAACCTGGGGACATACATCAAAAGAAAGGGTGAGCAGAAGGCCCAGTAAGGGAAACAAGAGGAACATTTTACATGTAAACTTGATATACTTCAATAAGGACATGAAAAGAACTTTAAGGCATGAGAAAGAAATCATGAGGCATTTCATAATAAAAACAACATTTTTCATAACTTGAAGATGTGGCTACATCATTTAACATAGACAATCATGAACATATCACCAAGGTCCATCCCCAAGGTGTCATTTGAAAATTACCAAGGTTATTCTCCAAGGTATCGGGAAAATTGTAATCTCTAGTGGTTACATCATTACCCAATGCATTGGAGCACTATCAGGGCGCACCCTAAAATTTTCCTTTATTATCATGTGAGCCACATATATCATCATCAAACATTTCATAAATAACCCATATAGCATAAAATAAAAGGGTTTCATTTCATAATCATAACGTTTTAATAACTGCTTTAAAGACATGATCTTTACGGCACTTTAAACCCACGGAAGGGAAAGTGGGTCTCATGTATGTAAATCCCAGAATTTAAAATAGAAAATTTTGATATATATGTGAATACCCTTGTAGAAATAAGAGCTTTTATTATTCACTTTATAACATAAAATAATTTTGAGAAAAGAGGGAGAGGCATTTTGAGACGAAAATTCTGCAGCATAACGACTATGTTTTGGGGTTTTAGAAAACATTGAAAAGAGAGGGGACATGGGTCACCCACTCATAAATGATCCATAAAACAGTAGGGGACAGAATAAGAAGGATATATGGACATGGTAATGAAATTTGAAAGACATACCATTTGAAATGACAAACATGGAAGAAGACAAAAATTAGATTTCTCTTATGAAAATTCGGCAGCCTAACGGCGTCACTTAAACTTCAATAAAAAAGAATTGACAAGATCAAATAGGGTCCCTCATCATATGATCATAAGAGATTAGTATGATAGATATAGAGATCATACCCCAACATAATAAAAAGGAACTTGAAAGGCTTGACATGAAAATCGAACTTGAAAAATGAGAAGGGTGAAAGAATCCCTTAAAAATCCGGCAGCCTAACGGCGTCACTTAAACATTCATAAAATGAAATGATGAGAGTAAGAGGGGATATCTCATCATATAAACATGAAAGTGCAGTAAGAATAATATAAAAGAACATCCTATCACATAAAAACATGGATCATAAAAGGAATGACATAAAAGAGATTACATGAAAAGAAAGAGAGGGGTCAGATCCCTTACCTTAAAACGTGACTCTCGAAACTCAAAGGATTGGACCTTGAGGGCTTGGGGGCACCTTGGGAGGACTCTTTGGGAGGTAAGAAGACCAAAACTTCGTTGGGAGAGAGTTGGGAGTGAAAACTAAAGGAGGAAAGGGTGGGTATTTATAGGGAAAGTGAGGGGACAAAGCATTAATGGCCAAGGGACACCTCACATGTGCTTTTCTCAAACCCATGTGCTCTCCCTTGGCATTTATCATGGAGTTAGGCCACATGGGGCCCCCAAAACAATAATTCATCACCCTTGGCCGGCCAACCCTCAAAAGATCTCATGACATCATCATGACACCGTTATGATGTCATTAAACATACTGAAACCCTAAAACTGTATTTTTACTATTCACTGAAAATTCAACTTTCTCAGAAAAATCCCAAAATTGCACATTAACCAAATATCAATGCTCTGATTTCAAAAATGAAATCCATTTTATAAAAATAATTTTCTAAATATTTTTAATTTAATTTTTAAATAAAAACACTATTCATCGAAAATTCATTTTTTTCAGAAAAATCCCCAAAAATTACCTTAACATAATATCGATGCTCTGAGTTCAAAAATAAAGTCATTTTTATAAAAATAATTTTCTAATAATTTTTAATTAAATTTTTAATTAAAAAACACTATTCATTCCAAAAAACTAATACCTGAATTATAATTTATGAAACCGTTATTTAACCATTTTATTGAATCACATTACTTAATCAAGGTGCTTAGATTATTTTAAAACTCTCTTTAAGTGAGATTACTAATCCATTTGGTCACCTTACTAATCCTAAGCGTAAAATCACTATTCATAATTTACTATTCATCAAAAATTAAGTTGATCTTATTAGACTCCAAATTTTGTACTGAACATAATTGTAGAAGACCATTTTTTGAAAATCATTACACATTTTTAATTATTTAAGGTTTACATAAACATTTTTAAAATATCTTTTTTCTAAAATTAATCAAAAATATGCATACTATATTTATCCGGTCATTTCAAAATTCATAAACTTCATCATAAGAAGAAATCCCAATTTTTATTTAAAACAAGGATTACACTAGGTAGTTACGGTCTCGTTACATAGCCCCTTATAATACCAGCATAGGACCTAAGAGTAAGGTGTGCTAGGGTGATAGAAGCTTGGGGCGACTTAGTCAACATTGCCCGAGTAGTAATTTCTATCAGTTTGAACTTCTCACGAAGGCGATTCTGTTACAGCTTCACATGATGAAGTTCGGCTTGGATTTGATCCAGAGCAAAGCCCAATGGTGCTACCTCCTTCCTAAGATCTGTTAGATGGGCTTCGATCGGTCCAAGACTACTAGGTGAGGCCATCGAATCTTCTTTCTATAATAATTAACCAAGATTACTTATATTTAGAGACAATAATCAAAACATTTTGTTCACAGCGGTCATATTGACTGATGGTTATATAATATTAAAAACCCACTGATCTCATTTTAATTATAATCATGTTTATCAAATAAAACATTTTTGTTGAGTATAAAAATAAAATAAAATAACACATGAAATTAGTAAACAAGATTTATTAAAAATTTCCGGTCGTTACAATGTTCCCCCCTTAAGAAATTGCGTCCTCGCAATTTAAAAATTGGGTTTTGAAATTTCATTGAAAGTCCAACATCGGAAAAAGAGTCCGTGACACCATTACTTTAAAAGAAAGAAAAAGAAGTACAATGGCCACCCGAGTTTACTCATACAAGGATTCCATGTAGGAAACATGGACATGAAGGAGAAAACAAAGGGTCACATCCTAAAGGAGAGTGATAGAGAACATGATTAGGAGGAAGTTAACCACCAGAAAATCCCAAAATTATGATGAGTGCAAGCGGTCTTTGATTACCTAGTAGGAAACATAAACCAACAACTTTTTTTTACGTTCCTTTTCATAACTTTGAGGAATTCATTTACAAAATAGAACAAAAACATAAGGAAATATATCTACCTTCATGTAGAGTTTCATCCTTTAATAAGTTTCTACCCAAAACTAATCTTTTCTCTAAACTATGAGCATTCAAAACTACTTGGTCTCATCAAAACACAAGAATCATCTTCTAGAGAATCACATAATCCACAAAAGATCAACTATCTATTTCTTCTATCTTTATACATTATCCCAAAAACAGAAAGAGTAAGGTAAAAAAAACTCTTCAAAAAGAAATAATCCCATAGGAATAGAAACTACTTTTAAATCTTCAAGTTCCATGGTACTACCCAAAGTTCATCATAGTCCATTCCGTAAACAATGGTCCTTAAGATTCCTCAAAATTAACCAAACTAAGATTGAAACCCAAATACAGGAATGATTTGATAACATAGTCTTCCAAAATAAACTTCATTGTTCATCTCCAAACAACATCAACCACTCCTAACATCTTATAACAAAAGTATCTAACCTAATCATATTTTATCCAAGATAGGTTAATCATTCCCGTAAGTAACCTAAATTACTATAAGTCCACCTTAAATTCATCGATTCTTCAAAATATAAGTCAACCTTACTCCTCAATGAAAATACCGTTGTAATCTATTTACCTCGATCATATAGGGTCCCCAAAATAGTGAACGTCTTCCAAAATAAAAATCATATTTTAATCCCCTAATCATCTCTGTCATCTTAATACGGTAATCGTAGCATTTCATATCACATTGGTTGTTGAGACATGTTCTTCCATTTCCCGCCATTAACTAAGAAAAGAAACTATAATTAGGGGCTTAAATACTTAGCCAATAATCATGAAAAGACACTTAAAGCATATAAGGATAACTTGTAGTTGAAAAGTATACCCTAACTTGTGATCCCCTAGGTTCCCATCTAGGTTATCCATGATCATATATTCTTATGTGAACCTTTATTTTATTTTATCTTTGATCCTTTTACAATGGTTTATACTAAGCTTATGAATTTACCAAAGCATATCCCCCAAGAGTGTCGTAACCAAGAGTGCTGCAAGGCCCGTTGTCGTGTACCAGTTCCAGTTCGAGTATAGCTCAAAGCGGAGTTTTCGGGTTTTACCCCTATGTACATCTGTGCCAGAGCAACCTCTACCTGCTCGTATCCAGACAGGGATGTATTTTCTTGGAAACCCCTTACTCAATACTCACCAAAATACCAGGAAGATTTCCTATATTTTAACTTTTCTATAGGGTTCTTCCTAAAGTTTTTATATCTTAATTTCCACAAATAACTAAACCATCCTTTGATACCAACTATAGAATCCCGCCTTTTTATAACATAAACTTTCATTACATTACACAAAACTGAGGATCTTTAAGGTCTAGTGTCCTGGAAACCAGGAACATAATACATGAAAACAACATAAAACATTCTTCTTAAACACTTGAAAGGTGTCTCCTTAAGTTCATTCTAGGTTCATTACAGCATCTCATAACCTGGGGACATACATCAAAAGAAAGGGTGATCAGAAGGACCAGTAAGGGAAACAAGAGGAACATTTTACATGTAAACTTGATATACTTCAATAAGGACATGAAAAGAACTTTAAGGCATGAGAAAAAAATCATGAGGCATTTCATAATAAAAACAACATTTTTCATAACGTGAAGATGTGGCTACATCATTTAACATAGACAATCTTGAACATATCACCAAGGTCCATCCCCAAGGTGTCATTTGAAAATTACCAAGGTTATTCACCAAGGTATCGTGAAAATTGTAATCTCTAGTGGTTACATCATTACCCAATGCATTGGAGCGCTATCAGGGCGCACCCTTAAATTTGCCTTTATTGTCATGTGATCCACATATATCATCATCAAACATTTCATAAATAACCCATATAGCATAAAATAAATGGTTTACATTTCATAATCATAACGTTTTAATAACTGCTTTAAAGACATGATCTTTACGGCACTTTAAACCCACGAAGGGAAAGTGGGTCTCATGTATGTAAATCACAGAATTTAAAATAGAACATTTTGATATATATGTGAATACACTTGTAGAAATAAGAGCTTTTAGTATTCACTTTATAACATAAAATAATTTTGAGAAAAGAGGGAGAGGCATTTTGAGACGAAAATTCTGCAGCATAATGGCTATGTTTTGGGGTTTTAGAAAACATTGAAAAGAGAGGGGACAAGGGTCACCCACTCATAAATGATCCATAAAATAGTAGGGGACAGAATAAGAAGGATATATGGACATGGTAATGAAATTTGAAAGACATACCATTTGAAATGAAAAACATGGAAGGAAGACAAAAATTAGATTTCTCTTATGAAAATTCGGCAGCCTAACGGCGTCACTTAAACATAAATAAAAAAGAATTGACAAGATCAGATAGGGTCCCTCATCATATGATCATAAGAGTTCAATATGATAGATATAGAGATCATACCCCAACATAATAAAAAGGAACTTGAAAGACTTGACATGAAAATCGAACTTGAAAATTGAGAAGGGTGAAAGAATCCCTTAAAAATTCGGCAGCCTAACGGCGTCACTTAAACATTCATAAAATGAAATGATGAGAGTAAGAGGGGATCTCTCATCATATAAACATGAAAGGGCAGTAAGAGTAATATAAAAGAACATCCTCTCACATAAAAACATGGATCATAAAAGGAATGACATAAAAGAGATTACATGAATAGAAAGAGAGGGGTCAGATCCCTTACCTTAAAACATGACTCTTGAAACTCAAAGGATTGGACCTTGAGGGCTTGGGGGAACCTTGGGAGGACTCTTTGGGAGGTAGGAAGACCAGAAATTCGTTGGGGGAGAGTTGGGATTGAAAACTAAAGGAGGAAAGGGTGGGTATTTATAGGGAAAGTGAGGGGACAAAGCATTAATGGCCAAGGGACACCTCACATGTGCTTTTCCCAAACCCATGTGCTCTCCCTTGGAATTTATCATGGAGTTAGGCCACATGGGGCCCCCAAAACATTAATTCATCACCCTTGGCCGGCCAACCCTCAAAAGATCTCATGACATCATCATGACACCGTTAGGATGTCATTAAACATACTGAAACCCTAAAACTGTATTTTTACTATTCACTGAAAATTCAACTTTCTCAGAAAAATCCCAAAATTTCACATTAACCAAATATCAATGCTCTGATTTCAAAAATGAAATCCATTTTATAAAAATAATTTTCTAAATATTTTTGATTTAATTTTTAAATAAAAAAACTATTCATCGAAAATTAATTCTTTCAGAAAAATCCCCAAAAATTACATTAACATAATATCGATGCTCTGAGTTCAAAAATAGTCATTTTTATAAAAATAATTTTCTAATTATTTTTAATTAAATTTTTAATTAAAAAACACTATTCATCCAAAAAAACTAATACTTCAATAATAATTTATGAAACCGTTATTTAACCATTTTATTGAATCACATTACTTAATCAAGGTGCCTAGATTATTTTAAAACATTCTTTAAGTGAGATTACTAATCCATTTGGTCACCTTACTAATCCTAAGTGTAAAATCACTATTCATAATTTACTATTCATCAAAAATTAAGTTGATCTTATTAGACTCCAAATTTTGTACTGAACATAATTGTAGAAGACCATTTTTTGAAAATCATTACACATTTTTAATTATTTAAGGTTTACATAAACATTTTTAAAATATCCTTTTTCTAAAATTCATCAAAAATATGCATACTATATTTATCCGGTCATTTCAAAATTCATAAACTTCATCATAAGAAGAAATCCCAATTTTTATTTAAAACAAGGATTACACAAGGTAGTTATGGTCTCGTTACATATCCCTTTATAATACTAGCATAGGACCTAAGAGTAAGGTGTGCTAGGGTGATAGAAGCTTGGGGCAGCTCAGTCAACATTCCCAGAGTTGTAATTTCTATCTGTTTGAACTTCTCACGAAGGCGATTCCGTTCCAGCTTCATATGATGAAGTTCGGCTTGGATTTGATCCAGAGCAAAGCCCAATGGTGCTACCTCCTTCCCAAGCTCTGTTAGATGGGCTTCGATCGGTCCAAGACTACTAGGTGAGGCCATCAAATCTTCTTTCTATATTAATTAACCAAGATTACTTATATTTAGAGACAATAATCAAAACATTTTGTTCACAGCGGTCATATTGACCGATGGTTATATAATAGTCAAAACCCACTGATCTCATTTTAATTATAATCATGTTTATCAAATAAAACATTTTTGTTGAGTATAAAAATAAAATAAAATAACACATGAAATTAGTAAACAAGATTTATTCAAAATTTCGGGTCGTTACATTGACTCTCCCCTTTGGCCCTGCTCTCTTCTCTTGGTAGTTACTTGTGCCGCCAGGTAGGATGGTTAGTTTTGCCCGTAAATGTGTGTAGAGGGCTTTAATGGCTTTTGGTTATTCACACACATATATTCTCGATATAGTGTCCTATGGACTACTATAGGTGTAACATGTATAGGTTTTTATGGCTTGAGGATCCTTACTCTGTGTATGGGATGTAATGGCTTGAGGTATAATACACGATGTATGATACAGGTTATGTGAGCTACGGTGTCTCCTAGAAACCACATGGTTACATTTGGTTATGAGGATGGTGTGGTGCTTCGAACGGATGTCTGCGGGAAACCCTTGTGGTTCACGAGGTGCATATTGGGGTGATTCGCCCAGGTGTCTGTGGGTAAGACGTTTTGGAGAGAGATGCTCAGGACGTGCGACATTGGGGCCATGCCGCAAACCATTGGGGAAGTAGTAGCGGGGTACCCATGATATTCTTTACTACATGCTATATTATTTTATGTGTTACATGGTGAGAGTATCCATGGTGATTTTGGTACCTTAGTATACCTGTTTAGGTAATGAGTTAGTTTCATTTTTTTTCTCACTATGCTTTAGCATGATCTCTTTACTTTTTCATGAGAGGCTTCAGGAAGGATCCTACTAAGTATACTGTTATACTCACCCTATGTATATATAAACTATTTTTCAGGTCACTTGGAGTAGGTTGGAGATCAGGATGGTTACTACTAGCTTGTGGTTGTTAGAGCTATTCGGGCTTGTGTTTGTTGTTTTATTTACATTCATTTGGGTACTTTCATTTTTTCTATTCCAGTTGAAGTACATTTTCATGACATTTCATATATGCACTTGGGTTTCTTCTATATTCTAGTTCTGAGTTGTAGTTGATTGTTTTATATCTTAATTATCTCTTCTGCATGTGTTCTCTTAGAGGGTAATTCCTCCCATTCACGTGTTTACTATAGCCTCAGTGCTATTCTCCAACCCTGGCCTACTCGAGGAGGTACTCTAGGGTAATTATCTCCCTTCTCACATTACCGGCCTAGGAATGGTAGACTTTGAGGGGAGGGGGTCGTGACAAAGTGGTATCAGAGCTCTGGTTAAAGGAGAGGATGGAGTTTGGTGTTAGGCACTGGTGTTGTTGCATGCGTTGATAGGGAAATAGTTCCATTCATGTTTAGAAAGTGAGGTAAACATTGGAGACAGTCTAAGACATAGGCATTTAAGGCCCCCTATGATCTGATGAACATACCTTTATGTTTAAAATGTCTACTAAACAAGATGATACTAGTTGCTGGGTAAAGACCTAGTAAAGGATCATGAATCATTCTTCATTGAGCCTGTGTTTGAATGGGTAGACCTTGGGATTGGTTAAACTAAAATGAATAAAAGAAATTAATTAATTAATTAATGTTGAGTCTTCCATATTCCAGGTTTAGGAGCTCTAATTTTTTTTTTATTTTACAAGTATGTCTTTAAGTTGATATCCTCATCAGGTTTGCACAGAAAATGTCCATAAGGAAATTACAGCAGGTCACCGCAGGGTAGAGGTTGACGACGACGACACATGGAGGAAGACACTCAGAGAGTTTCAGCGCCATAGTCTGCAAATGTACAAAGGCTCCATTTCAGATGCAGTCACGGAAGACTGGTTGGAGGTGGTTGAGATAGGCTTCAATTAGATCTGTGCTTAGAAGAAGCATTGTGTGTCCTTAGATGTGACGACACTGCATGGAGCAGCAAGACAATTTTGGTTCATGTACCTTGGGTATCGTGAAGAGTTATCGATCTGATGGGAGGAGTTCCGAGACAAGTTTATAGTTGAGTTCCTTTATTTGACTGCGAAGTTTTCCAGTCCCCCGATACTTCTTACCATTCGACAGGGGAGCTCTACTATTTGAGTCTTTGGAGTGCATTTGAGGAACCTTTTACGATATGCTTCGGACCTGTTACCAGATGAGGATGCTAGGGCGAGGAACATCGAAGAGGCTATACATCTAGAGATCCAGCGCTAGGTCACCCCCATTTATACTGAAGACATATCTTGAGGTGCTGGTGAGGGAAGAGGTTGTTGAGAGGACTTTTTCCATGACTAGATCATCATGAGAGGGGGATCATCATGATCCCTCACGATGTAGAGCTGTGGTCCAGGGTTCTAAGTTTTCAGGGTAGAAGATTTTTCATTCAGCTGGAGGTAGCTCCCAGCCCTTCACATCTCCTTTCCCTAGAGGCAACAACTCTCGGGCTTATGCCAAGGGATCAGGCACTTGTTTTTCTTATGGTGGTTGTTTTATGGGTCAGAGAGGCCATGGAGGAGGTCTTGGTCAACTTCATGCTCAATCGTTTCCAGCTCCAGGCATGCCAGATGTCGTTTGAGTTACCATTTTCTTGTTTTCTACCTTGGTGTATGCCTTGTTTGATTCAGGATCCACACACTCCTTCATATCACCTACCCTAGTCCATACTTTGGGACGTGAGGTAGAGAGGGTTCCAGTGCACTTGAAATTGACTATGCCAGTCAGAGGTCAAGATGACTTCTTTGAAGTATGTAGAGACTGCAAACTAGTGTTGGGGAAACACCACTCTTGGTGAGATTCCCTATGTTTACAATTACAACCATATAATTCCATCCTCAACATGGATTGGTTGTATTCGGTGCAGACTATCATGGATTGCTTTAGGAAGAAGGTCGTTTTCTTTGCTGCGGATGGAGAGAAAGTGGTTTTTGTTTGTGTGCGAGATCCACAGATGGTTCATAGGCGCGTTCAATCCTTATCATCTATGATGGCTGAGATGATGCTGAGTTCTTTAGAGGTTCAGCAGTTGGCGTTTCCTAGGGTCATAGAGGAGTACCAAGATGTCTTTCTAGAAGATGTTGTAGCATTACCTCCTCTACGAGTGATCGAGTTTGGGACTGAGCTACATCCATGAGCGTCTCCTATCTCTATGTCTTCATATAGGATGTCACCTTCTGAGTTATGAGAGATACATATATAGCTTGATATTTTGTTATAGTGCGGCTTGGTTCGGCCGAGTGTGTCACCATGTGGTGCACCAGTTTTGTTCATGAAGAAGGCCAATGGAAGTTTGTGGCAGTGTGTTAGTTATCATCTGTTAAACAAAGTGGAAATAAATAATCGCTATCCTCTTCCACAAATTTATGACTTATTCGATCTACTAAAGGGTGCAAGGTGGTTCTGAAATATCAACTTGTGGTCAGGATATCTTTAGATGCGTCTGAAGGATGAGGATATCCTGAAGACTACCATCCGTTGTCGACATGGGAATTATGAGTTCATTGTAATGCCATTTGGTGTGATGAATGATCCATATGTATTCATTAGATTGATGAATTTTGTGTTCTACGATTTCCTGGACAAGTTTGTGGTAGTTTTCATTGACGACATCCTTGTGTACTCCACATCTAAAGAGGATCATGCAGATCATCTACAAGCCATTTTTGGAGTCCTTTGTCAACATCAGCTATTTGGGAAGTCTTCTTAGTGTGAGTTTTGGGCACAACAGGTCCGTTTCTTGGGGCATGTTGTGTCCCAATAGGGAGTAGTTGTGGATCCATTGAAGATTGAAGTAATTGTGTCTTGGGCAACCCCCAAGATAGTGTTAGAGGTGCGAAGTTTCCATGGTCTCGTAGGCTACTACTGGAGTTTCATAGACAATTTCTCACGAGTTGTGACCCCTCTAACAGGTTTGACCATGAAGGATCACGCATTCATATGGACTGATAAGTTCCTGGATTTTTTCGAGTATCTAAAGGATATGTTAGTAAGTGATCCAGTCCTCTTTCATCCAGCTAAAGGAGTTCAGTTTGATGTTTTCTATGATGGTTCACATCTGGGGTTAGGATGTGTTCTCATGTAGTAAAGGTCAGTTGTTTCTTATGGTTCCCAATAATTACATACCCATGAATGCAACTATGCCACCCATGATATTGAGTTGGCAACCGTGGTGTTTTATCTGAAGTTATGGAGACATTACCTCATTGTTGAGTGCTTGGATGTTTTCACTGATCATATGAGTTTGAGGTATATTTTCTCCCAGTGTGACTTGAACATACGACAGAGTCAGTGGATGGAGTTATTGAATAAATACGACTTCAAAATATCATATACACCTGGAAAGGGGAATGTTGTTGTTGATGAGCTGAGCCGAATGTCAAGTAGTGATGGTGTGCGTGAATCCGGTGATTCCATGAGAGTAATGGAAGATCTGTCAGCATTACATTTTGATATGGGAGAAGTTGGGGATAGAGGATGTGGTTTTTTGAGGATGGTACCATCATCCGTGATGCATAATGTAGAAGAGTCCAAGTTGGGAAATCTAGAGGTGGAGGTCTGGAGAGACCGAGTTGTCTGTGGTGAGGCCCTTGATGATTTTACTGAAGATGAACAACACCGAGTGTTGTATCACGGAAGTCTATTTGTTCCTTTCATGATGCACGAGAGGGTTCTCAAATAGTTCCATAGTTTTCATTTAGCAGTACATCGTGGTGAGAAAAATATGTACCATGATTTGAGGAGTCATTTTTGGTGTCCTGGGCTGAAGTGTGTGGTTACAGAGGTTGTGTTTCGATGTTTAGTCTTCCATAAGGTGAAGGCTGAACACCGTGTTCCCGGAGGTCTTCACCAGCCATTAGATATTCCTTAGTGGATGTGGGAGGACATCTTAATGGTCTTCGTTACGAGTTTACCTCTAGCTATCGGAGGACATGATGCTATTTGGGTGGTAGTGCATTGTTTAAAAAAAATGGACCATTTCATAGCAATCAAGGAGTCATGCTCAGTGGATGTTTTGTCGAGGCAGTATCTAGAGGAGGTGGTGAGACTTCATGGAGTCCCAAGGATGATCATTTCTGACTTAGATCCTTATTTTACGTCTATGGTGTGGAGAGGTCTCCAACCTGATTTCAGTTATCAACTATTCCTTAGCACTACTTTTCACCCACAAACAGATGGTCAGATATAGAAAACCTTCCAAAATCCTGAAGACATGTTACTCTCTTGTGTTCTTTATTTCAGCAATTCATTTATAAGGCACTTACCCTTGGTGGAGTTCGCTTACAATAATAGTTTTCACTCCACCATCGGTATGGCGCCGTTTGAATCCTTATATAGAATGCCTTGCCGTTCTCCATTATGTTGGACTGGGGTCGAAGAGTCAGCAATTCTCAGACTAGAACTAGTGCAGAAAATAACAGAGATGGTCCAGGTGATTCCTGATAAGATAAAGATAGTGAAAGATCGTCAGAAATCATATTCAAATCAAAGAAAGAGACCCATAGAGTTTAATGTTGGGGATCATGTGTTTCTGAAGGTGACTCCCTACCATGAGAAGCGAAGGATTGGTCTTGGAAGTAATCATTCTCCATGGCTTGTTGGGGCTTTTGAGGTGTTATCTCGTGTTGGATATGTGGCATATCGAGTTGCACTTCCCCCACAGATGAGTCAGATACATGATGTTTTCCATGAATCACAGCTCCATTGTTATCTTCATGACGAATCACACATCATCGATTGGGGAGAGATCGATGTTCATGATGATGCAACCTTTGAGGAGAGACCTATGCAGATCCAAGATCTCAAGGATAAGGTGTTTCATGGGCATTCTATTCCTTTAGTTCATGTCTTGTGGGGACATAGTGGCTTGGAGGAGAGTACCTCCGAACATGAGTCACAGATATGTGCTCAGTACCCAGAGTTGTTCTATGTTTAACTCTTTTCATGTTTTGATGTAACTTTTGTGGTTTTGAAACTTTCATGTTTATGAGATGGCTCCCTTTGTTGCTTTTGTGTCTTTCTCTCTTTTGAGAGGTATCATGGGGGGTGGTTGTTCAAACCCTATTTCGTTTTCACTACAGGTGGGTTTTGGATTCTAGAGGATGATAATGTTTTGAGAGGTATCTGATGTAATCGCATGGACCTCTCTAGTACATTAATTTGTGGAAATGTCATGTTAGAAGTCCTTCGGGTGGTCAAGGTAACTTAACCCCAATCCTTTTCCAAAATCTTTCTTTTAGATGAACCGTTTTGACAGTAGGAAGTCGTGAACTGTAATGTCACATTACATCTTCAGGTACTTTTGATGTTTCTAACTACCCTTGTTTTGGAACAGTGACTTGGGGGTTTTTTGGGGTGAATCTCTAAGAAAACTAAAGGGAAATATCTTTCGTACGGGTGGCGCAGGGTTTGTCTAAACCGTGCGGCCAAACCCTATGAGGATGGTCTCAGAGGTAGTGGCTTTGACACGGGAGGTGCACAATTTCTCTAACCGTGCAGCCAAACCATGCAAGAGGGGTGGTTGAGGCAGTATCTAACGCACGGTTAGCGCATGGATTGTCAAACCGTGTGGACTAATCGTGCAGGAACTTAAAGTAGATCCTAAAAATGTGGATCTCAACTGGTTCACCTATAACATGCTCGTTTAAGCTTTTAAGAAGCCATAAATCAGGATTACCTTCCCTGGATGGTAGAAAAACCTCTCCCAAGTTTTTTTGTGGTCATCCAAAGGCTTTTGTTGTTGAATTGAAGCCCGTTTCTTGATGTATGTGATTATTATTCTTCGTTCTTATTTGTTCTTGTTCGGTTTCTTAGATCCACATGGATCTACTTCTCCTCTTCTCTCAGTTTCATAGATCTACATCCGTTATGGGTATATCTATTTGTGTTGATGCCAAATATGATGTGTTTTGGACTTGGTTGTGTTTGGAGAAGAGATCTAAGGAGGATTCTTGGAGAATCAACCCGGCTTTCTTGAGCGTTCTTCGACCGTCGTGGTTTTTGTCAAAAGCCTTTGAGGTAGGGGATTCATTGCTTCTCTTTCTTTTATGTGCGACTGTATCGTTAGCATGTTTAAATTTTACTTGATTAAAATGGAATTTACATAATAAATATTTTGAACCGGGTAAATAATTTGTTATCGATCGTATGATATTGCCTCTTAGTTTGCTAGATATCTTGATATCTATTCTTTCTTTTCTAATTTGTTTGTTCGTGATGGAAATCAGTAATGAACGTAAACCGAGATTAATTGATAATTGATTGGCTAAAGATAAAGCGGCATGAAAATGAAATTATTTCTTGTTTTAATTTGATTTTAATCATATTGGTGTAGTAAGAATGTTTAATCATTTGTGATAGCTTACTAGTTATGTTTCCCGATGTTGGAACCAACATATTATAAATCTATTAATTCAAGATTTATTAAATAATTAGATTGTTTGATAATTCCTTCAATGTTTCTGAGTTATCCTATTTATTGTTAAATAGCCAAGAGCCCAATTGATGTGATTTTTGCTTCCTACTTCTTATGATGTGATGTGCTCGTGGATGGTGGTTGTGATATGTGGGTGCATGGAGGCCTTTTGGTTTTGTTAGTGGATGATTCCTAGAGTGGCGAGATGCATCGGTTTATGAATGTGGGTGTCAGTGAGGACACTAGAGTTGATGGAATTGGATGGATGCGATTTTTGTTTTCTTGCTAGTTTTTTGGTTGTTTACCTGTATTAATTTTTTCCACTTCTCGAGGAAGATGGTCTTGCTTACCCTTCTGCTGAAAGAGACGAAGTCACGCGGGGTATGCCACTTGGTTTCCGGGTTTAGCTTCTCAAGGGGGAATGTGTCTGCGCTCTTGCTATAGGTAGTAAAGACTCGATGGGTAGTACATCTACTCACCGTGATGAGCCCCCTTGTGTTTAGTAGCATAGAATGCATTTCTAGAATTCCTGGGAATATGGGAAAGTGTTTTCATAGTGAATATTTTAATAAATGGTGTTAACCCATGGGGTTGGGGTTTTCTAGAACATAATGAAAAGGTTGAAAATTTGAGGGAACAATTAACCTGGTTATGATGCTAATGAAACATAACGTTGAATTGTTTATGGTTAATTAATGTTTAAATAATTAATTAAAGTAAAGTGGAACTAAAAATAAAAGGGGAATTATGTGATCTAATATATTTATTTAAATGGTTGAGTGCTTATAGGATACCTAGTCTTAGAAGTAGCAGCCCGAAGTCTGAGAGACGTTAGCTGCTGTTGTGTCTAAGACTAGGTTATTTCCATAGTGTGGTTGGGAGTTATGATATATCCTATACTTCTTTTGTTTCTATACGCTACTCCACTCTGTCTGTAAGGGGAACTGACACCCTAGGGATTCTGAGCCCTAGGGGGGTGTTTCCCCAACATTCCGATGGGAGGATGAATGGCTGACTACCCCCTTTGGCCCCACTCTCTTCTCTTGGTAGTTAATTTTTTCGGAAGGCACACTGGTTATTTTTCCCCATATATGTGTGTAGAGGGATGTAATGACTATGGTTATTCACAAACATATATTCTGGATGTTGTATCCTATGGAATACTATAGGTGTAACATGTATAGCGTGTGATGGCTTTAGGATCCTTACTCCGTGTATGGGCTGTAATGTCTTGATGTATAATAATCGACGTATGATACACATTATGCGAGCTGTGGTGGCTCCCTAAAACTACCTGGTTACTTTTGGTTGTGAGTATGGTGTGGTGATTCGGCCAGGTGTCTGTGGCCAACCCTTGTGTTGCATGAGGTGCAAATTGTGGTGTTTTGCCTAGGTGACTGCAGGAAATCCTTTTCGAGAGAGATGCCTAGGATGTGCGATGTTGGGGAAAAGCGAAAAACTAGTGGGTATGTAGTATCATGGTACCCATGATATTATTTACTACATGATATATTCTTGTATGTGTTACTTGGTGAGAGTATCCATGGTGAGGTTTTGAACTTATAATACCTGATTAGGTAACGAGTTAGTTTTACTTGTTGCTCTTTGTGATTTAGCGTGCTCTATATACTTTTTCACGAGTGACATCGGGAGGGATCCTACTTAGTATACTATTATACTCACCCTATGTATATATAAAATGTTTTTAGGTCACCTGGAGTAGGTTGGAGACCAGGCTGGTTACTAATGGCTTGCGGTTGTTTGAGCTGTTCGGGCTAGTGGTTGCTGCTATTTTAAAATTTTTTGGGTACTTGTCGTTTTTCCCTTCCAGTTGTAGTACTTTTGCATGAAATTTCATATATGCACTTGGGTTTCTTTTATATTCCAGTTCTGTTTTGGATTATACTGGTGTCTATCTTATCTCTCTCTTTTGCATTTGTTCTCTTAGAGGGTAATGCCTCCCATTCGTGTGTTTACTATACCCTCGGTGCTAGTCGCCAACCCGGGGCCTACTGGAGGTGGGACTCAGGGTTCATTATCTCCCTTCTCACATTTCCAGCCCAGGAGGTGTACACTTTGTGGGGAGGGGGTCTTGACAATCGGACCCCTGGATTTGTGGCGTAATTTCCTAGAGTGAACAAATCAATCCTAAAATAATTTTTTGAGATAAATTGCCGGATTTAGGTGGTGGATTTGTTGATTGGAATCCAAAATGTATATGGAGGGGCATGCGAGGTGTTCGATGTGCACCTAGAGTACGCTAAACCCACATGGTTGAATCAAAAATCATATTTTCATCCACTGAATGGACGTAAATGATGGAAGGAGGAAGATTCAACCATCTATAGTTGTTAAAATAACATATTTGAAAGTGGAATTGTATATCTTGATTCCCAAGTTGGGATAAGAGTTTCTAGAAAAGTCCCAACTATAAGTAGTATAGTTTGAAGAACACACAACATGTCGGAAATTGGTTATAGCTGTTAGGGTTTCACACGAAATTAAATATGATATTCCATATGGTAGGGAAAAACAATATGTATCCTTCAATATGAATTAATTCTATTCGGAAGAGAACATGGGTAGTACCCCATGTCGGAAGACATGGCCTGGTGCACGTCATGTTCGAAAGTACACAGAAATGGGCATTCCTACACAAACATAAATAGGGAGAATGGAAATATCATATCATGTATTATGAATTTGACGTAATGGTCTGAATTGAATACATATGAATTTAGGGGTACCTAGGGAATTGTACTGCATACGGTGGATACATCTTGGAGATCAGGAACTGCTATCTCTCATCACTTTTATTTTTCATTTTTTACTTTTTGGGACATCATTATAGTTCATCATGTATTTCTCATCCTTTAATATCATCTTCCATGGTCGTACTCTTGTACAAACTAGAGGTTTTTCATTTGCATGTTTATATTCTAGATATCACAACATTTTATTATTATTAAAATGAACCATTTTATTTATAGGGTTGGGTTTCTTCCTTGGATAATTAGGAAAAGTCATCCCATGTTGGATATGACTTTTGGAACTTGTTGCCACACCCAATCCAATTTAGGTGGACTTGGTGTTGTTGTTGTAATAACAACGACCCAGTAGCCTGGATCTAATAACTCACTTTATTACATTTGAATAGAAAAAATAATTGAATCCTTAAGGGAATGTCAGTTTAGCTATATTGTAAATGAGATTACATTCTTGAAACATACATTACAATTGGATCTATAAAATAACACATTTTTAATCCTTTTAGAGCACCGACATTCTCCTTCATTAACCTTTCGCATAAATCAAAATTTACATATTGGAATCCTAGGAAGAATAAAACTTTAGAAAGGGTTGATCTTAGATTCTTAGTAAGGGTAAGAATACAACAATAACTACTAAAAATGAACCAAAAACAAGGAAATGTGAATAGCTAATGACTTTTTCCATTAAAACATAATCATGATATTAATAATGAATTAATAAATGAAAATAAAATAATTTCATATAAATAATCACATGGATATTATATTAATCAAATAATAAAAAGGAATATGAATAAGTAATATCATAATGAGGGAATGCATAATTTTAGACATCATAAACTAACCTCGAAGACTTCGTCCAAGACACAATACATAAACAGCTAAGGCCTCATCCAATACCCATACTATATTGTCTCATGAGACCTAATGATATATCATGGGGATATATAGGGAAAATCACATAATTTTTTATATCAATTTTATTACTCATGTGAAAGGTGTGAAACATATACAATATAAACAGTCATACTACAAAAAACAACCATACAAAATGGTTATACATTAAACATAAACCATGATTGGAATAGAAATTTCACATCCAAAATCAATCTAATAATTAAACCTTGAATAAAATATTTTAGAGTTTTTTATAAGAGATCAAACTCAATTAATCATAAAATCCAACAAATGATGTTGACATAGATGAAAAGTTTCCAATAAAATCATTAAAATATTCTTGACAGAAGTACCAATTTTTCCACAAAAATATGTTTTAAAAAATACATGGGATTATAGAATAAATTTTTTTAATTGAAAATTTTCAGGTACAATTTTAAAGGAATAAAAAATAATTTAAGTTTTCATGATAGTGGAAAAATCTTCTCATGCCAGATATGTTAAAACAACATTTATATTGAGTTTTTTGTAAAAAAATTCCTAAAGTACATCATTTGAAAAATAAATACAAATATTACATTCAAACCATTTTATAAAAGTAAAACATCAGTAAAAACCATAAAAATTTATAGGTTAATTATAATAATATATTTTTATTTTTTACGGAACATGGACAAAGAAGATAAATATTCCCCAGCAGATACTTATGTATAAGCAATATTGAATACTAATGAGTATGAAAAATTAACCGTTATAGAATTATACTAAGTATATCTTATAACCAATGAAATAAATAAAATTATATAGTTATTAATATGCAATAATTTTCATAATAATAATCATAAAATATAATCATTGATTGTATATACCTCACACAAAAGAAATAAACAGTGTACAATGTGATGTCCCATACCCTCATGGTCCACCCCTTTGCCAAAATCTGGGACCAAAGGTTCACGTTTCGGTGGGTGTGACTGATCGGCGTGCGACCGATCGGATGGGGACCGATCAGCGGGCGACCGATCGGCGGGCGACCGATCGGTGTGTGACCGATCGGCGTGCGACCGATCGGAGTGCGACCGATCGGTGGGTGATCGATCGACATGTGACCGATCAGCATGCGACTGATTGGCATGCCACCGATCGACGCGAGACCGATCGACATGTGACCGATCGACGTGCGACCAATCAGCATGCGACTGATTGGCGTGTGACCGATCGCCGTGCAAACGATCTGTGTGCGACCGATCAGTGGGTGACCAATCGGCGTGCGACTGATCAGCGTGCGACCGATCGGTGCCCCACCCACTGGTGTGACGCGAACAGTGTGTCACCGATTGGTGTGATTGATCAGTGTGTGGCATGATCGGTGTGTCACCGATTGGTGCCTCACCGATCGGTGCGATCGATCGGTGTGTGGCACGATCGGTGCCACCCAGCCTTGTCGGGTTTCTCTTCTGCAGTTTCTCCTGTAACAACACTTTTAGGCATTTTTAACCTTTTGGAAGTGGATCAAGGACGCTTTTAATCCCTTAATCAATGTTTAAATTCCTAAGGGTGGGGTGACCCTCAACGGACCTACCTGTGTGTCCGTGTATCGTTCCCCTCCATTTATATAAACTTTAAAATCACAGTTGTTACCACCTTTTTCTGATAAAAATCATTAAATAAAATTTAATCTGATCGTGGGTAACCACCCAACCACGTGGGGAACCACGATCCTACTTTAAATCCGTTAAAATCCCCATATCCTGTCACACTGGGATCTTATCTATATATCACATGAGAATTTCTTCATCATCTTATTCCTTTTGGTCGGCTTCCTTTTCATTGCAGTTCTTTTGGAGTCTCCCTTCCCGAGACAATAGGTGGGCCTATTCCAGAACCTTTCTGCTCACTCTTAGAGTCCGAGACATTCTTGGCGCATGGAAAACATCGATCCTTGATCAACCATGTAGGGTTTTTCCTTCTTCTCTCCTTACTGTGTATCATGAATGGTGGGTATGTTATTGTTTCTGTGGGGATTGATGAAACCAATCATAATGAAGATAAGGAACAAACCATTAAAGAATGAAATGGGCGTGATCAATGTTCTGTTGTACTATTTTGTTTTGATATGTGTTGTGAACTATATGGGATTGTGCTCAATGAAAATCATGGCCGTTGGTGGTCTTTCCTTGCGTCCTAATGAACCCATGTCTTTAGTGATGACTAAATAACTATAACATGGAAATTGGTTAGTCACTTAAACTCAGTTGGTTTAAATGGATGTTTAGTAAAACAATAATCCCAGTGTGACCACCCCTGTTAACAAACAGAAATAACCTAATGAATGATGCGCTTGAACTTGAAAGTTTCCCATTCTTTTTGGGTAGCAGGTGTGTTGTTCTGCTAGGTTCCTATGGGAAGATGTGAATGGGGATGGGATCCTCTATTGTGGCACGGTTTTTGATTGTGAATTTGAAGATTTGTGGGATGTATCTCGAAGATTGCTTTTGTTCTAGTACTTTGAGGGATCTCACTGATACCTTTTTGTTGTTGTATGTGTGGGTTGTATCTCAAGGATTGATTTGGTCCCAATACTTCAAGGGATCTCACTAATCCCTTTGTTGTTGTGACCTTATAAGAGAACCGATTGAGAATGCTTAAATTTTTGTTTGGATGTTTCCCTTCTCTGGCTTGTGTTTGTGCCTATTAGTTTCCCAATAGTGTAGAATTCACCCAAATGGGATGAATTTAACATGAAAACAGTAATGGTTTAATTGGAGAATTGGTTTTGGTGATGAGTTGTGACTTGTACAAGAGTTCTGTTCTTTTCTATATGAATGAATAGTAAGGAGGGTGTTTGTGATTAGGTTTTGGAGCACCTAGGTTAGGATGAGTGCCTATTACCTATACATATAATGTATTTCTTCTGTTTCATATTTTCACCCCACCCAGGTTGAGCACTTAGTACCGAACACCCCCTTTCATTGGGAGGTTGTTATTCCCAACACCCCTATGAGTGGATGGTTATTACATCCTTTTAGTCTCCCTTTCCCAAAAAGACCAAGATGCTTTGGGTAGGCTGTGATGGCCTGAGGTCCATTATAGCCCAAGATTCTTCAGGTAGGGTAGTTGTGGTGGTTGGCCTAGGTGTGTGCAGGAAGGTTCGTTCCCAAGAGTCTTCAGGATGAGGCCTAGGTGACTTCGGGCATGGTAGTAGTTGTTCTGGCCCAGGTGTCTGCGGACGTGGTTACACGTGTTGGTTGTGGCCCAGGTGTTTTCGGGCGGGATGGTGGTTGTGGCCCAGGTGTTTGTGGGTGTGATGGGAGGGTGTGTCCCAAGTGTGTGCTGGTGGGGTGTGGCATTGGGGCTGCAGTAAGAATGGAATGATTGGTACGATGCGTAGGATGTTTTCAATAACTAGTGGGAATGTGGCGCTGGGTACCCAAATATCGATGTGATATTACTATACATTAATTGGCTTGCGTTATTTGGTGAGTGTTCCTTGGTGAGGCTTGGGTGTATAGTTTACCTTGATATATTTTTCTTTTATCTCTTTTTCTCACAGGGAATTTTAATTCCTCTCCAATTGTGAACAAGGGCATTTGTTTTTCCCTATTGAGTATACTTATATGCTCAACCTGCATATATAAAACTGCTTTCAGGTTTTTTGGAGGACGTTAGGGATCGTGTGAGACCGTACTAGCCCGAACCTTGGTGCTGTTCCTGTTGTCATTTTCTTTTTTCTTGGTACTTTACCTTTGGTGTTATTGTGGCCTGTATCTTTTAATTTTTAATATGCATATGGGAATGGTTTACATTTGGATTTACCATTACTTTCAAGTTTTGTGTTGTTGGGGTTGCTATCTTATCTCCCGATCCTATAAAAATAAAAAGGGTAATACCTTCCATCTTGTGTGTTATTATATACCCTTGGTGCTTGTCACCACTCCGGGACCTATCGAAGGCGGGTCTCGGGTGTCATTATCTCTCCTTCAACTTAATGAAGGAAGGGTCTAGCAATATGTTGTCCCTTCCCTCCTTTTGATGAAGGCGAGTCGTGAAAGAATGGTATCAGAGGGAGGTTGAGATATAAAATGGAGTCTGGGGTTAGGCACAGTGAGGATTGAATGGGATTGTAGGGCAACATTGTTGGGTGATCTTGGTGTGTGAAATAGGCCAGGGAAGACCAGCTAGGACACGAGATTTTAGGGCTCCCCGTGATCCGATGCAAGGACTTTGGACCCACCGAACGACCATGTAAGGATACACTGATTGTAGGGTAGAGACCCTAGGTGAAGAACCTGCATCATAGTGTCTTTTGTTCTTGTGATTCATGGTCATTTTGGGGGTTTAAAATGAATAATAATGATAAGAAAATTTAAGAAAAGTATTCTACACTACTCGGGCTTAGGAATTCCTTGTTTATCATGCAGTTATGGAACCATGGAGATGACCACAAGTAGTGCGAACGATTGAGGCCCTAGAAGTTGCATTGGCTGATCGACAGAGGGCTGAACGAGAGGAGGATAATTAGTGGTAGAGGACGCTTCGTGCCTTTCAGCGATAGACCCTTGGGAATTACGAGGGTAGTAAAACATATTTGGAGACAGAGAGATGACTCGAGGAGCTAGTGATAGCTATCGGCTTAATTTGGGATCCGACAGATTACTGGGTTATTTTGGTCGTCAGCCCGATGGGGGAGCAGCCTGTTAGTGGTGGATGCTTTATCTAATGGAAAATTTTGAGGCTATGGTTGCGTGGGCCAACTTCGAGAGAAAGTTCCACGCGGAATTCCTCTCTTCCACCATGAAGGCTGATAAAATGTAGGAGTTGTTCTACCTCCATCAAGGGAGCATGTCAGTAAGAGAGATGGGGATCAAGTTTAAGGATCTCCTTCACATTTCTACAGACCTCTTTGCAGATTAGGAGTCTCAGGGGAGACGTTTGGAGGAGGCACTTTGACCTTCTTTTTAGTATGCTATTACTGCCTTCAACTTACCGACCTACATAGAGGTCCTGAAGAATGCTGATGTGGCGGAAATGATGCACACACTGGGAGGTGTATCTTGATAGGGGATCCAGTTTGTCTTTTCGAAGGGGAAGGCCATCAGCAAAAGGCCTCCAGCATCAGGACCCTCTAGGTTTTGACCAGTAGGAAGTAGGCATCAGAAGTTCCAGTTCTGATCCCACAGTCCACTCCCTTTTCCTTCGGGCCTAGGACCGAGGTTATTCGTCTGTGGGAGCCATTGAAACCTTTAGAATCAGTGCCCGAAAAGAGTATAGTATAGCGGCGGTGGGCAAGTTTAGTGCCCAGCTCAGCCACAATAGTTTCTAGCTAGGCCCCTTCAGTAGCAGCAGTAGGGACAACATTCTCCCCCCTCCAAGACCAGACATGGAAAGAGGAGGCCGACCTCAGGGAGCTCCTCAGGGACATCGAACAGGGCGTGGTAGGGGAAACACCCAAAAACTGAGAGGTAGAGGAGCTGGGTGTGGGTAGTTTCACGCTGTGGAGGTAGTAGTTCCTGCAGGGCCTGAGGTCATTCGAGGTATGATCATCTTGTTCATTACTCTTGCCTATGCCTTGTTCGATATAGGAGATTTGAAGTCCTTTGTTACACCTAGTCAAGCCTGTGCCCTGGGTTTTGATGTTGAGAGACTTTCGGCACCCCTGGTGCTGATCACGCCAGTCGGAGGTTAGACCGATTTGTTTTATGTTTGATGAGGGTGTATACTAATGATAGGTCCACATTAGTCAATCAAGGATCTTCTACTTTTGCAGATACAACCATACGATGTCATCCGTGGAATTGGCTGGTTGTTCCTTGTATTTTCCGTCATTGACTGCTTTCGAGGAAGGGTCATGTTTTCATATTTGTATAGTCAATGTGTATCTTTTATCGGTGAGAGGGGTTATCAGAAAAGTAGCACACGAGAGGAGCCCATATTTTCCCTGTTGGCTAAACTACCAGTGGATTCGGTGGATACAGAGATGGTGGAAGTCCCAGGGATCATCAGTGAGTTTAGGGATTTCTTCCCTGAAGAGGTGGCAACTATACCCCCTCGGTGTGATGTTGAGTTTAGGATAGAATGGCAACCTAGTGCCTGTCCGATTTCGATGTCTCCCTACCAGATGACACCTTCTGAGTTGCGAGAGTTAAGGATCCCAATTGATGATCTGATGAAGAAGGGTTATGTTCGATCAAGTGCTTCATCATGGGGTTCTCTTATCTTGTTTACGAAGAAGGAAGATGGTGGTATAAGACTGTGCAATGATTATAGGAGGCTGAATCAGGTGACGGTCAAGAATCGCTACCCTCTCCCGAGGATAGACGATCTATTTGACAAGATCAGGGGATCATGTTGGTTCTCGAAGATCGATATGCGGTCAGGATATCTCCATGTGAGGGTGAAGGTGGGAGATATCTCCAAGACTGCCTTCAAGTGAAAATATGGGCACTTTATGTTTTTGGTCATGTTGTTCGGCATTACAAACGCTCCAGCTATGTTCATGGGACTCATGAAATCATTCATGCGGGAATACCTAGATCGGTTTGTATTAGTGTTTATTGACGACATCCTAATCTACTCAAGGTCAAAGGAGGATCACACAGAGCACCTGAGAATGGTTTTAGAGGTCCTCCAATGGCACCATATCTATAGGAAATTGTCCAAGTGCATGTTCGGGACATGAGAAGTGCATTTCTTTGGGAACGTAGTGTCCGAGCAGGGGATAAAAGTGTACCCATCAAAGGTCAATGTGGTTGTTTCTTGGAAAGCACCTAAGATCATGACAAAAGTTCATAGTTTCCTAGGACTGGCCAGTTTCTATTGGATGTTCGTGCCCAAATTCTCTCAAGTTATGACACCTTTGATAGCCATGACCAAGTGGGACCAAGATTTTGTGTGGAATGGGTAGAGTGAGTCGGCCTTCAATTATCTGAAGGAGAAGTTGGTAAGTTCCCCATTGCTGAGGTTACTAGAAGAAGGGGCGGCATATGAAGTGTTCTGTGAGGCTTTAGGGAAAGTCTTCAAATGTGTGTTGATGCAGCAATAAGGGGTGTCCTCCAATGGGTGTAGACAGTTACATCCCCATGAGCATAACTATTCCACCAATGATCTGAAGCTTGTGGAGGTCGTGTTCACACTAAATTTGTGGCGGCATTACCTCATCGGGGAGCACATCGTGGTCTTCACCGATCACAAAATTTTGAAGTATATCTTCTCCCAGCGGGACCTGAACTCGTGGCAGTGTAGGTGGGTGGAGTTCCTTCAAGACTATAAAATATATATTTCTTACACCTCAGGAAATGGAAATGTGGTGGCTGATTCCTTGAGATGGAAGTCGCAGAAGGATGCGGTTTGGGAGTCGGCAAATACTTGGAGGGCGAGGGAGGAGTGGGTTTCCCTACACCAAGATGTAAGGATGGAATGTGGTAGATGTTTCATGTATCACATGACAGTGCAGTCATATCTGTTTAGAGAGGTAGAGGAGTCCCAATGGGGGGACTTTGAAAGGTATGTAATGCATGACTAGGTTAACCGAGGTGATGCTCTGGAAGGGTGGACGGAGGATGGTTAGAATCAGGTTATTTTCCGAGAAAAGTTGTTTGTTGTAGAGGCGATGAATGATAGAGTTCTTAGTGAGTTCCACAACTCACCCCTAGCAGTGCTCCTTAGTGTTTCCAAGAGGTACTGGGGCGTGATAGGCCAGTTATGGTGGCCCGGGATGAAGCGGGTAGTGTTAGAGTTCGTGGCCAGATTCCTAGTGTGTCAGCAGGTTAAGGATGAACACCATGTTCCAGGTAGTTTTTTACAACCTTTGGATGTCCCTGAGTGTAAGTGGGATGACATATTGAGGGATTTTGTCACAGGACTACCCAAGGATAAAGGAGGATGCGAAGCTATCTGAATAGTGGTGGATCGGTTGATGAAATCAGCTCACTTCCTAGAGATCAAGGAGTTGGGTGCAGTGGATGCCTTACCACGAATGTACATGGATGAGGTGGTGTGGTTGCATGGAGTTCCGAGATCCATAGTCCTAGATTGGGATGCTAGGTTTACCACATGAATCTGTAGAGGATTGTAGTATTCTTTTGGCACCTATCTATGTCTTAGCACTGCTTTCTATCCCCAGACAGATGGACAGACAGAGCGTACCATCCATACCTTGGAGGATATGTTGCGGGCATGTATACTAGATTTTGGGGGATTTTGGGTGCGACACTTACCTCTAGTAGAGTTTTCCTACAATAATAGATATCACTATACCATTGTCATGAATCTGTTTGAAGCTCTATATGGAAGGCTGTGTCGCTCACCCATATGTTGGAATGAGGTTGGGGAAACAAGTGTTCATGGCCTGGAAGTGGTGAAGAGCATGAAAGAGAAGGTTCATCTTATATGGGAGAGGACGAAGGCAACACATGACCGATAGAAGTCGTATGCTGATAAAAGGCGGAGACCATTGGAGTTCAGGGTCAGACACCATGTGATCTTGATGGTATCCCCTCGGCAAGGACAACAGAGGTTTGGTAGGGGGAGTAAGCTTTCTCCTAGATTCATAGGACCATTCAAAGTGTTGCAGAGGGTTGGAGAAGTGGATTATCAGTTAGTGCTACCACCCCCTCTACTGAGGATACATGATGTCTTCCATGTTTCCCAACTCAGACGATATTTGCATGAAAATTCACACTTCCTCGACTGGGGATAGCTGGATATCGAGGACAACGTGACCTTTGTGGAAAGACCAGTGAGGATCTAGGATCATGGGGAGAATTTTCTCTAAGGATGAACCATCCCTTTGGTTCATGTGTTGTGGATACATGGAAGGCTCGAGGAGAGTACCTGGGAACGGGAGACGCAGATGAGTGCCCAATACCTAGAGCAGTTTTGAGATTTGTTATGTTTCTTTCTCTTCTTGTTGTGATGTAGTTTTGACCTTGTGAGTTTATGAGGTGTTTTTTTTCATACCTGGGGATTGTTGTGAAATGTCCTGACTATGGAGAAGAGAGGAAATGATCCCTAATCAAGATGTATTAAGGTGGATGCGGTTAAACCCGTGTGGGAGAGTCAGTTCCACCCAAAGAGGATAGTATCTTCTCACGGAGGGAGGAACACCTTAGTCCCTATGACTGGAATGTTGACCCTTGGGTGCTTCCTGGTTACTTGATGGAGATGTGTTTCAAGATGTTGATGAGGTTCACTCCTAAGAGGTATCTATCGAGGCAGTTTTTCGGACCCCCTCCCTTCTTATGGTTTGGTTTTAATTCTCTAGGGAGAGAATAGTTTGGGAGGTATCTAATGTGATGGCCCAGACCCTCATTGTCTACCCCTTCGCCAAAATCTGAGTCCTAAGGGTGGCGTCTCGGTGGGTGGAACCGATTGGCATGGGACCGATCGTCGTGGGATCGATCATCGTGCGACTTATTGGCATGCGACCGATCCACGTGTGACTGATCCACGTGCGACCCATCAGCGTGCGACCGATCGGCATGCGACCAATCGGGGTGCGACCGGTCAGAGTGCGACCGATCGTCGTGCGAACGATCGGCGTGAGACCGATCGGCATGGAAATGATCAACATGTGACTGATCGGTGTGAGACCGATCGACGTGCGACCAATCGGCGTGCGACCGATTAGCACGCAACCGATCGGCGTTTGATCGATTGGTTCCCCATCGACCGGTGTGATGCGATTGATGTGTCACCAATCGATGCCTCACCGATCAGTGCAACCGATTAGTGTGTGGCACGATCAGTGTGTCACGAATCGGTGCCTCAACGATCGGTGCTGTCGATTAGTGTGTGTCACGATTGGTACCACCCAGCCTTGATGGGTTTTTCTTCTATAGTTTCTCCCATAACATCACTTTTAGTCCTTTGTAACCTTTTGGATGTGGTTCGAGGATATTTTTAATCCCTTAATCAATGTTTAAATTCTTAATGGTGGGGTGACACTCAACGAACCCTGCTGTGTGATCGCGTATTGTGCCCCTCCATTTATATAAAATCCATTAAAATAACAACTTTTACCACCTTGTTTTGATAGGAATCATTAAATAAAAATTAATCCCATTGTGTGTAACCAACCAACCGCGTGGGGAACCATGATATGACTATAAATCCATTCAAATCCCCATATCCCGTAACAATGAGATATTATCTATATATCGCATGGGAATTTATTCTTATTCTTCTTAGTTTTGGCCGAACTCCTTTTCTACCCAGTGCGTTTGGAGTCTCCCTTCCCGAGACAAGAGGTATTCCAGTTCCGAAACCTTTCTACTCACCCATGGATTCCCCGACGTTCATGGCGCGTGGAAATCTTTGATCCTTGATCAACCAAGTAGGGGTTTTCCTTTGTCTCTTTTTACTGTGTATCATGCGGGGTGGGTAAGTTATTGTTTCTGTGGGGATTTATGAAACCAAAATTAATAAAGATAATTAACAGACCTTTAAATAATGAAGGGGGTGTGTTCGATGTTCTTATGTACTCTTTAATGTTGATATGTATTGTGAACTGTATGGGATTGTGCTCACTAAAAATCATAGCTGTTGGTGGTCTTTCCTTTCATCCTAATGAACACATCTATTTGGGTATGACTAAATAACTGTAAAATGGAAATTTCATAATCACCTAAACATAGTTGGTTTAAATAGATGTATACTAAAACAAGAATCCCTGTGTGACCACCCCGGTTCACAAATAGAATGAAAAACTGAATGAATGGTGTGCTTGAACCAAGAATATTCCTACTCTGTTTTGGTAGTATATGTGTTGTTCTACTTGGTTCCTATGTGAAGATGTGAGTAGGGATGTGATCCTCTATTGTGGCAGGGTTGTTGGTTTTGAATTTGAAGCTATGTGGGATGTATCTCAAGGCTTTCTTTGGTTCCATTACTTCGAGGGATCTCACGGATCCCTTTTTGTTGTTGTAAGTGGGGGCTGTATCTCAAGGAATGCATTGGTTCCAATACTTTGAGGCATCTCACTGATCACTTTGTTATTGTGACCTTACAGGAGAACTGAGTGCGAATGTTTAAATTTCTGTTTGGTTGTTTCTCTTTTCTTGCTTATGGTTGTGCCTGTTAGTTTCCAAGTAGTGTATAATTCACCCAAATGGGTTCACTTGAACATGAAAACAAGAATGGTTTAAATAGGGAATTGGATTTGGGAATGAGTAGTGACTTGGCAGTGAGTGATGTGCTTTTCTTTATGAATGAATAGTAATGAGGGTTTTTGTGCTTAGGTTTTGGAGCCCCTAAGTTGGGATCAGTGCATGTTACATATACAAATAATTTATTTCCTATGTTTCTTATTTGCACCCCAACCAAGTTGAGAACATAGTTCCGAACACCCCATTTAAGGGGGAGGGTGTTTTACCAAAACTCCTATTAGTGGCTGGTTATTAGATCATTTTTTCTCCCTTTACCGAGTAGCCCATGACTCTTCGGGAAGGCTGTGATGGCTTGAGGTCCATTATAGCCCAAGATTATTTGGGCAGGGTAGTTGTGGTGGTTGCCCTAGGAGTGTGAGGGCAGGTTGGTTCCCATGAGTCTTCGGGATGAGGCCCAGGTGTCCTCGGGCATGGCAGTATTTGTTCTGGACCAGGTGTTTGTGGGCATGGTTACCCGTGGTAGTTGTGGCCTAGGTGTTTGTAGGCGGGATGGTGGTTGTGGCCCAAGTTTTTGTGGGTGGGATGCATAGTTGTCGCCCAGGTGTGTGCGGGTGGGGTGTGGAAGTGGGACCATGGTGATAATGAATGGATTGGTACGATGCATAGGATGTATTCAATAACCAGTGGGAAATTTGCGTGGGGTACCCAAATATCAATGTTCTCTTAATATAAATTACTTGACTTGCGTTATTTGGGGAGTGTGCCTTGGCGAGTCTTGGGTGGATAGTTTACCTTGCTAGATGTTTTGGTTATCTCTTTTTCTCACAGGGCATTAGAATGCTCCTCCACTTGTGCACAAGGGACTTTGGTTTTCCCCACTAAGTATACTTATATGCTCACCCTGCATATATAAAAATTCTTTCAGGTTTCCAGGAGGACTTTAGGGATTGTGCGGGACCGTACTAGCCAAGACATTGGGAAAGTTGATGTTGTTGTTTTATTTTTTCTTGGTACATTCCCTTTGGAGTTCTTGTGTCTTGTACCTTTTACTTTTGAACATTCATATGGGAATGTTTTACTTTAGGAATTACATTTACTTTTAGCTTTGGTGTTGTTGGGGTTTCTATCTTATCCCCTGATCCTATGAAAAAAGGGTAATGTCTTTCATCTTGAGTGTGATTCTATACCCTGGGTGTTGGTCACCATTCCGGGACCTATCGAAGGTGGTTCTCAAGGGTCATTCTCTCTCCATAAACTTAAATAATGATGGGTCTGGAAATCGGATATCCATTCTCTCCTTTTGGTGAAGGCGGGTCATGACATACAAGGCAGGGGTCCCCTATAAATAAAAGTGAGACAAAAATCCATTAACATTTAATTTCTATTTCTTAAACATGTATAAAACTCATAAATAATGGTTTATTGCATGTTATTAATTTATTCAAGAACCATATCCATATTTATTATATGATATATGATCATCTTATATTGTTTTTTTAATAAAAGTTTGTTATTACACTTGTTTTGGGTGTAAACTGCATTATTTTCTTATGCATGATTTGTTCTGTTAGTCTATTTTCTTATAAATAGAATATATTTATTTCGTCTAAATAATGATATTTAGTTCATATATATTATATTTACTCATTATATACATTCATATATTCATTATTGAATTGTTAAAATGAGAAATGGATTGCATCATCTTGTGGAGATGATAGGTCGTACGTACGCACGAGGAGCGGCATCATTCTTTTAATGGTAAAAGGGTAAGGAATTTAATGTTATATTATTTATTATAAATAAATATCTTATAAGATTTATTATTCATTCCTGTTATTTTTATCATTATAAGCATCCAAAAAATGTGTTAATGAATTAAAAAGTGCACCACAGTGTGGAGATGGTAAGTCATATGTACGCATGGGTGGTGTTACCATTTTTTATAGGTTAAACAAAAGGTGAGAAAAGGTTGTCACATTATTATAAGTAAAAATAATACGATTAATTATTCTGTATTTATTAATTTAATTGGGGGGAAGCATGAATATGAAGTATAATAACAAATAAACATGAATGAGTGGGTAAAACAATTACCTCTTCTTATATGGAATTCTTTTAAACATATTCATAATGTATATATAGTTTGTGTTCTTGGAAGATAGGGTCCTCCATAACTTTAATGCGAACATTGAAAGGATAAATTAGATTGTTTTTTTCTACCTATAATGCTCAAATTTGGGTGAAAAAGTGAGTGAAGAGGTTTCCTTTTATAATTGATGTGAGTTGAAATTTTAGAAACTTGAAAAATATTAAATAAATATAATTTAATTTCCAATATAAAATTGACACAAAGTGATATATTTAGAATAAATTATGTGTACAATTCTAAATAATCTCAAAAAATTATTTTTTGACATGTTTAGTTTACATTCATACCCTTCTCTTTTGGATTTAACCCTTAATTAATCAATTTAACTCTTAACATGATAGTATGGGTTTTGGATACACAAGGTTAAATATAGATACTATAAAATGATAAGGGATTCCTAAATGTATAATTGATGACATATTTAACCATATAAAAAGTAGTTGGCCGAATTGTATATTGTAACATCCTGGATCCGGGTGCCACTCAATGGGTGCCCCACACTCGGTTTGTCACATGACCTCAAGCACATTTCCCACAATGCCAGAGGCTGGAAACTAACAGTGAGGGCCTAGGTTTGATAGTGGGAAAACTATGCCCTCATTTGTCAAAGTGTAGTGCAGCAGAATAATAAAAACATACAACAACAGTGAAAGCAATAAACCATAAAAATTTAATAAAAACAGCTGCATTAAAAGATAACCAACCAATTATATAGATATCAAGCCACATGTCTCAAGTTATAAGAAAATAGCTTGAACATGTTACACAACAATACAGTACAATACAATACAGATTACAACAAAACAAAATCAAATAGTCGGTAACATCGTGAGCCTATGACCAGTCCCATGCTCCCCTAATCCTCAGCAGCAATCAAGTACCTATATAGTTACACTTTCCCTTATCCACACATGCTGAAATGTAATCTATTTGAGCCAAAGACATGTCCCAAACAGGATGTGAGAAATAAATCCCATTAGGCACCCACCAAAGTCCCATGCCCAACTATGTGGAAATATGCAACAATAGTGTGCAGTAGTAAAATTCAAAAAACTATGCAGTACTCAAAAGTAACAAACATTACCAGTTATATTTCCATTTTAATATTCATTTAATCATTCATTATAAGGAAACAACCACAGTGAATTTCTATGTAAACAGTCAGTGTCCTCTGACATGTAAACCCTTACCCTAATTTAATCAGAACCGCAACTCGTAAGTAATTTCCCATAGGCATTACAGATATTTCCCCTATGCGTACAGGTTTCTCACATAGGCACAGAGTCTATTTCCCATAGGCATGGAAGAAGTTTCCCTCAGGCTAAATGAATAACTGCCCTCAGGCTATGTAAAATACTTCCCTCGGGCTAACAAGTAATCGGGCCATGGCCAACATGTAAACAAGAAATACACATACAATTCTTCTCAAATAAATTCTATAATCATTATTATAAATTCATACCCTTGGGTATCCTGTCCAAATGGCTAAACAAAGGAACACACCCCCGGGGTGGTCCTGGATCCAAGTAGTGATCTCAAATAGTTGTTTATTATCAAATTTAATTACCTATACAATTCAAGGTATTTAAAATAGCTAAGGCCTCAGCCACACGACACCCCAAAATGGGTTTGTAGCTCAACAATTCACACAAACGTACAACAGTTGGAAAATAAACACCAAGCCACCTACCTTAAACGCCCCTAAATGGTATATGCGAACGATGATCCTCAAATCATCCAAGAACAATGTAGATCTGAGGTGAATGAAATTCCCTCTCAACACAAATAACTTTCCATAGAGGAATAATTGGCAAGAACGACTTAAGGGGAGTGGAGGGCATAACCGTGTTGTTCCAACGAGATCGTCAGAGGTGAAAACGGATTCCTGATGCTTGATCTGGAGATCCTCAAAGGTTTGACCTCCTCTCCCGACTCCTTCATCCGGTTCTAAGCCAATCATGTGAATAGGGTTGGATACTGCACATTTTATGTGAAAAAAATAAACTTCATGGCATGTACTATTGACTACACAGTGTGTTCTTTTTTCATTTAACTATACCATTGGTGGCACCACCACACTATTCTTTAGTCGACAGGAGTACACAATGTGTATTTTTCATTACACAGTGTGTACTGCCACTCCGATTGCGGCTGCTTACACCACCTTACTAATTTCGTACCAACTGACTACGTGGCGTGTAAATTTACACTACATGGCCTGTAGTCAGTTTTTACAGCCTTCGCCACTGACATGGATACACACCATGTGCACTCATCTCATACGACCAAAGAACATGGAGCGGGGAATAGTACACGGCGTTTATTCCAAAGAATTAGGATTTTCCCCCATTTTTATTATTTTCTCAAAAACACTTAAGGAATAGAGAAAATAAGAAACTCGTACCTCAAACTATGAACCGGGTTCTTGCGAACATTCCCCCTTAAAGAAATTCGTCCCCGAATTGCCCTTCCTCTGGTTGCGAAGATAATGCTCAGAAAAACTCTGGCCACTAAGCATGTACGTCGGATTCCCAATCCCAGGTTTCGTCCTACACTTGACTGTTCTACCATAACACCTGTACGAGAGAAACTGACCGGAATCGGAGAACTTTCATGCTCTTATCAACAATAAGAATCAGATTCTCTTCAATGGATGCATCTACCTAAAGCTCAACCTCCTTGGGCTGAAAGACGTGAGATGCGTCAGAATGATAGTGACACAACTGAGATACATGGAAGACGTCGTGCATGGATCAGTACCTCTGTGGTAACTAAAAACAATAGGCAACCAAACCAACTCTTTCCAGAATCTCAAATGGCCCCACATACCTCGGTGAATGTTTACCCTGTCTCCGGATCTGCCTATGTCCTGACCTCAGTGAAAAACGAATGAGAACATGATCTCTGACCATTAACTCCAAGGGTCGTCTGCGGTGATTAGCATAATATTTCTGATGATACTATGATGTAGCCATCCGCTTTTGAATCAACTGGACCTGCTCAGCAGTGTCCGGCACAAATCATGGTCCCAGTAAATCTACCTCACCTACATCCATCTAGCACAAAAGTAATCAGCATGGCCTACCATATAAACCCCCATAAGGTGACATCTCAATAGTTTCTTGAATACTGTTATTATAAGAAAACTTAACCAGGGTTATGTGCTTCTCCCAAGAGCCCCAAAATTTTAGGACGCATGCACGCATCATGTCCTCTAGTACATGTATCGTAGGCTGTGACTGACCATCAGTCTGAGGGTGGTAAGATATTCTCTGAAGAACCTCTGTGCCTAGTGCCCTCTGAAAAATCTACCTGAAACGAGACATAAAACGGGCATCCCTATCTGAAACGATAGAATGAGGGACCCCATAAAGACGTACGACCTCTTGGATATTCAACATCTTGAGCTCGTCAACACCAAAGGCCTCCTTGGTTGGAAAAAAGTGAGCTACCTTCGTGAGTTTGTCCACAACAACCCACAAGACATTATTGCCTCGAGGTGACATCGGAATCCTATTCACAAATTCCATCGCAACATCATCCCACTTCCAATCCAGAATGGGTAACTGCTATAATAGTCCGACTGACCTCTGATGCTCTGCCTTCACCTGCCGACAGGTGGAACATCTCGTAACAAAACCAGCTACTTCCCTCTTCATACCTGGCCACCCGTACTGACTTATCAAGTCGTGGTACATCTTGGTAACTCTAGGACGAACTACCCAAGCTGAAGCATGAAACTCTCATATTATCTCGTCACATATATCCCCTAGAAACCATAATCTTCCATTGAAATGAAATACCTCATCATCGTATATCGCCCACCTAGGAGGAGGGTCCTCACTTCCCACTAACTCCCTTAGAACTAGGCCTTCTAAATCAGATGGTTGTCTCATCCTCACTCTATCCAAGAGGGTAGAAGCCACATCTAAAGATGAATGATTGGTTTTCCCCTGACTATTGTGCACCTCCAAATGGATATCAGAGAAAAAATCCATGAGTTTCCACTCACCACTGGCCTCCTGCACTGCATGTATCTGAGTCCCCCTGCTAAGTGCATTAGCTACAACATTACCTTTACCAGGTGTATAGGCAAGCTCAAAATTGAAGGACTGAAGGTATTAGACCCACATACGCTGCTTCAGATTCAAGTAATATTGAGTAAAGATATACTTGAGACTTTTATGGTCGTTGAAAACCACAAAATTTTCTCCCAAGAGATAATGTATCCAATAGTGTAACACATGAATGACTGTAGCCAACTCGAGTTCATGTGTCAGGTAATTCCTCTCATGTAGCCTCAACTACCGAGAACCATAGGCAACAACTCGATTGTCCTGCATCAACACTTCTCCCATCACAATAATAGATGCATCATAGTAAACTTTATAGCTCTTTCCTTGCTCTGGAAGTATCAGGATTGTTTCTAATGTCAACCTTCCCTTCAGGTCCTGATGGGCTATCTCACAAGCTTCCAACAAAACGAACTTCACACCATTCTTAGTCAAACCCATCAACGACACTGCTATGCGGGAGAAGTCCTGGATGATGTGTCTATAGTAACGAGCCAGCCCCAAGAAAATTCATATCTCAAACATGTTCTTGGGATGGTCAAAAGATACTACTGCTCTCACCTTCTATGGGTCCACGGAAACTCCTGCCTCTGAGATGATATGACCCAGGAATTGAATCTAGTCCATCCAGAAGTGTCACTTTGAGAGCTTAGAATATAGCTTATCCTCTCTTAGTGTACTCAATAAAATCTCAATATGGGAGGCATGGTCGTGTCGAGAGTGAGATTACACAAAGATATCATCCATGAATACAACCAAAAAAGAATCCAAGTAAGGGTGGAACACATGATTCATCATATCCATGAAAACTCCTAGCACATTCGTTATTCCGAACAACATAACCAAGTACTCATACAGACCATATCTGCTCCGAAAATCTATAAGCATGATAACTTATGGTCTCACGTGAACCTCATGATATCTTGATCTCATTTCAATCTTTGAGAACACTCATGCTCTATGAAGTTGATCAAAAAGATCATCAATCCTTAGAAAGGGATATCGGTTCTTAACCGTCAACTAGTTCAACTTCTGATAATCCACACAAAGTTTGAGGGTACCATCTGCCTTCTTCGCAAAGAGGACCGGCGAACCACAAGGAGAGCTACCAGGTCAGATAAACCCCTTTAACACTAAATCCTCTAACTTACTTTTGAACTCCTGCAACTCTTGTGTACCCATACCATAAGGAGGAATGGACACCGGTGCTACTCCTGAGACTAGCTCAAAAGAGAAATCAACCTCACACTCCGGAGGTAGACCCCAAAAGTCATTCGGGAAGACATCGCCGAAATGATCAACCACTGGAGGGAAATCCATCAGGCAAGCCCCTGATCATCCAGATGTAAACTCACAATCTGGGTTGTGAATCCAACCCGCCCACGTTGCTCTGGTCCAACTGGACTCGCCTGAACATCCCATTCACCCTTGTATAGAAACTCTCCACCCTCTAGTGACATGTAACTCACCCTGCGACCATAGAAATCCACAAAGTCTCGAAAGGGAACCAACCAGTCCATCCTAAGGATGACATCATAGCTCGTCATCTCTAAGACATAGAGGTCCCAAAGAATGTGACACCCACCAACCTCAAGGGGATACTCCTTGAACTGATGCACATCTTCCATTCTAGTCCCCAATGGAGGGTCTAGCATCATAACAACATAAATAGAAGAATCACAGAGCCGAAGTCTCTCCGCTATGGGCACAGATATAAAACTATGTGTAACTCCCGTATCAAAAAGTAATGAAAATAAGATAGATGCTACTAGTATATTACCTCTGACAGTAGAAGATCCAGGATCCTTCTCCTGTTGGGTATGTTGCACTGCATATGCATGCCCAGTGTCGCGGCCCTACGACACAGCTTGGCTACCCAAAGCTGTCCCGCCCTGCTGCCTCTGAGATCCTGGTGTCTAGCTACCATGGCCACGACCACCATCCCTGCCTGCACGCCCTAACACATTCCAGTTTCTCCACTGGTAAGAAGCTACTGGTCCTTCTCCCGCATGTGAAGTCTATACAGAACACCTCTCACTAGACGCTGGTGGAAACGCCCTACAAAAGCTCTACAGATGGCCCATCTTGCCGCAAGCTCGGCACTACACTAGATCACGTGGACACTACGGTCTCTTGTGACCCTCTTTACCACATTGGTAGCACCTGACTTGACCACATGAAGAAACTTCCTGGCTGGAACTTCCAACATGAGAGAAATATAATTGTCACATCTTCATATCGGTAGAAGCAGCATGAGAAATTGGGGCTGAACCACCCTGGCCGGGACCACTAGCTTCCCGTAGGGTCCTCTCTATAATTAGAACCTAGTTTAAAATATCATGTACTAGAGGAAACCAGAAAATAGTTATAATTGCTCAGTTGTCATAAAGAAGACCATCTTCAAACCGTCTATCCCTCAATGTCTCATCACCCACCAGAACGGGTGCAAAATGCTGAACCTCAATGAAATGAGCAGAATAATCCATCACCGACATAGCACCGTACTTCAGATTCATGAACTATCACGCTCTATCTGCCCTCAGCGTCTCTTGGAGGAATAATTCATAAAAGGATATATGAAAATCTTCCCACAACATGTCTTTGTGATTCTATGACAGTGCAGTAATATCCCACCACCTCTTGGAGGAATCACGCACCATATACGTCCCAATCTTGACCCTCCGCCCTGGAGGAGTCTCAAGATGCTCAAAAATAGTCTGCATAGTCCCCATCCAAGACTCCGCAGCCTGTGGTCCACCATCCCCTGAGAACATTGGTGGATGTTGCTGCTAGAAGATACGATTCAGCTCTACCATAGATGTGGAAGCCGATGTTGCTCCCAGAAAGGTCAGCATCAACCATATAAATCCTTCACGAAACTGTGCCTCCGCTCTTGTGTTATGTATAATAGCTGGCACCACATCTAGCTTTGCTGGAGGATCTACTGGTAGCCCATGACCCACCATCTCTGGAGTATAATCATTGCCACTCTCCTGGTGAAAAACAAATGGTCGTCTTGGCGGCATGACTCTATAAGGTCAAACAAACACCATAGATCTAGATTATCACAATCTAAAACGCAGGGTTCAAAAGGGGAATAGGAGGAAGAAGGCATTCAATATTTCACAACAAGATTACAAGGCATGTATACTAACTACATGGCGTGTACCAGACTTCTCTTCTCCTTCCCGGGTCCTTCTACATGGCTAAGCCACAAGACTCCCATTGAGCAAAACTACACAACATGTATATAATCTACACGGCTTGTATGGTGTAATTTTCAAACTACCCGTGTCGTTCGTGACATGGACGACTACTCTGCATGATTCTACATGGCGTGTTACACCCACACACGGCGTGTACACTACCTTGTATTCCTAGCCACACGGTCAAGTCCACACGGTCTATCCTCAGACAAGACTACACGGCGTGTCCTAAAGGAATACAACCTGTACTAGACAAGCTTCGTCGACCCATGTTTTTAGTTACTCAGATAGATACACATCCTTCAATACCCATCGAGTTCTATATACACATGAAGTGTACACGAAGGGATCACACTGACCCATGTTTTTAGTTACACGGACGGATCCTAGGTCAGACTACACGGTGTGTTTCATAGTGGACATGGTGTGTACGTCTTAAGGTCTGATCTGTCTGTGTTGTTAGTTACATGGCCAGACTCCGGGTCAACACTACACGGCATGTACATCTGGTACATGGCTTGTTTTCCCAAGGATTTACCCTTTCCCATGTACCTTCCCACACAGTCGATGACACTGGAAGAGACTATAGGGCATGTACCGAGGGTACACTGTGTGTACTAAAAACGTTTTCTTTTCTTCCCGAACAGTAGAACACACAGAATGTGTCCAAGGAACTACACAGCGTGTATGCTAGGGTTTCCAGATTGTAAGCCTCAGATACTTCTCCGGAACCCAGAAAATACTGAAAAAAACACCTAAGTGCCAAATTATGACCCGTGAGGGCCCACACTCCCCATAAATCAATGTTTGACATCTTATATGTGTCATACTAAGATAAATTGTCAATGATCTACCAATTTCCAGTCATTGAGGGCCCATAATCCCCAAAAAACAATGTGTGGAATCCATTCTATCAAAACGTTTATACAACAATACCCTATCACATAGAAGATATTTTATCAAAGCAGGTATCACAATAGCTTGCTTTTTCTAGTACCACAACTATCACAACAACATGCAATTTCTAATGCACCTACATGGAATGGAAACTATGCATGACATGTGATTCCTAGAATGTTCTTAAATGATGCATGAGACGGAATACCCTCATCTCTTCAGGTTGCAGTTGAATAAAACACATGGATAAAAGAAAAACAACATAATTCCAAGTAAGTCATCCAACGGTGAAATTCAGATCAACTGTAAACTACAAAATTAATAAAAATTGCAATACAAGGTAAATTTTCTATTCCCTGTATACGGGTTAGCTACTCCCGGGAACAGCTTATTACCAACTATTGTTTCCATCATATCCCTGACTAAGGCTCCAAATAGTAAGTCAAATAAAAGAACTCCTCTGATACCACTTTGTAATGTCCCAGATCTAGGTGTCACTCAATGGGTGCCCCGAACCTGGTTGGTCACATGACCTCAAGCGCATTTCCTCAAATTCAATAGGCTTCCGACTAGCAGCGACGACCTACGTCTAATAGTTGGGAAATTATGACCTCATTTGTCAAAGTGTAGTGCAGCGGAATAATAAAAACATTCAAAAATAGCAGAAGCAATAAACCATACATATTTAATACAAACATCATTAGTAAAAGATAACCAACCCATTATATAGATATGATATCACATGTCTCGTGTTCTACGAAAACATCCAAAACATCTTACACAACAATACAGTATAGTACAATACAGAGTACAGTAAAACAAAAAAAATGTTGGTAGCATCGCGAGCCTAAGCCCAGTCCCATTCTCCCCTACTCTTCATCAACAATCAAGTACCTGTATAGGGACCCCTGCCCTTATCCACACATGCAGAAATGTAATATGTTTGGGCTGAATACATGACCCAAACAAGGTGTGTGAAATAAATCACAGTATACACCCACCAAAGGCCCGTGCCGAACTGTGTGGAAATATGCAACCACATTGTGCTGTAGTAAAATCTAATAAACTAAGCAGTACTCAAAATTAACTAAATTTACCTGTTATATTTCCATTTTATTATTCATTTAATTGTTCGTTATAAGGAAACCATCAAAGTGAATTTCTATGTAAACATTCAGTTTCCTCAGACACACAAACCCTTACCCTCAGGTAATCAGAACCACAACCTGTAGGTAATTGCCCACAGGCATAAAAGATATTTCCCTCAGGCATACAAGTGTCACCCTCAGGCACATAGTCTATTTCCAACAACCACGGATGAAGTTTCCCTCAGGCTAAAAGATGAACTGCCCTCAGGCTACGTAAAACACTTCCCTCAGGATAACAAGTAACCGGGCCATGCCCAAGATCTAAACCATAAATACACATACAATTCCTCTCAAGGAAAATCTATAATCAATATTATAAATTCATACCCTTAGGTATCCTAGAAAAATCGCTAAACAGAGGAACGCACCTCCGCGGTGGTCCTAGATCCAAGAAGCGATCCCAAACAGTAGTTTATTATCACATTTAATTACCTATACAATTATAGGTATTTAAAACTGCTAAGGCCTCTGCCACACGACACCCCAACAAGGGTTCGTAGCTTAACAATTCACACAAACACACAATAGTTTAAAAATAATCACCAAGCCACCTACCTTAAATGCCCCATAACGGTATACATGAATGAAGATCCTTGAATCTTCCAAGAAAAACATAGATTTGAGGTGGATGAAATCACATCTCAACACAAATAACTTCCCATAGAGGAATAATTGACATGAACAGGTTAATGAGAGTGGAGGGCTTACCCGTGCGGTTCCAACGAGATCGTCATAGACGAAAGCTGATTCTCGTTGCTTGATCTGGAGATCCTCAAAGGTCTAGACTCCTCTCTCGACTCCTTCCTCTGCTTCTATGCCAATCCTATGAATAGGGTTGGATATATCCCATTTTAAGTGAAAAAACAAACTACACAGCTTGTACTATTAACTATACGGCATGTACTTTTCTCATTTAACTATTAATTTGGTGGCACTGCCGCACTGTTCATCAGTCGACATGAGTACATGGCCTGTATTTCTGATTGCACGACGTATACTGCCGCTCTGTAAGTAGCTGCTTCCACTGCTTTACTATTTTATTGCTGACTGACTACACGACTTGTAAATTTCCACTACACAACATGTAGTCGGTTTTTACACCCTTCGCCGCTAACATGGCTTCACACCCAGTGTACTCATGTGGAATAGTACATAGTGTGTTGTCCCAAAATTGATGATTTTTCCCATTTCTCTTATTTGCTCAAAAACACTTATGGAAATGAAAAAAAGAAGAAACTCATACCTCAAACTAAGAACTGGGTTCTTACACATATATTTTATGAATTATATATCATTTAATAGCATATTATTCATTAATATAACATTAATTAATATTTTGATAATATTCATTACATTGATTATTAAAAATTCAATATAAGAAGACATCTTCGAAAACATTATAATATAACAATAACATTTCAAACATGTCTATAAAATTCATGTTTGAAAATAATTATGTAAAATAATAATTAAGATAATATTTTCATGATTATTTATTATATATTCCCGATTATTAAAAAATTAATGTATCATCATTCTATAAGCCATTTAAGAAATTATATAATTCTAAAAAATTAAAAATAAATTATAAATATTAATACAAATATTATTGATTCGATATGATTATTTATATTAGAATTTATCTTCTATATATCCTTATATTAAAAATGATATAGTTTTTAAATATATGAGTGTGACAATATTAACTTTTCCTTAAATAAAATATATTAAATGTTATACTCTCTTCTAAGTTTCTTCCCTTGGATATAATCTCAGAAAAAGGATTATTTCTGTAGACACCAACACATACACTAAAATTTGGACAAGTGTTAGTGTAATTTTATAATATTTATAATATTATTTTTAACATTAATTACTTAATTGATTTTCCTTTAATCATGTTAATAAAACATACTGAAGTTACTATTCATAATGACCAATAATAAATGAAAACTATTTAAATAATAAGGACCCATTGATTAAAAAAATGTAATCCATTTTTAAAAATAAAAAATATAGAAGTTACATTAATTAATTTAAAATTAATTTGTATGATGGAATGCGAAAAAGTGTTTTTAATTTAAAAACATTAAAAATATATAATTGTTTTTATATCCAAATAAAATGTGAAATTTATTTCAATGACCTAAATTATTTTGACGGATAAAATATTGATTTAATTATTCATGAAAATAAGTCTAAAATATAATCAATAAATATAAATAAATCAGAAACAAAAAGTATTTTTCAATTAAAAGACATTATTTTTTCACTGGTAATCAAAAAATGAATCTCATTAGAAATGTACCAAAAAGTAAATAAACATAAATTTTGAAACTCCAATTTCATATAAGATGAATATTTTTTCAAATAGAATTTATATGTGTCAACAATTATTTTTAAAACAAGTGTTCCATTAAATTGGAAGTACAACTGCCTTTTAAGTAAAATACTACTTTATGCATAAAATTGTATTTGATCGTATATCCTGTCTAGAAAACAAATAGTAATAATTTTAAACATTTTATTAAATAATATATATATATTATTAATATTAGGGAAAAAGTGTAAATTTTTTATTTTTTTGGAATAAAACAGACTAGTGTGTATTTAAATATTTTTTATAAATACATGTCCTTTTATATGTAATTGGTTTTTATATTTATTTGAAATTAATTAGTATCCAATTAATTCAATAATATATTTTCATAATTTATTTAATCTAATTCACGACCACCATTTTTACATTAAGAGATAATTTTATATTAAAGAATAATATAAACATTATATCGTGATTTTTTTATCTCGGTGTTGTGTGCAACACAAGCTATTAAAATTATTTAAAAAAACATACCATAAAATGATAGGGTGTAACATTCATCCCTCCTTCAATAAATTTAATCCTAAAAATTTTAAATATCACTTCAAAAACAATGTACGAAACATAAAAATTCTGTTTTGTGAAACCCACATACTAAATAGTTTTTAAAACATTACCATAATAAGAGGAAAAGGGAAATATGTAGGTTCCAACAAAATTATGATTTCTAATAGTTTCAACATTATTGGGATGTAAAAAAAATGACACCTAATAGATATCAAACTACAATGTTTTGATGTATAGTGATAGTGAATGTGGAAATGAGAAAGTATACCATCTTCAAACCAAAAATCTATGATGGGTTAAAGAGATTATTGATTTCTCAGAAGGAAAATTATAAAAATAGAGATTCTTATTCAAAATTCCTTTCCTAGATGTGAGGGATTATTTTACTATACAAACAATAATTTAATTGATTTATGTCCATATCATAACCATAATATCATACTTTGGTTGTGATTCAATATATTATCCAATTATTTCATACACATGAAATTGGAAATTTAAAATTACTTTTTATTTGTAAATAAATTATAATGAACATATGGTCCACAAGTAATTCATTCTTCCTCTTTATTCTTATTAAAAAAATGGGTAGCACATATTATCAAATAAATCATTCTTTGACTTAAAAAAATAATTTCTAATGTCAATTTAATTTATTCCTACATTAAGACTCATCTAAAATAATTTTTTCCAAATTCAAAGTAATAAAATTTATAAGGAAGGTCACTAAATTTCTAAAATCAACATAAAATAATATTTTCCACAAATAAACCAAAATGTAAATCACTTTATCATGTATTAAAAATATATATATAAAATTATCACCATTAAAACATTTATGATAACCTACATTCTTAAAAATACTTATAGAATATGTACTGTAGTATAATACCTATATATCTCATTATCCTTATAACATGAATATCATAACATAATTCATGAATCCAAAAATGAAAATAAATTAATTATTATACTTCGATTATAGTAACATCATTAGCTTGACCTTGATCCATTTTCATTTTCTGATCTATATTACATTTATGCTTAAAACATTCATTTGCAGAGTATCCCATCTATTTATATTTGAATCATTTTTCATTTACATATTTTTTCTTCCCATTTGAATCACGATCTTGTTAGCCATTTTCTCCACACTTGTAACAATTTCATACATCGTTTCCGAATGTAATAGGGTGTTTTTCAGAACAATTATCACATATTGGTAAATACTTCTTTTATTTATCTTCCTCTTTCTCTGCCATTTTCTACTATTATTTCATTACCTTAATTTTATAAGAAACAGAATATTCTTTCTCTATCTTGATATCATATGACACTATATGTACATGTAATGAGAAATTTTGGGAGAAAAAATTTATTTCAGGGGAATGTCATTAACCCATAAAACAGACAATCAAGATTAATCCATGGGTTACATTTTTATTACATAACATGTCTTTATAACCTTATAAATTTAGATTCATATTGAGCATCATTAACATCCAACTTTTTCCTGAGACTCCACAATTGCCTCTATATATTCTCTCTATTCATGAGGCAAATATTTCTCTATGAAAAGTTTCTTTAAATCATCAAATTCCTTGATTGCTATTTTTTAGCTTCCATAGTGTTTTTAATATATGACCACTATTGATATGAATCTCCACAAATATGATAATATTTTAAAAAAACATTCCCCCTTACATTAATTCCCAAGGTGAAAATTATCTTTCATAAGGATCTTATCCATTGCTCATTCCCAAATGGATTTGTAGTCCCATTGAATGTTGGTGGTCCTTGTCTCATGAAGTGGTCTAACATTCTTCCTTAATGATAAAGACCTGGTTGCACTACACAGGTAAGAATATTATTCATTAAATTAATTAAATATTCTAGTATACTTATATGTTGTTCATTATGAGTTCTTACTCCATCTCTAACATCAATATCTTTTATTGGAGGGAAATCCCTACACATATTATTTTATTGATACATTTTATATTCCTTCCAGTGGTATCCATTTATAAACAATGACCTACAATAGATTAAAAATTTACATTATGAATAATAATGTGTAATATATGATGTAGTAAATCTCTTATTCTAAATTGAAAATTTCATTATAAGTAATCACTAAATCAAAAAAACGGTCTATTTGGATATATTTCCAAATTTTCTCATAGGGTTTCATTATGTTTTCCTAAATATAGATCTGAAGGTTTCTACTAAACATTCTATGATAACTGCAATAAGAATCCCAACTTATGTAACCCAGAGTGAGTACCTCACATTACTACAATGGTTTATATATAATACATGAATCCCAAATGACTGGTATGTTTATGAGTCTTGTAAACCATATTGTATACATCCAATATACATTATAATTGAAAGAATAAAATACAACATAGTCAATAATTTTTTATAACCAATTTTCACCTATGAATAACCCCCCATATCAATAATAATATACATCTTAGTGTCTATAGTAAAATAAATCATAAGAAAGGGGTGATCTCAGATTCTCAATAAAGGGTAAGCATTTAGTGGAATCTATCATGAATACACATAAATAATAAGTCAATGTGAATAACTAAAAAATGATATTAAAACATAATATTGAGTATAATATGGGAATAATAAATGAAAAAAAAAATAATTTAATATAAATAATCACATTGATATTCTACTAATATAATAAAAATGTTGAATATCAATAACTAATCTCATAATGACAGAATGTATAATTCTAAACATCATAAACATACTTTCAATGCTTTGACCAAGTCACCATACATAAATGGGTATTGAATCACCTAATACACAAACTATTTTTTCTTATGAGACCTAAAATTCGTCAAGGGGGTGTATTGGGGACCACTAATCACTTACAATTACTAATTAATTCCTCATATGGAAATTGGGAAACCTAGTCAATTAAAAATTTTTATCAAAAAAATATCATTTGAAATATGAATACATTAAACATAAATAGTAAATTGTTTTAAAATAGAACATCCAAATTCATTCTGATCATAAAACAATTAATAAAATATGTTATATGGTTTCATAATATATCAACTTCAATTAATAAAAAATAAAAAATAATAATTTTGATATAGGAGAAAAAATTCTTATAAAACAATTAAAATTTTCTTAAGAGAAATTGACCTTTTTAAAATTAAATAATTTATATAAAAATTTATGATGTTATGAAAGAAAATTTTTTTGAAAAGAATATTGTAAACATATAAAATAATCTTTAAAAAATTATTTCTTATGATAGTTTGAATTTCCACTCAAGCCGTATAATTCAAGAAAAACATTTAGACAATATTTTTTGTCAAAAAATTCATAATGTATCTATTTTGAGAAATGAAAAAGTGAATAATTTCAAATAATTTTTTGAGAATAAATAAATGGGTAAAATGACCATTAATATTTTAAGGATAATAGGTAAAATATTTTGGGAAAAAATTTAAAGAAACATGAACATGGATGATAAATATTCTCCAGTAGATACTTATGTAAAAAAATCCTGAATAACAATGAGATTGAGAAATTAACTCTTACAACATTATAATTAGTAGAATCATATACCCCCTAAAATGAATAAACTTATATTGATATAAATATACCATAATATTAATAATAATATTCATAAAATAAAATCATGGCTATTATATACTCCAGAAAAAATAACCATGAACTCTTTCCAGCATGTCTCTCATAGTAATAAAAGGGTGATAAAAATCCACTACGTTGTACATTCCATATAATGAAAATTAATTTGCCTCCTTCATGAGGATTTAATAAATGTTATTAATTTAAACCAGAACCATATCAACATTTATGATAGAATTAATGATCTACTTATATCGTTATTTATGATATTTCATTATTACTGTTGTTTCATGTGTAAACTGCTTCATTTTTCTAAGTATTTTTTTTTCATGTAAGTCACGTTTCTTACAAAAATTATAAATTCAATTAATATCCATATTTATATTGAGATCATATATATTATATTTAATAATTATAAATATTTTTATAATTACTATTTAATGGTTAACATCGAATATGAATCACATCAGGTCATGGAGACAGTACGGCGTACGTACGCACAAACGTTGATATCATCCCTTAAAAGGTAAAGGGTAAGTAATTAGATGTTATATTAATTATAAGGAATAAATATAAATTTCATATCTATTATGTATATCTATTGTATCTATTGTTATACCAATCCATATAATGTGGTAATGAAAAACAAATTATAACATAGTGTGGAGGCAGTATGTCGAACGTACACACACACACACAAACAATGTTTTCATCTTTAATAGGATGATTAAAATATGGTATATGGTTGTCCTATTATCATAATAACATTTAATAATATATATTATACTCGTTTTTTTACATAATTAATGAAATGAATCATCATGACGAAGTAGAAGAAGAAATGAACTTGAATGAGTTAGTTAAAGTTTTATCTCTTCATTGATGGAAATCCTTTATATAAAATTTTAATTGATGTAGATTTTATATTTATTGAAGTTAAGAAATGCTAAAAATAGTATATAGATTTTATAATTAGATATTAGTATGGTTTGGATGATATAGAAGGTTCAATATGTTGTAAAGAAGTTCAGGAGGAGGTTCCCTTTTATAATTGAGGTGAGAGGAACCTTTGGAAACCCTCAAAATACGAAATTATAAAATATAAAATTTCAATTATAAATATCTCCCATGTGAGTTATTTAAAATATAATAGTATAATGGGTTTAAACACACTCAACCTAATTTTTTAGAGATGTTTATGTTACATTCTTACCCTTATCTTTTGGTTTTAACCCTTAATTAACCCCTTTAACTCTTATCGTGACAACATGTGTTTAAATTGTTAAGGGTTAATATAGTTAAATTAAAATGTAAAAAACCCCAGAAATGCATCATTGATGAAATACTTATAATTATCCAAATAGTTTTTTCCTAATTTTATACATTTATTAACATTATATCATTTAATAATGTATTATTTATTTTAACATAAAATTAATGAAATTTGTGATATTTTTCAATACATTGACTTTTAAAAAGAATCCATACAAAAATATATATTTGAAAAGACACTTATTAAATATTAATAAAATTTCAATGTTATATATGAAATTTGTGACTTTAATTATGCATAAATTTATTTTATTGAATGTACTTTGTAATCATTTAATTGATATTCCCTTTTATTAATCAATTGATGCCTCATAAATGTATAGGCTTTTATGGTAAGATTTTATGTATTAAAAGTTAAAAATAAATTATCATGATGAATATAAATATTTTATCAATAAAATTAATATTTATAGTCAAATTTATCTTCTGTTTATCCCAATATAAAAAATGTTATATTAGTAATGATATGAGTTTGACATCCTTAACATTTATTTAAATAAAATATAATAAATGTCATTCTCTAATCCTAGTGGATTAAAAAGTTTTTAATATCATCACAAGGATTATTATAGAAAAATCACACTCATTTAAGGAATCTTGGACATGTTTTAGTCTAATTTTTAATAGTTATAATATTATTTATACCCTTACTCATTTTACCATTAACCTTGTTAATAAAAATTAGTAAGGTTATAATTCATATGTCCAAAAATAAAAGATACCTATTTAAATAATGTGAACCCACTGATTGAAAATATTTTATCTAATTTTCAAAATTCAAAACAAAGTACTTATGGTAATTAAATTAAAATATTTCCCATTGACTGAATGAAAAAAGGTTATTGAATTAAAAATCCTCCAAATGAATGAAAAGTTTTTTTACAAAAATTCAATTTGAAATTTATTACAATGAACATAATTTCATTAAATGATAAAATATTTATGTAATTATACTTTATATCATGTCTAAAATATAATCATAAAATGAAAATAAGTAAAAAAAAGTGGTTATCAATTAAAATATAGTATGTTTTTACCATTAATCAATAAATGAATCTTATCAGAAAAATACATAATATTCAACCAAAGTATATTTTAAAAATGTATTTTCACAGAAATATATTATTTTGTCCTATTTAATTTATAAAAGATTCAAATAAAATTTTAAAATAAGACTTCCATAAAAATGATGTTATGAATTATTTCTAGGAAAATATTTAATTTACGTAGAAAATTGGATTTCTTCTTCTATCTTGTGAAGATAGCACATATGATGAATGTTAAAAATTAGGGTAAATATTATTTACAAATATATATATAATTAATATAATAAAATTAGTTTCAATTGTTTATTTTATTATTATAAAACAGACTTGTGTGCATTTAAGTTATTTTTATACCAATATTTTCATTATATTACATGGTTTTTCATAATTATTTAAAATTATAGGTGACTAATGAATTCAATAATATATTTTCATAAGTTTTTTAATAATATTCATAACCACCAATTTAATGTCTAAGAGATAAATTATTTTAAATAATAATATTAATAGAGTAACAGTGTTCATTTAAGCTCTATGTTGTGTGTAATGTATGAAAACTAATTTACATAAAAGGAAAACATATTGTTAAATATTATGATGTTAAAGTTACTTCTCGATCCTATTTGGGTTGGTTTGGGAAGTAATAGTATCAGAGCTAGTTCAATTGTTTGATTTATGTTTGGAGTAGTTTAACTATGAGGATCTGGTTGGGATTTAGGGTTGTAGCTTTGAAGTGTTTGAAGTGTATATTTCAAGCTAGGGTATCTAGTGTTGGTGTGGGGACGAATGTATCGATTCATTGGGACATTAACTAATTTATTATAGTCTATACATACTGATACATTGGTTTTAGGGATTAATGATGCATGCATCATATAGGATCCATTAATTTAATGTTTTTCTTGAGTAAGCTACCTATTGTTGATATATCTGGTCATTTTACTAGGGTACACCATAATTTAATTTTCAGAATGCCACCCTAACAACAGCCAACTAGGTTATCGATTCTTGATTTTGAAAATGATATAATTACTGATGATGCCTCACTTTACATTCAATATTTTAAGATAGTTCCTCCACGTGGATAGGTTAATATACCCACTCCTGTTTAGCAGAAGATTACACTAGAAGGATAATATGAAGAAGAATATAGTATTTGTGTGCTTTGTGAGTCCCTACCCTAGAGACCTTTGAGGTTCAACATAGAACTAGATCCCTAGGAAGCATATGATTTTATTTATTCAGTGGTCCATGATTCAAGGACAATATAGACACTGATGGATTAGTTGGTTGGATCAGTAGCTTTCCTTTTCCACAATGAAATTGGAAACCAGTAGAGTTTTGTTATCTAGATGGGCAACGATTAGACACTACCATGTCCAAACGTCTAGTAGTTGTTCTGTGATAAGTAATACCCCTATGTTTTTACCTCAGTTCATATTCAGTAGCCTCTGGAGCTATTGTAGGGAGGGATGGTAGCAATTGTGTACACAATAAGGCTCATGGCGTTGTATGGTACACTCTAAAAATTATCTATCATGGAAACATCCGAGCACATAAGTTATAACATGGAATCCTGAAGGATATATGTACCAATCTAAAAATAGTGTGCGTTCCCACCTATATTTGTATGTTGGAGTGGGAAATGATGACAAAGATATTTTCATCATAGGGGAACAAAATTAGATATTGATGGCACTAGGAATAACAAATCTCAGTTGTTTGCAGTAGCTAGAAGACGTTAGTTGATAGGATATCGGTGAGGGAGATCTTTCGAGGATCAGTCTTGGGTATGTGGTTAGAGGCTGCAGAGTAGACAAGGGAAGCCCAATGAGGGGTGGTTCTATGCATTGGGATAGGTGAGGTCACATGAAGTGTTACTACCCAACCAAATTTAAAAAGGACTATAGGTAGATAGATTATAGACTGCCAAATCCGAGGAATTTCGACGATCATAGGTTACCTATAGAAGGAAGCGGAGGCCCCCATGGTGGCAGAGATGGTAGTGGAGTAGGTGCACCTCTAAGAGGATGATCAATAGGTGTTGGATGATGCTATGAGATCCTTCAACCACCACCACTAGGTATCCCACATATGGCTCAAGTAGTTGGTGGTTGAGGTTGGGGACAATTGTAAGCTGTGGAGGCTTACAACCAAACACCACATGATATGATTCAAGTTACGATATTTTTTATTATACTTTCTCCACTTAATTATTAGACATAGGTGCATTAATTCCTTCAAATCTATAATCTTGGTACGAGATATGGATCTCCCAATGGAATAATTAACTCAGTACCTTTTTTTAATGGTTTCTTTTGAGGAACAATTCTTCCCAATATTTTAACTTCTAGAAGTTAGAGATATTTCTTGGAGATGGATTCTAATTTAGGACCTTTCGGTCATCAAATTGGAACTATATGAAATCATCCTTGATGTGGATAGGTTTTTCTTGTTTCGATTCTTGATTATCTTCCATCATAGATGATTCAGATTCCTTTACAATGATGGGATGAGATTCGCCATTAGGGTAAGAGGGATCTCAGGGTAGGATGAGTTTCTTCTTTAGGCCGATGGCTCTATGCTATTACCCATAATATGAAGTGTTCATCCCTTTGTGAAATTGGATATTCAAGCATTTTAATTCCTCTAGTTGTGGAGTATTTTATGGATGTATTCAATGAGGAAATTATGGGACTATCTCAGAGGTGGTATATTATGTATTTTAATCTACATTAAACCTAATTACACTATTATATCTTCTACAACATATTTGATATCCCATTACAAGATTTAAGAACTACACTTAAAGTTGGAGGACATTTCAAGGAAGGGTTTCCTCAGAGCTAGTGTATCCCCCTGGGAAACTCCATTGTTATTTGTGAAGAATATTTATGAGATCATGCTTATTTTTATTGATCATCATTTCTTGAACCTTTCTAAAATAATAGCAAGAATCAATTTCTGATAATTCATGAACTATTTGATAATATTTTAGTCAATAGATGGTTCCCTATGATTGATATCCAGTCAAGCATCAACTAGTTGAGAGTTCACGAGGTGTAGTGTTCTGAAGTTTACATTCCAATGTATCTACTGATATTATGTTTTAATGGTGATGCTCTTTGGTGTGATGAATTATCCAACAATTTTTATATCTTTGATGACCAAGATCATCCAGCCATACTTGTGATGTTTTTTTACCTTCATTGATAAAATAATATTATACTCTATGATTGAGGGGGACCATTCAGAGAAATTTTAGGATGGTCTAAGATTTTCATTGGGAACATAAACATTATGTTATACCCTAAATTTTTTTGTTCTTGATCCATGAGGTTTTCATCATAGGGAGTTTCATTTTCAAGCATGGTTTATATGTGGAATCAGTGAATATTGATTCAGTGATTTCATGAGATCCTAGTAAGAGCTTGTTATAGGCGGATATTTTTCTTCAGTTTGATGTGTACTACTATAGGGTAGTGGAATAATTTTCTACTATTTCATCCCATTTGACCTCCCAGACACATAAGGGCATTCATTTTTCTAGGTAGAGAAGATCTAGAGGGAATTCAAAGAGGTGAGTTTGAGGTTGATTAGTAATCATCTTTTGAGACTATTAGATGAGTGTGTAGTGTACATAGTGTATTATAATTTCATAGATGAAGAGAATAGTTGTGTGTTGATGCATAGAATAAACCTTTTTCATATGGATTGAGGTATTTGTCACCCCTTGAGATGAACAATGTGACTTAACCTCAAGGGTAGGCAATGATATTCTTTTCCCCGAGGATGTGGTGGACAGATCTTCTGAGAGACTGCATTGTAGTTTATAGATACCATAAAAGTCTTAGGTATGTCTCCATGTAGAAATACCTGAATCTAAGATAGATAACCTAGTTAGATATCCCATAAGACTATAAATTATATATTGTATATACACAATTAATGGGAAACTTGGCAGGCAATTATCATAGATAAATTCCCATGATCATTTTGTGTAGGAGACTTTTGAGTAGATGAATTCCTTGTAGCTAACCCTAGTTGGGAATGAGGGTTAAACTTTTTCTTCATTAGATGATGTTTACTCCTGCACTCCATTAGAATATGAGAGGTTAAAAGTTTAGAGACACTGATTTTGATGGATTGTGTGTGAAAATATCCTCAAGAGATTTAATCGATGGAATTTCTGAATGAGGTAATCACATCATTATTTTCCATAGAGGGATGATGGTTCCAATCATGATACAATAAGATGTGATAAAAGAGTTCCATGCCATTTGGATATACATATCAGTGTGGGGAATATGTATATATTCCATTTTTTGTTGTTTTTGTGGGCCTTCATGAGACCAATCAGGGTTGAGTTCATCTCATAGTGATTCACCTATAAGTAGGTAAAGGATGAGTTCTAGGTTTTTGTTATGATTTTCTATAGCCCCTTGAGATCCTAGACTAGACATGGAATGGTATAACTATGTACATAATGACATGTATTATGCGGAACATGTAGGGACATGACACCATTTGAGTGATAATTAATGAATTGTGATGTCGACACAATTTCTTACTATTTGGGATCCATGTTGTGTTGAGAGTTAGGGGAAGATGTTAGTATGATATATTATTTTCATTCCTGGGGTTCCCTTGGTTATTATCACTAATCATGATGTATGGTTCACAAAATGATTGTGGAGAGGCATCTTGGGTTCATTCAATACCCATGTGATTAGAAGTAAATCCCTCCACCACTAGACAAATGGAGATACTATGCACAATATCCAGGTGATATAGGATACTTTGATCTCTTTCATGTTAGACTTTGGATGGAGATGGGAGATCAACTTCCCCTTTTTATAGTTTTCATATAATAATATCTACCACTCTACTATTGGTATTGAACATTATGAGGCTTTGTACATGAGAACATGAACGTCGCCCTTGTCTTGTAAATATAATGGCGAGACATATATTTTGGGTCCAGAGATGGTAGAAGTGATAACAAAGAAGGTTTAGGTCATCCATTAGAGGAATAGGATAACCAAGAGAAAAAAATAAATATTATGAAAATCAACATCATAGGCCCTTGGAGTTCGAGCATAGAGAGTGTGTTTTCTTGATAGTCTCCCCATGATGAGGATGGTGGATGATTGGATGTGGATTCAAGATATCCCATAATTTCATAGGGACATTCAAGATCTTATGGATGGATTGCGAGGATTCTTACTACCTTACCCTACCCCCATTATTAGATTTTGTGCATGATGTATTCCATGATTCACATACGATGAGGAACATGCATGACCCTATGAATGTTATTGACTATGGAAAGATAGAAATAGGGGATGTATCCACTTTTACCGAGAACCAGATGAATTATGAGGCTCAAAATTAGGGAAACCTTCTTGGATTGACCATCCCCTTGGTTCTTATGTTATGGTATCATGAGAGCATGCATGAGAGATCAATAGTGTGTGAAAGACATATGTGAGCTGATTATCCCAATATTTTTGGTTAGTTATGATTTATAGGGACAATATTCATGAATGAGGGAATGATGTAATGTCCCATTATTTCCTTAGCAAACTTTGAAATATTTCTAAATATATTTTCAAAGCCATCCCCTAAGAAGAAATATGATTTTTAGTCCTTGTGTTCCTTGAATAAGTTTTATTAAAAAAAATTATATATTTTATATTATGCATTTGCTATTTCTTAATGAAAATGTTATAAATCTTAGGCATAATATCAGATCAGAAATATGCTACATTGGTTGAGTCTAAAATATAATTTTTACCATTGGAAATACATAAAATAAGTCAGTATGAGATGTTTGGAAAAAATAATTTTTTAGGTGGGGAATTCTGTGGATTAATTATGTAATTAATTTAATTAATGAATTAATTAAACTATTTTTTCTTTAAATTTAAATAAACCTACCTTGAAACAATCCAAGGTTATCTGCATAAACCTTGGTAGAACAAGGACATATTATTCCTCTACTCAATTAAAAAATCAGATCAAATGATGATGTGACTATGTATCGAGGCATATTAAGAGACAATGAATTCAAAAAAATCATTCTATTAAATTTCAAGAATATTCTTTAATGATAAGAAATAAAAAACATGTAGTAAATTTAAATTCATGTTTTATGCCCCTTTTATTAAATTGATTGAGCCAAATAATATTGCTTCATGATCTATGTCAATTTGTAGACTTTTCATGTGCCTGTGTACAGATTTAATTGATTTTTCATTTGTTTCTCACCCTAGATATCCCTATTTTTATTAATTGATAATGAAATCCAGAACAATGATTAATAAAATTTTGTTTTATGGATTTTCCGTCACCAATTCTTCATATTCTTCTCTATTGGTCTACAGATCCATGGATCGACATTGGTACGAGTTATTGAGTAAGATCAGACCCCCCGATTTATTGTAGAATCACATGAAATGAATAGATCTACTATTGAATGATAGTTTGTGATGATTTGTAGGTTTAAAGGGATATGTTTTTTGATCTAAACCCCAAATGGAGATCACGTGTATTGTGAGGTGTGCATGGTGCGCATGGTGTATAGGGAACCCCTTAGTTGAATTGAGAATAAAATTTTCAACCACTAGATGGAAAAAATGATTGATGGAGGAATATTTCAACATTTTCAAGTATTAAAATGACATATTCAAAGGTGGATATTTTTGATCTGGTGGTATGTGCATGGATCGATGTTTCTAGAAAAATATTCATTATATTTTATGTAGCTTGAAGAACACACAACGTATAGGGCCTTAGTTGCGGTGGTTAAGGATTTTTCTTGATGTTAAATTTGACATGTCATGTGGCTAGGCCGAACATTGTGTATCATTACCGAGGTAAAAAATCTAAGTGTTGAGCACATGAGGGAAATACCCCGTGTGTTATGATATGGTATGGGGAACACTGTGTAACGAAGTACAGTGACATTTGTAGACCCACATAGACATGACTAGAGAGCATGGGCACGGCTTCGAGTGGCTCATAAATTCCATGTAGATCCCATATATGCTATTTAGACACACCTAAGTTGTGATCCATGTATTATCAGGGACAAGGCTAGGTGAGGGTGTGGGGCCACCCACCATGTGGGTCCCCTAACACATCATATACCCTTACTTTTGTTTTGTGGAAAATTGCATAACTCAGATATCCTTCATATAGACATGAATTTTGGTTGTTGAGTAGCTTATCCAATTTTTTCATCCATGTAGAATGAAATGGAGGAATCTTACTAGATTTTGAGATAAAAATATAGATGTTTCTCACATGACTCATATTTAGGTGGTGCATGACAATGGCAGTGATCATGTAGAATCCTCAAAGAGATAAGAGTGGATGTGTCTTTCGGGTAACGACATGGGTCATTGTCTTATTACTAGAGTGAATCTCTTTATATTGGTTTTGAGTGGGCCCTCCATGTTTTATTAGAGTGTAACCCTCCTATATAGATTGGGCATGTGTCCCTACTTATACATTGAGTAGAACACTCCTACGGAGTCAGGGCATAGTTCTTATATTTCTAGATTGGAACATTCTTTCTGGGATGAGCATGAGACCTCTATATTCAATTGGATTGAAACCCTCATTCTATATCAGGGAATGCATCCTTGACTACTAAAGTGGAACCCTCCACCTATGCTAGACAGGGTTCCTCTATCAATAATCTGATTGGAACCCTCCTACTATATCAGGGAATGAGTAATCTAATAATAGTGTGGAACCCTCCAACATGGATAGGTCTTCGGTCCTCTACTGAATAATTGATTTGAAACACCCCACTTGGAAATGGCCTAGGTCCTCTAGCTCTATTCTTAGAGGAAACCTCATATTGTAATATAGAATAGGCCCCTATCTAGAGATTATTTCTCCTAGAACGTGAAAAATAATGGTGAGGTGTGGCTTAAATTAGATGTTTTTAATGGGAAAATTAACAATATTTGGGGAATAATTGATAAAATTTTTGAACCCATTACCCTCTTCCTTGTATTGGGTTTTGAGATGGAAATCCCCACCTCTCTCATTATGGTTTCTTTAGTTTGTTTATATTTATGTTTTTATCCACATCAAGGTGTATTTTAATCTCTTGATTTCAATAAAGTTGCCTTTATATATATTAATATTGTGTCTATTACTGCTCCCCTTAATGTTTTAGGTCATCTTACTAGGTATGTATATACACACCTCTATAAGGTATTTTCACACATGAGTCCTATAATATCTAGGAAATGTATTGGTGAGAAATGACTACCGAAGATCATAGGGATGCGTGGTGTACTAAACCATGTATGGTGGACAGAGCTTTTAGATTAAGGGATGTGGTCTATGAACCCTTTTACAATTCTATTTTTTTGGATAGGTCATGTTTCTGGTTTCACATTCATTTTTTCTCGTTTAATTTCAGTTTCCACTATCGTACTGTTGAACAGATTAGAGATACATATTTTTATTATTATTCCACTATAATTATACATTGGTATGGCTATGTGGATTAATATCGGTACATTACTAAAAGGCCACCAATGGTAGATATTGATTTTGGTGCTTGTCTTCAAACTTTGGCTTATATAGGCAGGCTTGTGGTAGTTGCAGCTCGAGCCAAGTTGCATCTTGTTGTGACAAAGATGTTCACCATTGTCATTTGTGTATTTCTGGGATTTAATATTTTTTTTATATACTTGTTAGTTCATTATATGAGGGACTCATAATTTTCCTTATTGGTTGAGGTCATAGAGAGTAAATGTGTTCTCAGCTAATAACATAACTTCTTCTTTTGGGATTTGGTCCATTGAAAAGAGAATCCTATTTTGGGATCCTTAAAAGGTAAAAGATTTTTGAGGTTTATCCATTACGTTATAGTGATAATGATGCTCTGTTTCTACAATATTTCATATTTTATTATTTAATTATGAGAAATGGTGACTAGGATCATATCCTATGAGGATGTGAGGATTTATTGATATACCTTGGGATAAAAATTTAAATCTTATTGGAATTGCAGTATATTATTTAGAATGGTTTTGATATTTATTTCATGATAATAAAGATATAAAATGTGAGGTTTTAATCAATAACAACATTCCAATATATGATATTTAATTTCTTAGTACAGTTCTTCCCCGTTATATACCAATTATTATACAACCACTGATTAAACACTAAGAAAAATAGTGATTTCGATAGTGGATGAGATAAGACCAATGTGTTAGAGACATTATTCTACCATGATGCACCACATTCATACCATTATATGGAACAATATAATGTTCCCATTTTGATCGACCTGAATAGCTCTAAGATAGAAAAGACCGCATACCATTATATCAACATACCTTTATTATAAATTATTTTAACTAAAAGTGTGTGTCGGGTCAACCATGTGGGAATATTATACACTCTTTTACAATTGAAAATAATACACCAATTGAAATGGGTATTTATAAACTATATATCAAAATAGTACATTAATTAGAATTAAATTTCAAACTATTCAACATTATTAACACAGATATGATATAAAATAATATACATGAATGTCACATAATATTATGCTAAAACAAGATCCCCAATTGGTTTCACTATCTATCATATATGAATAACCAAAATATAAAAAATTTGGATTAAAAATTACTATCCTCATCCTCAACTAATATCTATCTTCATAACACCTCTGAGCACCCTATTATCATCCACCATTATAATTTCCATCACTAGAACCATCAAGATATCCATAAGGTCTACAGGCCCACCAAAGTTCATATAGAGTGTGTGAGTGTAAAAAACAGTCAACCAAAAAACTAAATGGTGTCTCTTAAACCCAAAAACAAATTTGAACGCATATAATAAATAATTTCTGACTCATAACTATATCATTCGTACAACATGCACACAATTTCTTACATAAGGTTTCACCTAAACATTAAAAACAAATTTTATCATTCATTGAATGATTTGGGATACTCTATCAAGGGTTGAATAGACCATACAGGTGAAAAATACCTCACCACTTAATTCAATAGAATATTTAACACTATATCACTATATAAATATATTGGGTGAACATGTCATCATAAACTAATTTGATAAGGTAAAAAATACATCACAACAATTATTAACAATTTTGGAAAATGAAAAACCAAAACTAATATGTATAATGAGATATCCCTTGGTAAATTATTTATGAATCAAAAATAATAAGATGAAAAAGTTTAACCATACTCGTCACTATCAAGGGGAACAATGAATCTCTATAATAATCATGGCCTCTATGAATGAGGTATCATCATACTTATCAAAATCAGGGAGAACTATGTATCTACAAACTCATCACAATTAGAGATAATTATGCATAACTATCCTCATTATAATTATGGAGAGTGATTTTTCACTAAAATAATCAAAATCAATGTGAAAAATGATTCTATAAAAATATAAAATCAAGGTGAATGATCAATCTCAGGGTGAAAAAAGTATCACTACACAGAACATTATTTAATATTAAAAATCTATATCTCTAAAATGATAAATATACTGTGTAATATGTCAATTCACAATAACCATATGTTTTATTTACTGTCACCATAAAAATTACATAAATAAGGCTTAATGAATTAAAATCCTTAGTTTTATGTATGCACAACTATGTTCTTCTCTGGTTTGATTGGGCATATTAATAGGATATTTTTGAGAGGGTTTTAAATTATTTGAAAGTGTTTGAGAGGTTACACAAAATTTTCATAGTTATGCTAAATCATGATTATTTCTTATGTAGTTGTGCGATATCATAATAGTATCCAACTAATGCACTTTATTGAAACATTGTTAAATTAAACTATTTATAATTCCAGGGAAACCATGAAACCGAGGGTATGTGTATTTCACAAGGTTGGATAATGATTTTTAAAAAAGTGTTCCAAACCATGATACATAGGGTAGGGGTATTTCATATAACTAGAATACAGTTTTTAAAAAATTGTTCCAAACCATGAAAGCTTGGGGTTTTGATAGAGTGGATCCCAAATGATTAGGGCATGGATTGGAAAACAGTGTGGCCTGATGATGTGATGTGAATAATTAAATCTAAAAATTTAGTTTTAACGTTGATAACATTTTTAAAAAATTAACTATTTATTCCTTGGTTAGTTCCCCAGAACCTTATCATGTTGTTATGTTATATTGGATGTTGTCTTCCCTCAAGAATCTAATTTTAAAATAATGATGTGCATTTGATCATGGATTTTGAATGTTAGGTCCAAATCGTCCCCAAAATACCCTTTTCTTTATTTTTATAGTAAATTTTATTTTAAAATATCCTTTTATCAAGGTTTTAATGGAAAAATATATATGAAGATTCATGTTTTGTAAAGAAATTTGGATTTTTTTACAAACCTGATACAGAGTCCCTATTGGAAAGATCATAAGTTAATTCTTCCTGTTAGATGAGATATGTTGTGAGGTAAGTGGGTTATATCTCCCTCTATATATGTGATCTATAAGTTTAAGGAACTAGTTTCTAAAATGTTGTTTGTACTTGGGAACCATAGATTATTAAAAAATTTTTGAAACATAAATTTCATTCTATGAATAATCATATTCAACATGTATAATAAAATTAATTAAACAATTATTTTCCTTAATAATGGTCTATTGGAATGAGAACATAGCATATATGGAATGGTGTTGGTTTATTTACATTTGACTGGGTATTTTTTATTTATAAATGAATCCCAAGGCCATTTGGGGATGACAAAAGACTATAAATAGTTACCATCTCAGTGGATGGATGAATTACCACTCATTATAATTGGAAATTTTTGGGAAATCAGGTTTGTATTTGTGAGAATGTGGAATTGGTATAATAAGTGTAATAAATGGTTGATGTTTTTATAGATTATATATAATTTAATAAATCTAGAAACTTTTTTTTGTATTTTAACTCAATATGTTCTTGATATGTTCAACTATGATCTCACATATTCATCAACTAGTGGTAGGTGTGGGAATAATTTAGTGAATTTTCTATAGATTTTGTATTCTCACACTTTCATTATATCCTTATTATGTATGTAGAAATTTATTATCATGAGATATAAAAGGAAGAAGTCTATTATTTCTCTAGTGATGCATCATGATGTAACATTATCAAGACTGTGATTTGAGCATTGATATGTTCATATGATGTGCTAGGATGATCCCACATAGTGGTCACTGTATTAAAATTCCCTTAAGTTTTGAGTTTGGCCTCTTTTCCTACTTTTTGTTAATACTTTGATGTTATTTATTTATTGGATTTTGAGTGGTGTTATTTACATTTAATGCATCATATATTATTGGTTATGTTTTCTTATTATTGTATTTTTATTTTATATATATTTAATTATAAATCATCTACCGAATATTTAGTAAACCCTTTGAAATTATTTCCATCAATTAGTGTCTTGGGGATGACACTTATGATTATTCATACCTCGGATCATTCAATGAAAATGGTTGAGATTGATATGTTATAAATGGAATCAGTTCGATCATTGTATCATTTTAGGATGGAATATAATAGATAATAAATGTCAAAAATTGAAATATATATAATAAAAAGGCATATACAACCTCATTGTGATGAACCTCATGTTAATAGGCTGGTCCAGGTATACAATGGGGTTTTAAACACATTAATAATTTTTTTTCGCCTCATTATTATAGGTTTAGACAATGCGTGTGTTGTATTATGAATTAGTAACATGACATCCCACAAGGACAAAAATTCCCATATTATATTTTATGATTCTTAGAATCTAGTTATAATAATTTTCATTTTGATTATTTGGATTATACTAAAACTATGTTTTAATTTTACATAGAGATTATGTGGTTCTTTTGTCTTGAATATAGGGAAATAGAAATTTTTATAAAATATTCAAATACAATGGATTAAGAAATTGTTAATAAAAAGCTTCTTCAAATAATTTTAATATAATTTAGATATATTATTAAATTGAATTAAAACATTTTAATGTAATATGAGGATCATTCTATGCTATTTTATAAATACAATCCCCCAATTTTTTAGAGGTATTTTGAACCTAAAATGGAATAATCATGGATTATTATAATGAAATGTATCTTCATTTTCTAAGATTCCCAAATTATATAAAGGTTAAATTTTCAATAAACATTCTAGATGATCTCTCATTAAAATGGTGGTATTTAAATGTGCAATATAACATGACCATGGTTTTATGTGGGAGGGATTAAAAAATTATTCAAAAATAACTTCAACCCATGGATCTTCAAGATCACCAAAAGAGATGATTTAATACGTATTGAGATAAAAACTATATCAGGGATATAATACACAAGTATGTTCATGAACATATAATTTTTTTCAAATGGGTATTCTGTTTGATTACCTGAAAGGACTTATATTTGAATATATAATATGAAAAAGAATTTATTCAAAGAGAGTTGTGCTCTTAATTAATGATTATAAAAAAATAATAAATATAGTGATAGTGGTTTAATGGAATAGAATTAGGAATCTTATAAGAGGAATCACTATGCTTATATGGGTTTATGTGGGAACCCTAATATTGGGAACATGTAGAGGAGTGAAACATACTTCAATGGAGGTAAAGAAATAATGAATTAACCAACTAGATTAGTTTCATTTCCACTATTTCCTATTTGTATGGAGGGATGTTTAAAATGTGGCTCTCATTATAATAAAGAGTTTCATTGTATGAAACCAACCATATCATTCCAAAACAATAATAAAAAAGGGAATCATTAATTTTATTTCCCTAATTCACCAATGTAATTTTTTAATAATAATTCTCAGTCATATTATCCTCTAATTGGGTGATCAAATTAGAATAGTTCTCATTCTCAAATCAAAAATATCCAAGATGATATAATATACAACATTACACCTTATATATTGAAACTGAAATAGGTTAGTAATGAAAAAGGAGGTACCCGTATGTATTGATTTGTTTTTAAGAAGATGATGAAAAAGGATAAATTAGGTCCTTGGATAGTACAAAGAACCATTATTCTTAACTAACCAAACATTCAACTATTATTTTATATTAGTGTATCCCAATATTTTATTGCATCTCATTTAATTAATCAAATAGTGTTTTATATCATGATAATTCCAACTATGATGAGCATCTAGACACCTATCAGTTAGTGGGAGCGTATAGGATTTAATTGTGTAGCTTTTTTTAAAAACATCATTATAGACTACTTTTTTGTGACTTTCCTATTATGAAAATGGATATATATAATTTAATATTGGGGGTGGATTAAATAGTTTCATCTAATGATAATATTGATTTTTATACATTACATGTAAATATTACATCTCATAATGAAATGATAAATATATTTAGTGGATATTTAGATGTGAATTATATAATATTAGAACCTTTACTACCAATGGTTGTAACTATTTATTGTCAATTAGAAATAAAATTATAGGGACTAATAGAATAATTGTGACAATAAATTTTTTAACCATTAAAGGTAGGTATCCTAAAATATATCAAGATTCCTTTTCTAGGTTTCAACCTTAATGGGAAGTGGAATAATAAATTTATCTCCTTTATAGACCAATACGATTTCACTTATCTCATACAGAAGGATAAAATGGAATTGATGGAATTTGTGGTCTAGTTTGAGGAATCAGAAAATAAATATTTCACAAGACCGAGTACATTATCTTAGGGTACAATAGTTTAAGTAATATATAAGGTAGATGGTTCTATATTAATATGTGTTGACTATCATGAAGTGTATCATGTAACAATAAGGAATAAACATCTTATTCAATGAATTTCTGATCTATTTGACCAATTGAAGAAAACACAATGGGTTTCTAAGATTAATCTATGGTCAATTAATCACACTCTCCTTGTTATGAAAGATGATATTTCAATGTTATGATTCAGACACCTGTATGGTAAATATGAATATATAGTTATGCAAATTGGACTTACAAATACACCAATAGTTTTCATGTAATTGATGAGTATCATCCTGAAAAGAAACCTAGACTCCATTTTTTTTGGTATATTTGGAATTCATTTTGGTGTATTCTTAAACTCACAATGACGATGAAGAATATTTAGATATTATATTGAGTACAATTTTATAACATCGATTCTAAAAAAAATTCACTAAATTTGATTTTTCGATTCAAGAAGTTTTCTTCCTTTGGAATGTCATTTCTAATTTAGTAGTATATGTATTTGCTAAAAAGATAGAAGCTTTCATCTCTTGGTAACTACTGAAAAATGTATTTGAGATACAAAAAATTCCTATATTAATATGTTACTATCACTTTCCCATTCAAGTATTCTCACCTCATACATCTTCTATGAGGGCGCTAATTTGAAATAAAACTATATTCTAGTGGAGTTTCTATTATCACCAATATGTTTTTGGAGCATAATTTCATTCTCACTTTGGTACCAATTCATAAAGTTTCATAAAAAGGGAAATGTTATGTGGTATATTGTGATACGACTATTTTTGGACTCATATGTTTTCTCATGTAAGGAGATTATATCGTATATTTGTTATAGAAAATGTTACAAATTCATTAAAATAATTATATTTTCTGTTCATTGGAATAAATCTCGATGGTTTGTACTTTCTAAAATATGAAATCATTATATATTTTATGATAATTTTGCTATCATCAGATGTCATAAAATATTGAAAATCATATATTAAAAAATATATATATATACAAGAGACAAGGATCATGGATGAAATATATCTAGATATTAAAAATTGACATTGTTTAAAAACCTATAAAATGATATTTTTCATTTGATGATTTGAGATGATATTATTAAAACCAATCGTATAAAGAAGCTTTCAAACTATGAAAATGAATTTATATTGTTTATAATAGGAATTTTTATACATTATAGATTAATGAATCCATTTCATTCCTTATGGTGAATATTAACTCCAATTTAGTTGAGAATATAAATCATTATCAACAATCAGATCTCAATTTCCATACCATTACATCCTAGCTTAATGATGGTGAGACCATTGATGGATGAATACAATATAGAAATCTATTTTTTCATGATATATTAGTTTTTTCTAAATCGTTTCTAGAAAAAATTATTTATGATAATCACAACTCTATGTGGAAAATGAATTTAGTCATCCAAAAGATGTAAAAGTCACTAAGGATAAATTTTTTGTGGTCCGATATAGAAAACAATTTTTGATTATGTTAAAACAAGTACTCACTTTGTAGTAATTTTAGTCTTAACATCAATGACCATATGATTGGTTTCAATATTAATTTGTACCCATATGTAAATTATAATTTATCAATATAAAATTTTTCATGGGTTTAATAATAGCATTTGAGAAGGATGATTCCATCCGGGTAATTATTGAAATAATCAATAATTTATCCCACATCATTCTAGTCCTTTAAAATAATATTATATACAACATAAAAAATCACTACATTTGGACACTATTAAAATCTTATATAATACCCATTTCAAACGTCTATAATTGTGATATGTTATTTACCACTCAAATTTAGTGATCTCTTTATCAAGATTTTGATACCCAATTGACTATGAGAAAAATTTATTATCCTTAAATAATTTGGAAGTCATAAAAATTAATATAGACAATGGAATGTATGATAAATGTTTTGTGATTTATTTCATGTCTCGTGGGGGATCATTTTACCATTGGTAATTTTTATATAACAAAGGTTCTATGGACATGATATATATGGATATTATCAAATAAATATAGGACTTTACAATTTTTTATCATCCTACTTTTTCATGTAATTTGAAAATAAATATCATATTATACCTTACATTGTTCATGAAATAACTGACAGGATTTAGATAATCAAGAAATAGATGGGTTTTGGTAAATCTTTGACAAATGTTATATATGTTTCTCCTCTACAATCCATTATCCATTTTGGTGAGAAATCATGTATTTCAGAATTTCTCTCCAATATAGGACCATGTTTTCTTTGGAATGTGAGGAAAGTTTTCTCCATAATATATAGAGCCTTCTAAGATACATTAATTAATTTGTAACATTACTTATTGATTGGATTTAATAACACATTTAGTATTATTTATTAATCCTTTCATGTATCTCAACTATATAAAAACATGTTCTAACATATCATTATGATTTGATGTGATCATGTTGATCTATATCTAAGTTTTTAATTTTTTTCATTCACCAATCCAAATCATTGAGAGATAAAAAATAATTTCTTGCACGGAAAACATATTCTTTAGTTCATGTAATGTGGAAACATGGTGAAATTTAAGTGGATACATGGAATCATGAGTAAGGGATATTTTATTAGAGTTTGAAAGTATTTTAATGCACTGCTAATCACAATGTATCAATAGATGGAAATATCCATGTTTATAATAATTTATGTCCCCTGTTTTTAGGTGTTAATGACACATTTTGATTCTTCTTCATTGATGGATTGACTGGGAATAGTATTGGGAGGTTTATATGATGCTTCACTATGTTTTGGAAGTGTTTTACTAGTTTCAAATTTGGAACATTATTAAGAGAAACTATGTTGATTTCCCTTGGCAATAGTGTCAAATCATAAGGGTTTTGTGGAGGATAATTCCTGGAACACAGTTTCAGTAAACATTGAATCATTCACAAAAAACCATATAACAAATGATATATTCATTTAATAATGTGATCATATGGTTTTTCAAGATAGGTTACCCAATTGTGTGACTTGAGGGTTTCTAGGGAGTGGTTTTTACCTGATTGGGGAATGATTTGGTAAATAGTTTTTCCTAACCATGTGACATTATTAATTAAATCAAAAAATTAGATATCAACCCTGATACTCTTTTAAACTCTTATTATTTATTCTATTGATGAGGCTCTCAACCACCATTTTTGTAAATTAATTATATTGAATCACTTCCTTCAAGAGAATGATTTAAAAAAATAAAATAGTGTTGGATCAAGTAGGTTCTAGTCAATAACCTCATCATATTTTCATTTATATTCCCTTTTTATATTCAATTGAAAATAACCTCAAATCAGGGTTAACATTTCTGGACCTAATAGATCGGACATATTTTTAGAAATTATTTATTGGAATTGGTAGAGGAAAATAGAAAATGAATTCATATACGATAGATAATGTCATTATTTTGTTGTTGGGAAATAACATTTGTGTGGTAGGTGGATTCTATCATTCTATCTAATTATTCTGTAACATGACGGATTATATCTATAAATTGTTTATTATGCTTATTTATGAATAACTACCAAGATTTCTTGAAATAAATCCCTCTTTGTTTTACCATTCTATAAACCATGAATTTAAAAATGTAGTTTGAAAAATACCATATGATTTTTTTCATATTTTATATTGTGAATTTTGGAAAGTAGTGTATCTTATTAAATGGATTTAACAATTACTAACATTAAAAATAGCCTTTCAAAATTAAAACATGGCATTTATAAAATGAAAAGGTTCATTTTCATTGGATTGGTCATTTTTTATTCGGGCATGGTATATCATGCCACTAGGGGAACATAGAGGATTATCATTAATGATCATCTTTGTGGAAATATGATTTACTTCACATGAGTTTTAGGACCATCATGTTATTCATATGTCAATGAGTGATGAATGTGGAATGGGTATACCAAATGGAATAAATTGATGAACTGTTATTTCTTAAGTGTAATTTAATTAATTTTATAAAATTATCTTCATTTCCACATTTTATTTCATTCATATTATGAACCACGAGGTAACATGTTGTTTTCTTATTTGAAAGTGTGGGAAACTATAGGTGTATATCCTATAGTGTTTGTAAACTCACCCCATGTGTATACACTACAATTCAGATGATGAGGTTGTTTTTCAAGAACATGTAAAGGAAAAGTATCTTATTTTTCTTGTGGAGCATCATGGTAATACATTATTAGGATGGAAATGAGATCTTGGATATTATCTTTTAGAGTGATTAGTGTGATTCCAAATCTATGTTATTAAGATAGGATTTATTTTAGTCTTTTACTGGAGGACATGTTCCAATTTTCTGTTTTTTATATTATATTATTTTTTTTGTTGGATTTTGTGTTGTATTTTTTACCAATCAAGAAAAATATATTATAAGCTTTCTGTTCATATTTATTAATGATAAGTAGTGTATGATTAAAATCCAAACCATAGAATGATTATTTTTTAATCCATTGACATTTATTAAAACCCATTCGTGTCAATGGGATGTCACCTAAGGTTAGTAGAACCTCATATATTTAGAAGCCAATGGGTAAATATGGGATGTAACATATCACCACGACCTACACATAACAAAAACATCAACATTACCATGGTGAATGGTCCATAACTATAAATATTTGTCCAACAAATCCAAATATAATCACTAGGTAACCCACATATCTGGATTTTTAAACATATGACATAGTTATTATGGTCATCATCCCTCAACATGAATTAGGATTCTATAAAACTATAAATAACAAAATGTTTGTATTATTCACTATTGATAATAAATTTCTATAGCAAGGATATCTCACCAGGTATAAAAACCAACACCTGTGTTTTTATTATCAATGAACAGGAAAAAATTCCACACAACTATAAAAACATACTAGGGATGGAGTCACCTATCACTGTCATTTTATCTATTTATAACACCACTTTCCTAATAATCATGACTATTAATAACTGTGTGTAAAATAAATAGTGTGTTGGGAACCAATTGTATTATAGGTATCCCATACTCATCACTCATCAAATAGAAGAACCTATTTTGGTTCTTCACTTAATAGCTCACATTGAAAACGAATACCTATAACTTGAATATCCATACTGCTTTTATCCATAAGAGTCAAAAAAAACATCACTTAAGAAGATAATACCATATTTAAAATGATTCCGCTATAGGTTATTTCAGACATAAATCAATAATGTAACCCCTATTGGGATCCAATTTCCCTTATTCAATTCTCTCACACGATCAGCATATCCATCGATAACTACACACTCCTTACAAAAATAATAGTGGAAAAGTTATGAGCCCAACATTACTACATAGTCATTAACCACACAATAGAAACCAATAATGGCATAACACCTGAAAATGTTATCATATAGTTCCCTATAAAGAAAATTTATTTTACTTATACCATTCTTTACACGTAACGCCGAGTTTCAATGAAACACATTATAATATTGAATTTTTTTTATTTGATGTGATTGTTTTCTCTCCTACATTAAATTTTTGATTATAAATTGGGATAACTAAATAATATATAAAATATTTTTTACACAAAATATAAAAAATTCATTAGTTATCAAATGGTTAGAAAAAATATTTTGAATTTTAATTGAGATATTTTTTGGAAAAACAAATTTAATACGCAATTATTAAAAAATAAATATCGTAAATTTTTTAAAAAATTATAAAATTATATCATTTTTTATATCATAATATAAAATTTATAATTGGTTAAATTGTTAGTAATTTTTGAACAGATAAATTTTTCATTCCATAATAAAAAGTCCCATTTTTAGGAGAACTGGCTTTTCATTTAATTTAAAATTTACCATTATTAATTGAGTTTAATATAAAGGTAAAAGAAATATTAATTGATTAATAATTATAAAAACAATTAAATTTTATCCATAATTATACTATATTATTATATAAGATCATTTTTTTAGTTTTAAAATTTTAATTTTTAAACTTTTTTCATATTATTTTACACGTTTCTGTTAAAATTTATTTCTTCCACATCTTGGAATTGAATCAATAAAAAATTGATTGAATATTTTAAATCCTAAGGAAACAAATTGTTAAATATGTACCTTTTTTTCTTCACTTATGAATAGTTACCTTGGAATATATTTATATCCTCATTAAGAGTAAAATGGGTAAAACATGGATAAAACCAAGCGATTGGGATTTAATGTTTCTATATAACATGACGTTATCCTAAATTATGATTATATTTATACAATTATCATCAAAAGCTCTGAAATATAGCCACATGGATCAATTTTTCATGGATTATGACCATTATATTATTATAATAAAAGGGTAAACAAAAAATGTGGCCATATTGAATTAAATATATATAATACATTTTCATAAAGATAAAAAATTATATATTATATGATAAATATTCATGTTAAATATGAATTAGTTTTTTATAATGTTAATTTATTTATAGTTTATAGTGATTAAACAATTACCTTAAATTCTTACGCAACTATGATAAAACATTTATTCAATTAATAGGAAAATAAATTAAATGGTTTCAAAAATATTAAAATAAACACAATTTGGGAGAATTATTGTGTTCTAAAATTTTCATGGATAAATATCATATATTTTGGATATTAAAATGACTTATATTCAAGTTACATAACTATCATGATTATTTTAAAATCAAAGTATGTAAATAGTTATAAAAATGAATTTAATGATCTTCAATAATAAAAAATATTTTTTAAAATGATTTAAAATTTATAAAACTCATATTCTACCACGTTAATGGTATATGAATTAATATATCAATATTTTATCATTTATGGGTAACTTATCCTTTTATAATGAAATTATTTACCCATAAATTATTGAAAACATTGATATTTTGGTAATTTTCCAAAGGGTTGACGGGTGGTTAAAACAAGTAGATAAGGATGAGAATATCACCTATACATGTCCAAATTTTACTAAATGAATAAATTTATACTCATCTCTAAATATATTAGATACATATCAATTTTTACCACATTTACATAAAAATTTAATTATTTCAATATAATACTTTAAGTAATTCCAAATGTTATATCCCCTAACTTATAAAATTACATCTCTTCTCATCTCTTGTAATTCATTTTGGACCTTATAACTCAAAAATTACAAACCAAAATACCTTCATATATTAAATCTCATATTCCCTGATATTATTGTCATTAAAGAGTATTATAAATTAAATACTTAATTTATATTCCAAAATAGATTACTCAACAAGGAGGTAGAAATCCTAACTCAACATTAAATATTATTTCATGTATTACCACTTTTATATCGATGGGATATATTATAAAATAATTAATTAATTATCATAAATATATTTAAATATAATAATGATTATTTAATAACCATTATTCAAATCATCGACAACAAATTGAAAAAGGGATCATCTGTCATGAGTATGAGTGGACTACCACAACCCTGAATTCATTCTTTTCACTTTTTTATCACCATTTCGCATTAATTTTCAATGTGATAGAATTAATTAATATATATTATTTTATTATATTATTATGGTTTTTAAATTTGAATTATTATTTACATTTCATTCACTCAAACTATCATAAAATTGACACATCACTCAACCATATGTATAAACTACCATCTAGAAAAAGTTATATAATATATTATTAACAACCATTTTAAATGAATTATATTAACATCGTATATATTTTTTATATTTATAATTATTAAATTATGAAAACACTATAGATTATGGAACCATGACCAATTTATTTTCACCTGGACTGCTAAATTGAAACATGCATGAGAAACAAAATAGTTATTACCCAGATTAAAGATTCTAATGAAGAGTTTACAATAAAAAGTTTGATATATGGTATGTTATATATGGGTATGGTTATAAAATAAAGGTATAATTAATTTGTATTCATTATAATGGAGGTTTAAACATGTATGAACAATGATTAGGATTAAGGTAATGGATTTATGTTTCAATCCCATTTTAATCTGGAGTTTTATTCATGAATTCATATTGTGGAATTTTGATGAACCTTATATGATAAATAAATATAATATTATTATATAATAATTATTCAAAAAAAATTATAATTAATATTATTAATTTCTTCTATATGGCACTTAAAATGATCGTAAATGGTTTTTGGGAAAAAAACCATTATTTTATCATTGGTCACGAATCATTTTATTCTATGTCAATATATTATTAAAATTTATTTCAATATTTTTTTACTATTATCAAAAAATTTATAAAGTAATTTTTACCCAATTTTTAATTTTTATATATATATTTTTAATAAAATTTTCTTTTCATTTTCAAAGTCAGGTAAATTTGAGTTTTTACTAAAAAAACCATAAAGTATTCTTTAGTTTAACATACTCAATAGAAACTGAATTTACCTCCATTATAAAATCTAAAATATTTTATGATTCATTTAAATTTTTACATTTTTCTATTTAATGAAATTCTATCTATAAAATCTTATAAAATTCTAACTTTTAATGAATTAATATCAAAATAAAATGTGTTTTTTCCTCATTAAATATTTTAGTGATCTTTTAATGTAATTTTAATCTACGATAATGTCCATTTATGTAAATTATGTTTTAATATGTATATAATCAAGAAATAACAAATTTATTATTATTATTTATGGTATATGATTATAATGTTTATATTTATATGAAACCCATTATTTTATGTGGGGTTTTCACGGATAAAATGATAAAATTCTTCTAAAGCATGTTTATTTTCCATAGGTTATAATATGATGATATGATGATTGGTTTTTAATAATGTGGTATATATATCTATACAGTTTTAATTTTTTGATGAGTGGTAATATAATTATATTTCCCTCTAACAAATTGGGTAAAGAATTATATCTCATGATACAATTATGGGGAATATTTTTATGTTTTCAATACACTATAAGAAACAGGTAGGGATGCTTAATCCTATATAGAAAATAGTTAAGGGTTAAAGATACATTATGATATGGGAAACTAATGTTTATTTGTGATCCAATATTCGTTTAGGGTCTTGTAAGTTAACCATAACATGTTAAATGGTTTCTATTCCTATGATTGGGCTAAAATTTTATAACTTGTTTTTATGATTATTATTTGAACTTCTTGTTCAGGATTGATTAGTGATGATTTCTGACTCTTATGATTTATTTCTTCTAGATGTTAAAGATGTATGTTATTATTAATTATTTTGATAGATGTTATATTGGGTGTAAAAATTGTTAGTTATTTTCATAATTACATACTATTATTCTTATATTATGCCTGCATGTGATCATTGATTGATATCTCCCTTGTTTACCGTTTATGTTTTTCTGAGATCATAATTTTTTATGTTTTTATTCTACATATTATATGTATTGGTTTCACATAAGGTATTTACAGAAGGAATAATTTTGAGAAAAACATTATGAAAGATGAAGAATAATGTAAAAAAGTAATAATTTTATGTATCAATTCTCTAAATACACTATACCATTATGGTTTTGGATTGTCTCATAATGTTATGTATTGGATATTCTTCTAAAAAATGTAGTATTTATATATGGAAATGTTGGGAAACTTTAGTTGGTATTAGAGAGGGTTTTATTAAATAATTAGTTATTAGTATTTGATAAATATGGTGAAAACCATGGGGATAAGCCTATGTATATAGTAACATACTGATGTTTTTTTCTCATATAGAGGTTATGTGATTTTCCTCTCAACATAACCCAATATAGATATTAAAATTGTACATTGTTTCATCACAAATTCATCTAGGGGGTAATATTATTTGAAAGAGTTTGTTGATTATATCTAGTTTACCATTCTAAAACATGGTAAATGTTCCCCTACTACACACCTGGTTTCCCACTCCTATGGGATATTCATAGGTTTACTCAAATTTTCATAATGAATAATATTAAAGAATTTTAATATAAGGTTAACATGGATGAACTTGGTTAACAATATGGTGTCATATATTTAATATATTTTACATAATTTAAGACATCATAGGAATGATTTTGTATTGATTATCTTTCAGTGTGAGGATGAATTCAAAAATATTATAGAAAATACTTCTCTCGTGTGGGTCTTTGTTGATATCCATGAATGATATTTATCTTAAATGGTAGGGTATAAACTCATAAATTATTATATTACTATTATATAATTTTACATTAATATGTATTACTCTAAAAATTGCATATTTTAATAATTTCAAATCATGTTTATTTATTTTATAAATCGTTCTAGGTCTTATGACATGTAACTCTTTTTCTTTTAAAATTATAAAATTTTCCTAACCCTTGAATCAACTATAATGTTTATCATGAAAGAAAATAAGTCATATATGAAATTTGGAATGTGAAAAAGTACTCAATAAAGTTCACAATAGATGAATAGGCTAGAGAAATGATTTATAGGTCTCAAGATATCGTAAAGAATTCTGAGAAAATGCATGATGTATCTCAGGAGACTACAATGATCATGATTTTAGTAATTAAAGTAATGAAAAAAAATCACATGTATAGAACATATGAAAAGTGGATTGATGGAATTACCAGTTGGTGAACCACATGTGGATATGATCGATCTTAGATAATTTGTTACATAATCTTGGATTAGACACATGGCATGTTTGATCGACCACATGAGTAACCATGTGACCAAAAATCCATATGGAAGTACCCACATATCACTATTAGATATTCTATAATATTATAATCAACCACATGTAAAAGGAAAGCATCCATATGAAATTTTTTGAATTTTAGAAAAAATAATAATCGACCATGTGACTTGTTAATGTGACCATGGTATGACTTCATAATTTGAAATTATGTTTGATCGACTATAAAATAACGATGATTTACCAAAAAACATTATTCAAGAGATCCAATCAGAATTCATAAAATGTTTTAAAGATACCATTTGTGAAAAAATAGTACACATTAATATTATAGTATCTAATGTTTGTATTATATTATTAAATATATATTACCAACTAATTTTTTATAAATAATTACATTATGTTATGAAAAACATAATGAGAAAAATTTTAATTCTGATTATGAGGAACATTATTGATAAATTTTTAACGGATATTTTTACAGACTGTTTCAATTTTATAGAAGAATAAAAATAGAAAATATTCATGTGGGAATATCCAAGATTCTCATACATCAAATTTTTTCATGAGCCTTAATTAAGAACCATTATCTACTTTCAATGACAATGATTTTTTTCTGAATTTAAAATCACTAATATATTTTAGGAAATATTTTTCCTTACATATTATTGCTTAATAAAAATGAGATTTTAGAAAATGAGAATAATTACCTATGAATAAATAAAACTACCTTCTTTTCTATGTCAAATTCCCTCAATTCTCTTGATTTGATTGTTTAAATTTTTGGTATATGAATGATTTATGATGTATATATTTTAATCACTATATAAATTTCGGTAATTGGGTGTGTCAGATAATCTCTTTCATTATTTCTTTTTATTTTTACTCCCATGAAAAAATTTGGGAGAGGTTCTCAATATTTAGGCCTACCGACATGGGGTTGGTACTCATTTATTATGTGATGTAAAAATGTGGATGATACATTGTATAGTATAGTATCTATGATCACTTGTATATAAAACCCCATCCAGGATGGGGATACATTTATTATTTAATAATCTTCTTGATAATGGGTGATTTCCAAGTGTATAAGATTTGGCATTGGCTTGAGACTAAGCCACATGTTTTTATTCTATTGTATCTTTTCTTAGTCTATTATACATTTTTTTAAATATATTTTATTATTAACATATTAATATAAAACAACTACATTAATAGTTTTCATTAATATTTATTTTATATATAATTTTTTATTCTTTTTGTTCTATTTCAGATGTTAAAATAGTATTAAACATTCTTTATCTAAGTTGTGATCGAATATCATGGATGATTTTTGAAAGGTAAAATTATATACTTCTAATATTTTAGATTACTAGGTAATTTTTATATACTATTGGGTTGAGTTTATAAATATTATGTAATGAAACTTTTATTTGGAATATAAATTCACCCTTTCTTGACTTTTCCACTTACAATAATATTTGGTATCAGAGGGTCATTATTTGTTTTCGACTATGATCTAGTTTTAACCAAAATATAAAAATTACTGTTATTTATAAATAAATGTCTTTATAGATAAAAATAGGCTAGAGGGGACTACGAAAAATAGACCTCCATATATTAATGAAAATAAATATTATCAGTGGAATATTAAGAAGAAAATACATCTTAATTCATTAGATTTGATATTTGGACTGTAATAAAGGATAGATTTTATGAAAAAAACATAATAATAAAAACTAGACCAATGAAAATATGTTCACATATTATTGTAACTTTATATCGATTAATTATTTATAATTCAAATTATCAGAAGAAAAGTCTAATAAATTTTTTCAATCAAATGCACTTGAAATTGGTGTCAAACTTTTTGTTTCTCATGAACAGACATTAAATTATGAATATATATTCCTACACACCTATAAAATAAAATAGTATATAATTATGATGAAATATAATGATTCAATTTTGGAAATGTATCTATGGTTCAATGAATTTTTTAACACAGTTCAAGTGCTTGGGTTGAATATTGATGTTAAATATCAAGTGATGAGACTCCATCAATTCTTAATAGATTAGTGGAGAGGGACGTATGTTTACAATAGTGAATCATGAAACATAAGTAAACTTCCAATTATGTTGTTTATTGTAAATATCATGATGTATGAGGAATAATAAATAAGTTAAAAAGAATAATATTACCCAAAAAGAAAACTAGTTTCTTTCAACACTTCAAACTCAATGATAAATGATATGATCTAATTAGACAATTGAAGTGAGGATTAGTTAGCCCAAATAAAAGATGAACAAATGTATCTTTTAAATAATATATTTAAAAACCACTATTTGATTAATTAATTGTTTAGTAATTCAAACCATAGAAGAATTTATGATTGAAAAGGGAACTAGAAAAAAGAGAATCAATCTGGTGAAGTAACCTATTTTAAATCAAAAAGGAAAGGGTATATAAAATTTTAATATAAAATTTTTTAGTATAAAATAAGTTATATGAATAATTAAAAAAGTCCAAAATGATCAATATTGGTTATATAGAGCATGTCTGATGATGGTACCTATGAGTCTGGATGAAGAAGATATGATATGGAAGATAAAGAAATTTTTTATTTTAATACAAAAACATATGAGGTCCTAAATAATGTATCTAAATCTTTTATTCATACTTTTAAAATTTCTAAAATTTAATAAAATTATGAGTATATGTGAAGTGGGTATTAATTCGAATAATATAATATAGAGGATGAAACATTTAATGAACTCATATAAAAATAAAAAACTATAAATAAATATAATGATTCATATCTTCATGTTAAATAAGAACATACTATAGAAAAATAATAGCGTTATAAGTTATTAAAGTAAATAATGAACATAATATTTTTAATGAGTGACAAAAATAATCTTGAAATTTTTTCAAATTTTGGTGAATCCATTATTAGGATTCATAGAAAACAGACCACAAACATGAATACAACTAGGAATAGATACAATCCTTGTCAGAGTAAAATTTATAAGAATAATTTTATCCCTTTCTCAGGATATTCCAATTATTTAAATTCATCATCTTCTTATAGACCTAATGATGTTAATTATTACTAAATGTACAATGTTTGTTTATATTAAACAAGTTAAACATCTTTGGATTCCAATAATTTTTATTACTAACATTTCTAGACCTAAGAATGTATGGCTACACAAATCATTTCTTATATGATTTTTTGTAGGAACCCAACATTAAGATTACTAGTAAAGAGTTATAGTATTTGAATATTAGATGTTCTAAGAACATGAAATTAAATTATAAAAGCATTAAAAGACTTATCTTAGTGGATAGTGGATGTGTAACTATTTATTGACAATTCCCAATGCAAAAATAATTAGACATGGTAAAAAAGGTAATTGTAAATATTTTTTAATTTATAAAGTTTTATTTGTTAGTGGTTTAATGTAAAATCTACATGAAATGTTAAATTTTTTTGATTACGTCTATCATTTAAAGTATGAAATTTATTCTTGAAATATTTATGATTCTAAACATGATTTTTTAATACATTACATACTGATATTGTTTAAGAAATTGATTTTGATTATTTATTTTTTCAAAATATTTATTATATAAATTAATTTCACCATGAATATTTACTATTGAATAGGTGGAAATCCTATTGTAGCCATAACACTCTTAGAAAGATAATTTGTAATGTTTTCTTGAGTGTGTTATTCAAATAAAATTCCATAAATAAAAAGTATGTACCCCATGTTTAATGTGGAACAAAAATAATATTGATTGAAACCTAAAAAATAAGTTTAAACATCTAAACACCTAGATTTGGTTTACATATATTATTGGATACATTTTAGTGTTTTTAGATTAAATGTCAGAATTATGCATTTGTTCTTGTCGAGGACTATTCTAGACACAACTAGGTATTCTTTCTATCTAAAAAAATGAATCATGTTCCTATTAATCAATATATGAATAACATAAAAAATTTATGTTGGATTACTATTAATGCCTTTATAAATGTTCATCTTTGTTAGTTTTGATATATAGAAATTGAAACATTTTGCCAATAACAAGGCTAAAATAACATATTTTATACTACATGGACACCATAATATAAGTGTTATTGAAAGAAAAAATAGAAAACATAAAGATATTTCTTAGAATATTATTAATTAGTATAAAAAAATTGTATATTATTTTTAAATAACCAATCAATATAGAATTAAACATTTTCAATAAAATTCTTATTACGTAACTTTTAAAAAATACATCATATGAGTCCTGGAATGGAATAGAAACAAAGTTTAAATTATTTAGATTAATAGGATATAAGGTATTTATTCTCATAACAAAGTTGAATTTTGATAAGTTTGCAACAAAAAGTGATGAAATAATTGTCCTCCATTATTAAACCATCAGTAAATCATATATGGTTTTTGTTGATCGGAGTGCATACTCAAGTGGGGGGGGATTTAGTTCCAATTAATATTTCTGTTAAAATATTGTCTATTAAAATCCCCCAATTTATAAAACAAGTTAAACTATAGTAAATTTATAAAGATTATAAATGTTCACTTAGCTTCTAAAAGATTTATTAGGTCTCAGTTAATTTAACCACAATATTAAACCAACTTTTAAAACTAACCTACTGATTTACAATAAGTCTAAACAATTGCTAATTTAACTATCAAAGTAACTTTAAAATGGTTTTATATTTAAATGTAATAGCATCGGAATATAAAAGATATATGTAGTATACTTTAAACTTAAACTAATGATGCACAACAGATATAACAAGAGTTTTAGTCTCAAGCCAAGACATAGTCCTCTCAAATTTATTAAATTTGATCCACACCCTCGATTGGGGTTAACAACAGTTTACAAAACTGTCCTAGCCATGAAGGGACCTCTACCACAGTTCTTCATGGGAAACAAAACAAAGACCAGGCCACACAAGGACCTCTTCTTTAGTTTTCGTGGGTAAACAAGTGTTAAGAGTTTTGGAGTGAGGATTTTGATATCCTCTAGTTCAGTGAAAGAGACTGTGTGTGTGTGTAAGATATACAGAGTACACCACACTTCCTGAAATTAAGTAAACAAATCACATATAGAGAACCAATACGAGTTTAAAAAGCTCTAGTGATTAGCAATGTAGCTTTGGACTCGTTGGATTCAGCAGAAAATGCTTCTGAGTCCTTCTCTGGTTTTTCTATTGAAAAATAGAGTGTCCTGGTTCAGCTTGTATTCCACTAGTGAGAATGATCTATTGATTCATCGTGTGTTCTTTAGTGGTATTGGATTGCACTCATGATAGTTCTTTGAAGGTCTTGCAATCTCCTTCTTGCTTTGGATTGTTCTTCTAGTTCAACACTGTTCACTCGAGCATATTTAAGTTCTTCTTGTTGTAATGTAACACTTGCGCACATGTACTGAAGCTCAATATTCCTTATATTCCACGAGTTCTAGTAGTAGGAATGATTCCCTTTTCATAGGTATGAGATACATTTTCCTGACATGCCAAACACTATAATTAAATAACATTATTTTCATTCAAAACATCAAATATGACCGTTAGAATTATTTAATTAATATTGAAAAAATGTTAATAAATGGTGTCATAGAGATTATGTAAACTGTGTCTTCTTCACGGTATGGTCTTCACGGTATGTGGTTCATGGTGTGTGGTTCATGGTATGTGCTTCACGATGTCTTCATGTCACGGTGTCTAGCTAATTGTGTCAGAATCATGGTTTGTCATTCACGGTGTATTGGTCACGGTGTGTCCTTCATGGTGTCTGGGTCACGGTGTGTCCTTCATAGTGTCTGGGTCACGGTGTTTCCTTCATGGTGTCTGGGTTATGGTGTGTCCTTCACGGTGTCTAGGTCACGGTGTGTCCTTCACGGTGTCTGGGTAACGGTGTGTCCTTCACGGTGTCTATCTCACTGTGACTGTGTCTTGCACACAATCTATCTTACTTTGTCAGACATCACGGGGTGTCTATACTTGGACAAATATCTGTATTTAGACTTAAACAGTAATATGAAGAATATGGATTAAGCTTCATTATTAGAGAGTAAGAGTTGTTAAAACATAAATATTAAGGCTTGATAATATAAGTTAGATTTTTGATCATGCATAAGACTTGTTAATAATAAATAGAGTAATTAAAATCAATAAGGTTTTCTATCATTAAAACATTATGTGTAGTTATTATTGAGATTGGAGAGAATTAACAAGATGTTCAATTAAGATTGAGATTAATTAACAGTAATAGGATTTGTTATCATTAAAACATGAATAATACATGATGAGTCCAACAGTCTCCCCTGTTTTGATGACCACAAATCATGTATATGTAAAATAGAAAAGAGATGCAACATTAGAGAATATAACAGATTCGACAATTAAAATTCAATAACTTGTACTTTAACATGGACTATTTCTCCCCCTTCTGGGATTATCAAAAAGTAGAGAAAGTGAAGTGAAATACGGAATTTGTCATTAAAAAGGATTTGAATAAAACATACAGGGGAAATATAAATAGTATACAACAAAAGACATCCCATCAAAAATAAAACAGTCCCTAGAGTCTTGAGGGATCGACCTTTTCCTTTCATTTATCAGTATCAGGAGCTAGGGAAAATGTAGAAGAAGGCATAGATATGGTAGAAATAGAGGGTATGGGTAGACCTTCAAAAATGGATGGATCCAAAGTAGGTGTAGTAGAAGATATAGGTTGTGGTTAGTGAAGAATGACTGGCCAGATCTGAGAAAGAGCTTGGCTGACACACATGGCAGTTGAGGTGAGGGCAGGTAGACTAGGTCTAAGGGGAGCAGCAGATAGAGCAACAATAACAGTACTCTGCACATGAAGATATGGCTTCAAAAGATTGATGAAATCAGTAATGATTCCTCCACCATATTGCATAGACTTTTCAAAATCGTCTTTATTCTCTATGAATTTGTCAAACAATCTGGAGAACCCTGTAAGCTTCCGAACTTGAGATTTCAAATCTTGAGTCACCGGAGGGATTTTCAGTTTTTCCACAAGATACATAAAGTGATTTTTCATATCACTTTTAGAGAAAATCAAGGTAAGATAAAAATATCTCTTCTTGGTGATCATTTGTTGAGAATCATTGGCTATCTTAGAATGGATCTGTACAAGATCAAGTGCTCTATTACTGTTCTTCATAACTTCAGCCAGAGGAGACAGATCTAAACCACTGAAAACATTCTTGAAGTTCTTCCTTGATTAAGGATCTAAAAATAGAATCATCCAAAGAAGGTGTGGAGGTCTGATAAGAGGGAGGAGAATCCTTGACAGCTTCGGTTATAACATTGAGCTATTTTAAAACATTCTACAGACATCCAGTTTACTCATCTGTGATCTTATTCAGATTTTCTAAAATCTCCCTCATGCGTTGTAGCATTTTTGTGTGTCTTTCTCAAATATTCTCATCAAAAGACAGTAGATATGGATGCACTTGAGACACAATCTCTCATGCAAGGGTGGAATCAGTTGGTTCAGAAGAAGCAGCAATAGGTGCAGGGGTAGAAACAGGAGCAAGCACATGCACTGATCTTGAAGGCAGTTCTAATTGAAGGTTTTCCACCAAACCATTCAAATTTTCAACATCAGCACTAAGAAACTTATTTTCAACCTGGACTTCTTTAATCTCATGGATCATCTTTGGTTGAATATGAAAAATAATGTTTTTGATCATCATTGAGGCATCTTATTGAGATAACTGAGTCACAGGATGAGGTTGAGTGGATAAAATATTCTCAACACTAGCCATGATAGTCTCAAAAAAGACTTTCAAATCATCCTTAGTTACAAAAGAGTGTTTCTCAGATAAGAGTGCATGAGAATGTAGTGGAGAAGTTTCTATTTGAGGTTTAGAGTCATCTTCAGACTCAGATTCAGATTCAGATTGAGGCTCTGGTTCTTGCTCTGGTTCTGGATCTGGTTCTGGATGAGCTACAGACTTCAGTTGAAACAAAGAAGAGAGATCTATACCAGTTGCAGTCACTTCCCGTGACTCACTCACATCATAAAACCATGGAAATTAATATCGAGTGTACACATAACATGTGAAAGTAGGTTGAGATGTTTCAACAGATCTAGCTTCTATAATCTCAAGGTTTTTAGGTTCCTCCCCCTTAAAATGTGCTTCCATTTGAGATTCTTGAGGCTTAGGAATTATGTCATGATCCATAGGATCATCTCTAATCACTTCATCAAACTATTTCCTTGCTAGCTGAAAGTCAATTTCCATCCTCTCTTCAGCAGAGGGATTTTACATAGGATCTGATTGGTCCACTGGTTGTGCTTCCAGACTAACTTCTTTTTCAATAGGGATATCCTCTTCAACAGTATCTGTCTCTACCATTACATGTGCCTCTAAATCAAGAAAACAAAAATTTTATTACAGCCGTAGGATGAGTTTCTGGATTGACATCCTCACTAGAAGTAGGGTGTTATTCTTCTCTAAAACCTACAGCAACTTCCTCTCTTGAAGGCATTTCAACAGGAACATCAGTAGGGACGACTACCCTTTCTTTCTCAACTGGATCTGCTTCCTCTTGAGGTATTTCAGCCTCTTCTCTAGGTGGTACTTTAGCTACCACTTCCTCTTCTCCTTCTTCTTCTTTCGAATATTCAGCCTCTTCATCTGGTTCCAAACCACGATCAGCTAGGTTCTTAGGTCTTCATGGATAATCAACAGGATTAAACATCTTATAAAATTGATCATTATCCATAAACCATTGCTTCTTCCATGGTTTCTAGCTTATTTTCTTCCTTCTGATGATGTTCTTGGATTAGCAGAAATCAAAGTCCCCAAGATTTTATTCATTTGGTCTAACAATTCCTTTTTCAAATAGCATGGCTGAAATCATCCTAGTGTAAAACAAAGATGTGAATTTGAAAGCAACTTTAATCAGCTCACAGATACGTTTAATAACATACTTTCATAGGTTAATCTTATGGACATTCTTCAATAGGTGAATCCGGAACACATCCTAATGCTTCATCACAACAAAATCTTCTTTTCTTGGACTAATCAAATTTTGAACAAACTTGAAAAGTAGTATAGTTTCTCCATCTTGCTAAGTATCTATAGCCCCTCTCTTGGTGCCATTACCAGCTAAGGATTCCAAGGAATTTTCCAGATCGAAGATATCAGATGATGGAGGAGGATCTCTCTAGTAATCCTCACAAACTCCTTCATGAGGAACCCTTAGGCATACACCCCACATCTTCGATGAGAAATAACACTTCTGACCATTAATCCAGCTGGTCACCATAATGCTTTCTCCAAAATCGAAGGAAAACATCACATATTGGTACAATTTATATAGAAATCTCAGGTAAATCGGTCTATCTTTTCTTGAGAACCATTCAAACCATCCTTGTTCTCTTAAGATTTTATGGATTATAGACTTACTATAAAGTAGCCACTCAGGGAAAACCTCTTTTTCAGGAACTACGGTATGGTTAACAATGTTTGGGTTCAGGGTTCCTTCAAGTGCTATCATTGGTATCCTCTTCTGTTTCTTAAAGAGGTGCTTCTCAGACGAGGGTGAAGATGGATGCTTCATCCTAGGCATCCACTGAAGGTTCAGTTGAGATCAGAGAAGGTTTTCAAGAATGAGAAGATTCATGAGAGAGTTTGGGTAAATAATCGAATAAAACCCTTAAGTTTTATCATTTGGGAATGTCAAACATCATAAACAAAACACAGGAAATCAAATAGCAGGGAAATGAAAATTACAGCGATACGTGTTAAAATAATAGTAAAAATAATCTTCACGGCGAGACCGTGAGTAAGCATTATGGTGTGATGAACAACAGTCATCACGGTGAGACAGTTGGTGGTCGTCACAGTGAGATAGTGAGGTGACAGACCGTGAGTACATGGTGTTAAACTGTGAGACCATAAGCATGAAATGGTAACATAGAAACAATGATCATGAAACTATAAATTAAAATATAGTAAAATATTAGACATTAAGATCAGTAAGATATCTATTTATGATTAATCATACCAAGATCATGTATGATGTAGTGTAATATTTCAGAATTTAATGGTTTAGTGAATATATCAGCAAGTTAATATTTAGTACCAATGAATTCCAAAGTGATACCACCGTTTTTATAATGATCCCTATAAATGTGATGTATTAAATCAATATGTTTTGTCCTAGAATGTGAAACAGGATTCTTAAAAATGTTAATATCACTTGTGTTGACACACTTTATTGGGAATTGTTTGAATTGATATCCATAGTATAGTAATGTGTGTTTCATCCACAAAATTTTTGCACAGCATGTTCCAGCAATTATGTATTCAGCTTCTGCAATAGATAATGCAAAAGAATTTTGTTTCTTACTACACCATGATACTACTGACTTCCCTAAAGGGTGACATGTTCCAGAGGTGTTTTTCTATCTAACTTACATCCAGTAAAATCAGCATCAGAATAACTAACTAGTTAAATTGATTGTCCATTTGGATAGAACAGTCCTAAATTGGGAGTATTCTTGAGGTATTTGAAAATTATCTTTACAACATTGAAATGTGACTCTTTAGGGTTTAATTGAAAATGAGCACACATACATACACTAAACATAATATCTGGATGACTAGTAGTCATGTAGAGTAGTCATCCAATCATTCCTCTATAAGTTTTTTGATCAACATATTTACCATCTTCATCAAGATCCAACTTTCAGGTGGTACTCATGGCAGTGTCAGTACTTTTTGTGATATCCAATCCAAAACGTTTTAAAAGATCTCTAGTATATTATATTTGAGTTAAAATAATTCCATCATCATTTTGAAATATTTTAAATCCAAGGGAAAATTTGAGTTCTCCCATTAAACAAATCTTAAATTCATTTTGCATCATTTTAGAAAAATTAGTACATATTGAATTTATTGAAGATCCAAAAATAATAACATCTATATAAATTTTTACAACTAAAACATCATTCTAAATTCGTTTTATAAAAAGAGTAGGATCAGCTATACATTTTGTAAAACCTTTAGATATTAGAAAAGTACATAATCTGTCATACAAAGCTCTTGGATCTTGTTTTAAACCACATAAAGCATTTGATAATGTGGACATATGATTTGGAAAATGAGTGTAGAAAATCCAGGTGGATCTTCAACAAAAATATCCTCAGCAATATATCCATTTAAGAATGCACTCTTGACATCCATTTGATATAGTTTGAAATTTAGATGTGATGCATAAGAAGGTAGAATTCTAATGGCTTCTAATCTGGATACAGAAGGAAAAGTATCCTTATAGTCAATTCCTTCCTCTTGACTATAGCCTTATGAATCTAATCTAGACTTGTTTCTAACTATATTTCTATATTCATTTACTTTATTTCTAAACACCATTTTAGTGCATATGGCGAAAGCATCCTTAGATATTTCAATAAGTTTCCAAAATTTATTTATTTCATATTTATTGAGTTCTTCTTGCGTATTAATTACCAAAAAGTGATCATTAATAGCATCATTAATGTTTTTAGATTCAAGATATGACAAGAAGGCTTGATGTTCAACCTGATTTCTATGAGATGATCTTGTCTCTGTCCCTCTATCCAGATATCCTACAACAGCATCTAAATGATGATTCTTTATAATTCAAGTTGATCTAGTAAACGTAGGACTATATATTTTAGGTTCATATATAGGTTTGGGTTCATTAGGAGCAGATTATGGAATAAGTCCAAAACTGGTTGTCTTTAGAACAGGTTCGTTGATTTTGTCATTAAGGTCAAAAATAGAAAAATCATCTTCAAGATTTTTAAGATAGGTTTTAGACTCATGTGTATTAGTTTCATCAAATTTGACGTGAACAGATTCTTCCACACACATGGTTCTCTTATTGAAAACTCTATAGGCTTTGCTGGTTATAGAATATCCTAAAATGATTCCTTCATCACTCTTAGAATCAAACATGTCCAGATTATCATTTTTATTGAGAAAAAATACTTTATAGCCAAAGAATCTAATGTAACTAACTTTAGGTCTTCTATTGTTCCAAATTTCAAAAGGTGTCTTTTTGAGAATAGGTCTGACTAAGACTCTATTAATGATATAACAAGCTGTATTCACAGCTTTTTCCCAAATGTAAATAGGGAGGTCATATTCATTAAGCATAGTTCAATCAATTTCTTGCAGGGTTCTATTTCTTCTTTCTACTATACCATTCTGTTGAGGTGTCCTAAGAGAGCAGAAAAGTTATGATTATAGCCATTTTTTGGGCAATAAGATTCAAAGTCTTGAGTTTCAAACTCACGGCCACGATCACTTCTCAATGTTTTAATCTTAATTCCACTATGATTTTCTACAGATTTAGAGTATTTAACAAATTAAGAACAAGCTTTACTTTTGTGAGCTAAGAAGTATACCCAAGTATATCTAGAAAAGTCATCTTCTAAGTCATAGACATACTTGTTCCCATTTAATCTAGAAACTCTAGATGTTCCAAACAGATCCATGTGAAAAATATCGAGTGGATGATAAGTTGAAACTTCTTTCTTTGGTTGGAGAGAGATTTTGTGTTTTTTCCCTTTTGACAGGGATTACACATTTTGTCATTTGGAAACTCAATTTTGGGTAAGTATCTAACAAAGTTCTTCCTAGTCAGTTTTCTATGTGAGTGTATATTGCAGTGTCCTAATCTCCTCTGCCATAACCAAGACTCTTTATGAAAATAATTTAAACAAGTAACATTTTTCTTAGTTAGAGAATTCAGATCAACAACATATATATTCTCATTTCTCAAAGCAGAAAATACTAAAACATTTTTAGAATTAAAAACATTACATAAATCATTTTCAAACATGACATTAAAACCATCATGATAAAATTGGGAAATTCATAAAAAATTATATTTAAGTCCATCAACTAATAAAACTTTAGAAATTAAAACTGAGTTAGTGTTACCAATTTGGCCTAGGACAATGTTCATTCTATTAGAATTATCACCAAAGATGACATAGCCTCCATCAAACTTTATTAAAATCTTGAAGTATGAGTAATCCCCATACATATTTCTTGATCATACCCTGTCCAAATACCACGTCTTCTTGTGGGAACTCCTCAAGCAGATTTCCTACAAAACTGTTTTAGATAGACTATGATTTTGGTACCAAATCTCCTTGAGTCCAGATAGGTTAGCAATCAATGATTTTGGTACCCAAATTTGTCTTTTTGTTCTAATATAATTTGCAGAGTCAAAAGATTTTGAAAGATAAACTTTATTTGATTTATATCTATTTGAATAACTAGTTGAAGCATATAAATTTCCAGAACTAAAAATAAATGTATTCTGTCCATATGTAGGAATAAATCTACTCTTAGTAATCTGACTTTGTCTAAGTTTGTAGCATATTCCAGTAGTTTATTTAGTGCCACTTGGTTTCCAAGAATTTGAGTTAGTGTATCCTTTCCATTTGTGAACTTATCTAAGTCCTTTCTATGTTGCTCATTTAAAATTTTTGGTTTTGTGCTTTCCTTTAACAATTGAGAATTTTTTCTCTTTTTCAATAGTAAGTTTAGTTTTAACAGTTGTAGTGAGAGCATGTTGTCTCTTCAATTATTTTTATTTATCCTTAAGATCATTGCATGTCTCTTCCTTCATATTACAATATTAAAAAAAAAATTAGTAGGCTTGTTATCAGAATCCGAATCAGATTCAGTTCCAAAATAATAGGAATTTAAAGCAAGAGTATCTAAGGTTAGCTTTGATGTGTATTTTATGAAACACATGTTGGACCGTTTCTTTTCAGAATTAGACATTTCAGATTCACTTGTTCTATCTTCAGATGTACTCTAGGTAGCCTTCATAGCTTTCTTGTACTTATTGTCCTTGTAATCATATTCCTTCTTGAAGTTTAGCTTTGGGCGGTCTGCTTTAATGTGTCCTTTTCTTTTTCACTCATAGAAAACAACTTCATCACTTTTATTTGGCTTTTTCCAGTCCTTATTCCAATGTACCTTATTGTTATACATTCCATTGTAATTTTATTTTCTGTAAAATTTATTCTTCCTATAAAATTTCTTAAACCTTCTGGATATCTGATCCATTTCAGCATCACTATCAGAGTCTAAACATTCACTTGTTGAACTGTCAGTTTGTATTTGAGCTTTTTTAGTCCTTTCTCTTTGAAGTAATAGTCTTGAAAGTGACTGATTTCATTTTTGGTGCATCATCTTCCTCTTTATTAACCTTGAGTTCTTCCTCATACATGATTAATTTGAGAGTAAGTTCTTTTACAGGAAGAGCTCCAATGTCAAATGATTCTCTGATTGAAACAGATGTGCCTCACCATCAGTATGATAGACATATCAAGATTCTCATGATTTGTTCCTTTGATAGAAAAACCATTCCATGTGAATTCATTGTATTGACTATCTCATTGAACCAGAGATACATATCAGAAATGCGTTCATCAGTTTTCATTTTAAAATTATCATATTTAACAGTATATGTATTAAATCTCATTTCGTTAACATAGGTTGTTCCCTCATGAGAAACACGTAAAGTATCCCATATTTCAAAATTAGTTTTATAGGTAGATATTCTATTGAATTCTTCATCTCCTAAAGCACAATATAGGGTATTCATATCTTTACAATAATTCTTGTAAGCATTCTTTGTGAGTTCATCCCAAGTTGTTCCTTCAGTTTATGGAATTTTATATTGAGACTCTATAGCAGTCCAAATATCAAAACCCATACATTCCAAATCAATTTTTATTTTAAGCTTCCACTGGGCATAGTTTTTACTATTAATGAAAGGTGGATGGTTAGTAGCAACACCCTCTAGTCTATTGTCCATAGCTAGATTTTAGAAGATAAAATTCAAAGAGATAAAATTTAGAACAAACAGAAATTTAAGATCTTTAAATATGCAACTAAAATCATAGTTCAAAAACATATTTTTTTGAAATCATTGAAAAACAAAAACCTATGATACCAAATGTTGGTCGGAGTGGATACTCAAGAGGGGGGGGGGAGGATAATTGAGTTCCAATTAAAATTTCTGTTAAAATATTTTCTATTAAAATCCCCCAATTTATAAAACTAGTTAATCTGTAGTAAATTTATACAGATTGTAATTTTTCACCTAGCTTCTTAAAGATTGATTAGGTCTCAGTTAATTTAACCACAAGATTAAACTAACTTTTGAAACTAACATACTAATTTACAATAAGTGTAAACAATTACTAATTTAACTATCAAAATAACATTAAAATGGTTTTGTATTTCAATGTAACAACAGCGGAATATAAAAGATATATGTTGTATACATTAAACTTAAACTAAAGATGCACAACAGATATATCAAGAAGTTCAGTCTCAAGAAGAGACTTAGTCCTCTAAAATTTATATAAATTTGATCCACACCCTAGATCGGGGTTAACAATAGTTTAACAAACTATCCAGGCCACACAGAAACCTCTACCATAGTTCTTTATGGGAAACAAAAAAAAGGCCAAGACACACAAGGACCTCTTCCACAATTTTCATGGTTAAACAAGAGTTACGAGTTTTGGAGTGAGGATTTTGATATCCTCTAGTTCAATGCAGGAGAAATTGTGTTTAAGATATACAGAGTACACCACACTTCTCAAATTAAAATAAACAAATCACTTAGAGGAAACATATAAGTGTTTAGAGAGGTCTAGTGATTATCAATGCAGCTCTGGACTAATTGGATTCAGCAAAAAATGCTTCTGAGTCCTTCTGTGGTTTTTATGATGAAAAATAGAGTGTCGTGGTTCAGCTTGTATTCCACTAGTGAGAATGATCTCTTGATTCGTCGGGTGTTCTTTAGTGGTGTTGGATTGCACTCATGAGAGTTCATTGAAAGTATTATAATCTCATTCTTGTTCAAGATTATTCTTCTAGTTCAGCACAGTGCACTCGGGCGTATGTAGGTTCATATTTTTGTATCGTCACAATTGCACACTTGTACTATAGCTCAATCTTCCTTATATTCCATGAGTTCTAGAAGTAGGAATGATTACCTTTTCATAGGTACAAGATGAGGTTTCCTGACATGACAACAACTATCATTAAATAATATTAATTACATTAAAAAATCAAATATGACCGTTAACATTATTTAATTAATATTGATAAAAGTTAATAAATGGTTTCACAATGATTATGTAAACTGTATCTTCTTCACGGTATGGTCTTCACGGTATGTGGTTCATGGTATGTGCTTCACGGTATGTTCTTCACAGTATGTGCTACATGGTGTCTTCATGCCACGGTGTCAAGTTCATGGTGTATAAATTATGGTTTGTCCTTCACGGTGTCTGGGTCACGGTGTGTCCTTCACATTTTCTGGGTCACGATGTTTCTTTCACGGTCTCTGTGTCATGGTGTGTCTGTCACGGTGTCTGGGTCACGGTGTGTCCTTCACTGTGTCTGGGTCAGGGTTTGTCCTTCACACTGTCGGGGTCATGGTGTGTCCTTCATGATGTCTATGTGACTGTGACTGTGTCTTGCACACAGTCTGTCTTACTGTGTGAAACATCATGGTGTCTCTATACGTGGAAAAATATATGTATTTATACTTAAATAGTAATATATAGAATATGAATTAACTTTAATTAATAGAGAGTAAGAGAAGTTAAAACATAAATATAAAGGCCTGATAATATAAGTGAGATTTGTGGTCATGCGTAAGACTTGTAAATAATAAAGAGAGTAATTAACATCAATAAGATTTTCTATCATTAAAACATGATGTGTAGTTATTATTGAGATTGGAGAACATTAACAAGATGCTCAATAAAGACTGATATTAATTAACAGTAATAAGATTTGCGATTATTAAAACATGATTAATACATGAGGAGTTCAACATTTTTCAATATAAGAACAAAACATATTGAAGAATTTATCCAAGTAAAATGTAATGAACCTGATCCACGTGATCCTAATAGTTCTTTGAAAACCATTCAAGGATATCTTTTAAATTTGAATATAAATGCCTCAAAAAACTAATAATGGTTCTAGGAAAACTTTTAAAAAAATAACCTAGTTAGATAGATTTTTTGAACCTAAAATGGAGGAATAATATAAAGTACCAAGTACTTATGTCCTCAGATTCATTAAGACATATAGGGGTTATCCTTCATATGATATTTTTATGGTCATCTTGATAGAGGTACACATACTATAGATTCTCTTAGAAACATAGATACAAATAATGACTTTTTTCATATCTTAAACCTAAAATACTTCACTAAAACTGTAGCTGATAAATTCAGGTAGTGGCTATGAATGAAAAATTCAACCAGCAAAAAAAAATTAATAACTGGTGGAAAAAATAAATACATCATATCTATTTGTAAATGAATGGGTGTTTAGGAACAAGGTTGATTAGTTTGGAACTGTAATTAGAAATAAATCATGTCTGGTTATATAAGGATGTAGTCTAGTAAAAGACATTGACTATGTGGAAACCATTACACTAGAAGTAAAACTAGAATCCATTATGATATTTGTTTCTTATACAACACATTCCAATTTCAAATTATTAAAAATGGATGTCAAGATTTATTTCCTAAATGGTTATATTATTGAGGATTTTGTTCTAAAACTACCCCTTGGATTTAAATTACCTCATTTTCTAAATAATGTTTCCAAACTTACAAAATAAATTTATTATCTAAAACAAGCTCTATATCTTAGTATGATAGACCCAATACATTCATTATTTCATATGATTTTACAAAAGAGGTTAGAGATCCTAATTAATTTATGAAAATAACAGAGAAATATTATATAGTTCTAGAAATTATTGTTGACGTTATTATTTTTGTAGCTTTACAAAATTGTTTGGGTAATGAATTTTTAAAATTTATACAAAATTAATTTGAAAAGAGTTTGATGGGTGAAGTAAAATCCATTATAGGTTTCAAAATATTATAAAATAAATAAAAAATTATTTTAAATAAAAAAAAAATTTTTTTTAAATAAAATAAATTAATATATTATTATTTTAAAAATCATAGGCATGGATATCTAAAAGGAAGTAACACTCAATTGAGTACCACCTGTAATATATTGCTTTTTGAACATGTTAAACCATATGATCAAATCAATTATAGACGTATTTTATTTTTGATATTACTTAATATTGAGTTATAAAAATATTATTTTCATTTTGTGTATGTGTGATGAAATTTAGTTAAATCCAGTACAATCACATTTAACTAACGTTTAAAGAAATTTTTCATACCTAAAATAGACTAACAACATAGGATTGTTTTATTCTATTGTTTGGGATTTTAATCTAATTATTCATTTTCATCTTCCAATAGTGAAGATAAATACAAATTTTTAGGATGTTTTTATGTTTAGACTCTATGGATGAAACACACATTACAACACTATGGATATTAATTCATACATATCAATATAAATTATGATAATGAAGTGGTATTAATATTTCGAATAATATTTAATCTCATTGTAGGAAAAAATACATTAATATAAGGTTTCACTTTTTGAGAGATCATTTTTATAAAGAATATGTCACTCTATGATTCATTGGCAGAGAAAAGAAGACTACTAAAAATTTTAAAAATTCCATGAATTATGGGAGATAAAATTATATCCTCATAATTGATTTTTTTTAATATTTATGGTGTACTTCTAATATTATATCTATATTTTCCTTAAATATATATATCTTCAGTTTATGTTAAATATTTTTTTAAATACATTGGTTTAAAATAATTACTGGCTGGTTTTATAAATTTATTTAATATTTATTCTTTCATAACAACATGTTATTATAATAATAAAAATAATAATAAAAATGACTAAAATTTTAATTAGAATCATGTCAATCCCTTCTAATATTAACTAGACATTCTTTTTAACCTTCCTTTACTGTGACCCTAGTCGTTTAAATTCATGAATCTAATTTTGACTTGTCGAGATGAATACATGGTTTAGATAATATTTTTTAGAATTTTTTATTGCTCTAATTAATGAAAAATAAATTATGAGAAAACCAAATTTTCTTAATAAATCTAATTTTTTTCTCATGATGTTTTTCGAAAAATAATAATGGTTTTGTTGAATTGTTATACACAAGTAGTTCATTGGTATAGAGAGATATTATCAATCAGGTATGGATGAGTTTGTTTAATATTAAAAAATAACCCTTTTATCTTCTCATAGTGATAGAGTTCTATCTGAATTGGGGTTTTGAGGATAGAGACCACAATGATGTGATAAAGACTATTATTGAAGGACAAGAATGAGAGTTCACTTAATATTTACTGGGTGGAATATTTTTGGGCTTAATACCAAGGATAATTTAACAATTATTAGAATTTATATCCTATAAATCATACCCACTATAATATTAAGAATGTGATAGAAGAACTCATGGATATATAACAAATTAAAGACCATGTTAAAATGAGATATGCATAGAATATATTATGTTTCTATCTTTCATCAACAATATATTTTCAATCAAAATGTAGAATTTATCTATATCATGTATCAAGATATTTTGTTGCAATGCCTTATGGTTCATGGTATCCATATTAGTCTACCTTGATTTTCAATTACTCTTGTTGATGAAATAAGTAAATATTATTATAGATTCAACATACTCACATGACTTATATTTTCCTTTATTATAAGATAATATAATATCATTATTTATAAAGGAGTAATGATATCAAGGTTTTTGGTCTGATCTATTTATGAAATTCCACATGAAAAAGAATGAAGGATAGTTAGAATACATGAAATTAATGTTTTGTATCTGATGATGAAAAATTTAATGAAAAGATAAATCTTTTATAGAATATTTCTAGACTGAATGATATCATTAATCTTGTATTAAAACTAGATAAATTCATTGAATAAAAATATTTATCTAAGGAAGATTGTTCTGAAGATTCTGTGGATGTAGCTAAGGAATTCATACATTCTCATGAAGTGAGCTTTGGTGTCTTACATTTTTATGGGGTTCCAAAATAATTTTATTTTTTTAATGAAATTGAGGTTTTATATGAGTAAAAACCTATAATTTAATAGTAATATACTATTGAAAATATTTTAAATAATATGGAAGCACATGTTAGTACTATTTCCATCACTGAAGGAGTAGTAACTCATAATGAGGAGAAAACTCTCAGGTCCTTTTTTAATTGCTGGTCTCTGATTCAAAGAGTGAAAATTGAGATGATATAGTTGTTGTTATTATAAAAAAATTTATGATAAGGGGACCTCCAATCATTTACTCCACACCTCTCAATGATGAATCACCTCCTGACAGTCCTTTCTATGCTATTAAATTATCTGGTCCAATTTGTTACAATAATAGAGATTTAATGGTTTATGATAAAAATAATAATGATGATGATGATGATGGAAATCCACCTAGGAAATAAAGAGATTTAATTCTAGTTTCCTAAATATATATAGGGACTAATATACCATGAATATTTTCTCACGTTCTAGAGTATGTTGATTCCTCCAACGATATATTGATGCACTTAGCCATGCCATACTATACTAGACATGTATCAAAAAACTCATTTTAAGATGACAATATTTATTAATCTGAAACAATAACAGATGTGGTGTATTTAAAAGATTTAGTGGTACAATAAGATACCTCTATTGGAGATATTGAGAGACCCACAATATTTTCTCTCCTAAATAATAATCTTAGAGACCCCCCTGAGTTCAGTGAAACTATTTTTTAAATTTTTTATTAGATATTCACTACCCCTTATAAATATACTCCAGATGAATCATCTATATCTCAACTAGCGATACCTTATTTAGTACCTTTAGTGATCATTTTTTCATAATTAATACAGATGAATAATTATCTATTAGAATTATTATTGGATTTATTATGAATTTGTTTAGAAAATGAAAATGAAAATTAGGAAGTTAATTCCACAAATATTAAGAGTGTATTATATCACATCCAATAAAATTTTTCATCAATATAGAACATATATTTCATGATATTTAGATTTTTATAAATTAAATAGAGAATTTAATATGTCAAATTGGATCCTAAAAAGATAATTTTATAGAAATTTTTTATATAATGGAAAAAATGTTCCACCCTATTATTACATGTCTTTCTCAATACTATGAATAAGAATGAAATCATACAAAAATAGTCTCTATTAAATATGATTTCATTTTAATATTAATTCATGATGAAATTTTTAATATTAATGACATTGTGATGTACATTAACAAGTCAAGTGAACTTGCACATTACTACTCATGGAATAAAATGTTGGTATATGATTACAACATAAACAATCAAGACTTCCAAAGATAATGTTGTAATTATGGGTTCTATAAACTAATAAATTATATGTATTTACATCATGGAATATCTCAAAAATTAGGTTTAGTCATTATTTAGAGACCTAAAAATACCTCCCCATAATATAAAGTTTAATTAAATTTTTGATAAGTTATTAGTGATGAAATATCTTCTTAACAAATTTATGTAAAAAAGGACAAGTTTCTTTCAGATTAAGGAACATGGATCCATGGATGCAACTGAAATAATCTACCTTTTAAATCCTTATTTATACATTCTATGTTCATATATACTAGAACATACTTTAATACATGTGCTCATTATCTCTCCATATCATTACCAAGACTCTGTGGAAGCATCCAGTATAGTTTCTAAAACATTATTCACTCTCAATTAAAATTTAGTTTTTTTATATCCTATAGGAAAATTTAGTTTCACCATTATTTAGGATAGACATTGGATCAGAATACTTTACTAGGGTATCAGAATTCTTGTGGAAATCACAATTTCTTATCCTTCACTATACACTCATCTTGATCGAAAGTAAAAGGAAATTTTTGCTTTATATTCACTTATAGGCTCTGAGAATTCAAACATTTTTTAGGATTCTTATAGGGATGATGTAACATTTTTGAATAATTAATGAATTATATTATTATTTTACTTTCTATATCATTGTTTTCATTTCTATATTTATTTTAATTTTTTACTCAACCAGGATTCTCACATTATTTATGGTTCTCACAAAATGTGGATTAAAATACGGAATATTAAAAAGACAACATGATTAAAAAACTAGCATAATTCTATTTTAAAATACAATACATATTAAAGAATATTTTAATATTTTTTTCCAATCTTAATCCATTATATATTTATTTTTTCCATGGGTTGTGATACTCAAAATTGAATGATTTTAGGATTAGTAAATATTTCCTATATAGACTATCATCCATGAGTTTAGTTTGGAATGTTAAAAAGTACATAATAGGATACACATTATATAAATTGACTATGATAGATATTATAAAGGAATCAAGTGACTATAAGATATACTCAGTGACCACGCATTACATATCAAGTGACCATTATGAAAAGGTTTATCACAAAAATAATGGATTAACCACACGTCATGTGGATTGACTATAAAATAAGTGGACTGATCAAATCACTAGTGGATTAAAAAACACGTAATTGATTGAACATATATGATTTATCATAAATTCTTAGATTGATCATATGGAATGTTTGATCAACCTCAAAACCAACCTTGTGACCACAATCCCAAATGTAAGGGATTTCATGAAAAAATTAATGATCATGTAAGATTATAATTGACTAAAAGTTTATGGAATGAAACTATATGAAAATATTATAATTCTAGAATAGTAATGACATGACCATGTATCTTATGGATGAGACCAAGGAATGATATTTTAGTTTTAAAATGTATGTTATCAAACTGGAATTCTATGTGATCGAACATACACATTATTTCAAGTGATTTGATCAAAAGTCATGAAAGGCATTAAAGCTTTTTTATATACTCATGTAGTACACATTAAAGTAACCATATGTAAGTTGATTTTAATATTTTAAAATTAAATATTACAACAGCTTTTCTATGATAAACTAAATGATTGTTAGAAGAATTTAATGTTCTTTATTTTTACACCATGTACAAGGATTTTCAATGATGAATCTTTCAAAAAAAAATTTAAAAATTATTCCCTTTATATCAGAAAAATGGAATAAAAAGTACCTGTGGGAATATACAAGAAACATGTACCTCATCATTTAGACAATAGTTAAAAATTAATTATTTTTTATTTTTCTAAGCCTACAACTCTATTCTGATTCAAACATTCCTACTCGATCAGATAATATCTTTTATCTCAAATATTATTGTCAAATCCAATGATTAATATCAATATGAAAATAATATTCTACATAAAAACATAAATGCCTTCCTTTCTTCCTCAAATATTGTCTTTTCCCATTATTTTTTCCTTTTTCCATTTTTTGAATTGAGTGTGTTCTACATTGTATATCTTTTAATAACAAAATCATTAACAATAATGTATAGTAAAAAAACACTCTCTAATATTCTTTATTTTTATTTTCACTCCCACAAGTAATTGCGGAATATGTTATATGTATCATGTACTGGTGGTGTGTAGTGATATCATTTCATTATAAAAAATATTATAGTGACCCATGATATTTAAATACATTATTACATACTTTTAATATATAAATATCAAATAATATCAACACCAAATATCATGAGGCCTGATGTATTTTGATGAATAGGTTCATAACAAAACAAAAAGGACACTTAAAATAAGAAATCATTTTTAATTCCCTCATAATGAGATCCTAAATCCATTTGAGCTCCTAAAACAACATATGATAAACTTGAAAATACATAAATAAAATTGGTGGGATAAAAATACATGTAAGTGAATAGACATGATAAAGAAACATAAGTTGTGAGTCAAAGGTGAAATATTTAATCTTAAATTAGAAGGCTCTTGAGTAACCAAAAGGAAACATAAGATAAAGAATGCAGAATCATAAATTCATAGCAACAAAGAAAATGTGAACAAAACAAAAAAGATGACATAAACTTGTGTCAAGGATAACTTATTAGCCAATATCCCATAGTGAAAAAGTCATATAATGGATTAGGTTTATACTATAATCCTATAAAAAAATATAAAGTAATTAAATAATTGCATATTAAATTAGAGAACAATCTAGGAGAACCCATAAAATATTTTCAGGATTTGGGTTTAACAAATCAAAAGAAAACATAAAACATTAAGTTAATATTTTATTGTCGATAATGAGATCCTAAATCTATTTAAGCTCCTAAATCTATAAAGGATAACCATTGTAACACATAAATTAAATGGGTGATTTAAAAATCCCTTTAATAATATTGTAGTCAAAGGTAAAATATAATATTATAAATTATAAGGCTCTTGAGTAATCTCGTGGAAGCATAACGAAAACAACGTAGAATCATATGTTCTTAGTAACATAGAAAATGTCTAAGAAACAAACTACATGACATAAATCTGATTCATGGATAACCTCTAAGACAACATCACATAGCGACCAACTCCAATAATATATTAGGTATATTCTATAATCCTATACAAAAAATATAATAAAGAAAAATATTTACCTAATTATTTAGGGCACTATTTGGGAGAACCCATAATGACATGCTCATGATTATGTATTCTAAAATAGAAAATAAAAAATAATGATTAAACATAATAATTACCCATGGATGGAAAATTATTTCCATAAACATGCATAACAAAATTACTAAAAGATATTTCTTAATAAATGAATATGATAAATGATAGTAAAGAATGTATTACCGTGTAAAAGAATTGGAGAATAATTTAGGTATATATGTGAATGAAATATATATATATATATATATATAATTTATAATAATTCAATAATATTGAATATAGAATAACTGAGTTAAAGAGAGAATGGCCCAAACATGAAGAGAATGGTTGTTTAGAGAGATCCCTTTCCCCGAGCTAGACTCGCCATTTCTATTGTTTATCATCCTGAGTATTAAACTTATGTAAATTATTTACTTGATAAGGAACCTTTTTAATGTTTATTTCTAATTTTTTTATTTATTATCCTGTTTTATTAAATTAAATAATCATTTAGTATCATAAATGATGATTTTATGATGACTAGATCATATGCCCAAAATCAATTTTGAAACCTGAATAAGGACAAAGAGATTATTATTTAATCATATCCAAAAAAATTATTATAGATTTATAATTATGATAAATAAATTATACATTTAAAAAATCATGAAAGATGCTTTTGAAAAATAAACGATATTAAAATCATGGAGAGGGTAAGTTGTATGTATGCATGAGTCGACTTTTCATTCTCCAACAATCATGATAGAAATAAGGTATGTGTTATATTATCATTTAAAATTGAAATTATATCATAACTATCAGTCTAATTCTTTAAATACACTCATATATACCATCTTTGTGGTGTGGTAATTTAAAATTAATTACATCACTTCATTGAGGTGGTAGTCTACATGCACACACAAATGAAATTATCATTTTTCTATGAATGGGATGATTAGAAAATATATTATATATTAGTTTTACATAATATTAAATATATCTTGTATATAATACATATAAAATAATTAAATTATCATAAATAGTCATGAGAGGCGATAATGGAAAATGAATTACATCATTTTGTGAGGCTGTAGTCCACCAAACACACGAATGATGGTTTTTTTCTCATTTTATTAATAAAGAGATATTTTTAGGTTATTATATTAAAAAAATAACATCATTGATTATTTTTAATAATTATTTTTTTATATAATCATTTTATAATAATATTTGATTGAGGTGGAAGATTAAATAAAACCAAAGGATCGGTTATGAACAATACTTATTCACTAAATAGAATCATTATGTTTTTACAAAATACCTTCAATGAAGGGATTTGTAATCAATCCTAGGCCTCTATAAAGTTTCATGGGATTAATGTGAGGTATTTGGGAAGGTATTTTAAGAAATATGGTCTTTATGTTTGACTAAAAGAGGGAATAATGCTCCTTTTATAAGTAAGTGGTAGTAATATTTTATTAAATACCAATATCTAGTCAACAATGGGAAGTCACTATCAAGACTTTTTTCTATAAAATTGATAAATTAATTATTATGTGGAATATATTTCTATGAAATACATTCTCCAAAATCCATTTTTTATACATGTTATTCACTATACATTCATTGTTACTCACATTTACCATTTCATCATTTCACCATGGTAACATGTATTTCACATTGGTAATATATCAATTTAGAACAAAAATTAAATTATAATTATTAGATAATGTGGATTCACTAAATATAGATACTAAATAAAATTTTGAAATTAAAAAACATTGTGTCTGTGAAATTAATTTTATGTCAAGCACATGTAATATATAAAACTCTATTTTAAACACAACCGTATCAATTAATATTTACAAATAAATAAGACCAATGATTAAGTTAAAACTATTAGAATATAATAATTAGCATATTTAAAAATATGAAATCGATTTTATCATATTAAATACAAAATATTAAAAATTTTAAAATTAAATATTATCATGCAATCTTTTTAGTTAACAGGTATTGTAAAAATGAATTTTTAAAGAATAAGATGGGCTTACATTACCTATATGACTAATAATAATAATAATATGAATTAAAAATCATATAAATAGATATATAATTTATATGTTTCATTTAAAACATTATTTATTATAGTAAATTTTAATTAATTTAAAATGATAAATATAATGCACTTACAATAAGTTTGTAGAAAACATCATTTTTATGAAAACAAAGAATCATATTCCAAAATCATGAAAATTATTTATTCAAATTAAATTAATTATATTATTTTTAATAAAAAAATATATTTAAATTGATTAGGAAATTAAAAATATAATGGTCCTTTTAAATAACATTAGTTAATGAAAAGAAATGATAGTGTTTAAAAAATACACTATTTTCATGATTCCCTAAAAAATAAATCATTTCAGAAAAATCCGAAAATTTAATCCAAAGTAGATTTTTATTTAATGATTTTTATATTATCAAATTAAATATGTAGAAATTATAAAACTTTATTGAAATAATTTTTCTCAAAAATAATTTTTTTTGTTGAAGAAACTAGTGTTTTTAAGAATAAAATTAATTCCTTAAAAATTGTGTGAATATTTCTTATAAATTTAGCAATAAATTTATATTAATACGGAAATTTATATATATATATATCAAAATGTATTTAATATTATTCATACAAGATAATTTAACAGCTATTTTATAACAATCATAAATAATCACTGTTTATTTAAGTTTGGTGTTGAGTGTCCAATATGATATAGAACATAATTTTCTTTTTTAAAAAACTAAGCATTTTTATTATTCCCCATTATGAAATTTCATATATGAAATTTTATATTATATACTAAGGTGGAATCATATATGGGTGCTTATACATAATAAATTCTTTGAGTTTCTAGGTTTCCTCTTCATATTTAGGTTTCCACTATTATAATTTGACCATATTGGTTGTCTTATTGAATAATACATTATCTCTAAATTCCAAGGTCTTCAAAAGCTTATCCACATAAGAAATAACAATTAACATATGTACTGCCATTGAATTCAGTGCATGTAATGGGTGAGGAATGAAAATACTCATGGGGGATTCATTGAATATGTTTTGTACTTGGGAAAGGGTTGGAGGGAGTGCAAGTTAATAAGGGAAAACTATGATCTGTTTGAGAATCTCAATGGGATTAATTTAACTAGGTATTATCATTCTATACTTACCAAATCTCATGAATATCTTCAACCGAGAAATACATTTAATCATTTTATCCCTTAATCTAGCTCTAGGTCTCATTAAAAATTTCCAGAATGTCTATTCTTTCAAATCTGAATATTATGGATTCATTGTGCAATATTCATTACATTTTATATGATTTATTAAACCACTTCAAGTCCTAAGACCTCTTGTTATCTATTTTTATCCTTAAATGAAGGTCATAAATATATATTTCCATTAATTTATTCATAAATAACCATTTCTCTACTTGAGTAAAATCTATTATTACATTGGGACATGTTTTGGGGAGGATATTGATCCCATCCACTTTTTAAGTCTACAAAATATTCTCTCAAAATGACTTCTAGTATATGAATACTCCACTCTGATTGTCCAATATTTTAGGGGTGATAATCCAAGAGTAAGTTCAACCTAGATTTTAGAGCTTGTTGGACGCTCTTACAGAACATAGAGGTAAATCTCAGATCTCAGTCTTATACAATCAATAGTGGTTTTCGATGAATCATCACTACCACCCTCATGTATATCTGGAAGTTGATCTATTGTTATGTCCTATAAAATTAAAATGAAGAGAGTATACCTTTTAATATGGTCCACCAGAACAGAATAGAAAATATTTACTATATATGTCCTTGGAATAGTAGGGAAAAAGTCAAATATGATTTTTTAGCATTTTTATATAGTTATTTGTGATGACTACAACATCTACTTATATTTTTTTTTCATTTCTCCTCCAATTGATGGAACACTAAAATCTATGATGTATATTATATAATCAATTTACTCATATTCTCCTACAAAAAGTTCCCTTAGAGATATTGATACTATAATGACCTAGTTATCACATAAATTGAACTTACATAACTTTTGAAAAATACATAAAACATTATACATACAGACGCACAGAGACTCTATATTCCTGTGGCTTTTGAAATATGGGACATAAACACTAGTACAAAAAAGAACTACATTCTAACCCACTAGGTTATTCTTTACTACCATCCTTCTTAGAAACATCATACATAATACAAATCTTAAGAACCTAGTAAAGAAAAAATAAAAATGTTTAATCATATATTCTCAATAATGGCAATTAAGGGAGAACTATAAGTATAATAATGAGCATAAGGGTATAAAAAGAATAACACGAAAGTAGGAAATCATGCCCTTTATATCAAAGATCATATAAATGAATCATGGAATAAATCATGGCATTTAATATGACATGAATCATAAGGAAATAAATAATATAATCAATAAAATCATAACGTAGGAATAAAACACGGAATTGTGACAGGCACGTAATAATATATTATTATTTTCATAGTAGAAAATGACATTACATATAAGACCATATTAGTAGAATGGATTGACTTCCCATACCATCTTTGTAGTCATGGTTCACTCCCATATACATTATAGGATCTTTAGTTCATTCCTCATACCTTCTTGGTAGTCATGGATCACTCTAATAGACATCTTAGTATTGAAGTATCACTCCCACAACCATAAAAATCTATGTAATGATATATAAATATTTACACAATGCATTGGAGGGAGATATAGGTTTCATAGATCCTATAATAAAATAATACATAATTATTTCAAAAGATCATCAAAAAACATATCAAAACTTATTTAATTAAATGGGTATCATAAACATGTATTCATTTCATAACCTATGAAAAAAATATGGGTTTCATAATCATTTCATCATAAATATAACCCATGAAAATTAGTATGATTCAAAATAATATTACCCATGAGAGTGAAATGGGTTTCATAAACATAATTCCCTAAAAATAAGTTCCATTAAAGATAGAAATGAATGGATCATTTAGATCATTCTAGTAAGAAAATGAGTTATATCAACAGATGTAATCATATATGTAAAATAAATTAAAAAGTAATGTTGGAAACATTTCTTGAATAAAATATCATTAATTATTTGAAAAAACGATCCTTAAAACATAAAAACCATTGGAAAACAATTTTAGCAAAAATAATCATGAATGGTTATAAAGAAATCTTTTAAAAACATTTTAGAAACCTTTTTTTAAATGAATATAAACAGATCTTGAATAAAATTTGGAAACCATTTCCGTTGAAAACATATAAATGGATCATGAAGACATTTTGAGAACAATTTTTTTGAAAATACAATTAAAAATAATATTAGAAATTATAAATAAGTATTGAAATCATTATGAAAATATTTTTCATTGGAAACTCTAAAAATAAGCATAAAAACATTTTAAAAAACTATTTTCTTGAAAAAAAATTGTTAAAAGTTATAATAAATTTTGAAAATTTCTATTAAAGCATTTTTTTTAAAAAATATTTATTATTTAAATTATTCTTTTAATCATGAAAAATAATCATCACTAAAATGATGATAGGTAAATATTTACATATCGTACGAGGTAAGAAGAACATTCTTTATGCATATAAATGATTAATATATTTACATTTTCAGAGATATACAAGAAGATTTTTTTTGAAAATAAAAATAAAATAAAAAAGGTAAAAATGTATTTTAAATATTATATGATAATTTTTCAAAAATTTTAAACTCATTTTATAAAATATATTTTTGATGGAATACATATTATTGACCGAAAAGAGGGTAATGTCGAGATTTCTTAAAAATGTATCATTAACTATATTATGTAATGAAGAGTAGAAAAATGGTACCAATACATTTATATATCATGAGTTAGATGGGGAAAATAATAGTCTTGAATTTCTAAATATTTGGATTATAATATTTTAATAAAGGATAAATAATCATGAACAATCTCAAAAAGATATGAGATTGTTTCAATAAAATCTTATCAATTAATAACACTGAGCCATACCACTATGTAGGAAATTAAAATTAAATGAATAACTAACTACAATAAAATTATTTTTATTCATGATATATCATGATAAATCAATATATATACACCTCTAAAAAAATGTATGTGCATAATAAAACATGTGTCTCAAAGAAGGAAAATAGAGACAAAATTGTCCTACCGATTTGGTAGCTTTTGAAACATTAACCCCATGAAATAAAATTCAATTAATTGATATGTATATACAAATAAATTTAAGTATAATAGTAATTTAATACATCATTGGGAAGTAATAACACTATATAAATGGAATGGGTGGTGAATAAAGCATGTATATTATAAAAATATAAAGTGAGATGAAATCCCCTTACCTTATATCTTGTCTCTCATTGTACTCATTAAAAAACCTACAAAATAAAAATAAATTTATTATAAATATTTTACATAATAATGTTATTATCTATAATTCCATATATAGTTTCATTATTACTTTATATTTGCTGATTTTTAACCATTTCCTATTAAGGTTTCACTTCAGGTAAAATGGAATGCACCATTCATGGAGTAGGAAATTCATACAAATGTATGAACGTTGTTTATATATTTATTTTTGTATTAAAATAAATTGGGTCAATAAAATATCTATATATATCTCTATATATTTTAAATTGTATTTATTATAACATATATACGCACTATAAAATCCATAATAAATTACATGTACTGTGTGAATGAATCACATCACTTGGACGGGCCAGTAGTCCCCACTTCCTCAAATAAAATTATTGTATTTACACCAATTAGAATATTTAAGGTATGTGATAAAAAATAATTCAAGAATACTGAAGAAATATTAAATAAAATTTATAGCATATATAAACATTTTAATCATCATAATGTCCCTTTTGGTATTCGGTAAAGAAAAATCAATAATAATCATTTTTGGAGGCAATAGTTCACTGTACACATATACAATATGTGTGTTTCCCATTAGATAGAGATGTTAGTAAGTTATTTTAGAAACCATAAATTAAAAACATATTATTATATGGAATATAATTTTTTTATAGTCTTGAAATAAAGATAAAGGAGGTGGTGGGGAAAAAGTAAAAGAAAGGATCTTGAGATAAAACGTTATTTGTTAATTGGGTAACTCCATTTGGTTTGTGCCAAAATGATTAAATGTATTGAATTATTACCAAGGAAATATATTTATGAGTATGGGTGATGTTTGGTGATTATTTTATAAGAATTATGGAGTTTCATGTGGCATCATAGGTGTTAGGATGTTGGAGGAGAGGAGGCCTTCAAATAGTGGAGGAGGAGTGGAACTCTTATAAATATATTAAGATATAATTTCACACAAATTTTATATGTTGAAAATGAATCCAATAAAGGAAAACAATAGATACATGGGAAGTTAGGGTCAAAATATATCCAAAAAAATGTATATTGGAAAAGTTATTATGTCTTTTTTAGTCTTAAATGTAATGTATAGTCTTTAGTTAAACTTGATTCTACCATAATCCATGAGATTAATTTTCATTTTTTTCGCTAATTTTTTTTTGTGAAAACTGTGTTCAAATAATTATAAATTATAAATTATTAATATCCCATGTATTTAATCCATTTTTCAAATTCTAATCACATATGTGACATAAAATAATTTATAATTAATGTCATAGTTGGGTCAAAAATGCATGTTTTTAATGTAAAAGATTTCAGAAGTTTGCTAAGTTTTTATACCCATGTTCCAAGTGAAATTTTTATCAATGAACTACAATTTTCTAATTTATAAAAATTTTATCTATTTAAACTTTTAAACTAATTTAAAATTTAATTTTATCTTATAAATAAATTAGATGAAATAACAGTTTTGAATTAAAATCTAGTATTTTTAACTTTTTATTAAAAAGGGATATCTTACCTAAAATTAAGAAACCATCATCCTAATCTAGTTTCTATTTTTAAATTCAAAATATAATGAATATTTTTAAATATTAAATTTATGATGCATCCAAAAAATATATTTAAAATGGGTTCCCCATTAGAAGGCCATAAAACTAAATTAAAAAAAGGGGTTTTTTGTATAAAATTTGGTTTGTTATTATGTTATATCTCTCTAAAAATAAATGATTTAATATTTAACATATATATTACATTAATATATCAATCTAATTATAATTAACATAATTTTTTAGGGTAAAATACCTTTTTGACTAGAAAAATATTAATATTTTTATTTATATTCAATAGGTTTTCATATTCATTTATAATTAATTGGTAACCACTGAATTAATCATTTATTTTTAAAATATATATTTTAATAAATTATTTAATACTATTCATAAAATATAATTTAAATTCTAGGTTATATATTTTTTTGTTAAATATTATTATATTAATAATATATTAGTTTTTGGTAAAACTCGATCATGATTGTTACAGAAGCCATCAAGGAAAGTCATTGTTACATGTAATAAAATCTAAAATCATATTTATTTGTAGAGAAATAATAAATTTATATTGCATTTAGTGAAAAATTAATTTGGTGTTGTGTATAACGTAATCGAAATATAGTTTTGTTATAAAATAAATTATTTTAGTGTTGCGTTAAATGAAAAATATCATAAAGGTTTACGTAATTTGAAAAAAATAATTCACATAATCTCGAGGCGTCTACCCCCTTAATATTAATTTCTCCATCGAAATTCATATGAGTTAAAAAAGGAATAATACTTCTATGTTTCATTCATAAAACACACATCATAAAAATGATTACTAAAACATCTCATAAAATGGGAAAGTTAGAACCATAATGGTTACACAATGTATCATATAACTTGGTTTCCATATAGGAAAACCTAGGTTGGGATTAATGATTTTATGCATAATTATGTTCTTAAATATTTACAGGGAGTTATTGAGGTAATCAATATCAAACAAGTGGAAGATAAAAAAAATTGGGGGCCTCTAATTTATAAATACATGATTATTTAAAAGGAAATCAATTATAAAAAGGTAATATGAAAAAAAAAATTATCACATTCAAATCATTGAGTAATTCATGAAATATTTCAATAAATGGATTTTCATAATTCGGTTGTGATTTGATCAATTTTTAATACATCCATTATCTAAAGAATGAATGTCCAAAATTTTACTCTAATTCCTTATTTACTAAAATACACTTTTTGCATATCATATGGCCCATATAAGAATAAAAAGTATTACTATTTTTCTCTAACTATTATTACACTTCAATATGGTTAATACATTAATCTTAATTGATAAAAGGAAACTCTAATATTTTATCATTAATAATTATTCAACAAAAATTATTACAAATAAATATGGATATCAGATAGGGTAGTGGTAGGCATGAAACCCTTATCATCCTTCAGTCATGGGTTCTCGTCCCTCATCCTTACTAGACATTATTTTTTGTCACCCAACATACATGATTTACTTTTCTAAATCCTCACTATTTTAATTTCAAAAATATAATATACATCCTTGAAATATAGTTAATCACTAAATATATTTTTAATTATGGTTTTTAATATGACAATACAACATAGAAAATTCATCAAAAGATTAACTTAAACCTTTAATTAATTGTTATCCTCATAAAACTTATAAAATATGAAAATCAAAAATAGAATAAATATGGTCACAAAATCTACATAACATTGATCCCCCATATATCAAATAATTTTTCATTGTTATCACATTCCAAACATGTGAATACCCTCATTGTACATTCTCTTAAAAGATGATAATAACATGAATTATTATAAATAATTTTTGAAAACATGGATGCTTCCATATTCCAAAGGATAATGGATATATTAATTAAATCAAAGAAGTTTTACACTTTTTCTTAGATAACATAGATTAATTTTTTAATAGATAATTTTTCATTTATGAGGTAATCAATAAAGTCCAATTTACTTAATCATATCCCATATATCATTATCCAAAAAAAATATCTTATCTTAATTAAGATATTAGGGGTTATATTCCATTAGTAAAAAAATAACTTTATCATCAAGTTACTTCATGAGTCTATTATGAATATTCAACAAAAAAATTAAAATACTGAACAAAAAACCCAAGTATGAAAATATTTGTATACTTCAACATTAATATAAAATAATTATTGAATCCAAATATATAAAAACATTAATCACTTCATCCTACAACCATTATTAAGTCCACCATCCTATTACATAATACCTATTTCATTTCATGTTTCATCTGTGTTCTCTTCATTATCAGTAATGTAACCATTACTTGCACCACCATGATGATTCTATTCCAGGGATTTCCTATTTGGGACATTGACTTACTGAATTCTCATTTATTAAATAAATTAAACAATTATCCTCAGATGGTGTCTTAGGGAGTCCAATTTTCTCCTATAATTCACTAACTGAAATCTTCATTTTTCTGTTGTAGTCACATTCTCTATTTCCTTCCTTTCCATTGTCAGAACACCTTCTTATTCTTATAATATATTCACATAGTTGATTATTTACACATTCATGACATAATTTAAATTGAATCACCTTTAATACATGATCTCCATTACCTAAAATCTCAGTGAACTCCTTCTTTCTCTTCATTGGGGAGTCCAAGAGTTGGTTAATGTAAAAATTGTTAAACATGTTCCATGAAAACAAAATAGTCATGATCAAAAAATATTTCACTCCAATGATAATCCCACTTGACTTCTCATTAGCTAATATTCCATCACATTCAATATCAATCCAGTTCATTCAATTTCTCTCCATTGAGAAAAACTAGAAGAATAGTGTGAGCATTACTTATCATATAAGAAAACCACATTGTCATGAAATTAATTACTTATATGATGTCAAAATCCTGACACATTACATAATAAAATAAACCCTAGGTTCATCATTGGTATTTAATAACCATCAAATTTATAAATCCCTCAATATGATTCATGAAGAGTTTTGTGAATTTCTTAATCATATCCCCCATGAATGTCAACCAGGTGTGCAGGAAGGCATGTTGTCATGTACCAGATTACCCTGAGTAAGGAACATAACATCTTATCAATGTATTTACCCCTATGTAAATCGGTTCCAGATCCACCTCCACTTATAGTTTCCAAACATGGATTTATTTCTAGGAAACCAATCACTCAATCCTTTACCAAAATTTCAAGACACATTCTTAAATGTTAACAGATCATTATACATATCCTTAGATACATCCCTAGACATGTCCTTATAACTATAACGTGGGATCTCATTACTGTTTTCTCAACATAGCTTCCAAATGATAACAAAACACTTACTCTGATACAAACTATAATGTCTTATCCTTAACATACATTAACATTTCATATCTTTTGCGGAACACAAAATAACATTCTAAAAATAGATGCACGAAGTCCATATTAGTCGATTTCCTTTGGAAACATGGTTTATAAACACTATCAAAAAATAAGCTACATTATCACCCACTAGGATCATATTTAGTATCACCATTCTTGAAAACATCAAACATTATACATTTCAACATATAATCATATAATATGATTTCCATAATAGCTAAGGAATTACTACCAAGACCATCTTAGTAGTATGAATTTTCTCCCCAGACCATATTGGTACTCATGGTTCACTCCCATGGCCATTTAGTAGCATGAGTTTACTCCTCATCCCATATTGGTTGTCATGGTTCACTCCCTTTTCCACCTTATAAGTCAAGAGTCACTCCCAAGACCATTTTAGTCTATCTCATGAGATATAAATTGTTACCCAATGCATTGGAGGGATATATAGGTCCCACCCATATCATAATTATATCATACATACAGGTTTCATAAGATCATTATATACCATATCAAAACCAATTAAATTAAATAGGTATCATAATCATTCAATAATATCATTACCTATGTAAAAAAACATTTTTCGTAATAATTTCTTCATAAACATGATCCGTGAAAAGAAGTGGTGATCAAAAGCATATAACGTATGAGAGGGAACTTGGTTTCGCATAAATCATTCCATCTAAAAATATATGACCCAATAGAGAATATGAATTTAACCAATGGATCATTTCCTAGAATGAAATGGGTAACTTCAGTAGATGACTTCTTAGATAGAGAAAATATTGGATAAATCTTTTTAAAATTTTTATTGAGGAAAATATACTATCTTCTTTGGTAAAGGATCTTTAAAACATAAAAACCATTTGAAAACCATTTTCTTGAAAATAAACTTGAATTATTTTAAATAATTATTTGAAATCCTTTTGGAACCCTTTATATTTTATAATATATAAAGGGGAATTTAAAATGTTTTCAAACCCAATTTCAATAAAAACCTATAAATGGATATGAAAATTTATTTTAAAAACCATTCTTTGAAAATACTATTCAAACTTATAAAAATGGCTGGAAATAATTTTGAAAATTGGTTTCAACAAATAAATAAATAAAAAGATTAAAAACCTTCTAAAAACTATGTTATAAAAAAATACATTGAAAACAAATAAAGAAATAAAGAATACTTTTTGAAACCAATTTCTCTGAAAATTAATTTTATTTAAAAAATATTAAACATTTTCCATTTATACAAAAAAATAATTTTTATATATATGAAAATGTTAAAATCTATAACTGTCATATGAGGTAAGGATAACCTTTCTTTCACAGGGTAAAAGGTTTCAAATTCCATGTTAAGAATGTAAAAATAATATTATATTAAAAACATTGGTGTGATATGTAAAAATTACATATAACTTTATATGATAATAGTACAATATTATTGGTAAAACTTTAATTAAAACCTAGTTTTAGAGGAATACCGATTTCAGATTGAAGAGATGGTAAAGTCATCATTTATTAAAAACACTTTATTAGTATGTTATGTAACCATGAGTAGAAAAATGGTACCATTAAATTAATATGTAATTAATAAATTGAGTATAAGAAATGTCATGAATTTTCATAAGAGATGGATTTTAATATTTCAATAATGTCTGAATAATCATAAATAATGTTAAAAAGAGATGATATTGTTTTAATAAACTTTTATAACTCAATTACACTAAACCATACCCCCATGAAAGAAAGTGAAATTAAATAAATATTAAAATTAAATTAAATTAATTATATTCAAGATATAAAATTTCAATTGTATGTATAGAAACCTAAAAAATAATTTAGGAGCATAATAAACCATCTGTCTCAACAAAGGAAATTTAAGACAAAACTATCATAACGATTTAGTAGATTTTGAATCATTAACACCATGAGATAAAATAATGTAATGGATATATATATATATATTCAAAAATTAATTTATAATAATAATTTAATACAGCATGGTGATGAATATACAAAACATAAAAGGAATGGATGGTGAATAAAGTATGTATCTCATTGAAATAAAAAGTGAGATGAAATCCCCTTTGCTTGTGTCTTGACTATTGTTGTACTCATTAAAAGCACATGTATAATAAATATACACTTATTATCCATGTTTTAAATATCCATATTATTATATATAATTTCATATATTGTTTTATTATTACCTTATATCACCCATTTGTTAACCATCCTTTGTTAGGGATTCATTTGGGGTAATATTCGCTTTATTCTTTGCATGTATCGTAATTTGTTATATCTTTGGACCCTATAATTATATCATTATTTATAGAAATTAAATAATTATAAAAACATTATTTATATTCAGTATATTTATATTGAAATAACTTATAGAATATATAAGTATGAAATGGAATACATCATTCATTCAGATGGTAAGTCATTCATCTATATGAAAGTTGTTTCCATTTGAATTCTCATATTGAAATAAACCAAGTAATTTAATATTTTATATACATTTTGATATATTATTGTAGCTTTATTATATCATATATATATCATGTCTATCATATAAGTTCACTAAAAACATTTTGAATACATTAAATGTTATGTGTGAACAAATCTAATCGCTTTGAGGGGAAGGTAGTCCACGCTTACTCGAACAAAATTATCGTATTTAAAATAAATGGAATGTATAATGATATGTGTTTTAAAAGGATTATAGTGGATAAAAAACATTATTAATATAATATAAAACATATTTAAATAGATTTTTATCATAATTTCTACCATTAAAGAAGGTAAAGAAAAATAAACAGTCCTTCTTCTCTGAGGTGGTAGTTTATCATACACATAAACAATATATTTTTCATCCATTAGTTGGAGGTGTTTGTATGTTTAGGTAAAAACCATAACATAAAAATATCCTATTATTTTTAATACCCTGGTTTTATTATAAAATAATTGAATTAACATATTGTATTGGGTGGATAATGAAAATAAAAAAAGTTCTTTGAGAGAAGACGTTACCTCTATATCAGGTAACTCCTTTTGGATTGTAAGAAATGGAATCCTTGGATTAATATATAGAAATTAGGATAATTATAAGATTAATTTAGGTATTTTGGGAGAATATTTATGAATTTTTTGGGTGATTTATAGGGCTTGATAGGGGTGAGGAAGTGCCAGGAGTGGAGGCCTTTTTATAATCGATGAGCAGTGGAACTCTAGTAAATATTTGAAGGGAAAATTCCACCTACGTTTTTCATATAGGTTGTTGACCCAAAAATTTAAAACAATACCATCAAATATCAATCATGCATATTATATAATCCATAGAGGAATGTTATTTTTTTTAATTCAAGATAACCTCGGTGTTCTATATAGATGTAGATGAAATTTATGTTGTGAGTACATAGAGATTAACTTGTTGTTGCATATAACGTAATCAAAACATTCTTCTCTAATATGAAATAAACAATTTTACTGTTGTGTGAAATTAAAAATATCAATAATTTTAAATTAATTATAAAAAAGAATTCACAAAATCTCAGGTTGTTAGAGATACATATTCATCCTTCATGGCTGTATGTAGAAGTTTGACCGACATGAATCATTCAACAGATCATTCATTATCTCTATATTTTTTCATATACAGAGCCATGACCCAAATATTACTACTCTTTCTTGATATGTTTTGATGTTAGAGAATTTCTATTTTATTAAAGAATCCATATTCTTTTAATATTCCACAACATATATTTGAGAATAGATTATTTTATTCATAATGTAAGGTTGAGTAATTATTTTATAAAGGAATGATTATACCACTTTCTTCATTACTTATATGTCAACCCTTTTCAAATCTATTATGATTGGATCCTTCTAAATTATCATCATTGATAATGATGTCATATCCTTTCTACATAGATAAACTCCAACTTTTTTTGCTTTATTAGGATGGTAGTTGATTGAGATTTTATATTCATTTATATAGTCTAACAATATTATCTGGTTCATATTGATCTTATCCTATGTGAATATATATATTTGAGACTCACATGATCTTTATGTATTTCACAATTCTCAGCATAGAGCTAATCTCACTAAATGTTAAACACAAATATCACTACAGCCAACCCCAGATCATACATGGGATAGTTCTACTCATGAAATCTCAAATTACTTGAGGTGTATGATATCCCTTTATAATTTTTAATCAGTACAAAACTGATTCCCATATATAAAGCATCACTTTATAAAATTATAAGTTCCCCAATTTGATGGTAGTGTAATGATCGGTCCATCAATAAGCCTATTTTTAACACCATAATTATTTATTTTTATTCAATGGTATAGAAAACTTTATTACCTTCCTTGTCAGCTTGGGTAGTGGGTTTTACTACTGTAATATGTTTCTAACAAATAATCGGTAATACCTAGATTGTTAAGGTAATATAGAGATAAATTTTTCATATTATGATCTACGCTAGTCCTAAATTACCATTATCATAGAAGGGTCTATATTTTCTCATTAGCTGGTGATAATATGACTGAAGAATGATACTTCCTTCATCTAGAACTCACATCTACTTCATAATGTATATAACACCCCCTTTCTAAACTCTATTGGAATTGTATTCAAATGTTCTAATTACTCCCCTTTTCAAGGACTAAATTAGAACATCATTTAGAAACACTACAAAAAACATCAGGTTAGTCTCTAAAGACTCGATTAATTAAGACCATAAATATTTCTAGAGCATTTTTGAGTCCAAAAGGAATCACTATGAATACATAGTTTCCATACACTATTGGAAAGAATTTTTGAGAACATATTCCATATTAACTTGTAGTTGGTGATATCGTGACTGAAGGTACACCTTATATAAATACTAATCCCAATGTCGATGATTAAACAAGTCATCTATCAAATATAGGGGATACTTTTTCTTTAAAATGTTTTTTTTGAGTTCAAAATAATCACTTCACAAGAACATTAGAAAATCCTTCTTCATAACGAATATGACATATGCACCCAAGGTGAAGTGCTATAGTCATATTAATCCTTATTTAAGATTCTATTATAAATAATATTTTATATCGTATAACCTCGTGATGTACATTTTATAAGGAGTATTATATATTTGGGGAGAATCTAGGAATATGTTTGATTGATAAATTAACATCTCGTTAAAGAGGAGGACTGGATTTATAAAGTATCTATTCCATGTCCAATATACCATCACACATCACTAAATTATGTAATATGTTATTTTTGAGAAACTAGGGTTCATAAAATACTAATGGGGGAGTAATCTATATTGGATACAACCATTTCCAAAATTATTGTTCTTTTATATAGCTTAAACCCTATGTTTTGGGGTGGTCCTGGAATAGTTATACAACACATTCATGATATAAATAATTCATAGAACTAGAAACAAATTGTTTATATTCCATTATTCAATGAATAAACAACATACATGTCAACACATCATTGTCAGGATCTAGATCAGTTGTTGTGATAACATACACCATCCTTTGCTCTCAAGGACATAGGGGTTGTTGTTAATTATTTTCTCTAAAAACCCATGGATTATAGACATTTCATGTATTATTCTTTTTTTCTCTATAGTTGGAACAATATACTACAAGATGAGTGTTTACTTGAACCTTATTTTTGTTTTCTACATTAGTGTAAAGACCCGTAAAATTCAAGGGAAATTTTTTCTTAATTTCCTTTAGAATTTTACAAGAGCGCGGTTTCAGACGGCACCTGATTCCGAGGCCCGGAGTGCCCGGAATTAATATCCGAAGTTTGGCTCGGGTACGTTCAGTGAAAGAACGAGCGGGAATTCCTAACTTTTGATCCGGTGCTCGGAATTGAAATCCGAGGGCACCGATGAACTCGCAGCGCCGATATTCGCTTAATGAGACCTTTTCGGGAGTTGCGTTTGTTGCGGGTTGAAAGTTACGTTTTGGGGTTTTTCAGTTAAGTTAAATAAAATTTGTGTAAGACAAATTTTATTTTAACTTATTTAAAAACCTATCAAAGGAGGTTGAAAAGTGGGACCCACACCCACTTAACCTCCCTTGGGAGGATTAAGTGTGTTGGGGCCCACACGAACCCCTTTTCTTTTCTTTTTTCCCTAACCCCTCTAAACCCCCTCTTTATTGGCTTAGGTTACTCTTATTTAATTAAGGGAGTTAAACCCCTTTTTGAATTTCAAACATTGAAATTCTTTTGTGTTGTGTTAATAAAATAAGAGGTAGTCTTATTTTATTTTGAGTTCTTTGTTTTGTCTTTTTGAGAGCTCCTCTTCAACTTCTCCGGCGAAGAACGTCTTCATCCTCAACGAAGAACGACAACACTTCGTCAAGGATCATCGACTCGGCGACCCGGTATCTTCGGACCTCTTCTTCCTCCTCGAACCTTCTTCGTCGGCAAACGAAGAACCGCCAACGTCGTGTCTCTTCGGGCATAACACTTCGTCAACGGATTTGACGAACGTCGACCGCGACGCCCGACCTCCGCGACGCCATCTTCCGCGGAACGTAGACGATTCTTCGAATCTTAAACCCGAGGTAGGGGTTGTTGTTTTAATTTTTGGTTTCCTTATTCCTTTCTTGCTCGTGGATCGCATGTCTACGTGAGGCACTTATAAATTTTATTTAAGTGTTATAGTTAACGCGAGGGGGGGCCGGACCGCACGAACACGGCCGAACCCCCCTCCAACGTTCATGTTTATTCATGCGGGTGGAAGCAAGAAGCGTGGTGCCGTCGCACCACGCGGATGATCGTTCAATTAATTTACGCGGCGCCGTCGCGCCACGCCGAGGAAAAATCTTCAAGAACGCGCCGCCGTCGCGCCGCGTTGAAAGGAATCAAAGCACGGCAAAGGGGCGCGGTGCCGTCACACCGCGCCGGATGACGAACGCCGCGGCCGGTTCCGGGCCGCGGTAGGACGAGGAGACCGCGGCCGGTTCCGGGCCGCGGCGGGACGAGAAGACCGCGGCCGGTTCCGGGCCGCGGCGGAAGGGAAGACCGGCGGCCGGGCCGCCGGCGTCGGAAGTCGAGGGCGGGACCGGAATTTCCGGTCCCGTTGGTAAAAACCGGCCGGCCAGCTGGCCGGCCGGATGTCATAAAACCGGGGGAAAAATCCCCCGGCCGGTTCAACAAACCCCCCTCTTAATGAGGGGGGCGGTTCATTAAAGGTGGGGGCGCAACAGCCCCCCCGGTTCATTCCAGCCGGCCCCCACTCGCGGGGGCCGTTCGTTGCAAAGGCACGGCTCAAAGCCGTGCCGCCTTGAGAAAACGCGGGGCTTAGCCCCGCGTGCCACCCGCGTGCGCCGCGGCCCGCCGCCGCCGCCCCCGCGTCCCGCCGCCGCCGCCGCCGCCGCGGCCCGCCGCCGCCGCGCCGCCGCGCCGCCGCCGCGCCGCCCCCGGGGTGGGGGGGGGGGGGGGGGTCGGGCCGGGTCGGCCCGGACCCGGACCCCCCCGTTTCGAACCAGATTCGGTTTTTGGCTCATAACATGAGCCTCGGACCTCCGAATGACGAACCGTCTGTGGAAACGCGATCCTTGGATCGAGACGGTCGTTTCGGTATATCGCACTCAAGGTTTTGGATTACTTTGAGTTCGGCCGGGTTGGTTCGTTCACGAAACCAACTGGGCCTTCGGAGCGGAAACGCTCATATCTTGAGCTACGGACGTCCGATTGACGCGCCGTCAGTCGCGTTGTGTTCCTCTTAGTGAGACGGATCTTTTGGCATACTCCGCCCGAGGTTTGGACGCAGGTGGAGTACGGTCGGGTTGGTTTTGCCTTAAAACCAACCGGGCCCCGGAGACGAAAATGCCTATAACTCTTAGACCGGGCGTCCGATCGACGCGCCGTCTGTTGCGTTGAGTTCCTGTTGACGATACAGAACTTTTGGATACATCAACTTCGGTCTTCGTGACAGTTGATGTATCAGCCTCTCGGCTCGTGGAGCGGATCCTCCGTACGAGCTCGCTGTGTGCGGGAACCCTAGTGCTGGCTGCGACTGTTCTACTGCTACGACTGCTACTGTGACTGCGACGACGACAGTACAGAGATCCTGTGTGGATTCGACGACAACAGTACAGAGATCCTGTGTGGATTCGACAACGACAGTACAGAGATCCTGTGTGGATTCGACGACGACAGTACAGAGATCCTGTGTGGATTCGACGACGACGACTACAGCACTCAGCGATCCTACGTGGATCAGTGCTACAGGTTCTGTGTGAGCCCGATCCTGTGTGGGTCCTTGCGCTCAGCGGTTCTGTGTGAGCCAGCGCCTACAGGTTCTGTGTGAGCCCGATCCTGTGTGGGTCTTTGCGGGGGTTAGTTACCTATCGATCCTTCGTGGGTCCGACGACTTAGATGGATAAGTGATCATCTTTATCGTCCTTGAAGAAGTATACCTGTGTGAGCTGAATCCTGTTGTTTTCCTGTGTGGATTGTGATGTGCAATCCTGTGTGGATTATGTTTTGCTTTCCTATGTGGAATACGTATACTTTCCTGCGTGGACTGAGTTGTACTTGGGCTCGGAGGTTGGAGCGTATTTTGAATTGATGACTTAGGTATATGTATGGGCATATACCTAAGCAATGTCCATTGTTACTTCGTGATTGTACTTTTCTTCGTGGTTTATCCTTTGTGGATTTGAGAGACCTTCAGGGGTCTCAGGGTCCCTACTGAGTAGCTTATACTCACCCCTGCACGGGCTTTGCCCGCACTTCGTTGTGTTGGTTGCAGACGATGGACAACGTTGACCTTAGCTGAGGCTTGCACAGCGGGACGGTACCCGGAGGTGGACCACTGGGCGAGACGTGCTCGGAGCGGACGGCGGGACCCGTGGAGCAGAGGAGCTATCTGTACCCACCCTTCAGGTGGGATTTCCAGTGGACATCTCGGAGTAGCGGCTTTTACTTTTCAGTTGCTATTTTTCCCTTTTCGAGTTGTACTTTACTTTCAGTTTGGGTTTGTTTACTGGCCCATTAACTTTTCCGCACTTTCAGTCGTACTCTGCTTGTTTAGTGTTTACTTCCGCTTGTTTACTCTGTGGTGTGTGTTTACTTTTCAAAGGCAATGCCTTCCCTTTTTACCGGGATTTACGCCTTGGTGCTAGTCGCCAGCCCCTGGCCTATGGAAGGCGGGTTTGGGGTAGTCACGGCACGGACCCCGAGGGCGGGTCGTGACAAATTGGTATCAAAGGAGTTCGGTTCTACCGCGAACTCTGATCTTTTCTATGTGAAGCAATAATGTTTAGCGTATTGAGTGTGGATATCAGTCCAGGGAGTCCAGTTTTGGTGCGGCGGCCGACGTATCCGTACACCAGGACCCTGACTTCTGATTTCCGACTTAATGCACGAAAACATTGATTGCGTGTGTGTTTCAAGTTTTCTTTGTGATTACTTGTGTCAGCTCACCAGGTATACTGATATGCTTTATGAAAGTCTCAAGTTTTCCTTGTGATTACTTGTGCCAGCTCACCAGGTATACTGTTCTGACTGTGGTGCTCTTGTTCTCCTTTTCAGGATGGCCCCACGACGGCAGCCAGCTAGGGTTCCGAGAGTCGAGTGTGACGACAGCCCACCGAGCGATGAGGCCTCGGTGCAGGGCCCTTTTCCAGTAGTGGCACCGACGGTAGCTTTACCCGCCGATCCCCCGATGCTTCCAGCAGCAGCCGCTGACGATCCACGTCGCCTCAGCGCACTGCATGAGTTTCAGCGCCAACGACCGCTCAGGTTTCGCGGGGAGACGGATCCCCAGGCAGCAGAGGACTGGCTGGAGGCAGTGGTTCGAGTGTTTAGGCTAGTGAGGACACCAGCAGACCTCATGGTGATCCTCGCTGCGAGCCTACTACACGCAGCAGCAGGACGATGGTGGAGCCTGATGCTCCAGGTGCACGATGAGGCATCTCTTCTTTGGACGGACTTTGAGAGCCTCTTCCGCTCGGAGTTCGTCCCAGCCACCCTTCGTGCGGTGCGTATCCAGGAGCTTCTACAGCTGCGGCAGGGCAGCATGACGGTCGCTCAGTACACGGCGAGATTTACCGATCTCTCGCGCTACTCGACCGACATGGTACGGGACCCATTCTTCCGGGCCCGGACCTTCGAGCAGGGTTTGAGACACGAGATCAGGGCATCGCTGATCTCCCTTAGCATACCGACTTAGACAGGAGTACTGGAGCGGGCCCTTCTGATCGAGAGCTTCCTTGCTGAGTCTACACCAGCACAGCGACCCACCGCAGGGTGGCACGTGGCAGAGTCATCTGCAGCAGGCAGTCGACGGATGACTCAGGGGTCCAGACAGACCAGACCTTCAGGCCGACGATCTCAGGGCACTGGCTCAGCAGTGCGGGGCACACAGCGCGGAGCCAGTCTTACGAGAGGCAGACAGTGCTACTCGTGCGGCGGGCAGGGCCACATGGCTCGCGACTGCCCGACCCGCCGTGCCGAGGAGCAGCAGTCAGTTGATGGACCACCTAGGCAGAGGCAGAGGTTCGACCGTGGCGGTCTGCAGGAAGGAGGCGGACGAGGCAGAGGAGCTGGCCGAGCAGCAGGTGGTGGACGACGCTTTGAGGCTCTACCACCACCACCACCAGGAGGTCCACCCCGACCGCAGGGGAGAGCTCAGCTTCAGGCAGCCGAGGCCTTCGATCATGGAGCTCTGGGAGCCGATGGATAGGAGCAGAACTAGTGGTTACATCCTTTGTACTTCTGGTTCCTTTTTGCTTTTGTGTAGCGTCTTGTATTACGAGCTGCAATAATAAAAGACGCATACCTTGTGATGTTTTCGTTCCTGTCCTCTATCGTAATGTTACTAAGAGGTTCCAGTTTTGGCTGTTGACTTGACCCTCACTTGTGAGACATCTACTGGAGGAGGCCGAGTTACCACACACTGATGCCGACAGTGTGACACAACCCTTGGAGGCGAGAGTAACGGTTGAATCTCTTAGTAGTAGCGTCGAGGCCTTACGACGTCATCCTTAGTATGGATTAGTATCATTCATGTTAGGATTGACTGTTTTAGGCAAAGAATGTGGTTCATCCAGGGGATGAGACCAGATTTCTCTTTTCGGCAAAGGAGAAATCTTGCAGCTCTGATAGGACCGGAAATGGTCCAGGCCACGACAGAGAAGGTCCAGGTCATCTAGGAACGGATGAGGACAGCTCAGGGCCGGCAGAAGTCATATGCTGACAGGAGGCGGAGGCCACTAGAGTTCGAGGATGGCGACCACGTCTTCTTGCGGGTCTCACCTCGACGTGGTATTCGGAGATTTGGCCGAGGCGGCAAGTTATCTCCGCGCTTCATCGGACCTTTCCAGATTCTCAGCAGGATTTGCGAGGTGGCTTATCGCCTGGCTCTACCACCTCAGTTGCACCGGGTGCACGACGTCTTCCACGTATCCCAGCTGAGGGGATACGTGCATGACCCGACGCACATCTTGGACCATGGGGATCTTGACGTAGACGATGGGGCGACTTTTACGGAGGTCCCGGTGGAGATAGAGGATCGACAGGAGCGGGTCCTGCGTGGGTGATCGATTCCTCTTGTGCGCATCAGATGGCAGCACGGGAATCTCCAGGAGAGCACATGGGAGCGGGAGGCTCAGATGCGTGCTCAGTACCCTCTTTTGTTTCCCTAGTTTTTGTTGTATCTTTACGGGGACGTAAAGCCCTGAGGTGGGAGTAATTTAAAGACCCGTAAAATTCAAGGGAAATTTTTTCTTAATTTTCATTAGAATTTTACAAGAGCGCGGTTTCAGACGGCACCTGATTCCGAGGCCCGGAGTGCCCGGAATTAATTTCCGAAGTTTGGCTCGGGTACGTTCAGTGAACGAACGAGCGGGAATTCCTAACTTTTGATCCGGTGCTTGGAATTGAAATCCGAGGGCACCGATGAACTCGCAGCACCGATGAACTCGCAGCGCCGATATTCGCTTAATGAGGCCTTTTCGGGAGTTGCGTTTGTTGCGGGTTAAAAGTTACGTTTTGGGGTTTTTCAGTTAAGTTAAATAAAATTTGTGTAAGACAAATTTTATTTTAACTTATTTAAAAACCTATCAAAGGAGGTTGAAAAGTGGGACCCACACCCACTTAACCTCCCTTGGGAGGATTAAGTGTGGTGGGGCCCACACGAACCCCTTTTCTTTTCTTTTTTCCCTAACCCCTCTAAGCCCCCTCTTTATTGGCTTAGGTTACTCTTATTTAATTAAGGGAGTTAAACCCCTTTTTGAATTTCAAACTTTGAAATTCTTTTGTGTTGTGTTAATAAAATAAGAGGTAGTCTTATTTTATTTTGAGTTCTTTGTTTTGTCTTTTTGAGAGCTCCTCTTCATCATCTCCGGCGAAGAACGTCTTCATCCTCAACGAAGAACGACAACACTTCGTCAAGGATCATCGACTCGGCGACCCGGTATCTTCGGACCTCTTCTTCCTCCTCGAACCTTCTTCGTCGGCAAACGAAGAACCGCCAACGTCGTGTCTCTTCGGGCATAACACTTCGTCAACGGATTTGACGAACGTCGACCGCGACGCCCGACCTCCGCGACGCCATCTTCCGCGCAACGTAGACGATTCTTCGAATCTTAAACCCGAGGTAGGGGTTGTTGTTTTAATTTTTGGTTTCCTTATTCCTTTCTTGCTCGTGGATCGCATGTCTACGTGAGGCACTTATAAATTTTATTTAAGTGTTATAGTTAACGCGAGGGGGGGCCGGACCGCACGAACACGGCCGAACCCCCCTCCAACGTTCATGTTTATTCATGCGGGTGGAAGCAAGAAGCGTGGTGCCATCGCACCACGCGGATGATCGTTCAATTAATTTATGCGGCGCCGTCGCGCCACGCCGAGGAAAAATCTTCAAGAACGCGACGCCGTCGCGCCGCGTTGAAAGGAATCAATGCACGACAAAGGGGCTTGGTGTCGTCGCACCGCGCCGGATGACGAACGCCGCGGCCGGTTCCGGGCCGCGGCAGGACGAGGAGACCGCGGCCGGTTCCGGGCCACAGCGGGACGAGAAGACCGCGGCCGGTTCCGGGCCGCGGCGGAAGGGAAGACCGGCGGCCGGGCCGCCGGCGTCGGAAGTCGAGGGCGGGACCGGAATTTCCGGTCCCGTTGGTAAAAACCGGCCAGCCAGCTGGCCGGCCGGATGTCATAAAACCGGGGGAAAAATCCCCCGGCCGGTTCAACAAACCCCCCTCTTAATGAGGGGGGCGGTTCATTAAAGGTGGGGGGGGGGCAACAGCCCCCCCGGTTCATTCCAGCCGGCCCCCACTCGCGGGGGCCGTTTGTTGCAAAGGCACGGCTCAAAGCCGTGCCGCCTTGAGAAAACGCGGGGCTTAGCCCCGCGTGCCACCCGCGTGCGCCGCGGCCCGCCGCCGCCGCCACCGCGGCCCGCCGCCGCCCCCGCGGCCCGCCGCCGCGCCGCCCCCGGGGGGGGGGGGGGGGGGGGGGGGTCGGGCCGGGTCGGCCCGGATCCGGACCCCCCCGTTTCGAACCAGATTCGGTTTTTGGCTCATAACTTGAGCCTCGGACCTCCGAATGACGAAACGTCTGCGGCAACGCGATCCTTGGATCGAGACGGTCGTTTCGGTATATCGCACTCAAGGTTTCAGATTACTTTGAGTTCGACCGGGTTGGTTCGTTCACGAAACCAACCGGGCCTTCGGAGCGGAAACGCTCATATCTTGAGCTACGGACGTCCGATTGACGCGCCGTCAGTCGCGTTGTGTTCCTCTTAGTGAGACGGATCTTTTGGAATACTCCGCCCGAGGTTTGGACGCAGGTGGAGTACGGTCGGGTTGGTTTTTCCTTAAAAACCAACCGGGCCCCGGAGACGAAAATGCCTATAACTCTCAGACCGGGCGTCCGATCGACGCGCCGTCTGTTGCGTTGAGTTCCTGTTGACGATACGGAACTTTTGGATACATCAACTTCGGTCTTCGTGACAGTTGATGTATCAGCCTCTCGGCTCGTGGAGCGGATCCTCCGTACGAGCTCGCTGTGTGCGGGAACCCTAGTGCTGGCTGCGACTGTTCTACTGCTACGACTGCTACTGTGACTGCGACGACGACAGTACAGAGATCCTGTGTGGATTCGACGACGACAGTACATAGATCCTGTGTGGATTCGACGACGACGACTACAACACTCAGCGATCCTACATGGATCAGTGCTACAGGTTCTGTGTGAGCCCGATCCTGTGTGGGTCCTTGCGCTCAGCGGTTCTGTGTGAGCCAGCGCCTACAGGTTCTGTGTGAGCCCGATCCTGTGTGGGTCTTTGCGGGGGTTAGTTACCTATCGATCCTTCGTGGGTCCGACGACATAGATGGATCAGTGATCATCTTTATCGTCCTTGAAGAAGTATACCTGTGTGAGCTGAATCCTGTTGTTTTCCTGTGTGGATTGTGATGTGCAATCCTGTGTGGATTATGTTTTCCTTTCCTATGTGGAATACGTATACTTTCCTGCGTGGACTGAGTTGTACTTGGGCTCGGAGGTTGGAGCGTATTTTGAATTGATGACTTAGGTATATGTATGGGCATATACCTAAGCAATGTCGATTGTTACTTCGTGATTGTACTTTTATTCGTGGTTTATCCTTTGTGGATTTGAGAGACCTTCAGGGGTCTCGGGGTCCCTACTGAGTAGCTTATACTCACCCCTGCACGGGCTTTGCCCGCACTTCGTTGTGTTGGTTGCAGACGAAGGACATCGTTGACCTTAGCTGAGGCTTGCACAGCGGGACGGTACCCGGAGGTGGACCACTGGGCGGGACGTGCTCGGAGCGGACGGCGGGACCCGTGGAGCAGAGGAGCTATCTGTACCCACCCTTCAGGTGGGATTTCCAGTGGACAGCTCGGAGTAGCGGCTTTTACTTTTCAGTTGTTGTTTTTCCCTTTTCGAGTTGTACTTTACTTTCAGTTTGGGTTTGTTTACTGGCCCATTTACTTTTCCGCACTTTCAGTCGTACTCTGCTTGTTTAGTGTTTACTTCCACTTGTTTACTCTGTGGTGTGTGTTTACTTTTCAAAGGCAATGCCTTCCCTTTTTACCGGGATTTACGCCTTGGTGCTAGTCGCCAGCCCCTGGCCTATGGAAGGCGGGCTTGGGGTAGTCACGACACGGACCCCGAGGGCGGGTCGTGACAATTAGTGTGTTTCAATATTTACCTAGGACAATAATCATCCTTATTCCCCTATTTTTGACATTTGAAACATCTCTCAGCTCCCATGAGATTGTTATCATGATGATTTCTACACACTATTGACAACTATTATATTGTTTTTTCTTACATCTAATGTATTTATCTATTAATAATACCAAAAAAAACCATTTTATCTTTTCCCCATCCATATAAAACAATTGAGAGTCATCGATCTCCATATCAACTATTGAGGGCACCAGGGATACTATATCTATAAGTGTAAATGTACCAAATTTAGAATTCTTTCCAAATACTTGGACATCACCCACTAAATAAATTTTACATTTGGTATTGATGAAAAAGTAGTAGTCATACCATGAAATCCTTGTGAATTTTTACTCACATACCCTGAAAAAATCATCTTCCTTTTACATCAGATGGTGGAAATCCCTCTCCATTTTAAGATAGAGAGTTTAAGGAAAATATTTATTGGAAAATAATTTTTTAAATTTATTCCCATTTCATGTAATCAATACCATTTTTTCACTTTTTTCTTGTTCATTATCTTCCCCTGATCGGTTTCTCACCCAATGTGATAAATGACCATCACAATATCCACATTCTCTGAGCATTGTAGGACTATGAATAACTTTTAAATTAATTTAATCCATTTTTACACTATGATGGGATCTGAATGTCCACTTATTTTAGGGGTCCGTTGTTATATAAAATAATAAATTGTGACACTCAATTTTTTAGGATGAGGATTGTGTTCCGCTTTATTTATGTTATTATTGATAACTTGTCCCAGTTGATCTAGTACTATGACAATGTTATCAACTCCCACTCCAATAATGTTTGGTATATTATTAATAGGAAATCATCACATTTCATATCATTTGGTTTGATGGAACAATTTCACTTATTTCCAACTTTAAATAAAAAAGAATATAGTACATTAACATACGAAAGGGAAACATATAATTATAAAAGGAATAACTTATGAATGATATTCATATCATCACATATGAGTTTCTAGGTTCCAATATAATCTATCCATCATACTGTTTCTTTTTAGTTTTTATGACCAATTTTTTTCCATGTTCTTCATAATGGTTTAAAAGGTGTTTTTTAAATTTACAAATCACACCACCTTGGAGTTTCAAACCAGGTTTATAGTAGGGCCGTATTTTCTAACACCATGTGATGATTGGGTCTTTCTCAAAAAATATTTTCCACCATTATTTTCACTAAGAACATATTTTCAAATGCACATCCACATGTAGTATCCAAATAAGGATGAATTTTATTAGAAACCATTTACACCATAATTTACCAAAATTTATGGATGTATTCATATGTTTAGTCTTTTCCCTAAAGATTTCACTATATTTTTCCAACCTGAATATGAAAAAATAACTAGACATTTCTATGATTCTATATATTTTGAACCATGTATTTTACACATAATATTACCTGATTATTTATTACAAAATACAATAAGTGGTACCCTAAATATCATTAGAGATAGAAACATTCGAAGAAAAAGTTAATGATACAACAAAAGGAATCATAAAACCTAAAATCCTTATTTCATTTTCCATAACGAGCTATGAAATTCATTTGAGATCCTAAAAATACATAGGATAACGTAATGAATATATAAATTAAATGGGTTATCTAAAAACCCTAGTATGATAATAACCATGATAATGAGTCATAATGTGTGATTTAATGGTTTTACAAGATATCATAGAAGATATGCCACATGTGTAATCTCATGGAAGCATAACAAAATGAACATGGTGTATTAAGATCATAGTAACATATAAATTGTGTAAGAAACACTAAACCTAACTCAAGGGAAACATCATGGACAATTTTCATTTGTGGATAGAGTCCCATAATGGATTACGATTACTTTCCATTCAAATACACAATGTCTCATGATACAAATGTTTTATACCATGAATTAGAGAAATATCAGGGTGAATCCATCATAAATTTTTTCAAGATTATGTGTTCACCAAAATGAAATTTACCATGATTTATAAACATAATAATTAACAATGTAATGAAATTGTGTTTTGTTATATTCTCTCGTATCAGAATCAAAAGTGATTTCACAATGAAGGAATTTGAGAAATTATCGAAAGGAATGTATTACCCAATCAAATATAGGGAGATTAATAAAGCTATATATTTCTTATATATATATATATATATAATTTAGAATATTTATATATAATTATGTATATAGAGAGTGTTATTTATATATATAATGTTCATACCCTTATAAAAGGGTTTTTTAGAGAGATACCATACTATGATCATTATTAGCACTCGTGTTCTTTATCGTCCAAAATAATAAAATTATGTTAATTTTATACTGTCTTAGGAATAATATTCATGTTTAATATTCCTTTAGTTTTATTTATTATCATGTTATATACAATTACATAATTATTATGTCAAAGAAATACATTTTGATGATGTTCATATTATACCTCCAAAATCAGTTTGGATAGTTGACTAAGGTCAAGTATATTTTTACAAAATAATAATAATTATTATTATAAAGAAGTAATAATATATTTTCATCATTAATAATACCTTAAAAACCAATCATTGTGGATGGTTTTGAAAAATTACATACATTATGATCATGAAGATTAAAGTATGTATGTATGCATGAGTGATATTTCCATTTTTCAACGATCATGATTTAAATTAGGAAAGTGTTGTATTAATTTTAAATAATGATAATCTAATCATAAATATATTTTTATTTCTTTAATTACACTTATATATATAACTAATTTTATATTTTAATTAACAATAAATGACATCATTTTGTGGATGGTATAATTCAAACTCATGCACGAATAATGTTATCATTTGGCTATGAATGGAATGGTATGAAAATATATATTATATCAGTTTTATATAATTATATAAATGTCACTATTATAATATATATTCAATTAATACGTCATCATATATAGATGTGAGTGGTGATAATGAAAAATATATTTCACCAGTTCTCTATGTGGTTGTCTAGCATAGAAACAAATGATAGATTTTTTTTTGATTTTATGGAATAAGTGATGGATCCATGTAATTAAAATAACATTAAAACTTCTTAGGATATGTTTTATACTGATATTATTATAATATAATGTGATAATAATATTTTTAGAGGTGGAAGAGGAAATAGAACAAAACACTTGGTTAAGAATAATACCTCTTCTTCGGACAACTTCTTAAGGTTTTCCCCAACATCCTTACAAGGATAATTTTTTAATATATTTTTATATACTATGACATGTAATTTAATTATCAATGGTATTTTTGTGGGTACTTTGTAATCTAAATGGAATGTTAATTGTGAGAAAAATGGGATAATGCATTCCCTTTATAATTGAGAAGGAGTGTATTTTTTTGTAAATACCCAAAACTGTTCAATAATAAGAAGTCACACTTGAGAAATGTGCTACAAAAATTGATAAATATATGATTAGAGTGAATATAATTTCAATAAAGACTTATATTTTAATTTTATTTTCAAACATGTTATTCCCCTTAACATTTGGGTTACTCACATTTTCTATTTTATATTTTCACAACAAAAAATAGCATTTTACATAGGTAATTTATTCTTAAGAATCAGAATAATATAAGAATTATTATATAATTTGGAAAACTTTTTTCCGAATATTAAATCCAATTTATCAACTAATAATATTATGTGTCTGTAAAATTAATTCTTGAAAATGTGCATTTTATTTTCAAAACCCATTTTGACATTAACCACAATAAATAATTTTTATTTATCACTTAAACCAAAAATTAAGTTGAAATAATAAAAAAATAATTATAATTATGATTCAATATTTTTATTCAATTTATTAAAATTTAAATAAAATATTAGGAATAATTTAATTTAAAAATAAACCAACAAAACGTGTTGAAAATTAGTTTTTCAATAAATGATTTATTAAGCATAATATGATCATGCATTAACTATATGACTAGAAATAATACTTATATGAAATTAAATTAATATAAATTGATATATAAGCTAAAAATTTATTTTATATATTTCTTATTTATGGGTTATTTTAATTTATTAGAATAAAAACTTTATAGAAATATTAAAAATTTGTAGAAAATTGTGTTTTAAGTATAATAAAAATAATCATCTTATACAAAAATATTGAAAATATATAATTCAAATGAAATTAATTATATTATTATAAAAAAATTGGTTCATAATAAATTTAAATTATAATACTAAATGTATAATAAGACTTTTAAATTACTGTATATGATGAAAATAAAATATAGCATTTCAAAATTTTGTAATTTTAACAATTCGTTTAAAAATCATTAATTTTATAAAATTCATAATATTTTCCTATATATGATTATAATATTATGATTTCAAAATAGATTTTAATTTTTTTTAAAAATTGAATCATTTAATTGTAATATTTACTTTAGAAAAGCTATATGAAACTCATTTGATGAACACCTTTTTTATAATATATTATATTTTATACAAATTGTTTTCATTTATATAATGAATTTAACAATACATTTTGTATATTTGGAAATTGATATATATTTAAAAAATTAGTAGATCTTATTTATTCCCAAAATGTAATGTATAGATTATAATGTTAAAAAGTGGTCATGGTATATTAATGCTCGATGTTTCATGTATTAAATTTTATTGAACATAGTTTTCATTTAAAAAACTCTGGATGTTACATTTAAAACTATGGAAGTGGCCAAATATCATGCACTATTGGGATAACTTTTTATGTAAAACTTGATCCATGTTTCACATCGGTTTAATAAATAGTAAAACACTTGGTGGCATGCTATTTCAAAGTGAAGGAACTTTTTTAGGACATGAGGACAAGCCTCTTGTTTTAATTTTTATGTGTAATTTAATCTTTTATTACACACTATTAAAATAATTTTTTTATTTTTCAAAAATCAATAGAAAACACAAATTTGATACTAATATTTGAAGTCATTATAATATATTGCATTCGATATATGTAAATATGATTCAAAATATTAAATAATTTTGAACTTGTATTAAATCTATTGGGATAAAACTTCTAACAAGAGTTTTGAAAGTTAAAATTATATAATTATACTAATTTTGTTAACAATAATATCTTTATAAATTGGTGTATTTTTTTAAACATTTTTATGATTAATTTTAATTATAAACTCATTTAAACACCAATTCAGTTGTCCCATCTGACCGACTACTAATGTCGTTACAAAAGAGTTTCTTAGTCTACACCAGAATCATGAACTTGAGTTTTTTGTAGAAGTTATACCTAGGGGTATGAAAATTTAAAGAACTCTGTAAATAATTTCACCAATTGATATCCATGAATTGAATAAGAAAATCCAAGATAATATTGATTATGGATTCATATTCCCTAATTTTTCACCTTATAGTGCATATATTCTCTTTGTTAATAAGAAAGATGGGATAATGTACCATTAAATTGATTATTACGAACATAACAAGATAAATATGAATAAAAATTATATTATAACCTTTATTGATTGTTTTTTATCAATTATTATGATTTTAATTATTTTTTAGGATTTTTATTTATTCTTATTACTATTAATTGAGGATCAAATGTGAAGTCTTACTAAAGATATCATTCTGTATGTGGTATGGATAATATTAATTTATAGTGGTGAAAATTGTTATTACAAATACTGATGTTGTATTTATATATTTAATATATAGAAACATTATTTACTACCCTAATCAATTTTAATTATCTTTATTGATGATATTATAATATATTCAAAGAAAATGGAAGATCCTGATGATCGTTATAAAAATGTGCCAAAGACCTTGTAGAATGAGAAGATGAATGAAAAAATTACTAATTGAGAATTTTGGTAATATAAAGGTTCATTCCAGGTTCATATAATCTCATTTGAAGTTATATCGATGTATTCCTCAGAGACAAATGTTATTAGGAAAATTCATTGGCCAACCACTGTAACTGAAATCTATAGTTCTCTTGCGATTGATGGATATTATAAAAATAATTTGAAATATTTCTCATGAATATATAATCCACTGACAAACTAAACCTGAAAATGAACTATGTTTTATATATAGGAGAATAATTAGATAATTTCAAGGAGATGAAGATATTTTTATTCAGTTTATCTATCCTCACACTACCAAATATTAGAATAAGGTTTTATGATCAATAATGACCTTTTAATTAATGGACTAGGATGTTTCCTCATATAGAAAGTTATTTTTATAGAATATTAATGAAACTAATTTAAGATACCTATGAAAAAATTAATCAACCCATGATTTTGATTTGATAGTTGTAATTTTTTCATTGAATACATGAATGAATTGTCATTATGATGAAAGGTGTAATATATATATGGATCCAAAAATATTTAATTATATATTAAAATGGAAACAATTAAATTTTTTATATAAAATGAGGTTAGATATGATTAAACATCATTACTACACAATACAATTCCACCCTTTGAATGTATATAAGGTTGTTGATGCTTTGTGTCGGAATAAAATTTCTTATTTAAAAATAATGAGGATTGAAATAGATCTAATTTTTATGGATTCAAGAAAATGAAATAGAAAATATAGAGGAAGGGGGACACATCCTTTCATTTTCATATGAAATATTAACTATCAATTAATATGAGAGTTAAGTTGGAACATATAAAAGATTTGTAAGTAAAAAATATGGTGATAAATGTTCATGAGTTAAATAATGATTTTGAATGAATGAAAAGGATTATCAATATGTTATGTGTACAATATAAACCTGAATTGTAGAAGGAAATGTTAGATGAATGTAACTATTTTTCATCCTCTTTTCATCAGTGATATAAGAATAAGTATAAACATTTGAATGAATATTTCTCGTTAAAAAATATGAAATGTTAATCATCAAAGCATATATCTTGATGATTATATGTAAAAAATAAAAAGGTGAGAGATATATGTTTATTTAGATTCTATAATCATCACATGAACCAAATTTAAAGTGAAAAAATTAGCATGTATTTTTTTAGACACCCCAAGACATTTTAAGGGAGTAATACTATTTTTTATTGTAAATTAACTTAAACATTCCTCACAATTCAATTCCAACAGAGATGTTTCCTTTAGTGTACCTACTTTAAATATTTAAATATAGGAAGTAGTGAGATTTCAATTGTTTCCACTCTCAATTATATATGATCAAGAGATGATTATTACCTTAGTTATTTCGATAAGTCCTGAACAATAACTGTATCCATTCTTATGGATCAGTTCATTATATTATCATTAGATAGATTGTCACTCTAAAAATAAAATTATACCCTTAGAATATTTATTCAGATCTTAATATATTTAATTTAAAGGTTAATAGGATCATAAAATTTTTATCCTATAATTTTCTTAAAATTATTGCCTTTAATCACACATTAATATGATTCTTTATGAATCCTTGTATTGCAGGAAGTGATGAAAACCTATGTGCTGGCATGGGGTTGGAAAAAGAAAACTACTAGAACCTAATATAATTGAGAAAATGGTAGAGAATTTTAATGCTATTTGTAGAAACAAAATTGAATCTCAAATTCTATAGAATATTTATATAGATAATTGTTTGTTAGACATAGTAATTAAAGTTGGTGGCAAGTTATTCCAATGAATATAATCTTGGAATATAATTATGATAATTAGAGATAAGGTAAATATAAGTACTAGATATATCTATCTGTTTGAGATTGTTGTTCACATTTTGATGATAACTTATCATTTGAAACATCCTCAGAATATCTCAAAAGTTTATGATGTGTTCTTTATATCTATACTAATGAATTTCATACCTAAACATTCAATGGTATTTATCTTAGAGATTGTACCAGTGGATCACGATTTCACTTATGAGGAACTACCCATAAATATTATCAAAAAAGTGTGTTCTCTTTTAGCATAGAAAATTTTGATTTCTAATAATCTCTAACATACACATGAAATCTCCTTTACTAACCATATTTTTTAGAAAAAAATTATAACAAAATATAAAGGAAAAATTACAATCAACAGAGTTTTATAGAAAACATAATGAACAATAAAGAAAATTATCTTTAAAACATTTAATTTTTCAAAAAGATTTTGATAATTCCATGCATAAAGAAGTTTAATATTTTTTTCTTTTAAATCATAATAATTTCTTGAAAACGCACTATAATGAATAAAAATGTTATTTAGTATCATGGGACATTATTTCCCTATCAAACTTATAAATGGAATATCCTACACGGTCAATTCTAGTAAACTATATAGAAAAATATTTTTTGAGAATCTTATATGGGAAAATCTATCCCATTACCTAATGCATTATATATCTATATCATTTTCAGCCCTCCTTGTTCAATTATAACTAAAACACTTGTTAATGGTTTATAATAGAACCATTAGTCCTTAGTTTAAAACAGAACCACACATCGTCATAAACAATTCCTTGGAACCATTACATAATCTCAACACTTATATTCTAGAATTTTCATCATCATACTTATAAATAAAATTTTCATTGAAACAATAAGATAACATTTTCATCTATTGACATATTCAATATATTTATAATACATTTTGAAAATACCCATAAAAAAGTTTAGGTTTTTTTTATGAATAAATCATTGAATCATTTAAAATAATTCAAATACAATGTAATAGTTACAATTCTGGGGAAAGACATTGATTCTGTATATTTTAATATAAAACATTTCTTTTCCCAAACTTTTAAAAACATTATATACAAATTTCATAAAAAATTCATTTTTAAAACCATTGAAAGAAATTCAAAAGAGACCCATGAAACATTTCCATGTTTTTATGAAAATGATAGAATGTAATTATGTATCATTTTCTCATTAAATAATGATGATTGTATAATAAATATAGTATCCTTATTTAAATATTATTATGTATATTATCGATGTGTCACAGTTTTGAAAAATAATTTGCATCAGTTCATAGCGGTGGTAACATACACTTGCACATGAATAATGTTTTAAATTTTAATTTAATGGAAATTAAATAATATAGATGATATATTATCATTATGTAATTATAATTATTTCATGAATATAAAATATATAGTTTAAATAATTTATTATGAGATGCTATGAGAAGTGGTGATGGAAAATGGATTTTATGGGCATGTTAGGTGATATTCCACCATAATGATTTTCCACAATTTCATTTACTATATGATTCTATAAAAGATCGATATATTTTGTGATATTTTTACAAAAACATATTTGTATATTTTTTATACTTATGATATCATTTCAATATTTTTTATGCTCCAATAAAGTTAAAATAAATGGGAAATTGAATCATAAATGGACCATGTTTTTATATTCAATAACATACCATTGAAATTTATGAATATAGGGTTTTCAGTTATTTTAAATCATTTAATTAAATATTGTTTAACCAATAATATCATTAACATCATTTTTTTAACTGTTAATATAGTTTGAATTTTATTTAAACATGAAAAAAATGTAATTATAATACAGATTATTTTAAAAAACCCTAATACATTATTTTTTTATAAAATTTATTAGACAGCAAATCCAACCAACAAAATATTACTTTTAGTGTTTTTAATTAATTTACTGGGTTTCTTCTAGTGCATATAGAAGAAATGTGCTGGTATTTCATATGAATTTAGGGTAATTTATTGAACAATAAATATTATAAATAAATTCCCATCTTAAATAAAAAATGATTATATTTTAAATAAAAATTACAAAATGAACATAAGTTGTTTTTTTCTCAGACATAAATTTTTTTAGTAATTTAATGCAAGATTCAAATATTTTTAAGTTCATAATTACATAAAATATTATTTTTCATATCAAAAGATAAATGGAACAAAATTACCTTAAATTTAAATCATGAATGAGTATGGTAGAAACTCACTCATATAATAGATCAATTTAATCTATTTGTGTAATTTTTCATATTTAATTAATTATTATTACCATAATTACCTGATTTACCATTACCTAGGTGGAAAATATTTACTACAGTTCCAATTCATAAAGAACAAAATTATAAAAGGTATTTAACAATTTTTAACCTCATTATTAAAATGATGGTATAAAATTTTAAAAATTCTATATTTATATGTATCAAAAAAGTTATTTATTTTTAAAACATAAAATCTAATGAAAATATTTTTAAAAAAATGTTATTTTATTCCTAAAAGATAACTTATACAAAAATATAGTTCAATGATGATTCAAATGTAATTAAAAACATTATATATAATTAAAAAATATTTATGTTACTTTTAGATCATATTCAGTGCATGATTTCAATTTTCAGTGAAAAAATGATAGTTTTACAAAAAATTTGTATTTACACTATACACTGATAAATTAATCATTTCCTAAAAAACCAAATTTCACCCAAAGATTAATTTAATTTTATTATTAATCAAATAATATCCTTTCAATAAGATAAAATTTAAAAAAAGTTCGGCAATTTTTTATAATATTATCTCACAAAAATCTATAAAAAACATCTTAGAATAAAACATATTTTAATGAAGAAAATTACTATACTAAAAATTGAGTGAATATATACTAATAATATATCAATAAATGTGTATTTAGTAGAAATTATATTTATATATATTTTAATGAGTTTAATACCACTCATACCCACAGATTCAATGACAATGTTTTTTAAATATGATCATTTAGGGTCTATTTATGTTTAGTGTTGCACATTATATGTGTTATCAAGACTAGTGTTCTTTTAAAATTTCAAGATATTGTATTCTCATTTCCCATTTAAGAAAATTTCTACATAAATTTTGAACATGAATCAGTCATTCAAGAGTTTGACATTTTAATATACATTCGTTGATAACCGACATCATAAAATGTGTTAACTAATCATCTTTTTGAATATAGTGATTGTGGAATGAAAAGGTAATCTAGAAAAACAAATAACTAGGATTCCTAATTGTAGAAAAATAGTGGGAATTCAAAATATGGATATATAATAAAAAGTTTTCCAAATAATTATGTAAATAGAAGTAGAATAATGACCACAAAAATTTGAATGATCATTAAATGGTTAACAACCTCAAAAATGTAAGTCAATGAGGTGTGAAAAACACCAATCATTCATATAAAATGAACTTAATGGGATAAATTTTTTGTTTTAAGAATGTTTTCATATATTTTATGAATTATTTTACAATATATAATAAAAACATAAGGAAATAAACTTAGTTGAAAATTTTAATTCTATCCTTTAATCAATATCCACTAGAATCTCATCTTTCCACCAAATAATGAGTACTCAATATCAATCGTTCAAGCCTGAAGCACTAAAATCAACATCTAACAGATCACATAATCAATAAAAGGATAATAATATATTCATCATGTATTTTCATTTTAAAAAAATACATTGTTAAATAGAAAATAAGATAATTCCCAAAATGTATAAACCTTTATTTCAGTATATGCAATATTATTCACCAATTCCTCAAAAAACAACACAAAAATATGAAAATAGATCTTTTGTTAAATAACTACCATTAAATTTTTTTGAAAATTTCTTTTCAATGTTGAAAACAAAAAATTAGATTGATTAGATCATGCAGACATCCAATATTAATTTATCATTTATCATCATTCAATATTAGTCACTTATAATGTCATATACTTAAAAATTTATTGTTACTAATCATATAATCTCAAATATATGCAAGTCATTTCCACTAAATCATAAAAAAATACAAATTAAAATAATATGTTCTTTCAAAAGGTAATTTATCCTTTATTCACCAAATAATATTCCATATTATCCAAAAATATTTTAATTTACCTTAATCTCATATAGTCTCAAAAATATAGCACTTATTTTGAAATAACATTATTTACCAAATCACTTATCATTACCATAATTATTTGTATGAAAATAAATATGTTCCAAAATCATAATGACTTATAATTAGATTTATATAAAAGATAATAAAAACCGTAAATATTATCAATAACTTTAAAATTATATCCAACAAAATGAATTGAAATTTATTTTCCATAGAAATTATTTTGAAAACTAAGGGTAACAAATACCTTAAACCAATGAAAATGTATACAAAAAAAATTAATAAGTCACTTTAAAATACCACCACATAAAACCTCAAAAGGGTTAGAAATTCCTTTGGAATAATGTTCAATCCAAAATTATTAAATCATCATTGAATCTATATATCATAATTTAACCTCATATGAAAACATAATAATATAATAATTTATCTAAAGCCTCATCTTATACTAATTATATGGAACCAAACATAAAAATTACATATTTTAGTGTCCTTAGACTGGAATTCAATTTCTTTCATATTGTGAAGCATTCTATTTTAGTGTTTCAGAGAATTATACCTTAACTATTCAAAAAAGAACCATATTATAAAAATTGTACACTTTTATTTAGTATCCATATTTTCCCACAATATAATACTTTTAATGTAAAACATGTTTTCTTTTCCTGACTAATGTTCATGAAACACATATTAACATCTTATTTTTTATTAATCTCCATTAAATAGTGTGAAATATATTTAGAAATTGTTTATGATTACAAAAAACTTATGAATGTACATATAAAATAATAAATAAACTAGTTATTATTTTTCAAAATCCTGAAATCATTCCAAATAGAGTTTCCTTAACTAAATAAACATTGAGCTCTAATAATCAGTTTCTTATACATTAAATCATCTTTATTATTGTATTTTTCAATGAAATAATTTATAAGAATACATAAGTGCTAAATTATAGTCATAATGGTTTCCTAGAAATCATTAATGCATGATAATTTGTTTCTATAAAAATGTTTATTTTTACACTAAAATGTCATAATCATTCCAATAAGACAATATATTATTAGTTTTCCTTTAGAGATAAAATAATTTCTATGAAATCTAATTGAGAAAAATTGAAAATTAATCTAGGTAACATCAAGAATTATTTCTTTGTCACTCATACATATTAAAAAACATACCCAATAAATTTTAATAAACTCTTTGTAGAAACCTAACTAGATAACTTCATTTCATTACCATATATATTGGAGAGAAATATCGGTCCCACCCATCCTTGATATATAATGGAACCACCCACACATGGTTTTTAAATAAATTACACATCATCATAAAATAATTCCAAACAACCATAACATAATCATAACACATGAATCTTGAATTTTCATCATCACATTTGTAAAAAATATTCTTTTCATCTATAATAAAACATTTCCATATATTGAAATATACCATATATTTTTTTAAAATACCAAAATAATTAGGTTGTTTATATGAGTGAAAAATTTAATCATATAAAGTAATACAGAAATAAAATAATGGTTATAGTACCAATAAAATAAATTGACACTGTAAACATCAGAATATAAAATTCCTTTTGTTGTTTCTTCAAAAAATTTATTATAAAATACATAAAAAGTTTCCTTTTAAATATCATTTAATAATGTAAATGTTACTTATATTTTTATTTATAATTAATTTAATTATTTATAAATAAATACATATAATAAATTTATTATCTTGTATATGGAATAAATAATATTTTAAAAAATTAAGAAGACATTTAAAATTCATTTTTTAGAGTAAAGTTTCCCTTAAGTCGAATCATACTTGTATGTACATTCTTTGTCTTAGTAAAAAATAAAAATATGTTAATTATTTAGTTGGATAATTACTTTTTTTCATTCTATATTCCTTTTATTTTATTTTATAAACGTATTATATGTAATTAAAAAATCAATTTAGTTTGTGTCAGATGTTTTGATGATATTTTAGGATAAAATGTTCAAATTGACTTTGGTAAGTTTTCTCAGGTCAAAGAGGTAAATATTATATAACATAAATAATAATAATTAAATAATTATATTTTTTATAAATCAATTATACTTTTACATTTAATATTTATGTATAGTTATGAAAATGAATTATGTTAAAATCATAGAGACGGTAGGTCATATGTATGCATGTGTAACATTCCCATTTTTTAAAGAATGTGATAGAAAAAATATGAGTTTAATTTTATAATTAAATAATTATTATTATATCATAAATATAATATCATTTATTTAAATAATCATATATATATAATCTTTGATATGTTGTTCAAAAAAAAAAGAATCCCATCACATTGTGGAGGTAGTGGACCACATTTACAGATGAAACATTTCATCATTTTTCAATGGATGAAAATTTAAGAAAATACATTATATAATATCTTACCATAATTATAATTATATAATTCCTATCTTATATATAAATAAATTTCATTATTATAGACATATTTTATAGTGGTGATAGTTCTTTTTACACGTGAATGTTATTTCCATTGCTTATTTAATAGATGTAGAGATTGATATTGGTTATTATATTTATATAAAAATATATAATTATATTAAATATAATTATCATATTACTTCACAATGTGAGGAAAATATTTTAAAAAGGTAGAATAATAAATAAAACTAAAACATTCGGTTGAAAGGTGGAATTCATCTTTAGACACCATGCCTTTCATTACACCTTATGCCCTATAAGGTTGGTATTATGATAAAAATAATACCTCTAAAATTGGGTTAGGTATTTTAGGAATGTATTTAGCTAGATCTGGGCCAATCCAAATCGATCATGATGTGTGTAGAGTATAGGAGATGGGTTCTATTTTATAATTAGTTGAGGGGGACTTTTTGAATTATATATAGTATTTATTTAATATAAATTTATATTCATTGAAAAATGGATTGAAACTGATATAATTATAATATAGTATTATTATTTTTATAAGTAATGTAATGGATTATATTTTTAAAATTTTTAGTATTTTTTCTCCACTGTCTCTTTCTTTTAACCCCCATTAACCATTTTTAAATTTACAGCACTATCAAAGTTCTGTATTATTTATGGGAAAATAAAGTTATAATAAAAGGAAAAATTTCACATAAATGGACCGTGTATTATATTTTATACCATATCCTATTCCCATTATACTATATAATAATTTTAGTAATTTTACATCATTTAATAAAATGTTCTTTTACATAAATTATCATTAATGTTTTATTTGAAACTATTCAATTAATTTGAAATTCAAAATAATAATAAATTTATAATTTAATACATTAAAATATACATAAAATTTTACTTTTGTCTATAAACTTTTCATGACACAAAAACACTCCAAAAAATTATTAATTTTAGTTGTTTTAAAATTATTTACTTTTTATAAATGCTTTTAGAGACACTATTTCAATGTTGTGTAGGAGTTTAATGTAATTATTTAATCAATAAAAATTACAAGTAAATTTTCTCTAATAAGTAATAATATTTTTCAAATAACCATTCCTAACCAATCATATGTTTTTTATCCATTTGAAAAATTTTATAGATATTCAAAGAGAGATTGTGACATTGTTTACAATATATCTACTTAAAATAATATATTACTCATTTTTAATGAAAATATAATAAAATATCAATAAAATTTTATAAATATTATTATTTTCTTCATATAGTAATATAATATATTAAATTCATGTGTTAGGGTAATTTTTAGTCCATATCATATTATTTCGCACAATAATCACTTGATTTACCCTTACCTAGGGGACAAATATTTATTACACTTACTATTAATAATATTAATAAATAAAAGAAATATATTTACCCAATTTAAAATTAAATATTTAAAATATGGTATTCATTTTTCATGATTCAATATCCAAAATTTTCAGAAGTAAATTTGAGATTAAAACTAAAATTGTAGTTAAAACAAATTTTTAGAAAAATTTGTTTTTAAGCCTAAAATTGAACTTATAAATATATTTGGTACAATGATGATTAATATATAATCAATTAAATAATTTCTAGTTAAATAATAATTATTTTGTTTTTATATAAAATTCAAATCATAATGGGACATTTTAATGAAAAAATTGTAGTTTTATAAAAATCAGTACTTTCACATTTCACCAGAAAAAACTCAAAAAATTCACCATATGATAAATTTGATATGATTCTTATAGAAATAATAACATCTTAATCAAATGAAATATAAAAATGGTCCCCAAATTAATTTAAATATTCTATCAAAAATTCAATAACACACATTTTTTATGAAAATATTTATTTGAAGCATAAAATGAATTATCAAAAAATTTAGTGGTTTTCTACAAAGAATTTGTCAATAAATTTGTTCTAGTAATGACCCTTATGTATATAAATTAATTTTCTATTAATTATATTCATACCCACCAATTTAACAGCTAGATTATTTAAGTATTGATATTTCAATGTTTTTTTAAACTCATCATTAAAAGTTTTATACACTATCAAACATAGTGATCCCTTAAAATATCAAAATATTACATACCTTATTTTGGTATAATTTAATTTTTAGGTTTAAAAAAATAAATCTTTCTGAAATCTATTTTTCATTTTGTTTTATGTGATTATATTTAAATTTGATTCTACAACATCTTGTAATTTAATTGTGAAAAATGTAACAAATACTTGGAATTAGGATGTTCAAATTTGGAAAATAATACACTTTCCCTTTTTAAAAATTATTAATATAAACAATGGTAAATATTTTTCACCTTTGTAAGGTTAAAATAGTAAAAACATGGTCAATACATTTGGATAATGAATTAGTATTTCAATAAAAATATCCTTTATCTTACTAGTTGAGTGGATTTTTTCATTATTATAAAAGAATCTAAAATATGGCCAATTGGGTCCATTTTTATTTGATTATGATATTTATATGATTTTAATAATGTGATAAATAAATAAGTTTAGTACATTGAATTTAATATCACTTGTACATTATCATATGGATAAAATGTCATTATCTTCTAGTCTAAATGTTTATTTAAAAAATGAATTATTTTATAATAGTTAATTTATTTATAATTTTATGTGATTGCACAATTATCTTAAATAATTATGCAATGTTGTCATAGTATTTATTAAATAAAAATAAAAATAAAATAAAGGATTTTAATAATATTAATTTTACTCTATTTTAGGAGAATTCATCTGTTCCATTAATTTTGTTGATAAATATAACATATTTGGAATCTCTATAATATTTAGTTTTTCATTAAATTACAATATATATGAATTTAACGTAAATTTCAATGAATAGTTTCAAAAAAGAGATTAATTATATTTTATAATAAAGAATATTTTTAAAAATTTTATAAAACTCCTAAAAATACCATATTCAACCTGATGAATGCAATATAGTTTAAAATATCAGCCATGGTAAATTTATTGGGGAATTTCCCATTTATGGTAACATTATATACCCATAAAGTGTATAAATCATTGATGATGCAATACTTGTCAAAATGGTTATGGGGTTAAAACATAAATATAAGGGGGAAATCATCACATAAACCTACCCAACTTTAATTTGATGATATTATTTTTTACACATCGTCATCATATATTCTAAATATAACAATTTGTTTTCATTTTACTATGATAAATAATTTATATTAATTTATCACTTTAATTAATTCAATGAGTTTCCCTCCACTCATTTATAAAAGGGACCCTCTTCTCATCTACTTATAACAATATTTGAGACATATAAATTGGAAAAAAAATTCTTTAATTATTTACTATCTTCATTAATTATTCTTTATATCTTATGTTTTTTCCATGATACCATCTATTCTAGACAAAAGGATTAATTTAGTAGAGGTTTCTAAACGAAGAGGTATAACTCTTAACCAAGTACAAATAAATTTATTTATTATTGTAGAATTATAAATATTTTGTATCCATTATAAAATATTAAATTCATTATCTATAATATAATTCATTGTTATTATGATGAAGTAACAACCATTATCCATATCATTTCAATCATATATGAATATAAATCATTGATAGTGTGTACGTGTGGACTACCACCTCCGTGAAAAGAAGTGATTTGTTATTCATCTCCACTTCACAATGATGATTATAATGATAGAATTAATGAATATATACTATATATATTATTAATATGTTTCTATTAAGGAGAATTTTTGTTTATATTTTTTCATTCCATCCATCAAAAAATGGAAAAATCACTCATGTGTACGTAAAAACTACCATCTTTGAGAAGTGATTTAAATAATTTATCATCACCTATTTGAATAAGAATATATAAAGTCATGTAAAATTATTATATATAATATTCATAACATGATTAAAATAATTTATATTATGGAACCATGGTCAATTTTTAATCACTTGTACTTCCTAAATTAAACATGCATGAAAAACGAAGTAGTTATCACATGTAACAATGATTTAAATATATAATTGTTAATTAAATAATTATTACATCTTATAAGTAAATCATATACAGTTATATATATATATTAATAAAGAGTTTTAAAACATTTATAATAAATTTATATTTGTTATATATGAGGTTTTAATGTGTTTGAATAAATATAAGACTTGTGGTAAGAGATTTATGTTCTAATTCCATTTAAATTAGTATTTCCCATTCATAAATTTAAATTGAGAGATATTTATATTTCATATCTAAAGAATACAATTAATTTTTTATTATATTTCTATTCATAAATTTCAATATAGTTTTACTATTTTTACTCTTTGTGTTACATAAGATGATCAATAATTTTTTATAGAAAAAATGACTTTATTTCCTCATTGGACCGGAATATTTTTCATTCATGTCCATGTTTTCATTGAAAACAATTCAGGAATGTTTTTAATATTTTATTTTGAATATTTAAATTTATTTTCACCTGTTTCTTAATTTCTATAAAAAAATATTAAAAATAATCTTTAAACCTTTTTTGAATGATGTATTTGGTCTTTTTAATAAAAATTTTAAAGGAATATTTATTTAAATATATATAACATGAACATAATTTACAACCATTATGAAGACACATAGCTATGGGGATTCCCTTCCATGTTTTCATGGTTATTTTTATATAAAATGTTTTCTATAAAATTTTATACATTTTTATTTTAAAATAGGTAATTAAAAAAAATAAATGGGTATTTGTTTCAAAAAATATTAATGTGATCTTTTAAAGTAATTTTAATATATGATTTCATCCTTTCATGTTAATTATAATTTTCATGGGATATAGTCCAATGATACCATCCTTTATCTTTATTTGGATTTTTTAGGATTATTTTTAGTATATTTTTATGAAACACATATAATTTCCTTGTGTTTTGCTATGATGAAATGATTAAATCCTTATGTAATAACATTCATTTCCACAGTTTATGTTATGAAGATATGATGAATGATTTACATCCACACTTCACAAATATTTATTTTTTTCATTGTGTGACAAGTGGGACTATATATATACACGCAATATGTGGTTAATGATTTATATCTAATTATATAATATTTGGAAACGATTTGATGTAATTGATCCATTATAAGAAAATGGTATGGATTCTTGTTCTCAAATGGGAAATACGGGGTGATTCTGGATCCATTATATTATGGGAAATATGTTCTAATTCCGAATCCAATATTATATAATGGTATTTTTAGTTAACCATGCTATATAAAATGTTTTATAAGCCTATGATGGTGCACACTTTTATAACATATCTTTATGATTGTCATTTGGACTCATGGTTTATAGTTAATTATTGATTATTTCTCACTCTTATGATTTATGTCTTTCAAATTCTAAACATTTATGTCATGACATATGATGATGATCCATGATAATCAATGTATAATTTTTTCATTTTTTTATCATTTTCTCATAACTTTTTCATATATTATGCATTCCTGTGACCATCGACAAATATTTCTATTATTTACCCCAACTATGAAGTTGATCTCACCCTTTCTTATATTTAATTTCGTGGGTTTATGAAGAGTGATTTTAATTATGGTATTTCAATAAGTGTGAAAAAGGATAAAAAAATTATGAGTGATAAAGAATAATGGACTTAAATAATGTGTTAATATATATATACTTCAAAGACATTAGCCTATTATAGTTTTGCTGTAGATATTAATTTTACATAATGAATATTTACCTAAAATGATTTAATATTAATGTACAAAAATATTTATTCACGTCATGTGGTTTCTAATTAGCTCACATATATGATTACAGGCACATGAATTACATATAATATATGAAAAACTAAATAATATTATAATGTTAGGAGCTAAATACATCTAGAATGGTGTTTTCCCATTAATAACTCTTTATCTATCCTCATCGCATGTCACATAAACCCACTAATGTCATCATATATTCACATGAGGCCCTTACACTATAAAATACATATTATTTAACAAAGAAAAATTATAGTTATCTATAACCATTAATATACATTAAATTAATAAGTTATAATTGAGTTTAAACTCATATAGTGAAATATCTTCATTAATACCTCAACTAAAAGGGTGAAATCCACATATACAGTACTCTCAATCTAATTTCCATATTAACACTCAACCATTAGTAACAAAATAACACCATTTTAAATCCATCATAGGGAGTAAACCATTGAATAACATGTATTATGTCCTAACTCATGAAAAATGGAATGACACCACGTGATTTCAGCCTCTCGGAACTTTCTCTATCCAATCAGAACAATATATACATATTTGAAGGATGATTTAAGCTTGATTTGGTGAAATTAAATCTCAAATAACTATCCAATGATATTAAATTTACATGATCAGAGAGGATAAAGAGATGATAAATAAATAGGGGAATAACCAAATAAATGATAAATGAAAGCCATTGAATGCCACAAAAATCATTCAAGAAATAACACATAAATGTCGAAAGGAAATAAGGAGGGCTCTACCTCTATTTTATTTCCCCAAAAACCTCAACCCTAAAAATGGTTTTAAAAATATATCAATTACTATAGTTAAAAAAATACCCCACATTTAATGTTGCGAGAATATTACTCCATTATAACTACTGTTTTTTCTACTAGACATTCAATAATACTTTGGATCCCATTAACCTCCCACTAGCCTTATGATGTGGTGGTTAGTGTCCCTTACCTCAACTATAAAAACATCAGTATCCGCCACTAAAGATGAAATAGAATGATTCATTAACATGAAAATACACTTCTTTTACTTGATAACTGAAAATCATATTAATTATATTCCCTAAAATATATAATTCCAAAAAATAATTTTAAAAATACCAAACGCATCCACATATGAAAAATTATAGATTGTAAATTATACATTCAAAATGACTTAGTTTTGATGCTTCTTTGAATTAAACATTTTTTTACTACATTTCTACACTCTGGGGTAGATAATTTTAATTTCTAAACCATAATATTTCTCATTATACATATTTATTTTTTAAATACATATTTTCAAAATCATCCACTAAAATTGGACAGATAATCAAATTACTAACATATCATATTCTATAGTCACACTGACTCTAACCCAAATCAATGAAATATATAAAAAACCATGATATGATTTATCACAAACAAAAATAATTATCCCAATTACACTCCAATATCACATAAAAAGTAATATAACTCTATCACACATATAATATTTTAGTTGTTACCCTATAGTACTAGATAAATCTAGGAACCCAACCACCATAAAAATGAAATCTTTTCTAATTTATCTAATTAGATAATGATTCCATGCTCTTAATTGAATATATAATGTCTAAATTATTTGAAATTAAACATCTATTTATTACACCATTGTTCTAACCAAATCCCTTTCATTCTCAATGATACTCTGAAGCACCCATTGAGACATACACACCTCAAACATGTAGCCTCACTCTTATAAATCATTAAAACTCATACAACCTTACTTCATTGCATAGTTAATCATTATTCCCACAAGAAATATCCATTTGAAGATTCAAACACCATAATATTATAGTTTATTAAATTTATAGTCGTTCATCCCACCAAAATGTAACCCAATACTGACACCTATTTATTATTGAATTTACTAGGATTACTAGAACCACTTCAATAAAACCTATTTCGATGTATTTTCCATTTATTTAATGAAAACTGACTACATTATTCAATATATAGGTGAAAATTTTCAAGGGGCTTTGAGGTTGACATATTGATATGATAAACCTAACATTCACCAAAAAATACTTTCAAAAACATTTCATGATAAGACCAATTATGTTGTTTTATGTACCCTAGGATTTACCATATCATAATTCTATGAGCATGGTCCTACCTGAAACCATTATACTATAGACACTAGAACTCATGATCCCCATAAATATATTATGAAAATACCATACCATGATCCCCACACTATAGTATACTAAATCATGGGAATCTTCACCAACACCACAAAATTTCAATACATAGATGATGTCAAAAACCCAGGTATTTTCAGAGTCACCATTATGTGACTCTTATGCTATCACATGGCATGGATTTTCTTCACCCTATCAGTGGTTTCCCACATTCCTAGTTTCAAACCATCCATGTTTGAGAATTTAAACAGCTAAAATAAACTATATTGGGACACATACTCCATGAAATTTCATAAAATATATTTGTCCTTAAGGATCAAAATCACATTTTCATAAATAGCACAATTCTCATTTTATAGCTTGAGTTGCCTATATCGACTACCCTTCCACATTATGTCCAATAAATCATTATACAATAAATCTATATCAATAAAAACAATTCCTTCATAGATATTCCATCTTGATATAAAAATATTAATTATATAATATAAAAATGCATGCCTGAATCATTTAGGTCTAGTTCCTTTGGAAACATAGGTAAATAATTATTTGTTTAATAAGTGGTCTACTGAATCACCCATTGTGTTATATATTACTGTGACCTTCCTTAGACATATCATACACAATACATTTCGTCAGAACCAAGGTAAAGGCTCTATAAAATATTGGAATATACAATTCTATGTAATGGTAAATAAGTTATATATCAATATATAAGGAGAATAAGGGAATGGGAAGCTGATAATAACATTTGAAAACCATACCCTACATATCATAAATCAGAAAAATGGGTCATGTTATAAATTTGTGTTGTTTATAACACTAAAATAAAAATTTAATAATTGAACATGATATATGAGAACATAACACTGTAATAAGAAAATATATTTGAATAAACATAGGCATAGAAAATAAATTTTATAGTTGTAAAGGATCTTTTACAAGGACATAATAGTGGAATGTGTTCACTCCCAAAACCATCATAGTAATATAGTTTTCTCCCAATAATATCATAGTGGATTTGGATCCCCCCACAAAGCATCATTGTAGTCTTGGTTCACTCACATACTATCATAATTGATAAAGTCCCTTACTAAAATAGGATCACTGCATATTTCAGTATTATTAATCTTATGTTATATCGATCATCACAAAATGGATTAGTGGGATATATAGGTCCCACCCATCACATAATAAATAACATACAAAAATAATCCATAATATTATAATGGATTAATTATCTCATAACCCAGTGGTATTCATAACACATTTATCATATCATAACCCATGAGAAGAAATGGGATTAATAAATCATTTATCATATCAAACCCCAAGAAAAATATACAGGCTTAGTAAAATTTTTATCAAATTAGCACCCATTAAAAAATTATATTTATAATGCATTTATTATTTCAGGACAAATGAAGAAAAATAGGTTTCATAAACATTTTATCATAGACTAAACTATAAAAACGAAATTGGTTTCCTAAACATATTATAATCATAATCATTAACCATCTAGAGAATTAATAATAATGGTATTATTAGATAATATACCTAGTAAATCTAGAGTAACATTAAATGATTTTATCTTATGTGGAAAATTATTTTGAAAAAATTGATTGGGAACATTTCTATAGAAAAATAAACATTTCACATTGAAAATCGCATTTTTTTAAAAATATGAGTTTACAAAATATTGGTAAAATTAGTTTCATTGAAACTAAACATAGAAAATTGTAAATCAATCTTTAAAATAATGTGTGGTCATTATGGATGTAAATTTCGTTCATATCGTACATGTTAATAATTTCATTCACATTTTAATTAAAAGTCAAAACTTTTTTTTAAAAATGATATGAAGATTATATTTAAATAAAATTATAAAAAAGTAAAACATGTGTAAAAAACATTAAATAACCATTAGAAAACATTATAACTCTCATTAAATAATTTTTATAAAAATTGACATTGAATAAAATGTTTTTTCAACTGAAAAGTTAAATAAAGTCATATAACCTTGAAAAACATTATTTTAGTTTCATTAGTATATTAAGTGACAAAAATGAAGGGTAAATTTTATTATCAATAAATAAAAATCGTATAAGAATATTCATTATGTTATTTACAATTTTGTTAAATGATTTAATCATTGAAAACATAATCATAAACAATCTTGATATGCAATGAGATTATGACATCAAACCCTTACCACATTAATAACCTTTGAATCGTAAGACCCATGAAATAATAACATTAAAAGAAACATGAATTATCATGATAATAAATAAATTGAATATATTTCATTAAAAAATTCGATTTATATACACCTCATAAAATAATACTAGTTCATAATATAACATATGTCCCAAAGAAGGAAAACTATGAAAATAATCCCTTATCTCAAGTCTCAAATTCCATTATAAAAGTTAAAATATAATGTTTCATAAATATAAGTTTATTATAAATATGTTAATTAACCATAGATATATATATACATATATGTGATACCATATATGATTTACTAATGACCTTTTATTAACAATTTATTAAAAATTCCTTGTTAAAATGATGATTTTGATTATAACGGCTTTGTTTTAAATGTATATTTCGGTTTGGTATCTTTAGTACATTAATTTTTATCAACTTTTCATAATATCAATTATTTTATAAATTACATAAATAGAATATATATTAATTTTATAATTATTAATACTACTCCATTAAAGATAGATATAGAAAATGAAGTGCGCTATTCAGGAACACAGTAGGTTGTAAGTACAAATGATTATTATTTCCATTTTCTCATTGGATGGATTGGAAGGATGGTAAATATTATTCTAACATTAAATGATCATATTATTTTCATACATATCACATATATGCATTGAATTTACCCTTATTACTTCTCAAGTAAATCTTAATTTAAAAACGAATCACATCATTTCAAGAGTTGGTAATCCACCGTACACATGAGCGACATTATTTTATTCCCAAAGAATGGGATGTAAGAAGTTATATTTCATATTATAATACTTTATGTATAAAAAATATATATAATAGAAAAAAATTAAATCCATCATTATTTCTAGCCTGTTGAGGTGGTGATGTAAAATGAAAAACATTGATTTGTGAGGCCGTAGTCCGACATATACATGATTAAAGGTTTCATTTCCAATTTAATGGAAATGAAGGATTTTGTTGGTAATTATATTTTCATAATAATACCCAATTATATGGTATATATTGGTGTTAATAAATTATCATACCAGAATAATATTTTAAGGAGTATGAATAATAAATAAACCAAAAACATGACTTTATGAATTTTACCTCTTCTTTAGAGAACCTCTGTATTTTTTACCAAAATCATTCATAGTGAGGATTAATAACCATAATAAGAACATCATGATGTGGGTTGAGAAGTATATAATATATTTTTTAGGTATTGGATGAAACCTATGGGTTTTTTATGTGTGAAGAGGAGATGAGAGGGGGTTTCCTTTAATAATTGGGGGTGAGGGAACACTTGGAATTTTTTAAAATAATAAATTTTACCCAATATTTTCACATACAAAAAGTCTCTAAAATAGTTAATATTATATAAATATTGGTTATAAGGTCAATATTTGACAATAAAATGTTGTTTTTATATATTTTGAGGTCATTTCACTACTTAAAAGTTTATTTTAGTCTCTCAGTAAACTCATTTTAACTGTAACCGTTGTAATTAATTTTCAGTATTTTTTAAAATTAATTATGTCAAAAATTTAAGTTAAACATATTATATAGTATTAATTATTTTTTCCAAAAAATTAATACATTTTCAAAAGTCTATTCATATATGTATTGAAATATAATTTGTAATAGAGCCCACAAACGTGATAAAACCAAGCAGTTTTCCTTTGAGAAAATATTGAAAATTTTATAATTTTATGTCAAAATTTAATATCAAATTAATTTAAATATATTATACAGTATTAATTATAATATAAAATATATAATGTTACTTTTGAACGCATTTTAATGCAATATGAATACTTATATGTTCTTTAAATAAAAAAATGATTTTAATAAAAAATAACAATTGTAACTCTTGATCAAAAAATAAATCTTTTTTGAAATATCAAAAAATTACTTATAAGAAAATTTTGAAATGTTGAATCTAGAAGAGAATATTTGTTTTCTATTTTTCTTTAAAATCTTCGAAAAATAATTTCTTTATTTTTTCAAAAAAATCATTAAAAAACTGTTTTTGAGAAAACCAAAGTATTTTACAATGAGTATAAGGATATTACTAAAAATTAAGATTGTATTTATCAATTTGTGTTATCTATATAAAACCATTATAAATAAAATCTAAAATCATTATATTTTTATTCATTCCACAATTTGAACAACTATATTATAATGGCCATGTTTATGTAATACTAATAGTATAAAGTGGTTTGTTAAAACTCATTATTGTGTGTAACTCAACCTATCGATGAAAATAAATTTATTCAAAAATATATTTCATAAAATATCTGCGTGTTACATCCTATACCACTTAAAATGAATATCATCCTCAAAATTCCATCAACGTGGTATAAAAAACGGATGATACGTCTACCTCATTACATCATCATGTTTCTACATAGCTTCCTCAATATGGTGCATTCACTATAAAACATTGACTAGTTGAGTTGTATTGTTTCATAGCACATTACCAATAAGATAAAATATCACCAAAAGTTATTCCTCATAATAATTTTCATGATCTAGTAGTATGACTTATTAGTTTATTACATATGAATGTTCTAGTATTTACATCTTCATGATAGATACATCGAACACTACATGAAGTCGATAGAGGCTCATTGGATGGACTAATAAATACACCATCATCCCAATATGAAAAATAAAATTGAATGGATTGATATACCTATGTTTTAGTTACAATTTCCTCATAAATACCATAACCATATATAGTAGAGAAATTAAAAAAACATTTTCACCAACATTAAATTCAATATCATACCAGTGATTATAAACATAACTTTTCACCTAACATTGCTCCATCCAAATGTGTTACTAAATGGAACTAATATTTTCTTCCATTTCATTATCTTCATAACGTCTCCATAGATTTATTTCTCTAACATCGTCCCACTGAACTAGAGTTCTATAGTTTTTATAGATGAAACCATAAAAATCCATCTAAATTCTTGAGTGGAAGATATTATTTTATGAAAAATAAACTAAAGGAAGGTGTTTATCCTAAAAATAATTGATGTTAACAAATAAATACATCAATATATCTCATATGGTTTGAATATCACTATCAAACACATGATATATGAGAGGATGATACACAATGTTGAAACTCAACTCTGTATCAAGATATTGTTGAATAATTTTCTAGAATTTCGAGGTAAATCTTGAATCCCAATTATATATAATCAAATTTAGAACTCCATGAAACCTTTTCACTTATATATTATATATTATTGAAAGCTTATATAGAGATAAATATTATCTAATAGTGATAAAGTGCATTTACTTGTCAAGGTGATATTCTAAAAAACATATTTCATTATGCCATTTGGATGTTTATTGGTGTCCAATGACAAAATCCATGGTGATTTTGACCCATTACTATATAGTTATGGGTCACGGTTTTAGAATCACAATATAATTTTATCTCTCTTCCATAACTTTCTAGCATACCGAGCACCGAGATACAAACTCTATAACATCGCATTTCATTCAATCCCACTAGATATATTGTTTCAAATATCTATACATCATTATAATTCTATTATGAATAAATAATGAATTACTATGATCATCCTTTAACATAACATTCACTAAATATGGTATGGATCGAACAAAAACAAGGTTCACAAACCTTATTATTATTTCATAATCAAAGTTAACTCATAAAAATTTCTTACTTACATTTATAACTCCATATCATACTTTTGTTCATCTTTTATCCTCACCTAGATATATTGTTGAACACTTATTTTGGAAATACATAATTTCACTCCTTACTAAAGGTCTCCAGATGTATCCATTGAAAATTCATAAATATTGGATCTTCTGTGACCCTCACTATAGAAAATATAGAATAATCCTTTCGACTCAAATCATCAACCACCTTGTTATATTTCCCATGGAGGTAATGTACTGACCATTCGTAACAATTAATCAGTTACAACCATAATCTATAGTGATGATTCAACTCATTCTATACGAATAAAAACAATAAACATTTCTGATCTATATATATATAACACCTTTCTCTATAATGTCAATTCATGCATATATTTAATTAGAAAATTACAATATCTAACTTCAGATCACATGTTTATTAAATATTCCCACGAACCATCAATTTTTGTTTGGCATAATCTTTAACCATGTCATTTCTCATGATAATAATTCTAAATCTCTGAATTGATTCATCACTATATATTTTAGACCCATATCCAATATATGGTTATGTAAGCATAAATTCACTGAAACATATTCTTTATAGTTCTTTCAAATTTCCCTCAAATTCAACATTCTAGAGGTTCTTATCTAGCTTATTAATTAACATGGTTAGTATATTAGATATTTGTGAGAAACTCTTCACAAACCATTCATAATATCTAGTTAAACCAAGAAAACTAGTGATCTCGGACACTATGGTTGGTCTAGGTCAATTTTTAATAGGTTATTAATTTATAGATCTGATGAAATAATATCTTTTGAGATGATATGACCCAGAAATGATACATTTTGTATCAAAAACTCACACATTGATAATTTTTCATATAGTTTCACCTTTAATAGGGTTTTATTACAATGCTTAAAGGATCGTCATGGTCTTATATATAACTTAAATACAAGATAATATAATTTATAATGACTAAAAAGTCATATTAATGTAATATATATAAACTATTCACTCGATACATGAAGATATTGGGGAAGTTTGTAAGACGAAATGTAATCATTTAATACTCATAGTGTTCAGAAATTATATAAATGTTGTCTTGGCTATGTACTCCTTCTTCACCATCAATTGATGATATCTAAAATGAAAGCAAATATTGGGAAAGTATTGAGCTCTATTTAGATGATCAAATAGGTCAAAAGTTTTGGGTGGTGGGTAATCATTCATGATTGTTAACTTTTTCAGCTCCTTATAATCAATGCAGATCCACATTGATCATTCTATCTTCTTAACAATGAAAATAGGTGCACCCTAAGGCGACACACTTGGTCAAAGTAATCCCTTGTCAATGTTCTCCTATAGTTTCTATTTTAATTCATATAACTCAATCAGGACCATTTTCTAGGGAGTCATTAAAATAGGTATGGATCTAGGTATGAGTTATGTTGACAACTCAATATCAAATTCCACTGGATTAGTAAGAAACACTTACAAAACATCATAATAAAATCCACATACATTCGGCATATCATAAAATTCATGTTTCTCCACAACCATATAAGATAAATAACCCATTAAAATTATAATGAAATTAAATAAAATGGGTTTTAATTCCATTAGAATTTCATATTCTTCATCACATTGATAGATGATTGTAGGTAGGTTTGGAATATCAAATGTGACATCCCTCCATCGAAAATTTATATAGGATTTTTGTAGTGGAAATCAGTTTATTACTAAGAAAACATTAAATTAATCTAAAGGATGGATAAAATGATTTTATGGATGAACATTCCAAGAAAATTCAAATAGAGAAGAATAATGAACATCTGATATGATTATTTTACCAGTAAGGGGTTTCAATCCAAATTCAATATCTAATTATTGGGGATATGAATTCACATTACTAAAAAATTCATGACATAATGGATTGTATATAACTAATATAAAAAATTATACTTTAATATTTGAGCTTACCTTTCACCACCCCAAATTATTTTTCCTAACTCCAATCCCTTACTAAAACCAATATGGTTATTATAACCATCACAAATCATTAATCTGATTTTTTAACCATGAAAAAAATTTAAATGATGTCTAAATCATGGGAATTTATTTGCAATATATGAAAGCTTTTTTTTAACCTAGATTATTCATGGTCATTATTCAAATCCATCATTATGGTTTTTGTGGATAATGTGAATTAAACAAACCATATCCTCTTTGATCTTAAAACCTGGTGCAATGTAAGGTCCCATTTTTTGTGTTCCAGGTAACACTCGAGTAAAAAATTATGTGAATATTTGAAATTTTTTACCCTTAAGGATATATGTTTCAGAACCACATCCACTTTTGGTTTAAAAAATCAATATATTAGTTTTAAAATGACACTACTTTATTTTCCAAAATTTTATTAATTATTATATACTTAAGATAATCATAAGGGCTCTAGAAATTGCTTTCTCATCATAGTTAAGAAAGGATTAATCAAATTTTCTATGAAACCAACTATTGATACCCATACATTTTCAAACATAGATATTACATATTAATAAATTAATATTCATTCTATAACACAATGATCCATGTCGTAATCATTTAGTACCAGTGCATTTGGAAAATCAGATACAAAAGTAACTTGTTCACATGTGAGTTATTTCATCTCCTACTATTCTCATCATAACTATCAACCTTATTAGATAAGTCATACATAATTATTTTCATTATAACCATGTTTATATCAATATATCATTATAATATTGGTATAATAACATGAAAAATAACATTTTAATAGCATACCTTACATATCATAGATCTTAATATTAGGTCCATGAATATATAATCATACTTCATAAGACTTGAATCACAACGGAATCAAATAACATGATACATGAGAACATAAAATTTTTATTATACATAAATTTTTCACATACCCATAAGCATAATAAATCATTTGCATAGTAATTAAGGCTCATTTTCCAAGCCAACATAGAAGAATGGGTTCCCTCCCCAGACTGATGAATTAGTCAATGTGGACATTCAATACTATCATTGTGTATTAGGTTCACTCAAAAAACAATAATAGTATACATGGTTGACTCCCATGGCTACAAGAGTGGACAAATTACATAACAGAACTGGGATAACTCCCCATTTCATTACAATTTATCTCATTAAATACCAGTGTTTTCATAATGATTTATAGGTAGATATAGTTTCCATACTTCACAAAAATAAAATCATACATACTTGTGACGTAGGATCATAGAACATTCATAATATTATAAAACATGAAAAGAAAGGATATTTATGACACATTAATCATTTCAGAACACATTAAAAGAAATAGTTTTCATAACACATTTATCATATCAAAACCCATGAAATGGAATGGTATTTATAACTCATTTTTTATTTTAGAACCCACGAAAACAAATTAGTTTCATAACACAATTATTATATTAGAACCCATTAAAATAGATTGGATTCATAATCATTTTATCATATCATTACATATAGAAATGAAATGAGTTTCATTAATATATTATCATCTTTAAAATAATCAATCATGATAAATAATGATGATGATATAATTGGATCATATACCCAATAATTCTAATATTACATTAAATTATGAAATATTATATGAAATATTATTTTTAAAATAAAATCACGTGGAATATTTCTTGAGAAAAATATCATTTTTTCTTTGAAAATAAAAGTTTATTAAAAAAACTAAAAAACACTCTGAAAATCATTTTCATTGAAATAAGCATAGCATATTATAATGTAATGTTTAAAAATTAATTTTTCATGATTTTGGGAAATTATATTTATGTTTTAAATGTTAAAAAAATATCCCATTCACATTTTTCAGCAAAAGGCAAACAATCCTCATTTGAAAAAAGACGTGAAGATTCATTTTAAAACAAATTTTAATGAAGTCATACATGATTAGAAATTAATTTATAAACTCTTTATATAATATTAAATATTTATTTCAATAATTCTTAAAAAATAGGGATGTGGAAGAACATGTGTTTTCGAATGAAGGGTTAAATAATGATGGTTTTTGTTTAAATTCATTGTTTTAGTTTCTTGAGTATATAAAGGGTTCAAAATAAAGGGAAAACATGTATTCTAAATAAATAAAAATATGATTATAAAAAGTTATGAATCTATTGAAAATTATATCACAATAGTTCATCATCAAAACATTATCATTAACAATCCTGATAAAAAGTGAGATTATAACATCCAAACCATACAACTTTGTAATCCTTTGAATCATAAACACCATGAAAGAATAAAGCTACATGTGACATAAAATATAATAAGAATAAATAATTTCATGATATTAAACGTTAAATGGGATGTATATACACCTCATAAAATAAAATATGTTCTTAAAATAATATATCTTCCAAAAACAATTGAGACAAATAAATCACCTTAATTTTGGACGGAAATCATAAAAATTCAGACCTACTAAATATAAAATATAATATTATAATGAATATATTATATAACTCATCATATATGTATCATAACATATATAATTTACTAATGCACTTTTTTATCCATTTATTATAAATTCCTTGTTTAAATTACGTTTTGGGTAATAACTACATTGTTTTTCAGGTATGTTTTTGCTTGGTATCTATGAAACCACGATTTTGACCATATTTACATAATAAATTATATTTTAAACATGATAATAATATCATATATATTCATTTTATATGTATTTATATTAATCCATTAATATTAGAGATAGAAAATTAATTACACCACTCATGGAGATGGTAGGAAATAGACACACGTGAATGTTGTTTCAATTTTCTCAAAAGAAAAAAACAAATGAATCTTAAATATTATATTAACATTCTAGAAAAAAATTTATTTCATATATATAGAATATAAAAATTAAATTTACCATTAGTACCTTTCAAGTAAATATTAACTGAAAAACTAATCACATCGCTTCGTGAGATGGTAGTCAATTGTACACCCGAGCGACGTTATCATATTCCCAATGAATATAAAGTAAGAAGTTATATGTGATATTATAATTAAATATGTAAAATAAAATCAAAAATAATATATATATATATATATATATATATATATATTAAATAATTCATTACCTATTGTTCAAATAGGTGGTGATGGAAAACTAATAACGTCGATTTGTGAGGAGGTCATCCTTCTTACACATGGTTGATGTTTTGTTTCCCATTCCATCGAATAACATATAGACATAAGTCATTAAAATTTCATAATGAATTTTTATATTATGGTACATGATATTTTTATTATATTATTAATTTTTAATAATTTTTAATGTATTTCGAATAAGAAATAAAAAAAGACCACAAGTATAAGAATCTTTCCTCTTATTGAGAAAATATATTTCAGTTTACACGTAAAATCATCTTAGGAGGATTTCATTAAAAAATAAGGCATATAATTTTTTATTATAGAATTAAATAATATATTAGGGTAGTTTATGGAAAAAAAAATTTGGGATGTTTTAAAAGTATAAGAGATGGGGTTAATCTAATAAGTGTAGAAAATGTCATATAAAGAATTTATTAAAAAAATATAATGTTCCTATGCTTTTCACATGGAAAAAGGTTCCCAAATAGGTAATTATCACATTTAATAGGTGATAAGGTTAAAATATAGTTTCTTAACAGGATTTTTACATGTTTATATTCCATTTTACCCCTTATTTTTCTTGTTTGACCCCTTGTAAATTGTTTTTAACTATAATAGTGGTAATTAAATTTTATTATTTCTATTATAACTTTTGAATAAAAATTATTTATAAGATATTATATAATATTAATTATCCTCATTTAAAAAATTGACTCCATTAATTAATATTCTTTTAATATAAGTGGAAAATTTTAATTTAATGTTAATATTCTAATCCTGAGAAAAAAATTTTTTTCCAAAGAGAAAATTTGCGAAAGATTAAAAAGTATTTATTTCAAAAATAAATATGAAATTGATTTCAATGAATTATTTTAGATTAATTACAATATAAATTTTCTAATTTCAATTTTTAAATCATTTTAAAAAATGCCTCTTCATAATATCTATAATTGAAAATAATGTTTTTAATAAAAACAATCTATTTACACTATTAATTAAAGAATTCAGCATCTCATATTAATTCTAAAAAATCTCCCTATGAATATGTTTACATGTTATTTCAAATATTACTAAATTATATTTTCAAAAAGATTCAAAATTAAATTTTAATAATTGTTCAAAAAAATACATATATATCTTTTTTTGGAAAATAGTTCTATTTGTTGATGAAAAAGTAGACATTATTATAAATAAAGTAATTTTTTTAAATATTATTCATTTATATTAAAATATCATACCTAATTTTTAAAAGGATTTGATTCATATTCATATATATAAAATATATCTCTCAAGTTATAGTTTTTATGCTTCAATAATATTAATAGAATATTATAGTTCATTAAAACATGGTGTTGCGTGTAACAAAAGATATCCAAGAAACTAATTTTAATCGAAAAATACATTTCATAAAATATTAGGGCGTTACGAATAAAATGGAGACATTGATCACCATAAATGGCCTAAAATTCATCCAAATGTTATCACCTAACAATCCAAATGTCACCACTCATCAAGAAACACTTACTCTCACACATATATGACATATAACTATAATAGTTAACACCATTGAACACTTTTTCCCTAAAAAGAATGTCTCTCATTACTCTAAGTTTTATGTCCTTCCTGATCATAACCCATGTGTGATCATATACTAATTTACGGTGGAATATTATGACCCAATGACATATAATTAGGTATCTATTATGTCATAACCAAGTTATATAACATAAGAATCCCTAGAGGTCTTACACTATATATGATCCTAATGGAACTAATAACACATCTGAGTTCCTCTGACTGAATATATTTACTATTTAGAATTAGTTATACCAATAATTCATATAAAAACATCCTCATGACATATAACCTAAATTCATGTGAGTCCCACATTATGAATCTCCCGAAATTTTGGGTTTTCTAGATATTTCATTCATCATGTTATAGATTATGTCAGAGTTCATTCAGGACTAATAAAAAAAATAAGGTCCCCATAAAATTTCAATATAAAATTGTATAGTTTTATCTACCATCTGGATAGTATTGAACAAAATATCTTAATATAAAATAAAGACAGCCTTTAGATAACCAAACATATAATCGTACAGACCGACCATTGTTGTCAATATAGTCTCGTAACAAAGGAGTACATCATTATTCAACCACACATTGATAGTCAACTAATTATTACATGAGTTGTATCTAATTTATTTGACCCTCACTTTCCTATCATCCCAGCTAACAAATAAATTAAATAAAATAATCACCTATAGTATAATACACTAAGAATGTTTATCAATTTACACTTATTAAATAAATTCCACAAGACTAATTAGAAAACAATATCCTATTTTCCATGCATATCATGCTTCACAAAAATCATCCACCCAGGCTTACGATCAATACGGAATCTTTGTCCATATGCATACCCCCTCCCAGATACTCTTATATATCACAACCCATATACATGATAAGAAATAAGACATTCATCTATGAGAATAATACAAAACTAACCACTATCAAAATACAATACTAATCATCACTAGGATCTATAAAATAGTCTATGAATCATGTCCCACATAGGTAAAGTTTCTTGAAGTCCCTCCCGTGCATTATTCTAAATCATCTAATGGAAACTTATAAGCTAATTTTCCATTAGTGGAATCTCTCCAATATCACATATACTAGTAACCATACTAACTATAAACTATATTTTCATTATCAATCTCATGGGATCATTGATTTAACTACCATTATGTAAGGAATCTCATCATATTACCTCAATTTAAAAAATGGTAGTAATTGAAATGAATCTCGATACACCACACTCACACTATAACATAATAGTGTAAAATCACTCAAGCATGACTCCTATCCATCCAACACACTATAAAGAAACATATAAAATAATCATAAATTCATATAAATAATTATCATAAATAGAATAATAACAAATAACCATGGTTATGTTGAGAAGAATTACACCATGAAATGTTATTATAAATTCATATATAATTTTTTGTTGAATATTTATATAACATAACCGACCCTTAATACTAAATCAATCAAATATATGAATATAAATATCATGTGGATCAGATATTACTAGTATTATTTTTGAATTCATGACTTTTGTAATGCTAATCTATGAGAGAAAACACAAATCAAAAATCCAAAATACCATTCCTTGATGAATTTTTTTTAAAAACTAAAACATCAGTCACAGCTCATATAAAACATTGAATTCCTCCCATTCTGGTTTTTTCTATCCATATCATAGAATCTATTATTTTTTTCTAACCATTAATATATTTATCTACAATATCAAAAATATTATTATAAATAAAACAATTCTCTTATGAAACATCATAAGGACCAATCCTAATCGACTTGAATAGTTCTGTCCTAGAGGAAACCCCATTCCCTCAGCACACCTCTCTATACACATGAGTTTCTAGACTATTTTGGAGGGTCTAATAAACCATGTTTATAGTCTATTGCCTCTATAATTACTGAAAAAAATAAGAAACAATTATAAACTCATTAATCATATTACATTAGATACATGTAGTAGGTTTATAGAGTCAGACATACAGCACAAATAAAACAATACTTGACATAAAAATAATATATAGAGAGGACCTATAGTCATACAATTTACTAAGATCAGCGATGGGATAATCATGTACAATATATAAATAATCAATAAATGAAAAAATTTACAACCATTATTCTTAAATTCACTACAAATTATATGTTTAAATTACACTGATCTTTTTATGATCATCCACTTATACAAAGTTCATAAGTCATAGCCTTTATGAAAACAAGAATATTTCCATGTACATTAAATTTCATATATTGGATGTGAGTATAACATGTAACAATATACAACCAGTGGTGTTATAACTATAAACTAGAATTTATTTCCAAGGATTTACTCAATGAATACTTTTTTAAAAAACTATAATTAATAACAAATTTGTACAATTGGTTACTAAAGGATTCTATTGAAATTTTGGTACAAAAAAAAGATTTATCCAGGGCCAATATGGGATTATGATCCAATGGTCTTGAAAAAACATGTTGGTGGGTTCTCTATCAACACTTATATCAGTATACAAGTGAATGAGTGGTCAGTATACAGTGAAATATAATAAATAAGGCACACCAAATATTTATAAATTTTTAATTCTGTAGTAATATAATCATCAACAAAAGTGGATTATTCACCCTAAACCCATATTAGAGAATAATGTATGATATGATAAACTATTTATTCCCATAATATTTGCATGAATGTTGTGTCTCTATTCTAATTGTAGTCAGTGAAGAAAATGTATCACTATTAATTTCCTATGAAAGGAAAATAAAGTATCTTTACACTCATCACAATCAGGTTGATAGATGTATTAACATACTAATCACAATATAGGAGATTCATGTATTGGCATTCCCATAAAAATTTGGGATAATTATGTTTCACTATAGTCATCATAAATAAGGTGAAAATTATACCACCATAATAATTACAATTAGGATGATTGATGCATTAATGGATGAATGAAGTGTCACCTTCCCAAACCCTATCCAAGTAATATGCACTACCATTGATATTACCAACTAGTTTCATTATATATTAACATTTATTAATGGCAGGGAGAATAGACTATTATCATAAGTGATATAACTATAATAGTAATTAAATTATCATAAAAACATGTGAATCAACATAACATCAACTCATATAATTGGAATGGGTATCTCTCTAAAATTGTGTTTAACTTTACCAAACAAATTTACTATGTTACCCGTATCTGTAACATTGTACACCTAGTAGACATATATCAACACAAACCTACCTCATTGTGGGTTATGATCACTTGTTTGTAACCATCCCACAAAGGTTATAATATCCTATAAAATCATCTTAGTAATGTATATACTCAAGGATATATATTTATATAACCATACTAATACATGAATTATGGTTGTCAAGAAACACATAATGTAATAATAGAATATTCACAACATTTTTGGGATAATTTCACCTCTCATAATTCCATACCTTAAGTTTCAATTCACATTTCTATAATACATGACCATTAAAAGAATGGTGTTCAACATATATGGTGTAGGGAACCTATCAAAATCATTATAAATCATACTCAATGATAATCAATAAGAATAACTCAATTTGGCTCTATTATGGGGTTTTATCACATAGCCATGATACTTATATGCTATATGAACACAAAATTTTCCTCTTAAGGACCCACTCCTAAGAATCACTTTATGTGAGTAGACCATACCCACAACAAGTCCACCATGGGACTCTTTGTCCACACACTTCCTATATAATAATATATAATATTATATGATCCCAAAATAGCAACTTATCCATTCATTTTCTAAGGGAAAGCACTCTGTATTTCCATTTGGGTTACAAAACATCTTACCCATTCTCATATTTAACACAATATATCCCCATGAAAACACTGTGATAATATTAGAAACCACATACCTTAATAATGAACTCATCCTATTATTATTTTCACTCCTTCACCAACCCTACAGTTCTAATCCATTTCTAGATGTTGATCATCTAATGAAGATTGTAAATCTATAAAAGAAATCTATTAATTAATTATTGGGAATGAAATCTAATTAACCTAATTAATATATATTATTTAAATTATATATAAATGACATTAAACTCATCAAGTGTTATATCATCACTAATACGTTATCCAAAATGGATTGATACACAATAAACAAACCATTATGCGGACGTCCTTAATAATTACCAAACACCAAAACTACAAAAAAAATTGAATAAAGATATTGTAGAAAACCAAAAACAATTTAATGTCAACTTAACATTAGATTAACATAACGAAACTAGGGATTTTTATCTTCCTGGATCATCCTTTATAGATACATACAAGAACCTCATACTAGGGGGATAATTTATCTATTTTATGCTAAAATATGATACAAAATTCATAACATAAGAGAGTAGATTCAGTGGATAAAGGTGGCGAAAGATAGAAGACACCAAGAGATGAATAAAGTACCATAAAAATGATCGAAACCATATATATCCACCATAATTAATGGATTATATGGATAGTTAGTGGAGAAGAATGGTATTTCAGATCTCCCCCTATTCAGTAATCATAAGCACTAAAAACCTGAGTGTGTATTTAAAATTAAAAACACACCCTTACATAAAGAAATATTATCCATATATGGGGGAGAGAAAGAAACTTAGATAGAAAATTTATAGGTTCTAGTGAACTTTTGGTGGCCCAATATGGTCTCTCTAGCAATTCATTATCCCTATAGTGTTGTGGTCAATGGCCACTACCTCAGCCAACATAACATTGCTGCCTCCAATATGGTTCTTGTATAATGTTGACAAAACCACCAACTCGATATACTTTACCCAAAACAGGGAATCTCATTTGTTACTATTTCCACTAAAATTCCTTCCTCAAATATTTCCTTTCAAACATCTAATATACATATAAAATATAAATTCATTATCAAAATTGAGAAATTAAAAATAATCCATTTTCCACCCTCTTCGAAACCCATAATCCTATAATTTACCAACTGTACTTCAGGTAATGTTATTAAATTTACACATGATATAATTATGATATTAAAAAATTGATTTATAGGTGTAATGATGTCTTTGGATCCAATGGATCAGTGTATAGGGATTGGGTTGTTCTAATTTGTAGTGGGATCTAGCCGACTGATTTCTTGTGATATATCGAATATTGTTGGGGGTTATCTATAGATATTCTATTAGAATGATCTAGTAAGGAATAGTGTGATGATATGTAGAGGGTAATGAGTGTATGTATTGTTACTTCTTATAGTTGAACTCTATTATTATGTTTCTCATTTATTTTGTCATCAAATTTTTGGTCAGTTTTCATTTGATACTTTTGGCCCACATGGATTTATAACAACCCTGATCATTATTACACACATAAACATGATTCATTACTTAAATATAAACTTAATTAAAATCTTAGTATCTATAGGTATAGTTTTATGTTAAATTAGTTACATTACATAACAACATAGAACATAAAAACCAACATCTTTATTGAAAACATCTTTTATATAATGATGACATTCATGTGTACTTAGCATTGAAAGAGATAACATAATAACATTTATAAGATAAGGTTGAGCTATAATGCCTAGTACTGGATTAAAAAATTCATAACATGAAGAATATATGACATGTAAGTCAATATGAATATCAATGGAGAACAAGAGAAACATGAACCTAAAGTCATGATATATCATTATTTTCATAACATGGAAATGAGAAAACAATATTTAATATGATATTAGCTGGATACAAGGATTATTTGACATAATTCATGAGTAAAATCTCATTGAACATGTATTAGAATGAGTAAACCCTCATTCCCCTTGATGTATCATGATGCTGATCCTTACCCAATGCATTGGAGTGCTATTATGGCACAACCTTCTTAATCATTTCATTTAATGCATATGTATTCCACATATATCATAGAACATTAATTCATTAAAAGTAATAATTTATTACACGAATAAGATATTTGGAATTCATAAATGTATGTATGTAATAAATAGGTACACGTGCATAAAGGTGAATACCCCAGATAGAGAAATGGGTATGGTATTCAATTACACAGTGATTTTGGAATGGAAATTTTGGTGTAACTTCAGTAGCATAAAGACCTGAAATACCAATAATAAAATGTTTTTATGAGAGATCAATGGGTCTCATATCATTTAAAAATGAAATGGAAAGTAATGGGGTAATGGAACACAATATCCCAATATGTGTAATAGAATTTATATGTGTAACGTAAAATAATTTATTTAATGTAAATAAAAAGAGAGAAATTACTTACGGAATTTCGGAATGGTAAAGAGTGTTCATGGGAGCCATTAATGATATACAAAGAGGTCTATCCTTATTAAAACATATGGAAGAAAGTATGGGGTGGTTAGAAATAAAACCCCAAAATATATATTTTATAATAAAAGTGTATAACAACATAGATAATTTTGTAAAAAAAAGGGAAAGGACGAAATCCATTACAGAATTTCAACATGGTAACTAGTGTAAATGGGAGAAATTAATAAGAGATAAAGGGGTCTCTCATCATTAAAACATATTTAGGGAAGTATAGGGGAGGTTTGAAATCAGACCCTCACATTGTTAATTGAAAATGAAAGGGCATAAAAATGTTAAGAAATGTGAACATAAATAAGGAAGGAAGGAAAGTGAGGATAACTTACTTGGATGTGTGATCCCAAAGGCTTGGGAATGGATTGAGAGAGGCTTCATGGGAACTTGGGGAACCTTGGGAGGATTATAGCGAGGGTATTTCAGAACTTTTTCTAGCTCTAATGGTTAATATTGAAGAGGAACGGGAGATTAACTGGGGTTATATAGGGATAGAGAGGGAATTAATTGTTATTTAGGTTTTGGGCACTAAACATTAAACTAACCAAAACCACAAACCATCCCATGGTTATTTCCCATGGATTTTAAAAATATGTATTGGAAAAAATTATTTTATAATTCCACTATCTGAACTTATTAAAATATTAGGATTTATTATACGGAGGTGAGTCACAGTCTAATGGAAATCATTTTAAAACGATAAAATGTTTTATAAGTGTTGGAATCCAATAAGGCATAATAAATTTAATCAATCAAGTATAAATTCGTATTATTTTAAGTTTAAAATTTGAATTGTCTGAGCATAATTTTTATTGTATTTTATAACAGCACTATGGGGTCATTATGATTTTATAAAACACATTATATATTTTAACAGTGTTTAATTTTTATCCAAAAAATAGGCCATATCATAACATTAAGAAAAAATCACTTTTGGTTAATTTATATTTCCTGATTCCCAAAATATTATTCATTTAATCTAAATAATTTTCTAAATATATGAATTTTTAATTTTAAAATAAAAACCCGTATTTATCGAAAATTCATGTGTTTTAAAAAAAACATCTTTCAAAACATAAAAAAATTACAATTGTGTTAAAAAACATATATGATAATTTATATTTAATATAATGTAATTTAGTAATAATATTTAATATTATTTGATTAAAAAATCCATTAATCCATCAAAATAGATTTCTTAATTTAATATTGACTAAAAATATTATTTGTGATTTAAAAAACATTTACCAAGTAACAAAAATATAATTAATGTATATTATTTATTGTATAAAAAAACTAATTCACATAATCATTATTCTAGGGTCTTGTTACATAACCCCTTATAACACATGCATAATACCTAAGCGTATGGTGTGTGATTGTGGTAGACTCATAAGGTGGATCTGATAACATCACTTGGGTGGCAATCTCTATTAAATCCACTTCTCTCTTAGGTGGTTCCATTAATTCTTGAAGATCATATTGACATTGGTCTAGAGAGAATCACTAGGACGCTACCTACTTTCGGAGATCGGATAAATCAGATTAATGTGGAGAAATTCTTCTTGATGAGGTCATCTCTTCCATTGTTTGAGTAAATTGGATTTTTTAAAGACCTATATTAATAATAATCTTGTGATCGTTGTTCAAAAGCTATATTAGCAATAGTAACAAATCTTAATGGTATTTTAAAATACAAAAACATAAAACCAATAATGTTCATATGTCATATATAACCATTTTACATAATAATTCATTTAATTAGATCATAAGGAATTTTCATTAATAAAATTTTGGGTGTTAAAATCATCCCCACATAAGAAATTACTCCCTCAAAATTTCATTTTCCCATACTAAAACATATGACGGTAACACTGCTTCATCACTTCTTCTAATTCCCAAATTGCTTCTTCAAACTTTTGGTTTGGCCACAACACCTTGATGAGGGGAATTGTCTTATTTTGTGGACATTTTTCTAATGATATAATAACTTCAATGACTTCTGTTCATATAAGAGGTCATTATACAATGGTACCACCTCTGGATTGAGTAAAATTGATGGGTATGGTATGTACATCCTCAAGAATGAAACATGGAATACGGTGTGTACTTGAGATAGGTTCGGTTGGAGTGCCAATCGATATGCCACTGCTCTAATGCATCAAGGATCTCAAAATGGCCTATGTACCTTGGAATAAGCTTTCCATTCATACAAAATCTCATAAATCTCCTCAATGGGGATATGCGGAGGAATATCATATCTCTTGCATAAAAATATAGGTCTCGTCGACGATTATCATCATTACTATTTTTATTAATCTGAGCAGTTATAATGTGATGTTGTACGGTCTTACACTTCTACACCATTTCATAGACCATTTCTAGACCTATGAGTTTTTGCTCCCCAACTTCATTATAACAAGTCGATGTTTTGCACCACTTCCCATAATGGTCTTCATAAAGAGCAATTTGGATGCATAATTGGAAACTATTATTATAATAGAAATCAATATGAGAAAGATGTTGATCCCATACAACTTTTAAGTACACTGATATTTATCTCAACATGTCCTCAAGTGATAGGATAGTCCTCTCATAATGGCCATTAATTTGAGGATGATATGTTGTACTGATGTTTAACTCAGTTTTCAGAGCATATTGGTTACTCTTCAAAAAAATAGAAGTGAATCATGGATCACGATCAGACCCAATCTATAGTGGTAATACCTGAAGCTTTACCACTTTTCTGACGTATATCTATACCTATTAATACTATGAGAAATCCCCTCAAATTTTGATAAATGGTGTTTTCTTTGTATGATGATCCATAATAACCTAGATATCATTTTTTCTATTGGGGTTCTTCATAAGTCTGGTGACAATGTCCATGGTGATGTTCTCCCATTTCTATATTGGTATAGGTAATGGTTTCATTATCCCATTATACATCTACCTCTCAGCCTTTACTTTCGGACATAGCCGACACCTTGATGTATACTCTGCAATCTCATTCATCATCTTATCCCACCAATAATTCTCTCATATTACTGTTTCCTTGGGTAATGGAGAAATTTTAACAATATGTATCATCCAAATGATAATTCATTAACTTGGTATTTCATGAAACCCATAGTAGTGTTCCAAATATCGCAATAACTTCTTCATTAACATTGATCACCAAGGATTTCAAGTTTTTGATAGTTTCCACTTCATTCTGAATTCCTACATCATCCTTTTGAGCATCTTATAACCATTCCAAAAGAGACAGTTGAGAAATCATTTATGAAAGTATTGATGATGTTCTCTTTTTTAACAAATCTAGGTAGATTGGATCCTTTTAAATTTTCATTAATGATAGAATCATTGTTACATTCTAAATAGTTCATCTACCACCTTATTCCCTTTCCCAGGGTGGTAATGGATTGAGTCGTCATAGAATTTTATCATCCATACCATATACACTAGATCATGTTCAAATCCTTCTCTATAAATATATAATTGCGGCTATTGTGGTCGTTATATATTTCAAACTTCTCCCTAAATAGGTAATGCTGCAAAATTTTTAAGGTGGTGATTATTGTATCCAACTACGGATCATGTGTTGGGAAGTTTTTATCATGAACATTCAATTGTCTTAAAGCATGGGTAATGACTTTTCCCTTTTACATCAACACACACCCCATGATTTTATTCAAAGAATCAATGAATACCCTAAACTATTCTCCAATTGTGGGTAGTGTGATAATAGGATTAGAGATAAGCCTCATTTTCTACTCATTGAATCTCTTTTCACATTCATCACTCCATGAAAACATGACTCCCTTCCATGTTATCTTGGTACGAGCATTTTAAAATCATGAAATATTTCCCAGAAATCGGTGATAATATTTTATGAAGGTATAATTTTCACACATTATAAAATTTATTTCAATGTTCTAATACACACCATAGCGTTATTTTATGTGCAAGTGTCGTATTTTTAGGTTTTAGTGGTATTTTGAGCACAAATGCTATAATGGCCTAATGGTGGTGTTTAATAGTTTTATTTTTCTTCAATATTTCATCCATATCATTCTCTAAACTCAAACAAAATGTGAAATTTCTTTTGTCTAGGTTTCCTAATATACTAGGATGATTTTTATCCTTCTGGAGTCCCAGCTCAAACAATCATTTGGAGGCCCAAAACCATCTCACAATCCGGACCTCGAAAACTGTGTGCAGATTTGGAATGTTTTGAAGCTGATCTTGTATCTCAAAGTATACCAGTTATATGGAGCTCAAATTCAACAAGGATCTGGAGGAAATATTAATTAACATCTTTACATAAAGTGTACACATATGAATCGGCTGGTTTCAAGGCCATAATGACATGGGATGTTGGCATTGTGGAAGACAAAGAGTCACCTGGACATATTAAATATGCCGCACCAAAACTGCCATAAAACCTTCATACAGGGACCAATCATGCTGAACATTTGTGGAGAGATGAGGAAGATGATATGGAACAACATTAAAGAAGGGTATATTAACCAATTCTTCCATTTAACGGGCCTAAAATTCGATGCAATCCGTATGGCATAATTTGAGCGAGATTTCTTCACTTATTTTCTCTATAAACTTGTACCTCCTCTCACTTTTACAAGGATATCCATTTTCAAGGGGAACGGTGTAGTATTGTTTTTGTAATATTTATTTTTATTTTTAATATAAATTTATTTAGCTTTCCCCTTCATACCTCCTTTCTTCAATTTATTTTATTTTATGTATTCTCCCACTATTATTCCCTTCTCAACTCTAGTAAAAAATGGAGAACTAAACTTGGCGCTTGTTCACGGGAGGGAATGGTGGTTTGATTGAGTTTCATGTACTTTAATTTTTAATCCCATTATTCAATTATAAGAATTTTGTGGTGGTTAAATCGGTTATGGTGAGTGGTCGCCCCATTTTCTCTACCACCAATTTCTTCTTCTCGTTTATAAAATTTCCTTCCCTTCACTATTTGTGTCATGCATACGGTGGATTATAGCATGAGTAGTGATGGTCAGAGAAGTGGTCTCCTAGATGAATTTAGGAAGAGAATTACCCCGTATGCAGAGGTCTCGGTATAGGCTGATGATAATCCAAACAAGATGGTGAGGTGTGATATGTCTTGATCACCTCATTGAGTTGAATATTAAGATTCTTTTTAAACAATGATATAAAACACCATGAACTCCTATAAACAACTGCCTACTTTATTTCTTATAACATAATTCTATATTTCATTGAATTTATATATATATTTTATATATTATATATATTTCAACTCCACCCATTTATATTAATATTATAGTTTTATATTAGTTATATTTTAAATAGTGACCATAGAAAGATAGTGCATGTTAGTGGCCTCCCTGTGATCGACCCTAAAGTGTGCCACTACAGTACATTTTTAGGAAAATAAGATCTTAATTGAATTGTGGTTCATGAAAAACCACTCTTATCAATTCGGCACTGTTTCCATGGAGTTCAAGTTCTTTCACACTCTATTTATGATAAAAACAAACAAAAAAATTAATATTTTCAAAAACTAATAGAAGTGCTTCATAGAATATCATTATTTTTTTGGTCGAGATGGATTATTTTAGGAAATTTTCATATTCTTGGCCTAGTACTGAATTTTATTTTAGGGAAGAGGCTACTATGCTACAGATGGAAGAATATGATGTGATGATTCAAAATAATTTCAAAATCCTTGATCAAGCAAGAAAGATGGTAGTATAACTGGCAGCTGAAGTTGATGAAGTTAAAACTCTATGGATGGAATGACAACAAAAAAATAACCAAACTGAATAAGAAAAGATAAATGTTGTTCCACCTACATTTGAAGTTGATGAACCCAAAGAAGACTTGAAGACTCAACTAGAAAATGAAGTCGTCTCTCCATGGACATTTCTTGAAGGGGTTCCTAAATACGAAAATCCAACTGATACAACTATGGGAGAAAAAAATGCTTTGGATGAACATTGGTTACATTTTGTTGAAGACGAAAAGGTAAGTGATCCTACCATATTTTTCAAATAAGAATCAGTACCTATTTACATTTCTATTGCTTTATAAGTTAATTAAGTCCCTACTGAAAAATAATTCCCAGTGGCCTTTCCTGAAGAGATTGTGTTTCAAGCCAACCTACATAAAAGGGAATATTATTATATTGATTATTCATGTTTTAATAATTTCCAAGTGGAAAAATTTTCTAACTTTCCTTATGAATACTTTGAATCAGCATCACATGTGCAAGCCTTGTATGTCGAAGTACAAGTGGCCAATGAAGTCCTGGATGAAGAAGTGGAGGACCCATTCTTCCTCCTTCCCCCATCATTCCAGTTGTACCACATCGAATTATGTAAGGAGATATTGCACAAAATTCATTGGTTCCTATATGTATGTTGTAGGATGAAGAACATTGGAAGAAAGATGTTCTGGTTTTTTCTTAGCAAGACCCTCATCCACCTTTGGATTGGGGTTAAACCGCTGCAATTGCCTGCCTAGGGAAAGTAAAAACCTAGCACCCACATGGGGGGTGAAACTAAGCATTATCCTCTTCTGTTTCCCTTCCTCTTTATTTTTATTTATTTTTCTAATATTTTCTATATTTCATGTCTTTTAGGTCAAGTGGTAGTATCTAAGAGCTTAACTCATGGCTACCACTATAAAATAAATTCAGGCTATATCTTTCCTTCCTTTTATTTTTTTCCCTTATCATTCTTTTATTGAGCTATAATGAGGGTAGTGAAATGTATGTATGGGGGGACTGTAAACCTACTTAGATGTTTTTTGTGATATCATTTTATTTTTTTTCATCTTTTTAGAATTATTGAGCCATAATAAATATTCTAATCATTTTTCAGACACTAATTGATTTTGAGAATGTTGTGATGATTTTTGAAGAAATGGATTTTATATGATTGTTGATGTGAAAACATTTTCCTTGAATTGGATTTTCAATCATTATTATGAGTTTGACCGATTTTTGAAATCCATGACCATGAAACACTAACTCAAATATATTTCCAGTCTTGTGAGGTATTCTTAACCACTTTGAAATATTTTTTCTAATACCCAAACATTCTTGAGAGAATCTTGGAATTTGTGTGAGAACCAGAACATGGGATTTTTCTCTTTCAAAGCTTTGTATTTCAGGGAATGTTTTTAATATGATTGAGGAATTTGTTTGGATAGCCATATTTTATCTTAAAACCTACCTTTACATCTATCCTTCATTAGCTTTTAGATTCCATGAATTGCCTTATAGGTTTAAGCCACATTGAAAGCCAAATTTTCCTTACCTACCCACACTCTTAGTATAATTGCATGGATATTTCAATTTTGAGTGTGAGGGAACGAACTTTCATGTGAGTTATTTGGGAAGTGTTTCATTTATGGGGGATGTGAGTTCTGTGTCAACATTTTAGGTAGTGATGAAAAAGATCAAATTGGGCATGGGTAATCCTTTCATTGTGCTCTATTGTTTCATCTGGTTCTCCTTAAAAAATGGAAAAAAATAGAAAAAATGGAGATGATCATGAATTTATCATTGTAATTCCTTTGATGACTCATATACCTATCTAAATAAAGGGAATGATGGTCATTATTTCATTGTATTCAATTTTCAGCTCATTCTCCATGAAAAAAAATGAAAATAAAGAAAATAATGATGTACCTTTCTCGATCATTACAAAAAAAGAAAAAAATGAATAAAAATGGGAGAATTTGGATTAAATAATTCATTAGAATCATTTCCTGGCTCATGTACCATGTCATAAAAAAGGGTAGGTGTTGTGTTTCACATTGTTAAGGGGATTGATTGAGGATCATCCTGTGTTTTCACTTGAATATTCATTCATTGTACTTAAAAGTCTAACCTCCTATTTATTGCCTTAATTTTTTCAATCATTTTCCCAGAAACACTACGCCACATAATTCACCTGTATAAAGACCTCATGATTGAATTCATTTTCATTTTTCACGCTTTGGATGGATGAGAATTGTCACATGCCTATGGTGATACATGCACTTTCCATGTATGAGCATAACTCCAGATTTAATTTCTCTTGAGTGAAAAGTGACACAAATTTCAAGGTGAGGTAGGTTGTGATTGGGCCATGGATGGATTTATGAGGTTGGACAGTTATAAATGTAGGGAATGAAAATAATTGAGAATAGTTTTTCATGGAGGAGACATGATGAAATTCCATTTTGGAAGCGATCATTGATGTTTTCTCATTTTTGATTTTTTTGTGAATTCTGATTCGGATATAAGATGATTTCACAGGAGTGAAATGATTAATATTCATCTATCATCAAGAGGCTACGAATATCTGTCACATATGTTGGCCTTAGCCATCCCTCAATTGCAGCTGTCTTGGAGGGATCCATGGATACCCCATAACTTTTGATGATATGACCTAATAATGAAACTTCCTTCAAATAGAACTCAATCTTTCTTCACTTTTCATAGAGATTATCCTTTCTTGAGGTCTATAGTATGGTGATTAGATGCTCCTCATGATCCTCCATGATTTTGTATTATATTAGAATATCAGCTATAAATACAACTACAAATTTTTTGAGGTAATCTCTAGAGACTCTATTCATCATGTCCATGAAGATTCCTGGAGAATTAGTGAGTCCTAAAGGCACTACCATGAATTCAAAGTTCCTGTACATTTCATGAAATGCAGTCTTCCGCATATCCTCCTTCTTCTCTCTAACTAGGTAATTTCCCAACCACAATTCCACCATGGAGAAGTATTGTGCTCCATGTAGAAAAATGAACAAGTCATGAATTCGGGGTAGAGGATACTTGTTCTTTATCCGGATTTTTTTGAGCTAATTTTAATCAATTAAAATATGCATTAATCAATCCTTCTTCTTTACGAAGATTATTGGTTCTGTGACAACTGGGTCCCCTATGACAACCCATCCCTCAATCATAGCTATCTTTGATAGATCCATGGATACCTCATTCCTTCTAATTATACGACCTAATAATGAAGCTTCCTTCAACCAGAGCACAAACTTTATTCACATTTCATATAGATTCTCCTTTCTCGGTCTTCCACATATCCTCCTTCTTCTCCCTTACTAGTTAATTTCCCAACCAAAATTAAACCATGGAGAAGTATTGAGCTCCTTGTAAGAAATTGAACAAGTCATCAATTCGGCATTGAAGATACTTGTTCTTTATTAGTGTGTTGTTGAGCTAATGTTAATCAATGAAAATATGCATTAAACAGTCCTTCTTCTTGATGAAGATGATTGGTACTATGAAAACTGGGTCCCCCATGACAACCCATCCATCAATTGAAGCTATCTTGGAGGGATCCATGGATACCTCATTCCTTATGATTATATAACCTAATAATGACAGTTCCTTCAACCAGAACTCAAACATCACTTTTCTTAGAGATTATCCTTTCTCAAGGTCTTTGTTACAAGTTTTAGATTATTCTCATGCTCCTCATTGGATTTGGATTATATTAGAATATCCTACATTAATAACACTACAAATTTGTCAAGGTAATCACTAAAGACTCTATTTATCATGTCCAAGACAATTTATGGATAATTAGTGAGTTCTAAAGTCACTACTATGAATTCACAATGCCTGTACCTTGTACGAAATGTAGTCATCCACATATCCTATTTATTCTCCCTTACTAGGTAATTTCCCAACCACAATTCCACCTTGGAGAAGTATTGTTCTCCTTGTATAAAATTGAACAATTCATCAATTCTGGGTAGAGGATAGTTGTTGTTTATCAGGATGTTGTTGAGATAATGATAATCAATCAAAATATGCCTTAACCAATCCTTCTTCTTGATGAAGATGACTTGAACTATGACAATTGGGTCCCTGTGACAACATAGAAACCCCGCGTTAACATTGTCGTCGGGTCCTGGCCTACTAGGTACCACCAATAGTCCCGCAGACACCTGGGGCCCACCCTAAGTTCAACCCACGTGCCCGAACGGGTCATTTGACTAATGAAATTCCCCACAGGCCAACACATTTCCTTTCAGGTGTTCTTTTTCCCCACTCACACACACCTGAGAAACTTCCCAGAAGGTCAACCATCCTAATCACTACTTCAGTCCACGCACACTTAACTATGGAGTTCTAATCAGATAGGATCCCGAAAATAAAGGTTCACCTTGTTGACATGAGTCATATCTTTTAGTAATTTAACCCTTTATCATTTGGGGGTGTTACAATCACCCCCCTGTTAGATCATAATGTCTTTGTTGTAGGCCCTACATCTCAACCCAGGCAGTGCACGAACATAAGGTTGTCTACCACCACTGATACCAAATGTGACAACCATGTCCCCGTGACAGCACATCCAACCAGCCTTAACATGGTCTCCGAGTCGTGGCTCGCCAGGTACCACCAGGGTTCTTTGTCCTCACTCACACACACCCTGAGAAACTTCCCAGAAGGTCACCCATCCTAATCACTACTACAGGCCAAGCATTCTTAATTATGGATTTCTAATCAGACATGCTCCTGAAAAGGAAGGTGCTCATTAGCATAATCATTTAGTCATTTAACCCATTATCATTTGGGGGGGGGGGTTACAGGTACACCCCATGGTGAGGCTTTTGGGCGTACAAACCCTTTATCCCGATTCTCATGTAGTTATTTCTTTAAATCCTCATGCTCTACAAAATCCATTCTATACAGAGTCTTGGATATTTTTAGTGCCCCGGGTATAAGATCAATCGAGAATTCAATATCTTTTATTGGAGGAAGACTTATAAATTCCTTGGGAATCAGTTCAGAAAATTCCCAAACAATATGCATGTTTTCAAGGATGGTTGGTTCTGTAGACTCAATAATATGAGCAAGATACATGCTCTCATAGGGTATTAAAATCCATTCTTGATATGATGGTTCTAAAGAATATTCATCCTCCTCTTTTCACTTGTATAGAATCAAGGGTTGACTATCCAAATAGAGAGTGATTTCAATCTCATAGAAAAATAGGTTGGCTCTATATAAGGAAAGATAATACATGTCAATAATTTCTTCAAATTTTACTAGAGGGTGTATAATGAGGCTCTCTGGGCAGTTCAAACTACAAATTGTGATAGATGATGATTTATATTCACGGGTTGCAATGATTTCTCCTCTTATCACTCTCACTGAAATATGTATTTCCATGACTTATGTTGTTATTGGTATTGTACTAAAAACCATTCAAGATATAATAGAATGAAGAGAATTAGAATCAAAATGTAAATTCTATATTATTTAATGAATAACTGGCGTACCTATCACCACTTAGTTGTTGGGGTTTTCTTCAATATTAATTGTGGAGAAATATCTCCCTTAATTCCTTGGAGGTTTTTGGTTGCCTCTAAAACCCTTATCATAGTGAACTAGTTTTAAATGTTACCTGGCTTTTTTATTTGATGCAAAGAAAAATGAGTTGAGGGTCGAACAAATAAATCTTCTTCTCAATCGTAGTTGTGGGTTTGTCATGCCAACATTTAATGTCCAGTTTCCCTTATCTTCCACAACTAAATAATTTCTTAGTCCCCTTAAATAAATTTCCAAGGTGCTTCTTTCCTCACCATTGGAAAGTGGGGTGCTATACTTTATTAGCACTATTGAATTTATCCATCAGACCACTAGAATTTAATTACACCTAATGATTCTTATCCTGATGATACCCTTTAGATTCACATATCTCCATTTCAACATCGATGGAAGAAAAGAAAATTTTGGCATAGATATTGAAGTCAATGATCGTTATGGATTTCTATAGGTAAGGTTTTATACCACTAAAGAAGAATGCAACCATGCATTCAGGGGTAACGAAAAATTCAAAGGAAATCATGCAATCCTTCGGATGATTGAATCATATGCTCTAATGGATTCTTCATCTCTTTTCTCGAGGGAAAGGAATTATTTTTTCATCTTTTGTTAGATGGTTAGAGGAAAATATTTACCAAAAAACATTTTATGGAAATCCTTTTATTCCAACACCTCGATCTACTACTCTAGCTTTGTAATTTTGATCAATTTCCACTGTTGATCAGATTCACCCTCTATACGATAAGCATACATATGTACCTTCTCTTGTTTATAACATTGATGTATGGATAATATCATTTCAATGGAATTGATCCATTGATCGGCGATTGGAGGATTAGAAAATCCTTTTAAATTAGGAGGCCTTTATCTCCTAAACCTCTCGAATTAGGTTGGTTCTTTCTTAGGGGGGATGAACATTCCTTGTGACCTATGTATTTATTCGAAAATGTTTTAAATGAGATAGTATCATGATAAATTTTTTGATACCCAATCCCATTGAATTGGGAATATTTTTAGAACATTCTTCACATTGATCTCTACATCATTTGTTAGCCCAAATCCTCTTATCACCAGCCATTGTATAGAATAAATATAAATTTAGGGGTAACACATACTGGGAAATCCAAATACAAAAAGGGATAACTTATAAATTATATTTATTTCCATAACATATTAATTTATAGGCTTCAATATATGTTATCCATGATCTACTACCCAAAATATATTCTTATGGGTATTTTTGTATTTTTTTAATAAATTTCCATACTACACTAATAAATTTACAAAATCATATCCCCTAGGATTGTCATAACAAAGAGTGAATCAAGGCTTGTGGTCATGCACTTGTTCCTATTAGAGTCTAGATCAAAATGGTGTTTTTGGATTTTACCCCTATATACATATTTTCCAGATCCACCTCTATATTCTTGTATCTAGACAGGGTTGTATTTTCTTGATAACCACTCACTCTATACTCATAAAAATTTATGGATGTTTTTATTATGCTTAGTTCTATACTATAGTATTTCACTATGGTTTTCTAATCCTACTAAAATATAAATAAATCTATCCATTGATACCAACAATAAAAAACCTTTTAATTATTACACAAATAAACATGATTCACTACATAAAAAGTCACTTAAGACAAATCTATGTATCAAGAGGTCTAGTGTCATGAGAAATTAAGAACATCAAATAACAATTTTGAACATAAAGCAAAACATATTTATTGAAATATAATTTTACATGACCATTACAATCCATTGTACTTAGAATTGCATGGGATAACATGAGAACAAGCCTAAAGAAGGGTGAGATATAAAGCCTAGTAGGGGAGTAAATAAAGCATGACATGAATAATATGTTACATTTTAGGAAATAGTCATATCAATTGATCACAATAGAAACATTAACATAAAGGCATTATATTTTCATAACATGGGAATGTTGTAGCAATAGTTAACAAGATATTAGCTTAAACCAAGGATCATCACACATGGATAATGAGTAAGCCCTCATTAATCATGAATTATTATTATTAAAACCTCATTGTACTTGAGGTAACATGATAATAATCTTTACCTAATGCATTGGATCGTTATTAGGGTACACCCTTCCTAATCATTTCATTTCATGCATAAGTGTGCCACATAGATCATAAAACATTGATTCATTAAACATTATAAATTATTCCAAAAACAAGATATGTGGAATACATAAATGTATTTCCTCAATCAAATAGTACATGTGTGGAATGGTGAATATCCTTGATAGAGAAATTGGTATGGTACTCACATACATGATCGTTTTGGCATTGAATTTTTTGTGTAACATTAGTAGCATAACGACGTCAAATACAAATCCAAGAAAGGATTGATGATAGGGAAAGGGGTATCCCATAATTTATACATGAAATGTATAATAAGTGGGTCAAAGAACCTAATATCTCAATATATTTCATGGAATTTATATTCATAAAATAAAACGATTTCTTGAATGTAAATGATAAGGGAGAAATTCCTTACGGAATTTTGACATGGTAATGGGTGTTCATAGGAGTCATTAATGAGAGAGAAGAGGTGTCTAATCATTGAAGAATAAGGAAAGAGCTATGGGGGAGGTGTGAAATCATACCAAAACATCTGTAATTGAAAAAATATGGCTATAACAACATAATATAATTTGGACAAAAATGAGAATGGAAGAAATCCCTTACAAAATTTTGACATGGTAAAGAGTGAACATGGGAGTAATTAATGAGGCATAATGGGGTCTCTAATAATTTAAACATAAGTATTTCAGTTTAGGGGAAGTTCAAAATCATACCGTAAGATTTTTAATTGAAACAAAAAGTTTATAACAATATAAGGAAATATGGGGAAAAATATGGAATGAATGTGAGTACCCTTACATGGAAGTGTGATCCCAATGGCCAAGGAGAGGCTTAAGAGAGGATTATTGGGAGGTTAGGGCACCTTCGGAGGATTTTAAATAGATGAGGGAAGATTTTGGTGTTCTCTAATTGTTTTGGGTGAAGATTAATGTGATATTTAGTGGATTTATATAGGAAAGGTGATGGACTTTTTTATTATTTTGATTTTGGACACTACACATTAGACTAATCAAAACCAAAAAAAACACCATTGTTTTTGCCCATGGTTTTTTCAATGTGGAGTGTAAAAAAATATTTTAGAAGGAAAATGGCCAAACATATTAAAATATTATGATATATTATGTGTAGGTCAGTCACACTCTCAATGAAATCATTTTAAAATGTTAAAATGGTTTATAAGCCTTAGAGGGACCACTAAGATATCATAAAATTATTCAAACAAGTCTAGAATAAAATTATTTTAATGTTAAACCACATATTGGTGGAATAAGAATATTATTGTATTTTATTACATCACTATTGGGTCATTATGATTTAATAAAACACATTATATATTTAAACATTATTTCATTTTTATCCCAAAAATTCGACTCTCTCAAAAAATTATGCAAATTTCACCATTGTATAATATCAATGTCCAAAACCAAAAAAAAATAATTTTATCTAAATAGTTTTTTTAATATGTGAATTTTTACTTTTAAAATAAAAACTAACATTTATAAAAAATTCATGGGTAATGATAAAATATATTTCAAATACTAATAAAAAGTACTATTGTATTCATAAAAATTATAGGATCCATTATATTTAATAAAAAGTAAATTAGTAATAAATTTTTATATTATATAATTATAAATCTCAATAATTCGTAAAAATATATTTGTTAATTAAATTTTAAATAAAAATACAAATTCTTCTTTAAACCCCATTTAGAATGTTAAAATAATAAAATGAATGTATGTTCATTATTCTATAAAAAACTAATATACATAATCATAGTGCTAGGGTATTATCACATAACCCCTTATAACTCCCCCATAATACCTAAATGTATGGTTTGTGATGGTGATAGACTCTTGGGTGGCTCTAATAACATTGGTTGTGTGGTAATATCTATTAACTTCCACTTCTCCAATGGCAGTTTTGCTCAAGATTAATGTGTTGAAGCTCGGCTTGGGATTGTTGAAGAGAGAAGACACATGACACTAACTCCATTACAAGCTCCGATAAATGGGATTCATAGGGATCAAGTATACTAGAGGATGTCATCACATCATTTGTATATATAAATTGATTTTGTTAAATACATATATTTATACTCATCCTGTGATCACTATTCGACCTCTATATTAGAAATGGTAACAATTATTAATGGTATTTTAAAATACAAAAAGATAAAACCAAGGAAGTTTATATTTCTTATATGACCATTTAACAAAATAATAAATTTTATTATATCAATATAAATATTCAATAATCATTGATTGGGCTATTGAAGGATTACCTTATTTTTCTTCTGATATTTATTCAATGTTTATTGTTCATAGTGTTCCCATTTTAATTGCATATTGATTATTTTCTTATTTGAATTATTATTTCCCATTATATTTTAGGGATTATTTATATGATTGATTTTGAGCTAACCAATGGGTAAGGTCGGACTATGATGAGAGAGTCCTCTATTTATGGTGGTACCTCATATGATATGTATAATTAATACTAGGGTTATTTTTAGGCATACATAATTGGTTTATGATGTTATGAATGTTATCAATTATAGGTAATAGAAGACTTGGATTGAGTTTGGAAGTATCGGTGTGAGTCAGTAATGTGTTTGTGCCTTATTTTCATGTTTTCATGTAGGAATTACTTTGATTTTTATACACTATTTATGTTTACTAGTGGGTGTGTATCGCTGATCATTAATAATAAAACCTTAAGATATTTTCATACACATCCAATTGATCAATGTAATCCTTGGTGTCACACACCACCCTTGATTTTATTATTATTTTATTTCATAAGTGAGTCTAATTTTATTTCAATAATTATATTTCTACCTCATTATTTTTTAGATAATTATATTTTGGAGATATAGTACGCCATTCTATGACCTGAGACCTCATAGTGTGGTGAAAATATTATTTTTCATTGAGTGGTTTATCTTTATTTCTATATGATTCATCGACCATTTCATGATGATTTATTTTTAATTATGGTGTGGGTGTCCCTAGAGAGGATTCATTTTATCCCTTTATGTGGCATTAAGGTTATCAGTAACTCAAGATCCTTATTTTTAGCCTAAGGAGCTTTCCCATACCTCATCCAATAGGATCACACTATATTGTTGTCTTTAGGGGAACCATGTTATTCCTTCTAGGGTTACTCCTTGAGGGTAGTTTTCCCAAATTTATGATTTGTTGAATTTATAGTTTTTCATCATGTATATTAGAACCATGGGTGTTAATTTTCTCACTAATTCAGTCCCCAATCCTCTATGAATAATTCTCTATCTAATATTCATTATCATGAATCTCTCCCTTGAATTTATTCATGACATGATGATGTTTATTCATGGTGTGTCCATCTAAATCTGCTTCTATCTAATTTTACATCCTCTTTACTGTTTTATTCCCTAATATGTAGAAGAAGGCATGAAATTCTCTTCAACTATAATTTCAATTAGTGTTTTCATTTTTTAGGGTTTTGTTTAATCCTTTATGTGATGATCTTTCCCCTTCATGGTGAACTAATACCATTATCAAAGTATGTGGGGATTTGAGATATTTTTTTCATACATGAATCTCCAAACATAAAGACATGATTTCGTGCACCATTTCATTCATTACATACACATATTATGATAATATTAAGTGTTTATATTATCAATTAATAAAATAATTTATCATTTCACTAATATTTAACTATATATAAATGGTTATTCTTTACTTTTAAAGGTTTTATTTTAATCAAAAACACATGTGTATCATGATGGTTTTTAATGATAAAATGATATTTCAATGGAATATTAAACCCAAGGTATGTGTTTTACTTTTCGAATTTATTTTAAATGTTTTAACATTAAAAAATAATTATGTTCTTGGGTTTATTTAATTTCATTGTACATTTTCTAGTTGTTTAATATGACTGAAGTTGTTTTTCTGATTTTCTTTCTGAAATAATCTATAATAATTTTTTTTATTATGTAATATTTAAAAGTCTTTGTTTGAATATTATAAAATATTTTATTCTTGAAAACAAACCCTAAAATTGTTCTCTTTGTTTGGATATACGAATGAATTGAAATTTCATAGATTAGGGACATATTTTTTATGTTGATTTTTTGATTAATATAGGCTGTATTTGTTAAAGGTGTTCAGAGGTGAGGTTTTGTTATGATTCTTATAAAGAATAAATTATTTTAATTTTGTTTTTCCTCACTTACACTTTTTATATCACGTTTTATCCAAAAATAAAGAAACCCAGATGAATTATTAATATTATATTAAAGGTATATAATAGAATAGTTCATGTAAGATCCAACAACATACTCATATTGGAATACTAGATCCATACATACATTACGTTTGAGAAAATAGTATAAAACATGAAAACATTGCAAAAACATAATTATAGATTCCATCATATCCTTAAAAATCAAACATAATATTCCTTTAGGTTTTCTAGGGAATGGAAAACAAATAAGTGTGAGATTATATGATCATAAAGGATTATAAAATAGTAGAAGATATCATAACATAAACATGGAATAAGTTACATGGAAGGAGTATATGAAAAATTATAAAGTCATAATCTACCACAATTGAGGGAATTTAATATCAATGAAAATAAATATAAACATGGATAACAATACCCCATTGATCTAATGATCATAGATTACACAATTTCAAACTTCAAAACATGTTTAATGGCCTTATTCAAGGAAAGTATGCTATTATGGTAGGTGGTATGCACCCAGAAACAACATTTTTTCAAGATACATGTTAATTTGTCATGGATATATATAATTTTGGGCACCACATTCTCATCGATTAATTATAATATACTCTATATAATAGTCAATAAGACATTTTATACCATTAAATAATGAATATCATTATGAATAAAATCATGGTCATCTATATAATGAGAAATATGGAAATGAAATACTTCAATATTAAATATAATTATGTGGATATCAAGTATAATATATATTAATCAATATAAAAGATCTATGGTAATCTCAATTTAAGGGACAGTTCTCTCATCAAAGAAATATAGTGGTGAGGGTACTTTAAATGAGTTTGATTATCCATAGATTATAGTAATTGGGTTTAGTAGTTTTCATTTGGTTGAGACTAAAGAAATAGTAGAAAAATTCCCTCATCATGGTTTATAATGATCATGTGAATTTTCAAAACAATATACCCAAGAGTGTCTTTCCATGTGTGCAGTATTATACCCACTCATATTGCTTATGGGGGATGATTAAGAAAATTCTCAACTAGATCTTAAAGTTAATATACCTAGGTAAATCTATTTTATATACTCCTCAACTTTCTAATATCCATAAAAGGTTGTATTTACATAGACAAAACACACATATTTACTTTACCAAAATATAATATGGGTTTTCCAACATGGAGAATATAGAATATTACAATGGTTTTAGTTACACTAGATCCAATTAATTTAAGGGGGTAACAATATAAACTTGTTAATCTATTAAATTTTATCAGTAATATGGTAAAATTCTCCATTAAAAGTTTCTTCACCATATAAAAGTAAATGAGTGGGAATATAACATGAGTCCCAAAGAATGAAAATTTAGATAAAAAAGATATAATATCATTCTAACTGAAAACTTTTCACATAACCATTTTCATTTAATCTATTCATAAATAGTCATTCTTGTTATGAATTTTACCTATTTTTCACATCGAGTGTTTATAATTTGGATCATTTATACTAAATTCCTGATTTTCTTTCTTTATTATTTTTTTTCCAATGTTCACTATTCATAGATAATTAAATATATTATAGTGTTTGATTTGTAAATATTTATAATCATTAAAATTCCTACCATGTGCCTTTTTGTCATTAACCTTAAAATATAAAATAAATAACAAGCATGTTCCTATATTATTGTTGATCAAAGGGTGTTTTCTTAATTGAAGAATACAATATTACTATATCACCTTCATAATAAAAAAATATAATTATATAAACAATTATATTATATGATAATAGTAATTATGTCCCCATATTCATTCATTAAATAAATTCATATAATTTTTCACTTAGGAGGCCAAACCGACACAACATGACTATAGAATCATTTAAGGATTGAATAAGTGAATGTTTTTTAATATGATTACAATATAAGAATAAATATCATATATTGTTTTTAGTGAGAAATATAAGAATTATATACGATGTAGAACAATATGTCTGTAATATTAAAATATGAACAAATTTGAATAAAAGATTTTCCTTGAGCACCCTAGTTTTAAATAATTTAATTAATAATGATTTTTATTAATCATATGAATAATACATTCTCCAAGTCATAAAAAACAATATAATTAAAACATATTTCTTTATCAAAACTATTTTGGGAACTAAAAATGATGGGTTGTGATGAAATATGAATTTCAGGGTTTATGGTGGCAGAGTCCGCACATACGCAAGAATAATGGTTTCTTTTCTTATGCTAGATGAGATTCGTGAATAAATAGTTATAATAACCTTGAATAGAAACACTAATTTATATAATTGATACTAATATAATTATCTGAGTGTTTCTTGATTATTTTTTAATGAATATAAATTATAAATAAATCTATGTAGTGGAAAATACTAACATCGGGGACTTGAATTTTCCGTGGAATCTTCCTTATAAAAAGAGTCCTTATGTTAAATAATGTTGCTAAGAAGATTTTTAATGTGGAATATGGATCTTATAGGAAACGAAAATAAAATTATAAAGGAAAAATTGAATGTATACGAGTGTTTTGAAGTGGTGTCAGTGTTACACATTTATTAGTTAAATGATGGGCTGTTTTGACAGAAAATGTTACATTTTCATTAATGTAATTTCAATATTGAATTTCCAATATCCAAAAAATTAATAACATATGAGGGTTAGTGATTTTGGGTATAAAATAACCTCAAAACTCTATTTTGATCCAATTGTTAGTATTTTAAATCTTATTTTAACACACAAAGAATTAATAAATAGATTTACTATTGAATGAACGAAACACTGATTCTCTAAAAAAACCCCTTTATAATAATCTAACCAAAAATAATAATTTCCATGTTCTGTAATTTTAATTTTGAAAAACTAACATTCCCTGTTTATTTCATTAAGATATTAATAGTCTGACAAGATAAACATAATTTTTTATGAATAGTAACATACCCTAATGAATAGTAGCATACCCTTATGAACAGTAATGAATAGTAAATTGGCAGAAAAATAGAAACATCACCCATGAGTGTATAAATAAAATTTAGACATCTTTTTAGTGAAAAATTGATCATAGTATAAGTATTCGTATTTTGGTAGGATGTAAATATTTTAATTACAATTTTTTGATTTATTTAATAATTATAAAAGAAAATTTATTTTCATAAAATTTAATCATAAATTGTTACACAATTTTCTTTAGATTATAATACAATTTTTTGGGACCTTGATTAATTTCTCAAGGTTTTATAAAAGGAGTTATAGTTTTAAAGTTGTTTTTTTTAGAATAAAAAAAGTTTTTAAAAAAATTAAATAAAAAATTTTGAAAATTATATTCAAAAAATGTATTTCATTTTTGAATTTTTCATGTTGAAAAATGGTTTGGGTGAATTTTTACTATTATTCTAAAATAAATTATTTTTTCGTGAATTGTAAAAATACACTTTTGAGTTTTCAATATGTTTAATTACAGCATAATGATATAATAATTAAAATATAATTCTGATAAACTTGTATACTATAAAATAAGATATTATGGGTCCAAATAGGCTACTATAATTGTAAAATACCATGGTAATGCACATGGTTTTTCAAAAAATACTAATGAGGTTTCATTTAAATTAATAAAAAATACCTCTCATTTACTACAAATAACCAATCATTACTTCGTTTTTTCTCATTCCAAACTCATAATCCTCTATTCAATGGGATTTTTACCTCACTAGTATTCCTATAAACGTTTCCCCAATCCCCCAAGGTCCCAACCATCATGTCATATGAGTTACTCTACAGGGTAAGAGAACTCTCAGCTCCTCTTTTCCATTCAAGTTCTCTTTTTTGTGGTATATATTTCATGTTTTCATACCATGTTTTTATTTCCATATTATTCTATCTCTAAACTATTTTACTATTCTTTTATGAATGGTTGGCATATTTTCCCTCTCTTTTTAATGTTTTCTAAAACCAAGTTTCACATTCGTTATGCTGCAGAATGTTCATCTCAAAATCTCACACTTTTTCAAGCACTCTTATTATGCTATTATCCTTTAATTTAATTTTTTTTGATAGGATATGTCATTAAATATCCCCATAATTACCATATTATGTAATAATTATGAGATACCATTTTCCAATAATCAAAATATTTTCTGATATTTTATGCAATATTGTTTGGCTGAAGAATTTTTGTAAGGGATTTCTCAATATTAATTTTAGTTTGAGTAATTTTCTTTTCATTTCTTCTTTCCTGGCCTCATTTAAACTAGATGATCCGATAATTATATTACCTTATATATATTAGAATTATTTCTTTTATAATGTAATATTTCATCATCATCTTTCATTTAACCTTATTTTATATAAAAAATGAAAGAATCATCCGAGATGTGTTAATGTATCACATTCCGGACGACATGTTTTCAATTTATATTTACATCTTCAATCATATTCATAAAACCATTTGGTTGGTTGAAAAAGTATATAATATATATATTATAACTTTTTTAAGGGTCTCTATTATTTTTTTATAAATGATATTAATTTATAATTTAAAATGAGTTCATTGTGATCAAAAATCACCAATTTTCTTAAAAATTTATAATTAATGTTTTATATAATGATGAATCTTTACTCCCAATAACCAAAAAAAATTATGTCCATTTAGTCTTCTTTTTTTATCACTAATAACATAAAACATCTATTCTAGAAAAATATTCTCACTCTATATGTTTATTCGTACATGAATACAAGTAAACTGGACATGTATATAATAGAGGGAAACTCTCCCAAACACTAAAATTAAACCAATTATACCCTTCAAGAAGGCCATGAATGAACATAATAATTATATAATAAATAAATTAAATAATAAGAGGTTATGGAAATATTAATTAATGAATTTTATTCTGTTAACCAGGTTACTAAGATCATTTGAAGAACACCAACGAACATATGGTAAGGTGATTCTTCATATCACTTTCATTTATGTGAGATATTCCGCCCGAATGGCCTAAAGACCTTAATTTTTTATTGTTTTTGGATAAACCCTCTTTCAAGTGATGAAATGGAACTCTTACAAGGACCATTATCTTAAATATTACATGACTTGTAGCTGATAAGAAATATATAGACTATACATGGTACTCCACCTCCCAGCTTCTTCATCGTGATATCTAATATCCACCTTCGCATGGTGGTTGGGATAGGCTCCCCTTGCAAGTATAGGCTGGTCCCTATATCAATTCCATACCCTCTATTTCTGAAAAATCTTCTTTGATCTTTCTCTAGTGAATGTGACTCCTCTGAATCCCCATCTAGAGTTTTCTACTTATAGAGTCTTTCTGATCATTTATGCACAATTTTAGGGTGTCTGAAGGCTTTGAGGTGGCTTGAAGGCCCTGGGGTTGTCTGAAAACCATACTAGCCTAAAGGTCTTGGGATACACAAAGGCCTTAGAGGACCTGAGGCCCAAACTGGTAGTCAAAAATCTAAATTGGATTAATAGTTCTGACTGCTACAGTACCAAAGAGTGTCTGCAAAAGTAATGCTACAATAACCATGAAATATGTATCTGCCCAGTTTTAAACTCTGGTCTCTTTGATGCTCTTGTCGAGTCCACAAAAAATGGAATGAGGCTCCTGTGCATGTGAGATATTCTATATTCACTACTATTACTTGTGTACGGTGTATTTATACTGCCCATTTATGTTTCAAATCATGGATCTATTTATTTTCGTTCGATTTATCATTTTATTATATTTAATTTTGTGGCATAAAATTCCATTTATTACAATGTTTAATGTATTTTCTACCTGAACCATCATTTTCAATCAGGTATCATTTATTCTTTGTGAATGTTCCATATTTTTTTACCAATCATTATAATTCTTTCTTTTATGGGGTGTTATATGTATTAAAAGTATCATTCAAAAAAATTTCTCGAAATATAGACTCGGTTCGAGGGAATTTCTCAAATTCATACTAATATTTAAGGCCACTCAATAATATTTTTTATCAACCATTATCTGTATAAAATCACTAATTTTATTTTTAAAATAATATCATATTTCAATACTTTTTTTATAAAAATACTTTTCTAGAATAACACTTCTTTTAAAAATAAAAGAGTATTTATCTTAAAAATTACTTGATGACATTATAAGAGTATCTTTATCTGTTTCAAGAATATTATTGATTCTCATGTATTATTGGGATAACTATTTTATGAAATCATCTATCATTTTAATTTAATTGTTTATTATTAGTTTTATTGTGGAAGTTCTATCGTAAAACCATCCACCAATTTACTCTTAATGGTTACTGTTTATACCTAAAGTTCTGGGAAAGTTATTTACATTTAATATGTTACATTCAATATAATGTATATGTTGTTTACTTTTATACCTATTCATATGAGGAATTAATTGGACTTATAATGTTATTTTTTGGGCCTCTATATCCCCTTGATATATCGGTATTCATCATGTGACAAAGAGATGTGGACATTGCTAAGTCTATGACCATTTTTATATATAGGTTTAGCCAAGTCCTTATTCCTTTTTAGACATCTTGGTCGAGGCCTTAACTCTATGATTTAGAATGTCTGTAATATCCATTTACCTCATTATGAATCTATAAATTCATAGATTATTTGTTTATTAAATTATTATAATACCCATGATTATGTTTTGTTATGGAAATAATTAAAAAAATCATATTATTTCCATAAAATGTTCGAGTTTATTTTTTAAAGTAATGTATTTTTAGTTATTATACAGGAATAATACTTATGTTTATGATATCATCCACTATATTTCTTACCCTTACTAAGAATCTCATCTCACCCCTTTCTTATGTTTTGTTTTTCACAATACAATAAAGGGTTTATTATGAATGACATATAATGATAAAATAGAGTTGTAGATGTTACCAATAAAACTTATATGTAGTATTTTATTTCAATTTGTAATGTTGATTCGATTTATGTATCTAGTTTTAAAACACTACTAAACTACATGGTCCTTCTGTATTTGAATCCTTGTAATAATTGCAATTATTAAAATAATTCACCAGCTCTGCCTTTCTGAGTATGGGGAATTAACGTTGGTACCAACAGAATTTTAGTAGAAAACTTAGAAGCTATATTTCTAAAATGTTGATTAGGGAAAAAACCCATATGATAGTAGATGAGGATAAACATATAAGAACAATCTAAAATTATAAGGCCCTGGCCTTAAACCGTACTTAATCTTGAGTTATTAAATGATTACACATTGAGGATCTTTTTAAGTTTAGAGTTTTATAGAATTAGATCATGAAACTTGCATTACATTCCACATTTAAACAGTGGTTACAAAAAAGAAAGTATTCAATCTTCCCATCAACGGAATCATATTTAAAATAAAACATGGTTTATTTCTTGGATCATCCTTGACACTATCATCACATCATGTACCTTCCCCTTGACCTGTGAAAAACATTTCAAAAACTTGGGATGAGCATAAAAAGCTTAGTAAGGGTTATAAAAATATAGAAAGGATACATGAGTTCATATATACATAATAATGAAATCATACTTTACCCATGAAACATAGGAACATGAACATACCTTATCAAATCATGAATAAATTATAGAAATCATAAGACATAAAGTTAACTTGAGGTATTCATAACATTCTTACGTAGGGAGTAACGCTCTTGGTTACATTTGGAATACCCATCACAGTATATTCCCTAAATATCTTCAGAGAAACCTTAACGTTTCACTCCTTTGTGTTACCTAATGCATTGGAGAGCTATATTGGGCTCACCCGCCCCTAGTTTATCACGGAATCACCCGTCTTCATAATAATTCCCAAGAACCATAACATAATCTTATCGCATAAAACATGCATAAAGGAAACATAACATTTCCACCATTCAATAACCATATATCAATACAAAACATTGATATAAATACATTATGAAAACCATTTTCTATACCAAAATAAAAGAAAAGTAAAACATGGTATTTATTTATCTTTTAAAAAGAATGTATGGCTTGTAGAGGAACCTGAAACTCAAATAATGGTCATGACGGCGAAGAAGTTGTTGTCGCCGCATACGTACGACAAAACATTCCATTTTTTTGTTTAGTAAAATTCTTTGTATAAAAAAATGATTCCTTTGGAATAAATGTAAAATTCAAAGGGGTTTATAAACCATATAATGAAGGTTGTGTATAAAACAAAATATGTCTCAATGAAAGGAGATTGAGAAGAAGTCCCAAACAAAGACAATATCCTTGGATTAAGGATAAATCAATTACACAATTATGTGTGACAAACTAATACACCAAATATAAGTGGATATTAAGTGTAAAACAATCAGATGTTACTCACACATATTCATAGAATGACATATTCCAGGAGTACATGCTTATCCCAAAGAATCAAAATTGGGTTAAGAAGTTCCCTTGCAAAAATTTGACAGCCTAACGGCATTACTTCAAAATTCAGAAAATGAGTTGATGAGAGATAAAAAGGGAATCTCATCACTTGGACATAAAATTTACATCAATAAGGATATAAAAGAACATATCCCAACATAATAGTATGTGAATTAAAAGACATAACAAAAGAAGTCTTTTAAAAAGAGGAGGGTGAAAGGTTCCCTTACCGACATGGGTATCATTCGAAACATACGCCCCTTGAAAGAAGGACAATACATCATTGATGTAAATATCATAATTGAAATAATATTACAAAATGCGTAAAATAATGGTTAGTACATACACCACTCAAAGGAAATTGTGTCAAATGTAGCATAAATCTCACGGGAATAAATGTGAGATGAAAAATACCTTACGAAAACTCGGCAGCCTAACGGTGCCACTTAAAACATCCAAAAATGGATTGATGAAATCAAATAGGGTATCTCATCACATTTCAATAAAATGTACAGCAAGAGAAATATTAAATAACATCCCCCATTATAACAAATAGTAGCTTAAAAGATGTGACCTAAAGGGGAGTACTTAAAGAGAAAGAGAGAGGTTAGATCTCTTACGAAAATTCGGCAGCCTAACGACGCCACTGGAAACATCCAAAATGGATTGATGAGAGAGAATAGGGTCTCCCATCACATGAAAATAAACATTACTGTAAGATTAATATAAATGAACATCCCAATAACAAGAAATATGATCTTTATAAAGAATGACATAAAAGAGTGTACTTAAAAAGAAAGAGTGGAGTAGGATCCCTTACCTCGGCTCCGACTTGACTCGATCGTTCTTTAACATCCTGAATAATAAACATGAGTTAATTTATACATTATTAAGAACCTTTTTCTAGTTCATTATTCCTTTTAGATTACTTATTGTCGTGTTATAAACATTATGTAATCATTTATGTTAATAATGTTTGTTTTGTCGATATTTGGTTCTTAAGTAGAAAGTGGACTTCTTACAATTACATGTTGTTCGTGTAGTCAAATGTTCATTATATCCAGAATTATATTCATGATTTGGATATCATATATATCATATATATCTAGAATATACATGTATTTATAATATTACATAATCATTTAGAGGTAAGAAATGAAATGCACCGTTCATGGAGACGGTAAGCTGTACGTACACATGAACACTACTTTCATTTCTATGTCATATTAATGGAATTAAAACTAAATGAGAGGTATGTATATTTTAATTCCAGAATTATATTCATCATTTATATGTATCATTAATCATATATATCCATTATATACATGTTCTTATAATAGTACATTACATTTGGGGATAAGAAATGAAATGCACCGTTCATGGAGACGGTAAGCCGTATGTACGCATGAACGCTACATTCATTTCTATTTCATATTTTTATGGAATGTAATAATAATGATATAGAGGTATATTATAATTCCAGTATAACATCATATATAATAACTTTAAATCCATCCTTTATACGTCCCACATATGGCATTAACGAATCACATCTCTTTGAGGGGGCTGTAGTCCGCACTTCCTTAAATAAAGATATCGCGTTTACCCATAATGGAAACCATAAAGGTATGCCCAAAATAAAAATTACAGAAGCTTATGGAAAACATAAACATATAATATATCATATATAAATATAGTTTCATCTTAATGTCCACCTTTTAAGGTGTTAAAAGAATGTTGAACAATCATCATTTCGGGAGGCGAAATTCACCATCCACGGAAACAATATGTTCTTTAACCATTAGATGTAGGTGTGTAAAAGTGTAGCTCGAATCCTTGTTATAACCACATCCTAGTATATTGATGATACTGGAGTTTTTACGAAAGAAATGAATAAAAAGAGTTTAGGGGGTTGGAGAAGAAACATAAAACAAAAAGACTCAAGTGAAGACATTACCTTAAAATCGGGTAACTCCCTTTGGTTTGAGCTCAAAGGCTTCCTTGGGAAGACTTATGCCCACATTGAGGCTTCAAGGAGTAAGAGAGGGAAGTGTATAGGCAAAATGGGCAGAGTTTGGCCGAGCCAAAGGCTTTGGGAGTGTGGGTAAGGAGGTAGAGGTGGGGGCCTTTTATAAGAGGAGAGGAGGGTCACTCTTGGAAGGTAAAGAAAAGTCACTTTATTTTAAAATGGTATTCGGATTTAGGAGGTCCCACATTGATGTTCTTCTAGTATAAGGTGATAAGGGTTAAAAATCCACTCATACAATAGGTTTTGGACTTGTGTAGGTCTTATATATTAGATTATCTTTCAATTTTATTTAAATCCTTAAATAATGAGGTCATTGCTGCATCATCATGATGTCATAAATAATTTAATTTATTTAATGTATAAAAATTATAAAAAAAAATACTATATTGTAGGAAATCTATTTATATTTCCAATGAATATTTATAGTCAAGAATCTGATTTGAATAACACCATGTAAAAGTTTTTTTAGTAAAACATTTCATGTTTGTCTCATTTTTAATTTAACTTTAAAAAAATGATATTAATGTCATTTTCCAACCAAAGTGGCTTCATGGGGTCCCAAAGTTGACCCATGGGTTTTCTTGGTTGTCCATGACATACACAATGAGCTTAGGACATGTGTAAAGTACATTTCATTTTATTAAAACAATTTTTTTAGCTTAAACTACACTAATTACCTCTAATCGCGATAAAAAACATAATAAGTTACTATTCACCAAAAAATAATTTTTATCCCATCGAACCACATTTTAATTATTAATGGAAACCATGTATGTCGGATTTTTGAAATTCAAAACACAAAGATGGAAAAATTTCATTTAAACGGAAAAATAAATTTTTTATAAGTACCACTTAGGGGTTTCACTATTCATGAAAAATTGAAGTTTTTCAGAAAAATCCCAAAAATTCACCCTAAGCTATATTTGATATTACGAATTCAAAAATGAAGTCTATTTTACAAAATTAAAAACATATAAGTCACATTAATTATTTTAATAATTAATTCCCGCTGTCAGAGCAAATAGCCTGTTTTTTTGAAACAATAAGTATCAAAAGATTGACACTAATTTAAGTCTGATTTCAAAGTGAAATTAATTCCAACGACCACTATTGGATTTAATGGTTAAAATATATTCTAATTCCACTTTAAAACCAATTCAAAAGATAGTCTAATCATATAAATAAATTAGATTAAAAATAGGTTTTGAATTAAAATACAACATTTTACATTATTCATTAAAAAATGAACATTATCAAAAAGATACCAAAATTTTACACAAAGTAAATTTTGATGTCCCAATTCTTAAGAAGTGTTATATTTGGTCCAAAAGGATATATAAGAGTGAAAAAACTAAATTTAATGACGGTTCTCCATCAAAAGGTGATAAGTGAACCTTTAGTGAAAACTAGGGCATATACGTCTAAAATTGAATTCCATCCATATTTTATGCCTTTATCCTTTATTGGATAAATTTAAAAACATTTCAAAACATATATAATCGTATTTTAGTTATTTCTATCCATTCCCTTCAATACAACGGCTACATGTTAACTACCATTTAAAATAATATTATTTTATTATTAGAGTGCAACGTAAGATTCCCAAGAAACTTGTTGTTGCGTGTTTGGTACACCATCTAGCATAGCGTCCCCTTTAAAGTCATATTAATATTTTATCCACTAATACAGATAAATATGAAAATTTCATATTCTTTATTTACCTGGGGTGTTACATCCTTCCCCCCTTTTGGGAATTGCGTCCTCGCAATTTTTAAAATTGAGCTTGGAAACATCCTTGAAAGTCCCATATCGGAACAACAGTAGGTAAAACAATCACTTTAAAATAAAGGAAGATAAGTACAGAGGTCACACGAGTTAACCCATATGTAGAAAAACATGGACATGTAAGAAAAATCAAAGGGTCGTGTTCTTGAGGGAGAGTGATAGTAAACATGTCTAGGAGAAAGTTAACCATAAGAAAATCACAAACTTGTGATGGGTTAAATGGTATTCGATTCCCCAGTAGGAAAAGTTAATAGACAACATTTTTGTTTTAAGTTACTTTTTATTGAGGAATTTATTCATAAGGAAAAATAATCACTTATCATGTTGACTTTCAACTTTTACTAGATTCCTTAATCAAACTCATATTTTTTTCCAAAAGACGAGTATTTAGGGAGACTTGTTCGCATTAAGAGTACTATAATCAACTTCTAGAGAATCACCTAATCCACCAAGGAGAACTATATGCATCCCATGTCTTTAGGCTTTAACCAAAACCAAAACAGAAAAGGTTAGTACAAGGTCAGATAAACTAGAATAGGATAACCCATTAAAAAGAAAATCTATGCTTAATATCCAAAACTTGTCCAACAAAACCCAAAGTTCAACGAGGACCATCCGATAAAAAAAATTTCCATAAAATTCTTCAACGTAAACCAATCTAAGATTGAAACCTGAATATTTGAAGGATTTATCACATAGTCTTACAGGTTAAATCGTAACATTTATCTCCAAACAACATCATCTACTCCTAAAGTCTCGTATTGATAAGTAATTAACCTAATCACATATCCTCCATGATAGGTTAATCATTTTCATAAATAACCCAAAATCAACTTATTCTTAATTCATAAAATCATATAACTAAAAAGAACCAGTCAAACTAACCAGGGACTTCACGTAGTCTAGTGGTTGGTGATAAATACTAGTCGCACTTTGGTTGTGGGTTTGATTCCCGCAGCATTGTCCGACGCGATGTGTAGTCACATAGTCTGCGTGTAGTCCTTTTTCGAAAATTATATAATTCTTAAAACATTCCCCAAAAAGAGATAAAATCTTAAAAGATGATCATAACATATTTTAACCTCAAGTTTATCTCATGCCTTTTATTTTCCATCATGACATATAATAACCCATAATTAGCTCAAAAGTAAGGATCATATAAACCCAAATGGTTCTTTATAACTATGTACACAAAAGAAAAGATAACTATTCCTTGAATAAAATTTGCCTATATTAAACATCAGGGTTACATATAATATAAAAAGTCTCCCAATGTATCCCCATCATAAAAAGAGACTTAATACTCTTAAGAATTGCACCATAACTCTTGAATCCCTTATATGTTGACATCTTACCCATTCAACATTCTTCATGATCCATTAACCATTCCTTTCCAACTTATTCCGAAATACCTCTTTCCTACAAACAAAATCATGAATCATATCCTAAGATTCCAAAATAGGAAAACAATAGTCATGAAATAATACTTACCTTTTATTGGTCATTGTCAGTTTCTTCATCCTCAATTGGAATGGCATTAGGTATTGGTAAATGAACATTTGTACGCTCTTGGTGATCCCATTCATGAAACTTCTTCATAGGACATGTGTTTTCATAATGACCATGCACACCACATTTAAAACATTCAATTGATCCCTCATAAATAACTTTCCCTTTCCCTGAGTCAACTGGATGCTTCCTTTTTCCATGGCAGGTTCTTTCTTTATGACCTTCATTTCCACATCTATAGCATATTTATGTCCCTTTGAAACATTTTCCTAGGTGTTTCTTTCCACATCTTTGACACATAGGTTTTTGAACACACTTAACTTTATGATTATTACCTGTACTTTCGTAGGGATTTGTTTCTCGCATATATGATGCCTTAGAAAAATCTCCAAGGTTTAGGTGGTCAATCATGACTCCAGGTAGTTGGTTGAGGATAATCATAAGAGTTCTCATTGCAGCTCCCATATAATTCAGTTGCTTGCTCAAAAAACTGTCACAGTTTCCTTCACATCCACTGTAACTTTGGTGCCTGCTAGATCCAGCCATTTACTAAAACGAAAAAGGTCAGTGTGAGTATATCAGAAAACCATCATGTACTAATGAGGAAGGTAAACAATAAGATATACTTACTCATTCAATTTATCTAAAACTAGGACACTTTCTGAAATCATAACCATTATGGTAATGTCACTTATGCTTAAAGAATACCCTAACCTCTAAAGTTATCTATACCGACCTCTGATACCAACTATAAGGCCCCAGCCTTACACCTTACTTAATCTTGAGTTATTACAAGATTACACATTGAGTATCTTTTCAGGTTTAGAGTTTAAGAGAATTAGATCAGGAAACTTGCATTACATTCCACATTTAAAAAAAGTGGTTACATAAAAGACAATATTCATTCTTCCCATCAACGGAATCATATTTAAAATAAAACACGGGTTCTTTCTTGACACATCCTTGACACTATCATCACATCATGTAACTTTCCCTTGACCTGTGAAAAACATTTCAAAAACTTGGGATGAGCATAAAATGATCAGAATGGGTTATAAAAATATGGAAAGGAAACATGAGTTCATATATACATAAGAATGAAATCATACTTTACCCATAAAACGTAGGCACTTTAACATACCATATCATATCATGAATAAGTCAGATAAATCATTAGACATAAAGGTAACATAAGGCATTCATAACATTCTTACGTAGGGAGTAAACCTCTTGGTTACGTTTGGAATACCCATCACAGTATATTCCCTAAATCTCTTCGAAGAAACCTTAATGTTTCACTCCTTCACGTTACCCATGGCATTGGAGATCTATATCGGGCTTGCCCACCCTTAGTTTATCACGGAACCACCCATCTACATAATAATTCCCAAGAACCATAACATAATCTTATCACATAAAACATGCATAAAGGAAACATAACATTTCCACCTTTCAATAAAAATATATCAATACCACACATTGATATAAACACATTATGAAAACCATTTTCAATACCAAAATAAAAGAAAAGTAAAACATGGTATTTATTTTTCTTTTAAAAAGAAGGTATGGCTTGTAGAGGAAGCCGAAACTCAAATAATGGTCACGGTGGCAGAGAAGTTGTTGTCACCGCATACGTATGACAAAACATTCCCTTTTGTCGTTTAGTAAAACGATTTGTATAAAAAAAATATTCCTTTTGAATAAATGTAAAATTCAATGGGGTTTATACACCATATAAAGAAGGTTGTGTATAAAAAAAATATGCCTCAATGAAAGGAGATTGAGATGAAGTCCCATACAAAGATGATATCCTTGGATTAAGGATAAATCAATTACATAATTATTTGTGACAAAGTAATACACAAAATATAAGTAGATATTAAGTGTAAAACAATCAGAGGTTACTAACACATATTCACAGAATGACATATTCAAGGAGTACAAGCTTATCCCAAAGAATCAAAATTGGGTTAAGAAGTTCCCCTTCCAAAATTTGACAGCCTAACGGGATTACTTCAAAATTCAGAAGATGAGTTGATGAGAGATAAAAAGGGAATATCATCACTTGGACATAGAATTTACATTAATAAGGATATAAAAGAACATATCCCAACATAATATTATGTTAATTAAAGGACATAACAAAAGAAGTCTTTTTAAAAGAGGAGGGTGAAAGGTTCCCTTACCGACATGGGTATCTTTCGTAACACACGCCCCGGGAAAGAAGGAAAATACATCATTGATGTAAATACTCATAAATGAAAGAATATTACACAATGAGTAAAATAATGGTCAGTACATACACCACTCAATGGAAATTGTTGAAAATGTAGCATAAATCTCACGGGAATAAAAGTGAGATGAAAAATCCCTTATGAAAACTCGGCATCCTTAGAGCGCCACTTAAAACATCCAAAAATGGATTGATGAGATAAAATAGGGTATCTCATCACATTACAATAAAATGTACAGAAAGAGAAATATGAAATAACATCCCCCATCATAACAAATTGGAGCTTAAAAGAAGTGACATAAAGGGGAGTACTTAAAGAGAAAGAGAGAGGTTAGATCTCTTACGAAAAATCGGCAGCATAACGGCGACACTCGAAACTTCCAAAATGGATTGATGAGAGATGATAGGGTCTCCCATCACATGAACATAAAAATAACAGTAATATTAATATAAAAGAACATCCCAATAACAAGAAAGATGATCTTTAAAAGGAATGACATAAAAGAGTGTACTTAAAAAGAATGAGTGGAGTAGGATCCCTTACCTCAGGTCTGACTAGACTCGATCGTTCTTTAACATCCTGAATAATAAACATGAGTTAATTTAAACTTTATTAAGAACCTTTTTCTAGTTCATTATGTCTTTTAGATAACTTATTGCTGTGTTATAAACATTATGTAATCATTTATGTTAATAATGTTTGTTTTGTCGATATTTGGTTCTTAAGTCGAAAGTGGACTTCTTACAATTACATGTTGTTCGTGTGGTCAAATGTTCATTATATCCAGAATTATATTCATGATTTTTATATATTATATATATCATATATATCCATAATATACATGTATTTATAATATTACATAATCATTTAGATGTAAGAAATGAAATGCACCGTTCATTGAGATGGTAAGCCGTACGTACGCATGAGCACTACTTTCATTTCTATGTCATATCAATGGAATTAAAATTAAATGAGAGGTGTGTATATTTTAATTACAGAATTATATTCATGATTTATATGTATCATTCATCATATATATCCATTATATACATTTACTTATAATAGTACATTACATTTGGGGATAAGAAATGAAATGCACCGTTCATGGAGACGGTAAGCCGTACGTACACATGAACGCTACTTTCATTTCTATTTCATATTTTTATGGAATGTAATAATAATTATATAGAGGTATATTATAATTCCTGTATAACATCATATATAATATCTTTAAATCCATCCTTTATATGTCCCACATATGTCATTAACGAATCACATCACTTTGAGGGGGTTGTAGTCCACACTTCCTTAAATGAAGATATCGCGTTTACCCATAATGGAAACCATAAAGGTATGCCCAAAATGAAAAATACAGAAGCTTAAGGAAAAAACAAAAATATTATATATCATATATAAATATAGTTCCATCTTAATGGCCATCTTTGAAGGTGTTAAAAGAATGTTGAACAATCATCGTTTTGGGAGGTCGAAATTCGCCATCCATGGAAACAATATGTTCTTTAACCATTAGATGTAGGTCTGTGAAAGTGTTGCACGAATCCTTCTTATTAAAACATCCCAGTATATTTATTATACTGGATTTGTTACAAAAGAAATGAATAAAAAGATTTTAGGGGGTTGGAGAAGCAAAATAAAACAAAAGGAGTCAAGTGAAGACATTACCTTAAAATCGGGTAACTCCCTTTGGTTTGAACTCAAAGGCTTCCTTGCGAAGACTTCTGCCCAAATTGAGGCTTCAAGGAGTAAGATAGGGAAGTGGAGAGACAAAATGGGCAGATTTTGCCGAGCCAAAGTCTTTGGGAGTGTGGGTAAGGAGGTAGAGTTGGGGGCCTTTTATAAGAGGAGAGGAGGGGCACTCTTGGAAGGTAATGAAAAGTCACTTTATTTTAAAATGGAAATCGGATTTAGGTGGTCCCACATTGATGTGCTTCGAGGATAAGGTGATAAGTGTTCGAAATCCACTCATACAATAGGTTTTGGACTTGTGTAGGTCTTAGATATTAGATTATCTTTCCATTTTATTTAAATCGTTAAATAATGAGGTCATCGTTGCATCATCATGATGTCATAAATAATTTAATTTATATAATGTATAAAACTTATAAAAAAATTACTATGATGTAGGAAATCTTTTTATCTTTCCAATTATTATTTATAGTCAAAAAACGGATTTGTATAACCCCATATAAAAATTGTTTTAGTAAAATATTTCATGTTTGTCTCATTTTTACTTTAACTTTAAATAAAAAGATATTAATGTCATTTTCCAACCAAAGTGGCTTCATGGGGTCCCCAAGTTGACCCATGGGTTGTCTTGGTCGGCAATGACATATAAAATGAGGTTAGGACATTTGTCAAGTTCATTTCATATTATTAAAACATTATTTTTACCTTAAACTACACTAATTACCTCTAATCGCGATTAAAAACTTAATAAGTTACTATTAACCAAAAATTATTTTTATCCCATTGAACCACATTTTAATTCTTAATGACAACCATGTATGACGGATTTTTAAAATTCAAAACACAAAGATGAAAAAATTTCATTTAAATGGAAAAATCAGTCTTTTATAAGTACCACTTAGTGGTTTCACTATTCATCAAAAATTGATGTTTTTCAGAAAAGTCCCAAAAATTCACCCGAAGCTATATTTGATATTCCGAATTCAAAAATGAAGTCTATTTTAAAAAATTAAAAACATATAAGTCACATTATTTAATTTAATAATTAATTCCCGCTGTCAGAGCAAATAGCATGTTTTTATGAAACAATATGTATCAAAAGATTGACACTAATTTAAGTCTGATTTCAAAGTGAAATTAATTCCAACGACCACTATTGGATTTAATGGTAAAAATATATTCTAATTTCTCTTAAACCGAATTCAAAAGATAATCTAATCATATAAATAAATTAGATTAAAAAGATGTCTTGAATTAAAATACAACATTTTACACTATTCATTAAAAAATGAACTTTATTAGAAAGATACCAAAAATTTACACAAAGTAAAATTTGATGTCTCAATTCTTAAGAAGTGTTTTATTTGGTCCAAAAGGATGTATAAGAGTGAAAAAAAATATATTTAATGACGGTTCTCCATCAAAAGGTGATAAGTGAACCTTTAGTGAAAACTAGGACATATACGCCTAAAATTGAATTCTTTCCGTATTTTATGCTTTTATCCTTTATTGGATAAATGTAAAAACATTTAACAACATATATAATCATATTTTAGATATTTCTATCCATTTTCATCAATACAAAGACTACATGTTAACTACCATTTAAAATAATATTATTTTATTATTAGAGTGCAACGTAAGATTTCCAAGAAACTCGCTCTTGCGTGTTGGGTACGCCATCGAGCATAGCATCCCATTTAAAGTAATATTAATATTTTATTCACAAATACAGATAAATATGAAAATTTCATATTCTTTATTTACCTTGGGTGTTACAAAAATCATGTTAAAGAATAGATTATGTGGATATTTTTAAAAAATATATCCCACATGTGGACTTGGCTCTGAAGCAAATGTACCAAGGAGTGAAAAACTCCGACAAGGAGTCTGAGTTTTGACCTAAGGTATCATGGTACACAACAACGGGCCTCACTACACCCTTAGTTTGACACTCCATAGGGACATTCTTATGATAATTCATATTTCCATTAGAAACCATTATGGAGGAATTGTATGTAACTTTTTTCATCAATTAAACCATTTAATGATTAATAGTTTAGTTATGGATACGGTTTCACATTATGGTAAGTATTTTATTAATTTGGAAATATACATTATGATTAAAAATCTAATCTTGTGTATATCATTGTTTATAAATTCCAACATAGCAGAATAAATTAGAACATAACTAATGAACGTGATGTAAATAGTAAGAAGGATGATATCTCTCATGGTATTAAGACATCATTTCAATAGAAGATTGTCTATCATGTATCCTCATCAAATGAAGAAATAGTATCATGTGTTAACAAGGTATGTATAGAATTTTTTGTGTCCTATGGATTTTATAGGAAGGAAAATAAAAAGAGGATGATAGAGAAAAATATGGATAAAGGCAAGAGAGGAAAGATGTATTTTCACACATTTTTTAATTTTTAAACAATCTCATTTGTATATTCCCAAGTGGAAATGGAGTATGCTTAATGCATGTAGTAAAAGGAAACCATGCCCATAATTATAAGAGAAGGAAGGAATTTTCTTATATTCAATGCTTCAACTGTAAGGATATAAGGAACTAAACAAATAAATATCTCAGGCATCTTGGAAATATAGCTCTGAAAAAGTAAATGGATCAAGGTCAAAATTAGGTTCGTACTACGGTTGAATTAGATTATTTGTTTTATTTTTTTGGATTCAAGGACTATGTTATGATATTCTTGTTATATGAATTATGAGATATAAAAGGATTGTACTGTAGTACTATATCATTAAGGATTTAAGTTCATATGATGAATAGTACAAAAGAAAAGCGATTTAGTGGAATTTTAAACTTTTTAGAAAAAAATATGAATGAGGGAAATAAAAGCATTAATATATATCTTATGATGAGGTAATTATGCATAAATAACTGGTTTGGATAAGTAATAACTACCTTGTATCTAATTATTTACTTGTTGAGAAGTTGTCTATGCTATTATTTATTGCGTTTACAACTCTTTTTGATTTAAGTAATATATCCAATAACATGTATCTTACTTAATGAATACGAAAGAATGCATGTTTTTAATATGGTATTACAATAATTAAAGTTATTACCATATTTCCAGAATTCACGTGATAAATTTATTCACATTTTTGGAATATGAAAATTTAGAGCTATTTCTTGTTGATTAAGGGTCAATGAATATTTTATATTGGAAATTTAGAGACCATCATTCTACTTTGTTGAATCATCGTATTGTGGATTTTTTTAACCATTTATGAACTTGTTCAAGTTGGTGATTGTATGTACTTTTAGATGTAAATTTATTACGTGACTATATGGATTAACATTTTATATGTATTGATGTATTGATAGTTCAATGTGCAATCAAAGGATGAATTAGATAATAGAAACCTTTAGGTATACTCTAATTGAATGGAATAATTCTTCGCCTCAAAGAAAATAGTCCTAAATAAAATTTTGTATTATTATCATATTCATTGATAATATTGATGAATTTTTTTACATTAGTTTATAGATTATTAGTAATAATATTTTATATGAACATGTTCTTTATCATCTTCCATTGGTAATTTATAGTCATATATTTATTCCATTTCTTTGTTTTTAATACAAACTAATATCACAACATTTGAAAGCATAATTTTTGTGGTGACCCTTTCATTTCTCTTAACCTAATTTTAGGAGGATATTTTAGTAAACCTATTTTCGATGTGGGTATCCCGTAATGTAGTTTTCAAGCAGCAAACTTTGACTTTAGATGTTCAGTTTTGAATTCTAAGGATGAAATTATGTTGAGGTGGGAATAATGTAACACCCCATGAATTTAGATATATATTTAATATTTAATGAATAAAACATTAATTCCCTAAAAAACAACAATTTATTATAACCTAATCAATAAAAATAAATTTTGTAATTTTGTAATTTGAATTTCAAAATCCTGACAAACACAGTTGCGTTCAGAATGATATTTAGAGTTAGATAATACAAACATAATTTTTGATGAATAGTAACATACCCATATGAATAACAACAAACCCATATGAGTAGTAATGAATAGTATCCTATATTAAAAAGGCCAAAAAATAAAAACTTCTCCCATGAGTACATAAATACAATTTATACATATTATAAGTCAAAAAATGATCATATTATAAGTATTCAAATATTTATGTCAAAATTTGTTTAATTAACATTTTCTAATTTATTTAGTAATTTAAAATGGAAATTTATTTTCATAAAATGTAATCATAAATGGTTTTTTTCTTATCTTACGGTTATAAGATAATTTAATGGGACCTTTATTAATTTCAATTTTGTGTTATAAAATGAGTTATACATTTAAACTTTTGTAGAATAAATTATCATTTTATTTAAAAATTAAATTAAAATTTTTAGAAATTTATTTTTAAAATAATTATTTAAAATTTTAATTCTACACGTCAAAAAATTTTAGGGCTCAATTTGTGGGATTTTACTAAAATACCTGAATTGTTTGTGAATAGTTAAAAAACAGTTGTGAGTTTTTTGATATGTTTAATGACATCATAATGATGTAATAATTAAAATAAAATGATGTTATAAATTTTTACAGTAAAATAAGATATTATTTTTCCCATGTGGCTAATACCATTGGAAAATATATGGTAAATACCATGGTTTTTCAAAAACCACTAATGAGGTGTCCTTTTAAAATAATAAAATACTCCCTCTAATTTACTATAAATAATCACTCATTCCTTCATTTCATTTCATTAGAAAATAATAATATTAGACTCTATAGTACTTTTACCTCCCTAAGATCCCTCTCATGGTGTCTCCAACTCCCCTAGGTCCCATCCTTCATGTCTTAGGAGTTACACTAGAAGGTTAGAGAATTTTCAACTTCTTTTTCCATTCATGTTTTCTTTTATGTGGTATGTATTTCATGTTTTCATACCATATTTTTATTTACATATTATTCTATTCTTGTACTGTTATATGAGTCTTTTATGAATGGTTTACCCCTTTCGCCTCTATTTTTAATGTTTTCCAAAACCATGTTGCATAGTCATTATGCTGTAGAATTTTCATCACAAAATATCTCTCTTTTTCAATCACTCTTATTATGTTATTATCTTTTAATTTAAATTATTTTTTGTTGGAATATAGAATTAAATATCCCCCATGATTCCCATATTATGTACTAATGATGATATAACCTTTTTATCACTTCAAAAAATTATGAAATTTTAAGCGACACTGTTAGGTTGCCGAATTTTCGTAAGGGATGTGTCAACTTTTATTTCATTTTGAGTTCCTTATTGTCTTTTTTATTTCTTAACCTCCTTTAATACACGTGTTATGAAAAATCTAGTAATGTAAATGTAATGTAATTATTTATTGATAATGGAATAATTCATCGTCATCTCTCGTTTCCCCTTCTTTTATACTAGAAATGAAAACACCATCTGAGATGTGTTAATTTATCACATTCAAGGATGATAGGTTTCCAATTTATATTACCATCTTCAATTATAGTTATGAAACTATTTTGATTCTTGAACCAGACTATAATATGTGTATTATATCTTATTTAATGTTCTGGAATCTTTTTTTACACATCATATGAATTTATAAATTTATATGAATTCATTGTGATCATAAACATCCAATTAACCCAAATAATTATTATTAAAGATTAATATAAGGATTCAACTTCACTCCCAATAACCCAATAAAAATTATGACCATTTCATATTCTATTGGATCCCAAATAAAATAAAAATTTTATTCTAGAAAATTATTCTCATTCAATATGTTTATCCATACATGAATATAAGTAAATAGATCATGAATACCATAGAAGAAAACAATACCAAAAAATAAAATTAAAACACTTAAAACCTTAAAGAAGTCCATGAAGGAAATTAATAAGTCTATAATAAATAAATTACATAAATAATTGATTATTAATATATTAATTAATTAATTTAATTTTTTCATCTAGGATACTAATATCAAGTGAATAACAGCAACAGAAATAAGGTAAGGTGTTTATTCATCTCACATCCATTTTCTGGAGATATTCCTTATTCACTAATATTACATGAGTATGGTGTATGTATAATTCCAATTGATGTGTCATATCATGAATTTATTTATTTTATTTAATTTTTCATTTTATGATTATTAATATTTGGGCATATGAATCAATTGATTATGAAGTTGTCCATATTTTCTACTCATACCTCCATTTTCAATCTGGTTTCTCTTATTCTCTATTCACCTCCATGAAATTCTTTTTTATCCATAGGAACTCCTCATAAATTCTGTGTGAATGTTCTATATAATTATACCAATCAAAATCGTATTTATTTTATGGCGAGTTATATGTTATAAAAGGATCATTCAAAAAATCATCCTCAAATACAAGCCTGATTCAAGGGAATTATCTGAAATTCTTACCTATTTTCAAGAGCACTCTATAATCTATATTTATCAACCTTTATCTTTATAAAATATCTCGTTTTTTTATGAAAATAATATCTTACATAGACTCTGGTATTAGACAATGAATATTCCAAAAGAACTGTTATATTCAATAAAAGAGTATATATCTCAAAAATTACTCGATTATTTTATAAGAGTATCTTCATCTTTTTCAAGAATATTGTAGATTCTAATGTATTATTAGAATTAATATTTTTTGATATCCTATACAATATTAAATTTAATTTCTTATGATTAGTTTGATTATGTATTTTCTATCTTAAATCCATTCACCAATTTACTCAGAATGGTTAATGTTTATGCTTAATGTTTCGGGAAATTTAGTCACATTTCATATATTAGATTCAATATGAATGTATATGTTTTTTAGGTTTATATACAATCATATATAGAATTAATTAGACTTATTATATGATGTTTTGGTCCCTCTATATCCCCTTGATGAATCGGTAGGCCTCATGAGACAAATATACATGGACATGGTCGATGCCTTGCCCGTATTGTGATACAGTTTCTACTGAGGCCTTAATCATTTTTAGACTTCTTGGCTGTGGCCTTGATAGAATGTTTTAGAATGTATGGATTATGAATTTCCCTTATTATGAACAAATAAAATCATAGTTCATGTGGTTATTTGACATGTATAATACCCTTGATTTAGTTTTGTTATGTCATAATTTCACAACCCAAATTCTTTTCATAATGTGTTCATGTTTATTTTTTAAAGGAATGTGTTTTTAGTTATTCAACATTCCCATTCCTTATGTTTATGATATATTACACTATATTTCATACCCTTAATGATCATCCTAGCTCACAACATTCTTATATTTAATTTTTTTGTACATGGAGAGTTTTATTATGAATGAACTGCACGAATAAACATAGATTTGGGGATGTTCTCAATAATAAATTTATGTTGTGTTTATTTTTATGTTGTAATGTTGAACCAATGTATGTATCTAGTTTTCCAACACTACTAATATACATGTTTTTACAGTATCTGATTCTTTGTAATCCTGCCAATGTTTTAAAAAAAATGCACTGGCTCTAGGCTTCTGTGCATAGGGTGTTAAACTTATTCTTTTAACATTGTAAAGTTTCCCCTAATTTACTTTTTTCCCTTGGTAATTAATTTGTTTCCTTATTAGTAAATTTCATTGAAAAAAAATTAATATTTGTAATTATATCTAATTTGATCCTTCAAATTTAAATGTATAAAATAATTTTTTTAAAAATATATATAAGTCCATAATAAATTTTAAAATAAACATACTTATTCATATACAAACTGATTTTAGAAATATAATCATTTTAAGATTTATATTTATATATAAGATAAATTTTTATTTGATGATAATAATACCTAAAATAAATTGATTTATTATAATAATTAAAACATAATAAGATTTCAAGTAATTAAAAAAACCATGTCTCCCTTGAAAATACGCAATTTAAAGAAAAGATCAAAAACATTATTTAATAAATTAATGATAAATTAGTTTTAAAAGTGTTGGACATAGAATTTATATGTTCCAAGAGTATTATTAAATTTATATTATTATTCCCAACATTTATAATTTATAAAATAAATGGTCCTTTAAACATTAAGGACATTATTATGGAATGATAGACTCGTAAAATTTATGGGTTTTTTAAAAACCATATTTTCAACGAAAAGGTGAAAAAATCATAAAAATGCTAAAAACATACTAATATAACATTGATATGATGAATTAAGAAATTAAATTAATTTTGTGTTGAGTCAATAAGGTTAGGTTTTGAATTATTAATTCCTTATAATTTTATGCTTTCAAAATCACAAACACCTTTTCTTAAGTTCCAAATTTTTCATTTCGTTATACATACATAATTCTCACTACATTTACATACAGTATTTTCATTACGTTTACTAATAGAATTCTCATTAAGTTTACTTATAAAAATCTCATTCTGTTATACTTAAATAATATTCATTTTCTTATACTTATAGATTTTTCATTATGTTTAGATATATATTTGTCGTTACATTTACTTACATATTTTTCATTATGTTACAAATGTCAGACAATATTTTTATAATACTGATACTAGTACAAATACCATGATGTTTTTATGATACTGATACTGATATAAATTTAATAAAGATTTTATTATACCGATACCGATACAAATGTCATACAATTTTCATGATACTGATTCTATTACAAATGTCATACCTATTTTTGGGTATCGGTACCCAAAGATATTGATACCATTTTCTCAATCCGATTTTCATTATCTTAAGAATTTTTTTCTGGATAATGTTAGAATTAATTAATGTATCATTCCAATATTATTGGATTCCATGTTTTCTTATACATAACATTTATATTAAACATAAAATCATTTATTATACATGAAATGATGTTATACAATCTGTAACAAACTAATCATTGTTTGTTTGAAACGTGTCAAGGTCCCTCTAAAATTTATGGAAAATATGACCGTTGGAGTGGAGCCCACTGTAGAGAAGTATTTCCTATAAATATGAGTTCATTTGAATAAGACAAGTGTAATGAAAAATGTGGATCCACTTCATTGATTAATAGTGAATAGAAAATTGATCAAAGATTTGAAGTGGTTTTTAGTGAGAGATAGAGAGGATCTTATAACACACAGTGCTTCATGCGGATGTTGTGAACATCTTGTTTGGGCGTGAACAACTTGTTCAAACTTTTTTTGTATAGATTCTGATCATGATGATCATGGCCTTCTGGATTTGGAAGATGGAGGTTCTGATTTCCTATAAAATCGACGGATTTCAGGGATAACAAGACAGATACAGATCTTCGGATTGAGGGCTTACTTGGGTTTTAATAATATATTATATCATGAATGTATAAATCAACTAAAATTTATCCATGTTTTTTGGATAACCTTCTCTTTTTGTTAAAGGAATCATATTTTTACACGATTTTTATTTCATGTTTTTTTATTCTAATGTTATTTTAACTTTATTAATGTTAGAATGTATAAAATTCTTATACATTCTAATTCTGTTACTCTAATTATATTAAGGATTCAATCAAATTTAAGGTAGAATCTTTCCGTTAAGAAAAACTATTGTATATTTTTATCATAAGGTTATAATGTTTAATAAAAGGATTCTTTAAGAGGGTTTGTGAATTTTGTTTAACTTTGTTAAAATAAGTTTTATTAATGTTCAAAGTTATCATTATGAAATAAGTTTCTTTAAGGTTAAGAAACTTTCTATAGGAAAGTCATATACCAGACATGAGCCTCATCCCAGTTGGTGAGGTATCCTTAAGTTCATCCACAAGACACAGATTCAAAATCAGGTAGAGAAATGTTTTTGGGCATTGTAGTAGCACTATAGCAGCACTATAGCAGTATTGTACACTGTGCGGGTGCTTTAATAGAACTATACACCGTACAGGTACAGTAGCCGAACTGTACACAATGCAGGGATTATAGCAGGAATTGAAGTAGTTATTATAGTAGGTAATGTTCAGTACTATAGCAGCTAGAACTATTCACCATGGGCCACTGGTTTGGGTTTGGAGCCATTAAGGCTTTCGGGCCACCAAGGCCTTCGGGTCAGTAGGTCTTTCGGGTCACCTTTAAGGCTTTCGAACCACCTCAAGGCCTTTGGGCCACACGCAGTTTCCCCAGAAACAATACAAAAAAATGAGCAGCCCAAAAAGAGGATTTATAGTAGGAGCACTCACCAATAGTAGAGCCAAATGGATTTATTAGTTCAGATGGTATGGCTATGCCATCGAGACCAGCCTATGGATGCATGGAAAAGCCAAGATAGATGTCCAGGAGAAGGTGGATAGCTACTATCATGATGCAGATGCTGTGGAGGGGCAGTTTCTTCAAGATAGTCTGGTTGAATTCCCCAAGACCTTTTGGTCATGTAATCTCCTAAGCCTACAGTACATGTAATCTCTAAGCCTATAGGACTTTTAAAGGGTTCCCCATCTTACCTTGAAAGGGGTGTTATCAAAAATCAATAAAAATGAAGGCTGTCGAGCCATTCAAACTATGAAATTCCTATACAAACTTTAAAGGATCCCAGAGAATTTTTAAATTTTACAATTCAACACCTATTGTATTTGAGCATCTCATTATACATATTTCATACTATATTTTTGTAAATATATTTTATATAATTTAATATATAAATAATGTATTAAATGGATATATAGAATGCAAATTGAGTGATAGTTCAGGACATGATGTTTATATACAATAGTTTGGTATCTTGTATTTCATTCCCCCAAAATAATTTTATCCACAAAATTGGGGTTTATATATGAAATTAAAGAAAACTGATATCCTTTCATCTTAAAATATTCAATCTCCTGGGATCCCTTGGCTTGTTTTTTAATTTATTTAATGTACCCTCACCAATCTAGTTTTCTAATTCTACATTACTTTCTCTATATTTTCCAGAATTTGGAAATGCTCCTCCTTATATGATAAGTCAGGATCCAACTCTATACCCTCATATGTTAATATATAAATATAATCATGAATTTATTTTATCAATATTGAAACATGGGAGAAATCATTTCATTTATAATTATTCTTCACCATAGTTAGCAGATGAGCTATAACTCAATATCTATCTATAATTTCAAAAGGCCCAATATACCTAGATATTTACTTCCCCTTCTACCAAATATTGAAACATAAATTCTAGTTGAAACCCTCAAGAATACATAATACCCCTATCAAAATTTAAATTCATTCCTCTTATTTTTCTGAATAGATTTTTTTGTCTTAATTTGGGTTTCATTAATTGGATCATCAAATATTTTATTCTTTAAAAGTCATCACCTATACAATCCCTGATCTAGAAAACATTCTTCCTCCAACTTCTTCTATATAAGATTAATCAGGATACCTCTTCTCACAAAATTATTTGTATGGTTATATCTAGGTAAGTTGATGAGAGATATTATTATATTAAAATTATCCTAATTTTGGATACTAAACACACATGCCATGTAATTCAATAAAACATGACTTTAGCATGACATCCAATGTCTTGATAGTCTTTTCAAACATCCTATAAATCATGGGGTGACATGTGGTGGTTAAAAGTATATTATTTTGGAGATACTTTTGACATCTATCTCAAAATACTTATATGAACCAAGGGTTACAATCTAATAAATTTGATAAAGGCTCCCCATAAATCATTATTACATAATTGATATTGAGTTGTGCATGAAACATAAGAGATATATATTTATTTATCACTATGAAATAGGATAACATATGAAGATGATCAAGGATGAAACACATATCCTATTTCTTCTTTGTAATCTTTATAATCTAGTTAGAGGTCAATTGTAATATTGTCCCACATCTATATATATATAGGAAGAGGTCTCTTGACCCCCGTATGATGTTCCCTTTCAGTAATTACTATATGAATATTAATAATATGGATACATAGTATACAATTATTTTCTATGTACCACCCCAGTAGAAATTATCTCCTAAATATTTATTCATTTTTATACTACTAGGATGTTGATTGAAATTTGAGAAATCCAATTCATCTGGAAATTCCCTCTTCAATTATTGTATGAATGGACCAAATAACCTTGTCCCAAACAGAAATAAAATCTCATTATATATTATTTTTTCAATTTACTATCATTTATTTACTTAATAATCCTTTTTGGGTTCCTATTATCCTTTTGGGACTTCTCTATATTTTCTATTGAGGATGTTTTATCAATTTATTTCAAATGAATAGAGGAACCCCTTTTATGAAAATAACTCTTTCTATCTTTATCACATATATATATATAGGATCCTTGTTAATCCTCATCAAGATAGGAACTCTATTATCCATCATAATCAATGCATCATCCACTATATTATACTTCATTGGGAGGTAGTGTAATGAGAAACTTCATCCCTTCAATAGTTACAAGCATCATCTTTAGCTAACATTTATATCCTTATATGAGATGATATACACTAAACTCTTTTGGATTATATAAATATATCACATTATTCACCATAGAGGGAGTGCCTTCATATTTTTAAATAAATGAAAATGGAATCTAGCTTATGGTTTTGATTTCTATTGTTTTATTCCATGATTTTTAATTTCCATTATTCCTAAGTAATCACCCTCTCATTCTATATAAGAATGTAACTATGTGATTTATTTGATACATCACTATAAATTTTAAATCCTTCCATACAGGATGGTATATTTTATAACAGTTCATTAATAAATCTAATATTTATCTATACAAAATATTCTTTATATTCCCTTGACCATGTCAATATAACCCAATTACATGTTAACAAAGATAATAGGTTGGAAAACATGGTTGAATATTTGATGAACCCCTTATAATAACCTACTAAAACCCTGAAAATTTGTATCTCAGTTATGATGTAATGTATATGAAATTATTTTACTAACTTTTTATTTCAATGTTCTATAGGTACATTATCCTTATTGAAAATATGACCATGAAAATAAAAAAAATTAATCTAATATTAATAGTTACTATATTTTCCATGTAATTCCTTTTCTCTGAGGGCCTATTGAATTATTTATATATAACACGCATGCTCTTTAAAAACCTAGATTATATATCAATATATAATTAAGGAAAGGAAATTAAATTTTATCAATGTACACTATGAAAATTATATTCATTATATCCATAAATACAGATGATACATTAATAAATACTAAATTCATTACCAAAAAATCACAATTCCAGTACCTTGATTGAAATGTTCTCATTGTTATATTATCCATCCTCACCCTTAGATGATGATAAATAGACTGAATATAATTGTTTAAAATCCATTGGGGTCCTTTAATTTGAATAAATAAGTCATGAATATGTGATAAATGATACTTATTATTTATAGTAATGGTATTAATCTCTTTATAATCAATGTAAAGTCTCATAAAACCATCCTATATAATCATGAAAAAAGGGTCTCCAATATTTAAAACCTATGATATATAAATCACTTATCACAAAAATATTTTATATATTAATTTAACATCGTTGTCTCCAATTTTATTATTATATAAGGATTTTTAGATATAGTACTTGCACCCAGAATGATTTCAATGGTGAAATAAACATCACAATTCGGTCGATGATAATGTTATTTATCATGGAGAACCTCTATGAGTTTATATACCATGGTTAAATCCTATATTTATAGTATATAATACTTATCCATTGATCACTCTTGATCTTATTCTAATCTAATAATTTCATTATGGAGTGATATTGGGGGAGGATCTAGACATGATTTAAATGATAAATTTCTCCTCTAAAAAAATGGATCACACCAGAACTTTGTGTTTCATTATATCCTTCTTATGTAATTATTTTCATTATACTTTGAAATCCAATTCATACGAAGGATGAAATCAAATATCATTGTATGTATAAAAACCTAGTTTTAAAGAAATCCAATATATCATAATTAGATCATCAAAATACATCATTCAAGTAATAAGATTTCAAATTAGTGACTTAATTAATTACTCACTTAATAGGGTGATAGGGAATTATTTTAGGTTTTAGAAAACATGAATAAAATAAGTTTTTTTGAATATCTTGAACAAAAAAATAATAGCTACCTTGAGGTTGCGATTTATGTACCAACTTCTACATCATTATAAACATGGAATTCAGTGATGTAAATTTTATAATATTGTCGCACCCCCCCCCTTTGCATTTATATGTAAATCCTTTTTGTGTTTAGATAATTAGTTTATATATTGTCACTTATACCTATATATAAATCATTAAACATCAACAACTTCTTCCATGACCATGAATTTCCAAGCATGATGACATTTTCTTCAAATTCGATGAAAACTATTATTACCCACAAGAAATCCTAAGGGTGTTTCATCCCAAAGTTATAACATGTGGGTAATACAATACAATATTTATTTTAATTTTCCCCTTTATTCTTCCAGTGATTTGTATCCAATATATTATTCTCTAGATCTCCCATGATTACACACTTCAAAGATAAATCCATTACTACTTTAATTGTGCTTTGGAATATATGATCATATGATGAAAAGGTATGAGATACAAAAATATTAAAAACCATATCATTAACCTATCATTAAAATTATTTATCTTCATTTTTGGTCTATGTACATATTGTTCAATAAAAATGCCTGACCTTCTAAAGTGATCCTCAAAATAAGAAAAAATTTCACCTTTTTTTAATATTGTAAAATTTCTTTTCCATTTCTTCCATTTTCTCATGTGGAAATAATTATGACTAAAATACATCATTAAAAGTTCTACATTCCATTTTTTTTATCCCATCCTCCTCTTTAGTGTCTTGATTTAGTGACAACTATTGGTCCACATCATCATTCTAGAGATAGACCATCATGATTAATTTCTCATTTTAACTACTTCTTAAAATTAGAATTATGTTCCCCATAGTGGTTGTTTTCACAAGACGTGATCCAAAATGGTTACACCATGTTTTGGATCAGTAGGTTGATCTATATGGGTGAGATTACTATTCATAACCTGGTTCAACTTCCCTAAAATGGTTGTGAACAAATTTCCTTCAACTCGGGCTTTATTAAATTGTATTGGGAGAATATCATTATATTTTCTATGGGTATTGATACAGTTATCATTATTCTTTTGAGTACCCATATTTATATAATGGAATACAAATAATTATCTCATTATATTAATTTATAAATTTTAATTCATATTAATCATTTTTGAGTCATCCCTAAAAATAATGATAGTTTATCGTAGTACCTATGTTATCTAAGTAGTATCCTATAAATCTAATGACCAGGGTTCATACTATATATACCCAGATCCCAAATGAAATATCTGGTAAATTAAAAAACCACATTCTATAGTTATATTAAATTAAAATTAAAAAACACACGAACTCCAGCAGGATCCTATAGATTTTTATATTTTGAATACAATATAAATATGCACATTAAATTTGAAAACATAATATATAAAACAAAAACATTGTGAGGGAATAACAATACCTTTCATTTATCCTAGAAAATTAAACATAATTCTCCTCAGTAAAGAGTATCATATAACAAAATCTATAAAATCATAAACAAGGAATATGTGATACAGATAGAATAAATGAAATATATGAATCCATAATCAACTGAAACTAATGGAATTATAAATAAATTAAAATAGGTGAAAACATTGAAAAAAAATAAATAATTGACCTCATACTGATATAATGCATGACATTGGACATCAAAACATGTTCTCAAGGCCTTATACCAAGATAATACAATTTTATAAGAATATGGATAGACCAAAACCCAACCTGTTTTATATCATATGCATGTTGATGCATCAAGGTGTTATATAATTATAGACGCCACCTATGACTTGATTAAGTCCAATGGGTTAAAAATTGGGTTTAAAAATTCTTTCCATAACATTTCCTAAGGAACATCTTAATGAATTAAAATTTATTTATCTGTATAATGAGAAACAGAAATATAAAATTAATTCCTTTTCAATAAAATTATTTTCATGTCTTAGAGAACATTCCTTTATCAACACAGATGTTATTGGGTATTTTCAAAGTAATAGAATGTACCCACATAAAATAAATATAGTGTTGAAGGTAATTTTAGTTTGATGGGTAATCCATAGTAGATAGTAGGTGGGGTTGAACAGTTTTCATTAGTAAGAAACCGAGGAAATGGAAGAGAAAGTCCTTTATTAGGTTTAATAATGTGCATATGAATATTCCAAATCATATCCTTGAGAATTGTCTCTACATGTGTTCATTCTAAGGCCCACTCATATTGTATTAAGGTAATGGATGAGTCAATTCTCAATAAAACCATTTTTGGGATTACCCCTTGGGGCATATTTTCCAAAACTGTATCAACATTCTAGTATTCAAAAAGGGATGTATTTTCTAGGAAACTATACACACTTTTCCTTCCACTAATCATAGGTTGGAGTTTCTACCTTTGAAATATATAAATATTACAATAATTTTTGAAACTCCTAATTCAAAATAATATGATTGAGTTATAATAATATATTCTTTTGAAACCCATAAATTTAATGACTAATATAAAAAAATTAATCTTTAAAAATTTATTCACTACACAAAATGAATTAGATATAAGATATATCACGAGTCAAAAAAATGAAAATTGAGACTGAAAACCCCCATGATTGAATTTAGTAGAAATTAAATAAAATTGACATGAAATATAGTGCTTCAAATTTATATTAAAATAATGTGTATAAATTATTTTACTGCCCTAATGAGTAAAATAAGTATATACACCATCTATAAATTAAATTATTTGTATAACACAGAACCTGTCTCAAAGAGAAGAATTTGAGAGTGAATACCAATACCTGTTATTGTGAAATCAAAAAACATACATTAAAATCTTAAATAATAATCATATATATCATATTAAATTAATTTAAATCCTTTATCATATACATTTTAACTTATATTCTTCCAAAATAGTCATTCTTGATATTAATCTTCCTTTGTTCAAATTGGGGGTTTATTGTTTTGATAATTTGTACATAATTCAAAAGAGTGGTTTTTGTATTCATTATTATTCAAAAGTTCATTATTAATCCTTCATTAATTTTATTTAGGTTTTATTTATAATTATTTATTATTTTTCATATTTCGTTTGTCGGTTTTTTAGTCTTTATTGATAAAGATGAAATCGATGACAAGCATGTTTTATTTATTATTATCTATCAGAGGGTGTTTTCTTAATTGATGATTTAAATATATATATATATGTCACGACCCCCTCCCACCAATGATGCCCCTCCTGAGCTAGTAATGGAGAAAAGGAGATAATGACCCCCGAGTCCCCCCTCTAGTAGGCCCCGGGATGACGACTAGCACCAAGGGTTTGAGTTTTCACAAATATGGGAAGCATTAACCTTTTTATTATTTAGGATCGGGAAATAGGACAAGCCAACCACCAAAAAAAGAAAATAACAGGTGTATATAAATAAACCCAAACCAAGCCCACATGCATGTTTAAAAAATTTTATAACAAGGTACAAGTACAAGGAAGCTCAAAAGTACAGTACCAAAAGAAAAAAATAGAACAACAACTGCAATAACTCCAACTGCCTGACTAGTAGGGTCCCGCACGACCCTGGTAGTCCTCCTGGAAACATGAAAGTAAATGTAGGGTGACCATACAAGTATACTCAGTAGGGAAACCTAATGCTCTCGTGCACAAGTGGGGAGACATCCTAATGTCTTTTGTGAACAACAGAAAAAACCTTACAAGGAAAACTATTCACCCAATCTCACCAGCCACACTCACCAAAACACAATCACAGCAGGTAGTAGTAGTATAAGAACAAGAGCATTGGAAACCCCGCACCATTTCCCATTAGTTAGCTGAACATCCTGATGTTGTCACACTCTCCCCGCCCACACACACCTGGGCCTCACAACCACGTATCCCGCCCGCACACACCTCGGCCTCACAACCACACATCCCGCCCGCACACACCTCGGCCTCACAACCACACATCCCGCCCGCACACACCTAGGCCTCAACACCACGTATCCCACCTGCACACACGTGGGCCTCACAACCACAACCACATCCCCACCTGAAGACACCTGGGCCTCATCCGGAAGATTCTTGGGAACAGTAATAGTAACAGAACTCTCGCCCAAAGACACCTGGTCCTGAAATCGAAACCTACCTGAAGAGTCTTAGGTGTAAGGTGGCCTCAAGCCATTATCTCCTATAAGCCTGCCCGAAGAGTCTTGGGCCTAATCACCCCAATTGAAACCTACCTGAAGAGTCTTGGGTGAAGGTTCGCCTCAAGCCATCACAGCCGCGGTGATAAGGAGCAGGAAGGAGCTAGTAACTATGGGAAAACACCATCTCCCATGAAATTGGAGTGTTCGGCACTAAGTGCTCAACATGTTCGCGGTCTGATAAAACACAAAAGATACAGATATATATATATATATACATATATAGCAACCAGTCAGCCCAACCTATGGATTCTAAAAAGAGAAACTGAGCACGTGCCTCGACACTGCTACCACGAAGAATGCATACAAAAAACAACACCAAGCCCATTAACGTTTTCAAGATTTAGCAGAATTAGTTTATTTAGTTCCTTAACTACTGGGAAACTATCCAAAACCAACCAGAATGATCGTTCATAAGCATATCCCTGCCATCCACAAAGCATGTTACGAAAACACATCAACACGACAATTCCCTTCTTATTAACCAACCAACCCATTGATTATTATTTATGTTTCATTACCAATCCCCACCATTCATTAACTGTTCCTATATTATTTATTATTCACAACCCATAGTTTGTTCACATTCAATCTCATCCCTGCAGCCCCGCTGCCAACCACCATTAAACATTCACACCTTCCCACAACCAAGAAAACTGCAGCCCCGCTGCTCACCCATTTCACAACAACCCACAAAACACCCCCATCACATGCCATGTAACCAAGACAACACCCACATGTTCATTATTCCATTTTGGATCAACTTGGGTGATCATACAAGGGTTCCGGATTTTCATTTAAACAGCCAACATTACATGATTAACCAATTTCCACATTCCATGAAGTTTCCATTTACAAAAACAGTCTAGAAGATAGGGCAACATTTAATTGTGAAAGAAAAGGCCCCCAACAATCGTTATTTTCAGTAGACATAAGACTATTCATTTAACAACATAATATCACAGGATATAATGTAACAGCAATCACAATCTTCCCAACCCCGTTATATAAGCTAGTTATAATCCTTGTTAAACCGGTTCAAAAGTGTTTCATGTAAAAAAGGGAACACCCACCCCGCATGATGAACAAATTAGAGAGATGAAGTTAATATCCCTACCTCAATAGGTTCTAGATCACAACGCTCCTCCAGATCAACTATAGAAGACATTCGTCAGTGTCCCAGAAAAAACTCCTTGGGAGGAAAGGATGCCCCAATGGAAAGAAAACAGATCTATGCTCGGAATTTCCGCCTGGTCGTTAGGATCCCGTGGCCGCTGACGGATCGTAAATCGGAGCTTGGACCAAAAAGTTATGGAAGAAAGAGCCTTCGAGTCTCTTGAGAGAGCTCTGCTCAGAAGAGAGGGGAGGAGAGGTGTGAGCTGAAAGGGGGATGGGACCCCTCCTTTTATAGTTTTGAAAAGAAAAAGTACACGGCGTGTACATATGGTACACGACGTGTACTCTTCCATTTTCACACAATCTCCATGTGGACTCCAACACGGCTCCACAGTCGTTGACTGGTCAACACACGGTTTGAAGATAAAACATACGCGGGGAAGGACTACACGTCGTGTAGAGTGGACACGTGGCGTGTACTCATTTATTGCACAGAGCAGGGAAATGGCCTTCACACGACACACGACTGATGATTGGTTAACACACGGTGACACGCACACGGGGAAGGACTACACGGCGTGTACCCATTTTCTCCACATGGAAAAGACACGACCATCCACACGGGGTATACCCAGAAATGGGGTACACGCCGTGTACTAAAACTACACGGCGTGTAGTTTCAAAAATTATGGAAAGTGTGGGAAAAGTCCATTTTACCCTCCAGAACACTTGTAGTCTTACTTTTGACAAAGGAATGGGCCGGAGAGGTCTGGGACATTACATCAGATACCTCTTAAAACATTATCGTCCCTGAGAATTCAAAAACCATCCCAGGGGAACCCAACAGGATACCTCTTAGGGTCCTCTTTATAATAGGAACCTAACCAAAAATCCTAATTATAGGTGTTTGGAATTCCTTCTCGTATGTCGAGAAATTATCTGCTTTAGGCGGCACTGACTCTCCTGCACGGTTTCAATCGCATCTGCATTAATGTGTCTTGATTAAGGGTTAGGTTTTCTCCCTTTCCACACATCCGGACATGTTACAAATTACCAGGGAACAAGGAAACAAATGGTCTCAAAACTGACAAGCCAGGCATTCCATATATCAAAGGTACAGAGTACAACAGCAACAAAAAGATTAGAAGAACAAGGGAAAACACAAGTCAAAACAACTTCGGGTACTGAGCATGCATCTGGGTCTCCCGATCCCAAATGCTCTCCTTGAGGCCTACATGCCTCCACAACACATGAACCAAGGGATGGTTCGTCCACGGAGTACCTTCTCTTTACAATCCTCGATTCTGACTGGTCGTTCCTCGAAGGTCGCGTCATCTCCCATATCTAACTCTCCCCAGCCGATAACGTGAGAGTCATCGTGTAAGTATTGACGAAGTTGGGAGACGTGGAAGACGTCATGATCTTTATCCAACTGAAGTGGCAGGCCCAACTGATATTCCACCTCACTGACTCACCTCAGCTCCTTAAAAGGTCCGATGAACATAGGTGAGAGCTTTCTCCCCTTCCCGAACCTCTACTTCCCCCCGTCGAGGGGAAACCTTCAAGATCACATGGTCTCCCACCTCTAACTCCAAGGGCCTCCTTCGATGATCAGCATAAGTCTTCTGTCGGTCCTGAGCTGCCTTCAACCTCTCACGTACAAGCTGGACTTTCTCTGTGGTTCTATTCACTACCTCTGGCCCAAGAGCACCTGTCTCACCAACCTCTGCCCAGCAAATGGGTGAACGACATGGCCTTCCATACAAATCCTAAAATGGTTTCATGCTAATAGTAGAGTAGAAGCTGTTGTTGTAGGAAAACTCTACTAAAGGCAAGTGTCGTACCCATGATCCTCTGAAATCCGGAACGCATGCTCGTAGCGTGTCCTCTAACATCTGGAAAGTCCGCTCTATCTGCCCATCGGTCTGGGGGTGGAAAGCAGTGCTATGGCATAGCTGGGTGCCAAAAGCATGCGGTAACTCCCTCCAGACTCGTGAGGTAAACCAAGTATCCCGGTCTGAGATGATAGTCCTAGGAAATCCATGCAAATGCACCACCTCGTCTACATACCTGTCAGCTAAGGTACTCACCGGGCCCGACTCCTTGATTGCTAAGAAGTGAACTGATTTCGTCAGACGATCCACCACTACCCTGATAGAATCATAACCACCATGAGCTCTGGGTAGTCTTATGACGAAGTCCATTGAGATGTCATCCCACTTCCACTCAAGACATTTAAAGGATGCAACAAACCATCGGGAACACGATGTTCAGCCTTCACTTGCTGACACACTAGGCACTTAGCCACAAACTCCTCCACTGCCTGTTTCACCCCAGGCCACCAAAACTAATCCCTCAGGCCTCAGTACATTTTTGCAACTCCTGGATGTACCGCCAAGGCTGAGCTATGGAACCCACAAAGAACTCCCTCACACATCGCCACTGGGACAAACAACCTTCAATGGAAAAGTATCCGATGTCGGCTGTCCTATGACCATCCCTCTAGACCATTCCCCTGATCGACACGATCCTGCATCACCTCTACCTCGGAGACCCCCCACTGAGGCTCTTCCACCTACTGCGACAAGGAGGATTGCACCATCATCTGGAACAAACAACCTCTAACACATTCTTCCCTTGCATCTAAGTGCAGGGCAGCCAACTCTACCATCTCATTCCAAGCATCAATAGATTCCTAGAACACTTTCTTATGTGACATCCTGCTCAGAGAATCTGCCACAACGTTGCCCTTACCATCAATTTAAGAGATCTTGAAGTCATAGTCTTGTAGAAACTCGACCCATCTCCACTGCCGTAAGTTCAGGTCATGCTGGGATAAGATATAACGCTGGCTCTTGTGATCTGAGAAGACCACAAAGTACTCTCCAAGGAGGTAATGTCACCACAACTTCAATGCGAACACTAATGCTGCAAGCTCTAGGTCATGGTTGGCATAGTTACTCTCATGAGGGCGCAACTGCCAAGACACATAACAAATCATGCCCTTCTTCTGCATCAGCATGCACCCCAAACCAAGGCCAGATGCATCACAAAACACTTCATACAATAACCCTTCCTCTAGAAACCTGAGCATGGGAGCACTAACCAACTTCTCCATTAGGTAGTCGAAAGCTTTATGGCACTGATCGCTCTATAAGAAGACCTGATTCTTCCTAGTCAAAGCTCTCAATGGAGAAACAACTCGAGAGAAGTCTGAAACGAACCTCCGATAGTAACCTACTAACCCCAAGAAGCTACGAACTTCTGCCACGCTCTTGGGTAATGCCAAATAATCAACTAACTCCACCTTTGAAGGGTCCACCGGTACTCCATGATGAGACACCACGTGCCCAAGTAAGTGTACTTATTGTTTCAAGAACATACACTCCAACAATTTCCCGTGAAGCTGTTGGTGTTGAAGGACATCCAAGACTGCCCTGAGATGCTCAACGTGCTCCTCCTCTGATCTTGAATAGATCAGGATGTCATCGATAAACACAACGACGAACCCGTCCAGAAACTCTCAGAAGACAAAGTTCATAAGTCCCATGAACACAGCCGGTGCATTCGTAACTCCAAACGGCGTCACTACAAACTCGAAGTGCCCATTCCTGCACTTGAAAGCTGTCTTCGAGATGTCACTATCCTTCACCCTCAGCTGATGATATCCCGATCGTAGATCAATCTTATAAAACAAGCGTTCTCCCCTCAGCTCGTCGAAGAGATCATCTATCCTTGGAAGGGGGTGACGTTTATTGACCGTTACCTGGTTCAGCCTTCGGTAGTCTATGAATAGCCTGAGACCACCATCTGCCTTCTTCACGAACATAACTGGAGCACCCAATGGCGACATGCTGGGTCGAACAAAACCCTTCTCCATCAGACCGTCAATCTAAATCTGCAACTCCCATAACTCCGAAGGATCCATCCAATAAGGGGCCATCGAAATCAGACGGGCACCAGGTTGTAAGTCTATCACGAACTCAACATCACATCGGGGGGGGGGGGGGGGGTAGAGTTACAACCTCCTTAGGAAAAACATTGAGGAACTCCCCAACAACATCTGGGACATCCATCATCTCTCTATCGGCAGGAACCATTGATAACCCGCCCAACAAGGAAAGGAGAGGCTCCACACGCCGGCTTCCCAACTGATAGCTCCTCTCACCAACAAAAGATATGTGTTTCCCATCCACATAGGAGAACACGACTCTTCTCCGGAAGTAGTAGATAATGACACTAATATAAAACAACTAGTCGATGCCTAGGATGACATCGTATGGCTGCATTTGTAACAGAAGAAGGTCCCCACTAGATTGATGTGGTCCCAACGTCAGCCCACATCCCCAGAAAACAAAAGATACGCTTGTCTGGCCTACAACTGGTGTACTCAGCACCAGTGGTATGGAAAGTCTCTCAACGTCTAGTCCCAAATCATGGGCTAGACCAGGTGCAACAAAGGAGTGCGAAGCTCCTGGATCGAACAAAGCAGAAACAAGAGTGCTGAACAAACAAATCGTACCTCGCACCACCTCTGGTCCTACTAGAGCTGCCAACTCTGCTGCGTGCAACTGTCCACGCCCAGATCCTCTACCTCTCTGATGTCGTCCACATCCCCGACCACACCCTGGTCGAGGTCCCTGAGGAGAACCCTGAGGTCGGCCTCCTCCTGCAAAGTCTGCCCTTATAGGAGCATGGTCCTGCTATTGCTGGAAGGGCCTCACCGGCTACTAGTGCTGCTGTGGTGGGCGCTGAACCTACCCACCTCCACCGTACGGAGCTCGGGTCGGGCACCGACTCTGAGCGTGCCCGAAACCTCCACATGCAAAAACACCTCGGTCCTGGGATCGTGGATATGGGACGGGGACCTGAAGATCTGAACTAGAACTGATGGGTCCTTCTCCCCACTAGCATGAACCTGGAAGGTCCTATTGCAGGAGTCCTGCTGCTGACTGCCTTCCCCTTCGACAAACCTGGCTGGAACACCTCACGCGGTGCACCTCCCACCGAGTGCATCCTCTCTACAACCTCTTCCTTCTTCTTCACCGCCATGTTCGTCAGAAGGGTGAAGGGGGTGATAGCATAGTGGAGCGAAGGACGAAGCGCCTCTTCCAAATGTCTCACCCGAGACTCCTCATCTGGAAAGAGATCTGGAGCAAAGCGCAAGAGATCCTTGAACTTGATCCCCAACTCTCATACCTACATACTCCCCTGCTGATGGGAGAGTAACTCCTCCTGCTTCTCCGCCTTGATCATGGAAGAGAGGAATTCCTCTCGAAATTCCTTCTCAACATCAGCCCACAGATCCTCTGCCTCTATCCTCTCTCCGAGGTAGAGCATCCACCACTTTCGCGCCGCACCTCTCAGCTGACTGACTGCTTGGGGAACCCAGTACTCCCTCGGAGCACAGATCAAGGTAAAGGAAATCTCTAACTCCACAAGACACCCCTCCGTCTCCGTATCTGAAGTACTACCCTTGTACTTCTTGAGGGTCTGTCGCTGGAAGGAACAGAGAGTCTTCTTCCACTGGCTATCTTCCTCCTCTCAGTCAATCCTCAACTGATCGACCGCCTGGATCTGCTGGGCCTCGGCCGTCAGAGACACCCGGGGACGACATCCAGGTGCCATTGCTGTAGGGTAAACAAGGATCGCCTAAGCCCAAGTAGTAAGGAATTTTCTCAATGTTTTAATTATAATTTTATTTCAATTTCTTCCTCCGAACACCCAAATCTAGTAAAACACAATCATGATGATGCATCTACCTTCCCTAGGTTCTCTACCCTGCAATCAATGTAGTCTCACTTGGTCGATCGGTAGTCTCAGAGTCCTTGCATTAGATCACGGGGGCCCCTAAAATCCCATGTCCTAGTCGGTCTTCCCTGGCCTGTGTCATACACCAAGGTTAACTAACATTGTTTCCCTACCATCCCATGCAATCCTCACTGTGCCTAACTCCGGACTCCATCCTATCTCTCAACCATCAGCACTGATACCATTGTGTCATGACCCCCTCCCACCAAAGATTCCCCTCCTGAGCTAGCAATGGAGAAAGGGAGATAATGACCCCCGAGTCCCGCCTACAGTAGGCCCTGGGTTGGCGACTTGCAACAAGGGTATGCATGTTCACAAATATGGGAGGCATTATCCTTTTTATTATATAGGATCGGGAAATAAGAAAGTCAACCACCAAAAAAAAGAAAAGGACAAGTGTATATAAATAAACCCAAACAAAGCCCACATGCGTGATTAAACAATTTTATAACAAGGTACAAGTACAAGGAAGCTCAAAAGAACAATACCAAAAGAAAACAAGAGAACAACAACTACAATAACTCCAACTTCATGACTAGTAGGGTCCCGCACGGCCCTGGTAGTCCTCCTGGAAACCTGAAAGTAAATGTAGGGTGACCATACAAGTATACTCAGTTGGGAAACCTAAATCTCTACTGCACAAGTGGGATATATATGGATGTTAATTATATATATATAGGTGTATATATGAGTATATATATAAATTATTTGTCTATATATATACATATATTGAATAATGGATATTATATAATGGATTATTAGCAGTGTTTTTGTGGAAAAGAGAAAAATAATTTAAAATTTAAAGAATTAAATATTCTATTCGTGGAGGGGTATTGGGGGAGCACTATATAGTGAGGCATAGTGGAGAAATAAATGCACATTGTATCAGTTCAAATGATTATTTAATTCATTGTATTAGTTGGTTTCAAATAAAATGTAATCTTAATATTATAATTTCTCTTAGAGTGATGTGCATGGGAGACTCATTTTTATGCCTATACTCACCTTCTCTTTTCTAACATCATCTCTCCTCTATTTTATTATTTTTTATAATTTATTACGATGTTCAATCATCAATATCATTTATAATAATGATCATATTTATGTGTCAACAGTGTCATTGGATTCATCTCAGTAAGAATAATTATAATTATATTTTTGTTTGTGAAAGTGATAATGTTTACGTGTTGTTGTTAAACTGAGATTTAAACCTTCATCATCGTTCATCATTTCACCTATAGTAGGAAGTACTTAATTTTTTCACATGTAATATACAGGTTATTTACATGTTTTTTTATGTGATTGTGTTGGATTATGATTCCATTTCCATCCTCTCTTTAAATATATGAATGCTTAAGTGTTTAGTTGAAAATTTTAATTTTGAATTATTAAATAAAATGTACAATATGTTAAATTAATTGTCATATTTTATAGTTTGATGAATTATTTTAAATTAAATTGATAGTGAATGATGTGTTTCCCTTAATGTAATGAATTTAATTTTTTAAATGAATTAATTTCAATGGAATATACTGGGGTGGTACAACCATGCATCTAGTTATAATAAAATAAGAACAGTTTATGTACACTTTTTCAATGCTATGACTTCAATATGATCAATGACATGCTTCAATGGGGTTGGATGCTCTGAAAGGAATTAATATTGATAATTCTTATAAAATTATAATGATTTTTTTGAACCACCATTGAATACCTTGGGGTCTGTAGGAAGGAATTCTAAAACCTGCAGCCACGTGATAGGTGTGTTGGCCTTGAATTTAATTGATACATTTTTTGTTTGACTTTGGAGCCATATAATAAATTGAATAATTAGTGTGATTATGACTTAAACTTTTGAGTTGAAATAAGAATAAAATTGTGTGATTTATTGTGGAATAATATCCTTGGCCAAACTAGTTAATTAATATTAACGATTGTAGGGTTTGTGGATTAATTAAATAGGTTTGATAGAATTATGATGATAATTAAGATCCTAGATTAATTTACTGAACTGGTTGACAGATGATAATTTGTTTTATAAATTTTCCATTGTCTCTTATAATGATAAATCTGTTATTTTTGATACTAGAATTACGATTTTTCTTTCTTAGCTTTTGAGTTTATGTGATATCAATGTGATTGATACCTAAGGATTTGATGCAATTATGAATATTGATTTTTTCATGATATAACTTATTTTTAACATGATTACATAGGGGTTTTTGCATGTTTTAATACAATAAATGTTCTCGGTGAATTGGTACTCAATTCCTGAGTGTAAATTATATTACTATGTTTTATGCTTGTGGGATAAATGCATAGTTACATGATTACTAAGGTCTTGATGCATGTTTTTATATTTTATAAGGTCTAGGTGCATCGGTACTAAATTTATGAGGGAAATTTATATAATTATGATGGATGGTTGAGGGATAGATATACTATCACATGATTCCTAAGGGTGATATTCTAGTTTTATTAGGGTGATATTATGGTTCCTGAGAGGGAAGAGGTCATATGTATATTGTATATTCTGAGTGATTCATGCACAAATAGAAAATCTTCCACAAATTTAGATGATTCTTCTTAATGATAGACAATATACCGACAAACATAGATATCTAGATTAGGCCAATGAAAGAGGTATGGGAAGGATTTTTTTAGGAACCCATAAAAAATGTCTATTATTTAATTTTTTATCACATTTTGTTTATATTTTGTGGCACACTTCAATTTATTATTATTTTTCGAACTATTTTCATTGGGCTAGCCACCGAAGTGTGTCTCTATATTGATATTTTTATCTCACACCCTGATCGAGTACCCTTAGTACCCAAGTCGACTATATATTTGAAGGATATATGTTTATTGTTTTTTTTCTTGTTCCTCGGAGATAGGTGAAAACAATTGAGGTGGAGATTAGGATGCTCACATAGATCACCATAAAGATTTTCTATCTATTCTTGATTTTTTACTATATTGAAATGTATATTATATTTTTTACTAGTTTTAGTTTTGTATCATCGATCATCGATGCATTATATAAACTATCATTTAAAATTTTTATAAAATTGTTAATATCAATCTTTCATTATTGTATTTCACCTTTTTTATTATTTCTATTGTTTTTATTTTTTATTTTTATAATTTTTTTCATTGTGGGAATCTGATAAGAAGTTATAGTCTCCCTTCTAAATCATCTTTACTCCTTCCATACTAGTCTCCTACCTCTGGCATATTGGGAGGCGCGCTTGAGGACATGTGACCCAATAATTCATCCATCATCGTAGAGGTGAGTCGGGCCGGGACGTTATAATGTGGTATCAAAGGCTGATATTTTTTTGTCATACTATTTTAGGCTTTTATATATGATATTATGTATTTTATGGTGCATGGTAAATATTCGGGCATGGGATAGATCACCTCACATATGGGGAAATGACCAAGTGTCTAAGGATGGTATTTTTGTTCATGCTGTTCGATATTAAAGTTGAATTTAATTTCACCTAGAGTGATTGGGGTATTTTTCACTTCATATTGATTTATGATATTTAAGGTATTTTAACCTTGTCCAAGTATGGAAAGGATGAATAATTAAATGCATCATGTTTGGCACATATAGAATTAACATGCCAGACATATTCCCTTTCTTGTTGTTTCATATATATGTTTCTTATTGGTTTGATTGTACGCATTGAGTTCTATGCCATGCTTGATTGTATATCATGATTAGCTGTGTATATTCCATTTTCTATTAAGAATTATCTTACCTTACTTGATTAGTATGTAATAGTTATATGATTTTATCATGTATATATGTGTTAGATACATGTATTGATGTAATTCTATTTTATTTAAATAAGTAATTGATTGCATGGGCTAAATGCATTTTTTTATGATTAAAATGGGATCCAAATTCCAATATATAAAGTGTATAGACAAATTATGAATTGGTAGATGGATTCCCATATTTCTAAGCAATTAAACATGTTCATATTTTATTCTTATTATTTTTAAATTTAATGGTTGTTCAAATTTTATTTTAAATGAACAGGTTCATTATCATAATGCTAAAATTGACCCAAGTGGGTCATTTGGGGCATGGTTTTTATGAGATAACACTCTATGAAATTTTTGAAACTGGAATAACAAAGAAAAAGCTATTGGGTATCATTATATCGAACCTAAGATAGATTATTGGGATCTTGTAGGTCACCTTACTTTATATTATGTAAAAATAAATTTGTTTGTTCGATTTCCTAATAAAGATAGGACTTCCATGAATGTTTAATGTTAGGAAGGAAGTTTTATATAACATGTCTATTTTTCCCATGGGGTAATGGTTAAAAAAAGTGCCTAGTGTTTTCATTTTGAAATGGTACTTGATGTTTTGAATTAAATATTTTATATTTTAAAAATATTTAAATGTGAATAAATGTAATGATCATTAAATGGAACCCTGTGTGGTTTCATTTGGTTAAAAATCTGTGAAATTATAGCTTGAGCTTTTCTCTTTAATGATGCCTTAGAGTAGAACCATAAGTGTATTCCCTGGGAAACCTCTCTTTTTAGTAATGTCTTGATGGTAATATTTTTAGATGAGTGTCTTTTGTTCAAAGTGACCTGGTGATATGTTTGGATGTTGGGTTTTTGTAAGGGGGTAAACCATTATCGGTAGCACCCTTAAAGCTTAAAAACCTTAAAAATTCAATTATTTTTCTTCCTTTTAGTGGTATTTGTTTGTCTTTGTAATGATTTGAACCCCTTCATTAAAACGACACTCATATTCGGATGGTTGGTCATTTTTTTCATGGTATTTTAATGAGTGTGAGCATTGAGTATTTCCCAGTTTTAGCAAGTTAGATTTAACATTCACATCATCAGCTGCTTGGTTGGTCTCTAGACGCTATCATCTTCCTCGTTGATTGAAGAAAATATATGTAATTTCCCAGGATAATAGTCTTGATGGAAAATATGAAGATAGATTAAATCTCTTTTATAGACCATTTGATTCTTGAATTCATAGAGAAAACTACCTATAGAAATCATTCAGGATGTGTTGTATTGATTTTTGAACCTTTGGGTAGTATACATTCATGTACGTGGTCCCCATTGAGTGTTTAATGGTGTAACAAACCGGTTGAGTATTGTTGGATTTTTGAGACTTGTACTGATGGGTATAAGCACAAGTCTTATATGAGGTAGTGTAACCTCATCGTAAATAAATCATCTTTGTCCCAATGTTCGGGATGACTTTCTGAGACTCTGTTTTGACACGCCGATTGTTTTGGTATTGATGTTAAGGAAAATCATTTAAATGTTCTATGATGGTGGTTCTGACCAAGTACACTTTTGATCACTTAGTCTATTCCTTCTTTTTATGACTAGGATACGCATAAGGTGGGGGAATTGTGTTGCATTTTGTTTTAACGTGTTAGTGCTTCCTTAGCATCACGACTTTTGTGGGGTTGGCATTGCATGAGACCTTTTATAAACTCCATTGGTTATGGGTGAAATTTTTATGTTAATAATGAATATCCATTTAAATTTCTCATGTTGTAAGGGATTAGAGATCGATTAATGGTGGTACGTCTTTAGGTGAAGCTGAGAATATTACAATGGATGTTGAGTAATAGTTCTATTATTGATATTCTAGGTAATATTATAATCCTCTTACTGTACTCTTCTTTAAGTGATGATCATGTACCTTATCTTGACCTTATCCTTTATTTTCTGAGAGTGTTGTTCAAATTCCTTGCTAAAGCTTTAATCTTTTTTGGTCTTATTTAAGTTCACTCTTAGTGAAGAAAACTATTGGGTTATGGTGAGTGTTCTTTAAATGTAATCATTGTCTTCATGGAAAGCTTATTCAAATTAATTTCTTTGGTCAATCGAGAATTTAACCATTTTTATGATGGGGTGCCTCATATGAAATTGAAAATAATTGGGTTCATTCTTTTAAATTGAATCACGCCTGGAGTGTCACTCAAATGCTTAGTCTCATGTTCAATTAAGGAAATTCTGACGATGGAGGCATTGTTCCTCAGAATTAACAACCTTTCTAAAAGGTATAGACATATGGTGGGGAGCACCACTAGTTATTCAATTCAAGAGATGACTACATGGTCATGTATCTGAAAAAATGGGCTCGAATAATCATCATTTCAGTGTTTCTGTTGGGAAAAAGGGATGTTATCTTATATCTTAATGTCTTATGTTTGTATTTTCTAATCAATGCTTAATGGTGTGTTGGGCATTTAGAAACACAATGTGACTGTATAAGAAACCCTTCACGACCCATGTAGTTCGGGTAATTTTTTCATTATTTTTGAAGTATTCTTGAGGATGAAAAGTTCTATGGTGGGAATGTTGTAACATCCTCATTTTTAAATGATAAAAAACCAACGATGTTAAAAAAAATTAAAAAATTTGGAGTGAAAATTTTAATTTTTCAGTTCTTGTTTTTATTATGTCATTAAAAATGGTTATTATTATTCTTTATCAATTTTATATATTCTTTGAAATATTTGTAGAGTTGGATAATGAGTTAGTGTAGGATTATGTGGCCCATAGACCCCATATGTATATAATATAAATATATTGAATTTTTTTTCATCATTTAGTGGGTTTTTTTTCAAAAATATTAATATAACTCACACATGGTGTGTCATATGACAAATATAAGATGGTCGTTAGGTCTGGAACATTGGGCTTACTTTAGTCAGGGTATAACTTTTATTTTTATTGTGTGTTTTGAAACCTCACACATGATAATACCATCTTTAATTTTAATTAATTTATTATTCTATTTTTTATATAATAAATAATTACTTTCTCATAAAAAATGTGTCTTATGTTTAATCTGTGACCACTATTAGGTTTAGGAAATGGGGTTTACCCTAGGCTGGGTATGAATTTTTCAAAGCGTTGGATGTTTGTGAAGATCACACCCAACGATAATTTAATTTCATTATAAATATTTTTAAATTTAGTTAGAAATAATAATAATTTTATTATTTATATTATTATTTTCATTTAAAACAGAAAAATGAAAATATACTTCCACTATTAAAAAATTAGGTTGTTATGTAAATAATAAGTGGGTAATGTAATAATAGTGATATTATTAATTATGATAATAAAATAAAAAATTTCAATCAATATAAATATAATAAATGTTATCCATTTTTAATAGTTGATGTTATTAAATTTTTAATGGTTGCATTTTTGGGTTTTATTAAATAATAATTTTATTTATTTTTATAATTATTAGATTTGGAAAAAACATTGGTTTACATATATAATTTGTATATATATGTATATTAAATATATATTTATATATATAAATATGTCGGGTTATAAATATTAATATACAGATGTGTGTGTGTGTGTGTCTAACAGGTATGTATATATATGGGTAGACATTTGTTGTTGGGCTAGATAAAACAATATTAATTGTCCCAAATAAATTCTATAGGGTGGTTAATTGATTAAGATCACACTTTTAATGAATTTTTTGATTGAATTATTCATGATGATAATTTCAATATTGATTTAATAATAATAATAATAATAAATTGTTTTTGTTTTTATTATTATTAATAATTTTGGAAAAATTAATACATGTGTTAAATACATATCTATGCATATAAATTTACAGGTGTATGTATACATATACGATGTGTATATATGTGTTATATATATACATGTCTATATTAAAGTATATACATATATATAGATTATTTTTCTATATATATACATATATTTAAAAATTTATTTTATTGAATGGATGATTAAATGTGTTTAACAGGTATAGATAAAAATAATAAAAGTTTAAAAGAATACTATGTTTGATTTATGCAGGGTCCTTTGGGAGCATTTTACAGTTTGGAAGAGTGGAAAAATAAATGTGAACCGCATAGATTTAAATATTTATACAATTAATGGTATTAATGTGATTCATATAATATTCGATATTAATATTATAAATTACTTAAGGGGTGTGAATGGGATAATCCTTTCCACGTCTGTCGTCACCTGCCCTTTTCTCACCTCCTCTCTCCTCTATTATTATTATTATTATTTCATTTTCATTATTTATTCTAATGTTAAATAATAGATACCTCCTACAATATTAATTTGATTTATGTTCCATTAATTTCATTAGATTCGTCTCGACAAGAAAAATCATAAACAAATTTTTTTGTGAATGAAATTAGGTTTCAGTGGTGTATTTTAACTCAGACGTCAACCCTCATCATTATTCATCATTGCAACTATGGTAGGGAGTTCTTAATTTTTTCACATGTAATATACTGGTTATTAATATGATTTTTTATTTGCTTGTGTTCTTGTAGGATTCCCTTCTCATCTGCTCTTTAAATTATAGAATTATTCAAGTGTTTCATTGATTATTTTAATTATGCATTCTTAAATGAAATGTTTAATATGTGAAATATATTTTCATGGTTTATGGAATAAATTATATATTTTAATTGAAATGAACAATGCATTAGGGTTTGCCATAAAGTAAAAAATTGGATATTTTAAATGGATTGATTTTTTTGGAACTTATTAGGGTGGTATGACCATGCCTCTAGTTAGAATTAAATAATAATGATTTATTTAAAATATTTCAATAATATGACTTGAATATATTCTATTACATGCTTTATGGATGTTTTATGATTTGAAAGGAATTTATTTTTAATGATCCCTATTAAATTATAATTTTTCTTTTTAAATATCCATTGAATCCCTTAGGATCTATAGGTAAGGATACGTGAACCTCCATCAACCTGATAGGTGGGCCAGGCATGAGTTAAATTGTGACCTGGTATGGTTGACTTTTTATCCCAAGAATAAATTAGATAATTTGATTGATTTATGGATTAAAGTTATTAGTTTCTATAAGAATAAAATTTTGTGATTTATTGGGCAATAATCAACTTTCTTCAATTTGTTAATTTATATTAACATATATAGGTATGATTTATTAACTAAATATGTTTGATATAATTATGATGATTATTAGGAACAATGATTAATTAAATGAACCAGTTGATAGATGGTGTTTTTTATAAATCAATATTTGCGCATTATGATGATAAATCAAGTATGTTTAATGCTAGAATTTAGATATTTCTTACTTATCTTTTGATCTTATGTGATATCAATGTGATTGGTACCTAAAGGTTTGATACTATCTGGAATGGTGGGTTTGTCTGGATATGACTCATGTTTACTGTGAATCTATAGTGCATGATGAATTTTTTCATACCACCTCAGGGCTAGGAATAATGGTACAAAATGTATAATGGAAAAGTATATGATTTTGTTGGATTCTTAAGGGCTATATGCATAGTCACAGGATGTTTCAGAGCTTGGTGCTTGTTTTGTACCACCTGAGGGCCAGGCTGGTTGGTACTAAATGCTTGATTGAAAATTATATGATTATGTTGGATGATTTTGGACTAAAAAAATAGTAACATGATCCCAGAGTGTGAGATATTTGATTTTCCCAAGGTCAAGATTATAGTTTGCTTGAATGCATAGGATGTATGTTTATTGTATATTCTAAGTGATTCATCCTCTATGAGAAAATATTCCACCGATTTGGGTGATCCTTCTTAGCATACGAGGATCTACCTACAGAAAAAGATATTCAACTGAGGTTGAAAAGTGTGGTGTGGGCGGGTGTTCATTTTAAAACCCGATCCAAGTAGATATTTTTTAATTTCTTATCACTTTGTCTTAATATTACCTCACACAATATCATTTTTTTATTATTTTTTACTCCTGGGATTGGGATAGTCATTTATGGGTGTTGGATTAATATTATTTTTATCTCACACCCTACTCGGGTACCCATCATTCCTGATTAGACCTTATATTTATAGGATCTAGGTTGATTGTGATATTTCATCAACATGGGAGTTCAGAGAAATGGATTGAGCTAGAGTTTGGAATTCTAATAGAGATCATTGTGGATATTTTCTTTCCTTTCATGATATTTTACTATATTAAAAATAATTTGGTATTTTTTACTACTTTTTGTTATCAATCATTCATCATACATGCATTTAATATACTAGCATTGGCCACTTTTTTAAATTTTTAATATTTTCTTCTACTATAGTCATTCACTTATTTCATTACGACTTCTGCTATTGACTTGTATTTATATTCTTTTATATAGCTGTGAAACTCTAATAATAGGGTATATTCCCTAAACCTAATCATCTTTACACCCTCACTACTTATCGGCAGCCTCTAGTGTATAGGGAGGCACCCATGAGGTCATGTAAAAAACTGGTCTGACCAGCATCTAATAGGTGAGTCAGGTCAGGACATTTCAGTTGGACATAGAATTTATAATTTTTTATGAATGATTTAAAATAAATATTGAAATTAATTAAATTAATATTTGACTATATAAATATTTTATTAAACTTAAAGTTCATTCTTATATAATTATAAATTTTTAAAAATTATATGTTCAATGAATGATATATTTTAGGTCTAAATACAAATATTTTTGGAGAAATATCCAAAATTCACATGAACATAATTTTGAAATGCTGAATTCATAAAAGATGTTATTTTTTTAGTTTACAACTGTATATTATATATTTCAATTAAATCCTTGAATAATGTCTTATTTTATTTTAGATTGTGCTATAGTTCAGGATGTGTTGTTTACCAACTAAATTAGCACCTTAGGTATTAAATATCATGAGGAACAAATAGTGTATTAGTGGGATTCTAAGGTTAAAATGCTGCATTATTACGGAATATTTCATTATCATTGGACTCTTGTGAGACTCTACAATACTTGAGGTGTTGGAATCCTAATTATGTTTGGTTGGTTAAAGCTGAGTGGTAGGGTTATTTGATCACATACAACGCCAATTGATTTTAGTTCAGTCTTGTTCTATACAATCCCTACATCTCCTAAGAGTTGCCATGATTTCTATTTTATAATTATATTATAATTTATATTATATTAATACACATTTTATAATTTTTTACAATTATTATATGAGTGAATTTATTCTGTAATATGAATATCAACATAAGTTTTTTATTTAAATTAAAAAATGTAACTCATTTACTATCTATTGAAAAAATGGATTTAATGTTAAGTTATGAAAAATGTGATGAATTTGTTATTTTGATTAATATTAACATAATAAATTGATCACTTTAACTTTTCTTAAATTCAAAATTAAAACAATACATTTATAGTTGTATTTCAAAATATAATTAAATTGATTTATTTTTAAAGGATATGTATGGGGTGTATCTAAGATACACATTGAAAGTTTTTTATCACAACCATATATATTGTCTAGTTCAATAATGGTTCCTCATAAGTAAGGAAGTTATTAATTGGTATATGTTTGGGATTATTCTAGTTGGTAATTGGATATTATCACCTAGTTCATAGTGGTTGGTTTGGTTTTGTTTTTATTTTGATTGTTGTCTCCTTGATGTATCAAGAAGAATTATCTTTCTTTATCTACTTTCTTTTTCATAGGTTTGTTTATACATTATTTTTATTAAATATTTATAATAATTTGGATTTCTTTATTGTTATTTTATTCTTATGGAATTATATTCTATTATTATGTCATATTATATTTTTTGTTGATGAAAAGTCTTAATTCACATATGCACGGACCTCTGACCTACAATGTTGTAATACTGAACATCTATTTTTTTATTAAAATGTTCATTCTTTTTTATTAGGAAGAATTATCACATGGGGGTATTTTTTCCCTAAATCAAGCTTTATACTTGTGGGTATTAGGAATTCCCTTTAATGCTTTCCATATGTCGAATTGGGCACTAGGAATAGCGGTGGTGAGGTTGGTTTTTGAAAAAATATTTCAAAATCCAAGTTTTAATTTTGATGAGTAAATATATATTAGTGATAACAATTTTTGAACTCAAGAGATATGTGAGGTGAGAGTCTAACTAGAGAATTTTCATTCAAAGCCTCATGTTATCATAGGGATTTATGTTTTTAGTGTTGGATAATATCATTTTTATTTAAATTTTTTTGATATAGATTTATTTTATTTGCGTTTTATAGATGTTATATTTATTTCTCAAATGTTTGTTATATATTTGTGAGAATATTGGAAAATAACTAGAGGTTAATAGTTATCACAATCAGTATGGATAGTTTTCTAATGCTAGAACTCAGGGTTATATGAAAATCCTAGTGGAATTTTAGTGGTTGGCACATGGACCCCAAATCTATGTAGTTGTGTCATCCATGCCCACTAAACCCACTTAAATTTTTTGAACATATTTTATAATGGGGAAACATTTAATTATGGTTGGATGTAAGTTGTGGTGTATCAATGGAAATTGTTATGATATTTCCAGGTTTATGGTTGGGCTTAGTTGATGGTTTGTGTTTAAAATTTCATTTTAGTGGAACATTTTATGTTTTAATATAAAAACGAGATTATAAGATGGTATTAAATGAAAAATATTGTAAAACCATGAGTTTATGGATGCGTTTTGGGATTTATAAGATATTTTAAACATTAAATTAGTGGATGGTATATATTTTAGAATGATCTTCAAAATCAAATTTTGAATTTTCAACCCTATAAATAGTGTAATATTGTACATGGAATGAAGGTTTAATGGTAGCTAAGATTTTTTAAAGAGAACAATGCTGATGTTGGATAAGCTAGACTATAGTTGGTATCCACTAGCTAGTCATTGGTGTGGGAAATAGCATGGGTCCCACTATAGGTGCCACTCTCTTGCCGGTAGGGTTAAAATTGGAAAAATATTATCCCCCATGAAAATATTTTTAAGCGATATAACCTTATTATCCCAATTATTTTCTCCTGCATAGTTATGGGGTCCTTACCCATCTCATTCTCTTTTAAACCCTTCAAGAATGATATTCTCAATGGTGTTACTCAATGATTCTAAGAATGAATTTGACTCTGGTGATCACCACTGATTACCTCTTCGCTATGTAATATTTTTGTCCTCCCTATTTTGGGATTGATTCAGATTCAACTAAAGAATAATGGAATTAGATGATCTGGATATATATTTCATTCATCCCTTATAGATTATGTCCCATGATGAAAACTGACTGGGTTATGCTTGTTATTTTAGAAAAGCCACGGAATTGTGTGGATTTTTTAATGGTTTTCCATTTTATTAAAATTTTAAATCTTTTGGAATAAATGATTCATTATTATTTCTGAACTATATATCATTCCAGGGGTATGTTGCAAACCCTATTGGGTTATTGTTTATAATTATTATAGAAACCCCTAACCCATTTGACAAGACCTTGTGGTTACATTATTACATTGTCTCTAAAAATGAAAAACCACATCCCAAACGAAGAAATATTTTAATAGTCTTGGTAATCTAGCTACATAAGTGAAATTGAAATTACATTTTAAAAAGTAAAATTCAAAAAAAAATTTCTTTAACATCAGCATTATTCCACTTTGTGTATCCATGAATATCAATCACAAAACACTTCCTTGTATCCTAGGGAAATAGAACATAAGAAAGGGTTGAGGTCAGAAGCATATTAATAGTATGCATATATATATGAAACTAAAACTCAAGATGGTATAATAAAAATTGAATGTAAAATTAGTAGATAAAATTCCATTTATTCAATATTTTGATCATAATATGGAAGAAATAATGATTGAATAATTCCATAATAATAATCATATGATCTTGAAAATTAACCATGAATACTCTATCTAATTGAATAAACACATGGAATATCAATTAATAAATTCATAGTGATTGAATGATGATTTATTTACATATTTATCATAACATCAAGGATTAATCCTAAGACATCTTATCCTAAAATCTTCATGCAATTATATCTTACCAAAATGGTTAAGGCCTCAACCGAATATGAAAGAAAATATGTATCATCAGACCTATTGATTCATCAAGTTCGACTATAATTTCAAGACCCTCCCTTCACATAATAAGTCAAATGAACTAAAAATAGGAAAGGGGTAAAAAATCGTAATCATATATATTTGTATAGAAACATTTACTAATGAAATGTTTGTATATAACCCGATCAATAAATTTAATCATAAACAATCATGAGTATTACACTAAATCATAATAATATTGTACATACCCATTAAAAATGATCATAAACCATCCAGATAAATAATAAGAATGGAATAAATATAATATATCCCAATTATATCATCAGTAAAATAATGGTTTGACTTCTTTGATGAATAGAAACATCTAAAAAAAGTCATTGAAATTTTTTTTGATGAAAATATCATGTTCACTTTGAATTTTTTTAAACTAAGTTTTCAAAAAATATTTTAAAAAGAGTTTTACTGAAAACAAAAATATTAAAAAGTGTAAAATATTATTTAAGCCATTTAGTGATCATGATGGTAGAAAATTATATTCATTATGTACATGTTAATGAAAAAATTATAATATTGTTTTTGGTAAAATCTAAATAAGAATTTTCTTGAAAACGACATGAAGATTGTTATTAATTTTTTTTCTAAAAATATATTTTTTTATAATTTTATTTAATTTATAATATTTATGATCTTAATAAAAATTTTCAAAAAATATTTAAAAAATATTTTTTCGAAGAAAAATATATCCTACGGAAGAGAGAAATAAAGATGAATTTTCATATAACATGTTCTCAATATTTTTAAGCACCAAGGATTGAAAAAATGATACTAATAAATTGAAAATTACATTAATAACTATTAGATAAGAAAATGGATTTATTCTAACATAAAAATATAAAATAATTCCCCATATATTATAATTAAAAAACAATCATGAATAATGATGAGATTGTGAAATAAACTGCTGCCACAGTGGTAACATTTGAATCATAAGCCCCTTGAATGAAGTAACTCAAAAGGAAACATTAAATTCCATGAAGTGAAATTTTTTCATGATATAAAATATCTAAATGGGTATTATATAAACTACACAAAGAATAATTGGTGATTATGTTGTACATTTAATGGAAGTAATAGGGATATGAGAAACCCTTACCACTTGTTTGACATCCATCATATGTACCCAATAATATAATAACAAATAATGGTTTATAACAAAAAATTATATAAACATAATAATATACATCATACTATATATGATTTATTTTTTTATTTTATCACCCATTTATTAGCAATTATTTTTTAAAATAACTATTTCAGGTTCTGATTTATTCATTTTTAGGTATGTTTTGGTTCCATAATTTTGTTACATTTAGTTTATTCATTGTTAAATAATATTTGAAATATTAACCATGATATAAATATAATATATATTTGTAACCCCCCAATATTTTGTGAATTGTTTTTTCAAATGAATTTATCTTTTTGATTTTTTTCATTTTACGTAACACTAGAAATAGTTCTATATATATACATACTAAAACAAAAATTCAAACAATCCCTTTACAAAAAATATTGACTTTTCTTGCACTACAAGAAATATTTTCTTTTATTTCACTATCCACAACACCAACTTGGAGTACGTTACACAAAACATAGACTTGGAATACAATGTACGTAACCCTAAGTTTCTGGGAAATATCATTATATATATAAATATATATACATTAAATGAGATAATTTTAACCTAAATGTTATAATTTGTCATATTAATAGTGATAAATACGAGGCATATTTTTTTATAAACAATTTATGTAAATAAAACATATTGATAATGATATATAATAATTTTGGTGAATTCATTTTTTATTAAAAATATAGTTTTCTTGAATGAACTGATTTTAATAAAAAAATTAATTTTAGATAGATTAATAAATTTAATTTTATAAAATATAATTTATTTTTTAATTCAGAACATCTAAATTATCCGAGGGTGAATTTTTGGGATTTTTTTGGGAAACATCAATTTTTGATGAATAGTGAAAATTACATCTTTTTAATTAACAACTTCATTTTTGTCTAATTAATTATTAATGCTAAATGATATTATAAATATGTGGTAAGTTCACATTAGATAAATAAAACACCTATTAATAATATTTTATTCATTATAATAAATTTCACTTTGAAACTATATATAAAATCTTAACAGAGATTTTAACTTTTTTCACACATTAAACGAACCTTATTTCGTAACGTCTGCAGGATTAAAAGTAATATTATTTTTTATATTTCTGTGAATTGTAATTAAAAATAAAAAATACACCTTTATATTTAGTATTCTATTTTTATAATAATAATACCATGATATTTTTTGCAGAAATTAATAGTAATAGCGATAAAAATTAATCACAGTAGTTAAGGACAAATTCTGCTTAATTAGGTTGAAAACATAAAATTATGTGCCAGAATCAACTAGAAAAATTTCTAACACCCATTTTATAACACTTTTTAGACCATAATAATTACATTATAGAGTTTTTTAAGTTTATTTATGAATTTTTTTAGGTATGAACATGTGCACACCTACCGTTTTTCTAGAAATTCTAAATGATTCCCTTTCCTTCATAAAAAAGGCCACCGCCTATACCCATTAATCTCACTTATAAAACCATTTAAATTTATACAAGATATTCACAATTATACTACAAAAAAGTAATCCCTTATAACTTTCAATTCTCTCTTTAGGAATAAATCATATCAAGGAATCCTTTTGGAATAAAACAAAAAGAGTTTCCTAGTGAAGATGTAATGTCTTCTCTCAATATCCTTCTAATTATTTTCACTATCCACACAATATTATCTCATTATACAATTATTTCATGACAAAACAATTATCATTCATTTTATAGGATGTTTATATTTAAATTTCATTACCTACACTAACACACACCTCCATCTAATGGATGTTGAACATACTGTTTCTATGTATGGTGAACTACTACCTCACGAAATAACGGTTTTTCATTAATCCTTTACCACCAATCATAGTGGTCATTATTAATTGAAATATAATAATATATGAAATATATTATATTTTTATCTATTTAATATTTTTTATTCCTTTTATAATACACATCTCATTACTTTCAATTTGGAGATAATATGATAATCTCGTTTGAGGATGTGTCAACTATCACCCCCTCTAAGTGATGTGATTTATTCACACAACACAAATAATATATTAAGTATGGGTGTAAGGAAATTATATGATTTATATGATATACTTATGATACTTTAATAATTATAAATATATACACGTATTTTGTTTACATACTTTCTTTCATTACGACAATAAAGATGAAAACACAGTCCAAGCGTACGTATGACTTATCGTCTCCATGAACGGTGAATTCAATTACATAATCATTCATTATATTGATTATTATAATAAAAATATATTTTATATACCATATATTTATATCATAGTTTATATTCTGGAATCATGATACACGTATACGGAAAAAAATATGTTTTAAATTAAGACACATGCAATGAAAAAAGGGAATTTTACCTAAAGTGAAACTTTACTATGGGATTTTTAACAAGCAGGTAATATAAAGTCATAAAAAAATAATATATGTAATTATTTTTAATAATAATATTATATAAAATTTATATAATAAAATTATATTTATTATATAATAATATTTGTTTCTGACACTTTCGCCCGGGCACGCACGCATCCGTTCGTCCGCGGAGGAGGATGCGCGGTGCTTGTAGCCCCGCATTCCCGCTTTCCAAAGGCAGGAGGCATTCACTCCTTATTTAGGGACGTCTTCTTCTTGATCAAAATGAGATGATGGGATGTCGGTTCTTCCTTCTGTGGATTCCTCCTCAGAACTCATCACCTAGTCAGGGTCTCTCTCATAGATTTCATACGTAGTTCGTGAAACTCTTCCCATTGCCATGTTTCCATGGACGCCGATTAAATACACTACTTCTGTCAGGACATTCCAAAGGGTCCGGTCATGGCGGAAACCTTCAGTCAGGGGAGTAGTCACGTCGAGGCATCAGTAGCGTGTCTGGATGTTGGGGACCTGGCATGTCTCTCTATTATCCCTGATCACAGGGCTTCTCGAGGGCGTGGAGGCCCGAGGCATCCCACATAGAGTGCGGGGAATCATATTCCATAGGCACATATCTAAGGTTTTCCCCAGCTTCCCGTGCTTAATGTAGGGTACTCCGTGAGTTTAACGTCCAGCAGAGACGGATCAACCCAACCGGAGCATCAACTAGGATTGATCGGATTGATGGATTTCCCTTGAAGGGATGCCGATACCGGGGCCAGCCCATGGACGGCTATAGAGAGGAATATACTGACTTGGTCTCACCGAGATATGACGGTCCGGGCGAGAATCGCGATGGGTGACAGGTGGATGAATGAAGTGGAGGGGGAGTGAAATGGGACCATCATAGGGGGGTGACTGTGAAGTTGGGATTGAGCCTTGAAGAGGCCTCCTACGTATCCGCGTGGCAGGGAATCAAAGTCCGCGTAGTTCGGGATGGTGCCGGTAAACTGACGTGAAGGTGGACCTTGGCCCGATGGATATCGTCAGCGTACCGACGTGAAGGTGGACCTTGGCCTAATGAAAGATGGGTTTGAACCACAGGGAGGCTTCCTACGACCATTCCTTGACATGGATCAAAGTCCTCGTAGTTCAGATTGTGGAATGGGGACTTGGCACACCATCAAGGAGACCGTCTGGGCCAACGATTGATGGGCTTGATCCTCGAGGAGTCTTCCTACGTACCATTCCTGGACACGGATCAAAGTCCTCGTAGTTCCGATTGGGGAATATAGTTTAACGTCATGCGGGATGGGGGTGAACCGACGTGAATGAGGTCGGAACGACCGGATAGTGGGTTTGAACCTCGTAGAGGCTTCCTACGTACCATGCCTTGACATGGATCAAAGACCTCGTAGTTCATATGGGGGCTTTGTCAGAGAACCGACATAAAGGGGGACCTTGGTCCTATGAGTGGTGGGCTTGAAGCATTTGAAGGATTTCTACGTACCATGCCTTGACATGGATCAAAGACCTCGTAGTTCAAATGGGTGAGTCACAACGGCTTGCCATCGGACCGGAATGCAGTTTAAAGTCATGCTGGACAAAGGTGGGACCCGACGTGAAGAAATGACGGGTAGGCTTGAACCTTAGGGAGGCTTCCTACGTACCATGCTTTGACATGGATTAAAGACCTCGTAGTTCATATTGGGGAATACAGTTTAACATCATACGGGACAAGGGGGCATACAGTTTAACGTCATGCTGGACGAGGGCGAAACTCAACGTGAATGAACGACCGAGCAATGTGGATTGAACTTCATGGAGGCTTCCTACGTACCATGCCTTGACATGGATCAAAGTCCTGGTAGTTCGCTGGGGGTGGAGGTCAGGGTCGATGCTCACTCTAAGCCCACGTGAGTCATGCTCGGTGTGAGAAACAAGAGGTTGCAAGGACCTGACGATCACATCGCGAATGATGCGTCCGTGAGAAGCGAAGAGGGGCTTATGTGTTAGGCGGACCATGGTGTTGGGACTTACTCCAGGATGGAGGCCCATAGTGCGACAAAACATAGGGGTCATAGTTTAACGTCATATGTTGAGAACGTGTTGCCTGGCAGTTTAACGTCCTGCAGCTCAGACGAGGTGGGTTCACTCCACACCCCTAGGACTTACATAACCGGTACCCTCTGGTCCTTGGGGAAGGGAAGGTACCAGTAAGGCCATGGTCAAGGGGGGTTGTGTAACGAACCATCAAAGGTTCCATGTTAGCGTGGCTATGCGAAGAAGAAGTAGTCGTTAGCGTGCCTATGCGAAGAAGTATTAGGCAAAGAAACGCCACAGGTGGTGTTGTCCATGGGATTTTGAAATCACATCGTTCAAACCTGGAGGGTCGCACGAGAAGAGGAATCACTATGAAAAGGAGTGTGCATCGCGAATTGGAGTGCCTTGGCCTTAGCATGGGGCGTAGGTGTGAGTGGAAGGTGCTTCGCGAAGTGGAACAGTGTTCGCGGAGCACTGCCTCACGAAGAAGAGGTGCCTCGCGAAGCAGGGTCCTGCGAAGCAGTGTGCTTCGCGATGTGTAGCGATCCTGCCTTTGCATAGGGATCACAATTATGGGTTGGGTGTTTCGTGAAGCATAAGTGCTCCGCGGCTGCCCGGGTTCCCTTGGGAATCCCCCTCCTTAGCGAATGCCCCTGAGCTTCGCGAAGGGAATCCCTCTCAGAAGAGGGGCTCAAAACGAGACAAAGCAAGGGCGTCTCGCAAAGTAGAAATACCTCGCGAAGCTCATGATTCCTGGGACAAAGAGTGCTTCACGATTCGGGAGAGGAGAAGCCGAAAGGTCGGATTGTTCGTCCTCAGGACTCAGGGGGAGTCCAGTATTTATAGGGAATGGGCGCCATGATGCGGAACTCGCGCACCGCCTAGGGTGCTTCGGGGCGCACTCACGAACGTCAATGGAGTCCGCGAAGAGTTACCGCCTCTGGAGATTTGCGGCAGGCTCGTGAACGTCAAATGCGTTCGCGGAGAGTTACCGCCTCTGGAGCTTCGCGAGACCGCGCTGCATGTGGTGCTACGCGACGGAGCTTCGCGGCGGTGCTTCGCGGCGGTGCTTCGTGAGGCAGTGTGCCAACTTTCTTTTTCGTACATCCCATTCATTCAATATTTTGGCGCCAACAAATTCCCCCCATTAGACTTGGAGCCGCAGAGGGCGCAGGGTTGAAGTCTGAGGGAAAATCGCCAAAATTGTCGGTGGTTCGCGATGTGGCTTCGCGAAGGGGCCTCGCGGTGCTGACCGGGGCCACAGATCCGGATTCGCTGCCATGCTCCGCGCAGGTGAGGCACGCCGCGATGCTCCAGGGTCGCCGCCTATAAATAGGGGGTCGACTCCTTTTGTCTTCATGTGACCTCCTTGTATTTTTGTGCTCTCTACTTCGCGAAGCTCCGTGTACTCCACGACAGCCCTCCGCGAAACGAGCTTTGCGATGAACCGCGAGTCTCTGACTCCGCGACCGCACCAAGAGAACTTCTGCTTGTTGGCCTCGGCCAGACTTCACGACTTGGTCTCATGACCGATCTTCGAGATCCGGCTTCGCAGTTCAGCTTCGCGGTCGACCTTTGCGATCTAGCTGAAAAAAATTCTTTTATGGGGGCCGGAACCGAAATGGCCCATCAATAGGCTGTATTGGGGGTGCATGCAGATGCTGCTCATCGGAATGAGATGGCCAACTGTCCAAGCCTGGGGGAGATTGTCCGAAACCACTCGGACCACACTTTGTTGACAGATCTTCTATCGGAGGGTCAGAAGGATTACCCACAGTGCAAGAAACTTCCTTTGTACGGCTTCGGGCTGAGGGATGACGTCTTCATCCCCGAGGTGAGTAGGGTCGAACCAGCTTGCTGGTTTAGGAGCATACCATGCCAACACCAATGGTTCAGGGCGGCTGATGGTCACACACATGAGAACTCCACACCCGTCACCATTGACAACCTCTACAACCATGTGAACGATATTGACGGGAAGCCACTGCAACCGGAGACGTCACCTCCTCTCTACCGTACCATGCTGAAGGCCGCTTTGCAGGATTCGAAGAAGGGATGGTCCGGTGAGTGGGACCTGCACCAGGGCAGCAACTTTACTGACTACTGGGCTTGGGCCTACTGGGTAGGCGCCTCCTGCGAGGAGTTTGGGGCCGAGCTGAGGAGAGTGGGGTTGTATGAGGCGGCATGGGCCACCCAATTCCACATTTACCAACCAAAGAAACTGATGCCGGAACTACTGAGCAGATGGTCTTCTAGGACCAATACATTTCACCTGTATCATGGGGAGGTGGGCATCAGCATCTGGGATGTCCACCAGATTTCGGGGGTCCCGATCTTGGGGGCCATGTATGACGAGTTCCTTCCCATCATCAGCGCGTGGGAGGATACAGAGCAAATGTCGCGACTAGCGTCAGCGCTGATGGCACTTTTCCCTGGAGAGGACAAGGAGGCAGTAAGGGATGTCCACTTTAGGAGGTGGTTCAAATGCTTCCTGAATATCCCAGAGAACCGAGAGTTCCCTTCGAGGCCTCGAACTTGTCCAAGGGCGGCCCAACGGGGCAAGGGGCACTCATATTGGCGGGTCTTGGAGGACAACCAATGGAAGACTTGGGGTTTCAGTGTCAGCACTGAACAACAGCCGATAGTCAGGCTGGTGGCATTCATCGCGGCTCTCATCTATTTTTGGATCCTACCGGTGTGGGATACAAGCAAGGGGGTGCGGCCCAGCTCGTTTATCATGGCATCGATGTTGGTCATGGGGCAGCGGATCAATCTGGGGATTCCGATGCTCACCAAACTGTACAGAATGCTGTGGCACATTAGCAAGGGAAAGAAGCCGCCAAGGATATGCGGGCCCTTCCACCTCCTGTATGGGTGGATCGAAGCGCATATTAGGGGGATTTACGATTATACTAACCCCATTTCACCACCGGGATCGAACTTCCGCCCCTCCATCCTGAACGTGGTTGGGAGCTTCCCGTTCAAACTAGCCGTTCCGATAGTGCTGAATTGGGTGTGGAGGGTAGATGAGTTTAATTTCCACCCCTTCCCATTGCCGACGGGGATACTTACTGATGAAGGGAGGGGAACGAAAGAACATTGGAATTACCTCCTGGCCTTTCGAGGTGGAGTTTTGGTGGCACAGATAGATCGTGAGCCAATCTGCGAACCGTACACCCCGTAGCGGTTTGCGAGGAAGTTCCGGTGCCTCCTGCGGCTGACCCCGCGGGTCTACTGGGAGGTGCGTCACGAGGAGCTCACGTGTGTGATGAGTCAGCTGTGGCTCATGTTCACACGGGATGATGGGAAGATGCGGATTGCATTGCCTCCATCTACCGTCGCTTTCGGGTTGGTGAGGGAGTATGCCATCAGTTGGGAGGCTGCTTACCCAGGGGAGATGCTGAAGCAACCAACTATTTGGGTTGGTGACGACGGGCCTCCCCTATCTCAAGTTCAGGGTCGGAGGGAAGCTAGGGCCGCTCGCGGTGGCGGGGCTACCATGGCGGCGAGACTCGCACCGGCCGAGGGTGTGGTAGCAGCGGTGGATCCGGTGATTCCGGAAGGGCAGGGCCATCCGGAGGGGTAGCCAATGAGGGGATTTCGCAGGATATCCACTCAGGCTCTGGGGAAGCGGGTGTGTCATATCGACATAGCAGAGGATACTGTCTTCCCGAAAGCCTGGGACATTTGCAATGTCAACCGACAATTCCTCAGCCCACCTGAGATATTGTCCCACCTGAATCACCTCGGGATGGAATTACTGGGCATTGGCCTAGTCCGGGCTGGATTCATGGCATCTCCGGCAGAGGCAGAACATTACCTGGATGAGCTTTAGGATTACGTTCACTCTGGTGGTGTCCCTCACCTAATGACAGACCGGGTGAGGGTACTGTTGAATCGAACGGTCCCCCCATAGTTATCGGCTTCCGATCTGAGGGAGCACTTTCCCCTACCGGAAGAATTAGAGGACTCCTCTCAGGAGGATGAGGCTGGAGGAGGGAGCCCATTGGAGGAGGGCGAGGTCGGAGATCAAGGCTTAGATTCTGATGATTTCGCAGAGGCTCTCGAGGTAGCATTCCGAACTTCTTTCCCTATGATCTGTCCTTGGGTCACTATGAACTTCTCACCGATGTTTGAGCCATGTAGAAGGAACTTGTTCGCAGGCCTTATTCCCGCCCCTCGGCGGGTGATGATGCGGGACCATCAGAACATGTGCCTATGGGTGCATCCAGTTCCGTGTATGGTGGGTCCAGAGCACCCAGGGAGGCTCTCCGGGAATCTCCGGACCTTCCAACAGTATACGGAGGGTCTCGCCTCGGGGTCCCGTCAGTACCGGCTCAAGAGCAGCGACAGGAGGTCGATCTTTGTAAGTCTCCTCTACCGGTTCCCCTGTCGTCATATGTAGACCATACATGCCAACTAACGTTTATGTCCCTCTCTGTCGTGCAGTTCTCCGACTGGCGTGGGACGCTGCGGCAAGACTGGTCGGGATGTCTGGTGGCATCCCTCTTAGGGGCATGCCAGTGATGGAGGCGATAGTCCCCCCATCTCCTCAAGCTGCGATGCACACCATCACTGTCGGGACCACTAGCAGGGTCGTGCCCGAGGACATTGAGGTGGACCCTGAGGAAGAGGATCAACCGGTCGGTCCCAGCCTTGCCACGCCTGCTTCGGTGCCAAGTGTTGTACCAGATTCAACACCAGATGTTGATCCTGTCGAGGATTTCTTGTGGGCGTATCCCGCGTGTGAGCCTGCCAATCACGCCGACTGGGACGAAATGGCCTCCGACGAGGAAGACAGCAGCATAGTCCGCCGTCAGTCATGGAAGCTGATCACACGCTTTATCAAGGACACCCCAAGCGCAATGGTTGGCCGAAATGGATCGACTCCACTCGCGATTGAGCGAACTGTGTGATGGGGGAGTGGATGCCCAATGTCCTCACACACTCATCTGAGATCTTATGGCTGAGAAGATCCGGGAGCATGATCGTGGGCTCAGCGTGGGCTGGCAGTGGAGGAAGGCGACTAGCGTCAAGAAGCTCCAGGAGGCTGAAGGCGAGGTCCAACAGATGCAGACCCGGGAAGACAAGCTTTCAGCCTCTCTTGATGCACAATCTGAGCTGGTCTCATGGTTGAAGGCCCAGCTGGTAGAGGCATAAGGGCATATGAGGTAGACCTCTGGAAAGATGGCTGTCGTTCAAGCTGACATAGAGAGGGCCAAAGACAGAACTGACGAAATGCATCCCACCGCTGCTGAGGAGGAGCAGGAGCTAAGAAAGCGGCAGCAAGCCTTGGATGCCACAAGCCAACGGGTGACGGAGCTGCAATGCTCTTTTGACGGGGTCCACCCATCTATGGGGGAAGTCGACCCCCCGGGTATTGTAACAAACCCAAAAAACATTTTACTGGTACTTTCATGCTTCAATTTCATTCCTTTCATTGTCTTGAATGCCGTAGCGCGCACGATTTCCACTGTTTGTTACATCCCTACAATGTTTGCAGGATGTTCGGTGACAATTCCCCAAGCCTATGTGGGTCAAGCCTGATGTGAGAAACAGGAGATAGTTTCCCTCTTTTCCCACCTAACATAGGAGTGGGGATCATGCTCCAGGATTCGAATTACCATTCCAGACTCCCAAAAGATGGGGGAGGCTTGATCGGAGGAGGAACTTCCAGGATAGCCGAATTACCGTTTCTTTCGCGTGATCTTATGCACAAACGGGGCAACACCAGGGGCGGTGAAATCGGTCCAAACAGATGAAAATGGGAAGTGTGAATCACGATACCCAAGATTCGGAACACTGTGGGGATGGCATGACAAAAAGGGACAACTGTTAACCTTGGAGGAGAAGCAGTGTCCTTATTACGTTATCCAGTAATGGGTACAACAAATGAGGGTCGACCATTGACTATATTCGAAACACGGGACCACGTCACAAATGTTGTCGATCAATCCTTTGGGACGTTGGCCTAGGACAGTTGGCGGACCATAGGTCAGACATCCATACTGTTAGGGGGTCCTTCCAGACATGACCCGTCTCCCAGAACGTTGGCCCAGGATGGTAGGTGAGCCGATGCGGCATGAGACCAGGCCGTTAGGGGGTTCCTTTAGACATAAAAGAGGACGAGGGTCCGAATAAGGGGCACGCAAAGCGTGGAATATGGATTGATGGTTTGTCCAAACAGAATCCAACACTTAGGTAGTTACACCACCGTGGTGGGAGTAAGCCAGATTGGTGTATTGGTTTGATCATGGATCATTCCTTCTTTCAGACAGGGCCTCTCTGGCGAGGGGATATGTCACTTCCCAATGGGATCTCGGGGCATCCTGAACTTGTTCAGGGTAGAACCGCAGTTTAGTGTCATGCATTGAGGACACATGGACTCCTGTAGTTTAACGTCATATGATAGGACATGGAATAAAAGGGAAGATCATAGGGAGCCTGTGGCGCAGTAGATATGAAACCGAAGTGAATGAGGACTTGGAGTCCAAATCATACCACATAACCCCGGAGGAAACATTTCCGGTCGAGGGACCAAGAGTGAGGATTGGGCTGGGCCCGAAGCAGAGTGGTCGGGCATTCCTACCTACCCCATGAGGATGGGAATCAAGCCATACGTAGTTCTGGAAGCGCAGTTTAACGTCATGTGGGACGATGAGAAGCCTGGCCGTGTTGGTACACATCTTGCCAAAACTACTAAGCCCACATGAGTCGTGCTCGGTGTGGGAAACAAGCAGTAGTGGTGGGAATTTCCCGACACAGAAAGGGGCAGGTTAGGGCAAAGGGACGCTCGGTGAATACCAGACCAATGATGATAACACGATCATTTAGCGCACCTAGATGTGCGAAGAGAAAGATCCGAGTATGATGGAATTCCACTTTAACATGAGGAAGTGGAAATGTGTGAATCATGGCACTTGAGATTCAGATCATGATGATGGCGGCGTGACGATGGAGGATAACTGCTGACCGTGTTCGCAACACAGCATCATGTCGCGTTAGCCTTGAATGGGGACAGACAAATGAGGGTTGACCGTTGACCATGTTCGAAACACGGGACCATGTCACAAATATTGTTAAATATTTGTAGGGATGTTGGCCCGAAACCATTGGAGGGCCCTTAGGTCTGGCATTCATGGAGATCCCTTAGGCCTAGTATCCATGTCATCCGAGGGTCCTTTTATATGTGGAGGAGGATGAGGATCCAAATAGCAAGTTCATGAAGCTTGGTCAGGGGATGAGGGGAATGTCCGTATAAAAATCCCACACTTCGGGCTCTTTGTCGTAACACATCTTAATACGACAACGAGACTTATTAGAGAGAGGGAGTAGATTCTTTTCCCATTGGGAGATCTTAGTTTAGGGTCGTAGAATTCAGACCATGGATGGGTAAGGGGAGCAGGGGATACATGGCAAGGCGGTTACAAAACCCGACGTGAATGAGGACCTATGCCCTACTTACCATGCATTCTATGGGGAAGTGCTTGAGTCAAGGGACCGAACACGAAGGTTAGGCTGGGCCCGCAGGGAAGTTCCCAGGTGCTCCTACGTATCTCATAAGGATGAGAATCAAGCCATACGTAGTTCTGAAGGGTGCCTTTTAATGTCATGCGGGATGAGGAATAGGAGGGATAACTCTCAGAATAGGGGTGCGCGTGGTGAAGCTCTTGAAAACCCGACGTGAATGAGGGCCTAATTCCTCACTACACCACACAGTCCCATAATCGGGGTCCTGAAGGTAGGACCAGAGAGGTGAATTTGTTGAAATCAAGCTGGACCCAAAGACAAGGGGTCTGCGCATTCCTACGTATCCTATCAAGATAGGAATCAAGCTGAACGTAGCTCCAGATAGATCTTAGTTTAAGGTCTTAGAGCTCGGACCATGGGAGCCCCAAAGGACGCCATATTGCAGCTTTGTCCCTTTGAAATGCATAGATGCACTGAGGGATAACGCCAAAAGTGTCGATATTCCACCTGGACATGATGGGGTGGAAAATGATGTGAATCATGCAACCATCATTCGTGGACTGAAGGGGCTGGCGTGACGACATAGGATTTCTGCTAACCACGTTCGCAACACAGCATCCTGTCGCGTTAGCCTGAAATGGGGACAAACAAATGTGAACCGACCGCTGACCGTATTCCCAATGCGGAATTTTATCGATTTGTTGTCCAAAACCCTCAGGGGCGTTGGCCCGTAACGGTAAGAGAGCCATTGGGCATTGTATCCAGGCCGTTATTGGGGGGCCCTTTGGGTGTGAAAGGTAATGGAAGCCCGAATGGAGGGGAACTGAATGCTTGACAAGTGGAAGTAACATGACCAAGTTGAATATGACACTCTTGGTCCTAGACCAGAGTACTCTTAGGAACATCGGTGAACTGCCGAAAAGGGATCGACGAAACAGCTTAGTAGGGAGAGGTACATGGCCTGGTCATTACGAGACCGATGCGAATGAGGACATAATCCCACACCACACCATATAATCCCCTCGTGGAGGAAGGGTAGGCCAAGAGGCCAAAATGGGATGAAGATTCCCAAGGGATGGGGCTGGACCCAAATAATAGACATTTAGGTGGTCCTACGTATCCCATGAAGATGGAAATCAAGAGACATGTAGTTCTCCAAATGTATTTTAACATCACCTGGGACGAGGAGGGGAGTAATATACCCCTAAACAAGGGAGGTGTACGGTATGGCAAAGAATCCAACGTGAATGAGAACGTAGTCCTATATCACACCATACGATCCTATAAGATAGGACCTGGGCCATGGCCCAGAAAGTCCAAGGGGCCTGATGGTTAGGCATCAGTTAGGAAGGCCTTACGGGTCTGCAGTTTAACGTCTTACATGAGGACGAGGGTCGGGAACCCGAGGAGGCCAAGGGGCCTGAGGCTGGGCCTCGTAAAGGGAGGGCATACGACATGGTACATGATCTCGATGTGAATTAGGATGTAGTCCTACATCACACCATACACCTCGGGTAAGAGATAGGGCGGAGAGGCCCGAGAAGGCCAAGGGGCCTATGTTCAGGCATTAGTTAGGAAGCCCTGAAGGGTCTGCAGTTTAACGTCTTAAATGAGGACGAGGGTCGGGGACTCGAGGAGGCCAAGGGGCCTGAGGCTGGGCCTCATAAAGGGAGGGCGTATGGCATGTTACATGATCCCGACATGAATGAGGATGTAGTCCTACACCACACCGTACAACCCTTTGGGGAATCGAGGTCGTGGGCCCGATCGCTAGCACCACCCGGGATGAAATTTGTCACTTCGGGATGGGGTAGAATGAATCACTACACTCAATTTCTGGGACATCTGGGGGTGGACCCGAAAATCTAGGACACTGTTGACCATGTTCGAAACACAGTGTTCCTATGGTGACCCGATATGGGAGCAACAAATGAGCGTCGACCGTTGACCAAATTCGCAACGCGGGACTTGTATCGGCTTGTGGCTTGAAAACCATCAGGGACGTTGGACTGTATCAGTAGGATAGCCCTTGGGCGTAGTATCCAGGACGTTCTTGGGGGTCCCTATGGGTGTGAAAAATGATGGAATCCTAGTCAAGGAGTGGGTGAAGCAAAGCTGTATCCATCCAAGAAAGAGGAAAACATCTCCAGGGGGATGTGCAGCCGGGTCGAGGCTCGATCGATGTAAGCTGGGGAAAAAGTGTGCACCATGCCACGTCTTGACCCGAGGGGAAGATTTTGGCTTTTAGGCTGGGCCAACAGAAAAAATGTCCGGGCATTCCTACGTATCCCATTAAGAAGGGAATCAAGCCATACGTAGTTCTTGAAGGCCATGCAGTTTATCGTCATGCGGTTAGGACGTGGGGGGAAAAGAAGAACGGGAGTGGGAACATGGTGCAACCCTTACAATCCTTGTGTGAGCAGGGTTGTATGAGCGGGGCTATGAATGCCTACTCCCTGGCTACACAAAGATCCTCCAAGGAAACTATTCCCAGGGGGGTATAGTGGAAGAGACAAGCATGGGGCTAGGCTCAAGATGAGGCGTCTGAGTGTTCCTACGTATCCCATCAAAATGGGAATCTAGACACACATAGTTCTTGAAATGTAGTTTAACATCATGCGGGACGAGGAGAATCTCATTTGGGGATATGTAAGGTATGGAAAGTAACCCGACATGAATAATGATGTAATCCCATACTATACCATACAATCCCACAAGAGGGTAAGTCGGGGAAAAACCAAGGGGCCTAGGGCCGGACCGCGGTCAGGGAGACCTGACCAGCTTGTGGTTTAATGTCTCGTAGTGAAGACGGGGGGTGAGGGGCCCGAGGAGGCCAAGGGGCCTGACGCTGTGCCTCAGGCAAGAAGGCCTAACTGGCTTGAAGTTTAACGTCTTGCAGTAAGGACGGGGGGCCAAGGGCCCGTGGCTGAGCCTCGGTCAGGAAGGCCTGACTGGCTTGCAGTTTAACGTCGTGCAGTAAGGACGGGGGGAGATCTTAGTTTAAAGTCATAGAGCTCGGACTATTGTGCAGTTTATTGTCTTGAATGACTAAGATGCAGTTTAAGGTCGTGCAGGACTTTACAGTTTAGGGTCATGTTGGACCATAATGTGCAGTTTAAGGTCATGCGGGACCGTTTCACAGTTTATTGTCTTGCAGGACGAAGATGCAGTTTAAGGTCATGCACGACTTTACAGTTTAGGGTCATGTTGGAACATAATGTGAAGTTTAAGGTCATCCAGGACCATTCCATAGTTTATTGCCTTACAGGACGAAGATGTAGTTTAAGGCCGTGCAGGACTTTACAGTTTAGCATCATGTTGGACCATCTTGCAATTTATGGTCGTGCATGACCCTTTTTCCCAAAGAAAAGTATCTCTTAAGGAACTTGGCATTGGTGGGAGGGGTTATACGCTCTCCATCCGTGGTCACCAAGGAGTATGCTCCATTGGGGTAAACCTTATGGACGATATAAGGCCCTTCCTATTTGGGTTCTAATTTAGGCGGTTTCCTACCAGGAATCATTGGCGCTCGAAGGGCCAGTACCAGGTTGCCCTGTAGAAAACAGCGGAGACAAACCTTCTTGTTGAAGGACCTTGCTATCTTATCCTGATGCCTTTCCATATTGTGCAGGGCACGAATCCGGTTCTCGTCTAGTGCTTCCAATTCAGCTAGACGGATCTTGGCTACCTCATCTGATGTTTGATGATCGTAAACTGCAGTGCGTAACGATGGCAGCTGGATCTCAATGGGTAGGACGGCCTCAGCTCCGTACACTAGGGAATATGGGGTCACCTAGGTAGAGTTGCGAGTCGTCATCCGGTAAGCCCAGAGGGCGTTGGGGAGCTTGTCCGGAAAACTTTTCTTGTTCTGACCTACCATCTTCTGCAGAATGTAAGAGAGGGTTTTGTTAAACGCCTCGATCTATCCATTTTCCTGTGCATAGTAGCGGGAGGTATGGTTCGACTGGATATCGTACTTGGCATACAATTTCTTCAGTTCAGCCACTCGGTAGTTGGTGACGTTATCGGTGAGGACGACGTGAGGGACCCCAAACCGGTGGATAATGTTGGAGCTCACAAATTCAATGATGGAACGGGCCTTGAATTCTTTGAGCAGAACTGCCTCTGCCCACTTGGAGAAGAAATATGTAGTAGTCAGGATGAACCTACACTAGCGGGCTGTTGCCGGTGGATACGGTCCCACTACATCAAGTCCCCATACTGCAAATGGCCAAGATTACTTGGTGGGGTGGAGGGGCTCCGGCGGCCGATGACGGAAGTTGGCGTGAACTTGGCATGCGTGGCATCTCTTGGCATATCCAATACAATTGTGGATCATAGAGGGCCAGAAGTACCCCAACCTCCAGAACTGATGGGACAGCTTCGGCCCAGCTTGATGGGCACCACAGGAACAAGAGTGAACCTCTTGAATAACTTGAGGTATCTCTACTCCTTGGATGCAACGGAGGAGGAAACCGTCGAAACTCCTCTTATAGAGGATATGTTCAAGACTGGGGCCGCTCTAGAGGGTAAATTGCAGCGCGCGGCATCAGATTTACTCGTGCTCAGCCCTGTCGTCCGGGAGGCAACCATTTTAGAGGTACTCAACAAAAGGTGCCCTCCAGTCGGGAGTGGCTTTAACCACTACGCCTGATGAACCTAGGACCCCTGATGTAGAGGGTCTGGCGGTGAGATGACCTACCCGCAGGCCATCATTGTCCTCTTGGGTGATGGGGGAAATGACTCTCCAGTGTGCCACATGTATGATCAAATCATTTTTCTCGGGTTCTGTGAGCGATGCGGCTAAGCCTCCCAAGGCGTCTGCATGACCGTTCTGTGACCGTGGGACATGGGTAACCTCTGGTCGAGAAGAGAACTGGGCTATTAGGCGATGGGTGTACTCTAGAAACAGTGCATGTTGCGGCTTCCTAATGACGTAGTCGCCATTATCATGTTTGATTACCAGCTCAGAATCTCCCTTCACATGCAGATGGGGCACATGGATCTCAAGGGACAATTCGAGGCCGATGATGAGAGCCTGGCACTCTACCACGTTGTTTGTGCAACCTTCTGACAACAGGAACGAGTATGGCAGGACGGCCTACGCCAGGGTAATAAAGACAATACCCTGGCCCACTCTGTTGAGCTTGGGATCGTTGAGCCTCCTTCCAGTGGGGCTCCGGGAGGCGCCGTCAAAATGCATTTTCTAACATGGGACAGCATGATCGACTGAGAGGATCGTCTCGTCATGGAAATCCAGGTCCAGGGATTGGTCCGCAGAGGTTGGATGTGCAGCTAAAAAGTCTGCCAACGCCTGTCCCTTAATGGCCTTCTGAGGTACAAACCTGATATCAAACTGCTGGAGAATCACTGCCCACCGTGCTAGTCGGCCAGTCGGTATGGGGCGGTTTAGGATGTACTTCAGTGGGTCTACCTGGGAGACCAATTGCACCTCATGGTGCTGCAGGTAATGTCGCAACTTCTGCACGGCGAATACGAGCGCAAGGAAGCTCTTTTCGTAGGGGAGTATCTGACCTCTGTATCGAGAAGCATGCGACTGAGATAGTAGAGACTGTTCTCAGTACCCTCGTTATCTTCTGGGCGAGCAGCGCACCGAGGGATCTCTCCAGGGCGGTCACATAAAGGACCAGTGGCTTTCCGGAAATGGGTGGCATCAAGACAGGAGGTTGGAGCAGATACTGCTTGATTTCCTCGAAGGAGGCCCGACACACCTCATCCCATTCGTAGGCGGAACCCTTCTTCATGAGCCTGGAAAATGGCTTACACATGCCAGCCGGATTGGAAATGAATCAGCGTATATAGTCTAAGTGGCCTCGGAGGCCTCGAAGCTCCTGAATGTTGCTCGGGGGAGGCATTTGGCTGATGGCCTTGATCTTCTCCGGGTCGATCTCGATACCTCTGTATCTGACAACAAAGCCCAGATACTTCCCAGAGGTGACCCCGAAGGCACACTTCAATGGGTTCATCATTAGGTGATGGGAATGGAGGAAACCAAACACTTTCTCGAGGTCTTTGGGATGGTCCTAGAGCTGACGTTATTGGACTACGAGGTCATCCACGTAGTATTCCACCAATGTTCCGAGAATCGGCTTGAATATGCGATGCATGGCCCTCTGATTTGTGGCACCGACATTTTTCAAACCGAATGTCATAACCTGGTAGCAAAAGGTACCTTGGAAAGCCCTAAAGGTAGTGGACTCCTCATATTTGGGAGCCATCTAGATCTGGTTATACCCGGAATATCCATCCATAAAATAGAGAGCTTGGAACCCGGCTGTGGCGTCAATCAATAACTCTGCCACCGGGAGTGGGAAGTCATCCTTTGGGCAGTGGCGATTGAGATCGCGGATGTTGATGCAGACTCTGATCTGCCCATTCTTCTTCCTAACTGGCACAATGTTGGCAAGCCACATGGGGTACTGGACTTCCTTAATGAAGTTAGCTTTGATAAGCTTACCAACTTCGGCCTCAACCACAACACCATGAGAAGGGTGCATTTTCCTAGGGGGCTGTTTAAACCCACAGTGTTTTACCGGGAGGCCCAGACGGTGAATGGATACCTGGGTATCTAGTCTTGGAATCTCGTTGTAACTCCAGGAAAACACGTCACGGTGTCATTTGAGAACGTCTACGTACTGCTGCCGCTCCTCGAGGGACATGGCTGCACTGATCAATGTGGGTCTCGGATCTGCCTCGCTACCAAGGTTCACCTATACCAGTTCATCAACCGTGGTAGAGACTCCTTCTTCAAAGGTGGGGGAGCCTCCTCCAGGTCTTCCTCCCCACCCGTGGGGGAACTTCCTACGACGAGAGATGCTTCTGGGCTATCAAAATCTGAGGGGCAGCTGGTGCTGGCTCAGGCAGCAGTGGTCATCACATCAGGATACTCATTTGCCATTGAGACCATAGCAATGAAGGCAGTCGATCCTATACCATCGGGCCTTCGGCCTAAGGGGCCACGTTTGATGATGTCCAAGCAGTGGTGATGTGTCGGCCTGAGTCGGTTAATTCCAGCCCGGCCGAAGAGACATGTATGGTGCACCGCGGTTGTCATAAGCTTGACATTCCGGTACCGTACATGGGTAGGAGGTTCCGGGATCACCTGAGCTTGGTTGATGTAGGAGTACGAGGTGATTTTTCGTCATCGCTTGGACACGGGAACATGCCTTCCTTGCGTATCTGAAACAACAAAACATTGCCCCATGTCGGGGGTTGTGGCCTCCAACCGGTGGATCGGGAGGATGTAGGCGTCATCCATGCTTGCCCAATGATCACTTGTGACCGGGGCGGGTTCATCCTCACTTACTAGGATCTGTTTATCCTTACATATGTAATAACCCTCATCCAGATAGCGGTCCTCACAAGAGGCGAAAGGGGATTCATCTCCTTGGAGCACGCCTACTCGACCGTTGAGCGAGTACTTGAGGCACTGGTGATACGATGAAGGGACCACTGCATGCAGATGGAGCCATGGCCTACCCATCAATGCGTTGTAAGTGGTTTCCTAAGAGACGACCATGCACTCGGTGCTGGCAATTAAGCCACTGAACTGAGTCTTCAGGCGGATCTTTCTGACTGGGGTTTGCTCGGTCCTGCCGTACCCCTGGATTCTAATGTCAGAGGGAGTTAAATCACCTTCAGATAGACCCATCTTTTGCAACGTCCGAGTCGGAATTATATTGATTCCGGAACCCGTGTCAATGAGGCAACGGCGGACTTCAACGCCATTGAAGTGTCCAGTGATTTACAGTGGGCGAATGTGCCCATGTATAAGAGGGTACTCATATTCACCGGAGAACGAGATAACCGCCTGACATTCTGCATTTTCAATTGCCTCGGTATGGAAGGCTTCTGTAGCAGCTACCTCCGTCTCAAACTGCAGGGGGCTCCTTAGGTCCTTGGAAAGTGCCTCGCGCATTTCGGATGACAGGAGAAGGGCCTCAAGGATAGAGAGTCTCGCCGTAATTCCGGCCAGGTGCTTCAGGACATCATACTTTCATGCCAAAAGTGAACCTCTACTTACAGGAGGTCGTTCGGCATTTGGAGGAATAGTGGGTCCTGCCGGTTGAACCGGCGATTGGATAGTTCTGGGTACATCCTACTGCCTACTAGTTGAAGCCTAGATAATAATCGCCGGACTTGGATTGGAAAGCGGAGGCTGGCCTGTAGCAGGGCAATACTGACTGTGATACGAATGAGGCAGCTCTCCCCTATCTAGTAGCACGAATGGCGGTGGAGGTAAAGGCGAGGGTGTTATATGGGGTTCCGTGTGCTGATCTCTACGTTGGGCCTATTGCCTGGTCTATGTAGCGTGCACGACATGACTAAAAGTGCCTGCTGACGTACCTCGATGACCGGCGCAGTTGCGATTCCGCTGACGTTGACATCAGTTGGAAACTTTAGGGAGGTTCTCCTGATGTTCCACCTTGTCGGGGGTTATATAGGGCTTTAACAGCTCCACTGTGTTAACCGAAGCGTACCCATGGATGTCGCTCAAGGAGTCATCCATCGCTGGGTGGATTCTGGGAGGAATCCCCATTTTAGGGGGCATACAGTCACCGAGAGTGCGGGATGACGATGGCACCGGCGGTGCGCGCTGCTTCTTCTTGCGTCGCCGTTGATTGCCCTTTTCGGAAGAGGTCAACTGTAAAGAGGATGCGGAGGCACCAGCTACTTCTTCTAAAGGTTCCGGCTGCTTCAGGCGCGCCCGGATGATACAATGGGCATGAACGACGGTTTTTCGAGCCATCCAGTCATCATATTTCTGTGATCCACGGCTGGGGACCTGCTGCCACTCGCCTTCGCTGTCGCTGCCTATCTCTGATCCTACAAAGACACCCGCCACTTGTGCTGGTGCGGGGCCCAACATGACTATGTTGTTGTTGACCTGGTCTTGAATCTAGTATTTAAACACATAGAATTGCTTGAGGGTGTGCCCCAGAATTCGATGATAAGGGTAGTAGTTGGGGTGATCGGTGAGATTCTCCTCTGCCGGCCTTCTGCACTCGGGCAGACGCACAATCCCTTGCTCTAGATCACTTATGAAGTAACCAGGGACCTGATTTTCATTGAACGAATAAGTCTGGTGCCTTCTTTCCGGATAGGGGCCCTGGTGGCCTAGCCCTGAAGAGGGGCCGGAGGGACCTTCCGAGGACGCAGTGCCTGATTGTCTCACCTAGGTGGCGGTGGTGCATTGTGCGGGGGAACCTGTCGGTTCTGAGGTGGTCGTTGCTGGGCAAGAGCCTGTGTTTGAGGTGGAGGTCCTCTGCGGGGTTGCGGGAGTGGTGCCGCCAGCAGTAACTCCAGCTGCCTCAGGGCTTCTATTTGGGCCACCGCGGAGGGTTCAGCCATGGCGGTCCTCCTTGCTGGGATCATAGGGGGCAACAAACGTGCCTGACTAGCCTATTGCAGGGCTTCCTCAAGGCGCTGAGCCTTATCTGAGAAATCTCTGAACCCTCCAGAGTAGTTCTAGGTAATCAGTGAGGGTACCAGATCTTTCTTGACGTTCCACACACACATCTTCAGTAATTTCTCCTGAGTCAGTGGCATATCGAGAGAATACGTAAGTCCCTTCCACCGGGCGATGAAATCTGCGACTCGCTCGTCAGGCCTCTGCTTGCACTTGAAGAGGTCTACAATGCTGGTCTTCCGTGTGGTGGATCTGAACTGGTACAGGAACTGTCAGCAGAGGTCCTCCCAACCGGTCACCGATCCGATAGGGAGCTAGCTATACCAGACGAATGCCGGACCTTCCAATGTCTGTACGAAACACCGGAGTTTGGCGGCTTCTTGTTGAGTCGGGGTCCCCAGCATGGGGCCACACCTGGAAGAAAAATGTGCCAAGTGTTGTGGCGGTTCCCCTGTCTTGTTTAAGGGATATAAAGTGTGGTTCCCAAAACCTGGAGGTGCGGGCATATCATCCACCCACCCGGGATAAGGCTTGCCATCCGGTGGGACCGCCACCTGCCGTGTTTCCAACGCTTCAAGGCGAGCTGTGAGTGCCGCAATAAGATCATCCGGGTGGGGGTCCCTCTCTTGATGGGGATCCCTATACACAAGTGCATTGCTAGGTTCTTCAACATGTTATACTGCTTCAGCTGCTCGTGGATCAACTGGCAGAATGACCTGCGGGGCGACGGGGGGAACCCGGACTGGATTCTTCCGATTGCCCCGTCGCTGGGGAGGGTTTGGCTAGACGTATCGCGCCCTCTTGCCATACGTTCCAGCTTCTGCCCTGTCTGCGGTAGTAGCATGATCAGGGTTGCCCAGAGGCATCTCACCGGGGGGAACTTGTTCCTGCCCCTGCTGCCCCGGCCTAGGATTACCATAGTTGGGTCGCCGCTCTGCGGCACGCTCAGCCAAGAGTTTGTCAACCAGCCTCTTCTGCTCAGCAAGCTGTTGGCGTAACGTGGACTTCTCGGGATCTTCATCTGTTTTCTGCACAGAGGCAGATGGGTCAGAGTTCTTGATAGTTCCAATGTGCTCATTATCCTTTCCGGTGTTTCGACCGAGTACCAGCAACTCGGTGGGTACGGGGAGGCCTAGCAGGTTCCTGTGCGGATGGGTAATCCTCCCTGATGGGTCCAGCAGTGGCGGTACGCCCTCGGGGGGGGGGGGGGGAGGTCTCCATCAAGGAGTTCAAGCTCGTCTTCCTTGTCCGCAATGTCGGACATGTGTACCACAACCACTATCGGGGGCATGTCCTCGATGTCACATAATGAATCGGGCTGTTGTCGGATAGGGTCAAAGAGGAGAGCGGCATTGTCTCCCCAACCACGGACTTGCACAGGGGGGGTAGCTTCCCTGACGATTATGAGGAGTGCTTTAGAACACTGAACACATTTCCGATGCAGGGTGCCCTGACGGCCTGGAGACTCGGGGTGCTGGGCCACAAGGAGTGCGGCCGAATCGATCAGGCGGCACTGCTCGCCGATTTCTTTGAAGTGCTCTCAACTTCATGGGTACACCACCCGTTCGTAGCGGAGGCGGAAGTGTGTCGCCCATAGGGTTCGACAGAAACACCCCACTTCTTCAGGGGTAAGGGACTCTGGTATGTGAATATTCAGCGCCTTCGTCGGCCAGAACTTCTCCGGAAAGTAATCTGCTGCAAGAATACTCCAGAAGCTCCTGGGTTCGGACTTAGGTTCTAGCCCTGTATTGCACCACTCGACAACCGAGGGTGGCTGAGGGACCGGTAGCGGTACCGAGGTGGACCTCTGGGATAACAAACTTGGCGGCGGAGAATACGGCGAACAAGCTGACTGGCCGCCGAATTCGGGGCCATCCTCCGAAGAGTGAGGTGACCTGGCCACGATGTCACGGTACGATGGGCTGATAGCCACAACTTCTGGCACATGAATCGCAGCTACCGGCAACCAGTCATGTCATCGTTCTACTGCCACTATCCCCCAAAACAGCTCTCCGTGATCTCTGGTAGAGGTAGAGGGCGCTTCTGGTGACGATGGCGATGATTGCGCGGTCTAGACTTGCGGAATTCCCAAGATTGCTTCCTCCTGGATGTACCTGCGGAGAGAGACGAGAATCTGGTAGAACTCATATTCCGAGAGAATGAGTCTATCGCGCCTGGTTCCTGCCCCGGTCCTTGATACGGAGGAGTGGGGAGAAGGTTCCATCGCTGAATCGCACTCCGCTTCAGAGTCATAGAAATGGGCAGGTTTGATCTCCACTGGGGATTTCCCAGGACACTTCTTGTGGCGGCGATGACCTTCTCTCTTGCCCTGGGGTGGCTCTTCGGGATAGGGTTGATCCCTATCATGGAGTCTCGGGGCGGCGCTGGCACAGTGGCGGAGAGAACCCCCACTTGAGATAGCCGAGGTGCGAGGGGCACCAGGGAAAATGTCGAAGGGTACGTGGGGAGGACCTCCACGAACAACACCCATGTGGGCGAAGCCTCTGTTAGAATCGGCAGGAGCATGGGGAGGACCTCCATGGTCGATGCGGGCGGAGCGAGGCTGGCCTTCACTCCTCGAATTGCTGGGGCGAGGAGGACCTTCGCCGGTTGCAGAGATAACGTAGGGAGGGCCCCCATGTTGGAGATGGACTGTTTGGATAGTGCCTTCAGATCGGCGGTCGGGGGCAGGAGGGTGGACTCCATACCCTGTAGAGTGGGCGCGGGAAAGGTTTCCACGCCGAGCATCACTACCGCGGGGCAGGTCTTCCTTCGGGATGGGGGTAGCACGAGGCATGCCTCCATGATGAACTTCGGAGTGGGGAAGGTCCGCGCTCTGTGGAGTAGTGGTACGAGTAGGACCTTCGTACGTGGTGGCATCACCACGGGTTAGTTCACGGCGATCACCACTTGGGCCTGCAACCCGGAGAGCCATCCCAGCCTGCCCGTGGGGCGGTTGGGATCTCAATCATGGTTGGGTGAAGGAGTGCCCCTGCTCAGTGTACGCGGGGGCTTCATAAGGCACGTCGGCGGTGGCTCAGTCCATTGGAGCTGTCGACGTCGACACGCCTGGGAAAGCGTCTTTAGCCCGGGCCCGGAGTTGACATCGGGTCAGGCGAGCTGGTGCAGGCAGTGCAGGGACATGGCCTGCCTGCTCTTCCTACGTAGCCGAACAGCGACGCTGACGTGGCCGGACAGGAGCTCTTGCCTGGAGCCCTCGGGTCGGGACCCTGAGCGGGCTGAGCCGGACATGGCCTGCCTGCTCATCCTACGTACCATGCATTGACACAGATCAAATTCCTCATAGTGCGGATTGGGGAATACAGTTTAACATCATGCGGGACGGGGGTGAACCGACGTGAATGAGGTCAGAACGACTGGATGGTGGGTTTGAACCTCGTAGAGGCTTCCTACGTACCATGCCTTGACATGGATCAAAGACCTCGTAGTTCATATGGGGGCTTTGTCGGCGAACCTACGTAAAGGGGGACCTTGGTCCTATGAGTGGTGGGATTGAACCTTTGGAAGGCTTCCTACGTAACATGCCTTGACACGGATCAAAGACCACGTAGTTCAAATGGGTGAGTCACAACGGCTTGCCGTCGGAACGGAATGCAGTTTAGAGTCATGCTGGACGAAGGTGGGACCCGACGTGAAGAAATGACGGGTAGGCATGAACCTCAGGGATGCTTCCTATGTACCATGCCTTGACATGGATCAAAGACCTCGTAGTTCATATTGGAGAATAGAGTTTAACGTCATACGGGACAAGGGGGCATACAGTTTAACGTCATGCTGGACGAGGGCGAAACTCGACGTGAATGAACGATCGAGCAGTGTGGCTTGAACCTCATGGAGTCTTCCTACATACCATGCCTTGACATGGATCAAATTCCTTGAAGTTTGCTAGGGGTGGAGGTCAGGGTCGGTGCTCACTCTAAGCCCACGTGAGTCATGCTCAGTGTGAGAAACAAGAGGTTGCAAGGACCTGACGATCACGTCGCGAAGGATGCATTTGTGAGATGCGAAGAGGGGCTTACACGTTAGGCGGCCCATGGTGCTGGGACTTACTCCAAGATGGAGGCCCATAGTGCGACAAAGCACATGGGTCACAGTTTAACGTCATGTGTTGAGGACGTGGTGCTTGGCAGTTTAACGTCCTGCAGCTCAGATGAGGTGGGTTCACTCCACACCCCTAGGACATACATAACCGGTACCCTCTGGTCCTTAGGGAAGGGATGGTACCAGTAAGGCCATGGTCAAGGGGGTTGTGGAATGAACCATCGAAGGGTCCATGTTAGCGTGGCTATGCGAAGAAGCAATAGCCGTTAGCGTGCCTATGCGTAGAAGCATTATGAAAAGCAATGCCACAGGTGGTGTTGTCCATGGGATTTTGAAATCACATCGTGCAAACCTGGAGGGTCGCACAGGAAGAGGAATCGCTAAGCAAATGAGTGTGCTTCACGAAGTGGAGTGCCTTGGCCTTAGCATGGGGCGTAGGTGTGAGTGGAAGGTTCTTCGTGAAGTGGAACAGTGTTTGCAGAGCACTACCTCACGAAGAAGAGGTGCCTTGCGAAGCAGGGTCCTGCAAAGCAGTGTGCTTCGCGATGTGTAGCGATCCTGCCTTTGCATAGGGATCACTAGTATGGGTTTGGTGTTTCGCGAAGCATAATTGCTCCGCGGCTACCCGGGTTCCCTTGGGAATCCCCCTCCTTCGCGAATGCCCTTGAGCTTCACGAAGGGCATCCCTCTCAGAAGAGGGGCTCAAAACGAGACAAAGCAAGGGCGTCTCGCGAAGTAGAAATACCTCGTGGAGCTCATGATTCCCGGGGCAAAGAGTACTTCACGATTCGGGAGAGGAGAATCCGAATGGTCGGATTGTCCGTCCTCGAGACTCAAGGGGAGTACAGTATTTACAGGGAAGGGGCGCCGCGAAGTGGAACTCGCGCACCGCCTGGGGTGCTTCGCGGCGCGCTCGCTAACGTCAACGGCATCCATGAAGAGTTATCGCATCTGGAGCTTCGCGGTGGGCTCGGGAACATCAAATGCGTTCACGGAGAGTTACCGCCTCTGGAGCTTCGCGGCGGGCTCGCGGACATCAAATGAGTTCGTGGAGAGTTACCACCTCTAGAGCTTCGCGACACCGCGCTGCCCGCGGTGCTTCACAGTGCTGCTTCGCGGCGGTGCTTCGTGAGGCAGCGTGCCATCATTCTTTTTCATCCATCCCTTTCGGGAAATATTTTGGCGCCAACAATATTGTATGAGTATGGAGAGATTCATTACACAAGGTAAAATGATTTCATATCACTTTTAATTTTCGGGAGAAAAATGTTATATTCTCCACTATTTACTTTTGTGTGGTGTATATACATACCATTATAGTATTACAATTATATTATAAATAAATTTATGGGTATTAAAATGTCTATTTTATTGTCCTTATTTCGTGGGGTTTATGTTTTAAATGTTACCAAATCGGTAAGACAGTTTTGTTTCAATTTTCATTAATTGAGATTCATGTTTAATTATTCACCTATAATATTCTTCGAGGTGTATGTAATTAAATTATATATGTTATATCATGAATCTAATTATTTTCATTATATTTTAACCACCATGTAATTTCTTTTTTGTACATGGAGAGTATGATCCCATGTTACAGAGTTATACGAGTTAATTGAGACAATCTCATGGCTTTCCAAGATTGTTTATTTTATTTCATACCTTGATGAAATATTTTGAGAAATATATCTTGAATATTCATGATTTTACTTATACAATGTTATATCATGATATAATCTCATATCATTACCATATTCTACTCTTTGGTCTAATATATATTTAATAATGTGTTTTTTAAGAAATCCTGACATCACCGTCCCTTTGGATGGAAATAATTGTTTTTAAAAAATGTTTTTCAATAAATATTATAGCATTATCCAATATGATTTTAATAATTCTAAAACCATTTTTTATTTATCCAATAAAATTACGATAATATTATTTTCAATATCCAAACAATTCATTCCTTTATCACCTTTTTACCGTGGAAAATTAATGTCCTTTTATACATCTTACAAGATGTACAAATCTACCCACCATCATTCCTTTGATGATTCCTTTTCACATTTTAGAAGGATAATATTTAAAAAATTGTTTTAAATTTAATTTTCCTGGAATTTTTTTTTCAAAATAGTTTCATGTCTAATTTATATGATTTCAACGTATTTTCTAAGAAATATATTTTTTAAATGGGTTTATATATGACAAATCCTTTTTCAAATAAGAAATAATATTTTTATCAAGAAACGTTTTGGAAAGATATTTCAAAACTATTTTCAATATAAGATTAAATATGTGGATGTTACTCATGCCATTTTTGGAACTCCACAAAGGGTTCTATTCACATCATTTCTATCAATTGATTATGCTTAATATCATGATATTTATGAGACCTATTTCTCTTCTACAATTTATATTTTAATTAAAGACGTTTCTCTTTCATGGGTTATGCTTCGATGAAATAATTGTAAAATCAATATATTTTCCATAGGTTATAATGTGATGAACTGTTAATGATGCTCATTTCATTTTATGGGTAATGATTTGATGTTTATAAGACGTATATCCTTCAATGGGTCATGATATGATGAATAATTTATTCTCTTTCAGAACATGGGTGATTGATTTTACTATGAGATGTGTGGGACCTATAGCTCCATCCAATGTATTGGGTAATGAAATGTTTTACATGAGATCAAAGGGTACATGGGTTATTTCCCAATCTCGAAATGAAAGAGGTTATATGGGTTGTATCCCAAGACTATATAAAAGATGGAACACATGTAGTAGCCCAAGCCCTATAAAAAGGTACGTGGGTTGTAGCTGAACCCTAAAGAAAGAGAACACATGGGGTATATCCCAAGCCCGAAAACAATAATTTACCTGGGACGTATCCCAATACAAATAGAAATTTTGTACACAGGATTCGAGCTGGTGCCCGAAGTACGTACACAAGTTGTTTCCTAGGCATATCAGTTTATAATGATCATAGTACAGATCCACGACATAAAAGATTATATTCTTATAAGTATCCCAAAATTCCTATGTCTTATTCCTTAGTTATTATTTCATGGCTCATAATGTTTATTTCCTTATCATTTACATCTTATAAATTTCAAATCATTATCCCATAAGTAATTTTTATAACCTTCGATATGTAGGTTATTATCTCCTAATGTTATGGTCATGTTATCATACTACTATGTTCATGTTTATTCATACATGTCTCCTTAGATTACCATTCCTGATAATCTGAGATCACCCCTTTCTTATGTTTCCATTCACCATGTTATGAAGGAAGGTTTTAGGTAGAATTAATAATGTTTTAGATCCTTATGGGATATGTGAAGATCTTTCACCAAGAATAAATATTTTGTTTCCATATTTCCAATGACACTAAACTATTACGTTTTTCTAGAATATATATTTTGTTATGTTTTTAATATTCAACTAAAAGGATATAATATCCACAAATGTTAATCTTGGGTCACTACAGTTGGTGTCAGAGGAAATATTTAGTCAATCTTTCGAAACTAGGATGATAAAACCTTAGTGAGACCCCTAGGTTTAGTTATAGTGATATGTTTAAAGATGTCTCTATGGATAATGAGAATGATGAGTTAAGTTTTAAGGAAAATGCCCATGAATTTTGGTCAAGGATTGAATTAGTGGTCTTTAAGAAATAAATCCATGTATAGATACTAAAAGTGGATGTGGGCCTAGTATAGATGTACCTAGGTGTAACAACTCTAACAAGATGTTTTGGGCTTGACTCATGGTAATCTAGTACACGAAATCAGGCCTTACTGCTCACCTAGTTTGGTAGTCTCAAGGAATATGATTTGGTAATCCACAAAATCATTATGAACCATTATGAAGGATTTAAATATAGTTTGACTATTAATATCCTAGGATGAACCTAGGGTGTCATATATTATGGATGATGATAAGATTTATAAATCCTAGAAGTAATTATTTTCATGACTATGTGGTTTTCTGTAATGATATGTAATGTTAAAACTATGCTTCTAATTTTAGTCAATGGCGGTAACTGTGAAGAGTTTTCTTATTTTTGAATGTGATGGATTATTTTCTATTTAGATTTCAACTAAATTGATCACTATAGTGAAATATGTTGTGATTATACTGAATAAGTTTTCACATAACATGATTCACAATTTTTACTTTAACCAACTCTCGAACACATAGAGGAAGATAAAGAAGGAGTTCATGGAGAGTTTTTATAATAGAAACCACAGACAAAAGTGGTTTTTTTAATTTAGATCAATAATGTGGAAAAAATAACCTATGTTAATTTCTTAGAGTAATATGAATATATTTTTACAATGGAAAATAAGGCCACAATATATGTTATAGAAAGGAAAAAATAACGTTTTTGGATAACAGATTTGAAGGAAATGTTGGAATTTAATAGGAATTATCATTTGAGGACTGCTTAATATATGGAAATTATAGGAATTATGAAAATCTATTTCTTATGTGGAAGGATAATGAAGATTATCAGAATTATTGTACATTTTATGGTTTTTCTACTGATAATTAAGAGACCGCAAACGAGATGTGAAAGGTTTGCAATGTTTTTCCCAAATTTTTTACATTAATAATAAGATTAATGATTGGATTATGGTTGAGGAACATTATGACATGGTTCATATTTCATATTCTAAAAAATAGGTTTTAAGGGATAAATAGAGGAATCCTAAGAAATGGTTTAACAATAAAGGTTGATTAATGATGTTTTTTGGAATTCAATGACTGTGTTATATGAATCATGAGACATGTGAGAACTTTCAGTATATTTTTTCATTAAGGATTATAAATGGACATGTTAAATAGTTATTAATACATAGAAAAGTTATTTCATTAGGGTGATATTTTGATTAGGGGATGATAACACTTAATTAAAGTATGATAATGAGACAATGATGTTTGGATAATGATATGTTGGATATAAATATGTAAATTGGAATGTATTGATTAAATATGATATTTTTATTGAATGAGTGATCTATGTCATCATGGATGAAATTCAAAAATTCTTGGAATTAATGTATATATCCAGTATTCATTGAAATTTGGAAGCCTGAATGATTTCAAAAAAGATTTTTTGGTAATTAAGGTTGTTACCTTATTTCAAGGGAATATATGATGACTATATTCACATTTTTTGGAATATGAAACCCAAGAGCTACTTTATGATATATGGGCGATCAATGTTAAGATGATTTGGTGACTTATTTATAATGTTATGGATTTTTATCTATAATAAGGGTTATATGGCTAACAATTTACAAAAATATTGTTTATTATCTTAAAACATGAGGATTTATGTATATGTGATAACCTATTTTAAAAATGTGTGATGATGGTATCTTAAGACAATTGGGATGGAATATTAGAGATATCTTGATTTGTTAGTACTTCAGGAATCAAAAACATTCACCCCTTTTTTAGAGAAAGATAAGAAGTGGGTAAGTGAACAACAAATAGTTAAGATATCCTAAAATCATGTAAGTAATTCCTTTCGTGAAATTTATTAAACATTACGAAAAATTATTTTTATGCTCAAAATGTGGTTCTAGTAGCAATAATTTCCTTTAAATAAGATGGTCCCTTAAGTCCTCACAAATTTAAGGATTTATGATTGATAACATTCTAATAAACATGCCTCTATAACACTCCATTAGTTAATATTAGTTAGATTTTTCTTTTATATACATGTTTTCACTTGGAAACTATGTTCTCCCATGAGGAAACCTAGTCGTATATTATTTTGGGTAACTGGTGTGGTTCCAAATTTCCGATTTTGAGGGATGTTTTAGTGTCCATTTTTACGATTTGGGTTTCTATGAATGAAACTTTCATGTATTTTAACTTTTATAAAATAGCTTAATTTTGAGGTAAAATTCATTTTTTGGGAGGTAGGATGTAACACCATGAGATTTATTTATTTTTTGAGTTATTTTATCTTTTCAATTTCTCAAAATTTGTTGTGAAAATATAAATAGTTATATATATATATATTAAAACACTAGATAAAACATTCCTTTAAAACACAATCTGAATTTTCATGATCTACATGAAATACCGACTTGGCTTGTGCTACACACAACATCAACATGGTGCCAGTTACAATCAACTATGAATAGGCATACAGTGTACGAAACCCTGAGTTTTTGAGAAATATATTTATATATATAATTTAAATGAGTAATTATATAAATACTGTTAAAAACAGTTATATTAATTGTTAAAAATACTTTTTAAATACTTTTTATAATCGATTTGGGTAAATAAAACCTATTGATAATGAAATATGATATTTTTGGTAATGTCATATTATGGTAAAAATATTAATTTCTTGAATGAAACAATTTTAATAGTAAAATTAATTATAAACCCATTTAAAAATGTATTTGGATAAAAGAACTTACTTTTTGAATTCATAATATCGAAATTTTCCTCCGAATTTTTTTTGGATTTTTCTATGAGAAATCATTTTTTGGTAAATAGTGAAATATACTGCTTTTCAATTAAAAATGTCCATTTTTAAAAATAATTATTAATTATAAGTAATATTATAAATATTATTTAAAGTAAAAGTGAACAAATATTAATTCTATTTATACAATTTAATTCATTATAATCAATTTCACTTTGATACTGATTATAAAATCTTAACAATCCTTCGAACTTTTACATTCTTTAAATCCATGTTATTTCGTCTTTTCAATAGGATTAACACTAATATTAATTTTTCTTATTCTATAAATTGAATTTCAAAAATCCATCATGCATAATTTTATTTAGTCTAATAATTAGTGTTTCATATTTCCAATTTAATTTTAGACCAAAATTATTAGTAATGTCTATTAAAATTAATCACTATAGTTAATGCTAAATTATGATTAATTATGGATGAAACCATACAATTAAAGTTCTAAATGTCCTATAAAATTGTCCAAAAACCATTTAATATCTATATTTAGGCCATAAACCTTTAATTATTGAGTGTTTTTTGGTTTGTTATTACTTTTTATGTTAAAACGTGTTCAAATCTATCTTTTTTATGGATATACCAAAATGTGTTCTTTTCCTTACCTGTTAAATGATTTCACCTATACCCACTCCTCACACCTTTGAAAAACATCATGTGGATCCATTATCCACCCAGGTAACCTCTAAAAAATTTAAAATTTGAATTTGTATCCTCCCATTAGGGAAAAATCTTCTGAAGGATTCCTTTTGTCACGAACCAAAAGGACTTACCTAATGATGAGGTAACCTCTTCTCTCAATGTCCTTCCCTTTATTTTTCTTCTCTGCCAACTCAAATATATTTATTACCACTTTATGTGAAAAAAACACTATCCTCCCTATACTACGATGTTGTTTTGAAATTATTAGGACCTACACTAACACACTCCTCCATCTAATGGATGTGGAAAATATTGTTTCTTTTTACAATGACCTACTGCCTAATAAAACGATTATTGTTCATTTCTTCTTTACCACCAATCTTGGTAGTCATTATGATGGAAAATATATTTATATATGTAATTTATTATATTTTAAATTAATATAATATTCTTTATTCCTTTTAAAATACTCATATATTTACTTTCCATTTGGTGTTAATACGATAATCTCATTTGAGGAAGTTTGGGCTACCACCCCCTCAAATCGATGAGATTTTTTCACAAACTATATGAAATATATTAAGGATTTATTTAATAAAAATATATGATATATATGATATATTAATTCTAATAGAGTAATTATATATATATAAATACATATATATATATATATTACTTACATACTTTCTTTCAATACGATAATAAAGACGAAAACATTGTTCATGCATTCATACAACTTACCATATCAATGAATAGTGTATTCCATTTTGTAATCCTATATTCTATTTATTATTTTCATAAAAATATAATATATATACCTGATATTTATATCATGTTTTAAATTTGGGAATCATGATATAATTTTAAGGACCAAAGATGTAACAAATTTAGACACATGTGAAGAACAAAGTGAATTTTAACCGAAGTGAAACATTAACATAAGAACATTAAAACGTTGATAGTATATGGTCATTAAAAAATAGTATATTTTATTATATATAATTATTTTATTATTTATAAGGTTTTTATTAAACTTTTATTTATTATATAGAAATCTTGTATGAGTACGGAGAGAGTCAAGACACACGGTAAGGGGATTTCATCTTACTTTTAGTTTCCATTAGATTAATGTTATGTTCACCACACTTTACTTTTGTGTCTTGTTTTTAAAAACTATTATTTTATTATATAACTTATAATTAAATTTAATGGTATTCATGTGTTTATTATATGGGCCTTCTTTCATGGGGTTTAATTTTCAATAATTACCAAATCTATAAAACAACTTTGTCTTAATTTTCCTTATTTGATATTTATGTATTGTTATGAACCTAAACACTTCTTTGAGGAGTATATACATATGTTAAACATGTTATATAATTAATATTCTTATTTTCATGATATGTTAAGCATATTGTAATAACTTTTTTCTTGATAGTATGATCCCAAGTTACCGATTTATAAGATTTTATTGAGACAATCTCATCACTTTCTAAGATTATTTATGTTATTTCTTCCATTGAGAATATATTATGATGAATCTCTCAATAATATTCATGAATTTTATAATCCTATATTTTTTGTTGATAAAATCTTTTATTATTACTTTATTCAACTATTTAGTCCAATTTATTTTTAATAATTTCTTTTACACAAATCCCAACATTACACTCCCTTCAGTTAGAAATCAATGTTTTGTAAAAAGTGTTTCCATTAATATTATAACATTATCATATAATCTTATTAATAATATTTTACCATTTTTTTATTTTACCAATCACTTCAATGTAATATTCTTGTCGCTTTCTAAATAAGTCATTCTTTGGGACCTTTTTACCAAGAAAAAGGAATGCTCTTTGTTACTTTCTATGACATGTATGGATTTACACACCATCATTCCTTTGATGATTCCTTTTATCTTTTTAAAAGGTTAATATTTAAGATATTTTTTTAAAGTCAATTTCCTAGAAAAATGTTTTCAAAATATTTTCAATTATTCTTTATATGTTTTCATAGTATTTTATGAAAAAAAATATTTTTAAAATTTTCTATTTATTAACATGACTTTTTCAAATAAGAATTGATATTTTCCTCAAGAAATTTTTTTGAAAGATATTTAAGAACTACATTCCATGTAATATGAAATCTATTGATGTTACTCATGGCCATTTTTGGAATTCCCAAAATGAACCAATAAAATCATTTCTATGAATTTATTATGCTTAATTTTATGGTCTTCATGAAACATGTTTCTCTTTCAGGGTTATTGTGTTTATGAAATCAATTTCTCTTTAAATGGTTATGCTTTGATGAAATGGTTATGAAACTTCTCTCTTTTCTATATTTTATGATGTCATTAAATGATAATGGTGCCCATTTTATTTTAGGGGTTATTATTTCATTTTTATAATAACTATATCTATTTGTGGGTAATGGTATGATGAATGTGAAATTATCATATTGAATCCAGGTGAATGATTTTACAATAATATGGGTGGGACATATATCTCCATCAAATTAATTGGGTAATGATAATTTTTTTATTAACTAAAAGGTTACATGGGTGGTTTAAAAATCCCTAAAAGAAAGATGGTGTATGGGTTGTGTCGTAATACCAAAAACAAAGAGGCTGTAAGGGTTGTAGCCCAAGCCTAAATTAAAGAGTTTACATGGGTATTATCCTAAGCATGAAAATAAAAATGTACACGGGTTATAGCCTAATCCTAAAAGAAAGAGGGTACATAGGTTGTTTCCCAAGAACAAAAACAAGAAGGTACATCAGTTGTAGCCCATGTCTAAATTAATGTGGGAACACATGTTTCTAGCATAATCTCAAAGTAGGTACACAGGTCGTAACCCAATACTAACATGTTATAAAGGTCTTGGAAGGTTGCACTGACATAAAAGTTTCTATTATTATATTTATTCAAGTAATCCTATGTCTTATTCCTTAGTTATGATTTCTTGGATCATGATGTTTATTTCATTATGATTCAAATCTTATGAACTTCCAAGATTTATCCCATAACTCATGTTTATAAAAATTGATATGTAGGGTATTATCTCCTATTGTTATGATCGTGTTATTATATAAATAAGTTCTTGTTTATACTCACATGTCTCCCTTATTTACCATTACTGAGCGTATGATCTCACCCCTTTATTATGTTTCGTTTATCTAGGTTATGATGAATATTTTTGAGTATATTAAATAAAAGTGGAGATCTTTATGGGAGATATTGAAGATCATTCACCATGATAGAATATTTTGTTTCCATGTATCCAAAGACATTAAATTATAACGATTCTCTTACATGTATTTTTGTAATTTACTGAATATTCATCTAAAAGTATGTAATATCAATTTATGTTAATCATGGGTTTGTATAATATTCCTCAACTATTTATTTATATTAATCTTTAAAATTTATAGAAGAAAAATTCATTACATAGGTCATGGAGACTTTAGAACATAGGTATGCATGAATTTTTTTTCTATTTTTCTTGATGACAGAAATTTTTTAAAAAATATTAGTTAAACTATAATGAATAATTATTATGTTATATATATCATTTATATTAATAAAATATATCATTATTAATATCTATTTAATAATAAAATAAAAAACATTTGACATCATTGGGTGGTAGCTGTAGTCCACACGTACGCACAAACTTCATTATTATTTTCCCATGGATTACAGGGTAAGAATTTAGATTTGATAGTATATATCCATAAGAATAGTAATATAATAAATATCACCTATATTCACTAAATTGTAACCCTAATACATTTTATATAATGCCTAAGTGAAAAAAATCACATTGCTCTATGAAGTGATGGAATATGGTACACATGAGAGACATTATATTGTCCATATTTGAATAGAAAGTATGAAGGTATATGCGATAAAATAATTAAAAAAGTACAATAATAAAACAAATATCATATAAATATGTAAAATCTATCATTATATCCAACCTTCTATGGTGGTGATGGAAAATGATCTAGATTAGTTTGCAAGGCGGTAGTCTGTTTTACTCACCATCGATGGTTTTGTTTTCCATTTTATAGTAGTAGAGAAATATATAAGTTATTCTAGTAACATAATAAAATCTCAGTATATAAGATATATTGGTATTATTATTACTTCATAGTAATAAAATATTATTACTTATAATAAGAATTAAAATGGAAACAAATAGTTAAAAACTTTACATCTTCTTCAGGAAACCACTTTATAATTAACATGATGCATTAATATATTAGCTTTATGTTATATAAAAGGAAAATAAATGTTGTTATGGATATAAAAATATATTTTGGTAGTTTATGGATTATCCAATGGGATTTGGTAGTGTGAATAGGGTAGGTGGGGTGGCCTTTTATAAGTGTGGGAGATGACACCCAAGGTATTTGTTATAAAAAGAGTCAATTACACCCATGTTTTTATCTTCCCACAAGCCTCAAAAATTTGAAATTATAGAACCATAAAGGTTATAGGGTCTATCTATTATCATGAAATGGATTTTGGATATGTTTTTAGTTCATTTTCACCCATATAATCTTAGTTTAACACCCTGGTAAACACATTTTTTCCTTAATAGGGAGAATTAAATTTTACTATTTTTACTAATCATAATGTTCAAAAATTAATTTCCACATATTATATAATATAAATTCTTCTAATTAAAAATATTTATTCTATTTTTTAAAATAACATTCAATGAAATTACAAAATCCAATTCAAAAACATACCTATAGACATGACAAAAAAGTGGGTTTCCAATTTGAAAATTCTCATAATTGTTGAATATTTTTTTATAAGAATCAATAATAAATTTAATAAAACTACCTATATTAGTTAAAGTTTAATATAAATTAATAAATATTTATTTTAAATAAATTTTTATATATAATTTATCTTTATATATTATTTAATTGAAAATTATTTTTTAACTAATATTCATTATTTTTCACCATTCATCAAAAAATTATTTTTTATAAATTTCTAAAAAAAACAAACAAAAAACATATTTTTGATATGTAGATTTCAAAAATGAGGTTTATATTTCAAATAATTCTTATAAAGGCGGTAAATATTTATTTTAAATTAGGTCACCAAATTATGACTAATCTCCCATTCAGAAAAATGTTGCTTTTTAGAAAACATTTATTTCTATTCCAAATGATTCTTATAATATTTCTAAATAAATTATTACCATTTAATTTATTTTATAAAAGTACACATAATATAATTTCTATAATTTAGTTATTACTATTCATACCCACAAACATAGAGACGGTTACAATAGTCATGTTTAAAGAATAATGTTTTAAAAACTATTGTGTTTTATTTAAACACAGTGTTGCGTGCATCAAAATCTATCAAAGAGACTGAATTTGTTGAAAAATAAATATCTTATAAAGGATTTGGGTTTTATATTTTATTTTAATATTTTTATTTTATTTCATACATGTTTTCGAACAAGATGTTCTTATTTTGATATCATAGGGTGTAACATTCTACCCCTTAAATAAATTACGTCCTCACAATTTATTCTTGATTTAAATAATAAAGGGTTTTTCATTTGATATTTTAAGAAAAAGTGGGTTCTATAGACCCAAATTATTTAGTACATTTATATTTATATACCTTTTATATTGATAGTTATACAAGATGTGTACTAACTTTTAGAGTGTTGATATTTATACCTACACTACATAAATGGAATTGTCTATATATTATTTTTTATATAAATAGATTTTAAATGTTCTCATTATTAATGGTAACCTCAACATACTATGAACTTAATCCTAAAAAATTTCATATGTTTTATAAACATCACTCTGAATGGACACATTTGATTTATGGCAATTAGGTGTTGGGGGCTCATAAGCATTGAAACTTCTTTTGAATAATCTTGCACGTGGTGTTCTTTGGTAAGAGAGATCATGAGGAAAAACCTACAAAAAACAACATTAAATGTTTCTAGTGTCATTGGTTTTCCCTATCTGGGAACATGTATATTTTTATCCTGACATTGGACAATTATATGAGTATACCATTTGATCATGTATTTTAATGTCAGGAGAAAACCCCAAAATTGATGTTGTGGATAGGTTTCTTGTGTAGGGTATGTAACTGGTTGTGTGACATTAGATGAATGGTCAACAGAGAATTTTTGTATTATGTGTTGAGGATGTGATATCTTAATCCTATAACAATTATTTTCTCTTTAGGATATTTTATGGGTTTCAAACACTACTCTTAGTCATTGTAATATATTTACTACTTTTGAGATAAGGATATAGAGGGCCACACATAAACGTGTATTCAAGAGTCTTTCTTATTCTAGTGAATATGAATATTAGACATCGTGGGCCCAACAACCGGGTCTGAGACATCTACAAGTATTAGCAACCATTAAATAATAAATAAATTCATTATTATCAGAGTATAGAATAATTAAATTATATTCATTTATTAAAATTATTCTCAAAATATTAACTGAAATATGTGGAAAACATTATCTGAAATAATATACTTTTATTCATTGTTCTTTTAATTTTAGTTGGAGTATCATGCAGAGATAATGAATCTGGTTTACCACATAATTCAATTATTATATATTATTAGTATTTGATAAAATATAGATGACATTAATAGTGAATATAGTTTTTTATAACATTTCATTTATTGTTATTTAGTGGATGTTGTATATATGAGGTCCATGTAACCTTCAATGGGTATTTTGGTAAACCACTATATTAATTAACAAGATGCCCATTCCATGTACTATTACTCATTCCAAATTGAGAGCATATATCTCCTCTTGCAACCTAGAAAATAAAAGGCATTATCCAAGTGATCTATCAAAGAATTTTGATAACAGATCGAATAGATGAGATCATGGTGATCATTACAATGTCTATGGAATCGTTATAGATCTACACTACCACCCATAATTCTATTATCAGAATATGCATGGAATTTTAAATAATGTTTTGAAAATCTAGAGGGGTGTTTCATTGGATACAATGAGAAATGGTCATTTAAAAATAGCTTCATTTCAGCACATTTTAATTATAATGAGATACCATTTATTTTTTATTTTTACATATTAAATTTACATGATATCCTTAGTCCTAATTTAGGTTCAGATCACTATAGATGATGAAGTTGTTTCTATCAAGTGATAAATAATTTAAATCATTGGACCTCCGTCTTCAGATGTGTTCCCCAACACCATCACTTCAAATCAAAGGGAAAAATGAATTTTATTTTCAATGAAAATAAAAAAATTATTTACATTTAATTACATAGTTTTATTTCGGTCCCAGTGGATCGAACCACACAATGATCCAATTTTGTAAGACCATATTACAGTCATTCAAAATTTTTATTAATTACAATCTTTTGTTTTTTTGAGTATTAAATTTCAAGAATGATATGTGTGTTAGTGTGTGTGTTCTTATTCTATAGTGATCATTCCACTCAAAACATTTCTTTCATTTTAGAACATTTTAATTTTGAGATACATTAAATTCCACTAATTGTTAAATAATTGTCCAAAGCATAAGAGAGTAAGACTATTGACTATTTCAAAAATCAATGGGGGACTTAAATTATGGTATAAGTGATGATTTGAAATTTAATTTGTAATATGGTGGGGCAGAGTCTTTCAAAAAATACTTTTAAATCATATGACATAGGATATTAAAAAATTGATAATAATCCAATTTGAAGGTAGATAACAACACTTACCACAATTTAAAAAATGTTTTTTATTAACAAAAATAACAAAATATATTGTATATAATTAAAGGAATTCAACAAAAAACATAAACAAAATCAACAACAAGAAAAATTATGATAATAATAAATAATGTGATTCCATATGAAGCTACTTAAATTTTCCAATCAGGCTCCATATCTTGACATCTCCACCACCATGCCTCATCGACCAGTTGGTGTCATCTTCCCTTCCCTCCACATTAACTAGTAGTTGGCACTAAATCTTCCTAAATAGACTCAATCATAAAAACCATGGATGTTGGGTTACCCTATCACCACCACGTTCAGGTTTATCTAACTAAATCCTAGTGGGAATCCTCTCCCATGATAACCAAGTTTGTTTCTGAAATTGTAGATGAATCAACATAGAATCTTAATAGGTCACATTTTTTCATGGCTTGAGCTGATCGTTGTTCCCCTCCTGATCATCTTCCGGGTCAGCGTACACGAACCCATGGTTCAGATAACCAATGAAATATGGTTCATAAATACTATATCGACATGATCTGTGACAAACGCCAGTCCTATTGGACCTGACCCAACCCACAATGGGAATTTTCTAGCCTTTTTCAATTGAGAATAGGTCAGGGTGGGTTTTCCCATCCGAAAGTAGCGATTTAGGGAGTTTTCCTAGCTCAGTATTGTTCCACAATCATTTTTCATGACTAACAATGTTCCAGGGTAGGTTTTTAGGCCTTGGAAAAATTTTAAATTTCCATAATTAATTTAATAATTTTTGAATTTTTTACAAAATTCTATTTTTAATATTCTGAAATTTCTATTTTATTTTCATCTAAAATTATATTACATTAATAATTTAATTTTAGAACCAAATTTTTATTAATATTTATAACAGATTAAATTAAATTAGTTGAATTTAAAAAATTTAATTTAATTTATTTAAAGTCCTCAAATATAAATTTATTATATTTTAATTTTATCAAAATTTTATTTACCCATATACATCTCTTCAGCATCAACCATTAATGCCTCATTTTTATTTATTTCTTTTATTACATAGTTTTTGGTGATGTGAGTAATTAATTATGTAAATAATATAGTGTGTGCATCATCATTTTTCTTTTATTAATATTTAAAAAGGATTATGCATCCATCAGTTTATTATTGTTTATATATTTCCCTTTCAGAGACCCCCTCATATACACACATTTATATTTGTATGTTCACATTGTAATATGTGGACTCTGAAAAGATGTGGTGGAATTTTAAAAAAGAAGTTAAAAAACTATAATGAGATGAGATGCATCATGAGTCAAGTCTGGATCCTATTTTTATAACTCAAGTTCATGGTTAATCAATTGAATTTTAATGGATCAAAAAATAATAGATTCTCAATTCCAATCAGGTAAATCATTTTCTTTATTCGTTGTTTATTATTTCTGTATGTCCATGATTGTAAGAAAAACATAATATAGTAAATGGAAAAATTCATAAAGATGCAATGAATGTATTCTATTAAATGTTTTATTGTTATCATGAAAACATTGTTTGAACATAATTAACAGATGAGTGTTACATTCATTGAAAAATATATAAATAACCATAATGGAATCATGAATTAATAAATTACTTCCTTAGTTTTAATTCAAACACAACAAGGTGTACGAGATGCCTATTACACCTAGTTGAGTGTGCCTCATACCGCTGGGGAGTTCTTATAGGAGTGATGGGTTTATTAATCTATGAAAGGGAATAAATAAGTAGTCATAGTTATCTTCATTAACTATTAGGATCATGTTTGGACTAAATTATGTTTTGATTTTAGAAGTTGGGTCTTAACTCAACAAATAAATGAGATGTGAGTTAATGTTTTTATAAAGTCAAACACATACAACAAACACTTACGAGTAGTGTCATAGCCAAATTATATACATTGTTTTGAGAGGTTTAAAGGTTGAATTCCCCTATAATAATCAAGGAACAGAGTCTTTCAATTCTTCTATAGAGGGTTTCTACAGTTTCATAAAATAGTGGGTGATATTTTCTAATATAATTAATTAAAAATTTATTTCTAATTAGTAATTAATAAATATATAATTCTCTACTATTTTTTTAAGAAATTCAAAGTAATATCAAATATACTATGTGATCCATAATTTAAAATGATCATGGACTCGTTAATTTCCAAGATTATTACAGGCACTACTGTGTGATACTATAGTATGAAAAGAAAGTATATGTGTTACAGTCCCGAAAACCTGGTCAAACTCTTCATTAATCTAGTGAGGATGAGAAAAATGTTTATTATAGACTCATGGATTATGAGTTTTATGTATGTATCTTAATGATAAAATTAATTTTAAAGGGTTTTAGGTGAAACATAATGATAGAGATGTATAAGCCATGTTGCCTCATCACCAAGATGATTCCAAAAAGAATGTGAAGTGAGAAATCAATGAGATAATTTTCAAACTAATAAAATATCTAAGGATATATAAAACTCAATCTAGTCCTCATTTACTCAGGATGATAGATTACATTTAATATCTAAAATAACAAATATTTACTTAAAATCAAGGGATTTTATTTTATCTCAAAATCTTAACCTTACCATCCATTTTATCAATTTTTTTGATAATTATAAAATCAATAGTTTAGAAAAACCACTTCAGTACCTTTTGGGGCATGTTCTTAATGAATTTTATATTTTTAATAAATTTAAATCCTTATTTATTAAGGTAAATGAAATGAAAGAAATGGTGAAAAGGATAAAGGTATGTATACATCCAAAGGCAATATCACAAACAACTTTCTATGAATCCAAAGATAAGTATGGAGAGCATTTAATAGGAGGATAATTTCTTCCCATGTTGAAATATTGGTCATTGGTAGAGTAAATTTAATAAATTGAAGGAAAATCAAGCATGGGCTTCTATTTTAATTATATCAATCATTATATGTAATATTTCATTTATGATACATAGGTATTATATATAATATTTCATTACATACATGTTTCAAAATAGATGATCCAAAAAATAAATAAACCATACTAGAAGCCATGCTGTGTTTTCTAAGAAGATGTGGAAGGGTGATACATAAATTAGTGGTGAGAACACCAAGATTTCATTTCCATGTGAATGTTTATTTAAACTATAATTATGTGTTGAACACTCTAAGAAAATTTGTAATTGAATATTGTCTGTGGTATTTCATACACCACCAATAGATAGGTAACACATTAATCATGGGAATCACAAGATGAATATAAATTTTTAGACTTATATACACAGTTGTTAAAATATAATACTTTTTTATGTAATTTTCAAAGATATTCCTAATATAGTCTCAAAATCATTAGAGATAAAAAGATGTAGGTATTTTTAACAAATTGTTTTGGAAAAATAACCCTTTGGAAATAACTGTAAGAAACAAATATTTTGTAGTTAGTTTAGTTGTAGAGCATGAACTATTCCAAGGATAAGCTAGTGGTAAATATATTCTTCATAAGTTTCCATTATATTTGTTTATGGTGGTATATTCTTTTTTAAAAGATATGTTTTTAGTTTTGATGTTGTGTCATATAATACATTTACTAAGTATTCATCGATAAAATTGGATGTAGCATTGTGTAATTCCTAAATTCACATTACCTTATCCACGTTAGAGCTATAATTCTGATGAGGAGGATCAATGAAGAGTCATACATGTTAAAAGTGATCAATATAATATAGGATATAGTAATTACAAAAGTCACATTTCCATACACACATCATATTAGTGATATGCATAAAAGGATCTTCAATATAGATATATATTTGTATTATAGTGTCTTCCATATTTTTTTGATACATGCGACACCAATAGAGTCGTTATCCCATAAATATATGTTAAATATTAAGAAAAAATGATAAAATATAAGTTATAGTATGATATAAATTCATTGTTTCAAAATAAAATGTGTTTAGATATAATCTGTTGATTAAGGATGTAAACAAACATGCATCAATAATACAGAATGAGAATCTAATGTCATTATCCAAAAAATTTAAGGTATGTTAGATAAAAAAAAATTTATGGTCAAGTGCTCAACTATATATAAATGAATGGGTGAAAATCACTATATGAGACAATGGTCTAAATATTTATTTGGATCTAGTAAATGCTACATATGTACAAAATGATTAAATAGGAACAAATTCCAGAAGAGGATGTGTTCCAAAAATGTTCTAAAGGTACTTACTATATAGGAAGGTTGAAACTATGTTAACGGTTACACATGAAACACTAATAGTGTTACATTATTTTTTGATAATTATAAATGCAACATTTAAAAGGGTAAATGGAAATTAGATAATATTTAAAATATTAATTAAAATTCAATAATGGATTAAATTTATATATGTATATAGGGTTTTTATTTTGAATACTGTTATGTGTATTTATGTTATATTATACACGGTTGGTATAAGTATGGAACCAAAATGTTGTGATTGGAAATACCGTGATATTAAAAATAAATCCATTTTAACATTACTTTTCATTTCTACTTAACATGATATTTTTATAGAGAATTGAATATCAAGACCACCATTTCTTAAAGGTGTCTATACGACAATACTTGAAATGGATGGTGACACTATAGAGTTCCAATAAGGGGTGAAAGTTTCTGAAATCATGTTTAGGATTTTAGTGTAAAATAATATCATAGAATATTGATTATGAATTAATTCATTACATGTGTCCGTAAGAGGTTAGCAGGAGCCCCATAGTTTTCCATGTAAAATATCTTTTATGGAATATGGAAAAAAATATTGGTCTTATAGTTAGTTCTAACCAAAATGAATGAATTTATCTAAATATAGACTTAATGTGGAACCAATATTTATATATAAAAGTATCAAATAAGGTATATCTAATGATTTCATAGACTAGGTCAAGAGTATATATACTGATAATTGTTTAAAAATATAATGTTAGAACAATTTGAAACATTTTTTTTTACCAATGTCATGTGGAAAAAATATATCCAAGAATACATTTATTGGGTGTAGGAGGAGATTAATGTGGTGAGTCAAATTCCATAAACTTATATGATGGATCAATCTTGTATTCCATGATATGTAAATTATTTTATATATCCAACATAAAATTAATTCAAAGAAAATATCAGATATATCTTATAGAATTAGAAGGGAACAATTCATAACTATGTAATAGTACATGGTCAAGTACATAGTATATATTCCTAGTATGTTTAGAGGAAGGTATACTAGTTATAACGAGACAAAAACTAGTATTATAGTAGATCAATATGATATTATATTTCAAATAGTCCAAGGTAATGATCATGACAGACTAATTGAAGCTAGTGGAACCCATATATATAAACATCGAGTTTGTTGAAACTTCTAAGGTAGCTATATAAGCATTGTGAAATATAGAAAAAAGTCAAATATTCGGAATCATGACTAGTTTGTAAATTTTTATCATTATTATAATTTTAATACCATTACAAGCCAATATGTTATGATATCACAATGGAAATAATGGATATACTAGAGGTTTATATCTCACTAGGAAACTGACTCAAAGGGGGTGAGGTCGTTCGTAGATGAATAACCATGTAGTGAAGATGTGGTTGACCAATTTCTAACACTATAACTCAGAATAACCACGATCTAATCATGTGATAGCTAAAATGGGTGGTTACCAAGTTGTTTCTAGTGTGGGTGGACGTGTTTTAAAAGTGGGTGACATGGACCCAATTATATCAGTACTTTCATATTATTATACCATGTATACAAAGAGTTATACCTGATGTATACTAACCATTATAGTGTTTATATTTATTCATCAAAAATTAAAATGGTAATGTCGAAATATTATCTGTGAAATCAAAATGATATAGAATTTCCCATGTCATAATGAGAACCTCAAGGTGCTATGATATTATTCTTAAAAAAATTCCAATGTTCCAAATATATCATTATGACTGGATATCGTTTATGTCTTTATATCAGGTGATGGGGTCCCATAATCATTTATATTTCTTCTCATTATTTTTATACAAGATGATCTGAAGTATGTGATATCATGAGTATCGAAATTCTAATGGAAACACAACATGTTTTAGGTGTTATTGGTTGTTCTTATCTAGGAACATGTATAATGGACATGATATCATTATTAGTGTGTACCATTTGATTGTTAAATTTGATATAAGAAAAAAACATGACATTTATGTTTTGGTGAGATAGGTATCGTTGGGTGCATCATTGGTCGTATGCATTGGGAGAATGATCTACATATAATCTATTACTTCTAAGCTTAGAATGTGATTTCTCACCCCTAGATTATAATGAGGGTAATACCATTATAAATATTTGGAAATGGAATTTTATGGTATGTTTGTCTATTTATATCATCAAATAATAAACTATGAAATTACAATTACATAAGTGTGCACCATGTTTTATGATATATCATGAGAAAAAAATATTATATTACAGTGATTGTTCATAGGAAAGGGTGTCATTTCTGTATTTGTTCCTTATATCTATAGTGGCATTTATGGGATTCTAGACTCCAACCTTGGTCTATTATTTATATCCACTTATGTTTCAATATGGTCCTAGAGTGTCACATACAATAATTTATTCAGGAGTTTGCCACATTCTAGTGAATATGAATATTGGACATGGTGGACCATACCAAGGCTTATCATAGTTCTCTAATTATTAAACATCAAAAATGAATAAAAATTTTCATTATTTTTTGAGTATATAAAAATTGGATTGAATTTATTTATTAAAAGTATTCCCATGGTTTAAAGTGAATATTCATAAATTATTATACACAAAAAATATTATTTTATTCAATTTTTATTTGATACTATTAGAAATTATGAGTTTAGATAATGACTCTAGTTTATCATGAAATATAATATTTAAATATTAGAAGTAGGTGAGAAAAAATAAATGTTATTAATGACATAGATTGGTCATCATAACATGTCATTTATTGTTTCTTTAGTGGATGTTGGATATACAGGGGTCGAGAAATGCATATCTGGTATTCTGGGTATCCCCTATATAAATAAAGGAAAATCTCATTCCATGTACTTCTCACCCATTTGAAATTTAGATCATATCTCTCTGCCCAAAACATAGAGAGATAAATGTTCTCTCTAGGAATATCAACCAATATTGCCATCAATGGATCAAATGGACAATATTGAAGTGATCATTGTGTTGTCAAATGAATTTTTGGAGCTCTAAGAAACCCAAACAATTATGATAGATGTATGTGAAACTTATAGAACTATGTGTGGACTATCTAGATGGGTTTGGACTTTGATCCTTTGAGAAACAGTCACCCTCAATGAGCTGTAGTCAAGCATACTTGGATTCTAATAATGTAACTGTTCATTTTTTTTTATAAAATTAATCTGAGATCCTATAACCATTACCATTCCACAGATCACTAAACATGATGAATTAATGTCTCTAAATTGATAAAAAAAATTAAATCCTCTACCCATTAGATTCCTTTTCATGACTTTGTACCATCAAAAATTGACTTCAAGAAATAACATTTTATTATAATAGTTAATAAAAAAAAGTCTTGATAAGATAGAATGGGAAGTATGAAGGTCATGAATATTCTAAAAAGGAATAATTATTTTATTCAATAATGATTCAATTTATAAATTTATATCATCCCAAAACATAATAACTATAAATTCATAGTATAATAGAAGTGTGGGGTTGAACCCACTGAGGGAGGGGAACGTGGTGATGAAAACTCTCAACAAAATGTCGTGTCACTCAAATTTAAATCTTATTTAATTAAACAAACGGTTAAATTTAAAATAAATTAATTCTAGTAGAGATTCACATGATAGTAGAATTAGTTTGTAGTTGGGTTTTTTCTATATATATTAATTATACTTTACTCATAAGCTACACAACCAAAAAGATTCATTGATAGATGAATTTTTTTCCTATCAAACTACCCTTGAATCCCAACTCAAATTGGTCATATGAATCAAACTATTTAATGTTAATTTAGTTCATATTTCAAAAATCATAAGAGTATTTCTATTCAATGTTTGTGAAAAAATTATCTCAATAATATTGGATTTCATTAATTATTTAAAATATATGGTCGATGAATCAGTAAAGAGTAAAATTTAGGAGCATTCACAGTATGAAAATATCACATAAAGTCAACATTATGAGAAGAGACAAATCAAACAATGATATTATGAATCCCCTTCTACTAATTCCTCATTCCCCTATGTGTTTTATACAACCATATTTTGATGATCACCAATAAAATTTAAAACGAAATCCAAAGGTAATGGATTAAAACAGAAATAATGAGAAAATAATAAATAAAAAATGATATATTAATTAATCTAAATAGAATTCAACATTACATAGAAAATGAATAAATAACCAAAAAGAAAAAGAATTAAAAATCATTTCTATGGTAGACTCCTGGAGGGTGTACATCCAATTTTAAATGGAATAGAATCCCATTATCATATGGAAACACCTTTATTCATGGGATTCAATCGCAATAATAGGGTTTCATCAAGTCAAATATTGAGTTTTCTAACTACTTTGGTGGTTGAAGACAAGAAAATATCATCATAATAAACACTAGAAATCATAATTTTTTGGTGTATTAGGGAATTAAATGTCATGTTATTGGTATTCACATTGTGTAATTATGATCCATGAAATTATAAATTGATTTTGAATTTCGGTGTATATTGTGCGAATCTCATCTGGTATTTGGAATTTTGACCATTCTTATTTCATGTAACTGGAAGTCACATCATGTAATGATGATTCACAGTTAGCATTGTGTCTTGAAGCATGTGGTGAAATGAAACTACACATCGTGTAATGGTGTAACATAATGTTTAAAATGTGATATCATTATTGGAATATATTTTTTGTCTTGGCTCATTAGTTTTGTGCCAATAGAGGTGCTCTATGATCATTATCCAAATCCAGTGTTGTACGACTTCTCTTCGCTCATTGTGTGGAGAATATTTTTGTTTATAAATTTCCATTTTTTTATAAAAATGAAATTCCATCAATAGATTTTTCGATATATTAATTTCAAGAATATATATTATATTAAATAAATTGATAATAAATTAATTCAAATATAAGAACCCATCAAGTTATGTTTAACAAATAATATTAGCAGTCACCAAAATTAATCACATTACTAGGTTTCTATGTATGATAACATAGGTGGTAATTGAATATATATACATGTAATAAAGGTGTAATTCAAAAATAAAAATGGTGGGTCTTAGAGGTCATTTATCACAATATGTTTAATGATGAAGGGAAATTAAAAAACTAAAAAAATAGAAATCAATGATGAGTTAAGGGATCATTTGATTCATTGGAAATGATGGTATTCGGATAACATTTTGCTTGCGAGATCCATTTCTTGGAGTTGATGAATTCCTTTAAAATATAGAAATAGAACTTATGAAAATTAACATATCAAATATCATTATATTTCATATGAATAATTTCATCATTTGATTGTTCTTATATAAATTCTCAATTCATTTATTACTCTACGAAATTAAAATCCTAAATGAATTTTTATTCCTAGAGAAAATTTAATGGATCATGAGAATGATAATACATTCCTCTTGTATCTAGATATTTTAAAAAATAAAAATTATTATTAATCATTATACAATAAAAAACAATGTTCAATGTAATCCATTACATATATAGTTAACATTAAGACTTATCCAAATTATTCCTATCGTACTTCTAAGTTAAATTTTATTAAGGAAGGTCACTAAATCCACATTTTACTCCATATAAAATACCAAGTGACTCTTAATTTCACATTCCAAATATGTGAATACCAAGACGATCATATAATATTATTGAAAACATACATGATTCCAAAAACTATATAACTCAGGTTTTAAAATATATTAAAGAGATCCAAACATACAATAAAATCTCGAAACATGATATAAACCATAAAATCCCTATCTATTTTTGTGTTCCAATATTATACCATAATCATATATTCATCCTTATTGTATCAACATAATGTATATATAAAGGTTTATATTACCTTAATCAAATCTTTTACAAAAAAGGATAACTTTCCACTGAGTCATTTTTCATTGTACCAATAATCACTAGATTGTAAATTCATAAATAAATACTATTTTCATAAAATTATTATACATTTGATGATACTAATTAAAATAATATCATAAATAAAATAATTTTACAATATAATTATTAGATCCGAATACACAATCCAATTAATCATTCCACATTGGTTGTATAAATAGTAATGGATTAAAATTGATTCCTTAGTTTGTATAGTGGTATATTCCCTTGACACTTGGGGAATTAATTGGAATATTACCCCATATTCATATAGATAAAAATCTATATTTTTAGGTATTCTCCCTTACTATTTAATTCATGATAATGATGTAATTGTTCATCACACTTGATGTAAACTCCTTTTGCATTTATGCATGTACCAATGGGTTTCTTTCTATAATTATCAAATGTGGGAAAATCCTTCATTGACTTTTTCCCTATATCTATTTTTACTCATTCATCCTCTTCCTCTCTTACATAAATTCGATACCACAAGTCATGTATAATTATTTATCTATATTTACATCACATGATAATATGTCCTCATATGGTGATAATGTTTTGGAGACTATTGAACCTTGCAGTATTGGTATAACCCCATCAATGAAATGCTCAATATTTCTCTTTGTATTATGTATGTAGTCCATAAAAATCATTTAAACCCTTATAATTATAGCTGTGTACTTATAAAAATTTTAATATTTTTCTATCATAGAGTCTAAAACATTTTTCCATATGCTCTCATTTCTTATAAGGAAAATATTTTTCTAATAATAGTACATTGGAATCCATCCATTCCATGTTTGTTATTTATTATTCATCCTTAATATTTTGAATCAATTAACACTATTGATCTGAATATTCTAATATGCAATAAAATTTCCTGATATATTTTTCCCATTCACTAAGTCCAACTGTGATAAATATTTTCCCTACAGAAATTATACATTGGCCTGTTAAAAATGTAATTTTAATCTCATCGAATAATATAGTTCGGTGATGCATGATGTGGTCTATCATTTTTACATGATGGGGTAGATCAAAATACTTCTCTATATGGGAAAGGTTATTTCGAATAACTTGATTCATCTTACCCAATATGGTATAATTTTATTAAACCTAGTTGTATATTTTTCACGTTGGTTTATATCTACTCGGAGTACATTAATTTATATGGTTCACATTCCATCCGTTAAGAACCATAAAAAATATGGTTAACACTAAATTAGATAAAAAAATTTGAAACATTATCTATAATCTGAATACTAGTGAAATGGATAATATAAATTTAAAAATATATTCATATATAATCATATAATCATAAACATAGGTTATTTGGGGATATATACATTTTCAAATCCTTCATAATGTTTTTTAAATACAATTTTAATTATACTAACAATTTACTCTAGGTGAGTTATACCGGGTATACAGAAATTCCAAATTTCATACTCTAGGTGATGACTGGGAAAATCCCAATACACCCTTTTGAAATTTATAACCTCTAGATACATCTATTCCGAAACAACGTCCACTTTTAGTATCTAGTAAAAGATATATTACAATGAAAACAATGAAATCTTTTCATTATAAAACGTTAGGGTGTTATTATATACCTATACTCAACGTCTATCATAGGTTTATGTTTCCTAACATATGTTTTTTATAATCTATTTTTCAAGTTTTATACTTAACCTCAGCTAATAAAAATTATACCAACCCTGGCCCTAGTATCCTAGATCTTCTGAATACGTTATTACATTGTTGCTATATAAAAGCAATCACAACCCAAATGACCGAATAGTTTAGTAGATCTAGTAAACTAGATAAATTATTGAAATTCCAATTAAATTTTAAAACATAAAATAGAAAAACATTATCTTTATGGTCACCATTATTCCTCTTAATGCATACATGCATATCAATAAAACAATAATTCCTTGTATCCTAGGGAAAATAAAATATAATAAAGTGGTTAGAGGAGATTCCCATTAAGGGTATGCATAATGTAAAAGAAATGAATAAATAAGTCATAATAAAAATTGAAATTCAAATAATTAATTCTCATTACAATTAATAATTAACTTGGGAATAATATTTTAGGAATAAATGATGATCAAGTAATGTCTTATAAATAATCACATTAGGTTGAAACATTACCATAGATATTCTAACTAATCGAATAACCACATGAAATATCAATTATTGAATTCATCCGGATGGAATGCATAATGTTGAACATCTAAAACATCCCATTAAAGCATCATTCCAATAATTATTGCAATCAGGGTATCATTCCATGATATCTTACAAAAACTGTTATGGAATTAGCGAAATACCCAAGCTAATTTGTCTTATGAGGCATAACAATGCATTGAGTGGCTATGTGGTTCTACAACCCACCAATCATATAAAAAGATCAATTAATTCATCTTATGAAAGGGGTGGAAGATAATCAACATAAACATTCATGTTTATAATGTATCATATAAAAGGTTATATTTTATCCCAGTCGACAAACTAAATATTAAACGATCCAAATTAATAGAGTGAACAGTAATAAAATTGTAAATACCTAGTCAAAATGATAACAAACCATCTTGATAAATAATAATATTAGTATAAATAAAAAATGTCCCCAATTTAGCATATGTATATTAATGTTTTAAATGCATCATTGAATAAAAATTCCATAAAAAATCCATTAAGTATTTTTTGAGGAAAATAACCTTTTCACATTGAAACTTTTATAAAAACTAAATTTTGAAAAAATATTTCAAAACATAATATTCCTTGAAAATAACCTTTTAAATATTTTTAAACATTCATTTTTAAATTTATTGGTCATAAGGTTGGAAATTTGTTTTATGATGTACTTGTTCAAATGAGGATCCCTATCACAATTTCAATAAATGGAAAATGATCATTGTCTGAAAAAACCAGAAGATTCTTTTCAAAACATTTTATAAAAATTCAAATACAGTTAAAAATTACATTAATAAATAATTTTGAAAAATTTAAAAATATTTCTGAGGATAATATTAGAAAATGTAGATTTGGATGAAAAATATTTCTAATTGAAGGGAGAAATAAAATTAGATTTTATTTTTTAAAAACACAATCATTGTTTGTACCAAATCCTTGAAAAATGTTAGTATTACAAAAATATTTTATGAATAATAAGATTATAATAAATTATATGTATTTTTAATTTATAATTATTGAATAATTTCCCCATGGGATACTTAAAATAACATTCCTAAATAATTATGTAGTGGGGAAATAAACTCTTACCAATTTGGTAACTTATAAATCATAATCACCATAAATGAAATAAGTTAATATTGACGTTTAATTCCATTAATTTATATATATTAATTATATAAAACATAAAAAATGGAATTATATACACCACACAAAAGAATAAGTGGTTATGACAATGCATGTCTCACAGAAGTAACAGTGAGACAAGATACCTTTATCACATGTGTAACATCCTTTGTATTTGTATACACCTCAATTATATTAAATATAGGTTTATTAAACATCCATTATATAACCATAATAATATTAATCATTCCATATATTATTTACTAATACTATATTACAACTATTTTATTAGGATTTATTTATGTAAACTACAAATTAAGGTGATAATTGCTTGGTTTTTCTTGTATGTTTTGGTTCTGAAATTTTTGACATTTTAATATTATCACGAGAAATGAATCTGAAGAATGTTAAAAATAATGAAAAACTAATATGTATTCATTATATATTTATTTGGAGTAATTTTTATAAGTTTAATATAGAAAAAGGATTACATTGTTCATGGAGACGTATGCTATACGTGTGCATGAACGTAATTTCCACATTTCATGCTGGAAGAAAATAATGGAAAATAATTACTAAACAACTTTTAAATAGTGTTTATTTTTTAATATATATAATTTTTATTAATAAAACGCATCCTTATTACCAACCAAGTAAAAAATGAAATTAAATATTGTTCGCATCGCTAGGTGGAGGCAGTGGTCCACACATACGCACAAGATATGTTATTTTTTTAATTGATTGGAAGGTAAGAATTCATATTTTATATTATATTTAAATGTGTATTTTTTATTTTTTAGAAAATATATATATTAATTAAATATTATCATTACTATGTTCCATGTAAAACATAAGAAAAAAAGAATCACATTGCTTCATGGTGCGGTAGTACTCCGAACACCTGAACAATGTAATTGTATCCCTCACAAAATGGAAAGTAATAAGGTTAATATAATTTGATAATTATAGTAGTATAATAATTTCATTAAAATAATATAAATATCTTAAATCCATCAGTACATCCATCCTTTAATCATGGTGATGGAGAATGAACTACATTAGTTCATGAGGTAGCAGTCTTTCATACACATGATCGTTAGTTTAATTTTTTATTTCATGGAATATGAGATTGATATAGGTTATATAATTAAAATAATAACATATTATTATTCTGGATGTATTGGTAGAACTATTTATAATATCTGGAAAATAATATAAATTCTTAGAATAAGTGTTCAAATTAAAACACATATTTAAATACCTCACATTTTCATTGAGAAACCTATTTATATTTTACATAAATCCATCCTATATTATCATTATAACATATAAAATTCCTATAGGATGTGTATAATTATGTTATTATGTTATTTGAGTTGGTATTTTCCAATACAAATACATTTGGGAGTGATAATATAGGAGTAGAGGGTGTATCGTTTATAAGTGGTGGAGAGGGCACACTTGGTATTTTTGAGAAGAATAAATTACACCAACATTTTTATCATGAAAAAATCCTCCAAAATGGTTAATTACAGAACAATAAGGATTATAGGATGTTCTGAAAAAGTTTTTAGGTCATTATAATGCTTATTGTATTCATTTAACCTCATGTAACACCATTTTTACAATTATTATATTAATTAATTTTTTCTTTTTTTACTTTTCATAATAGTCAAAAATTATTTTTACTATATTATATAATATAAATAATTTTTATTAAAAATATGCAATTCATTTTAAAAAATTAATAAAATAGTGGTGGTATAAACCGATTGAAAATTATACCCATAGATGCAATGAAATGTGTGTTTCCAAAGGGAAAATTTTCCTATGTATAAAATATTTTAATATCAAAATTGAAAATTAAATTAATTTCAATTTACTAAATTGGTTAAGTTTTAGTAATTTTTTAATAATTTTTCATGTAAATTATTCATATAATTTAATTATATAAATAATTTACATGAAAATGCTATTTTGACTTAAAATTTTGTATTTTTTCACTTTTAATCAAAAATAATAATCGTTTCCAGAAATTTGAAAAATATCAAAATAAATTAATTATTTACATTAAGAATTAAAAAATTAAGTTTAACATTTCAAATAATGTTTCTAAAAATGATAAAAACTAATTTTAAATTATATGTGAAAATCATGAAAAATCCACCATTCCGAAAAATATAGTTTTCGGAAAACATTTATTTCTCTTTTTAAGGGTTTATATATTATTTATAATTAAAATATAACTATTTTATTTATTTTTTAATTTTTTAATCCATATAAATTCCATAGTTTTCTTAGCCCTATTCATACCCACAATGTAAAAAACTTAGTTATATTGATCATGTTTAAAGAAAAATATTTTAATCATGTCACGATTGATTTAAACCCAGTTTTGTTCTCATCACAATATATTGAATTGAATGAATTTATTAAACAAAATTATACTATAAATTCTTGCAGTGTTATATTTTCTTCTATTCATGGTGTTTCGTGTCATACATTCTATCAAACCAGATTTTCCAATTTTAATATCTCAGGGCATTATATTTTTATCATGGAGTGGATTTCTTGTGAGTTTAAAATAATTATACCATTTAAAAATAAAGGGTTTAATTATTTTTAGTTGAATATAATTAATCTATTTGGATTCCTCTGAATGATTTAGTTTCCCAGGAGTTTGTGCAATAGATTGTGGGGCTAATATGGCCTTGTAAAATCTTTAAAGACATTAAGAATATATTTTCAGGTTGTGAACTAATTGGGAAAGAGCTAATAAGATTACGTATGTTCTACTGGGTTCTTTTCATATCTTGTTGTTTTAATTTGATATGAAACATTTTATGTTCAGTCTCTCAATTAAGAGCATGGAAAATTTTAATCAATGATAAATCATTTAAATATAATAATTTATTAATTTATAATTAACATCAATTTATTTAATATCTTTAACTTATTTAAAATGAAGAGGATGAAGTATATAAAATGACGAGGAAAATTAATACCTTGTTCTCTAGCTTCATTCAGCAGATAATCATAGATGTTTCCTATATTAACAAGATACCCCTACACCGAGAAGCCTCCAAGAGAGGCTGTGATGATATAAGTGAGGGATGATTGTAGTAGGTGGGGTGAGGACCTTGGGGATGTGTTATAACAAGGTGTATTGACCTTGGTTTTATTATATATGGTTTTGTTGGGGTTACAATTCTACAGTGATATTGGACATATAGATATACCTCAATCAATCTGTCTTGACTGTCTCTTTTAAGACATACCATTGTTGTCTATGATTCTTGTTGATGACCATAATCATTTAAAGGAAATGTATATCCACTGAGAATCCATAATTTCCTTAAGATACAATTTGTGCCTATGGATCATGAGTGGTATTCCTGTACTATAGTGATGATCAATTAGTCCATTTTTCATGCTCTTTTTAGATAAAACATGGATGGAGTGTTTGTGGCTATAGGAATATAGGGTTATTTTGGTAATCTATAATCCAAACTACCATGTTAGACAGAAGGGGTTGTGATGATGACTGTGGGATTATAAATTTTTCAATATTTTTTTATGATATATTATATGTCCTGGGACATAATAAGATTACTTAGAATTAAACATTGCGGTGGATTTATTTTGATTTCCTAGGAATCCAGGTAATTACCAGTTGAGAAGGATGAGTCCCTATGATAACCATTATGTCTAGAATATAGTCTCATTGAACATTCAGGTGGATACATTGTTGGAATAGAATCCACTATGTTTAATGTAGTAGTGGATACAAATTATTGGATCTTATGATCTAGTATTTGTTTACATGATAGAATGCATGAAGTAATTATTATTATTCTAGGGATTCAATTAATATATTTATGCCATTGGGGATGTTCTGGGTGATATGATTCAAACAAATATACTGTTAAAAAATTGGTATTTATTTGGTACCCAATGATTTTAATGGAAATATATGATTTGGGTGGGCATATATCCCCAAAAACATATGTTGGACATACCAAGGGAGATTATTGGATCCCCTTGATTGATCCCCACAATACCCCCTAGGAATAGGTGTATGTATTAGTGATGGCTTAGGAGTGGATCTGTGAGATTTGGATTAATAAGAATGTGATTGTAGTATCAAAGGGTTATTCCATTTGATTTCTTGTGACACTAAAAAGTTAGTCATGCCTAGTTGTATAGAATTCATGTAGACCTATCACGCTTATGAATTAGTTATTTTCCTTTAATTGTGAGTTCCCAGGTACAACCATGGGTTCCTCCCAATAGGAATAAATCTGATATATCATTAGTGAATCACGTAGGTTCACTACTCATTATGTTGGATGTGTGTGTATGGGATCCCCCGGTCCTAGATAGAGGTTCCCCTGAGTTTATTCTCATGCTCATAGAAACATCATAAATGGTTGAATTATGTATGTTCAATCCATATCTTGGAAAAGTACATTGATGAGAAATATCTATATTAGACCTCGATTTATATATACATCATTATAGTGGTTATGATGTGGGGGTCTTAAGAGTCCCATTGTTGTGCTCATATACCTTCTAGCAATCAGATGATGTAGGTATTATCATTAGTTGTATTTATTTTGTTTTGTATATTATTTATTTATTTTGAACATGTCCCATGAGGATATCACTAAATACTGGTATATTACTGGACCATGTTGGTATTTCCCTACTAGTTTTTATACCCACACAATTCTTAGTTTTTTATTTAACATGTGTAATCATGTATCCACCATTTGGATTCACTTTTTGGATGATTTTAGGTTTGTCATTTCTTTATTAAGTATGATAGATCTGCTACCTTCGGTAATCAGATGGAGAATTTATATAGCCTCATTGTCTTACCTTTTATGAGATAATAACCATTCGATTTTTGAATGTTTTATTAAATTTTATTTCATCGTTATCTTATATTTTCTTCCTATGTACTTTGTTATTTAGTTATTTTATTATTATTATTATCTAAGATAATGGAATTATAGTCTCCCCTTGGTACCTCAGAAGATGCTACCTGCTAATCAAAATCATATGTTATACATGGAGGCATACGTGTTTTCATTTTTATGTTTTGTCTCTTTTCAATTAATTGTGTACTAGGTTGGGGTTTTACAAAGTTATTTCAGATCGTCTATTTCATTAACGTTTCTATTAGGTATGTGGTCATCAAGTCATATTGGAATGTGTTAGAGATAGTGATAGATTTTTGGTTGGCCCATCATGAATCCTTTTTTAGATAGGAATTATAGGCTTCTATATATTGGATTGATGTTTTTCATTTGTTATATAACAATTGATTAATTTCACATCGAGTGATTCACAAGGTGGTATGGCATTTTTTTCATTATATTTTAGCACATTAGCTAGAAAGGGAATGGGTTTCTCATGTATCATGATTTGGTATATAGGATTATCACAACATTTAGGGGCCTAGTAATATGATTTATGTCACAGACTATAGGTTTTACTATTCATTGTGTCTACAACTACTTAGATAGTATCTTAAATAATATCAATTGGGGAAATAATACATAGATGGATATATGTGTATAGGTATTTTCATCTAATAATTTGTCATGTGGATTAATTTTGGGATGATTATTGATAAAGATTACATAGTCCCTTATTTTAGGGTAAATAAGGTTACCCTCATATGTTAGTGAGTCACATGGTTCCAAAGTAGGAAATCCCTATTGGGTTTTATCACCAAATGTCATTTATTTAAATTTATAGTAACAATATATATTATGTTTTCCTATATAGCACCAAATATAAATCTACTTAACTAAACCATGCTACATTAGTTTACAATATATTGAGTTCTATAAGGTGATTCTAGATGAACATACCCCATATGTTTGGATATTTAAATTGTATGAAATAACCTATATGGGTTTCCAAATATATCATTGCATGAAATTATTCCTGACCGAAAATTAGCAATACGATTATAGGTATGAATTTTCTAGGATAATTTCTTCATATATAGACCAAATAATTTGGGGTTTTTTAGGTAGTAGTCATGTTAGTGGATCCTCAGTGAGTAATAATTCAGGGGTAGGATGTTGACATGGATTGATATGTCCTTAATTTCATAGGACCCTTGAGTAGGTGGTTTGGCACATTGGATTCCATCATTGATTAAGATGGGAGCATGTAGGAAATATCATGGGGAGTGGACTTATATGAAACTAGACGTTTAGGTTTGGTTGGTGGACCTAGATACAAATGGGGTTGACTTGAATCATTGCTCATCGATTACATGTATGGTTGAAAGAAACCTAAGAGAGAGGTTAACCTTGGATTGTGGTCTCCATAGAGGTGGAAGCATCGATGAGTGATTCATGTTATGAAAAGTTCATGGGAAGTGTGTCCAAGTAGTGAAAAGGCATGGGGATGTCTTTAGGATTTTATTATGAGTAGGCTAGGCCTAGGCAATGTAATTTTCATCAGGAATATGGATTCAAATCATGCAAGAATACCCTTAGTAAGGGAATGAGGAAAGTCCTGAAATGTGTCATAATCTTTTGAAATGTGATTCTCTTAAGGTTATTTGGTGTCGACTTAAATACCAATCAGGTGGCTGACCCAATTGATAATGGATGTAATTCAGTATTGTTGTGATTATATGGGTATACACTTGTGGTTTTTTAAATGACACCATTTTTAGGTAGGTCATGTGATGACGAATGAAATAATAGAAATGATTAATTATAAAGTGGAGTGACGTGATATCTTTGGTAAAATGGAAGGCAAAATCCATGTATTATGGTCAATATTTTTTTCAAGTCAGATTGGTTCTAATTGAAATCAAATCATGATATCATGAATTTTGTTTCTAAATTTGGGCAGTACTATAGTTTTCAACAGTCCATTTTCAATGTAAATCAAGATAACAAACATTTTTTACACATTATTAATTTTTAGTCTAATATCCATGGTCGTTTGTTATGCTCTAAGGGTCAATTAGAATTCATGAGATGTTATGGGAATGGTTGTCTCATAATTTTTATGAAATAAATAATATCACTCTCTAGTAGAGAAGACATTTAGAATGGATCAGTAGTTGTGTCATTTTTTATATATCTCAATAATAGTTTGGTATTTGAATGAAATGTTGAATAGCTCAATAGTATTAACATGCATGTAGTGTTGGAACCTATTGCAGTGATGCTCGAGGAGAAGCATCATATATTTCATGTTTCAAGGAGATCACCATGGTCTATTTGAGGGAGTGACCATAATTACAGATAAAATTTTGGTGATTTCAAAGTATAATTTTTTGGGGACAAGAATAAGTAATAAAAAGAGTTTTTTGTCATAGAAAAAATTATTTATATCCCCCTTGGCTCCCCTCTCGTTGAATCCCTAGGGCGATGTCCGCCATTGCAAGCCCTCCCCCATCCGAGGGTGAGGGGGAATTTGCCTCTAGCTGTGGCATGACCTTCTTCCTTCCCCAACCACACATCTATCCCTCTCTTCCTAGAAATTGAACTTAGCCCCAAAGGTCTATATCTATATGATGGCTATCCTCAACACATGATTTCAAATTCAGAATTTTCTAAGGCTTTAGCACTTCTCAACCTGATGTTGGTCGCTCATTTTAGTAGACATCTTTTGTTGATCGATGATTTTGATATTTTTTTCTCGAAACTGTGGTTTACAGAACCCAGCAACCAGAGGGATTCTTGACATGCGATATTTTATGATCTACGTCTTCTATGAGGATTATCTAATTTCAGCTTGGTCCAGAGCCCCTGATCCTGTAGTGGCTCCCATTTCTTTCTCTTATGGGGGTCTAACAATCTCCATATGAAACAGGGCACTCTGACTATAGCTTTATGGGAAAGCCTTCCATAAATACCTCTTTCGTTTCAAAATCCACAAATTATCCGTATGTTGGGGAACCTGGTTGGTTGTTTCTAATGTTCAGATAGCAGAAAAAACAAGGTCTCTCACACTAATTCTCCTAGGATTTGTGTCGAGGTTGATTCGTCCAAACCAGCGATTGATTGGCACTAGATTACGGTTGGTGATGAATATTGGTGCAAGAAAAGGGTGGTCTTTGAGAGATAGAATGAGTTTTTCTCTTCTTTCAGGCAGTTGGTCTACTCCATTACTTCATGATGGAGTGGAAAAAAACCGTAATGGTATACAATCACTTCTCCTTCCAATCGGGTCAAGTATTGCGGACACCTCGACTAATCCCTAGGTTCACAAGGTTGATGTCAATAAGGATTCCCATATCCTTAAACCATGAAATAGGATCCTTAACTCATGAGTTATGGATCCTTTTTTCCAATCTGAGTTGTGATCTGGCTGTTGGTAAGAAGGTAGAGCAGATTCTATGAGTTGGACCATCTTATGGTGATATGGTGAAGTATTGTGGTATGGAATATGGATAGGAGGTCATACCCCCTGCTGACTTCAATGCAGATGATGCCCATGTAGATGCATGGGGGCTATCCAAGGTGCATGTGTCCTCGAGTCCAAATGTTGTTCTATCCTAGTTTCATGTTTCCCCAGGTTCGAACATAGTTCCATATCCGAGTTTGTTACCACTTGATCAATAGGATCTTCCAGGTTCTATTCAGACCCACAATCAGTTCAAATTTTTGAGTGCTTAGGAGAAGGAAAATGGAAACGTTGGAGGATGGAAAACACACATGCCAAGGTGGAAAAGAAAATAGGTCTTGGAAAGGCCTTTGAGGATACTGAACCAATAAAAAAAGAAGCAGACTCATTGGCGTCGATAGATTATGAACATGACGCTCAAGGACACATAATGGTCTGGCCAGGATCGAGAAAGGGAAAGCAAGGGAACGTTGTTTCTTGGAATTTCCCAGTTCGTAAGGGAGGAAAAAAGGCAATACCTTGGAACAACAATTCGAACACCCTGAAGACAGTTTTTACTAGATCTTCAAGGAAGATTAGACACAATGTGACAGTGGAAGGACAGGGGGTCCCAACAATTGCTGAAAGTGACAGGCAAGTGTTTAGAGAGTTGGGAGAGTAAGTTCTATGAAAGGAAACCAAGGCCCTTGATGGAGAAATCAAGGTACCAAATTTTGAAACTATACTGGATAGTACCAGAATAAGATTGGTTGAAAGGTGGAAGGGTAGAATGGGAAATTTCGAGAGATTTTCTTACACCCTAAGGAGGAAATATTAGAATAAACAATTCAGATTAATGCCTCGAAGGAGGTTATCTACAGAATTTATGATAGGTAGATATGTGTTGAAACTAATGAAGATAAATGTGAGTGGATCACCAAATAGGACAGAATCCTAGCGCATGGTTTGAATGAAAGGAATATCACCATGGAAGAATTAATCTTGACCTGAGACAAGATGGCAGATTATTTCAAAGAACTTATTAGGAATGACCCAAACACACAGGTATCCACTCTGAATTAGACTCTTTATAAGGTTTTTGACTCAAATATCCTTATTCTTGTTTTTTAAAACATTGTGTGATCATTTTCTGGTGAACACCATTGCTTTGTACATGTGCTGGTTTCCAACTTTTTCTTTAAAAGTTCATTGGAATGAAAATTTAACTTTCCGGTCACGTGTAATGTTGGACATGCCTAAGTGGTTTATACCATTATAATAATTATTTTTGGTGATATACAGGACATGTGTGGTGATTTTCAAAACATTATTATCTAATTTGATGACATGGTCAATCAAATGGTTCGAGTGTGACATCATTCATTGGTATATGGACCTCATGTAAGAGAGATCATGGATTCATGAAATCATCAACCTGGTGTTTGATTGGTTTTTTTAGTTAAATAGTCAAATGGATCCAATTTGATCTATATTCTTTATAGAATTTTTTTTTGTGAATTGATAGATGATTTTTATAATGTCTACGCATTGGCGTATAGCTCATGAAAATGCTGAGATGGATCAGACATGGTTAGGTTAGAAATGAATCATGAAATTTTGGTTGAATAATGATTCAATCAAGGAATCACATAATCTATTGGATATAAATTCATTGATCATATATGAATGGTCTTAGTTTACCATTGTGAGTATATTCATTTGGGTGAGGTAAATTGTGAATGTTTTGATGTTGTAGTCGGGCCTTTTTAGTGCAACTAGTCATAGGGGGTTTGATTGGATGTTTGGAAATAAATTGGATGTGGCAAGCCAGAAACCACATATGGGACATAATTTTGGATATGAAATTTGGGTATCAGTAGTTAGAAATAATTTTTAACGAGAAAAATAAATGTTGATAGTGTAGTTGGATGGAAAAGGCATGATCGTTCAAGTATTGAATTTGGAAATGAGAACAAGTACCAGTATTCAAATTGTTTTCTCATTTATATATAAGTTTAGCTAGTCAGAAACTATATTAGGTATATTTTGATAATAGAATATGGATGTCTCATTATGAATTTCCAATTACGGTAATATTTGTGGCAGACAATTGGAGAGAGTTTACAATGTCCTATGGTGTTGATCACCATAATGTGGTGATAATTTGGATAAATATATATTAGTTTATTAGGATGGATTGGTGTGATGGAGATCTGTCTCAATGTTTCATTAATTAATTTGAGAAGTTTATCAGGTGTAGTGGGTTGTGGGACTTTTGTTGGAGATGCATTTTAGAGGGAAATTGAGTGATTGGGGACAAAACAATGATGTTTTTCATTAAATTGGAAACCCGTGTAGGTTGGAACTAATGAAATAATAATAGATTATACTTATTAGATATGTTATTTTATATAGTTTGGATATTTTAAAACCCTGTTTTTACATATATGATTCAAAATTTAGTATAAAATTTTATTTTTAAATTTTTAAAGGTGGTAGATTTTTATTCAAGCTTGAGAACTAATTTTAAAATTTTGAAAATCTAAAAAATTGTTTTGTTCATCATAGAATGGAGGTAAAATGGTTGTAAAGAAGATTGAGAGACCATCATTCAGTTGTTGGGGGGATACTATTTGAAAACACTTTCTAGCTGGTGGGGGTATAGTGGCCATGGTTTCTCCAGAAAATTAGTGGGATTCAAGGATAAAATTTACTATTTTCTACTCAGAATTTTAAGGGGTTGGACTGTGACCCCCCCTGTTTTCTCATGGATGGCTTGGGAGGATCTCTCTCTGTATTGTCTTAAATAAAAATCATAAAGAAGTATTTTATCAAGTGTTTTTTTTATGATTCAATGTTTGTATTCAACTCTGATGATCTTCGCTGATTCCATCCTCCATCTATTATATTTTCACTCTTCCCTAGTTTTGGTTTTGTTTCTGATCCCACTAGATATTTGTGGAATTATATGATATGAATAGCTTATTCATTATACTTGCAAAAATTATTTCTTTATATGGCATTCACATGTTTCCACTCTTTGATTTAGAAAAGGTATATCATGAAATTTTATTTTCCATAGTTTTTAATTAAAAATATATTTTAATGAATATGGAATCATTGAATCATTGTATGGATTTCTCCTAGGAAGATGTTGCAGGCCTATTTCAAGCCTCCCATGAGTTTTTATTTGTGGCTCCAACATGAAAACCATTTTGATTATTTTTAAAATATATTTTCATTTTGAAATTAATGGTATAATGATTTAAAACTGATTACAATTAATTAATTATCATCCTTTGGAATGAGTTCGGTGCCCAATAGTGTGGGAAGTAGTCAGTGGTGCCGGGATGATAATGGAAAATCATTGGTAATCCCTAGTAGAAACTCTAAGGATGTGAAGTAATTTGTGAAATGATTATAGAGTGATGTAAGTGGAACTAATTACTTTCCTAATAGAATTATATCATTTCTTTATGATGTGGGTGATATATGGAATTTCCTATGACTTCTTAAACCTATTTTTTATTTGAATTTATTAAATAATTTATATTTAATTTTAATGTTTTAACTCATATATTTTTTTGGACGAAATAATTCAAATTACAAAGACAATAATGATATTTTATAGGGTTTGACACTTCAACTATCGACAGTTGACTCAAGGTCTAAGAATATTCCCTAACACCCAGACACCCCTAAGAGCATAGTGTGATGTTACATGAGATGGAAACCCCTAGAAAACTGAGTGAGGACCCTTGGAATGTGTTATTTATAACTAGATTGACCATAGGTAGATTATAGATCGGTTTGATGAGATTACTATTCTATAGTGACCTTGGACATAGATATGGGTCTTAATCCATATTTCAAGGCTCTCTCAAATGAGGTGTAACCTTGACTCCTATGAGGCTGATTTATGACCTTGACTTTTACAAGGTCATGGATATCCTAAAAACATTTGGTGTTATCCATATATTTCTATTGTTATCAAAATTAATAATTGAGATTCCTCTTTTATAATAAGGATTAGGGGACCCATATTAGTTCACCTTTTAGAGGTATCCTTAATCGAGAGAATGTGTAAATTAGAAGAGATTTTTTCTTATGTCACATTGAACATCAACCAATATTTCATCCCAAAGGGTCTGTGATGATTAAGATGTTCTTGGGAAGTTAGAAGTCGCATATTTTATTCTTATTTGGATTTCTATATCATATGTGATTTCCATGGATTCCATGGAATCAAATTTCAGTCCTAGATTAATTTTTATTTTCTAGGATTATTGGGAATCATCTATTGAGAAAAAATTATCCCAGGTATTCATGGGATAACTTTGATCGAATATCATAGTACATTAAGGGGTTTCCAATATTTACTAGCCTCCACTAGGGGCGATGCCGAGGTGGTTTTAGAGTGGTGGTTCCTAGGATCCATCAATAGTTTATATGATATATCACATGAAATTATTATTATGATTCTATGGATTCCTCTAACATAATGAAATATTATTCAATGTTTGATGTGTCATGATTCAAATTGAGCTACCACAAAACCACATTAATTGAATGGGACTCTCAATATTTGAATGGAGGTATGAGCTTTGGGTGGGAATATATCCCGTAGATTACACACTGTATGTCCCATGGGAAACTGTTTAGTCCCTTGATCGATGATTATGATACACCCCGGATTAGGGGTACACACCAATGATAGTTCAGTTGAGGATTCATGAGCTTTGGATGCTCGGGTGACTGACTCCATGATCTATGAGGGTATTCCTGTAAATAAATTAATCCATGTATCCTGAGATCATGGATAATATATTGAATTTATACTAAATATAGGAAAACATATCACAAAAGGCTAAATATTTTCATATTCTTTTATAATATATACATACTTGATTTTCACTTTACATTTGACCACATAAAATACAACATATTATTTTCCTTGATAATACAATTATTCCATTTAATATATAATTTTATATAAATAATAATATAAAATAGGCATCCAAGTGGAAAAAACATAATAATGGTTGAGCTCAAGTTTTCGGTAAGGGTATTCATATTGTGGAATCTAAAAGTGGCATAAATAATATGTAAATAATAAATTATAATCAATTTATTCCATATAAATAATTACAAGAGGTAAAAGCATAATCCAAGATATATGTAAAATATTTAAATAATCACATGGGAATTAATAATTGAATTAATAATGATGGAATGAATAATTTAGGACATCTAAAATATATCATCGAGGCCTCATTAGAATAAATATCACATATTTGGGTAAGGCCTCATCTAAAACCCAATTTAGTTTGTCCCAAGAGAACTACTAATGAATTAATGGGATATGTAATTTTATCTTGAAAAAATCAAATTATAATAAAAGCACATTCCTATTAAAAAGCTAAGAAACATATTAAAAAAACAGTTTTATTGAAAAACAAGGATATTATATTCTAATAATTTCCCAAATATGAAACATTTTCATAAACTATCCAACGTAATGTAGTGAATGGTATAAAAATATTACATACACAATCGAATAGATCATAAAAATTCTAAATAAATATGTTTTATCATAAAATTTTATTATATCTAAAATATAATATTCAATAAAGGATATTTTCATTCATGAAAATACAATAAGAATATCACATTAAAATTATAGGTAGAAAATTTAATTTTCATTTTCAAAACTAAAATATTTACCAAAATTTAGGGTAATTATTTAATTTTCAAAGAAGAATTTAAAATTTTTATTTAATATAAAATTAATTGAGTATTTATGATTTTGGTAAATTCCTTTCATTCTATATATGTTTAAAAAACATTCATTTCATAGATTTCTAAAATAGTCAAAAAGTACATCATCTTGAAAATGACAAGAAGATTCCTTTTAAACAATTTTTTAAAAATAAATACATTTAAAAAATGCTTATAAACCATAATATAATAGTAAAAACGTTATTGAAAACAATTGTTGAAAATATGCACATGGAAGTAATAAAGATATTTGACTGCTGAGAGAATTTAATTAGCATTTTCTTAAAAATAATATTATGAATCATTTTAAGAATAATATGGTGGATTATTGTACTAGAATTTTATTATTTTGTGAATAAACAATGGATTCTAAAATTTTGTGGTTTTAGAATGAAAATATCAAACAATTCTCCAAATGTTGATTTAAACATAAAAAATCTCAAATAATGATGATATTGTAAAAATAAACCCTTATCTTCTCTTCGATTTCCATCATATGTTTCCAAACCTCTTGTATAATAACTATATATTTATTATAAATCTATTATAGAGGAATTATCATTTATATAATAACAAATATGACTAACTTATTTTTTTCATCGGTTTATTAACAATTCTTTTTTAAAATTCTATATTTCAGGTAATAACTACGTCATTTTCCATGTATAATTTGGTTAGGTGGTCACAATATGTGTGCTTGGATCATGTTTCCCATATATCCATAAATTTAGTAATTATATTAAAATAATATATATTCATCATATAGGAATTTATATTAATCCCAAAAAGTTATATATATATATAATTACATCGTTCATGGAGATGATAGGTCGTGTATATGGATGAACTCTCTTTTTTACTTTTCAACGGATAGAAAAAAAAAGAAATTTGGAAAACTATTCAACATTAAGTAATCATTATTATGTCATATAAATATTATATATTCATGAAATCTATCTTCATCAACATAAAATTAAAATATAATTCAAAAATGAATCACATCATTTCATGCAGATGGGAGCCCACATGTAAGCTTGGGAGGCATTACCATTTCCCAATGGTTTGAAAGTCAATAAGGTTGATATGATATTATAATTATATAAGTATAATGATTTCCTAATTATCATATATAAACATTAAATAAACCATAATTACCATCCATAAAATATGATTATGAAAAAATAATTGTATCATTGTGATTATATGGAAAGTCATACGTATAAATGAGCGATACATTAACTTCACATTTAATGAAAAAATGAGTGGATACTGGTGGTTTCATAATCATGATAAAATTTTATAATATTTAAAATACTTATCATAAAATTTTATAGTCAATAACATAGATTTAAATGATTTAAATAGTATGTAAAAAATATACTGGTAGGATAAGAGGATTAACTCTTCCTTGGAAGAACTCCTTTGGATATCCTCTTAAGGATTATGGGGTTGGTTTTTTGAGAGTATATAACATACAACATATGTAAATGGATGTTTTTATGTGAATTTTTCATGTTTTTATATATAATAATGCTCAATGTGGTGTAATTATGAGAAAGGAGGCATTTCCTTTTATAAGTGGGGGAGAAGACCCACTTCTAATTTGCAAAAGAATATAATATGACATTGTTATTGTAAAAAATAATCTTAATATGGATATATTTTAAAATATTTTATAGTATGAGGTTGTAACACCGTCAACCAATTGAATGTTTTTGTGTATGTTTTCTTTTAAACCATATCCATTAATTTAACCCCATAGTATGAAAATTTTATCTTTAACCAAGGTATTGACTTTTTCACTCCTAAAAGGTTAAAATTTTACTTATAAGGTAAATATTTGATTTCTAATGGAAAATATATTATCTATTTTACTATATATTATACCCATTATCCTATTTTGACATTTAATTATTTTTAAATAATTTAATATAATATTTTTTCTAATATATCATTAGTTGAAATTTTGACTTAATTCATTTAATCTAACTAAAAATACATAAATACAATTTGAAATTATAATATAATACAAAACAATAATATATCATAATCATCAACAATGTTCATGGAACACTATAATATATTCAAATTATATCACTTTTTTATTTTAAAAATAATTTATTTTATTTATCCACTAATTGATGAAATTTTGTGTCGCTATTTCATAGGAATGTAAAGTAATTATCTAATTACTAATAATTATAAAGACATTTCCATCTTGAAAATAATTTCATCATTCTAAAAATTGACATATATATTCATTCAATATTTATTTTTTTCTAATGTGAACACAAAATACAATTTTCAAGGCAAGTGAGTTAAATTTGTTATTTTTCTTTGCTTAAAATATATATATGTCATTTTTTTAATGTGACCCTTAAATAATTAAATTTAGGGTATAAGGTGATAAAGGTTTAATTTTTTTCCTTTATTAGGAATTAATATTAAAATTGTGTTATTATTATTTTTTATAACGATGATTAATTTAATTTAAAATTTACCAAGGTGGTAAATTTGACTAAAATTGATATTAATAATTCCGAAAAGTAAAAAATGAAATATTTAACAAATTTGGATCCCTAAATAAAAAATATGGAATCCATTTTATCAAATTAAACCTCTATAATAATCTCAAATTATTATTTAGATATGTTTGAAACCACCAATAGAAAATTATATTTTCTAAGCATAAAAACACATTTCTTCAGATTATATGAATAGTGAAAATGTTAGAAGAATGTTTAAAAATTAATTTAAATATATAATATATAAATTTCATTTAAATCATTCACCAATAGTGAATAATTTAATTTATTAGTATTAAAACATATTGAATGCATAAAAAAATCAGAGAAACATCTCTTTTTTGAATTTTTATTTAAATTTCTAATTAATTAAAATGTAGAGAATTTAATTTACACATGTGTAATCGATATATTTTCAGAAAAAAGTTAAAAAAATTTATATATACTCACCCAATATCTAAAAGATAACTATTAAATAATATTTTAATAGATGATAATGGTTCGTTTAAACATGGTATTGCATTTAATGAAATATATCAATGAAATTATATTTATAGAATATAAATATAATATAAACTATCATGGTGTTACATTATCCCCCCCCCCTATAAAATTAATTTATCCCTCGTAACTATGTTACTCTGATCTAAAGAATGTGATATATATGCCTCATTAAATCCTTAGGATCCCTCTATATCATCCTCAAATTATTGGTTCTATTATATAATGTTGACCAGGTGAGTGTTATTGTTTTGAATAACTTTCTTAATACAATCCATAATCCCCATCATTTTTTCATCTTAAGAGGGATATTTTTGTAGTGAAACTACATTTGATTCCATTACATGTGAATTATTTGTTGTTTACTTTCTCAATAGGGAAACATCGAACACATCATGGATTGGTAGAAGTTTGTTTGATGTTCTATACGACAAGAAACCATCCCTATAAAATCAAGAATATTGAAGTTTCTGGTATACCTAGGTATTATAATTTCCTTATTTCAAAATTTCATTACCCTCATATAATTGTATATTTCTAAAAATATAGTATCACCAACAGCAAACTTAGTATCCTTCTAATTATTTTCCGTATAAATTTTTTACTAACACTAAGATTCACTTATATGTTGTTTAATACATATAAAATTATATATCATTTCATTAGAATGTTTGGTTCCCAATAGTTTCTTTCCCTAACTACATTTGATCATGTTGGTGATCTACAAATTTTTCCATATAGGGATTTATAAGTATACATGTAAATAATTGTGTAAAATCTTTTATTGTAATAAAATTCAACAAAAGGAAGGAATTGATCCCTAACGCCTTTATAATTCAATTATATATCCCTTAATGTGACTTATAGAGTTCTAATTGTCATATTTTAATAATCATTTGTTTTAGGATGATAATTTGTCATAAAAAAAACTATATATCTATAGATTTTTTAATACATTTCCATATCATTGAGGCAAACCGAGAATTCGGATCAATTACAATTGAATGTGGTACTCTATGAATCCTTACCATTTTATTTATATATATAATACTAATATGATCAATAGATAAGTCATCTTTGATGCAAATAATGTTTTTAGAATTCATAGGTCGATCAACTATAACCCAAAAAAAAATTCACTTTAGTTGTCTTGGGGGATTCGATGATGAAATTTATGGTGATGTATCCCCATATTGAATATGGTATGGGTAATAGTGGTAACATTCACTTAGATATTTTTCTATTAATCATAACATTCTAAGATACTAATAATAAATAAATATAATGTAATGTATCAATCCCAGATGCCACCCAATACTTCCCTGAGCCCTATTGGCAACATGGTCTCAAACTAATCTCCCCAAATACCAGTGGCTGGTGACTTGAATAAGGGACTAGGTGTGTTAGTGGATAGACTATGCCTTTATGACCATAGTGTATCATAGCGGATTATCCAATAACCTATAAGTAACATAAATAGTAATAACAATCAGACAATAGATACCAATGAGAATCAATATCATTATCAAAGTAAAGATCATATACAATGATGACAATACATGTCATGTGTTTCTAGAAAATAGAAAATAAATGTATACAAGGCGAGAATAGAATAGATATAAAAAAATAAACAAAGAAAAAAAGTGTATACATAGCTTCGTGAGCCTCAGCTTGGTCTCAAGCTCCCATACTCCCTATAAAAAATCAAGAACCATTAGTATGGTGCTTTCCCTTATTAGCACCTGTAATCATTTAATCTTTTTGGTTTCACAATGGGGCCCAAATAGGGTGTGATATGTAATCTCATTAGAAAACCACCCATGTGCTATGTTATCAAGTCAGTGATAATATATATAACTGTAGTGAAGGGAGTAAAAATAGTAATTAAATTAACAACTCAAATGTAAACATCCTATAAGACCAGGTGGTACCTCTATAACCTATTCATATAATCCATACATTTAAAAGATAGGTCTCTAATTTAATATTCATGCCCTTGTTATTATAAAAAATATCATTTAAACATTATATTCATTTAATCCACAATACTCAGGACCTATTGTAAATCAAAAATTCCCCTTGAATCACACATATCTATGAATTTTTAAACATTCCATCCCTAGTGTGTAACTCAAGACTAGGTCCAAGATTTTACCTTGGCTTGGAATACATGTCATATAGGTGAATTCAATCATTATTAATTTATTATCTAGATACCATCCATGGAATTATTATGTTTAAATACATGTATCACTCAAGGTGTAATATAAACTAAAACATGACAATAATGTCCAGCTGATCTTCAAGAGCCTAAATATTACTACAGGAGTGGTGTAACATCTCTGCCACTCGATTCTATCCTTTACCATCCACTACTGGAACCTATGTATCATGAATGTACAAATTATTTGTTCCATTTGAGTCTAGTTTTTTCCATTCTAATATGAAACAATGTATCACTCTTCATGTAATTCATGCCTCAAATTTATTCTTAGAAATCACTTTAGGGACTACCAGTATCCCTCCAGCATAAGAAATATTTAGGAAAATTACGTTCATCTATGGAATTATCAATTGAATCCAAGTGTCACCCAAGAAAAGTAATCATTTAATTTAATATTCATGTAATCATTTGAATTTATTCATGTCATATTCAATACAGTGAACATTCAATTCAAAAATCAACTCAAAAGGTTGATAAAGAAATGGGAAGGATTGCCTCTCAAATACTCGCATGGGAAATTTATTATACAAAGCATTTAAATCTTAAAAAAGCTGTAAAATCCATATCATCTATTTAACTCACAATGTAATATCAATATAAATACAAATTCATGCCAAAACAAGAAATTTCCTATTAAGGGTCGAGGTCACTTCACCCCTTCCAATTAATCAATTCACATACCATTGATATCACAATTAGCAATAAAATTAAAATTACCAATTGAAATCCTAAGAAAAATGGGTAAAATAGAACTCCAAAATATTTCCAAGTTCATACACCATCAAATGGACCATTTAAAATTCAAAAAATATTCAATGGGGTTGTTTCATTCTCGGTCCTCAGTATATAATGTTCATAATGGGAATCTTTAATTACAATGGCCAGACATAACAATTTATTTCAAGGATTAAAATATTATTTAACGCATCTCTATAGAATTACGAACAAAATACAAAAACATTTAGAAAAATCAATGAAAATTAAATAAAAATCACTAGACAACCTACCATAGTTCTGTAGTGAATATCTCTTCTAGTATTAACATCTGATTCGACTCAGAATGGGAGAAATTCGAAGAACGGATTATGAACATAATAATTTGAAAAATCAACACACACATAAATAGTGAAATCAATACCTAAAAAAATAGAGACAAACTAAAAACTAATTGATATCATAATAATTAAGATTAAAGGTGATGAAAGACCTTTGATTTGATGATCTTATAGAGAAGTTATATTAAAAAAAATAGTAGTAATGGAGGAGAGCTTCTCAAGGGTGTTCTGCAGTGTGATAGAATAGAATTGGATTTTATGGTTTAATAAGGATTTTACTTTAATTTAAAATTATTAAATTTCCCAAAACTAATAGTTCACATGGTTTAGTCACCTAGTTTGAAAAACCGTGGACAAACTATTCATGGTTATCTATAGGCGAGGGGCACCATCGTGGCTAACCTGCAAAATATTCCCCACACGGTTTGACTAACCGTGGATAAATCATGAAATTATCCACTGAAAAAATAAAAATATGTATTCATGGTCATACAGCCTGAATTGAACAGTTTTTATAAAACCATGTAGCTTATTGTTTCTCTCTTTCCTTGCCCAGCAAGGGTTTTTAAACCAATTGGCCTTCCATGCACATTTTCATACAAACATGCATTTGGAAATTTTCACCTAACAGGATTGGTTCTATGATCCAAAATAGCATCAGACACTCATTATACCTCCATGACCTCAAAGGTAATTCACATTAGGACATATTTAAATATTTAAACTAAGAGGTGATATAAATAAAAGGATATGTTATAACCCTTTACCCATAAAGCAATTTTTCCCCAAATTTTATTCTCAAGGGTGGTCAATCATGTCTAAGGCCACATCGATAATAAATTATCCATGCACTCCTTGGTCTCATCCTATACAGGGTCATGCTACCAAATCACCATTACTAGAGGAATGGACTATCCTTCGGGAAACATCATTCTCTTATCCACAAATGCATATAGGATTCCCCTCAAAGGATATGTCTATCTATAACTCAAACTCCTTGGGAAAAAAGGCTTAATGAGGGTCTAAATAATAGTCTCTCAACTGAGAACCGTGAATTACAATGTCAATTTCTCGGTACCTCTATGGTAACTACAACCGATTGACTACCAACCCGACTCTCTCTAGAATAAAAAATGGGCCAACATATCATTATGATAGCTTACCCCATCTCTTGATCCTCCCGTGTCACAACCTCGATGAGACATACAAGAGTACCTTATCCCTATCAAAAAACTCTAGAAGTCATCTGCAGTGATCAACAAATGATTATCAATGAGACTTCAATGTATATATCCCCCTCTGAATGAACTACACCTCATTTTTGTATCATGAACTATGTGAGGTCCCATTATAGCTGCTTATCCATCCTAAATCCAAAACAGGTGTGATTGACATGTTCTACAATACAATGCCTTATATGGAACCATCATAATAGAATCTTGAAAGATATTTGTTTTTGAGTATTCAACCAGGGTTATATTCCTCTCCCAACATCCACTAAAATCCAAGACACGTGCTTACAAAAACTCCTCAAGCACCAGAATCATGTTCTCTGACATTCCATCTATCTATGGGTGGTATGCTATGCTCAAAAGCAATTGTATACCATATTAACCCAATTTCTTGTTCCATAATTATGATGTAAACTGGACATCCCTTTTTGAAATTCTAGTTTTCAGAGCCCCATGATTTCATACTATCTCAATTATATACCACCTCCCAATATAATCAACACTGATGATTTCCTTGATAGGAAGGAAATTAAAAACATTTTTGAGCTTATAAACAACAAACCATATCAGAATAATTATCTAATGGGGTCCTTGGTAAAACTGTCATTAAATCAATCGTGGAATCATTAAATTTATACTTTTAAATATTTGGTACTGTAAATGTATATATGGTCACTAGTTTTTTGTCTTCACCTACTAGCAGGAGGAACATCTCATGAAAAAACATGCTGAACCTATTTTCACACCTAGACATCAGTACCGGTAGTCCTTTTTATATTGACACATGATCACGTTGTATTCATTATAAAAATTTAGCTTATAGTTCTCTCCGCCATAGATTTTATCCCAAATGTTTCCAATTTTGAACCATGGTACCTCCACTATTGGAATTTCCATATCAATATTCCCATTAATAATTCTAATGAGACTCTGATAGTGATTATTATAACTATTTGAACACAATCACATTTGTGGTCATGCTAGGGACCTCACCATAAAGGAATAGTCGAAACCCGAATGACCAAAATATAACCGGTCATGATGGATTTCATAAAAGAAACATCAGACTTCTTTACCACAACTCCCTAAACTTGGAAATAGGTTTAAAATGGTTAATTATGATCGTAAACATCAAACATGAATAATAACAAGTCGAGCCACCCCGACCGATTATTCTTAAAACATTCATCTTAGACAGTCAACATATTATGAAATGAATCGCTAAACCTTTTTCAATGGAATCATGTATTTACCACAAACACGTAAATTTAATTCCATAAATAACTCTCGGTGATGTTCTTTATTCAAACCATCACCTATCCATTTTAAACTGCCATGACTCATCATGAACAGGGGTGGGACCCATATCCAGACCACTGGAATTGTCACCCTTTTTAACTATAACATATGTTCCCAAAGTGAGTACGAGGAACCCATATAATCATTAAATTAGATTTGAGGTATTATCCTAAGGCATTCCATACTCCATGATGACAAGTGACACATTGTTACTAGGCCAAGACATCAACTTTGAAACATTGAGTGATCCTAGAGCGGCATAAACATGGAGGTCAACTAAAAATAAAATGGTTGTTGTCCAAGAGTCCATCTAGGGTGTTCCTAAGTGGGTACCCATGTATCACTCAGAAATAACCATGCCCTGATAAGACCCATGTGTCAGTATGAAACACTAATAAAAACTCCAAGAAAATACCATTGTAATTTTAAACAGTTGATCGGTGTAGGATCAATGCTCATATAGTGCAACTGTGATGACATAAAGGTAGAGGACATGCTCTTCGCTAAAAAAGATCACACATATAAGATACCAATTATTTCCAAAAATGATCATCCAAACCATTACTCATCGACTTCCATTGATAGATGCTCAGCCTCCCTTCATGAAGCATTATTATTAATCAATCAAACACATTTACCATTGTTGGAATGTTATGGTCATTCAATCAGTACCTCCTAAGTCCATCCATGCATAATGATGTTTGTATTGGGTTGCATACCCATCCAACCACATATTTTCCATGCTTCTGAGCTAGAACTGACACAAACACTATAACCAATGTCACTCTCCCCATGAAAGGAGTGTCCTGGTCATTGGGAGATGATAAAAACTAATCGATCATAAGTGTACTTGATCATATTCAACATAAACACACGTATGACATTCCTCTAAGTCACACTCACAACATCAAGGAATTTTTTTTCAAAACCAAAACCAACATGACTAACATGTCAATACACCTGATTCTCTTAGAATGCATCCCATGAATTAATATGTTCTGGATTCCATTAATTCCATGGTCACTCTACTTTATTGATAACCTGGGTACATAACTAACAACTTAGGGCATAATGATTTCACAAAACTTAACTGGTTCATTATATGATATAGTAACTATAGGGTATTACGCATATAAACTCACACTACCCCGATCTTCCAAGACATTTCAACCATAGTAATCCATGTGTTTGGTAATATGTGTAATAGATTTTACCTATAACCATATTGCATCATTCAATAATTATCTTGTCTGACAACATACCAAGTCATATAACTCTATAGAAAAGAAGAGGTTCACAAGACATACAAAGTTGTTGAAAATTCCCTAGGCATATAAAATATATCGAAACCAAATATTACCTGATGTCCATACCAATCAAAATGATCAAGGACACTATAATCATCCATCCAAAAAATGATTTCATAAAAATCTATGATTCATACTAGGTACAACATCACTAGAACAACACCAATGATTGAAACTCAAAACCTTTATAAAGGTAGATAAGCTCTAAGGGTGTTACCTACCATAGTCCACCCCCCTTATAGAACATAAATATATACCCGTAAGAGGTTTATTCCTCCAAAATTCAATAAAATTAAGAACCTATAACTTATTCCAGTTCTAATAAAGAAACCACCTATGGAAAATGATCAAATTTCCATTCAAATGACAGTTAAGGGATATTTTATACTACTATTACATGAGGGTTTATTATAATTATACCACTTCAGGTTACCTTTTTAATTTCATTATGTTGATTCACATTTATTAATTAATCAATACATATATTTTTAATGAAACATCAAGCATAAACTATAAAACAAAATCACTTGGTACTTCATTTAACAAACACATCATGGAAAAATAATCTAGTATTATTGATCATCATTTTAAATAAATTAACCATTTATTGACATATCATGATCTTAAATAATATCTATATTATATGGGTTTACATATATAGTTTATAAATCTTCATTAAACATTATAGATTGTAGAATAACTCACATTTAATCAAAACCAAATCAATTTATCATTTTAACTTCATCATATTTTATATTTTATTAATTCTATATAGACATATGAAAAGCTCAAAAAATTGTTCAATTATACAGGTTACCTTCCCCAATTATATTATTCTCATGAAAATTACATCTAAACACTTTCTCCTATTCAATTTCATTAAATGATATATAAATTATAAATAAACATTTTATCATAGTTAGTAAACATAGAAATCATGAAAATAAGCACTACACCACAATACAACCCTCTTCTTAATCTATGATTTAGGTCTGGATGTTATATAGATCAGTTATATAAGTAATAGAAAATACCAATCACCCACTAATAAGTTAGAATCTGGCCAAGTTCACTTCTATAATCCTTTTCCATTTCATTTTCATTTTCTCTTATGTTCAAAATTCACTCTCATTTGGATCCATACGCAATTATCATTTATATGAAATTTCACTTTTAAGGTTGAACACATGGTCCTATAAATTAGGATCTAAGAGGGCCAATGCTCATCATGAATCAATGTATAGAATCAAACTATTTTAGACCTTAAAAAAATCCATAATACCTATCAAAATAGTGGTTATATATATCACAGAACCCTTCAAAACAACATGTGACAGTTAATGCATCCTAAATGGAATGGAATAATTCTTTGTTTATGAAATCTAGAAGGTGCCTAATATGATGTCTGATATTGAATAACCTCATATCATCATGTTGAAACACAATATAACCCAAATTAATATCCACAATAACATCATAAATGGAATGAATCACCCTACAATTGAATCCAATCAACTTTACTGTAAAAATCTAGAAAAAAACTATTTGATTCAAGGAAATTAGGTTTTTTCCTATACACGGGTTGGATACTCCAATGAAAAATAGATTACCAAATAATTGTTTATTTTTATCCCATTTTATTTCCTCTAAATTATAAAATAAACAAGAAAAGATTGTTTAGATTCCACTCTGTAACATCTCAAACCCATATACCACTCAATAGTGCCTCAATCCCTGTTGGCTCCATGGCCTCAAGAGAATATTCCAAAAGGAAATATGCTTCTACTAGTAGTAAAGGACTAACTGTGTTAGTGGGGAGACTATTTCCTCATCACCAGAATGTAGCACAATGAAATATCTAATAACATACAAGTCGAATAAGAGTTAATAACATGTAGGATATAAATAAGCTAAATTAATATATATTAATATAAAAATAAATCAAATAAACAATAATGATGATACATGTCATATGTTTCAAAAAAAATTCAAATAATATATAAGGTAGGAATGCAATACATGTAAAAAATTTAAAAATTACCATAAATTTCTATCTAGCATCGCAAGCCCTAGATCGGTCACATGCTCCTCTTCTCGTAAGAAACAAGCATTAATCTACTGTTGGTTGCTTTCCCTTAACAATCCAATAATCATATAATCTGTTTCAGTAGCCAAAGGTGGCCCGAACAAGGTGTGAGATATAAACCCAGTTAGAAAAAAACCATGGTATATTCTATCCAATTAGTAAAAATATAAATAACAATAGTGTAGGAAGTAATAATTATAATTAAAGGAAGTACCCAAATGAAAAAAAAATATAAGCCCAGGTTCTCACTTTATTACCAATTTATTTATTTATTTCATTTAAAAGATAAGTCAATAATTTTAAAATTAGTCTTGTATCATTATAAACAAGATCATTTAAACATTAAAATAATTTAATCAACATGTCTTCAGATCTTGCATAAATCTCCACATCTACCAAAAGCACTTGTATACAAATATTCAAAAACAAGTTATCCCTAACATGTAATTGAAGATAAAATCCAAGATTGTTATTTATCTTGGAATATGTGTTGTATATGTTACTTCAATCATTATTCATAAATGAACCAAATCCCATCTATGGCATTCCTAAGCAGGAATCCATGTATCACTCCAGGTGTAATACAAAGCAATACCCTACAAACCCATCCATGGAAGGCCTTAAGAACCCAGGAATCACTCTAAGGGTGGTGTAATATCTCTTACTCTCATGTCAATCCTTGGTGTTCCACTAAGGGATCCCAATTATCACCCATGGGGAAATGATCAATTACCTTTGAGTCCATCCATGAAATTCTCAAATAAATCCATATATCACTAGGTATATATGTCAAGCCTTATATTTCATCATGGAAAGTCCTCTAGGGGAGTCCATGTATCACAAGCATGCATAATTAATATTCAAGATAATTTTTTCTATCGATTTAATTCTCATTTGAATCCCTGTGTCACCCATGTAAAATAAGAAATTAATATCCAATTCAAGTAATAAATTCCATTTATTAATGCCAATGTCAAAACCAATATCACTCAATTCAAAAATCACCTCAAAAGGTGGATAAAGACACAATTAAATCATAGAATGCTTCCCACTCAAATATTCACATGATAAATTCGACATAAGAAGTGTTTCAAACATAAACAAGCTATATATAGAATAACCTCTATCTGAATCACAAGGGTGTATCAAAATAAATGGAATGACATGATTAAAAAAATATTTTCATTACAATGGCCATGTTCATTTCACCCCTATCCATTAGTAAATTTACTTACCGTTGATATCACAATTCAATTTTTAATTCAAATTACTAATTTACGACCAATGAAAAATGGGAAGAATGGAACACCTCAAGGTATGTAAGTATTTATGCCATAAAATGGATAATTAAAAATTAAAAACACACCCAAATGGGTGTTTTCATATATATTACTCTAACTATAACATTCAAGATTGGTCTATTTATAAATATAGGCCATACATATCAATTTAATTCAAGGATATAAATCCAATTTCAGGTGCCACCTGAGAATTGGGCATTTGAAAAAAAACATATACATAAATAACTAAACATTAAATTAAATTAACATGGCCACCTACCATAGGTCCTTATTTGATAGCTTATCTAGTATCGACTCTTGATTCGACTTATATCGGGGAAAATTCAAAGAACAGATTAACAACAAAATTATTGGGAAAATCAACATAAACCTAAATAGCTCCACAAATATCTATAGGAATGGATAATGATTATTAATTAATTGAGATATTACTACTATGGATCCTATGATATGAATGAATATTGATTTTTTTATTGTGAGGATAAGCTATCTCGAATCAAGTAATAGTTAAGGAGGAGATTTTCCCAAGGGTTCTCTTTCTATGCATGAGAATATAATAGGATTTTTTAAATAATTATAGATTTTAATTTAATATAAAATTTTAAAATTTACCAAAACTAAGGGTTCACATGGTTTATATGCATGTTTTGAAAAACCATGTACAAATAATTCATGATTGTCCATAGGTAAGGGGCACCCACACAGTTTGACTAACCATGCACAAACCATGAAATTATCTACTATGAAATTTTTTTAGCTGATTGCAAGTCCATGTGACACAAATCGAATTGTTTTTATGAAATTATGCTACCCATTTCTTCTCTATACCCCTACTTCACATGGGTTTGAAATTATGTGGCCTTCCCAATATTTTTTACTCTAACCTTGTACCATGACATTTTCTCCGTAATGGTTCGGTTTTAGGCTCCAAACCATCACTGAACACTTCTGACAAATCCATTAAATCAAAGTGCATTCAAATTAGGTCATATTTAAACTATTAAAACAAGATTTGGAGGAAATAAAAATATATGTACATTAAAAAATAACCAGTTTAACACATATATTATATAATATATATATTCATTTTATGCCACCAAAAATAAAATTCTAAATCTCTATACATATTCAATCATCAAGGATGAATAGATAATGAATAATTATTATCTATATCCAACACATCCATATTTAAATATGGTATGGATGGAACACAAAAATAGTTCATAAACCTAATCATTATATCAAATTCAATGTTATATTCAGGATCTTTTTTCACCATCTTCTTTAGATCAAAGTGTTCCTTCTGCACCTCATTAACTATCAATGGAATATATTATTGAAAAATTATTTAAGAATGATAAAATTACGTCCCATCATCAATTATTTATTGATATGGCCTTTAAAAATACAAAAATATTTGATATTTCATGATCCTTATCATAGATAAGCTAGTATAATCTTTTATAAATAGAGCATATGCCACCTTGTTCACCTTTCTTGGGTTGTAATATATTAGTTAGTCATAATTTTTAATTAGCTTCTAAAATCTTGTTTATTTCACATTCAAATAATTATATGAGAAAATATAATCTAACATTTTTGGTTCTATATATATGTATCAATTATTTCTATAAGGATAATGAATCAATTTCTTTAATGAAGAAATTATATTGGATAACTCAAGAAAATGTATTAGGTAATTTTACTCACATATCATCAATTGGTGGGAAGCATAACCTATCACCATATCATTCGTCATTATGAAAATTCCCAATCCCATATGAGATGTATCACTATAGATTAAAAAGACTTCTCCACTGAAGGGTAGTGTGAGAATTGGTTCACTAACTAATCTTCTCATTAGTACCTTGAAATTTTCCGCACATTCATCCAAATAGAGGAACTTCTCTCCGTTCCGAGTTAACATGGTGATTTGGTTGCATACCTATGACAAATTATTATTAAATCCATGATTATGACCATCCAAACCAAGAAAAATATAAATCTCAGTCACCATAGACGGTCTGGTTTCATTCTCACTAAATTCTATCTCTAATGCATCTACATAAAAACCCTTGTATTGTATTATGTGTCCCAAAATGAGCTTTTAGTATTAAAAATTCACAATTTGAAAAAATTTCATACATCTCTTCCATATTATGTTTCTTTAGTATATTCCTCAAATTATATTCATTATATTTATTTCTCATTGAATTTGTAATATTATCATATATAATTATTACCACAATCTAATCTAGAAAATATCTAAATTCTCTATTAATTATATCATTGAAGATAACATTGGATTTAGTATTACCAAATTCAATAAAAATAAATTTATATTGTCCATAACATGTATTGATGATTTCATGGGTATATCATCCAACATTACACTAAATTGATGAAATCCATAATGAGGGAAAATCATGGAAAAGTACTGAGTTCCACACAATTGATATATCAAGTCATTAATAATTTTCAAACAATTTACAAAAACAATAACATACATACACATCCATGCTACTAATAAATTCATGTCATTAAATAACATAATAACGTCTCTTTACAATTATGTAAAAAATAGATCGGATAAATATATCCACTTTCACCAAAATCTTCATCACCATCAATAACATCGTCATCACCAACAACATTATCTTGAGAATAAACAGCAACAATATCATCATCATCATCATTATCATTATCATTATAACCACCATAGTCACCAAAAACACCATTATCTCGACTACCACAAGGACCCTCATTTAAATAACTCAGGGGATAATTTAAATAGAGAATTGATTCGATATATGAATCAGTAGTAATAGAAGCCTCTAAGGTTAGTGATTGAAATATAATTGACATAGATTTTATGAAGTGTTTGGTGATCAATTTTCGTTTTCATCCCCATGTAATGTTATTTCTCAACCAATTATACTTCAGTATCGTTTCTTTGAAGCTTAGAGGTATGACAAGATTGAGAGAAGTATGATGAACAAAAATAACTACTGAGGAATATTGTTTTTCATGGTCTGAGATCAGGAACTTCCATGGTGATTGTTATTTAATACCTGACTCAAATAATTGTTTACCTTGAGGTTTTCATCTTATTTTTCATTGACCGCCTCCAGGAAAGACTATTGAAGATATCAATATGATATTTAATTATGAATTACATATAAATATTTAAAATATAAAAAAACCATTTTATTGTTTTTTATCATTTATTGTAATTCCATCATTTTTCTTCCTAGTCAAGCAGAAAAAAATTCTCTTGGAACACAACCTTTGATGCCCAATACTACTTGCTGAAAATTTCATTGATTATTATAATACTATGTTATAGGGTAATATTAATGTGAATAACATAGAGTGAATTAAAAATTGATGATATTGAATAATTCCATAAATTGAAGAAGTATATGAATATAAATTTAATTATAAATTTAATTATAAATTTAATACTACTGTCATGACATAATTAATATATAAAAATTATAATTTTAATAGTGGGTTTGATAGGGATTCATCTCATATATTTATTTCAATCCAATTAAATTTGTGTGATGATATCTTTTTATTAATTCACTTGATAGTTTTGATCATTTGGTCATTAGGTTCGCTTTAAAGTTAATGAGTTTAGTAAATTTGAAAATTTACCAACTGTCTATTTGGATAATTAGTCCATTTAGGACAATTAGGATGTTTAGGGAAATTAGGCCAATTTTTCCAATTAGACCAATTATGGAAATTATGCTAATAATTCCATATAAGAATGTAACTCCATATATTTTATTTAGTCCATTTAATCCAATTATTCTATTTAGTCTAATTAGACCATTTAGTACATTTAATTTATTTAGTCCAATTAGTCCAATTAGACCATTTATGAAAATTACTCCTATTAGGTCATTTTGGACATTTCAGTAAATTTAGGGAAATTATGCTAATTAGGCTAATTAAGAAATTTAATTTTCCTAATTTCAGAAAATTTGGCCATTTATTTACACAATTTAGGCTAATTATAGAATTTAGGCCAATTGGATATTTGATTGATTTTGGGTAATATGTCAATATGTTGATTTAGACCGATTGGCCATTAAGACGTTACACCAATTGGTCAATTAGTGATTATGCAATTAGACCATTAAGACATTAGGTGTACGGCCCATTGGGCCATTATACCATCGTACCACTAATACAATTATCCATTATTTCATTATGAAATTAGGCCAATTAGGCAATTAGGCCATTTGAAAAATTGGTCAATTGGCCCTTATGCTATTAGGCCAAGTAGCCATTTGGACATTCGGAAATTAGGCCATTGTCCATTAATCCATTTGGTAATTAAGAAATTATTCAATTTTTTCTATTTTTGGTTAGTCCAATTAGCCATTAGGACATTAGTAAATTATTCCAATTGTTCATTAAGTCATTATGACATTAGTACAATTGTCTATTAGGCCATTAAGACAATTACCCAATTGATCATTATGCAATTAAGAAAATTTTCCCTTAGTCCATTAGGTCACTAGGCCAATTTTCCCATTTCCCATTTGGACTTTTTTCCAGTTAGCCAATTGGACACTAGGTCATTAAACCAATTGGACAATTTTCAATTATACTATTAGGCCATTAGGATAATTAGATGATTTCTCATAAATCCATTATACAAATTTATTATTTAGACATTAGTATATTATTCCCATTGGCCATTATTCCATTTATATATTTTTCTTAAGTACACTTGAAATATATCATTTTACTATGAATATTTTCCCATCAAAAATATAAATTGTACTTAATTATTACATATCATATGATTTTCTTCATTGTAATCGATCATTATTGGTGTTTGGTGATCTGAGGATTCCTTCATATGTGTTCACCAACATCTCTTACTAGAATATCACACTAAATATGACAAAAGGAAAATTAGAATAACTAAGAAACTGTATAATAGTACAAAAATGATGTGACATAATTTGACACACTTTTAATAAAAAATATTAAGCAATATGGTAAATAATCTATAAAATATTTGTGGCTTGTCATAAATCAAAATATTTTTAAGGATTCATCTATTCCAATGTATGCTCTGGGTGATTTATATACACTGGATTAGAAGCTAAAGAAACATAAGCATAATATCCTAAATTAATAGTAGGAAATGGATATGGAATAGTCATGGAGGGAAAATGGTAGTAGGGATGGGGAAAAATTAAAGGATTTGTATATAGTAAAGGTGGGAACATACCTAGAAATCAATGGAATCTAAATAACAATATATACAATATGTTATGGTGTGAAATTTTCATTTTACTTCCATGTATATGTAATAAATTTTTTATAGTATTTATGTCTTGCTGTTTTCTCCCAAAACTAGGTTGTAATCATTCATAAAATCATAAATTCAATTAGAAAAAAATATGATCTTCTTAATTAACATTCATTCCTAATAATTATTTGAGGGAATATCTACACCATCAAGAATCATGTTCTTCAAAATAAGTAGGAATATTGTCAATGGAGGTATTATAAATTCCATAAATGGTTTTTCCATAAAATAACCGCATTAAAACATCCAATATTTTTATTTTAGTACATTCAAGTTGTACATGAATTTTGGCATCATCCATTAAATTTTCCACTCTCTCACCAACAAAATCTTTAGTATTTTATTTATTTATGTTGATATCGTGGCCTTGATTCACTAGAATATTATCCCACTCATGATGATACAGAAATGAAAACCTATCAATTATTAAATTCTGCATACCACTAATTTCCATTCATTTGTGAATTTCAGAAGATTGTTTTCATATATCCATTGTGGTACAAACAATAATAGTTTTTTTAATCCATCTTTCATCATATATTAGGAAACTTCATCCCTACTTAATCATGGTATCCTTACCCAATTATAACATGGATATTATATATGACCTCAATATATAGCATTGTTAAATGAAAAATACAAAAACTCAAATTATTTTTAAAAATCATTTGAAATATGAACTCTCTGATATATCAAAATTTAATCAATTTTATTACAGGAGAGAATATTTTATGTTACAATAAAAAATTTAAACCATAATTACAATTATATAAAAATTCAAATAAAAATTAAACGTATAATGTTGACGAAATTAATGAATGCTAATAAAAAACAAAATTTAAGATAATATATGATGTAAGTGACCACTATAGAATACTCTAATATCCATCCAAAATAATAATAATGAATACCATAAGAAAGAAAGTAATACTCAAAGATATAACAACAAGATGTATTTATTAAAATAATTAAAAACTATGGAAGACTAGCATAAAAAGAGTAATTCTTATCATAGAGGTATTCTCATTTTGAAACATAATTTAGGATAAAATTTAGATACGCAAGTAATTTATTTAAGGTTAGCATTTAATATATTATTCCTACATAATGAAAATAAATTTTACATGATGTTATATTTCAATTTAAGATGTTTCTAATTTTTGGAAGTTCAATCTAGAAAAAATAATTAATCTATTCAATCCCAATTTATGAAACCCATCCATTACTTCACCATTATTGAAACCTATTAAATTAGTTAAAGTGTTGTAATATGGTATTTAATTAATTCAATAATTTGTGGAAATTAATATATATAACTACTCAATACATGATAATATAACTAAGGGGAAATCCTTAAAAATAACTAAGTAATTCTCAAATTTCAATTGAAATCGGTGAAACTATGGTTCATACCATTAATTTTTTCATAAAGAACTAATATATAATTTAAAACATTAGTAATAAAAACCTTGTTTCATAAAATAATTTTTATACAATAATATTTTTGTTCTAACATATATAATTATTTCATAACAATTATTGAAGGATTATGTAAATATTTTTATATAATAATACTTCAAATTTATTAAATATTTTAAATATAAATATTTACATATTTGAAATAATATTTTATCATTCATTCATGTTTATATAATAATTGTTATTTATAAGAAAAATTATTTAAAATTTATATAAATACATTAGTGAGTTCTTTAATACCCAACCTTTTTAGAAAAAGTAATATACTATATTTATTATAATTGTATAATCAAGAACAACACAATACCATTTTTATTTTTGGGATAAAAATACAATCAATAGCTAAACTATTATTCATGATATAAAAAATAAAAATTCAATAATTATATCCTATATACATTATATAATAAAAACCAATATTAACCCATAAAATTAAATAAAATATGATTCCCAGCACTGAAAATATAAAAATCCCTAAATACACCACAAAAATAATTTTATATTTAAGTTAAATTCCTAAGAATACCTAGGATTGTTTGAAAAATAAATAAATTATATTTAAATATTACATTTATGAATTTAATAGAGAAAGGTTAATCTCTATTATGCTCTACAATTATAAACATGATGATAAAAGTGATGCCAAAATTCTCTAGAAGAATCACATGAATAGATAAAAATGAAAATATCATCTAATAGAAGAGTGAAAGAATTCAAAACTCAATAATCAGATGTTGAAGGAGATCAAAAATAAATTTTTTTGAATTAGTGGAGAATAATGGAGAGTAAAACCATCCTTCACTCGGTTTAGGAGAGAATATAAACCAAAAGGATGTAAAGAATACATATTGCAAAAAAATGTCAGAAATAGTGGAATATCACTTATCGATGGGGGGAAATGTCACTTAAAAATAGTATGGGAGGTTATTAGGGCTTGAAAATGAGTAGGGGAGGACCATACCATGGGTGAATTGTTATTTTAGGGAGATAAACCCATGGTTTTTGAAAACCCATTCAAATAGCTCATGATATAACAATTATTTTTTAAAATCATGTGTATATCCTTAGACATGCAATCTATACCCAAAGTTTCTCTAAATAGTGGGTATATATGTTTGGGGACAGACCCAATTTTCAAAAGTGACCCAATGGTGACACGCATGGCCTAATAAATATGTTTTCATGATTCTCATGTAGTTTCTTCATCAATTTTTTTAACTCAATTCACGACATTATATATGGATTTTTTGAAATAATTTTTGCATTATATATGAGTTCTATTTAAAACTCAACTTCATAATTCAGTGGAAAACAATGATATTATCATGGAAATACATCCAAAAACTCAATAAAATTTGTATATAATTAATATTGATATTTCCCCAGCCATATGAGTTAATAACCATTATTAATAAAAATAAAAATACATATAATGGATGTCAATTACACTAGAAGTTCATATTTGGCATCACACTTATAGATGATCATATGATGCTTCATAATTTTAAACATTATTTCATGTTATCGATAATTGATATGGTATTTATGAAGATAACTACAATATAATCCTAATATATCATCAAATTTTAGGTGATGGAAAATAATAATATTTCTAGGAATAAAATTCCCACAAACATATATCTATGAAGATTTTTAAACATGAGATACAACCATCACACAATTACAAGTCTTCATAGATAACATAATATAAAATAATTTATTTTGTGATGTAATATCATTATAAAATTCATTGAATATAAAAGAGTGGGTATAACATGAATTAGATAACACATTTGAAAATATAAGATGGATGAAAAGTATAGCTTTAACAGTGTTTCTAGGATCTTCCACATCTACAGTAGTAATTACATATTATTAGACTTCTCCCATTTATATATTCTTTTGTAATTAACATGGGAATTTAGAGTATTTTTTTGAATATTTACAAATCACCGTGTAGTTAAATCAAGTTACTTTTCTAGATTATACAATACTTTTTCATTCATGACAATAATGGAATTTTTTTACCACATTTGAAGAAAATTAATTTTCCTTTCATATTTTTAGCATGATTTTTATTTAAACACATATCACTTGATGGAAAATTCAACTTTTTCATCTTACCCTTGTCCATTTATCTCGCTATCATCCTCTCCAAATCATTCATTCCAATTAATATATACGAATTTCAAAATTCTTTCTCGATCTTAATAGAGCATGATACTATTTTTAAATATGATAAGAATTATTGACAGATTATTACCCATTGAAGTATTTTTTTAAAACCATTAAATAAATTGTAAATCATGTTCTATATATTACATAAATAGTATAAAACAAGATTTAATGACCGTATAAATTTAACTTTATACTTAGAAACATTTTCGCCATTCTTTTTTCTTAGGCTCGATAATTTTCTTTATATATATGGTCGTTGTTATGTGGAAATAATTTTCATAGTAAATTTTATTAAAATTATTTCATTTCATATTTTTTATTTCCTCATAAACCTTAGTGTTTTTAATGAATTATGACCATTTAGCAGTATACTATGAGATAGAGTAATCTGAAATAAAAAATACGATATTTCATTACTTTTCAATGTATGAATTATCTACTCTATGAAACATTTCCATTTTACATCTATAGAAATATTTTTAGTCTGAATGAATTATACAGTATTATGATGTATGAAATGTCCTAAAATTATTGAAACACATTTTTGATCAGTTGGATTCTCCATATATGAAATTTTAATGCTCATGACCTAAGCTATCTACCCTAATATATTAATAAATTTTTCATCTCAAACTATAGCTCCAACTCCAACACTATTTTCTTTCTTAGTAAGGAAATTCATATATATATTACACGTATTGTTAGGGTTTATATTCCTACCATTATGAACTATTTTGAAACAATGGAATAAACTATATTATATTATAACAATATGATTAATATATTATAATATCAACACTAGTGAGAAAATTATCCAAAATTTAAAATTCATGTATAAATAGTCTCAAAATCATAAGCATGGTTTATTAAGGAATACTTTCAAGGTTATTCATAGTTTTTTGTTCCATAATTTTTATTTTCCAGAATTTAGTTTCCATGGATTTTACTAAACATTTTATGATACCAACTATAAAGACCCCAACCCTAGTTTCTTGGAGTTAATGGTAACATTATTACATTTATACTATAATCATGAAAAAAATCAAAAGAAAGAATATTTTAGTCTCATTCAAGAAATATATACATAATTACATTTCAAATTTCCAATAAAAATATAAAATACAACATATGATTTTTTATGAAGACTAATATTACCATTATCATATCCATATGAATCAATAAAAACACATTTCATTGAATGCTAGGGAAAAGAAACACAAGAAATTTATGAACTCAGACTACCAATTAGGGAAGGACTACAGAAAATGCTAAATGAGTCATGAATAATATAGAAATATTAATTTATAATCAAATAAATAAATATAATTAATACCATTATCTAAAACAATTTCCATGGATATAATTTTTTTTTAAATATTGAAATAAACATAAATAAATAATATCATAATGATGTAATTAAAAATATCTGAAATCTAAATCATACTTTTAAGGCCTTATTATAAGAAATTATAAACATATCATTATATACTTGTGCAAATAAATCTTACATAAATCGGTAAGGCCTCGAAAAAAACCCATCTAATTTCTCTCAAAAGACGTACTAATGATGTGAGGTGATTTGAATTTTTGGCCCCACATATAACTTCACATGTCCAATGCATTCATCATATAAAAGGGATGATACATAATCAACCAATACATTCTTATTGAAAAAATTTCATATGAATTTTCAATTCTTTCCACAATCATCAAAAATAATCATAAACCATACTATGTGGTATGGAGAATATTATCAAAATAGTACACATCTAAATAAACTAATAAAAAATCATCAATCAAAATTAAGGATTATGGTAAAAATATATTATATACTTAACATAATATTCAGCGAATGTTGTTGACATTGAAGACATTAAAAAGAAAAATATTGATTTTTTTTAGAAAATACACTTTTGATAAAAAAATCTAAACAATTTCCAAACAATTAAGGAAACATTTTTCTTTGAAAATAAACTTGTATATATTTAAACTAATCTTAAACTAATTGATATGTAATGATGATGATAAATCTCATTCATGTATTATAATTTAAAAAAAAAATTACACTTTTCTAAAATGGTTAGAAATTAGATTGTTCAAAAAATAATAAGAATAATAATTTTAAAACATTTTTTATAAAGAAAAGAATTGTTAATAATTTCATTGATACAAAATATTAGAATATTATAAAAATTAAAATATATTTATAAAAAATGGACCTCAATGAAAATGGATTTTCGACCAAACAGTTAAATGAAGTCCTTTTTTCTTAAATCAAATTTCTCAATAATTTTTATTTACAATGTGAGAAAAATTGTACTACTATATTAAAATTTCATGATTATATATATGAGTAGAAAATATATATTTTTTTAATATATAAATACCTATCAATCCCCCCAAAGAGTTATTAAAGATAAATAATCCTGAATAATGATAGGATTCTGAAATAAACCATTACTTTAGGTTCGAATTCCTTTGTAATTGTTAAGACCTCACATATAATAAATACATATTTGTATACATCTATTAAATACCGATACTTCTATATATCATAACATATTTTACTTAAAATATTTTACCATCCATTTATCAACAATTCATTGTTAAAAATAACTATTTTGGGTAACAATTGCTTCATTTTTCATGTATATTTTGGTTCGATAGTTTCATTATTTTTATTTTTATCAAGGTTAAATCATAAAAAAATTAATAATGATATAAATACCATGTATATATATATATTATATAATTAATCTATACGAGTTAGAGATAGAAAAAAATGATTTATACTATTCATGGACACGATACATCGTACATATGCATTAATTTTTATCACTTTTCAACAGATGGAAAAAAATAAACATATATAATTATTCAATTTTATATATTAATAATTATATTATAAAAATCATATTTACTCATCAAATAGATCCCCATTAACATGATTTTAAAATAAAAATGATAAAGGAACCACATTGTTTTGTGGAAATGGTTATCACCACATACGCACTTGTGAAATTGTTGTTACTCAACGATTTCAAATGTAATAAGATATATTTGTTTTTATCATTACATAAGCTTAACTATTCCACAAATATCATATATATTCATTATACTAATGATAATTATCATCCATAATATATGACGATGAAAAATTAATTGTAATGCTACGTGAAAATGGTACGATGTATGTACGCAGAACCGATACTTTCACTTCCTATTTGATAGAAAAGAGAGTGTATAATGAAGGTTTTGTAATAATGATAAATTTAAAAATAGTTAGGATTCTTATGTTACCATTTTATTAAAAATAATATCAAATTTTAGTAGGTGTAGAATATGTAAAAAAAAGTAATCGGCTATGGGGATTACCTATTGTTTGAAAAGAAACCTTTTTATATCCACCTAATGGCCCTAGGGATAATATTTTCAAAATAACAAACATATAGAATTTTTATAAGGATTTTTTAAGAGAAATATATAGGTGTTGTTTGATATATGTCGATTAATGTTGTGTAAATATGATAAAGTAGGGGTGTTCTTTTATAAGTGGGGGAGAGGACACACATATAATATAATAAATGGAAAACAAATGACAATGTTATTATAATGAAAAATTCTTCAAATTTTTATAGATTCAAAATTGGGATTTCATGAGGATTTAATCTCATTCACCAATAAAATTTGGGCAGGATTAATAGGTTGTTTAAACATTATATTTTTGTGTAACCCTATAGTTAACCCATTTTAACTTTAACTACTATAACAACTTTTTAAATTAAAATGATTATAATTTGACTTATAATGTAACTATTCACCAATATATTAACAAGGGATTATATGATTGATCTTATATTATCTCCATTATTATATTTTCATTTTTTTATTATTTTTAAATTATTTTATAACATATTATTTTCATATTATATTATTATTTTCAATTTGAGACAATTTATTTAATTTCACATAAAATACAAAATATAAAAGTTATAATATGAATATAATCATAAAAAACTCTAATATTCCATACGAATATAAAAATATTAGAACACATAACTCATTAAAATTATATCACTTTTAATAATTTTAAAATCAGTTATTTTATATTACAATTGATTCAATAAATAATGTGTTGTAATTTATTAATCATTTAATATAATTATATAAAAAATCAAAATTAGAAATAAATTCCCCTCATGAAAATAATTTTATTATTCTCAAAATATATATTTTGATTAGATAGCAACCCATTTTTTTATGTGAAACATAAGTCAATTTTAAAAGTAATATAGTGAAACATTGACTTTATCTTTTCCAGAAATATTGTATATGACATTATCATAAGAAATTATCCCTTAAACATTTAATTTCAATCTTATGGTTATATGGGAAAAATTTATTAATCAAGATGGATAGATTGGATAGTCGAATTTATTACTAACTCTATAATTTAGTCATATCTCTAATGATTTCATAGTCAAATATATGGGGTATTATCTACCCCAAGATATGTCTATAGACCCCCACTGCTAGTTGGTAACCTCCAAAATATATGGAGGTGCACTTGATGTCACGTATAAATCTAATCTCATTATTGATCATAGTTAAACAGGGTAGCACATTACATCAATTTTTTAATTTTAAAAATGAATTTAATTAAAAAGATTGTAATGTTAAACATGGTTTTCATAATGATTTATGTGTTTTCGGAAATTAATCAATGGTTATTTCTAAATGGAATTATATATATAATCAATTATCAAGAGAAATTTTATTTTTGAGACTAATATATGTGATTTCGAACTACATGATTACATTGATTGATTAAGGGCGATAGTTTGCAAAGGATTTCAAAAAAGGTGTTGTATGTAAATTTTGTTTTATGTATCTAGATTGATTAATTTTTATTTATTTGATATATTTTTATTTATTTTTATTTATTTAATACATGAAGCTCTTTTTTGTCATATTTTCTATAGATATTCTTTTAGAGTGTTTGACACTTTATCTGAATGAATTAGAAAATTGAGGATTAGGGTGGTTATGTAAATTTCAACCCTTATGCTGATCAACCAAGATATTGTTTCTATTGTTTTAGATATTTAATCATCCTATCCTCTATGGGAAACTAGTATCCCATGAGTATAATAAATTAAAATATTTTTTCTATTCTTGATCTCCCTATGAATATTAATATTAAACATGATGCCTCTATACTTGGTGGTACGAGCTAGAAGTTGTTGATGAATATTTTATCAGAATAATGCATAGAAATACCATTCATGGGATGGTTTTAAGTCTCTATTAATCAATCCATATTTCTGTAAGATAATAAATGTTATCATGGAAATGGAGTATGATTTCTACAATCATTGTAATCATTCAATATTAGATTATGCTTTCCATTTTTTTAATTTGTAAAATTTAGTCCTGGATTGAACATTATTGATTCATTGAAGGACTAATATTATTATATAGTTTGTTGCCTCAATCATTATTTTGGTGTGTATATGTTTTTATTAAAAACATACGATGATGTTCTATGAAGGTTAGTTATGATAGAAGTGATTACAGATGGGGTTCTTGGGGTGATAAATGATTACACCATTTTAATGAGTTTTGATAGAAATTTCTATTAGTAAAAAGGTAAATTCATTCATGTATATGAATATGAGTAGTGGCATAAAGAGGCCATAATATTTCTTTTAATTTTCTTCATTATGGAGTAAAAAACTGGTTTATTATAGGTGTAGAATTTCATATCATAAAAATCACTCATCATAGGAAGATTAAATAACATTTCATAGTATCGGCCATCTTGGTTATATATTAAGGCATAATATACAAGTAACCTATTAAACAAATGAAAAAAATATACCCCTTCGAATGATCTGTAATTTTGATATTATTAACTAAATGTTAATGAGAAGTCTTCTTCTAGAATTTAATTATACCTTTTTTATATCTACCTCAACTGTATTTTAAATTCTATATTTGAGTTTATGGGATCATTTAAAATTAGGGTAGATATTTTATCCTTTTAAAGTATAGTTCCTTATGATCACAATTCTTAATGATTAGTGGCTTATTTTTAAAATTGTCGGCATTGTTGATGGTTTCCCACTTATTGGATGTGAAAACCATGTTAGTGTAGCCTATCTAGAATATCTTGGATCTTAATGAATTTTCATTTTTTAATGTATTTGTTACTCATTTTTGGAGAATTATTGTTTTAGAATAGTTATAAATATAAAAATGGATACCACTATAACTATAGATCTTATTTAATTAATTGATTATAAAATTTGGTATTGGATCATTTGTGGAATCTGACGTTTTTTTGAAATTAATTTGAGTTCAATTGTATGATTTTATCTAGAAGTGTCATTGTCTTCCATGATTTTCAAAATTAGAGTGTTTATGAGGAATTTGAACCTCATCCTTTCCATGATCAACTAATTATAATTAGACTCTTTGGTGGAAGAAATTTATATGGTGGGGATAATTTTTATAACTATTTAATTATTTGCATATTGTTTTAATTTATTAGGTATTTTATTTCAATTTATATATTTATTTATCACTAAATTTATTTTATATTTTTATATAACTATTGTTTTGATATGTAGTATGTCACATAAAGTCCTATAAAATCAAATAATAGAGATACTTTATTTTTTAGAGAGGGGTTTTCAATCATTTTTTGATGGAAGGATCGACCACATTTTGGAGGTTCAGAAAGAATCATGGTCAACATGGCACTAGATAGGCTAAATTGTGGCCTTCTACATGGAACCATGATGGTCTAATTCTGTGGATTCTTGTTTCTATCCCAAGGATGTTCTTCAAGTTATATCCTGAAAGGCCACACTATAGTGGTTTCTAGAAGGGGTGACATGCCATGAACTATACGTTCATGTTGTGAAGTGACTCTACCCAGGTTTTTTAAAGTATGAAATTACATGTTTTCCCACATTGAGTTAATACCTACTGGTGTTCATTTATCCACTATTTTATCCTCAACACATCTATGAAACTTTTACCTTTGATTATATATTTTTTTGTTCACTCCCATGATTTTTTTATGTTTTGATAATGGGGTTTAAAGGTAATTCTCACTAATTCCCCCCTCCTCTCATCTTTTCCGACATTTTCCTTGGACTTCCCCAAATCTAGACCAAATAAGATGTGTTTTACTTATATTCAATTTTTAATTGGGTTTTTTCAGGTTTTTGGTTTTCAATTAATCCTTTAAAGGATTTTTTGGCCACCTTGTGGTGGATTAATACTGTGATCATAGAATGTAAAAATATGAGGTAGGTTTACTTCCTATTGAATTTTTAATCATATAATTAGTATTTATTTCTCCATTATATATAAAATTTATAAATCATATGATATTACCATGTGTTTTTTTCATATATTTTTCAATGTCTATTGGGTTTTCACTTGGTTTCCATTAGATAAAATTTTCCTTCCATTATTTTTAATTATCAAATATATTTACTAATTCCTATATACACTATTTGTGTTATTTAATGAATCAAAATCTATTTCAACAGAATATCAATACCAATGGAGGTGTTTATGTTTTCAAATTTATTTTTGAATAATATACCTTTAAAATTAAAGGGGATACTGTTATTCTTTACTACCATCTATAATCTATTATTTTATATTAATTAATAATTATGGAGATGTATTTTGGAGTATGAGATAATGGATTTTCCTTGTTTTTTTATTATTTTGCACTCATATGATTTTCCATTAAATAATTTCAAATTCAATATTACTCTATTTAATTTGGTATATATGTCATCCATGTAAGTAATAGAACCGATAATTCAATTAAATGTGTTATAAATCACTTTTATATATACTAAAAAATAACTAATTTTATGAGTTTTTATAAATGTTATGTGATTTTTTTAACACTACAATAAAATAATAAATATATATGTTTTACGTGTTAAAAATAGATAAAGGGGGAATTTATCCATTTATATTGTAGTATTTATCACATGTTTTTCAATTATTTTGTGTTATAGTATTGATGAAGGATGATTTGATTAGTGTTACACCATGCCCCGATGAAGTCCATTACAAACATATTCATCGTGCCAGTATCCATTCAAATAGAATTATACAATAATCAATATAAACCTAAAAAGATTAAAATATGGTATTATTGTAAAATTAAAACATAAAAATCAATTTATATTTACATTGAACCATCATTTTAATTCCATTTTAACATTAAAGGCTTTTTGTACAACAAAATTGCACTGATTTACATTTAACTAAAAAAAATTAACTACCAATACCAAATTGACACTCTTTTAAAATGAAATATCCAATGATCTACTCAACCTTATACATAAAATGTGTGTTATAGTAATAGAAAAGTATTATTTTAATAATAAAATATAAAAAACTATGTTTTTTATTGAAACATTATATACTCTCTAATATATTTCAATTGGAATGATATGAGGTTACATCCTACAAGTCAAAAATGAATAATTAATTATTATTTTAAAGATGAATCACAATCTAAGTTAATTTTATTATATCTGAGTATGTGATTATCATTTTCATCTAAAATGTATCACCATATGTTGCTGTAGTTATTTATTTTTATATTTTTATTATATTGTTTTAATCTATCATATGTTTCCATTCAATCGGATATGAAGAAAAATATTTAGTTTGATGTGTCAAAACTGATATCATGTTATAATATTTCTTTTGGGAGATATTGAAAATGTTGAAAAATAAGTTTTTATGTATCTAATATTTATATAAAATGATAATATAGGTTGTGGGGTGTCATTAATAGAGATATGAAATGAATATTCATGTATAATGATTCATTATGTCTATGTAAAATTCTCTGTTTTCCTCAGATGGAATTAGAGAGGGGCATAGTTTAATTTTTTGATTAGAATAAGAGGATAAAACATAAAATAACCTATTATAAACCCAAAATAGTATATTATAAACCTAAGATGTAATAATTTGAAATGAGTTGTTATAATTTTGAATTTATTTGGATTTATTTTCTTTATTATATGATTTCAATCTCAGAATATTGTTATTTTATAATCACAACAAATTTTTTTCGTTTTTTAAATGGATTGAACCAGGAGGAATCTAGTAAAAAATTAGTATAATGAAAAATTTACTAATTTTCCATATATAAAACTAATTTTTATAAGAGATTGAGTGAAAAATATCACAGAAATGTTGACCAAAATTTTTAAAGATATGAGGAATAAAAAAAATCATATAAAACTTGTTTATGCACCATGGAAGGGAAAAAATCATCATTCTTTACTTCATATGTAAATTTACACCATATTTTTGTGGGTCCTCATATACAGTAATCAATGAATAGTGGATAAATATAATAAAAAATAATTTTCCATTATTTATTACTTATAGAATTAAATACTTGTTTTAATCATTTATTTTCTAGAAGGAATAGAATATCAATGGTATATCATCATTAAGAATACAAAAAAAACTAAGGAATTTGACTTTATATAATGGGATGTTTCAAACAAATTACACCCCAAAAAATATTTTCCCATAATTCTTCACATAAAAATAGAGAGAGATCCTAATGTTTGAACAAAATGAGGATGAATCCATTGGAACCTATGTATATAATTTCACCATGATTTCAAGTTATGATTACCGTTTAATCATTAACCCTAAACCCCAAATCACCATGTATTTGGTGGATCAAAATTAATCACCTAAATTAGAATATCTATAATGAAATTTAGAATCATTATAGATTTTTTATGATGCTTTCTCAACATAAAGACAAATATTTGAGACTCTCGTTATTCTCATGCATTTGAGGACAAGAAAATAAAAATGTATTTTTAATGGAACTCAATTTATAATATCGATGAAGGAAAGAGAATTAGTTTTTATACATGCAAAAAATATGGGAAGAATCATATAGGGAGTTTCCAAAATAGAATATTTAAATTCTAAAAGTGTGTAATTGAATTACATAAACCACATGAATATATACTAGGTATAAATAGAACAAATAATGAAATCAATGAAGTAGGGATAATACAGAATTATAATTCACAATCCAATTCTAAATTTTTATGTAATATGGTAATTACACTCATAAGTTCACTAAACCCTTTGTTAATTATTACAACTAATATTAAAAACACAACAGGATAGGGGAGATTTATAAATCCTAAGAAATAAAAACATTTGAAGTGGTTAACAAAGAAAAATGGTGGAATGAACAATCATCATCCACTCTAAAACTGAAAATGTGTTTTTTAATTCTAGTTATAGCCACTCTTTTATTATGATACTAATTTTTATGGAAATAAAATAACTACCCTAGTAGTAATATATTGATTTATTTATTATAAATTTCAATGGAATGATGATTTCATCCAAAGGGGAAGTCTCTTCTCTAGTAGAACAATTTCGGAATTCATTTCCTACAAATATTATTATTCACCATTTTTTCAACGTGTATTTTATTTTGGGATTTGATTTGCTTTATATTTATAAACTTTATATCAATTTTTTTATAGGTAATTCAATCTTCATATCTCAGATCATCATGTGAACATCTATCGATGAAAAGATTGTTATAAAATCCATTGGGAAAATAATTCCATTATATGAGTCATACAATCCATTCATGTGGGGTATTTCAATAAAATTGTTGGGGTAATTTTTGATATTTAATATATTTTTATTATGAGGAAATATATTTGTGTATTTATATATTTTTTCATAGTATACACATAAATCATGAGTTTGATTTTTCAATATAAGTTATACATTTTCTGGTTACAATATCAATGAATCCTTATAAAATGGTACCAATTGAACTATAGGAATTATAAAAACCTATCCAAGTAAATCTGGAAAATGGTTTTATACACCAAAGAGCATCCCCATGGTGTAAAATGGATTTATTTGTTAAAAATAATGATGGCCCACATTGTCTCTACATTTATTATTATAATCATAATAAGATCACAGTTATGAACAAGTATTATCTATTTCATATTTATGATCAATTCTATCAATACAAAGGGGTTTGATAAATCTAATAATTAAAAATTTATATAATAATCATTAACAATGTATCAAATTGGTGGATATATAATCTTAAACCATTCAATGAAAATATACAATTTAGGAATTCATAATGACATCATTCGGACTTGTATTCTCACATGTTATCTTCATTGATCTAATGAATAAATTATTTAAATATTACCTTGATCAATTTATGGTAGAATTTTTTAAGACCACATATAGACTATGTTGAATTCTTGGAGAAGGTATAAATTATTTTTCGAATTTTGAAGGTGTGGATTCTGGCAGCAAAATGTATCATTCTTGGATCATGTTTTCATAATATTGGGTATATATATCCTATAAAGTGATAATTTATCAAAAAATGTATCTTATAACCCACTATAATAGAGATCCATTTTTAATTATATTTTTCAGATATTATTATGAATTTCTGAGTAATTTCTCATTACTATCAAATACGCTCACCAAGTTGACCTATAAGGGATTAAAAATTCTCTAGATAAATGAATGCATAAAATATTTTAACAATCTCAAGAGAAAACATATCATTTTACTATTACTCTAACTACCGTACATTAGAGATGGGTTTTTTATATACAACTACTTATCATATAAGGTTTTTAGATGTGTCCTTTATTGGAATAATATTGTGTTTTCTTTGTACACACATCAATTAAAGATTCATGATATAAATCACTCAACATGTGAGTTTTATATAAGAAGAGTAATAATTACAATTGAAATAAGGAGGAATTATATATGTGGTTTAAATCATAAAATATATATTGATTGTAAAACAATAATGAATATATTCGCATACAAGGTGTGAAATTTTTCTAAATTAGACAATTATTGTGGATAAAGGACTAAGAATACTCAATAGTATACCACCATAGGAATAAAAAAAGTGGCTGATGATCTCATTAAGAAGGACCATGAAACCTAATCAATGACAATGATTTAAATAGATGCTATAATCATGAGTTTTCAGTGGAAAAATCTTGAAATATTGAGGGAAGGGGATAATTGATATATTTCCTAAGTTACTACTCAACCACTCATCCAAGTAGTGATAAAGGATGTATAAGAGAATGATATGGGGAATATAAAATAATGAATTGAATATTACAAAGTTTAACATGGATAATGATAGATTTATAAGACTCAATAAATGAATATGTGTTCCATCAATACCAAAATTAGATAATTAGTTGATGGAGGATTCAAATAGCTCAAAATTCTCTATCCATCCTCATAGAAAAATATGTGTATATAGATATATATAGAGTCACTTCTAATTGGAAAATATGAGTGGGGAGATTTCATATTATGTATCCTGATACTTTTTATCCCAACATGTAATGGTTGAACATTATAAATATAAGGTGATGATAAATTCATTACATATACCTATATAGGAATGGGCTAACATCACTATGTATTTCAACATGGGATTTCCCATCACATATAAATTTTATAATTCCATTTGTTTTGTGTTTGATATCCTAATAAAGACATCACATTTCAAAAATATTAGAGAATATTTCTCACTCAATAAACATTATATGATATATATAAATGAAGTTGTACAGTTTCATAGTGTACCACTCTCAATTATATCTAATTTAGATCCATGATTTACCAAAAAGTTTTCGTGAAGTACTTAACAAGAATTGTAAATAAAGAACACTTTTATCATTTCTTATCATCCTTTGACAAAAATTTAATCTGAATGGACCATTAAAACTCTAGAATATATTTTGAGATATTGTTTAATGGATAATGGTATTGGTGGGATCAACCACCACCCCTGGTATAGTTCTCATTCAATAAAAATTTATATTTTATCCCCCAAATGGAACTGTATGAGTCTCTTCATGAGAAGAAGTTTGTAACCCCAATAAGTTGTCATGAATTTGCAGAGAATATGAAACTATAATTGATCTTACTCTAGATGTTATAAAGAATATCCAAACCATCCAGTAACATATTAAAACTTCCTAGAGATGACAGACGAGTTGTACTAAAAATCATCGATGAAACGTAGAATTGGATGTTAGATACAAGTTATTAATTATAATATCACCATGATAGTATTTTTTTGAGATTTTGGAAGAATTCAATTTAGAGCCCAAAATAAAATGGCCAATTTAAAATTTCTTTTAATGTGGGAATAATGGATTATTATCCTATAAATACACCAAACATATCGTACGTTCATGATATGTTCCATGTATTATTTTTGAGGAAGAATATTCACATTTCTTCTTATAATGAACTCATAGGTCATATAGTTGGAGAAATATCTTTTTTAATATGGAAAGGCAATAGCAATCATAGATTCTAGAGATAAACTACTATGAGGTAAGACAACAATCCTTGTTAAAATAAAATGGAATCATAAGTTTGGGGAACCAATGTGGGAACCTAAATATGAAATGAAGAAGAATTTCCCTCATTGTTTCATTAGAGTGTCAAAATTTTGATGTCCAAATTATTTTAATGGTCTATAATATAACCCCCCAATAAGTTAGTATTTAATTTTTTTCCTTAAAATAAATATTATTTTGAATAAATTATTTCACAAAAATAACATAACTAAAATTGACCATGATGAATTTTATTTTATTAAAATATTATAATTAAATAAAATCAATAATACATTAGGAAAATAAAATATGAAAATTCATTAAGAAAAATAAAATAGTAATATAACTAAAATTTATAAAAATACCAAGAACATAAAATATTTTTCCTTTTGTTTTTCTATAAAGATAAGCAACCTCATTGAAACTATGTAAACCCGGATGAGTATTTGAAATATTATGGACATGATGGTAGATAAGTAAATATGAATAATGATTATTTGAATATATGTTAAACTATATACAAGAGTGGAATCATGTTATTTTATATAAGATCATCAGAAATATGGTAGTTAAGGGTATGGTCATTAGAAATAATGTCATTGGGTTTATTGTTATTGTGTATATTCAATGGGAATGTTCTGTGGTTGAAAATAATATAAAACAAATATATTATATAATAAAATAAAATAAAATATTTAATTAAAATATTTTGTTATAAAAATTTAAAAATTTTATGTGTTTTATATTATTGTTATAATAATTTTTAAAGAATAAATTATTGTTTTTTTAATTCAAAAAATAATTTTAATACAAATTTATTGATGAAATTAAATAGTTAAAATATTTATAATTAATTTTAATTGTATGTGGTTAAAATTATTTAATGTCCAAAAATGATATTTTTCATGGAATTATTTTCCAAAAGTATTATATATTTTTTATTTTATAAAATTGATCATTTTTAATGATTAATTTAGTTTTATGATTCAATAATTAAAAATTAGGTCAAAACTCATTTAGATTTTTATTGATATGGAATTTGATTAACAAGAGTGTAAAATTAATTTTTTTGTCAATATAGTTTTTTCTATATGTTTTAAGTTTATATTTAGAAGATAAATTTATTATATTTCGAAAATAAATTATGTTGAATGGTTTATAAATTTTAAATTATCATATTGAAATTATTTAATAATTAATACCTTATATCATTGGTAAAAAATAATTACCAGGGTAAAACAATTAAATAGGTTAAAATTGGGGTAAAATTGGTAAATTATCATGGATCAAAATATTTTTAATTAATATGATATTTATGGATTATATAAGTCCTTTGTTGGATTTTGGATCCATTCCAAAATGTATCAAGGAAATTTACACACCCATCATACCAAAATACTATATGATTTTGTCTTCATCATTCACAAAACATAAGTTTCAGGGAAATGTCATGTATTTTCACCTATAAAAAACCTCCCCTCTACCCATTCCAAACCAATCATATCCATAAAAAGACCCTTGTATAATTTTTTTTCATATTCTAAAACCTTCTAATACATTGGTAATATTATGGTTCCAATATGGAATCTTATATCCACCATCCTAAGGGAATCTATATCAAAAAGGAGTCAATTCCACAAGTATCTATGTTCTTATATTTCATTTTTCAATTACATTATTGGTTCTACTCTTTCTAAACTTCATCATCCATTTTAATGTTGTAATATTAACATCAATGTGCTTCTAAGAAAATGATAATTGAATTATAAAATTTTAAAATCTAAATCATTCATTACTATTACATGATCTTGTTGGTTTGGTTTAGCAACCTACCTGAATGATGATATACCATAATCAATATTTTCACATTTAATAAATATCAAAATATTTATAGTGGTAATATATGATACTAAAGTATAATATGTTCCATTATTATTATTCATTGATTATTAAATAAAAATAAATGATAATTATAAATTAACTCATGTTTATCTCTAACTTATGTAAAGAATATTCATCATATATTCCATTCATGAAAATGATACCAATAGTTTCCATAAAATGAACATTGAGAAATAAAAATAATTGAGAATAAAGTATTAAATTACTTCTTAGTATATGGTAATGATGAAATTTTTATCAAATAATAATTTATAACAACACCATTATAAAACATGTAAGTAAAGTTCATAAATACTAATAACTATGGATGGAAATAAACATTAACTAACTAATAACATGGTAATTAATTATTGTTATTTAATAACATAAAATATTAACATGCATAAATAAGGTTATAAAAAATATGATTAATATGGAGATCATTATAAAACTGGAGGTAAATGTTCCCTCAAGGATGTTGGGATTAATAGGTAAGGGTAGTTCTTCCAATCCCATTTTGAATATGACATTGGTAGGACTGAGATTTAATATGAAGATATTTTACAATATTTCTCTCAAATGAAAAAAATTATTTCATTTTATGTAATTATTTATATGTTTTTAATTTACTTCTACCATTTATTTTCCCATTTATTTTATAATTCATTTATAGTGATTCTTTTAGGAGAAACTACCCTTACCCCTTCTTTTTGATTATGAATCTTAATTATCCATATCAACATTTAGTATTTTATTCAATAGATTGCATTATACCCACCTATATGATTACATGATGTATTTTTTTGATTATTCATAAATGTATTGAATGTATATTGAAGTTAACCATTTTAATATTTTCTGCATGTGTCATTTTCCAAGGACTTTTTATATCTTTACAGAAGGCTGAAAGGATTATCTTTTTAACGTCTTCTATAAAAATTTATTTTTACATAATAATAAGTGGGCTTTCTTATGAATCATCATATCTATGTTTCCAAAGTATTTATTGATAAATTTATATTCTTATAATTTTATACTATGTCTCCATAAATTATAAAAAATATAAATTTATTTTTTCATCAATCTCTCTAAAATTTTTAATACTCTTATAAAAAAATTTCCTATCTTTTTCCAAATAAATTAAAGATTAGTAAGATTAAATGGGTATATAATATAATAAAAAAGTTCTCCTTATTTATTTTGATGGATTCTGATAATTTGTTTTGTCTATATTAATGAAAAATATTTTTAGAGGGTAGTTTATTTATGATTAAATTGGCAAGTATTTCAAGTTATTTATGGAACACATATTTGTGGTTTATAATTTTATGACATGTGGGTATGTTATAGAACTACAATGATGTTGGGAGAATATTATGTCTCATAACATCAGGATTGAATATGGATACTTATCCCAATTCACTAATTTAAGTCATATAGGTGGACATCTAGAGTACGCTGTGTTAAGGGAAGCTGGTAAAACTCTCTCATTGCAATACTATAGGAAAGACATTGTTGTTATAATTTACATATGTTACAATAATTAGATATATTTTTGTTCCAAATTACTATATTAGGAAATATATCTTTGTTATATTCCCATGGATCACGATTTATGGCCCATGATTTCTCATTCCTAGGACTCATGTATTTATTATGCTTAAATACATATTCCATGACTCTATTTTTATGATTTTTGATTTATTTGGTATGATAATATAATTTTATATCCATGGAAAATCATTATGTTTTCATACCCATATGAACATATAATTCTCACTTATGAACTTTTATTGATGTCTCTATGTTTACCCATTCATAGCATATGAGCATACGCTTTCTTATTTTTCTATTCACTTGGCTATGAATAAAAGTATTTTGTTTGGTTTGTCAAAAATTGTATAATGTGAGTATAATATATGATGGATAAGTTTAAAATGATGTAAAAATGTTTGTTATCTATCTAATCATTAAATACAGAAAATATATGGGTTATATGGTGTGATTTATGTTGATATACACTAAAAATTCATGTGAAATGACGTAATATATGTGTATAAAATGCTTGTATTTCCACACATAAACATACACATATATACATATTAATATAAATATATACACATAAACATTCATAGGAATATATATATATACAATAAATAAAAACATATCGTCATACACACACACCCAAATACACATAAACATACCACAAACCAATTCTATATTTATATTATCTTAAAACATAACTTTTTGGAATTTAGTGAGATCCCTATTTAAAACAACCAATCACAAAATCACCATTATAAGAAAACAAACATCCCAAAATTTAAATTGAAAAACAACTACTATATATTAATATGATTAATAAAAAACAACATACAAAATTAAGCGTAATTCTAAAACAATTTCATAAGCTTCGTTAATCCAGTCCCCACACTTAATCCTTGAAACCCCAATGTTGTCGCCATGAAATTAAATTTTTCGATACAATTTCTTCTGGGAATGATCCCCATAAAATTTAATTATTTGTAATAGGGTTCTAGATTATAAATTTCCAAATTTTATGCCTATTAACCTTGAATTTTCCGTAAATCACTTATCTACTGTTATTCCTCCTCACTCCATAGTTTTAGAATGATAGGGTCTTCCTCCAACATAGAAATAGTATTGGTTGCTTCTTCTACCAACATAGTTAATGCATTGGATTATTTTTATACCAATATTGAAAATTGTTTCATGCCATCTGGTAGAGAATTCTACAAATTCCCTTCAAGTATTCCGTCCAACCCCTTGGGTTATCCATCTTTAGTATTATTATAATCACCATCATGTGAGGTGTTTTTACCCATCCTATTTATATCAAGATCAATTATAGAAGTAATATTTCATTTCCACCATTGAGGTGAGGCCTACATCTAAATATTATATTTTAATATATGGGACTGTAATTCCTAACGAGATAGTAGATTACTTTCTCTAATACTAGAATTTATTTCATCATTTTGCCATTTTACCTCACGATCTAATTATCTAGACTAAATTTGTGTTTCTACATGAATGATTCTATAGCAAAGATGATATACATTATAAGAACTATTAGTTTCAATACATCTAATTACCCAACAAAAAACATTACAGATTATACTCATCCATCCTCTAGCTGAGTTCTATTCAAATTATTACATTTATATATAGAATAAGACTCCCACTAACAATTTGGTAATAAATGACCATAATGTTTATTAGAAGAATAATAATCCACTTCTGTATCATATATAATATGTTTCTTGAAATGATCTATTCATCGATAAAGAAACAAATTAACTCTTTAATTTACTAAGATAAGTAAAATTCCAGACACATACAAGTGGTAATAGCTTTTTTCCCTCTAAGGGTATCTTGATTAATACAAAAAAAATACCAAGAATGTCTCAATAAATCAAAATGATCTGAACACTTTTAGAAAGGAATGAAAAATGGTGATGATGAAATAAGAGCATTGAAATTTTTGAGTCATTCCATGAATGAACAACCAAGTTTAATTGGTTGAGTGAAGAATAAAAATTATCTAAAGATTCAGGATTCCTGGATGACGTTGAATCTAGATCCACTAATGGCTCAACGTGTCGACCCCTACTCAAACATATCGTGCTTAATGAAAGAGACAATCAAGGGTTGATACTCACCAAACATTTCATATATACACATATTCACATATATACACATGAATATCCATAAATAGAATACACATACATATATTTACGCATAGTCAGACATAAAAAATATACAAATACACACAAATACACTTACATAATCATACAAATACACATACATATTCATACACATACACACAGACACATACATGCATACATTCATACACAAACACATATACATATGCATACACATACACACACACACACAAACATAAAAACACATACATACACATACATACACATACACGTACACATACACATACATGCATGCATGTATTCGCATACACATGAACCCACACACAAACACACACACATACGTGCACACACATACAAATACATTATTATATATAAATATATACACTTACAAACACATACATACACATACTTGAACATGCATTCTCATATATACAAATCCACACACACAGACAAACATACACAGATACACATATACATGAAGAAATAAAAACATAAATATATATATATATGGACACACAGATATATATATTTATACACACACACATTCATACAAACATACTTAAATATAACTCCATATTTTTTATATAACCAGCCCCGTTTTTTACTATGTTTTTATTTTGTCTCTCTACAAGCTATTCATGCCATATCCAATAGGATTTATATCACAACACTAAAAATTATGTTAATATATATTTATATTTATCTCTATTTAATAATATAAACATACATAATTAATCATGTACAAATTTATATATTTATATTATAACATAAATATATTTAATATTAAATATACATATAAAATTTTAAATGTATATACCTAAATTATTTCATATACTTTCATGATTATAATTTTTTTTTATAAATTATGAAAATGAAATTGACAAAAAGAATTATTTTAATATGAATTATATTTTTTGATATATATTATATATGTTAAATTATTTTAGTATATTATTTATATATTCTATAATATATAATTATATAAATATAAATATATGAAATCACACAAAATAATAATTAGAAAAATATATATGTAAATTGTCTATACTTATGTTACAAATTATATAATATGAATATAAATAAATAAATTTCAATATGACCTATGTTTAATATATATATAATTTATATATAATAGTAATATCAATATATTTATATACACACACAAATTTAATTATAATGTAACATATAAATATAAATAATTATTAATTAATATGAAAAACTATAAATGATTTTAAATATATATAAAAAATATTTATAAATATATATATTTATAATAATAAAAATCATATTAAAGAATATATAATTCTGGTTATATAAAAAAATATTATATAAGGTACCATTTATTTTCTTGATTTGGTTGTTGATAAAGGTAAAAAATTTATCAATGTCAAAAAATTGATAAGTTGTTACTTCCATCATCACTAATTAAATTGTTGACAAGGGCTTCAATTGTTATAACTCAATTTTTAGTGCTGGTATATATGACCATTATTAGTGCTTACACTTATCATAGATAAGAAATGTCCTTTTATTAGTTTTTTTATATGTAAGATAATGGAAACAAATCAATTTCATTGAATCTGTAGTAATAGAGGATGAAGGAGACTAACATGTGGGATGTTGTTATATGATTTCATGTTAACAAACTCTTAGAATTGGTGTTTTATCACTCATTATACATGGAGAATGTTGTTCTTTGATTTGGAAGGTGAGGTTATCGACCAATCTAGAAAACCAATTGCATATTAAATTATTCACATAAATAAGAAGAACAGAGAACAATCTAATTGGTGAATTGAAATAAGTTGTATTTTAATAACAATGATGGAAAATCCAATACCTTTTCTTATTTCTGTAGATTATATCTAACATGTTTTAGTTATATTTTTTTCATTTATTTTTATTCCAATTTTGTTTTATTCATTTAGTTTTTAATATTTAATTTCACACAAAAAACTACTTTTATTTTTAGATTCATCAATTATTTATTTAAATCGTAAAAAATTAATAAGTGACCATACTTTTTGAGTTTGAATAATTGAGTAACTACAATGAGGTACAACCCTAGTTCACTAAATGTCTACACAAAATTAGGAGATAAAAAATAGTTTTTTAAATTTGATTTAAGTATAGGTTATCACATCTATTTGGAATCATCATTATGGATATATAATAGTTATTTTTATTTTCATCAAGTTTTTTTTACATTTTTACATTTTTTTATTGATTTTTATTGTTTCTTTATTCTTCCTTTTATCTTCGAACTATTTTTTGAATAATTTTTTGATAATTATTCAATAATAAATCATATATTATATAATATGTTAAATAAATCATAGATACTTACCATGATTTTCCATGACTTTTCAATGAAAACATATGTTATACACACTTTTATCATCCCTCAAATTCATATAAATTTTTACAATTTTCATATAATATAGAAATACATACATATACAACAATGTACTGCTGTAATGATTCTACTACTACAATGTACATAAATAATTAAAACAAATTCATTGACACCATTCAGATAAATATTATTCAGAAAAAAAGTTAATGGGGGTGAAAACATAATCCTTATTCGGTGACCAATATATAATGGTGTAAAAGGATGAGACGAAAGAGATTTAGAAAATAATGAAAATGATCCCCTTTACCCAAAAATAATTCATGGAACATGACTCAAAAAATAGAATTACTGAATAGGATAAAAAATTCTATTAAATGGTTTCTCAAGAGTACATTATAAAGGTTAAATAATAACTTCCAAATCCTTCACTCATTACTTAATCAAAACTATTTTTTGAGACCCCTTAAGAAGAAATATGATCATAAGGAAAAAAATATCCATGGAGTTTATGATTCTCAACATTAAATGATTTTTTATATATATCAAGAATAGAATAATAACATCCCACAATATGTTTAAAATTTAGTTTCATCATAATTCGTAAAATACTATCAAGAAGATTAATCCACAATGGATGAAATGATATTTGACGAGAAGATATTGGATTTAGTTATTTCTTACATGAATCCTATTCCTAGAGAAATTGGTGAAGATTTAGACATTTTAATTGAACCATGAAATAGAGTATGTCATTCTTGCAATTTAATATATTTTATCCTCTCAATACGTTATTTCAATTAATATTATATTTATAAATTTCATATTTATTTGACAAAGTGACTTGTATACCTAGTTTGATTTCACAAACCCTACTACACCATTCAATTAATTCATTTTTTTTAGTGGTGTGAGTAGAATATTTGAATAACAGACTTTTTATTAGATCTGATATTTTAGCTATAATTGAATCATCGAGGAATTATCATGAGTGTTCCACCACAAAGGATTCCCTGGAAGATTCTGGTTTAGTTTTTTGTGTGCCATTCTATGACACAGTTTTTGGAAGATTTTGTACATTCATGTATATAAGACACACTTATATATCCGCCCTTTCACAAAAAAAATATAACACTATATGTTTTTTATGAATTTTTTTAGATATATGGTGGAAATATTGAGGGTAGAGGAAGGATTCTATATAGTTTTATTATGTATCATTTCATAAGTAATGGATTATGATGAGAGGGATGTCTTACAGCATGGGGTTAGACCCATGAGTTTTTGGTGTTGTTCACTATTAATTTGGAAGACTGGCTATTTTGTTTCATTTTTTGGTTTTGGTGTGGATAACGATAAATTTGGGTGTATGTCATTATTTTTACCTTTACATATGATTTTTTTGTGGTGTGAATTTATATGTTATGTTTTGGAGTTCTATGTAGCTTATTTTTTTAATTTTCTAGTATTTTGGTTTCACTAAAATCTTGTTCTATCATAGATTGGTTCAATATTTTATCCTGATAATAGTTTCTACAGCATAAAGCCCAATAAGATTATTTATTTAGTTCACTCACTCTAGGATTCATTTTTCTTTAATTCCCAACCTATATTGGTACCATAGTCTGAGGCTGATTGAGATAATATATAATCTAGATGGTGGGAATTATGGTTTTTGAGGGTCTTAATACTATAGCATGTCCGGATTAACCACATCATGATCCAATGTATTCTCATTATGGAGAAATTAATTTTTCCATAGTGAAAGGGGGTATCAACATGTAATATTATGTTATAATCTTCATATGCGGGATAGTTGAAGCACTACAAGTCCCTTTCACATTATGATGAACCTTCTTACAGGTTTTTTTTTTAAATTCCAAGATCCTATAGAATTAAAACAATTTCATCATTATCTAAAATTCTAGGTGTTTTGGGTATATTTTTGAAGAACATGGGCCACAATGATAGGTCACTATGACTTTTACTTGTGAAATTACTACCTTCGATTAATGGTGTCATTTTTCCTAATTTACTAATCATTTTTCTACTCTCACTTCTTCTTCCCAAACCATGGATGTGCTTATCAATGTTGAGTATTTGATATTTCTCTTATATAAGTATATGAAAGTGTTATATTATGATTATTTAGGTTTTAATGGGTGTCTAGTGGGGATAAAAATAGTACATATAATTGACAAGAAAATTATGAAATTAAAAGCGGTATTTTTTTGTTTCATGTCATGAACCAACCAGGATACCCTAGTAGCGTGATAGCCAAGATGGAACTAACATAGCCCAAAGGGTGTTCTAGATCTCCAAGTATTGCAGACTAGAACTTGGTATCATAAAAGTTATAACAGGTAAAATAGTTTCCACAAAAATAGTGGAAGATTAAGATACATATCTTTACACTAAAGAACATCGTAAGTTTACAGTACCAGACACAAAATAAGAATATCAAAACTGAAATGGTACATCATCAAATTACTCAATGTATAACAAGAAATACTCAATGACCTAATGGAGAATTTACTATAATACCAAAGGCATTAAATACATACAAATCCTCCAAGAGGTTATTATAGGATCAAAATGTAGATGTGGATTCTCAATTATAGGAGCGGTGAATTTTAGATTTATATTTTTTTGTTATTCTCCCTTAAAATGATTTTTGTTTAAAAGGATTTAAACTAATTTTATTAAGCACCAATATTGTATTGAAACAATTAATTTGGATACAGACATGGGTCTGATAGTTTTCATATTCAAATGGACTATGATGATATTCTATAGGATGCTATTTATCATAAACAAAAATCTGTAGTAATGAATTACATACACAATGTATACAATTATCATAGTAAAGAAAATATATATATTAAAAAATATAGAGTATAGAATTGATTTTTATATATTGTAAAATATCATAACAAAAAAATGATCATTATCAAATACATAATCGTAATAATATTTATTGCAGTGTAAAGATTATAAATTAAAAAATGAACAAGTGAATAATTACCTTTCTATTACTAAGAGAGAAAATTAAAAATACAAGTAATGGAATAAAAATCATTTAGCCCAAACAGAAGAGTATCAAACAACCTTGGATATGGGTACCTTGATTTATACATTCAAGAAAGTCTTTCCTACCCACACATGGGTAATACCTTAATACGATGATGGGAGTATATATTTTTATCCTTGTAATCCCTCGATCAATATGGTTATATATTTCTTCTATATTCATATCCTCAGATGCCCTTGATTGTATTCAATAAAAATTAGAGTCACATGAAGAAAAAAATCAATTTGAGATGAAAAGTGTGTCAAATAATATGTTCACAACAATATCACCTCAAATCATTTCATACAATGATAATTTGGTAGAGTTTCAGTGAATTTAAAAACAAGAACTCTTAGAATGTGCAAATAACCTGGTATTTATAGCCTTCATCCCAATGCTCATATTGTCCTCCAACGTTCATATTAGTTCCTAAATTCTTAGAGGGAATTGAAGAGATGGCTCTCCAAGGTTATATTGTAACTAAAATAATGACATTGTTTTAATACTTATGAAAGAAAAATACATGACATAATTATGATTTAAAGCTATTTTTCTATAATTGTCTATTCTCACGATGTGATAGAGTGAGTCTAAAATGAATATGGGCTATCTGATAAAATACAAGCGTGAATAGTACATCATTAGGACAATATTAATTTGAAATAGTGACTATGATAATAATATGGCATATGCGATAAAATACGAGAGTGAAGAGTAAATTGGTTTGACTATATTCATTTAAAATATTGAGTATGATAATTCAATAAATATGATTTTATTAGTGAGTATGATGAATTAAATAACTATGAGATTGATAAATAACATATTCATATATTATCTGATGAGTAAGATGAAAAATTTATCAGGGATCATATTTATTTTCATATGAAATGGATGTTTTAATAAAAAAAGTGGGAATGATTATTACAAGTCCATATAAAAAATCATCATTATAAACGAAATAAAAATTCTTAAAGACCATATATGTATTCATTTAAAAAACTATTTTTGATTTATATATCAAAAAAAGAATATAAGAGTCAAAATAAGACTTTTGACTTAAAAATATCCACCTTTTTGAAAGCTCAAAGCACAAGATAAAATAACTAGGGAAAAAAATATAAAACAATGTTTGTATTCAGAAGACTTATACTTCTATCCTTTTGAGTTTTAAAATCACTTTTAACAACGATTTGAATATGACTGACCTCCACATAAGGATAATGAAATCCTTAAGTACCATATTTTTTATGAATAAACTCCCTATACTAAGAGTATTCTATTTTCCATAAATTATCCCCTAATATCTCCTCTATCATTCTCCCCCTTTATATATTCTTCATATGAATATAAAATTATCACCCTATGTGATTTACAAAAAATAATGGAGAATATATTCTAATAGAAAATAAGTGTTAGAGAAAAAATATACATATATAAATAAAAAAATGAATTTTTCATCAAAAATGTTTTATAAAACATTCATGCAGAGAAGGAAAAATTTAAAATAGAAACGTAGATTTCAAAACCATGCATCTTTTTTTCAAAATAATACAATAAGGTTTCCAAAATTAATTTCTTGTACTTGCCTATCTCATCCTCTTTCTATTTTTCATTCTTTATCAGTTGTAAAAAAAATCATCTTCGTCCTCTTAAACTCTTTCCTTTCTTCAGATTCTTTTCCATAGATTCATTTTTAGAATGAAGTATTATCTCCTTGACTATAATTAATTGATCATTATTAGGAATTGATTTCTATTGAGAAAGTATATTCTCTTACAAAAATTGAATATGAGGTTCTTGAGCCTTATCCTTTTCTTCTTAGACTGATGACTTACCTTTTTTCACTAAAGTACTCTTCTTTGGCCTGAATAAGTTTTTATTATAGCCTGATTAGATTTTCTAGTGTTTTGAATCTTCTTGTTAACAAGGAATTTTCATGCTTCAATTCAGAAACTTGATCATTGAGATCCATGTATTCTCCAAAGTGAAAATATTTTGAGGTAATGAATTTTTTAAATGCATTCACTTTAGAATTAGTTTCACTAACTATCATGTTGAATGTGGGTGAGAGATTATTTATCAATCTATTTAAATCTTAAATTGATACCTCATGATTCTTGACATATCTATCAATGTTATGAGACCATTTGATAACATTATTTCAATCCTTCTTGTGTTCCATATAATATTCCTCAAATACTTTTAATTGTGCTTCAAGTTTAAAAAATCTACCTAATAAATCATTCATTGAATACATTCTTTCATTTTGATTATTGGAAACAATATCAATCATTGCATCCAACTTTCGAAAAAAGGGAATTATCTTTTCCAACCTATTTAAATCTTGTTCAATGTATTGAACTCCTTTGATTTCTACTATTCAATCAGAATCAAGGTCTTCTTTTAAATTAAGAAGACTGCCATAGTGAGTTTGTATTAATGAATCCTGAATATATTGACTATCATTTTCATGAGGCACTTTTTTATCTTCTCCATCCGACACATGAATCAATTTCACTAATTATGTTTTCCGATCAGTATTCAATGTGAACTGAATTCCTTTGGAGGTAAATTTACTTGAGGTTTCTTCAGAGGATTGGACTGGAATTATATCGTAATGATATTTTTAGGTTTAACATACTACTTTTTCTTTTGAATTATATTTTTATTCCTCAATAATTTTATATTCACTTTATTTTTCTCCATCAATTTATTCATCTATGAACTCCATTTGAGAATGCACTTCTTATTTTTGAAAATATTTTTATTCATCTGTTTGTTTTTTATTATCTTTATCCTTAACATAGGGTATTACTGAAATTTTAGGTACATGATCCCTAATGTTTATATTATCAATAGGATTCTCTAAAAACATCAATAGACTATCAATATCAAAACTCATGTACTTTTTATTATTATCCTTCTTCACTTTTTCTTAATCCTCAATTGTTTCTTCGGTGTGCTTCATTTCATCAAGGGTTCAGCTAGATTGAGACAAAATCGTGGATCTCCTAGTTTTTTATTATCATGTTCTTTCCTCCATACTTCAAATATTCCTTCACTATAAACACTTTTATTCTTTTGTTTTGCAATGATATCAGACATTTCAATGTTTTTTTATGTAACTGAAAATTTATTCTCTCCTACTATTTCTATTGTAGTTTCTATTTCATCAAACAGAAAAAAAATTAGAATCCATATCAAAATTAATTTTCATCCTTCTTAGTGTATCATCACTAATCCAAAAAATTATCAAATATCTCAGTAATGATGCAACAGTGATGTTACAAAACATTAAACATTAAAAAATAATCAGGATTATAATAGACGTGAACAATAACAACTGTAACTTAAAAGCTCCATATATTATATTTTTGACAATTATGATGATTTTACCTTTAAGGATTATCATCCTTGTGTTCAAAAGGTAATTTAAACTAAACACATATAACACCATTAGTGTTCCACTATCACCACTCTTATGTATTCCAAACCCTTGAATCGAGAGTGTAATTAATATATTATCTACTGGCAACTGATTTACCAATATCTTTTTTCTTCATGAACATGAAACAATGTTTTATCATCCATTTATCTGTTAAAAGAACCAAATTTTTCTGTCCTTTTTGATATGGATATAATTCATCACCCTCAGATGGATTGTTTTGTATGAATGCTACCTCTCTAGCTGATAGAATGAATTTACTATCATACATTTGGAAGGAAACATTAAAATTATCTTCATCAACTTAAATAGTTTTATAGAAATAAATTACCTCATATAAAATGATTGGAATTTGATCTTTCTTTTTCTCCACACGTATTGATCCCCATACATATAATTGAATAATTCATTATAGAGTATAATCATACATCTCATAGAAATACCTATTTGGTATCATTTCTCAAAATGAAATCATATTTTTAAAATCATTCAGTACCATTTATTTTTAGACAGGTTGTTGAGGACTCAAACATGAATACACAAGATAAAATTTGAGTATGGAAAAGATATATCTTATAAAATTAAATAAGGGTAGAGATTAACCACAATCACTGAAAAATATTATGTGGGACAAAGAGGTCCCTATTTATAGGCATGGAGAACTGACCATTGAAATTATAGGCATTAAATTATAATAAAGAGATCTTAAAGTTTATTATTTTTTAACTCTTGATTTTTTTAAAAAAAAAATTCAAAATCAAAAATAATCTGATCGGGTTCAAAAACAAATACTAACAGAAATGAAATAATTGAAAATAAAGGGAAAAGTATATAGAATTTTAAATTTCTATATCTCAGGATATATTTTTTGGTTTCATTGGATTTTTTATTTTAAAAAAAATTTAGAATTATAAACACCTAATATCTATAAAAATATGATATCAATGAAAAATGTGATATTGATAAAAAATGTGAGATTGACAAAAAATATGATATCTAAATAATGTGATATCGGTAAAAATGAGTGATCGAAAAAAAGTGGTCATATGTACTCCCCCTTAAGGAAGGACTATATTAGTGTATGGAGATGATTTAAGAAAAATGTATAAATGGATTACTACTTCACAATGATCATTCCAAGATTTTATTATTATATTCAAATATATCAGAAGCTAATGGGTTTTTAAATATATTAGTATGTTTTTCTTCAGTTCTGATAATTGTAAAATGATGTATCCTTTGAGTGTCTGATCCCTAAGAATGTGATCCCTAATATCTAAGGGTTTTTATAGGAGTAGTGTGTATGGATTTTTCAAGGGGAAATGCCACTAATGCTGTCACATTGTATTTATGTTTTTTTAAAACTAATTCCATAGTCTATGAGTTTTTGTTTCATCCACGTCACTAGAGCACGACAATATCCAACTACCACATATTCAACATCAGCTATGGAAAGGGAAACCGAGTATTGCTTCTTACATAGCCAACTAACTAATGAATACTATAAAAATTTATAGGTTCATTAAATGCTATTCTAATCCATTCTACAACCATCAAAGTCAAAATCTAAAATCTAATTAAAACAATATCATTTAAAGAAGAGTAAAATTACCCCAAATTAACAGTTTCATTTAAATTGAGAAACATTACTGCCACAAATATATAATGGGATTCCTTTGGAATTTTTAATATGTTTCACATAAACATAATACAAAACTAAATCTGGTTAGCTTATTATTATTTATCATAAACATCCAATGATTCCTCTAAATATTTTTTTGATCCTTTGTTTGTCTAGCTTCATCATTATCAATGTTATTTGATATACTTATTGGAGTATTAAAACTCATAGTGTTTTCATATCCACATCTTTTTGTTAATATTTTATATAATATTGTTGAGATATATATTTCCATTCTTTTTTTAAATTTGATAACCATGAAAGAATGTTAACTCACCCATCATACTAATTTCAATCTCAGAATTCATATGATTTAAAATAGATTCTATTAAGGATATGTGAGTTGATCCAAATATAATGTCATCATCATAAATTTTAATATGAATAATATTTTTCTTTTCTTTTTTAATAAAAAGGTATGGATATGTAGTTCCCTTAAAATGTTTCTTCTGTAACAAAAATCTTGTAATTCTATCATACCTGGCTCCAGGGGCTTGTTTAAGTCCTTATAATGATTTTTTATATTTGTAAATGTATTCGAGATGTTTTGTATCTTCAAAACCAGGGGTTTGTTCTAAAAAAACATCTTCTTGTACATATCCATTAAGTAAAGAACACATCACTTCCATTTGAAAAAAGTGTGAAATTAAAGAATATTGTTAAGTCTAGTAGAAAAAAATAGATTCAAGTCTTGATACCAGAGCATAGGTTCTATTATAGTCTATTACTTATTGTTGACAATAGCTTTTGACAAATAATCTTATTTATTTCTAAAAATAATTACATTTTCTTCACATTTATTTCTAAAGACCCAATTTACTCTAATAACATAAGTTTCTTTAAGTATTTAAATTATGGTCTAGACATTCTTCCTTTTGAATTAATTTAGTTCTTCTTGCATTGATTTAATCCAATATTTAGAACATAGAGCCTCATGGGGAATTTTTTTTTTCAAATTGGGAAAGGAATTCTACATGCTCGGAATGATTTCATAAATAACTTCTAGACCTTATAGGATGATTTATATTGTCAATGATACTATCACTGGGTTGATTTCTAATAAACAACTGACTTGGGTTTTGTAAAACACGTTCATCAACATAGGGTAGAATGTCTACTGGAGAAAATAATTCAGAAAAATTTTCTTGAGTATTCTTTTAGTTAGAAGAGTAATCTATCAAAGGATGATAAACATTTTTTGAAAATACATCAGATGATGTATGTTAGGATTGTTTAAAAACAAAGGTATCAGTTTCAAAAAATTTAACATGTATTATTTCCTCGATAGTAAAAGAATTTTTATTGAACAATCTATAAGACATAGTGGTATGGGAATATACTAAGAAAATACCTTCATCAGATTTGGGTTCTAATTTATGTAAATGATCTTTTGTATTCAAAATAAATATTTTTCCTCCAAATACTAAGAATAAATTTTTTGGTTTTCGGCCTATCGACAATTCATAATGTGTTTTATTATGAAATGGAATGAGTAAAACATGATTTATAGTATAACATGCAGTACTTATAGCTTCATCTCAAAATTATTTAGCAATTGAGAATTCACTCAAAATGGTTCTTTTTATCTTCAAAAAATCCATTTTTTTAGGGAGTTCTAGGATATAATCATTAATGAGTAATTACTTTCTTATTGTAAAAAGTTTCAAAAAATGAAATTTCAAGTTCTCCACCCTAATCACTACAAATAGTTATCAAGGGAACATTTTTCATTCATTTAACATTGGATGAAAAATAATTTAAATACCAAAATGCCTCATATTTCTTTTCTATAAAATAGATCCATGTAAATATTGTGTAATTATAAACAAAAACAAATACGTTGTATTTTCCTACAACACCTCTAGATTGTGTAGGACTTAACAAGTCCATGTGCAATAGTTGCAATGCATCAAAAGTTAAAACAGCAAAACAAATATAACTTTTTCCATATGTTGCTTTCTATATTGAAAAGATTAATATAATTTTCAAGAATCAAATATAAAATTCAGTAAATCCTTAACAATTCTATTCATTGATTGTTTATATAAGTTCATTGTCTTACAATGTCCTAACATTGAATTCCCTAGCCAAGATTGATCTTCCATTGCACTAAATAAAAGGTAAGTCTTACATCTAAGATATTCTAAGTTGACTGTATAAAAATTCTCATGACAATGGGAAGATTATGAAACATCATTTTTTTATTATTGTTATTAAATTATATAGATTATTGGATTTAGGATGAATCTTAATTAAATAATTCTAAAGAATCGATATTATGGGTTTAAAAAAGTCACAGAATTTTATTTATTTTATATGAATGGCTATTGGTTAAAGTAAAAATTTAAATTATAAATGTGATGTATATCCATATGTACTATAAAATCCATAAAGAGAAGATATTTTGGAGGATAAAATACAAAGGAAGATATTGTGTGAGGTATTTGTTCATTTCATATAGAGGTATTAGTGATATTTTTTTATCATGATTTTATGGAATGGTTGTAGGTGGTAGAGAAGACATTTAGTTTGATCTATTCTAGGAAGGTGAACTAGACTAAATTGAAACTTAGTATATTGTGAGAATTTTCCCACTAGTGGTCATTTTTATTCTTTAGTGATCCTTGAGAGTCAAATGTTTAATGGGAGAAGTTCAATAACAAGTTCCCGAATGAGTTTCTTTTTCATCCATGAAAGATTATCATTATCGGGAGATGGTTTCATTTTTATAGGGGATCTATAACTTTTAAAAGGTTAAATTTTAGTTCAAAAACATTCACTTTATAATTTAGAACTTTACCAGCTGAACATTCAAGTGTGAAGAATATTGAAGAGGATTAAATCTAGAGATCAAATTTTATGTCACCATATTCACATTTACAACAATCCATGAGGTTCCAGAAAAGGTAGATGTTTTCAAGATTGAGCAGGCTCAAGTTGGAACATTACCAAAGAGAGGTTGTCCCATTTTATTAAGTTGAAAAGTTGTGAATTTTAGTTATCAGTTTCCTAGTAAGATGATGTTTTCGAAAGAAATGAGTTTATTTTATTTACCCCGATATCACATCATTAGATATGGAAATTCTCAATCATATACTTAGAGAATTTATTTCTTTTTTTCTTTTTATCATTGTTCATTATTGTCAAAATATTGTGTGTATGACTTTCCACATTATTTAACATGGATTCGGGGAACCACTTTAGCTTAACCACTATGAGAAAATGGAAATTTCCGATGGGTAAGGGGCCCATCACAAATAACCCAACAGAAGGGGTTATTTGTGATGTAACAACTGACATGTCACAATTAATAGGAAATATGTGATGGGGGGGGTAAAGACCCTCACAAAAGGTTTGGCGCCAAATGTGTGCAATCTACGGGTAGGGGTTTTTGAGATGAGTTCATATTCTTGTCACAAATGCCTGATGAAAGGTTTTAGTATTTGTGAAAGGATACTATTATTATCACAAATAGTATGTCGAAAGGTACCCATTTGCGATAGGACATATCGCAAATAATTTTTCCCAACTGACTATAATAAATACTGGCAGTGTGTATTTGTGACGTGTGTGGTCACAAATATTCTGGTTGCAAATACTATAACCTATGTATACACCCATCAATTTTTCCTCTCAGTCTTCTTTTTTCACAACTTCTCTCCATCTCTTCTGAAAAAAATTTCATCTAAAAAATTTCTTAGTTTCAACTTTTAAATCAGAGCATAATTCGTGGCCTTTATGCTTTGAAAGCTCAAGTTTCTAGGTATATTTTTTCTTTTTGTATTGTTTAACTAATATATGTTATTTTAAATTGTTTATAATTTTTCTTAGATAGATGCAATTGAATTAGATTTGAATTAGAAAATTTTTTATTTGATATTTATTTATATGAATAATTATGTCTAAGAGTTAATTATAAATAATTAGTAATAATTAGTAACAAATTGTAATATATAGTAATAAATTGTTATAATTGGTAATAATTTGTTATAATTTGTTATAAATTTTAATAAATGGTAATAAATTTTAATAATTAATAATAAATATTAATAAATTGTAATAATTAGAAACAATTTTAATAATTAGTAATAATTTTTTTTAATTAATAATATATTTTAAAAAATTGTAATAAATTTTAATAGTTAGTAATTAATATTAAAAATTAGAAATAAATTTTAGTAAATAGCAATGAATTTTAATAATTATTAATAAATTGAAATAATTAGTAATAAATTGAAATAATTAGTAATAAATTGAAACAATTAGTAATAATATGTAATTTTCAGTAATAAAGTGCAGTAATTTGTAATAAATATGAAAAATTGGTAATGATTAGGATGAATTAGTAATAATTTAGATTAATTAGTAATAATTAGTATTTATTAGTAATAATTATGATTAAATTGTTATAATTAAGATTAATTAGTACTAAATTTTAATATTTAGTAATAAATTGTAAATTTGAAATAATTTGTAATAATTTGTAATAATTTGTAATAATTAGTAACAATTAGTAACAATTAGTAATAACTAGTAATAATTTGTATAAATTTGTAATAGTTTGTCATAATTTGAAATAATTAGTAATAATTAGTAATAATTAGTAATTGTTTTAATAATTTGTACTATTTTGTAAGAATTAGATATATTTTGTATTAATATGTAATAATTAGTAATAAATTGTAATAATTAAAAAAAATTCTATAATTTGTAATAAATTGTAATATATAGTAATAAATTGAAATAATTAGTAATAAAGTGTAATATTTAGTAATAATTTGTAATAATTTGTAATAATTTGTAAAAATATTGTAATAATTTGTAAAAATTTGTAATAATTAGTAATAAAATGAAATAATCAGTAATAAATTCATATAATTAGTAAAAATTTATAATAATTTGAAATAATTTGAAATAATTTTTAATAATTTGTACTAATTTTTAATAACATTTATTAATTGGTATTATCTTTTAATAATTAGTAACAATTTGAAATAATTTTAAATAATTAGTAATAATTTGTAATAATTTGTAATAATTTGTAATAATTTTAATTAATTAGTAATAATTTGTAATAATTTGGAATAATTTTTACTAATCTGTAATAATTTCTAGTAATAATAATAATTAGTTATAATTAGTAAATGAAAAATTAATAACTTGTAATTTTTTGTCACAATTATAAATATTTAGAAATAATTAGAAAGAATGTGTATTAATTTGTATTAGTTAGTATTAATTAGTATCACTTAGTATTATATTGGAATGAATTTTAATAATTAGAAATAAATTGAATTTATAAATAAGAAATGGTAATAATTAGTAATAATTAGTAATAAATTGTAATAATTAGTAATAAATTATAATATTTAATAATAAATTGTAATAATTAGTAATAAAATTTAAAAAATAGTAATAATTATTAATAATTACTAATTATTAGTAATAAAAAGGATTAATTAGTAATAATTAAGATTAATTAGTAATAAATAATAAGAACTAGTACTAATTAGTAGTAATTATGATTATTTATTAATAATTTCGTGTAATTAGTAATAATTAAGATTAATTAGTAATAATTAATAATAATTAGGATTAATTTGTAATAATTAATATTAATTTTAAAAAAATAAGATTAATTTATGATTTATTAAGATTAATTAAGATTAATTAATAAAAATTATTAACAATTAGTAACAATTAATAACACTTTTTAACAATTAGTAATAATTACTAACTATTACTAACTATTACTAACAGTTATTAACAAATAGTAAGAATTAGAAACAACTAGTAACAATTAATATTAAATAGTAATAATTAGGATTAATTAGTAATAAAATGGAATAAATTGGATTACATCAATAAACTAGCACAATTTCTAGCAAATTAGTGGCATTCCTTTTAATCGACACTTCAACCCCTTGTAACATTCTCCTACTAAAATTGGTATGGAAAATATGATCTAACGTATGTCGGAGTAGATTTTTCATACAGATTTATGTCATATAATGTTTTAGGATGGGGAGTTGTTTGGTAAAAGAGGCTTTATTCCCCATTGACTCATCTTATTAAAACTTCTCCAAGTGAAATAACTATGAAAAGTTTGCTCTGACGTACAAATATCAATTTTTGTATGCACAAGCACAGAGAGAATCTCATAAAATCCTCCCTAATATCGATCCTTGTGCATTTGAAAATAGATATTCATACATTGGATCAGATTTTAAATACTGATTTTAGTCAGAGAATGTTGTAAGGGGTGAGTCATCGGGGAAAAGAGCAGCTGCCAATTCGTTGAAATAATGTCACCAGTAATTAACAATAATTAATTCAAAATACATGTAATGAATAAAAATTAGTGGTAATTAGTATAATTTTTTATAAAGGATTATAGATTAGTATAAGTGGCTTAAAATATTATAACAAACTACAAAATAAAAAAACTGTTATAAATTTCTTGATGATAGAATTTAATTACCTTTTATTTTTTGTATAGTGTTTATCTTATATCTAATTATACAAAATAACTAATTATTTAATATTTTTTAGAAAAATATAGATCAGGGAAGTTGAAGAAAATCATTATTAGATGATCATGATTAGGTAAATTATCTTAGGAATCCAAATGGTTCTGGTTTAAATCTTGTATATATTGAGGTTATTTATGATTTCTTATCATTTGTATCATCACCACCAAAATTTATTTCAAAAGGAATGTAACACCTGATATTTTTATGAGAAATTTTTGTTTTATGTTATATAAATCATCAAAGTAATCTTTCACTACACAGAACACTATCTTGTCTTACTTTACACGAAATCACGACCTTCCTCGGTACCTTGGATCGTACGCAGTACTGAGTTTCACTAATCAATGATAAACTATTAAAATATTATTAAAACTAGCCATTATGAATAGTAATACCCACTTTTTGAATTTTTTTAAATTTTATATTTCAAAATGGACTTCATTTTTGAATTCGGAGTATCGAAATTAGCCTAGGATGAATTTTTTGTATTTTTATAAAAACATTCAATTTTTTATGAATAGTGAAAACACTAGGTTACTATTTTAAACCTGTCTTTTTATTTAAGTAATTATTTATTTTATTTAAATTGATTTTAGGTATAAATTGATACATAACACCTATATATGTTCAATATAATTAATTGGAGTCATTTTATAATAATTTTAGATATATAAAAATTTTATTGAACTTTTCGCCGTCATTTACCCACCTCCTAGGAGAATTTAAAAATTTACATAAAACTTAATTTTACTGCTTATGTGAGTGTAATTTAGAAAATTCGAGAGACACAATTAATATCAAGTACTAAAATGTAGTTCAATGAGATGAAAATAATTTTTTGTGACTAGTAACTTTTTACTTTTATTTACAACTGTTAAAAGTAAATAGTGTAATTCAGGATAAAAATGATATTATTATTACCCTAACACATTTCCAAATTCAATTGGATGAGTTTTATTTGACCAAAAAAAATCATAGAAAAAAAATATGACCATTTAGGTCCACTTGGATTAGATTAGGACATTTATTATTAATTTATTTAAAGAAAGGCTAAAATAGTTAAAATCAATGTTTAATAACCAAATTATTTTTAATATAGGGTTATACAAAAGTTAAATTCGACTATAAATATTAATTGGAAAAATAAAAATATTTCCTACATAATTTTATTTTGTTTATAATTTTTAAACAATAAATAATTTAATTTATTTATGACACAATGATGATGGAGTAATTATATTATTAATGAAATATTAACATAATTGATGTATTAAATACCCAAATAAATGTAATTTGAGACTTTTTATGAATTAAAAAAAACTTTTAAAGGTTAATATTACATGTTATTATTGATTTAATTAACTATTTTAGAACTAATCATTCTGTTATTATTTTCACAAAAATCAATTACTAAATAGTGTCAAAATTGACATAAAATAGTTTTTAAAAGAAATATTATATTATTAATTGTTATTTTATTGGTAAAAATCTACGATTAGCCCAAATAACTTATATAAGGTTAAATATATTAATTATAAACAACTTGGGGTTCGTTTAGCTTGTTATATTACGTTTATTAACCTAATAGTGTAAGAAAACAAGAAGACACTATAAAAGTTAAATTATCTAACTTAAAGTTAAATCTGAATGATAAGGTTAAAATAGAAACCAAAACTTTTATAAATTCTATTGGATGAAAGGATTTTGACCCATAACCACCTTAGCTTCTAAATAAATTAATTTGAAGCTATTAATAACCAAATATGACTTTATAATAAAATAATATTTTAAGTTTTCCTAAGGTGCCTCTCTCCTCCCTTATAAAATGGAACCTCCTCCCTCTCTTCCTCACACCACATTGAGCCTCCATGATCGTCCAAAACCTGACAATTTCTCTTCTCCACTTCCCTAGAAATATCTTAGAGGACTTGGTCTTCTTCAAAGACAATTTTTAGTGCCCTAAGAGGAGGTTACGAAGAGGCGGTTCAAAGAAGAGGTAATGTCTGTTACCGATTCTTTCCACTTTATTTCTTCTTTTACTACTTCTTCATTAGTTCTTTAATTATTAATTAATAACATCAGTATCACTCATATAATTATATGTTATTAAAAGTATGAAAAAACCCTATTTCACCATCTATCCATCCTACGGGAAACGAAATCACCACGCGTGCGTACGTACGGAATACCGTCTCCACGTTGTGGTGTAATCTATTTTCCACACCCACCTTACATGGATGTGTATAATGGTGTAAATAGTAACTATATATGATTATTTTAAAGTGATATTGATTCTGTAATAGTATACATACACTCCAATACAATTCCAAAATCATGGAAATGATATCGTCGCTCGTGCATACGTACGGAATACCGTCTCCACGATGTGATGCGACTTGTTCTACATGATCTTCATTGCATAAAGATTATATAAAAGAATTTAATGAATTAATATGATATATATTACACTAATACCATTCTTGAAATTAGGTATCTATAACCTAAAAATAAGAATAAGAATTTATTCGACAAAACATGCATAAGATCATAAAGTAATAAACACCCAAACAACAAGTAGTAATGAATTATTACTAATAAGAAGCTAATAATATTACCATATATGATATCATAACAATATGTATGATTATGGAATAAGTCAATGACATTATTTAAAACATTATACTGGAGGTTCAAACACTTACAAAGAAAATCAGACCCAAGGTAAGGGAAAATATCACAATCTCAATTTTTATCCGAGATTGTTTTTACTTCAGAAATTACTGGGGAATATTTATCATCCATATCCATGTTTCATAAATATGTAATATTATTTCTATCCTCCTAAAATTTCTAAATCCAATTTTACCCTTCGGTGAGTATTTAATAAAAGAAATGAAAGGAATCTTTTGTTATTTTTCATATGAGGTACTTATTGACTTTTCCGGCCAAAGTACGAGAAGAATGTTTTTTAAACTTCTACGACATGAATGGATTTTTAGAACATTATTTCCATCAATATTCAGTTACAATTTTTCATTTTTATTTTTAATCAACTTCTTTTATTTTAAAATTATATGACATGTTAAGAAAAGAAAAATGTTTTGATGTAGAATGGATATTTTCCTCAAGAATGGAGTTCAAGTGTTTTATCGAAATTATTTTCCATATAAGATAATATAGGGTTCTGTTTATATCCCTATTTTTACATTGTTTTGATTATTTGATGATGGAATTATATTTATGATGTCCTTTTATCTTATATGGATTGTGTTATGATGGCATGATGATTAAGAATCCCATTTTTATTACATGGGTTAGGCAAAGATGTTTGATTTATGATTTTGTGGAACCCATAAGAATGATTTTATTATGATGTGGGTGGGACCTATATCTCCCTCCAATGCAATGTGTAATGATTTATATCTCGTGAGATATACATGTCTAGAATGAAAAGTCAATCCGGCTCAGAGAAACAGGACTGAAATGAGGAGTGAACTCGATTTAGAAATGGACTTTGTCCGCTAAGATAGTTTTGGAAATGAGTCTTGACTACTAAGAAATGATTCTCTATGATTATGTGTGTATGCCACAAAGTTTCATGTACTATGTTATGATTATTGGGATTACATTTCACTGCTTTTATATATCCCATGTTATGAAATTATGATTTCTTTTGCAGGTTAAGATTTCCAAAATATTATGTTCTTAGGAATTTGATGTGATTGCTATTTATTTTGTTTACCCTTACTGAGCATTTGAGATCACCCTTTTGTATGTTTTCTTTCCCCAGGTCTGGAAGAAGGTTATTAAGTAAGATATTCAAAAAGGGACTCCAGATATGATGAAATAAATGGGAGACAATGTAGATTCTTTATGAACCAATTGTTTATGTTTCCTAGTTTCTAAAAACACTATACCTATACGGTCCTTTCATGGTTTTTTTATATGTTGTAATAAGTGTGATTTAATTTTGAAGCAATAACAATTTATGTAATGTTTGGGTCGTTATAGTTGGTATCAGAGGAAAGGTATAGTCAACCTTTGGAAACATGGATGAAAGGCTTAGTATGAACACTAAGGATAAGTCTAAGCATAGAACACAATCTTAGTGTTTTAAAAATGGCCATGAACAAACTATTATATGTCCTTAAATATGAAATTTTATTCATGATTATGTGGTTTACCTATTATAATTAGTGTCGCTCACACTATTCTTCTTGGTTTTAGTCAATGGCTGGAACCCGAAGGAACCGTGTTAATGCGGCGTGCAACAGGAAATGCAATGATTGTACCTATGAGCAACGAATTGTTATGGGAGATGGAATGAAAAATATTATAGCCATGATCACACAACTATCTAAAGCTATGAATCAAGCAGGACATCCAAATGTGCAAAGGAAGGAGCAACATTCTGTTGAATCCTTCATGAGGTAGCGTCCACCCTAATTCAGTGGGTTTATTGATCCATTAGTGGAAGAACAATGGATCAGCACCACTGAAAAGATATTTTTAGTTCTTTAATGTTCTGAACATGATAATGTCTTCTTAGCAATTTATCATTTGGAAGGTGAAGCTGATCAATGGTGGAATCCTCAAATGAATATGAGGCCAAGAGATGAAATTTAGTCAGTGGAATGGGACATGTTCAAGAACTTATATTTCAATAAGTACATCCCTCGTATTCTTCAAACAAAAATGGAGAAGGAGTTTCTTGAACTTAAGAAAAATGATGATGATTCTGTTGGTACCTACGAAGAATCTTTTATAAGACATGCAAGGTACGCTTCTGGGAATAGTATCCAACCTGAGATTATGATCGATCGATTCTTTAGTGGCTTAAAACCAAGTCTTCGAAGGGTGTTAGACATAAAAGATTTCAATAGCTACGAGGAAATTGTTCAATGTGCTCTCAAAGTTGAGATGGATATTGGAGTAACCCATCAGTCATATGGGTTTGATAAGAAGATGAAAATTAAATTCAAAGGAAAATATAAAGACCACAGTGAAAAGAAGATGAGTTTTCCCTTATGCTCAAAGTGTGTAAAGAAACATGGTGAGTTTTCTTAAAGGGACAAGTAAATGATTCAAATATGGAATGGAAGGTCATCGAGCATTTGAATGCTGCAATGATGGGAAGAAGATGTCTAGTGATGAGAATAAAGAAAAGGCTACATAGAGTGCACCTCCTACACATCAAAGATAGAAGTGCAAAGAAATAGGGAATTATTCCAATAAATTCCCTAATCCAAGGTTTTTTGATGATGATCGACGTCAATAAACTCTTATGTCTAAAGATAATGGAATGTCACATGAAATTTCTATCAGCGATGTGGAGTATGAGAACGAAGTGGTGAAAAGTACACTTACCATACAATCTGAAGTAGAAAATGTTTTATTTGATTCTAGATCCACCCACACTTTTATTTCAGAAGAATTTTCAAAGGGTATCGCCATATTACCTCAACAATTAGATGTTGAGTTAGCTTTGAAAACCCCTAATGGCACAACATTCGCATCAAAAGTTTATAATTCTTCCCCAATTTAATTTTTGGGAAAGTGCTTTCTAATAATCTTTTGATCCTTCCTATAGTGGAATTTGATGTGATTCTTGGTTTGGATTGGCTTTCTTTATATGCAGCTCATATCGATTTCCAATAAGGGAAGTCACATTTCATATTCCAGATCAATCTATGACCGTCTATCAATGCAATGATGAACATAACCTTCCAGTGGAAATTTCTTCCATCTTATGGGTCTTGATTCCACTAAATGAAGGTTCTTTATCTCAAATGATTAGAGAGAAACTCATGATTAAGAATATTACCATTGTACGGGAGCTTGATGATGTCGTTTTGGAGGAAGTACCGGGTCTTCCACCAAATCGTGAAGTTGAATTTTTAATAGAACTCATACCTGGTGCCTTACCTATTTCAAGGACACCTTATTTAATGGCCCCAATTGAGTTGCGGGAATTGAAGACGAAACTCCAAGAGAATCTTGATAAGGGATTCATAAGCCCTAGTGCGTCACCTTGGGGAGCACCTGTTCTGTTTATTAAGAAGAAATATGGATCAATGAGACTCTGCATTGATTATCATGAACATAATAAGACTACTATCGAGAACAAATATCCTGTCCCACGCATTGATGACTTATTTTTTCAACTACACGGAGCTCAATACTTTTCCAATATTGATCATCATTCATGGTATCATCAATTTAGGGTCAAAAGGGAGGATATACCAAAGACGTCTTTCCGTACAAGGTGTGGACACTATGAATTTACAGTGATGCCATTTGGTCTTACTAACGCCCCTACTATCATCATGGATCTGATGAATAGAGTCTTTAGATACTATCATGATCAGTTTTTGGTAGTCTATATTGATGATATTCTTGTCTATTCAAAGAGAATTTAAGGACATGAAGATCAATTGAGAATTATATAGAAGACCCTGAGAAAGTAGAAGCTTTATGCGAAATTTACCAAGTGTGAATTTTGTCTTCAAAAAGTTACATTTTTTGGGTCAGATAATCTCAAAAGAGGGGATTTATGTGGATCCAGCAAAGATAGAGGTTATCGAAAGGTTGTCAAGACCAACAACAGTAACTGAGATACAAAGTTCTCTTGGTTTGTCTGGATATTATCGATGTATTGCGAAATATTTTTCACGATTATCTAATCCACTCACCAGGTTGACTCGAAAAGGAGTTATGTTCATGTGGATAGAGGAATGTGAAGATAATTATAAGGAGTTGAAAAGAATGTTATCCAGTGCACCTTTACTCACACTTCCTAGTAATGGAGAAAGGTTTGAGATCTATAGTGATGCATCCAAGAAGGGATTGGGGTGTGTTCTCATGAAAAACAACATGATGATTGCTTATTCCTCATAAAAGTTGAAAATCAATGAGAAAAATTACCCAACTCATGATTTTGAGTTTGCTGTGGTAATATTTGCATTAAATTTTGGGAGGAATTATATTTATGGTGAATGGTGTGATATTTATACTGATCATAAAATCTTATAGTATATTTTCTCAAAAAAGTGGCTGATTATGCGCCAATAAAGATGGTTGGAGTAGATTAAGGATTATGACTGCTCAATTCATTACCACCCAGGTAAAGTAAACAAGGTGGAAGACACATTAAGTTGACAAGACCATGCTAGCTTATCCATGATGAGGATCACAAAAGATCAAATTTTTATGGATTTACAAAGGATGTAACTTGGAATTATAATGGAAGGGGAAATATCTTATCTTTCAAAAATGAATGTTCAACCATTTATACATGTGAAGATTAAAGAGGCACAGAAAGAAGATGTAGAGTTATAAAAGAAGTTAAAAAATGTTCCTGCATTCAACCTTGATTGTGATGGAATAATAAGGTTCAGGAATCGGGTTTGTGTTCCTCCCATCCCAGAATTAAGGAAGTAGTTGTTGGATGAGGCTCATAGTTCTTCATTCTCTTTTCAAACTGGAAGCATGAAGATGTATAGGGACCAAAAAGAGTAATTCTGGTGGGATGTCAAGAAAAGAGATGTTGTTGAATATATCTCTTGAAGCTTGGTGTGTCAGCAAGTTAAATCTGAGAGACATAATTCCATGGGGATGTTACAACCATTACCCATACTGGAATCGAAATGGGAAAACATCACTATGGACTTTGTCACTAGACATCCTAAAACATCCAAAGGAAATAATGCTATCTATGTCATAGTGGATCATCTTACAAAGTCTGCACACTTCATTGTTATTAGAGAGGATTTCTCTCTGGATCAACTTGCCAGGATATATGTAATTGAAGTGGTAAGATTGCATGGATTACTAATTTACATTATATCTGATCGGGATCAGAGGTTTACCTCAACGTTCTAGTGAAGTCTTCAGCATACTCTGGATACAGAGTTGAGTTTCAGCACTTCTTATCATCCTCAGACAGACGGTTAGTCTTAGAGAATAATTCAAACTCTAGAATATATGTTAAGAGGTTGCTATATGGATTTCAAAGGTGGTTGGGATCAACACCTACCTTTGGTGAAATTTTCTTATAATAATAGATTTCAATCTGGTATTTAGATTTCTCCTTATGAATCTCTCTATAGAAAGAAATGCAGGACTCCAACTTGCTGGGATGAAGTTGGGGAAAGAATGCTATTAGGAACCGATCTTGTTGATGATATGGAAGAAAAGGTCAGATTTATTCAACAACACATTTGAGCATTTTAGAGTCGACAAAAAAGTTATGCCGACAACCGAAGAAAAGACATAGAGTTTGACGTGGGTGATAATGTTTTCTTACGAATATCTCCTTGGAAGAGAGTAACGAGATTTCTAACGAAGGGAAAGATGAGCCCTAGGTTTATCGGTCCTTTCAAAATACTGGATCGTGTTGGGAAGCTATCTTACCGATTGGAGGTTCCACCGAATCTCTCTCAAGTTCCTGATGTCTTTCATGTATCTATCCTAAGAATGTACATACATGATCCTTCACATGTACTCATCTCAGAAGTTATACCGCTGGAGAAAGATCTTTCTTATGAAGAACGGCAGATAGAGATTATGGATCGTAGCGAAAAAGTCCTACAGAACAAGACCACTCACATGGTGAAACTGTTGTGGATGAATAACCAATTAGAAGAATCTATATTGGAGCTTTAAGATATGATTAGGGAGAGTAATCCTAAAATTTTTGTTACAAAGTGATGAATTTCGAGGGCGAAATTCATTTTAAGGGGGGTAGAATGCAACACCTGAGATTTTTATGAGAAATGTTTTGTTTCAATGTTGTATATATCATCAAAGGAATATTTCACCTCACACAATAATAGCTTGGCTTGCTTTACAAGAAATCGCAACGTTCCTCGATAGCTTGCATCGTACGCAATACCGAGTTTCACTAAACAACGATATGCTATTAACATATTTTTAAAAATAGCTGTTATAAATAGTGATACACACTTTTTGAATTTTTTCAAATTTTATCTTTCAAAATGTACTTCATATTTGGATTCTGAGTATCGAAATTAGCCTAGGGTGAAACTTTCATATTTTTCTTAAAACATTCAATTTATGATGAATATTGAAAACACTGGGTTATTATTTAAAAACAAACTTTTTATTTAAGTAATTATTTATTTTATTTAAATTTATTTTAGGTAAAAATTGATACATAACACCTATATAAGTTCAATGTAATTAATTGGAGTCATTTTATTATAATTTTGATATATAATGTTTTATTGATCTTTTTGACCATCTTTTACCAACCTCCTAGGAAAATTTTCAAATTCACATAAAACGTAATTTTACCACTTCTGTGAGTGGAATTTCAAAAATCCAAGAGACGCGGTAAATATCATGTACAAAAATGTGGTTCAATGAGATAAAAATAATTTTTGGTGAATAGTAACTTTTTACTTTTATTTACCACGGTTAAAAGTAAATAGGGCAATTAAGCGTAAAAATGATATTATTATTACCCTAAAACATGTCCTAATTCTATTGGATAAGTGTAATTCGACAAAAAAGACATATAAATAAAATCTACACATTTCTGTCCACTTGAATTAGATTAGGACATTTATTATTAATTTATTTAAAGAAGGGTTAAAATTGATAAAATCAAAGTTTAATAACTAAATCATTTTTAATACAGAGTTATACATAAGATAAATTGAACTATAAATATTCGTTAGAAAGAAAAAAAGATTTCCTAAATAATGGTATTTTATTTATATTTTTTAGAAATAAAATAAAATAATTTATTTATAACACAATGTTGATAGAGTAATTATATTATTAATGAAATATTAACATAATTGATGTTATAAATACCCAAATAAATGTAAGATGAGACTTTTTATGAATTAAACTAATTTTCTAGGTTAATATGACATTTATTATTGATTTAATTAAATTTTTTTGAACTGATCATTCTGTTATGATTTTTACAAAAATCAATTACCAAATAGTGTCAAAATTGACATAAAATAGTATTTAAAAAAAATTAAATTATTAATTGTTATTTTATTTCTAAAAATACATGGTCCTGAAAAATAACTTTTATAAGGTTATATATATTAATTATAAACAACTTGGGGTTCGTTTGGCATGTTATAGTATGTTTATTGACCAGATAGTGTAAGAAAACAAGTAGACACGGTAAAAGATAAATTATCTATCTTAATGTTAAATCTAAATGAGAAGGTTAAAATAGAATCCTAAACATGTATAAATTATATTTGATGAGATTATTTCAATCCATACCCACATTATGTCCTAAATAAATCAATTTTGAGCTATTAAAAACCGAATATGACTTTATAATAAAATAATATTTTATGTTTTCCTAAGGTGCCCCTCTCCTCCCTTATAAAAGGGAACCTCATCCCTCTCTTCCTCACACCACTTTGAGCCTTCACGATTGGCCAAACCCTACCAATTTATCTTCTAAAATTACCTAGAAACATCCTAGAGGTCATGTTTTTCTTCAAAGACCATTTTTAGTGCCCCAAGAGGAGGTTAAGAAGAGGCACTTCAAAGAAGAGGTAATGTCTGTTACCTATTCTTTCAACATTATTTCTTCTTCTACTTATTCTTCTTTAGTTGTTTATTTATGAAGTAATAACATAATTATTACTCATATGATGATATGTTATTATAAGTATGAAACAACCCTATTTCATCATCTATCCATCCTACGGAAAACGAAATCACTGCATGTGCGTACGTACGGAATACCGTCTCCACACCGTGGTGTTATCTATTTTCCACCACCACCATACATGGATGGGTATAATGGTGTAAATAATAACTATATATGACTATTGTAAAGTGATATTGATTCTTAAATAGTATAAATACACTCCAATACAATTCCACGATCATGGGAATGATATCATCGCTCGTGCGTACGCATGGAATACCGTCTCCACGATGTGATGTGACTCATTCTACATGATCTTCATTTCATAATGATTATATAAATGAATTTAATGAATAAATAAGATATATATTACACTAATAAAATTCTATAAATGAGGTATCTATAACCTAAAAATAAGAAAAAAAATTTATTTGACAAAACACGCATAAGAACAAAAAAGTAATAAACACCAGAATAACAAGTAGAAATGAAATATTACTAATAAAAATCTAAGAATATGACCATATATGATATAATAACAATAATTGTGATTCTATAATAAGTCAATGACATTACTTAAATAATTATACAGGAGGTTCAGACATATATGAAGCAAATCGTACCTAAGGTAAGGGAAAATCTCGCAATCTCAATTGTTATCAGAGATTGTTTTTACTTCAAGATTTACTGGGGAATATTTATCACCCAAATCCATGTTTCGTTAATATTTAATATTATTTCTATCATCCTACAATTGTTAAAATCCAATTTTACCCTTCGGTGAGTTTTTAATAAAATATATGAACGGAATATTTTGTCATTTTTCGTACGATGTACTTTTTGACTTTTCCTGCCAAAGTACAAGAAGAATATTTTTTTACCATATACTGCATGAATGGATTTTTAGAACATTATTTCCATGAATCTTCCTTTACATGTTTTCATGTTTATTTTTAATCAAATTCATTTAGTTTAAAATTATATGAAATTTTATGAAAGGAAAAATGTTTTTGAAGTAGAAAGGATATTTTCCTCAAGAATGGAGTTCAAGTGTTTTATGAAAATTATTTTCCATCTAAGATAATATAGGGTTCTATTTCAATCCCAATTTTTACATTGTTTTGATTATGTTATGATGGGGTTATTTTTATGATGTCCTTTTATCTTATATGGATTGTGTTATGATGGAATTATGATTAAAAATCCCATTTTTCTTTGATGGGTTATGCTATGATGAATGATTTATGATTTTGTGGCACACATAATAATGGTTTCATTATGAGATGTGTGGGACCTATATCTCCCTCCAATGAATTGGGTAATGATTTATATCTCATGAGATAGACATGGCTGGAATGGCAGGTTAATCCGGTTCAGTGAAACAGGATTGAAATGAGGAGTGAACTCGTCTCAGAAATGGACTTTGTCCACTAAGATAGTCTTGGCAATGAGTCTTTAATACTAAGAAATGATTCTCTATGATTATGTGTGTATGCTACAATGTTTCATGTTTTATGTTATTATTATTTGGATTACATTTCAATACTATGATTTATCCCACGTTATGAAATTATGATTTCTTTTGTTGGTTAAGATTTCCAAAATGTTATGTTCCTATGAATATGATGTGATTGATATTTCTTTTGTTTACCCTTTCTGAGAATTTGAGCTCACCCTTTTATATGTTTTCTTTCCCCAGGTCAGGAAGAAGGTTATTAAGTAGGATATACCAAAATGGACTCTAGATATGATGAAATAAATGGGAGACAATGTAGATGCTTTATGAACCAGTTGTTTATGTTTCCCAGTTTCTAAAGGCACTATACCTATATGGTCCTTTCATGGTTTTGTTATATGTTGTAATATGTGTGCCTCAATTTTTATGAAATATCAATGTATGTAATGTATGGGTTGTTATAAGGAAAAATTATATTTCCTTTTAAAAAATGTGCTCTGAGGAGCTATGAAATATTTTTCAATTTGGTGGTCATTTTTATGTTTTTGTTTTCAATCAGATTATGTTTTTTGGTATCAACATGGTAAATGTGGTTCCAGTGCAAATGATAGTAATATGGTTCTAGATCTAGCATGATTTTAAAATTTAGTACATGATGTGGAAAGTTATTCTTTTCAACAAACTAATACTTTGGATGATATTGATTTAGCTCATAAGTCAGAACCATTCCATTTATATGAGTTTTTTAAGGTCCGATGAGGATTCCATATATCCTGGTTTCAAGGTAAATTTTTTTGAAGTACTTACTAAATTTTTGGATATTGAATCAGAAAATGTAATTTAAAATCGTATTTTTTATTTTATATTCTATTTCATTACAACAATTTTACATGATGGAAATTAATTTTCTTGAAAATTTCTATGAGAGTAAGAGGCTAGTTTGTAATCTGGGTATGGATTATTAGAAGTGTCGTGCATGTTTATATGACTGCATATTATATTATGGTAAAATTATTCAAGGAATAGTTTTCCTACATGTGGAAAGTCAAGGTATAAATAATCCCAACTAGGTATGCTTGGATTAATTCTTGAAAAAATACTGACATATTTCCCAATCGCACCTAGATTGTAACTTTTATATATATCTCAAAACATAACATCATTGTTGTCATGGAATAAAACCGACATTTAAACCATTAAAAACATAAATCATTCTTATGATAGGTATTTATGAAAACATTTTGACTACAAGCATCGATTTTTTTCTTTAGAATACCGAAATGTGTGATTGGATCATTCTATTAATGGTTTTTGTCTGTTTGGTTCTTATGGTAGTTAATATTCATGTTGTCATGTATTTATTACTCCGTATAATTTACCTCCATCGATGTTGATGAAGGATACATATATCGTTTTGACCTTATTAACTCCAGTTCATGAGAAAAAAAAATTTTATTTGGAATCATTAATTGATTAGTAAAAATCACTGTAGAGTAATGGTTTCAGTACATATGATGTTGTTGAAAAGTAAAACTTCCTACTTAAAGACGTGTTGATGTTGACAATTAGTGACTTCCCAGCTTATGAAATGTTATCTGGCTAGAGTGCACATTGTAAAAAATCGTGTATGTACTGTATGAGAGACAATAATGAGTTTAAGCTCTTTAATTGGAAAAATCATGTTTATTCGACTGTCATCGCATATTTCTTCCAACAAATCATCTTTTTTGAACAAACAAATATAATTTCAGAAATGAAATAGTTGAAAAATATAGACTTCCAACAATTATTTGAGGTATAGAGTTGAAATGAATTTCTTCTTCATTACCTCCCATCACAATTGGACAAAAAATAAACCAACATAGAGTTGATAGGTTTGGAAATGAGCACAATTGGATAAAAAAGGGAATTTTTTGGGATTTTCCATATTGATTTGATTTATTGGTCTGTCACATATTGTATGTAATCTGTATTGATAATACCTATTTTGATAATTTGTTTCATACAGTTTTGAATACCCCAGGTAATACCAAAGATAATCTAAAATCATGATTAGATCTTACCCAAATTTATAAGCGACCGAACTTGAGCTATTTGAAAATGTCATATCACAGAATTTAATGAAGCCAAAAAAAATTTATACACTATCTAAAGAGAGTATATTATTATTTTTTTAGTGGATTTTATAATTGATACTTCCAGATGGTAATTCTTCCAATTCAGGTAGATGTGAGAGAAATAGTCATATTACCGGATTGAAAATTCATCACAATAATATTTTAATAAAAAGAATTATACTGATTTGGTTAATAGGTTTTTTAAAATCCTATTATTTTTGATGCTCTAATATACATATCATATTTTTTTTGATAAATTTATGCATTTACAATAGAATAATTTGTAGTAAAAAAACTATAAGAATATGTCATTTAAATTTTTTGTAAAATGGAAACAATCATCCCGCAATGTTTTTTGGACTTAGTTGAAAATTTGATATTATATTTTTCACATGAAACAAAATCTGGAGGTCCGGTATAGTTCTGATGGATGTACACATTTGAGATATGCATCCAGAAATTGTAAAAAAAATTGTTATAATGAATCAGTTAAAGACTCAATTGTGGAAGCAAATTTTCATGTGTAAATTCCTTTTTTCCACTCTCATTACTTTAAACATGAATATCCCTCAATACAAAACCTCATGAAATGTAATTAGGTAAATTTTTATGGTGAAATGATAAATCAATTATCATTTTTCAATCAACCCAAACATGTCTTTTGTGGAGGTGAAGATCTGTGGATTTTAGACGATGAACATCACTGAGCTCATACATACATTCTGATCAACTAAGAAAAAATGACACCATTTTTTTTTATGAGGGCTCATATAACTTATTCTATAATTTTTTAAATATTACATTAATCATTTTTTTATTTATAGATGATATGATAATCCAATCAATAAATATTTTCCACAAATTACAGCAGCTTCTCATAATGAACATTGGAAAAAATTCCAACTGTTTATAAAAATTGGTAAAATAAATAATTTCATATTTCACATAAAAACTAAATTTAATACTTTTTATAGTGATAACTTTTTTACAAATTTTATGGTATCTCAATATGCTGATAGAATTGAGAATCGATTGTGTGTATTGAGTAAACCAGCACCAAAAATTTTTAAATCTTATAATTCATATGTGGTGAATGGTTCTTTATTTCATACATGTGCATATGGGGAATCAAAAAAACTATAAATAGTGGTGTTTTCGGGAGGGTATCCCATCATAGAGAAACTAAAGTTGACTTTGATAGAATTCTGTAAGAAATTATTGAACCATGTTATCTAGAACAACATAACATCATGACGTCTTAAGGATAGTGGTTGGATACTGAGAGAGGCCGACATATTCATTCGATCCATCGAATCATTGATATTAAATATAAATTTCTTTTTTTAGTAAATAAACCATTTTAATTGGATAATCAGACAAATCATATCTATTATAATAAATATTGTGCTACTTTAATGGTGGTGGCTGATGGTGGATCATAATAAAAATTAAATCTCAAGAGAATCAGTTTATAGAAAGTGAATGTGGTTTTGTTGAAGGGAAAGGAATTGAAATTTTTCTAGAGATTACTCTGAATCCTTATTTTTCACGAATATACATGAATATCATTGGTGACACCCCACAATTAAGGGTTGATGTTTACGATGATTTTAATGATGTTAGAACAAAATTTCAAATGATAATAGATGATTAATCTAAAACCAATATGGAAATTGTTGATTATGAGGATGAAGATAAATACATTAATATCAACAACTATGAAGATGAAGATGAATATGGAAATTGAAACAGTTAAATGTTATTTATAATCATATATAATATATATCTATATATAATAGTTGTTTTCAACTATTAACTAAATACATCTATTTTGAGTTTCAAGTGGACGATGATTCGTGCCGAAAGTTTTTGGAGGTTGATCAACATTTGGACAAGTAGGATAAATGATCATCTATCCCTCAGACTACGGGTGGTTCAAGGGGACTGTGAATGTGGTGTGTCCTTGCCTAACTGATGATTACTGACCATATGCCATATTGATGTCCACATATTGGGTTTGATCCACTCACATAGAGTTATGTTTACCTATATATTTTAGTTAGTTTTCAATTATTTATTAATATTCTAATTGTTTTATTAATTGTATTTTAATATATTTAGGAATATATTTGTTAGATAGGGGATCTATATATTGCACAATTATTTGTCTAATTCATGGATGTCATTGGATTATATTCTCGTTGATGTACAACACTACATGTTCGAGCATTGGTTGGTACATAGTAAAATAATAATTATTTTTCAATTAATTTAATTAGAAACATGATATAAAAAATTATTTGTTGTTTTTATGGAATCCAATTGATGAGAGAATGCATGTGGCTATCAAGAAGTCGTGGAATGGACCAATGCATCTGTGTTTCACTCAATTTTATCCCAATTTGAAAAGGAAAGAAATGGGGATAGCAAGAGTAAGAAATTTTGATGAGACATAATGCGTCCACTGACCTACTTATATTTTATATCAGGTTTGGGTTGGATTATGTAAGCACTAGTAGAGTAGGTGATTTCATATTAGTTCAACAGTAGGTTGGGGAAATCGTGGGAGATAGGTGGTGAAACATCGAGCTGGTAGTCATACATTCAGTACGCATAGGTATAATATGGTAAGTATATATTTTTTAAATATCAAATATAGCATTAAATGTAAATGGATTATATTATATTCATTTAGGTAGTTGCACAATCCTATATTATAGAGTTAGTCATTTATAAGAGGACATACAATGATCCAGCCACTGGAGAGATTATAGGTGCTCGTTAATGTTATATTATGGTCAGTGTAAATTATTTTTGGGTTTTAAATTTAACTACAAATAATTATTTAACTATACTAATTTTAAATTGAAATTGAAGGAGTCATATGAGGCCACAAAATCTTAGACACATGGTAATATTTAGGTCAAGACTGATGTTCAGACCAGTGCCCCTTGATTTGATGAGGTAGCATGGATGAAAGTGACCCAATATGCATTCGAGAAAGGATGAATTGTTGGTTTCAACTCTCGATTGACCCTTGGGTGTTTTTATGACACTAATATGATGTCGACATACAGCTTGAGAGGAGAAAATAGAGATTCATCATCATCTCATGCACAATATGAAGAGAAGCTATGAGTTCATAGTGATCTTATAGAGACAATGCATAGGGAGCAGGAGGAGATGTGTCAGTGTTAACTGCAATAGTAGGAATAGTTCAGAAGGATAAATAATTAATGAATTATTTGAATAGAAATTAATGTGAAAAAATTAATTAATTAATTGTTTCAAAAAAATTTATCACTAAAATCATGTGAATACATGTATAAGATCTCTCCAAAGGAAAAGGCATCATGTTGATGGGTGTATAAAAAATGAATCATTATAAAGAACTTCACTTTTGGGATTAATATTGCTATATAAATTGATCCCAGTCAAAGGGATCTATTGAAAACCGGAAATATTATTTTGAATGAAGTCTTCAAAAGTTTTATTTCAATAATAAACAAAAATAAGGCTTGAAATTAAGTGAAAATAATATGATTGGTCCACCTTAAAAAACCAAAAATCTCATATTTATGATGTTAGTGGTACCCCTCTCCCAGGTAATAAAATTTCTCTAACTATTATTGAAATTAGTGTACAATTAAGGGATAGATAAAATCCAAAAGTTGGATGTTCTAAAATATAATATTTTTTGCAATAAATGTGATAAATTTAATAAGTGGTTTTTATTTCATGATGTTCTTAGCTGGTATAAGTCCTCAACACCAAGAATAAATTTTATCAATTCATTTATTTGAGTTATCATGTTTTTACAATCAACAAATTTTGATTTCCAAAATGAATAATGATTTACCTACAATGAATTGATAATAGCATAAAATTTGTAGCCTTATATAATGTAAACTAAGGGTGAAATATATTTCTAAAAGGTATAGTGGTGTCAATCCATCATTAGAGATCAGTAACTAATATCATGCTACTATATGAGTGGTATTTGGCCATCAATAATATGAACATATATTTATGGATTATGTAGACACATTTATGAATTCCATGTTTATTAATTAATATATTAACCAATTGTATCACCACCTTATATTCAGGATAAAAATATTATTCTAAAAAAAGTATCATTTCATACAATTTTTTCCCCTTTTTTAAAATTATCTGAAGATATGGTTTAAGTACCTAAAGGCACTCTAGGAAATTTGGTGATAAATATTCAATTGTTTTTTACGATTATATATGAAAATATAGGCCTTGTAATGATTAAATATCATGGATATAAAGTATTTTGATTTTTTTTTCAAAATAAGTGGTGTTAATTGAGTCATCAAGTGGTATGTCTCTCATTATTTTTCATTATCTAAATGTTGTAGATCTTTTGTTTTATCATGATTGGTGTCAAAATAACATGATTTAAATATAATAAAATGTAAATCTTGTATAATTTATTGAATTAAGTGAGAGGAAAGGATAACTTTGAGATTTTTTATTTAGAAATGGGTTTTATATATTGGGTCCCTACTCCATGTTATTAAATGATTTGCTCAAGACTCAAAAACCATGTGTTAAATTTAAATATCTAAACATTAAAGAAAAGATAGTCTGTAGTGGAGAAAGTGTCTCTAATATTTAAGGTTGAAAGTAAGAAATTAATCTTAAATAAAAGGTGTTATTATCATGTGTAATATTTGATGAATTGGAAATATGGAGTTTCTTTCAATCCAGTGCTAAAAATATAATATAAGAGTTTCAAAAGGTAAATCAATGGGTGATTGATCTATAAGAAAATAAAGTATACACATATCGAAAAAATTTAGAAGAAAAAAATGGTTTGGTGTTAATTCAAATATACCAATCAGTTTTGAGTTAAATTTTAAAATTTTCGAATTGTATTAGGATGTATCATATATAAAATATTTATATCAAATGGGTTTAGAAGAAATTAAGAAAAGGGAGAGAATAATGTCTCATTATCTATATTTTATAAAATTCATCTTTCCTCATCATGACCTTTGTGAATATCATTTACAATCATGCATAAGGAAATTAATGAAAAATTAGGAGTTCAGGATCATAGACGATACCCTATATATGTTAATATATATATATATATAAGATAACATAGAATAATATCTTGATAAACTATTGGGGAAGAGAATTAATAATAAAATATTCACTTGGAGAACATGTTCATTTTATTTCAAAAGATTGATTGAGATAAAATAACCATAAATCAGACAATTATATTTTATATAATAATTTCAACTAAATTGATGAGGAAGGATTTATTGTGGTATGGTCAGCAAAATTAAAAGCGGGAGTATATTTCTATAAAATAAGTTTTGTGTTGGTTTTTTTTTAAAATAGTTGAAGAGGTCGTGTGCACATATATAAATAGAAATTGAAGGCATGGTAATGTTCATGGATCATTTTGAGAAGAGGTTCACAAGGATACATCAATGTGAAATTAAATGATATTTCTTGATATATTTATATACCATGTTCATGGATATATATGTTATGTGCATTGGTTTATGGATGAATAAGGTTGATATTAGAGGGAAAATTTTCATTTTGGAGGTTATATACTGAAACAAAATGGTATGTATATGCGCCAAACCATGAATAGAGATAGAAACATTAAATGTGAAAAGGAAAAAAAATTCCCTAGATACGTAACATATTTTGAGAGATATATAATATTTTATCCTTTTTCAATATCTGATACAAAGATCTTCTTTTGTTGTGGGAGTAATGGACACACCATAAATGAAATGTGATGAAAATTAAGGTAGAAAATGTAAGAATTTTTAATTTACAAGAAAAAATTTCATTCCATATCATATGTAACCATGATTAAATTAATGGATGATAATGTTAGGAAACTCCTCCAATTTAAAGACCAATATATCGCAATACATTATTTAAGTCATGAATATGGTTGGATGGATTTCATTTTCACTATACATTTTAGATTAGGTATACCATGGAAAAAATATTACACCCTAATAGTTCAATACCAATATATAACTAACATATTCCACAAAGATATGTAGGGTTTTTCTAATAATTAAGTGTTTTTATGATATTTACTGGTTCTGTTAGTCTAGATACATCTACATTGAATATGATAATTGAGTTTTAACCTATTAAGAGCAAGAAAACACTCATACCATGATTGATTAATCCATATCTTGCTGTGTAAGAGGGCTGGAGACACTATAAATTTTGGAAAACAATATTCATGTTATTTAAAGGGTGTTATATGAGAATGTTTTATAGATATTATTGTTGACTTAGATGATGGCATATGGAAGAGGATCACTCTACAAAAATGGCCGAGTTCCGAAAATAATACCTAGATTTAATCAAACTTAATGTAAATTGTCACTCTCTAGATTATCTAGAAACTCAAATGAGTAATTAAAAAGAATAAAATGTAGTAGAAATTTCAATGATTAACTCAGGTTATATGGTACTTATTACCCATACAAAATCATGTGGTATACCTAGAATGATCAATGAGACTTTGAAGAGTAGGAATTTCTCACAACCTTTAGTTTCATGGATAGATGTGGGAACCTTACAAATCCACTCTTAGTAGTTCAAGATAATTTTATCTGAATACATAGAAATATCATAGTCCAAGGAATGAGAAGATAAAGTATTAGCTAATCACTATATCCACGGTTATGAAATTAAGAAATATAGACATCACTACATAATGTTAGTTGATAAAGAAGGAAACTCGGTAATTCTAGTTTTAAATTTTCCTTATCAATAAGATGTTATTGTTACTTATATGGTTTCCTAAATGACAACGATTTATCACTCATATTGATTTTATGATAACATTAGGATTAAACTAATGAGAGAAAAATAAATCATACTAAAATATATAATCAAATTATGAACAATGATACAGGTGGATTATCACACTAAACAAATTTACAACATCTTGTTCTTAAACTCTTATATGAGACCGTTATTTATATATATAGACAAATCATTTTCATTGATTAATGTACATAAATACAAGAGGAGGGAGTTACCTTAGATTAATAATTTATCTTTATAAAAAAAATTATAAAATGTAGAATTTCTATTATTAAATTTTAGAATAATGTAACGTTGTGATGAGTAATATTCTTATATTATCCCAGACTAGTAAACCATGTATATTCCATGTGTTTTTTCATACCATACATTCAAAATATGTTTTATCATTTAGGGTAAATAGTGAAAATGAATTGGATATTTAACGTATTCCTCTAACAAGAGAAAACGATTCATAAAAGGAAGTTTACTTAAGAACAGAAAAATATTCAATCACTCAACACCTTGATTCACCTCTCCCCCTCTTAAATATTCCCCATGCGAAACTTGTACCAAAAATATCATCCATCTCATGCTTCATCACCACTACAACCACAAAAAGAATCTAGACATTCATCTTTTAACATTACCTATACCATTAGATATAATGTTAGTAGAAATATTGCATGTCATATACATTGTGAATGTATGAACTCAGTAGATCTCCACTAGGGTTTTCATGGAATAATAAACAACCAACAAACTCACAATAAACCGTATTCTTCTCTAGGCTAACAATCCATGAGTAATAATTCCCTTTCATCGTATGATGTTGGTGTTTAATGATAAATCTATAGTATGACATCCTAGTATTTCCTTTTTAATTCCAGCCACATCCCTATCGCATTACATCACTATCAAAAAGTAAACATGATACCACAATGATTGGTCAAGAAAACATATTTCAATATATATGGTCATTTAATCTATTTATTGACCATCAGATCAACAGCCTCATGAAACCCATGTCATCACTACACTCTTCCTTTTCTATGTTCACCTTATTGACCCAAATATATCCCATATATATGGACAATATCTTATCCTTATCAAAAGGTCTCACAAACCACATACTATAACCAACTATGGTGATTTCTTCTCTTTATTAATGAAACTATTCATTTTCCACATTATTCTACTAAAATATGGTGGATACATACAATAAAAAAGTGATAAAAACAACTTCATCATTATTTTTTTGTATACACATGACCATAATGGACCCAACACATGAAGAGAGTTGAATCACTAAAAACCTATTTTCACAACTTGGTGAACCTCTGTCTCCACCAATGGTAATTATCAACGCTAGATACATCACTCTGGTGACCTTGTCTCACCACTCATACCTAAGGATATTCATAACCAATAATATTTAGGTTTACAGTCATCAAATTCTTAATGAACCACATCAATCATCACACCTCATAAATCACCTCTTTACAATGTATGATAATATGTATTGTAATAGCCCAAAATAACACCAAAAAATAACCAAAAACATAATTGGTCAAACCCTTCATTTCATATATGATATTATCATTAAATATATTTTATAAATAATTGAATCCTAATGGGGTTTAGTTACATGATCACCCATATAAAATTACCTAAAATAATTTTTTTTAAATGTCAATATATTATTATAATATTTGAAATATATAAAAACAACCAATATAATGTTTGAAGGATTCCACTTACAAAAAAAACTAGTTGATTTTTCTAAATAAAAAATAAATCTAGTAATCAAAAAAATACCAAATTAAAGTGAAATCTATAGAAAAAAATTAAATAATGAGAAAAATAGAAATTAAAATATTAGGAACATCTAGCCATTCTAGAATATACTCCGTGTAATAGATAACATGAATGATCAGGAAGAATATATGATGATATATCAAGAAATAATAAGAAAGAGTGAGAGTTAAGAATGAAGGATCACCCTCTTAATCATGACTGAAATAGCCCAAATTCTAGTCTTTATACTTAATAAATCAATTAAATATCAATTGTTTAACACTAAAACAATATTCAAAATGATAATTTGTTTAAAAATTCCATAACCCTTAAATATAGACCCTTACATTTTGGTGACATATATTTATTCTCCCATAATAATAGAAAAATTCATTCTGTATCAAGGAAATAATTCTTACATATCACATGACCTCCCACACTTAGCTAAATTTCACTAACGTTGGGAAATATTATGTTTTAGGTTTTTACACAAATATATATCATAGAACTAAACAAATAACAATAATTATCGGCTCAATTCCAGTGCAACCAACATATCACAAGAGGGTTACTCTTATGTGTCATACCCTTACATATCACTATGTAGCTAGACATATAGAAAATATCTCATTATAACTTACCCAAATGTATCAAGTATTTACTCTTATATTTTCCCTTAGCCTTGTAGTTATCTTAATTTATCATAGGTAGATTGACTCTTAAGTATCACCTAGGTAACCATTTCACATTAAAACAATTTTATCAATATATATCCATTTTTTCTAAATTTTTCATAGGGTAAAGCATATGTATGAAGGTTTTCATGAATTATAAACCTTATTTATGGTAGTTTGATCAATTTTTATAAATCTAATACAACTCTCTAATATGTAAAAATCATACCCAAAACATCTAAACTTCTAATTTCAATTCAATGAAGCCAAAAATATTATTTAATATATAAACCTCTTCCAATCACATTTTATAGAACAATTTCACAACAATTAAACCCTTAAGACAAAGTAAACACTTGATACTCAATCCCTAACCTATTTTAACTGTCACGAACCGAATATGGTGACCATTAAAACTAGTGCCAAAATTAGCGTGTGAAAAGGCTCAAAAGGGAATTCCCAATACCCATGGGCTAGAAAAAGATCCCGGGTATCATAAAATGACAATTGGGATGATTTACCCGAGTTTATAAACATAAAACCAAAATGAATCAAATAAAACAAATATGGAGTTTTCAAAGAATAAAATATTTTACAAAAATTCAGAACTCAATTAAATTGTTTAGATCAACTCACCAAGACTATAATAATATTAAAAAACTAAAAGTAAACATCCCAATAACCCTCATGGCATGGGGCCCCACCCTCAATCCATCTCTATAAGACTTCACCACAAATGACCTACTAGAAACACGAACCATTATCACTAAAAAAGTGTACCCAACCTGCGACAACAAAACTAAACCAGTCTACTTACACCCATGGGTGTAAGTACGGTGTGATCCAATGCCTGGTAAGATACCACCACTAAGAGAATCCATGTGATAAACATTCAAAGACAAAAATCTTGAATGTTTTCATAAACAGGGAATGATACTTACAATTTCTAAAAGATGAAACATAAAAATTAAAACAATTTTCCAGTGGGATATCATTATGAATCAAGACATTTAGAAAATAATTTCAACAATGATGAATGTTATAGAAAACCATACCGAATTCCTATGGTAATCACAATGTAAATAATGAGAACAAAAAATTGGAAATAACCCCTCGGCACCAGCTCATTGTGGGTCACGGGTACCTTGTATCTCAGTGACAGTAACCATCACAATATCTTTTCTCGTGCACGAGCCACTAGTAGGGAACATACCCAAAACCTAGTGGTCCCAAATCATCGACATTATAGTTTAGTTAGAGTTGTAAAACAAAATCTTATTAAGTGAAACTAAGGCCAAACCCCAGAGATTCACTAGCATAATAGTACATGCCCTCCCACCAACATACCCGAGTTTTTCCCTTATTCTCAGACAAGTCCAACAAGTCAAAAAATATAGTTTTCACAGGAAAATATAATTTTCACATAAAAAATACACAAAAAAGACCACATGTATACCACACAATTCTAAAATTATACCTTTTCATTCAAATGAAATTTGAAATCATACTCACACCAAAAATAGCCCAAAACACATTTTGCACATCTTTCACAATTCAACAAATCTGTTAAAAAATTTATAAAATACTTCCCAAGATGCTAAAAATCAAATAATATCCCACCCACATGTTACATAATACCCTTTTCATAAAAGATTCTTATTTTTCACATCAGACTCACACAAAATAGCCTGAAAACATGTTTCGCACCCACATCACAATTTCATAAATCACCATGATAAATTACAAAACATTACCGCAAAGTTTTACAATATAATTGACCAATTTATGTTTAAAAACTCATTTTAGGAACATAATATTACCAAAACATTACATAAGAAACCATTTCTGACTTTGTGTAACTCATTAAATCATTTACAGTTTTCATAAAACCAACCCAAGATGTACAACCATGGTTTGCATACCAAACCCATTTTAAAATCCTCATTAAAGACAAAAACAATACCAATAATAATCCAAAATATAATTTTAATCCCTTAAAAAATTATTAAACCACCCCCATGTTTTATAAAAATACCTCAAACAATACAACAAAATGTACACATGAAAAAGACATGTTTTCACAAATTGCATTCAAGAAGTACAACATGGTTTCACACAATAAAACCATTCAAAATTCAAATAAAATGCCTAAATGAAATTATAAAATTAGAAAACCATAATTCTCATCCCCTTTCAACACTAATAAATCACTTTCATATGTTATAAAATACACCCAAACATTTCCCTAAGAGCCACGCATGAAAAACACCAAATCCAAACAAAAATAAAACTACAAAATAAAACACTTAACCAAATCAACCAAAAATAGTTTTCCCACCTCATAGAATATATTTTAATAATACTAAATTAATAAAACAAGAACGATAACTAATCATAAAATGGTTATATAGGAATCACCTACCTTTTGAGTCAAAACCCTTGAATATTGGTGGGAAACCACAACCGCACCTCCGCTGCACCACAAGGAAGTAAAACCGAACCATAAACCATAATATTTAACCAAAAATTCCCCAAATAAAACCTTTAGTGTGAACCCTAACTTCTTTACACTGTATAAATTCATGAAAGAGGGAGGAAACCCTAAAGAGAAGGAAGGAATTGAAGAAAGAAACACATACCAAATTATTTATTAAATAAAATGACCCAAACTCCACTACTATATGAATTTTAAAACATCTAAACATTTAATCTAGTTTTTAAAAATGATTAGGAGATCATTTAGGAATTTGAATGGGGGGAAAAGTGTAGAAATATAAGGATTTATGAAAGGATCAATTTACCACTTCAAATCTAGGCGATTTTTGACATCTAGAGATGTTTCACCCAGTTTCGTGATTCTATTGAACTAAAAAATGGGATAGGAGAGAATGTGAGATCTCCTTAGGAAAGTGTTCTCAGGAGAGAGTTGGAATCACCAAAAAAATTAAAAATATAATGAGTTATTAAAGAATTAAAAATATTTTTTAATGCAAGAAATGATATTTCGGGAAGTCCCAATCCCTTAAATAAAAACTCAAATCCACATTGATTATAGATTTCTAAATGGTCCAAATTAATTTGGTGGTGTTTATAGGTCAGGGGATGCCAATTTAGAATTGGAATTAATGAAAAATGATGAAAATGAAATGGTTATAAAGGAATTAAAATTTATTTTTAAATATAGAATGTGGGTCATGGTTTGGCCCAATCATTATAACTCACTCATTCCTTAAAAAATTAATGGGTAAGCACTAAAACAAATAAATAATTGAAATTTAATTAAAAATAAATTTAAAATATGTTAGGTATGTGAAAATTCTCCCCACCATGAAAACTTTCCACCCCGGAAAGACACTGAAATGCCATAGCAGCAACCAAACCCAACTGATAAACCAAGAGGTACTCCCTTGACAGGTTTCACCCGCAAAGGCCAAAACACCACCAGTGATCAATTAAGGAAGGAATACCCTCACAAACTAAAAAAAACAATTCCTGAAATTATCAATCACATTAATACTTTATCCCAAAAGAAAACTCCTCAAACACTATCTGAACATGACTCAAGCAATTCACCCAAATGAACAAAAACATTGAACATGGTTACAATTACCCTGCTATAACTAAACCATTGGGAACACTTTAGTCTCAATGATTACCCAATGAGGATGTAGGTAGCTTGATAGATCTGAATGAGACTACATACCTCCATGCCAAGAGCATGGATTAATCTGAGTTACTGCTATATGGGAACAAAAATAAGCTCCCCACCATAGGAGACAACCTATATTTTTTCCTGATACAGAATCAGGACACTAAAAGGGGGATTCCTGAACGGACTCCCTGATACAATGGGTATACTTCCATAGGACCTTTAAAAGAAACTTATATAAGACTCATAGTGGATATACCCACCATAAGAACCAACCATATAAATCCACCAGCATGGGCCGGTATAGAAAGACCCCAAAATTTAATGATTTGGGAAGGTCGCACGGTTAGCCTGCACAGTTTGTGAAACCGTGAACTGATTGTATAGATCATTCTCTCTGCATGGCTTCCTAGCATATGGTCACTCCTAATCGTGCACAAACCATGTGCTGAGTCTGTCTAGTAAAATTTCCAACCATTCTCTAATGACTCAATGGAAACCAAATGGGAGGGAATGGCAATAGGTGATGACATGGGTACAAGGCCCTCCACCAATTTCCATAGAATGGGAGCAATAGAAGAATGATGATTACACCAAAGGTTTAAAATCTTCCTACCTTTCATACTAAGGAATAAAAAATTTCCTAGGGTTTAAACGACCCTGGGATTTCCCCTGACTATGAGCCAGCTTCTCTCCGAGACCAATTGATGGAACTCAAATGATTGAATCATATTTGGCCTCACAGTTAGGCTTTGGAGAGCCCCTAAATGAGAATTATTCTTTCGGTACCACCAAAAACTACACTGAAATCCCCAATAAGTTTTCCAAGACATAGCACATTCCAAACTCACTTTACCCTAACCCGATATTTCACTGAAACAAGGGATTAGAAGATGCACACACAACAAACCTTTTTTGTTCTGGTGAGGAACAATAGAAGTAAAGAAAAAATATACTCAACTTCCTCTAAAATGTAATATTTTTATTTTTTTCCAAGGGATATGTTCTCCAAACATAACAGAGACTCTCAAAGTATTTCACAACATTCACTTTTATGGTCAATCGAGAACATGACCTGACAAGGCATCACTGAACATGACCATTGCGACTGATATTAACAATTCATGGGGAGGGAACTAATAAAATAACACCAAAAAACACAAAATTCTAGAAATTTGATATAATATCCTCTCATGACCATATTTACGAAACTGGTATTTTAATGTGAACACCTTCTTCGAGGAGACTACGAAGGACCCAAAGGCCCTCTTAGACACAATCCAGATACTTATCCATAATAACAACCCTATAACACTTTCACCTTTGAAGAATCAGTAAACGTAAGAATATATGGTCTTTTTTAACCTTCCATGATCACTCTCCTTATACAAGAGTATTAAAAGAACCATGAAATGAAAGGGTGTAGATTCAATCTAAAAAGATCAAGAAAAATATTCCTTAAAATGATCAACTGGAGGATCTTCCAATGGAAAAAAATATTTGGTTCTTGACAAAATGGTATCATAAGGGTGTTCCCAATCCCCACGGGCTTGTACAAGTGTATGGGTATCATAAAATGAGAATTGGGAATGATTTACCAGAGTTCATAAAAATAAAAGAATAAATGAATCCAATAAAACAAATCAGGATTTCTCAAACCAAACAATCTTTTACAAAATTTCAGACCTCAATTACATAGTTTAAAGATACTCAATAAGACTATAAAAAATGTAAAAAAATGGAAACATACCAATAACCCTCATGGAAAGTTGAACCACCCTCAAGCCATCTCTACAAGACTTCACCACCAAGGACCATGTAGAAAGTTAAACCCCTGGCACTAAAAAAATGAACCCAACATGGGACCACAAAAATACCCTAGTCTACTTACACCCAATGGTGTAAGTAGGGTGTGAGCCAATTCCCAGTACAATACAACCACTAATAGATTACATGTGATAAACATTCAAAGATGAAATGCTTGCATGTTTTCATAAACAGGAAATTCTATTTACAATTTATTAAAGATGTAACATAAAAAATAAAACAATATTCAAGTGGGCTATCATTAAGAATCAACACATTTAGAAAAAATGTAAACACTACTGAATTTTCAAGCCAACCATATGATATTCTGATGTTAAGCACAAATTAAATTATGAGCACAAGCAATAGAAATTAACCACTAGGCACAAACTCGTTGTGGGTCCCAGGTACCTCGTATCTCAATGAGAGTAACTATCACAATATATGTTCTCATGAATGAACAACTGGTAGGGAACATTACCATAACCTAGTTGTCCCCAATCATCATTATAATAGTTTAGTCAGAGTTGTAAGTGTGAGTCTTTCAAAGTGAAATTGAGGCCAAACCCCATAGATTCACTAGCATACTAGTACACGTCCACCTATTTAGATACCCCAGTTTTCCCCTTCTGCTCAGACATGTTCAACAGATCTAGTTTTTAGATGAAAATATCATTTTCACATCACAAACTCGCCAAACTGCCCATATGTATACCACAAAAGTCTAAAATCTTATTTTTCATTCAAATGAATTTTGAAATAATACTCACATAAAAAATAGCCCACAACACATTTTGAACATCTTTCACAATTCAAAATATCCATTAATAATTTTATAAAATCATTACCAAGATGCTAAACCTAACATATTATCCCACCCATATGTTAAATAAAACCCTTTTCATAAACAATGTCAATTTTTCACATCACACTCACACAAAACTGCTCGAAAACATGTTTCGCACCCACATCACAATTTCATAAATCACATTAGTAAATTAAAAAACATTACAAAAATGTTTTAAAACATAACTAACGACTTTATATTTCAAAAACACATTTTAGGAAAATACTCTAACAAAAACAGTACATAAGAAACCATTTCAAACATTGTGTAACTCATTAAATTATTTACAATTTTCATAAAACCAACCCAAGAGGTACAACCCTGCTTTTCATACCAAACCCATTTCAAAACCCTCATTCAAGAAGAAAACCCTACCAATAACAATCAAAAACATAATTTTCATCCTTAAAAACATTTATTAAACAACCCCCAAATTTTATACAAATACCTCAAACAATACCACAAACGGTACACATGAAAAACACGTGCCTAACAAATCACGTTCAACAAGTAAAACATGGGTTCACATATTAAAACCATTCAAAAACCGCATTACAAGTCCCAAATGACATTAATGCATTAAAAACGCATAATTTTAAGCCACTTTAAAAACTAATAAATCACATTCATATGTTATAAAATACACTCAAATATTTCCCCAAGAGCCACGCATGAAAAGCACCAAATTAGAAGAAAAAAGGAAACTAAAAAATTAAACACTTAACAAAATCCATCAAAAATAGTTTTCAAACCACCCACAACAGATTTCAAGCATAATAAAATAATAAACCTAGCAATATAACTCATCATAAAATAGTTATACATGGAATCACCTATATTTTGATTCAAAACCCTTGAATCTGGGAGTGAAACCTCAACCACACCTCCGCCGCACCACAAAGAAGTGAAAACGAACCCTAAACCATGATATTTCACCAAATATACCCCAATGTGAACCCTAGGAATTGACCCTAAATTCTGACACTCTATAAATTCATTAAAGAGGGAAGAAAACCTAAGGAGAAAGAAGGAATTGAAGAGAGAAACACTAACCCAAAATAGTATTGAAAAAACCACCTCAAATCAACTAGTATCAGAATTTTAAAATAGCTAAACATTTAAGGTAGGTTAAAAACAAGATGAGAAAATAATATATGAACGAGAATGGGGTAAAAGAGTAAAAATAGGAGTTATGAAAGGATCAACGTACCTCTTCAAATCTGGGAGATTTTTTAAATCCAAAGATGTTTTGCCCAATTTCACGATACTATTCAGCTCCAAATTGGGAGAGGATAGAATGGGCGAGCGCGTTATGTAAGTGGTATTAGTTGAGAGTTAGAATCACCGAAAAAACATAAAAATTGAATGAGTTATTAAAGAATTCGAAATTATTTTTTATTTCGGAAAATGGGATTTTGGGCAGGCCCAATCCCTTAAATAAAAACTCAAATCCACCATGATTATTGATTTATAAATGGTACAAATTAATTTGGTGGTGTTCATAGGTCAGGGTATACAAAGTAGGAATTGTAATGGATGAAAAATTTCGAAAAATGAAGGAGTTATAAAAGAATCAAACATTATTTTTAAATCTAGAATTGGGCTCACAGTTTGGCCCCAATTATGAAAACTCACCCATTCCTTAAATAATGATTGGGAAACCCCCAAAACAATGAAATAGTAGACACACCTTATTGGTTCAAATTATCATGATTGGTCTACAATCCATCCTAAATCCCACCTCATGAATTCCCAATCAATTACAAACTCAAAAACATATGATAGCTTATTCTCAAGCTATCTTAGGACAAACCTTAATAAATGTTACCAAAACCTGATCATCTCACTCACAACATTCCCAAAGCCCTATGACAATTTAAAAAATATATGCTTTTCCCTTAACCACCTAGGTAATATAGTTCTAACTAATAGATCCATTCTATGGGAACTCCACACCAAGTTAATCCCAAACCCAGTTTCATTTCAACCAAGCTACCATATACAATAAGAGTGTCACATCCATCCACCATCTCAAATCCCATACATATAATCTATCAATACAGATAAAGTAGTTAAGAATCATAATCTTCCCACATCATACAAAATTTCTATAATCCTCCCACAACATATATTATTACCATAATAATATCTAATGTAAATGAATCCCATGATTATTATTCATCATATTTGATACTCATATTTGAAGAAAGATCTTGTAATTAAATTTATCAAATACACATATTTTTCAGTAGTACTTTTCAACCAAAACATAAAAAAAAATCTCACAAAAAAATCATTCATGATCAAGTGATTCTAATTAAACTATTAACACAATGGATTAATCCCTTATAATTAACTTAAACTCTTTCTATTTGATGCATATCTCTTATATAAATTCTCAATAATTACCTCCCACAACCCACACTAATTTTTATAAAATACACTATATCATATTTCAATTATATTCTCATCCCAATTACAAACTCCAAGAACCATTGTTGGTCCCCACCACTCCTAATTTTACCTCAAAATCATGATTATATCCTGATCCCTAATCCCCATCTATTTTTGGGGTCATAAAATAGAATCTATCTATATATGCTATATTTTATCATTACAAACACTCTTAAAGTGTTCAATCACACTAGGATTGAACAACCCATAATTTCCCACATTAGAAACATCATATTGATGACCCACTTTTTGGTGGAACTACCCAACCTCTTCACTAAATTTCCTATTAGGTCTCCCTATGAACCCACTTCCAGCTACCCAGAGCCCCACCGCAAGATTTTCCTAACAGCACATCTGAGATCAGTATGATCTCATCTTACAAATTTCATTTTCAATCTGTTTCTAGTTTACTACATCTAAAAATGAGGCCAACCTATTCATGTTTACCTTAAACATGATGTCATGTCATAATCCATTATCTTTGAGATATCATATTCTACCAATTCCAATTAATACAACAACAAATATATGAACATCACATAATAATTCATGATTGATGTCCCGCATAACACTAATCCAATAAACAAATAGTTTATATCCAGCATTAATATATCATGAATAAATTACTCAAGAATCCACATAAAATTCTTATCATGTGATCCCCTCATTCATACTGTCTTATACATCCATTTCTCTCTAGTTATCTACTATCCCTATGTGTATATACAGATAAAACATTAATCTCTTCCCTAGGGGAATCTCAATCCAATTACAAATCATATGTACAGGCTTAATTTAGTACCCAGCCCCCTGACATCCCCCATTTCCCTAGATAAAAGATAGATATTGTAACATTACCTTTCATTTTAGATATTAATTTTATATATTAACTCCCAAAGATCCTAGATCAATCACTAAAATATCATACACTAGTCTCACCCTAGTATGCTCAATGAGAGACGACCAGGTCCCCTAAAGCCACTGTATCTATCTTTCCTTCCTCAAAACCACATTTTATAGCTCATAGATAACTTCACCCATTGGTTACCATCGTATGTATGCCCCAATGGAATAATTTAAATATCCTAGTGAAAATCCAATAAATTGCATTATGGTGAAATCACTCTAAGAACTAAATAGTATAGTCAATGTAGATATAACTATATAGATATCAAAATTAGGGAATGTTTTAATAGGAAACGTGAAACATTATCCTCTATACTACCTCACCGCTCCCAAATACTATACAATTTGGTCTATTAGATTAGCCTTGTTGGTTTAAAAAAGATAGAAATATTAGGATGGATATGGTGAATAGTAATTTAAATGTTTTGATAAAAAAATATATCTAATTTTAATATTGAATAAAGCAATAGTGTATTATAATGTTGAAAATATAATAATGAAGAAATGAAATATGAATATAGTATTTTTATAGGAGTTCATATTAATAAGAACCTAATCTACTATTAAATATTCTCAACATAGTGAGAAGATTAGTAATCATTAGGAAATATCACTATAAAATGTTTGATAACCTATTTATAGACAATGCCTTTTAAAATACAAAGAGAAAATCCCAATACGTAAATTTTTACAGAATCATAACCTTATATCAGTATAATTTTATTAGTCGATCACAAGCCTGCAAATCATTTTTTTTATTTTCTAATGGCCGGTTTGAGGGTAGTCGGTTCCCTTGTATCTCGGTTTGAGAAAAACCTGAAACCTCACAACATTCCAGCTTCAAACGAGCATAAGCGGGATACCCAAAACAGTGAATAAAATTCAATCTAAAACATTAATCGAACCACGTTCCTCCTCGAGCCGCACGCCACCTTGATATGCATCACCTCGAGCCGCACGCCACCTCGAGAAGCGAGTTGACGAAAATCCAACTGCCTCCATCCATGTCACTTGCGAGAGATTCCGGCCATCTACCTCCAACAACGTTGTCAAAAATGACGGATATCATGTCACCGGTGAGAGAACCCCACCATCACCATCCATCGACATCATCAAATAACCATGAATCTCCACCATTCAAAAATCATCCCAACACCATAACGCCGGTGACCTTCACCGATGCCCATCATCACGCACAAACCCGTGTCGACGACGAGAAATAGCACATCACCACCGGTGGAACCCTTCACTGAATACAATGAGGCAGAAACTCTCGTCACTGTTAATAGCGAGGTAGAAACCCTCGGCTAAAAACCACCAAACCCAACCACAAAAACGCCATACTAGAAAAACCTAAAAGGAATCAGAGCCCATCACAACCTTTAGCCCCGTTGGAGAAGACCCCAAAAACCCCCAAATCACACACATCCACCACAGATCGAAGCTGAAACCCCAAACAACCATGAAAACGCGACTCAGGGCCGGCTCCGCAGCGCGAGGACCACGAACCCACAAACTCGCTAGCGGTGAATGCCGGAACTTCTAGCAACCTCGTCGCAACCCGGTCATAAGATCATGGTTCCAGATCCGACATCGTCGTGGAATCCCGGGGCCTAGAGGAGGAGCCCAAGCCTAACTTAGCTGCGGAGGAGAGAAAATAGGGAAAACGAGGCCGTCTCTCCACGGGGAGAGGAAGGAGACGACAGGAGGATAACTCACTGCTCAGATCCCCTTACGGGCGCATCTTCCATATGTTATCCAACCACTAGTCGATCACAAGCCAAAGAGATTATTTTTTGTTTATAGAATAACCAATACCATAATTTATTTTTTATGGTTAAAGTATAAACTGATTATTTAGAAAAAACATAAGAATAAAATATCTAACAAACAAAGAGCTATTAAAATTTTAAAATAATGAGAAAATGATATGGAAGTTCACGTGGCTCGTTGATAACCAACTATTTGAGAAATAAATTTTTGAATGTGGAAATTTATTTTATTTAATATCAATGAAATAGTAGTTCTAGAAAATCATAGTACTTGTGTATGATGTATTAGTTTTCTTGAACTATAATAATTGATATATATTTATTGATAAATTACTAGTTGACATCATTCTATATCCATTGATTTATTTTGTATGAGAGTTTCCAAAACTCATCCCTACTGTTCAATGGTTATAAATATTTAAAAATATGGAAACAATTCATGAATGTTTATTTTAGTATAATATATTTCATGAATTGAACTTACTAAAACACTCTCAAATATATTCATTCGTACAATTGTTAATTTTTCAAATAAATAAAACTATTAAAATTATTCTCATATTATGTAATAAAAAAATTAAATAAATTTTACAAACATTTAATTTATTGAAATATAAAATAACACTAAAACAAAGAATCATTAAAAAAAATATAGAATTTTTTACTGTATAAATAATTTATGCATAATATATTTAATCAATTCATCGATTTCTATTTTTGAAAAACAAATTCACTTTATAAATAATAATATTAATATTTTTTATAGAATTTTAGTAATTATGAATGAATATAGGTTGTGATTAAGGGTGTAATTTTGGCCCGGCCTGGCTTGCGCCAGACTTACCCTACAAAAAATTGGGTCGCTGACCACTATTCAGGTTAGGCCGGGCTGGCCCGAACAACCTCATGAGGTGGCCCGAGCCCAACCCTAGGTCGTCCCAAACCAAAGGGTTGGGCTGGGGTGTTTTGAGTTGGGTCAGGCTTTTTCATGTCGGGACATGGTGGGCTTTTATTATTTTGAAAATAATTGTTTTAAAACTTTATTAATTTTTTATACATAAATTTTAAAAAAATTAGATTTATTTTTAAATGCATGTTTTTTAGATGTATTTTTTTAAAATTGTTAATTTGTTTTTTGTAAAAACGTTTATTTTATTATTTTTAACATTTTACAGTAGGTGGATATGTTATTTATTAGTCTAATTAGATTTATATATATGAATCTATATATATTATGTGCAAATTGTTAAAAAAATAATGATGGGATGGGAGATGCGCAACAGTAGGTGAGTTTATTACATTGTTATTTAAACTTTTTTTTAAATTATTTATAATTTCTTAAGAATTTGTCTATTTTTATATTTAAACATTATTATTTAAACTGTTGTTAACATCAGTAATAAACATTTTTTTACATTTATATATAAATTATTAATCTAAAATGTTTTTTATACGCTTTCTTTTTACAAGTATTTTATTAAAACATTGTACATATTTTTAATTTTAATATAAAATATTTTTTATGTGTTTCTTTAAAAAAATTAATTGTTTTCTTTAATAAATTTTTTTAAACATTTTTATTTAAACCGTTTTTTGAAATTTGTTTAAAATAATTATTAAATTTATTATTAGACATTTAATTTAAAATGTTTTTCTCAATAATTTTTTTACATACATTTTTTTAAAACATGTTTTATGTAAACACATTTTTTATTAACATTTTTTTGTTACTGGATATGTTATTTTTTTAATATATATATATATATGTAACTTTATATATATTATGTGCAAATTGAAAAAAAAAAATTAAAAAGGAATTGGGGGATGCGCAATAGTGAGTGGGTCTAAAGTGTTGTCATTTAAACTTTTATTTATCATTTATTTAAAACTTTTTTAACATTCATTTTTTTAACATGGTTACGATAATTATTTTTGAGCATTTGTTGAATTTAAAACATTTTTTAAATTTTTTTTAATAAAATGAATGTTTATTCATATATTTTTATTAAGTGATCAATTTTTTTTGTAAGAACATTTATTTTCTATTATATTAACATTATACAGTGGAAGGATATATTATTTTTCTTCTAAACAAATTTATATATATTAATTTATATATATTAGGTTAAAATAAATAATGACAGATTGGGGGTGTGGAGCATTGGGTGAGTTAATTTGTTTTCTTAATAGATTTATATATGTATATATAGTATATATAATATATGAAAGTTTCATCATATATAAAAAATTAATGTTGTTGGGGGTGTGTGAAAAAAATTGGGTGAGGAGATATTTTTTGTTAATATATATATATATATATATCTATGAGAAAATTTTAGCAAAAATAATTAGGGGTTGGGAGGTGCGTCACCGTGGGTGGGTTAATTTATTTCAAAAATAGATTTATATATAATATATAAAAGTTGCAACATAATTAAAAAAATTAATGAGGTGGGGGTGTGCCCCAACATCATTAAGCGAGAATGTTATTTTTTTATTAATATACAATAAGATATTATATATACAATATTAAATCATTAATATATATATATATGATTAATTTCTTTGTTTATATATATATATATTATTAAATCAATTACAAATATATATATATTATTAATGGATTTTTAAAGCCACACTTTATTAATATATATATTATTATTGGATTTGTTTATATTTGTATATATATATATTGTATCATATCATTGATATACATATCTTATTAATAGATTTGTTTATATATATATATACGTATATATACTATGCAAGTTTCATTATATTTAAAAAAATTAATGAGGTTGGGGGTGAGTGGTAACATCATTAGGTGAGTGTGTTATTTTTTTTGTTAGTATATAATAAGTTATTAAATATATATAATGTTAAATGATTAATATATATAATATGAGAAAATTTTGAAAATAATAATTAGGGGATGGGGGGTGTTCCGTAGTGTGTGGGTTAATTTTTATTCAAAATAGATTTTTATATGTATAGTATGTGTAATATATACAAGGTGAAACATACATAATAAATTAATAAGGTTGTGGGACGTGCACCGACATCATTAAGTGAGTGTTGTTTTTCTAATTAATATACAACAAGTTATTATATATATAATATTAAATCATTGATATATATATATATATATTAATAGCATTCTTTATATATATTATATTAAATCATTTATATATATATATGTATATTATTAATGGTTTTTTAAAAGCAACACTTAATTGTTATATATTATTAATGGCTTTGTTTATATATATATACATATATAATTATAAATCGTTATATATACAAACAGACACACACATAATAATTATATATAATTATAGTTATTGTGTATATATTATTTTTTGTTAATATATAATTATATATATATAAATATATTATTGATATATATATATAGTATGGTGAAAATATAACAGGTGTAGCGCCTGGGCTAGTTGGTCGAGGCGCAACCTTGGATGATTGAGGTAGTGGGATCGAATCTCCCTACCAGCAGCTTCCTGTTGCATTTTTTTTACTGCGGTTCGGGCTTTGTACTGGCCAGCGAGCTGGGATTTTTTGGGCCAGCCTGCCCTAGCTAGCAGGCCTTCTTGGATAGGCCCAGGCTCGACCTGATTAACATACAGCAGGAGCCCATCCTGGACCAACGCGGGTTTACTGGGCCGGGCCGCTCCAGCTTTCAGTCTCGGCTTCTCAGGCTTTCAGGCTGCTAAGACAAAGTTAAAACCCTAGTTGTGATCATCTACTATGAAATAGTTAAACATTTTATAAAACATGGAAGCAGATGTGATTTTTAACTGATGATAGCTGATGCTTGTTGTTTCTACCACTGAAATAAGGGACAGTTTATCATTAATGTTGTGTTATCACTAATATAAATGATACCACTACCATTACCATTACATGATACTATTATTACAAATGATGATATAATAACTAATGTTGAACTGCTTCTACCATTTTTAGTTGAATTCACAACCGTAAATGATGAAGAGTGTATAGTACCATTAAATTAGAGTAGTGTTGCAACCATGACTTCGGAGAGAAACATGTAGAATAATATAAATTTTCTAGAACAAATTGACAATATAAAATTAATAAAGAAAGAGGTTTTATCACTAATAGGGTGTTAGTGCCTGAATATGGGATCTTCTATTAGTGAGCGGTCATGTTACTGTTAAGAGATAATACCACTATTGTGAATGGAACAATGTCATGCTATTGAAGGATAATGGTATAGTTCTATGCTATCATAGAAAGTAGATGAATAAGGTTTTGAGTATAATCTTGGATAAATTGAACTAGAGATGAACATAGTCAAATGAAATGTTTTTAAAGGCCTCCATGTTTGTGTCAAACTACCATAGAGAAAGATAAGAGTAAATCTATGGAGAAAACCAGCTACTATAAAATGTTTAACTAATGTGTTGCCTCTATTTTTCATGGTTGAGCAGAACATGTCGATGCAGATACAAGATTGGATTAATATATTTTTTTCTCACAGTTTAAGGAGAGGAGGTGAACGATAATTTGAGATGTGTTGAATGAAAAAGTAGGTGTCAATAGGTATATCCAATTTCTTGTATCTCACAAAAAGGTAACCCCTGGATCCTAAGATTCTTTTAAGGTTCCCTCATATTTTTAAATGTCGTGTATAGATAACATTTAAAATACATATGTTTCAAAAAGGTATTCTTAAAAATTTGGAAAGTGTATACAATTAACATATAATTAATATAACATGTGTAGGGGTAGGTAAAAAAGATGAGTAAGTGAAATTAATGAATATAACGAGATATATATTGGTAAATTGATGATTATATAATGCATAAATGGATAAATGGAAGATTGAAAATAATATTTAAAGGTTGAAAAATATTCTTCATAAGGGAAAATGGAATATTATTATTGATGTGTAAAGGTAGAGAATAAGAGTTACGTATGGGTAAGTTATAAATTATAAAGGTTGTTTAAAGGTAAGATGAAATTTACATAAGGGTCTTGGAAAAAATATAAATATCACATAAGTTTAATAGGAAACATATAAGGATTACCTAATGTTAAATAAAAAGATTATAAAATTTATTTTTCACAAGAATAAAAAATAATTATAATGAATGATAAGAATAATAAAGATAAATGATGAAAAATTAAAGATCAGTTCAATTATACAAATTATAATTTAAAAAATTAAATTAAACATTTTATACGTCATAAAATTAAATTATTGATCCAATTTTGAATGCCCCAAACAAAAGATATAAAATTTTAAATTCAATTATAATTTTATTAAATAGGCTTCTATAATTCTAACAAGAAATATTAAAATTTTATTTCATCAAAATACTATTTGTCATTCAAATTTAGTTAATAATTGTTAAATGAGAGGGTTTTCAGTTTATCAAACTAGTAAAAAAAATAATTTTACCAAAACATATAAATCTAAAAAACTATCCTTTTTAGAAATAAAAAAAACTAAAAATTTTATTGAAAATTCAAATTAATTCATCCCCATTTTTGAAATTTATCAAAATGATAAGAAAATAATTAATATTTCAATAAAAGATAATTAATACCAACACTCCTCAAAAATAATTTAATTCAATTCAATATATTCCAAAATTTTTTAAACAAAGGTATATTATAACAATTTTTTACTATAATGTATAAAAACATATATGTATTATATTCACTGTACAAAATAATTCATTTAATATGATTTATACCATTTCATTAAAAAAAACATCTACGAATGGTTCAAAAATAAAATAATGTTCTTTTTATATACTTTTTTCAAGAAAATGATAAAGTAATTTTATTCCTGGGTTTAATGAAAAACTCTCATTGAGTTAAGAATATAAAATATATGTACAAAACAGATCAATAAAAAACTATTTTAAAAAAAATAAAATTTTACTATCAATCGAATTGAAATATTTATTCATTTATATGAAACCTTATGGTGTATGAGATCCCTATGTGTATTTTATATTAAATAAAAATATAGTTATAACACAAATATATCATATAAATGTTAAAATAGGTTTAAATAATTTATTTATTCTGAGGAATTAATATTAAATTCATGTAGAAGAAAATAAGATCACATTTTGTAAAATCAAATCAATTTTTGCATAAATTAAGAGTCTGTACCAATTTCGAATTTTAGTTTTTAAAGATTAAACTATATTTTAAACTAATATTAACTAAATTAATATGCATAATATAAAATTTATAAGTTAACTAATACTTCCCAATATCAGAAATATTCATAAATTATATTTAAAGGAACCTATAAATAACTATTAATGGAGTATGTGGTTATTTTTTTTAATAATAAAAACCTCTAAATTAATATTAAATTCATGTAGTAGAAAATAACATCACAATTAGTAAAATCAAATCAATTTTTTCATAAATTAAGAGTCTGAACCAATTTCAAATTTTAGTTTTTAACGATTAATCTAGATTTTAAACTAATAATAACTAAATTAATATGCATAATATAAAATTTATAAGTTAAATAATACTTCCCAATATCAGAAATATTCATAAATTATATTTAAAGGAACCTATAAATAACTATTAATGGAGTATGTGGTGCTTTTGTTTAATAATAAAAACCTCTAAAGGTAAATTTTATCAATTTTATAGAACAGACTAAAAAACGTGATTTATTTCCCACAACATAGATCAGTTATTGAAAAATATTTCAAAAAAATTATTCAAAACTAAAATATTTAAATATTGAATAATTGAAATATGATTTAAAACATAAATACCTAAATATTAGTTAGTTTAAAAAACAAAGTATAACTTCCTTTAAATCAATTATTTCCAAAGATAAAATGTATATATAAAACATTTTTTAGTAATTATAAACCCATAATAAGATTAGATAAAATTTAAAATTTAAACTATACTAGCTACAATATTCTTCCTTTCTAAAACAGAAAACAAACAAAAGTTAAGGTACATTCCTAAAATCCATAAATTAAAATAACCAGACTATAGATATAAGATATTTATCATTCTTACATACCAATTTATGAAGCATTATATAATACGCATGACATCTAAAAAATACTTACATAATTATGTTGACCAGATCTGGCCTTGTAATATTTCAGTAATATCCTTTTAGTACCCCGTGTTCTCTTAAATTCTATCAAACTTATAATAGAACTTTAAGCCACCAAAACTAAATTTAAAAATATTTTTTACCTATTTCTGTAAATAAATTCTTAGATACAAATGTTTTAGTATGAAAAATTAGTGATTAAATCCCATGGAGAATTAATTAGCATAATTATCTTGCATTATACATTTAAATCATTTTACACTAAAAATACTCCCTTTAAATATTTTAATAAAATTAGTATTATTCAACCTTGGTAAAAAAATTATACCCAAAACAATTCTTGATATAATTTTTTCCAATCACAGAAATCATATTTTCATATTTTAAATATTCTTAAAAAAATGTAGAAAATGTTTTTTAGGATTTACAAATTCCTTTCTAAAATCCATATTCTCTTTTTGAATAGTTTATAAATTAGTATATACTTTTTCATTTGAGCAAGAAGTTGTATTAATAAATTTTCTATTTTTTATTGAGATTATTACTATAAAAACTCAAACCTTTATCCCATTTCTAGTATTAAAAAATATTGTATATTTTTTTATTAACATGTTATTAATCAAATAGGCATCCCATTATAAAAATAATGATCCTTTTCAATCTATGTTTTAGATGATTAGGAAAATAACTCACATAAAATCAATGTTTAAAAAATAATATGAAAATACCCAATTGGATTTAGGTGCGCTATCTCCTTCAACGAATTTATCCATATTAAAACATCTAAAAATCCTATGAAAAATATTTTAAAACATTGGGTTTGAATAAAAATGGTGAGTATGGGTTTTTTTTAAACGAGTGATAATACTTTTTGAATGTACTTTTTAAAAGATCATTTGGAAACCTTTTACCTTAATATAAAATTAAATATTTTATATATATCTTCTAAGAATATACTTTTTGGTGTTCTAAAAATATATATTTTGAAAACACATTTTAAAAATCCATTGAGGACACATATAATATTGAAAATAAATTAAAAAATATAATGAGAATAAAAAATATTTATTTCTTCATAAACAATTTTAAAACACTCTTTCACAATATTATTCAAATTTTAAAATACTTAATGATTTCAAAACAATATTTTGAAATCACTTTTCGTTCGAAAGTTACATAGATTTCTTCTTTGAGTATTAAAAACCATTCTATTTTAAAATAATAACTTTTTGGAAAGAAAATGATATTATTCAACCCATATGAAATTCATGTGGGGAGGTGGGTTATCACTTATTGCAAAAAATGCCACTTGAGGGAGTGGGTTCCCTATTCATTCTTCCTGGTCACTTTTGATGCCCAATTTCCTAGTTTTTATAAAAACTTATTATATGAGAGTTTCTTTTCACATTTAATTCCAATTAAAAATACTGTTAATAGTAATATATATTACTTTTAATAGAAAAAAAATTTATATAAAATAAAATCATGTTAAATAAATTTCATTGAAAACACAATTTTTTTATTTCATAAAAATTATAGAAATCCATAATTTATAAGGTAATTTTTAAAATAGTTCATTTAAAGAATTAATTTATTTTATTCACATGATTATATATATATATATTAATATTTGTATGAAATTTCCAGAATTTATATGATCTATTACCATAATAATGATAATGAATGAAATTTACATGGTTTGAATAAACAATACATATATAAAATGATAGTTCGAAAAGTCAAATATTCATCATATAAAATATTTATAAAATTATAGTTATTACTCAATGAAAATAATAATTTGAAAATATATAATATTTCTTAGATAGACTATCATAAAAAAAATTTAAAATTATTTATTCCAATTACATAACTATAAATATGAAAATAGTAATTTTGAAAACCTATAACCTTTATATAAAATGTTGAGGGGTTTTCATAGAAATGGATTTCTAGAAATTAATTGATCTTATAATAATATACAATTTCCAGAATTAGAAAATAAATAATCTCAAAAATATTAAAATAATATATATATATATATATATATCCTAACATATGTTGGGATTGTGAAGTTAATAATTTTCTTTTATACGTAGAATAATACTTACATACAATGGATTTGAAAAATTTGCAATCTCCTTGATAAATTACAATGAATATTATAATTTTTAAAATAGTATACATATCGCTTTCATAAAAGGGTATTATAAAATAAAATACATAAAATAAACTAACTTACCCTTACAAAAAGGGGTTTAAAAGATATCAATATGCATTATATTTTTGGAAAATGAAATAATAAATACATATATTTATTTTTTAAAATAAAATATAAAATAACCTTACATATTGTTGGAAGTAAAAATTCCGGGGTACTTAATATTACTTGGGATACTCAAACCAGGTGGGAGAAGAGGGAAAATACAAAGGAGGAGCTTTGGTTGGGTCTTCCAATGAGTAAAGGGGGGAGGAGTTCCTCCGTAAGTGATGTATTTAAATATATATAAAGGGATTGGGATACCCCCACTGATGTTTCTTCATCTAATAAGGGAATATTGTATTTTTAAGGGATACCCACAAAGAAAAGGTATTTTGTATACTAAGAGGACTGAAACAAGGTGTTAAAACCACTACTTTTAGTATGTTTGACCCTAGAAAAAAGCTGTTCTAAAATAGACTAGTTTAGTATTAAATAGAAAACCAGTTTCAATTCATGAAAAACATATAAATTCATATGAATTTATGCATACTATCTCCAGAAGTATTTGATAATCAAGGATCATCGCTGTTGTATTGAGGTTCTATAGTTTTCCTGAAATGAGGAATTGAATTTGGGGTTTTTCAAACTTATCACTAATGGAAAGCGACATTGTTGTTATAGAACTATTAGTAAGTCTTTGATATAGTGGTGATTATCATAATTATTATTATAAGTCAATTAATAGGGGTTTATGGTGTCTTTGGTATAGATTCTAGGAGAAGCTAACTGAATAGTCGGGGTTTATGAGGAAGATGACGCTCAGAGTAAGAATGGATGTATGTGGCTCGATATCTCATACGAACAAAATCTAGATGTGATTTTTTAAACATGTTAACAATACCACTGCATATGAGTCTTGCATCCAAATTTTCCATACTTCCATGATCACTTATATTCTAACTGATTTCCAATGATAGGTATAAATGTGTAATAGGGTCTGCTCCCAGAACACATCATGTTGTCAACCAGTGATATGACCCACTCACTACCAATTCTTATACATGGTTTGGGATTATACATGTCCATTAAAGATTCCTTCCAAACCAATGTTTCCACAATCCTCCAAGCGAGGCCACTATCTGTGTGTTGGGTGTTCTTCCCAAGCCCTCCCCATGGGTTGAGATTGCTCCCCACATTGGGGCGTAGGGCTAGCCCTACCAGCTTGCATGGTTTTATAGCACATATTATATTTTATTTATATGGTTAATTTATAAATGTTAAAAATTATTTAACATATGAAAAAAAATTCTTCTCAAGTTATATTTTCCTCTAGTTCATTAATTTGGTGCTATGGCATTGATATTTTAGTAACAATATCTTATTAAACAGAATTTTTTATTAATATTTTAAAATATTAATACCAAAGTATTAAACTAATTACTAATTATTTTATAAAATTTAATATAAGGGCTACACTAATAATTATTCTTATTAAAAATCATCACTAAAAAAAATATCAAATTTTTTACATGTCAAAAAAATATCATTTAATTAGTGTTTAGAATTATCATCTGTTAAAAAAATATTCTCTTTAATGGTAATAGCATTTCAACTAATCAATGATATTAATTATTTTTAGAAAAAACAATATTTTATTCAAATGTAATGATTTTATAGACATAATAATATAATTTTTACATAATATATTAATTAATATGATTTTTTTAATTACAAAAAAAATTAATTTTTTTTTATAAAAATTCTTAAATTTGTGGTGTGTGTCATTCTATCCCACTAGAAATGAATTTTTCCCTCAAATTTTGTTCATCTAGATTAAGAAAATTATGAACTTCCACTTTTAGAATTTGTAAAACCAGAATTTCAAAAACTCTTATATTATTAAAAGTGAACTAAAATTTAATTACCTATATCCTCAAAAGAAAATTTTCATCTCTTAGATTATCCTTAAATAAAAATATCTAATCTTCTATGTTTTCTAAACCATTTCATGGACACCACTATAACAACACAACCTTACACATTCATATTTGTTAATAAAAATATACTATGTATTTTTTGTTAAAATATAATTAAAAAAATACATAGTCCATTATACAACCAAGGATCTTTCGTGGTCATGGTTCTAAAAGATTATGAAATTAAATTACATAAAATCATATTTTACAAAAAAAAATAGATTACTGGATTCACATGAGCGAACTCCTTAAATTGTTCAAATCATATTAATATTTATAAAAGTCATATGAATTTTTTTTAGAAAATAGGGTAAACATAAAATTTTCTAGTTAGTGGTTTTTAAAAACAAGTGAAAGACTGTATTGAAAATAATTTTAGAAAATTCATTTTGATATTTTTTCCTTCATATCAAATATATTATTTGACACGTACTTTTCATAACCAATAATTTATAGTGTTTTTGAACTATATATTTAGAAAAAATCATTAAATATCCTTTGAAAACACAAATAATTTTGAAAATACATTCTATGATATAATAATATTTGAAAATAAATATTTCTTAAAAACATAATTTTTACAACACTTTTTTCAAAATATAACAGCATTTAAAAATACATATAGCTTTGAAAACATTATTTGAAAAATCTTTTCCTTTGAGAACTACATGGACGTGACCATTATGTTTTAAAAACATTACATTTTGTAAATAAATAATTTTTTAAAGAAAAAAAAGATAATATAAAACTCTTATGAATTTCATGTGGCCACAAGGGGTATCAATTCTTAGACAGAGTCCTCTTGAGGTCATGGGGTCACTCCCTATTCCTCGGGATCACTTTTGGTGCCCACATGTGAGGTTTTTATAAAAATGTTTTTTTTATTATGGGTTATTTTCATATTTATTGTCTGTTATAAAATATTTTTGAAAACCATATAAGTTATTTTTTATATAAACAAATTTTATATGAAATATATTCTTACAAAATAACAATTTTTTGAATTATATTTTTTTCTTTATTTTACAAAAACTATAGAAATCCATAATTTATAAAGAACCTTTGGTAAATACTTCTTATAAATGAATGATTTTTTCAATGCAAGTGATTATATGTGTGTATGTATATATGTAAATAGTTCTTTTATGTATGTATGTATGTACGTACATAAGTAGGTATGTATGTATGTATGTATGTATGTATGTATGTATATATGGATCTATGTATGTATGTATGTTTGTATGTTTGTATGTATGTATCTATGTATGTATGTATGTATGTATCAATCTATCTATGTATGTATGTATCTATGAAAATTCATGAATTTATATGATGTATCTATATAATAATGATCAGGAATGACATTTATAATATTTGAATAAACAATCCATGCAAAAATGATTGTTTTCGAAGATATATATTCCTCACATAAAATAATGATCAATATTATTATTATTATTTCTTAAATAAGTTATAATTTGAAAATATGGATTCTTATTAAATAAATGATCAAAAACAATTTGTTTTAACAAAATTAATTATACCATTCACATAACTATAAATTCAAAAATTGTAATTTTCAAAATTTAAGACCATTATATAAATCATAAAGTGGTTTTCTTGGAAATGTAAGTCTTGAAATAAATTGATAAAATAATAATATACACTCACATAATCATAGAACAAATAATCTTATAATTTTGAATGTAATATATATATATATATATCCTTTCATTAGTGGGGTTTTTTATATTGATAATTTTTTTATATATAAAATAATAAAAAACATATGTTGTTTTTGAAAAATTGTTAATCTCTTTGAAAAATAGTAATTAATATTATATTTTTTAAAATAGTATAGATACTTCACACATTAAAGGGTTTTGGAAAATGAAAAATTAAAACTAGGTAATTTACCCTAATAAAAATCTGTTGTAAAGTAATTAGTATGACTAATAATTATTGAAAATAAATTAATACATATATTTATATATTTTTTAAAATAAAATAGAAATTACCCTTTTAGATAGAAATCAAATTGATGGTGTTCTTCCACCATCTTGGGATACTCGAACCTTGTGGGAGAAGTTGGAAATAATGAAGTGGAGATTGGTTTTGGTATTTCAATAAGTTAATATGGGATTAGACAGTATGTAAGTGATGTATATATTTATAAAAAAAGGTTTTTGGATACCCTTGTAATATTTTCTTTATATAACAAGGGATGACGGTATTTTGAAGGGATAACCATTGACCAAAAATTATAAAAATAATAATCATTAATTCCAAATGGAAATCCCTCTAATACTAACTATTTGTACTAGATATACAGAAATATTTTACAGGAGGGGGTGAATATTCAATTGAAAATATTATCAAAAATTATTTATTAGAGTTTAATATTGAATAATGAAATGATGAAATGTAGTGTTATGAACATAATCTAGAAAAAAAATTAAATATAGAGATAGTATTTTTATACAATTTCATTTCACTAAAATCCCATTCTACACTATAATATTTTCTCCATGTCGAGAAGATTAGTTTCCACTAAGATACTTCAATTTTAAAGGATTGATAAACATTTTAAATACCATAATATTATAATACCCAGTGGGTAAACCAATACAAATATCTTTGAGTGAGTTGCATATTATTCTGACCAAATTTGTCTTCTATAGTCACAACCTAAGGACCTTCATTTTTTGTTAGTAGAATTTCCAGAACATGACATTCTTTGGATTGGGAAAAACAAAAACTGACTCTTTATAATTAACTAAATAAGAAAATATTTCACAAATAAAAACTAGATATTTGTTAAAATAGATGGTTAAAGGATGGGCAAGATGATGCAGCACACTGATCTCCAATAACTCCAATAATAGAGTGTCAAATATTGAAGTTCATTTGCGATCTTACAAATAAAATAGTAGTCACAAAAGATCTTAGTACTTGTGTATAATGAATTAGTTGTCTTCTATTACATCCTTTTATATATATTAATTGACATATCACAAAAAATTGTTTAGATCCCTTCATTGAATACAGTAATGCAGATGGTTCAAAATGTCATCACTTCCATTCAATTCTTAAAAAATATTAAAAACATGAAAAATTTTCATTATTATTTAATTCATCATGCTCAACTTCTAAAATTAAACATATTAAAACACCTTAACATATGTTTTTTAGTACATATGATAATTTTGTAGACAATAAAAATTATTGTCATAGACATACAACCAAAATATATAAAACATAGTGCAAAATATATTATTCCCAAAAATATTTTCATGATTTTTTCTATCAATAAACTTCTACTATTGTTTTTAAATTATACAAGTATGTTTAAAAATAATAGAATAGTTAAAATAATTTTGATAAATTTTTAGTTTATTAATATATTAAAACCCCACTAAAACATAACGTTGTTATAAAAAATCTACATGTGTGTATGTATAAGAAACTTATAAACGAAATTTTTAATCAATTCAACAATTTATATATTTTTTATAAAAAATTAAAAATTTAATAGAAACATAGAAATTAAAAATGTAAACTAGTTTTGATCCTGATACTCTGACATGGATACAAAATTTGTAAATAATTGAAGCTGTTAAATTTTTTGCTGACAGTAGCAGATTCTTGAAAATGCTACCACAAAATGAGAGGACATGCCCAAAACAATTATAATACTTCTAATGTATATGATACCACTAGAATTAACACCATTATAATAAATGAGGACACTTACATTAATGATGAAGTGTTACTGCCGTTACAAGTCGAAACTACTTCTATGATTTCTAAAGAATGTATAATATTCTCAATAGAGAGTAGTGCTTCTACGAAAACTACTGGAGAGATTCCGATAGAAGAATATACAACGGTTAAAAATTTCCATTATATAATTAATGAAGTAAGAGGTTCTACCACTAATATTGTGTTATCAAATGAATTAGGGAGATCATACCGATGTGTATGCATGTAATCGCCAGGAGATAATATATCTACCATGGATGAAACATGGTCACACTACTGAAGGGAGATGACACAGTGCTAAACAATCATGGAAAGTAAATAAAGCTGGTTTTTAGTACGTTCTCGGATGTACAAAATTGAATGTAAATATTCTCAAATGTAATGATCATAGAGGTCATTGTGGATTTGTCAAACTTCCCTAAAATATGATGAGAGAATTGTCATGGAGTGAACCAAATATTGATGGAGGATGAACTGAAATGATACAATAATTGTGTGTTGTTAAATGGATCATGTGGATATAGATACAGTAATAGATGAATATATTGTGTTTCATGGTCGAAGGAGAGGAGGTGGAAGATTTCCCCGAGCTATGTTGAAGCTTGAAGTCGTTGCATAAAGGTATATCTGTGTTTTCACATCTCATATTAATGTAATCCATTGATCATAATCTTCTCATAGGGTATGATTTCAGTTCACATTAAGTCTAAGGGTAAGTTGTAAAATACATAAGCTTCATAAATGTATGATTCAAAATCTAAATAGTGAGTAAAACTATATTATAATAGATATAACATGTGTAAGGGATGGTTTTCATGCTACATCACAACATCAAATAGATATAATGAGAAATAAAAATGTAAATATGATATTATATGCACTATATAAAAGTAAATAAAATATTATATATATATTGTAAAGGTAGAAAACAACACTTTATACAGGAAAACTGAAGATAATATATATGATTCTTAGAGGGAGAAAACATGATTTCAATAAGGGAATGTTTAAAATTATAAGAATTTAATCATGGTAAAATGAATGTTATAGAAGGGTAATAAGAAGTTTATAATTCCCATGTAAAGTAAATAGGAAACAAGTAAGAATTACGTAAGCGTAAGGAAAAATTTTATAAAACTAATTTTTCAGAAGAAATAATTAAATATAATTATAAAAAATAATAATATTAATAAAAATAAATGATGAATAATTAAAGAAAATTTAAATTCAATAAATTAAATTAAAATCAAATTTTAATTAATTTTTTAATAAATAAGAAGATTAAATACTTGGTTAATTTTTAATTACACCAAACAAGAAATGTAAATTAATCAATTAAAATTTGAATAAATAAATTTCTATAATTGTAATAATAAATATTAAAATTTTATTTCAATAAAATAACTAAACTACTTTTCATTCAAATGTAATTAAAAATATTTAAATGAGAGGGTTTTAAATTTATCAAAAGGCTAACTAATAATATAATAATTTTACTAATCAACCAACACTTACATGCCAACCCAAGTAAAAGTTAGGTACTACTTAAAAGATACACATATAGTATCACATAATATTTCACACCTAGTTTGACATTGTGACAACCATAGTATTTTTAATAATATCTCACATTTATGGTTTATTAATATTGATGATTTTAAATATATATATATATATATATATATATTCATATATACTTATATATATATATATGTTTGTATCATTTTTCAAATGATATTATATAATAAATTAGATTCCAAATATATATTTAAATTTTTTTCATTACTATAGAAAAGCTATTTTATATAAAGGCTAAATATGTTTTCTTAAAATGATTTATTACCAGTTATTTCATAAATGGTTGTATACTATATTTTTATAAATTCATATTTATATTTGTTATTATGAAAGTCCTGGAAATAAATTTAGGATGTTTTGTGGCATTAATGAAATTTTTCATTTGAAAAACAAATATTATTTATTCAAAATAAATTAACTTTTCATGTATTATATGATTTTATATAAATGTAAAATTTAATGATTTTATATTATAATTTGATAAAATAAACATTAATTATTATTTTAAAAATTAAAAATTTTCTGAGGGTAAATTTTTTGTATTTTTATAAGAATATTTAATTTTTATTAATAGTAAAAAATATTAATTTATGAATGTATTATCTTTTATAACATCATACCTCTATAAAAATGGTATAAAAACCTATGAATCCAATTTAATGGGTATAAAATGACAATATTCCCCAAATAATAAATGAATACTATCAAATTAATATAAATTAATTTTTCTATCAAGAAAAAAATGAAACATTTGTGCATAGTGACATCATGCTTATGAGGCATTGGAAAGGTAAAGATATGTATTAATAAAATACTAGTAATGATAATTTGAGTATTTTATTTTCTGTAATTTATACTAATGATGAATACTAAATAATTTTTAAATATATTAATTAAATTTAGAATTATATAAAATATAAGTTTCCAAAGTGAAAGTTGATTATTATGGTAAAGTCAAGAATAAGTAAAAGTGGTAAATCAAGGTAAAGTAATTAATTATCACAAAAACTATAACCATAAATGGGTTTATAATTTTATGATCAATCACATATACTTTAAATTTATTTATAGTCATGTTTGGATGCACTTTATTTGAATATGAAATTTCATTTATATTAAGAAATTGTTTTTTACAAAATATCTCACCTCACTCACTTAATATATTAAAAATGTTGTCATAAGAACAGAAGTAAATTATTAATGGTTATAAATTATAATATTAATTATAAATTATTTAATTTCATTATAGTAATTTAATTTTAATTTTATTAATGGTATAATTTCCATGAATGGTTAGAAATTTCAATACATTGCCTCAGAAAGAAATAGGAACCACAAAGTAAATTCTTTTAAAAATACTAAAAGTGAAAATAATTGGCTTCACAATGATATTTCATATAGTGACCCTAGCATTTTTTACATATCATTAAATTTTTTTAAATGTAATTAAACATAAAATTTCATGGAAAGGATCATAGAGACTATTGTCTTGGAACACTAGGTACATAAAACTGAAAACATGAGACTAAATAAAACATTTTTTTAATTTGACCTTCATAAGGAGATCCTAACTTCCTCTAAGCCCTTACATCAGTATAGGATAATCTAGAGATAACATGAATAAATGGACGGTCTAAAATCCCAATTAGGGAATAACAATAAAATATAATGATTAGCACATGGGTTGGAAGGCCTAACATAATGATATAAAGAGGCATGGTACATGATTATACATAATGAATAGTTATATTTAGAACATGCGATCATATAATCATGGAATCATAGTATTGTGGAATAAATATAAATCATTAATTTTGAATGATTCAAGGATTGTTTCACATATAGTATCACAAATCTGGGCTAACCACTAAGATTGTTTCACATAGAGCATGAGTTAAGGAAAACCTCCATGATTTTAGCACATAACGTGTCTTGAGACTAAATGTTTCCCAATGAAACGAAGAGAAATTTGGGTGCACCCATCATAACATTTTCATGAATATATTTTCCACATAAATAATCTTATATAATCAATCATAAATAAACATAAGGTTAATCATAGAAATAAAAGGGTATCAAAATCATGTCATACAACATAATAAATGCTGGTATCATACAAGTTCCCATGAAATAAAATAATTTAAAAATAAATGGAGATTTATAAGTTAAAATAGTAACAATTCATGGTAAGTGATTTCAATCATAATTGATAACATATAACAAGTGTATTTAATAAATTTTTGCATTAAAACATTTTAGTGCAGTTTTAAGGATAATACTAACAAGTATTTAAACTAGAAAATTGTATAATGTTTTATATAAAACCATATCTAAACCAAGAATATTTTGATAATAAAATAAATTATTTTATACAAACAATTGCGGCTTAAAATATATGATTTATTGTACATAAAATTGGGTAAAAATTTAGAAAGTTCGCATAAAACATTCTTGCTTATTGGGATGAATTGAGAAGCGACCCACTTAAAAATATTTATATCCCCAAAAGAGAATGATGAATGGTTATTGATACTTTAAATTAGAACATATACAAATAATTTATAAAATTTACATAAATATAAAAAATAACTTCATTTGCGTAAAAGGAAATATAGAGAAACTCGAATAAGTAATGGAGGTTTGGGTAGAATCCCAAACCTTAAGTCTAATGTCTTCATCCCTTGATCTTAATGTCCAGGAAGATAAAATTATATTAATTAATTAATAATTTAAGAACATATTATAATAGAAATTGAATTTTTATAACATTATTCAGTTCATTAATGTATTTTTTATGTGTTAATATGTTCAAATTTATTGTTTGGGAGCATTTGTTTCCATGGTTTCCTAGATCAGTTTACTTATATACATGTATGGATAATCATATAAGATAAGGGAGGTTGTTTAGAAGTGAAGTTATACATTATTAGAGAATATATAGATGATTAAATTTTTATAAAATTCATTTGGTTATTTTTAGTGAGGATAATCCTTATATAAAACATTAATGAAATCTTTTTGGGTTAGTTTGATGTTTTTTATCACAATGAACTTATTTTTTTATAAATTAACCCAATTTGTAAAGAATGATACCGGAACATTTAATAGGATTTATCACAAACAAATTTATATTTTTCAATAATAAAAATTATTTTAGTACAATAATTTATGACGATAATATAAATTGAAAATGTGGCATCCTTGACTGTGATAAATTAACACATCTCGGATGTTATATACATTTCTACTATAAAAGGAGGGGAAAAGAGAGATGTTGTTGAATTATTATATTAGAAAAAAATCTAATAAATGTGAGGTATTGTAGTTATAACCACATTTGGATGAGGATAGGGGAGGATATAAAATAATACAAGAAAATTTTAAATGAAATTTAAAGAAAACAGAAGTGGGTTTTACCTCTTGATTCCTTCATCTTCAGAACCTCCAATGGGGTGTGGTTTTGGGATTTTTTATGAGACGAGGAGATATTGAACGTTGGAGATGGAATTATGTAGATATTTTCTTATAATTCGGGCAAGTCACAAGGCTTGAGAGGTGTGATAAAAATAGGAGACGAGGGGTGGTATTTATAGTGGATGAGAGGAGTTTGTTTCTCAATATTTAATTCATTTGTTTATTATTTTTCTCAAGACAAGAAATAGTGATTATTACTGAGACTAAAAATAGTAATTAGATCATGTGAATTTGAACCAATGGTTCTTACATCATCCATCACTCATTAAATTGTGTATTTAACATATAATGTATATATACCATAAATTTTTGTATTTCACTATTCACCAAAAAATTCATGTGTTTTAGAAAATTATTAAAAAAACCCTTACCATTCATCAACACGTAGAATTAAAAATGTAATCCATTTTAGGAAAATAATTTTCTAAATATGAAAAAAAATTATTTTAACTATAATTTACTTGAAAAATACATATTTTAAAAATAGAACATCTTTTCTAACACATTGAAAAAATAATAAAGGTCTCACAAAATTATCTTATAATCATTAGACAGAAAAATATAATTTTGTGAATACATTTAAAAAAAATTATTTCTATAAATTTATTAAATTAATCATAAAATTTTAATTATATATACAAGAATTAATAAAAGTACCAACACCTAATTAATAACTTTTGAAATATTTATTCACATTTACTATGATATAATTATATCATATATACACTTATAAGATGTATAAATTTTATTTATACATTCATTGGTGAGGTTACTATTTCATTGGCTGGTTTACTATTTATAAGGGTCAAATTACTATTCCCAATGCCAAGTGAAAATTTCATTATTAAATGTTACCTATCTTCTACAGATACCTTTTTTTTAACTCAAAAATCATTTATAAGGTTTTTTTGTGTTCTATAGGTATAATTTTGTGATTATACTACAAGAAATAATTATAATAAGTGATTTCCATTAATAAAACATTGTTTCATTACATTCAAAAATACAATGTGATTAGTATGATTATTTTTAATTAAATGAATTGTTTAATTCATATTCCATAACAATATAGATATTTATTAATGTCAGATTATGTGAATATTTGAGAAAATGAAATTAATTATATTTTATGATAATAATATTTTATTAATTGATTTGAAAATCATAACAATACAACAATAAGAAAATTAGGACTTTAAGTTGTATAATATTTTTTACATTTTTCATTTTTCATCTATTTTCCATCTTATAAGTACATTTCCCACCCTTAAAGGATAAATATTTTAAAAAAATTCATTGATATTTTCTTATAAAAGGGACTTAATGAAACATTTACAAAGACATATATGAGTTTTTATTTCTATCAAACCCCTTCCAAAATCCCTCCATACACATCCATCCTCACATCCATAGTCCCCTAGTATAACCAATATTCCCTTCTCCAAATGACTCTAAATCAATAAAAAATTTGTGGCTCAATTCCAATGTATGGGTTCTAAATCCTCCTTTTCCTTTTATAAATATGATACATTGTCTCTGAACAATATTAAAAAATTAATTATTTCCCGACCATAATTCCATTAATATGGTATTTTCATATATTTTTTCAATTTATAATAGGGTGAAACATGTTATCTCTCATCAAACTCTTTTATTTAAGTAGTTACGAGTATTTTCAAAGACATACTTTTCATTTCAATTTCCTATTTATCATTTAATAATTAATGTAACATTAATTATTTATCCTAAATCAATTTTTTATTAATAATATAACTTATTTTTTAAAACTCCAATATTTTCATATTTTTACTTCATTTTAAACACTTCTGAAAATCATCACCCATCGTTGTGGTTTTACACATCCTATTTGAATGATGGTATTTTTATGAATTTATATTACACACAGGAATTATTAAAAAACTATTTTATAACAGAATGTAACATTATTAATAAAATATGTTTATTATTATGATTCTTCAATTGTAATTTATTTATAATAAAAATTAAATTACAAGTAAACAATTATAATCATTTTTAACTATAAAAAACAGTCCTATAGAGGATGGTTCTCAGGATGGTAAGAATTATATGAACTAATAAACATTCGTACTTATGCGATAATATGGAAGGAACCCATTGATATTATTTCAGCATATTAAATAATTTTAAAATTATATTTTTTCATTACAAATATACAAAACATGTTTAAATATTATGAACCGAACAATAACAGAAGAACTGATTTGAATTATACTTATTTAGTAAATAAATGAAACATTATAATAAATGAAATAAATTGGATAATAATAATTTAATAAACATTAATATATTCTAAAAAATATATTTAATAAATATAATTTTATTATTTATAATGTTATAGGATGCACGAGGCAATTCCTGACTTGGGATTAGGGGATTCATAACACGCTTTTCATTAATTATGTTTTATCTTTTCACCATTGAATATATTACCACATGATTATTATTTTTATGAAATATTTTTATTTTAAGTTATTATTAAAATTAATTTCTATGTAATAATATTTGTTTCATATAATCACTTCATTTATTTATTCTTAATTCAAATGTTAAGATCTTTGAAAGGGCTTCGTTGAATCAATTCCAATTCCTTGAGAAATATTTTATTCTGTGCACCTTGTTTAATTTTATATGGTATGAATTTTATTCACTTCCCTATGAATGTAGTATACTATTTTCTAATATTATTCAAGGGATTCAAAGAACCATATATATTCATTTCTACAAATAAATTATTGATTCAAGTATTATAAAAACAATAAGGACTCTTTATCACATTCATTTTTCCTCAAGATATAATTCCAGTTGTGCACCTTTTTTACATGGTGTATCTACTATATACATGAAATTATATATAATTATTTTATTTTAATACATATCATATAATGTTTTATATAATTTTCTCTTCTTTCAGGGGTTTTGATCTAAGAAATAACAATGCTGTAAAGTTTATTCATCTCAATTTTCCTTCTTTGGGACGTATATTTTATTATACACCTATATTCGTTTATATGATTTATATAATTCATCTATAAAAAATTATTTTAGGTTTCTTAATTATTTAGTATATTTAATGTTCTTTATCAAGTTCAATATTTTAAAGTTTATTTATTTTAAATGGTCCTAAAGTGTTTTTTAAAAAACATTCCTTTAATGATTTTGAAGCCTTTTACGTAACTCTTTTACCTCCAATTCCATATTCATGTTATTTTTTTAACAACTAAATTATAAATAATTAAATGATATTTTATGGTAAATTTCAAATTTATTTAACTTTTTTTACAGTTTTTATATGAATATTTTTAACATTTTCCATACGGGTCACTTTTGGAATTATTATAAAGGTTTGAAAAGAATGTTTTTTTAATGTTTACCAACTGATCACATTTTCCAATTTTTATGTATATTATTTTTTTTCAAGAGAATTTTTTATTTTTTCAATGTTTTTTAAATAATGTAACGTTTCCTTTTTCTATTTTTAAAATATAACAAAAGAAAAGAATCCTTCTTCTTATTTTTCAATGCATATTACTATATATTTTATAAAAGTATTTTTCATTTATGATAGAATTATTTAATTATTGTTATGATTCACGTGTGATATGATATAATTATATTATCCACCTTATAAATATATATGTATTATGATTAAATTTTATGGAAATTTTAATAAAATTTCTTTCTTTTCCATATGTTATTTAAGATGTGATGGAATGATGAATTTTTTTATGAGTTTTATTATGCTAGTACTGGACCCTATGTACTCTATTCATGTTATGGATCTTATACATTTGTATATGATTACTAGTGGGTTTTCTATTCACCTCAAATTCATTGGGTATTTATGATAGAGTTAACTATATTTAAGTTACTCTTATTGAGATATTAGAATTATCCAATTAAGTTATTCAATTAATATATAATGATTAAATTAACCAAGAATGTTTTTTCATTACAAATAATGTTGGAATTAGAAAATTAGTGTATTAAATTTTAATATTGGTATGAAAATGATGTCCTAAGAAACCATTTTGATTATTATTTTCATTTTTATGATTTCTTATGAGATAATTCAATGAAATTCATGATCTAAAAATATGATATGTATATTTTTTATGCATCATGATTATTTACTCAAACTCTTACTCTTATTGTACTCATGTATTGTTCCAAATATCATTTTATGACTCAATTTTTATGATCCTATTTAATTTTTAATGATTTACTTATGTCATGTTCATGTACCTTGATTATATTTTCATACTCATGTGATTAAATTTTTCTCACATATAATCATTGACTTTTTGATTCCTGTTATTATACTTACAGAGAATTTGAGAATACCCTTATTATATTTTCTTTTATAGTGATATTAAAAAATATTTTCACATATTATATGTAAAAAAGTGTATCATGACTGTATAATTTCATGGGAAATATTGAAGACTTATTATAGAATAATATGTTCTTTGTTTGGTGGTAAAAAATCCCATTTTATGAGAAACATATGGGTATTTCTAGTAAAATCATTTACTAATTATAAAAAACTCTAAACCAAAAAATTCTTGGGTAATTACATGACCCAATATTTTTTATCGGTCTTGTAATAATTTTGTATTATGTTTGTGTCAATTTGGTTGGTAAAAAATCTGTTATCTAATGAGTCTGTTTTTGACACCAAATCTAGGTTTATGTATTTGGAAAATTTCACTTAGTATTAGTGATAGGTTTACATAAATTTAGTGGTTAATAATATATCATATGAAGATAGTTCAAGAGTTGGGAATGACATTAAGGTTTGATAATTAAAAGGTTGATCATATATATAGAGGAAATGATATCCAATTTGAGGTTTTATTTTGAGGTGATTAATGATATTTGAAGATATATTTATATGTTAATAGGAATAATAAATGATTAAGATTTAAATAACCCTTTAGAATTGTAAGATATTCTGTGGTGGGGTAAAAAATTCTCAATTAGGACAATTCGTTAATTTATTTCCAGAAAATATTTCTATATTCTAAAGAATATATGATTACGAAATATACTTTCATATGCGATTAATGTTTTTTGAACACAAATAATACGTTATGTAATTTATGGTCAGATATTTATTATATTTTTATTTTTAATTTCCATATAAATATTTGGAAGAGTTTAAGGAAATTGTTATTAATTGAAATTTTTATGTTAAACATGTATGTTATTTATAATGTTGTTAAGATATTAATTAATTATTTCTACATTTAAAATCTTATTTATATCTGTAAATATTGTATATATTTTAAGAAAATTATTTTGGTAAATCGATATAAATGGTAGGAATAATTTATAACATTTTATGTTTAGTGAAAAATAATATTTTGATAGATATCTTTCTTAACATGAAAAATCGTCATTTACGTGAATTATGATATAATATAAAAAATTATTTTTTAAATATGACCATTATAACATAGATTTTAATTTGGATTGATGATAGGAATAACCAAATTGTGAATTTTTTTTATAAAGGTATGATAATTCAAATATATTTCTTAATTAATAATAAATTAGTACTAAGTTTTCATTAAAATCATTTTGTGTTTCAAAAAAAGGCGTTATTAAAAAACGGAACTTATTTCATTTTATGCATGAATAATATACTTAATTTATACCGTATATATAAATTTTATTTGAGTAAATTATTATCATTTTTAAAATCATAATGTTAATTTTATTTTATAGGTAATTTTAAGGATTTTTTTAAAAAATGTTATTTTTTCATGAATACTGAAAAATACTGAGTTTTCTAAAACTGTAATGCCCCGACCCTAGTTACACAGATTAGGATAATTATTACATAACATTGTCATGATAACAAGGTATCAAATTCCTAAAGACCGATCAATTTAGTATCCGTATATTTAATAGATACATTTATAAGTTTTACATTACATCATGAAATAAAAATGTCAAAAACATGTTGTCGCCTTTTGAATACACATATATCCTTAGCCTATCCCTGTAGGTCAACCATAAAATAATTTTTCACATCTTGGGAAAAAATAAATCATAGAAAGGGGAGATCTCAGATGCTCATTATGGATAACAATATAGAAAAACCTTTCATAAATAAGCATAAACATTTAAGGAAATGTATAAGACAATAACAAAAGCCTTTTGATCTTAATATTTATCATAATATGGAAAAGATAAAATAAAATAAATCCATTTACTTATTCACAAAGATATTCTACTAGTAGAATAATCACATGAAATATCAATAGCCACTTTCATAATGATGAAATAAATAATGATAGACTTCAAAACCAGAGAGTCAAGGCCTTGTGCCAAGACACTAGTTGGTCTCATGAGTCCTACTGATGCCTCAAAGAGATATATCGGGCTCCACTCATTACTTACTAAGTCCAATTCATTCCTCATACGAAAAGGTTTAAACATAATATATACAATCATATTAAAACTAGCATATGAAATTTCAATACATTTTTCATAAACCATGAATGGTGTAAAAATAACACATACATAATCAAACATATCCCAAAACCTTCAATACAATATAGAAGTTTTTTATCATAACAAATCAATTTTAAACATTCTTAAAATCCATCAAAGAATGTTGATATAGATAAAATCAAAAAAAAATAAAGAAATATCTATTTCAATTTTGAAATCATTTAAAAGTCATATAATTATAAAATAAAACATATATTTTGAAAATAATCTTATAATCTTGTATGGGATGCTTCGACATTGATATAATGGTGGAAAATATCCACACCCTCCTTATAAGTAAAAAAAGACAATCATACCGTGATTCTGTTGAAAAGGTCATTAAGTACCTTAATTGGAATACAACAGAAATATTCCTTTCGAAACATATATGAATGGTATAAATGACATTAACCCATAGTATAGTAAATAGTAAAAATGTTTTGAATTGAATTTTTTAGAAAACACGGATGTGGATGATAAATATTTCCTTATAGATACTTACGTAAAAACAACCTCAGATAACAAAGAGTTTGTGAAATTAACACTTACCTTGTAATTTTCCATGGTCAAGGGTATGTTAACATCTGTTATAATAGTTAAATCATTTTTATTAAATTATATAAGAATAATATACATAAAAATTATATCATATATGTACATCTAATAATGCATTGTTAATAATATATCAGTAGTATCACTATTTCTAGTGTTAACTGATTCATTTTCTTTTATATGCTTGGATACGTTAGCCATGTTTGTTTTGGGTATAATGTATTTCATTCATTTACGTAATTATATTATTTTCATAAACATTATTTTTAATCACAAAAGAAAAATTATTCTAGAATTATTACGATGGGGAATGAATCTAATCGCGTTCGTCAAGATGGTAATCAGTACGTACACACGGGGGACAGTATCATTACATTGATGGTGAAATAGTATGTAATTGGATGGTATGTCATATATAAAGAATCATTATAATGTTATATTTATTATTTACATTATTTATATTCATTATTATACCCATCCAAAATAATGATTTGTTTTAATAACAAACTACACCACGACGTGGAGACGGTAAGCCGTATGTACACATGTATGGTGATGTAGTCATTTATAGGCTGGATAGAATAACGAATATGGTTGTACCTGTAACATCACAGGTAAATAAGGAATAACAAATATTTTATATTTTTTAATATTTATGAATTTAATATTAATTGTACTTTAATGGTGTTTCTATTTTCAATAGCGTACCCGATACGCAACAACGGTTTTCCTTGAAATCAGACTGTGCACACTAATAATATAATATTATTATTTTAAATTGTAGATAACTCCTAGTGGTTGTATTTGTGGGAATTAAAAAAAACTAACTACAATATGATTATACATTTTTGAAAAATTTATTTACATTTATCCAATAAAAAGTTAGAGGCTTAAAATATGAATAAATCTAATTTTAAGCATAATTTACATTAAAAGATCGATTTATCACTTTTTAATGGAGAAGCATCATTAAATATAGTTTTGATCACTTTATTACATTATATTTGACCAAATATAATCCTTATTTATAATGGGGACATCAATATTTATGTTGTGTAACTTATTGAAATTTTTCTGATAAAGTTCATTTTTTAAAGAATACTAAAAATATCATATTTTAATTCAAAACTATGTTTTAATCTAATTTATTTATATGGTTAGATTATACTTTTAATTGGTTTTAAATTGTAATTAGAATATATTTTTATCATTTTATCCAATTTTTTTCATTGCAATTAATTACACTTTGAAAGTGGACATAAACAAGTGTGAATCTTTTGACAGTTATTGTTTTCTTAAAACACGCTATTTGTTTTAAGAATGGGAATTAATTTTAAATTAATCAATGCTACTTATATGTTTTGTATTTATCAAAATAGACATAATTTTTGAATTCAGAATATCAAATATATCTTAGGATGAATTTTTATTATTTTTCTGAAAAACTTCAATTTTTGATGAATAGTGAAACCACTTAGTAGTAGTTAAAAAACAGACTTTTTTATTTAAATAAAATTTTACAACTTCTGTGAATTGAATTTCAAAAATCTGACAAACATCGTTGTTATTTTTAAGTAAAATTTGGTTCAATGAGATGAAAATAATTTGTGGTGAATAGTAACTTTTGACTTTATTTACCGCAGTTAATGGTAAATAGGGTAATTCAAGGTAAAAAGAATATATTGTAATAATTCAAAATTACCTTAACGCATGTTCTAACATTATTTTATGAGTAATTTCTGACCATAGGAATCATTGGGTCTATTTTTGGACCTCATGGAGCCACCTATGAATGATAATGACAATTTTGATTAATTAATTATATGTAAAGGCAAAAATGACATAAACAAATATCATTTAGTAAAATAATTTTTATATATTGTTATATAAGAAATATTTATGACTATAAATATTCATTAGAAATATAAAACAATTTCCTACATCCTGGTAATTTTTTTATATTTTTTAGAAATCTAATAAATTAAATTATTTATGAGACAATAATAATGCATTGTTTACCGCATTAATAAATAAGTTAAATAAATAATATTATAAATATTAAAATAAAATCCAAAAATTGTGCAGTTTTTATTGGATGATTTTATTTCAACCATGAGTCATCTTATCTTCAACTCTTAAGATTTATGGTCTTTTAGAAACCAAATATCGTTATATAATAAAATAATATTATCACACTTTCCTAAAGTGCCTCTCCCCCTCCTTATAAAAAGCCCTCACTTCTATCCAATTCCACACACCACTGAAGAATTTAGACTTGCCCAAAATATGACTAATTAAGCTACCTACATCCTTATCCTCCTTTTATAAGCCTTAACTTTGTAAGAAGGCACTTCAAGAAGTCCTTTTGGTTCAAACCAAAGGAAGTTACCCAAATTAAAGGTAATGGTTTCTCTTAACATCTTTTCTTTTATTTTACATCTCCAACCACTAAAATATTTTAATTCCTTTATTTTATAACAACAACAGTATCCTCAATATATTTGGATGTTTTTATGAGAATTAATCAAACTACACTTACACACACCTCCATCTAATGGGTGAAAATCATACTGTTTCTTTTGATGGAAAACTAATGCCTCACGAGATGATGATTGTACGATTACCTCCTACCACCTATCATGGTTTCCATTAAGAAGACACTATATACATATATGATATATATTATGTTTATTCTTTATTCAAGCTTATGTATTTTACTTTTATATCATACCTTTATGGTTTCCATTATGGGTAAACACGAAAATTTCATTTGAGGAAGTGCAGACTATCGCCCCCTCAAAGTGATATGACTCATTAATGCGATATGTGGGATGTATAAAGGATGGATTTAATAATATTATATATGGTATTATACTGGAATAATAATATACCTATGTATAATTATGTTTATTTCCATTAATATAAGAAATATAAATGAAAGTAGCATTCATGCGTACATACGGCTTACCGTCTCCTTGAACAGTGCATTTCATTTCTAACCTCCAAATGATATGTGTTATTATAAATAAATAAATATATATATATATTGGATATAAATGATATATATGATATCTAAATAATGAAATTCATTCTGGATATAATGAACTATTGACCACATGGATGACTTGAAAATATAAGGAGTTCATTTTTGACTCAAGTACCAAATATCGACAGAATGAACGTTATTAACTTAGATGATTACGTAATGTTTATAACATGTTAATAAGTGATATAAAAGAAATTATAAACATTAAAATTGTTCTTAAGAAATTATAAATTATCTTTAGTTTTTTATTCAGGAGATTAAAGAGAGATCGAGTCATGTCGGACATGAGGTAAGGGACTTCGTCTCAATCTCTGTTTATTGAGGCATATTTAGTTCAGACAAGACTTTATTTTATATGGTGTGTAAACCCGTTTGAAATTTCATTTCATTTAAATGGGATATTTTTATATGAAGCATTTTAATAAATGAAAAAAGGAATGTTTTTTTAACGTAAGAGGTGATAATGTCCTTTCTGCCACTATAAGTATTGTTCGATCTTTAGCTTCTTTAACATACCGTAATGTTTTTAAAAGGAAAAATAAACACCATATATTCTTTTTATGTATTTTGGTATTGAAAATTATTTTGAGAATGGATTTATTATATCAATATATTGAAATTATATTTTGTTATTGCAATGTGGAAATGTTATCTTTCCTTTATGCTTATGTAATGTGTCATGATCATGTTATGGTTCTTGGAAATTATTTATGTATACGGGGGGTTCTGTGATAAAACTAGGTCGTGTGAGCCCGAGATATCTCTCTAATGCATTGGGTAATGTGATGGAGGTAAAAATGAATGTTTCTCCTAAGAGATTTTGGGAATATACTATGATGGGTATTCCAAAGTAACTCCCTATGTAACTGTGATAGCTAAAAAATAAGTATGTTATGGTTTCCACAAGTCACATTTATGATTTATTATTTCTATGTGTTATTCAAAAAATATTATTATTTTATAAGTTAAGTAAATGATTTCATGTTTTTTATGTATTTATGAACAAATTGTTTCTTCCTTTGTTTTATAACTCATACTGAGCTTTTTATGCTCATCCAAAAATTTGAAATGTTTTCACAGGACTTAATGTTGAATAGGGTCCAGGATGGTATCAAGGAAAATTCATGCTATCTAAAACCTTGAACTAGACATGAATCTCTTTATCAAAAGTTTTTATTTTAGGAAAAAATGGAAACTGTGTAAAAGTGTATTCTTTTTAATCTTTTGAGATGTAATAGTTATGTCCTAATTCTCTAAAACTCTAAACCTGAAAAGATCCTCAATATGAATTATTAACATAATTCAATATTATGTAATTTTTATGGTAGGGTCCTTATAGTACCATATTTATAATAACATCACAATATATAGAAGACACTTGAGTTATTATTTTATAATTGAAAAAAAGAATGAGGAAGTGGAAGAATAATATTACTTGAAAGAGGTGATGAAATATTTACCTCTTCTTCAAGTTCTTCCTTTTGATTTGATCAAAAGGGTTATTTAAGTTGGGTTTATGACCAAATGAAGGACTATAGGATAAAGGGAGGATATTTGGGAGGATATTTGGGCTAGGTTTGGTTTATGGAAAAGGATCCTGAGTTGTGATATTATGCGAACGGGAAGTGCTCTTTTATAAGAGAGGTGAGGGTCACTTTAGGAAAAGCATGAAATATTATTTTATAACAAAATAATTTTCAGATATTAATGGATCAAAAATGATTAATTTATAGAATAAGGTGGGGATAGGTAGAAAACATCTCAACCAATATGTTTTATACCGGATTATTTCACCATATTAACCTTATCTTTTAGATTTAACTCTTAGTTAATTGGTTAGTCAGTTACCATGTCTCTTCGTATTTTTATATTATATGGTTAATAAGCTTAAAATAAACATTAATGAGAACCCCAAGTGGTTTATTATTAATATATATTATCTTATCTAAGTAATATGGGTGAAGCATAGATATTTAGATATATTATATCCCATAATAATAATGTATTTGTTTTTAAAACTTCATTATGTCAAACTTGACCTTATTTATATTTAATTTTTTCAAAATCCATAAAGACTTTATCACATAGAATAGAATTTATTTAACCAACCCTAACATGTCATATAAATCTATAAAATTTGTTTAATTCATCAAAAGTCTCAAATTAGAGTTATTTGGATATTTATAATATCAATTATTGTAATCATTCTTTAATAAGGTAATTGCTGCATCATCATTGTGTTATAAATAAATTAAATTATTTAATTTATAAAAATTATAAATAAGGTACCATTATATAGGAAATATCTTTATCTTTCTAAAAAATATTTATAGTCGAATTTATATTGTGTATAACCCAATATTAAAAATGGTATATGTTTCTGACGCTTCCGCCAGGGCGCGCGCATCCGTCTGCGAAGGACACGCTGCTTGTTGCCCCGCATTCCCGCTTTCCAAAGGTGGGCAACATTCATTCCTTGTTCAGGTATGTGTGCTGCTTGATTGAAACAGGGTAATGGGATGTCGGTTCTTCCTTCCATGGATTCCTCCTCAGAACTCATCACCTAGTCCGGGTCTCCCTCATAGATTTAATACATTGTTCGTGAATCTCATTCCTGGTTCCATATCTTCATGGATGTCAATTAATTACAATACATCCGTCAAGACTTTCCATGGGGTCTTGACATGGTAGTGACCTTCGGTCGGAGTAGACGGAAACATCAGGCATGTTAGGGCATCTCTGGGTGCATGGACATTGGGGAGCCTGCATTCTTCTTCATGAGAGGGCATCTCAAGGGTGCATAACCCGAGGCATGTATCTGAGGTTTTCCTCAGATTCCCATGTTTAACACAGTGTATGAATCATGTTTAACGTCTTGTGAAGACGGTTACGCCAAAGGCGTTCCATCCGAGGTTTTCCTCAGGCATCTCATGTTTATCACAAGGTAGGTCGCGAGATTAACGTCTTGTGGAGACGAAATAAGGGTGATAAAAAAATCCCATAGAGACGGATCGATGGTGGTGTGCCCCATAGAGGGGAGATGTCACACCGTAATGGCTGATCTAAACACCACTGAGGGCGGATCAGGGGAAGTGCACCCCATGATGGGGTACATTACCATTGGTTAGGATTGAACCTATGGGATGATTCCTACATACCCTTTGTAGAGGACAGGGATCAAAAACCACGTAGTTCGAAGGGGTGATGAATCCGGGTGTTCACAGAAGACAACGACCCGGAGATATGGTGGGGCTTACACATGGAATGCGGCCCATGCGCCGCTAGAAGCAGCGAGGAGGTGGATGGCATGATCCCACCGGGATGTGGCGGCCCGGGTGAGAATCCGGATGGTTGATGGATGGATGAATGAAGTGGAGGGGAAGTGAAATTGGAGCATTGCTGGGGCGATAGTGAAGTTGTTCTTGAGCCTTGAAGAGGCTTGCTACGTATCCCCGTGGCAGGGAATAAAAGTATGCGTAGTTCGGGATGGTGGAGGTAAACCGACATGAATATGGACCTTGGCCTGATGAATGTCGTCAGCGAACCAATGTGAAGGTGGACCTTGGCCCGATGAGCGGTGGGATTGTACCTCTGGAAGGTTTCCTACGTACCATGCCTTGACATGGATCAAAGTCCTCGTAGTTCAAAGGGTTTCATCGGTGAACCGACGTGAAAGTAGACCCGTGGGTCCACTAGTGGCGGGCTTGAACCTTGGTAAGGTTTCCTACGTACGATGCCTTGACATGGATCAAAGTCCTCGTAGTTCAAAGAATTGATGGAATACAGTTTAACGTCATGCGGGATGACAGTGAACCCTGACGTGAATAAACGACGGGCGTTGAGTGTCTGTTAACCGACGTGAATGAGGTCGGAACGACCGAATGGTGGATGGACTTGAACCTCGGGAAGGCTTCCTACGTACCATGCCTTGAAATGGATCAAAGACCTCATAGTTCATATGGGGGCTTTGTCGGCGAACCGACGTAAAGGTGGAACTTGGTCCTATGAGTGGTGGGCTTGAACCTTTGGAAGGCTTCCTACGTACCATGCCTTGACATGGATCAAAGTCCTCGTAGTTCGGAGTGGATGAGTCACAACGGCTTGCCATCGAACCAGAATGCAGTTTAAAGTCATGTTGGACGAAGGTGGGACCCGTTATGAAGAAATGACGGGTAGGGTTGAACCTCAGGGAGGCTTCCTACGTACCATGCCTTGACATGGATCAAAGACCTCGTAGTTCATATGGGAGTGCAGTTTAATGTCATACGGGACAAGGGGGAATACAGTTTAACGTCATGCTGGACGAGGGAGAACCTCGACGTGAATGAACGACCGAGCAATGTGGCTTGAACCTCATGGAGGCCTCCTATGTACCATTCCTCGACATGGATCAAAGACCTCGTAGTTCAGATAGGATGAGTCGCAACGTCTTACCTTTGGACCAGAATTCAGTTTAATGTCATGCTGGACGGGAATGAGACCTGACATGAATAGATGACGGGTGGGGTTGAACCTTAGGGAGGCTTCCTACGTACCATGCCTTGAAATGGATCAAAGACCCCGTAGTTCAGGTGGGTTCGTCAGTGAACCGACGTGAACGTAGACCCGGGGGGTCCACTATTGGTGGGTGTCGGCGAACCGGCATGAGGAAAGGACCTTGGTCCGATGGGAGATGGGCTTGAACCTCAGGAAGGCTTCCTACGTACCATTCCTTGACATGGATCAAAGACCTCATAGTTCGGGTGGTCACAACGACTTGCCGTCAGAATGGAATGCAGTTTAAAGTCATAGTGGACGAGAATGGGACCTGACGTGAATAGATGACGGGTGGGCTTGAACCTCATGGAGTCTTCCTACGTATCATTCCTTGGCATGGATCAAAGACCTCGTAGTTCAAATGGATGTGCAGTTTAACGTCTTACTGGACGAGGATGAGACCTGAAGTGGATAAATGACGGGTGGGCTTTAACCTCGTGGAGGCTTCCTACGTACCACACCTTGACATGGATCAAAGTCCTCGTAGTTCAGGAAGTGGGGTCAAGGTCGGTGCTCACTCTAAGCCCACGTGAGTCATGCTAGGTGTGAGAAACAATAGGTTGCAAGGACCTGACGATCACGTCGAGAAGGGTGCGTCCGTGAGAAGCGAATAGGGGCTTACACGTTAGGCGGCCCATGGTGTTGGGACTTACTACAGGATGGAGGCCCAGAACGACTTACTGCTAAATGGGGTCGCAACGGCTTACCGCTGGATGAGGATATCAACGGCTTACCGCTCAATAAGGATGTCAACAGCTTACCGCTGCATAGGGTCACAACAGTGGATGGGGCATACGCGAGGAAACAGCCCGGATGCTGCTATGGAGCGGCAATGGTGAATGGGGCTTACGCAAAGGAGCTGCCCGGGTGCCGCTAAGGAGCGGAAATTGTGCATGGGGCTTACGCTAGGAAGCTTCCCGGGTGCCGCTAAGGAGCGGCAATGGTGAATGGGGATTACGTAAAGGAGCTGCCCGAGTGCCGCAACAGAGTGGAAATTGTGGATGGGGCTTATGCTAGGAGGCTTCCCGGGTGCTGCTAAGCAGCGGCAATAGTGAATGGGGATTATTCTAGGAAGCTTCCCGGGTGCCGCTATGGAGTGGAAATTGTGGACGGGGCTTACGCTAGGAAGTTGCCTGGGTGCTGCTAAGAAGCGGCAATGGTGAATGGGGCTTACGCTAGGAAGCTGCCCGGGTGCCGCTATGTAGCGGCAATGGTGAATGGGGCTCACGCTAGGAAGCTGCCCGGGTGCTGCTATGGAGCGGAAATTGTGGATGGGGCTTATGCTTGGAAGCTGCCCGGGTGCCGCTAAGGAGCGACAATGGTGAATGGGGCTTACACTAGGAAGCTGCCCGGGTGCCGCTATGGAGTGGAAATTGTGGATGGGGCTTACGCTAGGAAGCTACCTAGGTGGATATGGGGCTTACGCTCTGAGGCGGCCCAAGGTGTATTCTTCACATCTGGCCATGAGGGCATCCCAACTCACTAGCGGGTTGAGGTAATCACTTATGCACTAGCGCACAAGCGGGATAATGCCAAGGGCATTGGAATCTATCCCAACAAAGGGAGATGAAAAGTGTGAATCACATGCCCAATATTCAGAACGCTGTGATATTGGCATGGTGATGGAGGATAACTGTTGACCGTGGTAGGAACGCAGCGTCCATATCACGTTAGCCAGAAATGGGGAACAAAAATGAGGGCTGATCGCTGACCATGTTCGCATCACGGGGCCTAACTCAAATATCGTCGATCAGTATTCCAGAACGTTGTCCCAGGACAGCAGGCAGACCCTAGGTCGAGCATCCATAATGTTATGGGGTCCCTCCAGACGTGATCAGTCTTCCGGGGCGTTGGCCCAGGACAGCAGGCGGACCATAGGTCGAGCATCCATACTTTTAGGGGGTCCCTCCAGACTTGGACGTGAGTGACGATCCAAACGAAGGACACACAAAGCGTGAGGTGGAGTGATGGAATGTTTGAATGGATTCCAACACTCTTGATATTACGCCATTGTGATCATGGCATTAGGCATCTTATGCTTGGTGCACAAGGCATCTCTTGTTTAATGTAAGAGGCATCCTATGTTTGGAACATAGGGATCACTACGGTTTAATGTCATGTAGATAGGACTTTTAGCATCTCATGCTTGGAGCACAAGGCATCCTATCATTTGTTAGATATGGGAACTACAGTTTAGAGTCATGTAGATAGGACTGTTGGAATCTCATGCTTGGAGCATAAGGTATCTCTCGTATAGGGCAAGAGGCATCCTATGTTTGAAACATAGGGATTACTACAGTTTAGAGTCATGTAGAAAGGACTATTGGGCAGATGGTGCCTAGAAATGGTTGGTGTTGGGACTTACTCAAGGGCGGCCCTTTCTGGTTCAACCTAGCATAGGAGCCAAGTGATAGTATTTGGAGGAGTTTCCTGAGGAATGGTTCGACTCAAGGTACTCGGGGGATTGATGATGAGAATCTCAACTCACGACATGGAATGAAACCCAGAGGAATATGTCAACTCAAGGTGTTTCATGGTGTGTGGAGGAGTATCTCTAATCATGGTATTCCACAGGTGGAAGTTGGGAGCGCATAAGTGTGCAACGGAAAATCCTGACATCCCGGACTGAAAAGGTCGCGGAGCAATAGTCTCTCACGGAGCAAAGGGGTCTCGCGGAGCTTGGTCTCGCGAAGCAGATTCGCGGAGCATGGGCTCATGGAGAAATGGTCTCTCGTGGAGAAAAGGGGTCTCGCGGAGCTTGGTCTCGCGAACAACTTCGCGGAGCATGGCCTCGTGGAACATGGACTCAAGGAGTCTCGTCTTGCGGAGCAGCGACGCGAAGGAAGCTGCTCGCGGAGCATGGCTTCGCGGAGCCGCAATGCGGAGCTCCGCTCGGCCGCCCAAGGGGAGAAGTGGCTGTGGCCGTCCTTGTAGAGAAGGGGGGTGAGCTGGGTATTTATAGGCAAGGGGTTCCATGAAGAAGAACTACAGCGCCACCTCACGTGCTTCGCGGTGCGCTGCTGAACGTCAAATTCGTTCGCAGAGAGGTACCACCTCCGGAGCTTCGCGGCGGGCTCGCGAACGTCAAATGCGTTCGCGGAGAGTTACCACCTCCGGAGCTTCGCGGGACCGCGATGCTTGGGTGCTTCACATCGGTGCTTCACAAGGGGTCTTCGCGGCGCATCACGAATGTCAAACGGATTCGTGGAGCCTCTCGCCTCATTTCTTCGCGGAGGCGCTCCACGATCACGGAGGGGGGCTTCGCGAATGGGCTTCGCAAACAAGATTTCTAGCCCAACTTCAAACGTATATAACTCCTAATTTGTTGCTCTGTTTGGGCCCTTCGACCTACCAAATCGATACTTAAGAAAATTTCTACGATCTTGGATCATGTATGGAAGCATTTGGAAAATTTCAGGAACGCGTTTTCCAGGGTCTACTGTATAATTATTAAAAATTGAATTTAACTCTTCTAACTCTTGTTTAAATAAAATAATAATAAATGTCCTAATCTAATCCAAGTGGAACAAATGGGATCATATTTTATTTCTATGGTTGTTTTTGGTCTACTTACACTTATCCAATAGAATTAGGACATGTGTAAGGGTAATTATGATATCATTTTAACTCTTAATTACCCTATTTACTTTTAACTGTGGTAAATAAAATTCAAAATTTAGTATTCACGAAAAATTATTTTTTTCTTTTTGACCCACATTTTACATTTTTATATAAACCATGTCTTTATTATTTTTGAAATTAAACTCATAGAAGGGGTAAAATTATGTTTTATGCAAATTTGAAAATGCTCATAGGTGGTGGGTAAAAGACGGTGGTTCAATAAACATTTTATATATCTAAACATATTATAAAATGACTCCAATGAATTAAATTAATCATATATAGGTATTATGTACCTATTTGACATAAAATAAATTAAAATAAGAAAATAATTATTTAAATAAAATATTCAGTTTTAACAAATAACGCGGTGTTTTTCACTATTCATAAAAATGGAATGTTTTCAGAAAAATACCAAAAATTCACCCTAAGCTAATTTTGATATTCTGAATTCAAAAATGAAGTCCATTTTTAAAAATAAAATTTATAAAATTTTAAAAAGTGGTTATTACTATTCATAAAACTAGTTTTATTGGTCGCCGTGTGTTAGAATATCGAAGTTGCGTACAATACAAGTTATTTCATTATTAAGAGGAAAATGTACTGTGGAAGCCTGAGGTTTTAAATTCTCCCCTACATAAAATAATTTTTTCCTAATATTTTTTCGAATATTACTACATAAAAAGATTTAGGTGGTTCTTCATCATAAGTTCCTCGGGTTCCCATGTTTCATCTTCCATCTTATGATTTCTCCAATGAACATTTACCAGACAAGTCGTCCTGTTTCTCGCCACTTGTTCTTCGGTTTCAAGAATTTTGATAGGCTCTTCACAATAATACAGATCATATTCCAGTTCAATTTCCTCATAGGTGATTATATGCTTTGGGTTAGGCATGTATTTTCTCAAAAATTATATGTCGAACACATCGTGATCTTTGGAGAGACTTGTTGGCATTACTAAACGGTAAGCTACAACCCCACTTCGTTCAAGAATTTCTAAAAGGTCTGATATACCTAGGACTAATTTTACCCTTCTAACTGAATCGTATAGCTCCCTTCCATGGAGATACCCTCAAGAAAATATGATCTCTTACTAGAAATTCCAAATCCTTCCTTTAGTTATCGACATAGCTCTTCTACCTACATTGTAATAGAAATTTTGGACAATAAAAATAATATATAAATAATATATAATATTATTTAATACATTAAAAATAATTAATTCCAATTAATTAGTTTATTATCAAATAAATTGGAAAAAAATAATAATTTTCATTTTAAGGTATAAATTTTGACTTTAGGTTTTGGAAAATTCTATTTAGGTTTGGAATTTAGGTAATTTTTATTTTAATGTCTAATTTATGAAATTATATATATAATGTTCTAACCTAAATTTCCATAAATTATTCAGTCATTATTACTGTAAAGGCCAGACTCTAGTTACCAATAGTCAGTGCATTATTACATAACATTGGCATGATCACAAGGGATCAAATCCCGAAAGTCTGATAAATTTTATTAGCCTTGAAAGTACTTGATTCAAACATATGTTTTACATTAAATTATTGAAATGAAAAAAACATTGTGTCTATTTTTAACACATTCATCTCCCTTAGACTATCCCTGCAGGTCAGACATAATATACTTTTTCTCATCTTGGAAAAAATATAAAACAGAAAGGGGTTAGCTAAGGTGCTCATTAGGGATAACAATATAGAGAAAACATTCATAAATAAGTATAAACATTTAAGGCAATGTATAAGAATAAAACACAAGCATTTTAATAAAAAAATTCAGTATAATATGGATAATATAAATCAAGTAATTCAATTTTCTTATTGACATGGATATTCTACTAGTCGAATAATCACATGAAATATCAATAACCAATTTCATAATGATAGAATTTATAAGGTCGGACATCATAACCACATAGCCATGGCCTCCTTCCAAGACTACAAATAATATTTTCTCAAGGGAGTTTTCTATGAATCTAGTTTGTCCCATGAGACCTACTAATGCATAGAGGATCTATTGTAGTCTCCACCTGTCACTTACTAAGTCCAATGCATTCCCCATTTGAAAAGGCTGAAACATAACATAAACATTCATGTTAAAACTAGCATAAAAATTATAATAATTTATTCGTAAACCATGAATAGTATAAAAATAACTCATCCCCAGTAAAACATATCACAGAACCTTCAATACAATATAGAAAATTTTATTATAATAAATCCTCTTCATACAAGTGTGAAATCCATCCAAGGAACTTGACATAGATTAAATCCAAAATGTTTGAGAAAAACATATCATTCTATTTTGAAATCATTTAAAAGTCATGTAATTATAATATAAAACATATATTTTGAAAATATACTTATAATACTGTAAGGGATGTGTTGAAGGTGTTATAATGATGGAAAATAGCACCAACCACCATATGTTTTAAAAAAACATTCACTCCTTAATTTTGTCGAAAAGGTCGTAAAAGACATTGTTTGGAAAATAAAAGAAAGATTCCATTGTAAAAATATTATAAAAATTTTAAAAAAGGTATAAATTACTTTGACAAAAAGTCTATGAAATAGTAAAAAAATTGAAATACTTTTCAAAGAAACATAGATGTGGATGATAAAGAGGTTTCATTTGATACTCACGTATATACAACCTCGTATAATGAAGAGATTATATAATTAACACATAAATAGTAATTTTTATTGGTAAGGGGTATGTTAACCTCCTATATAATTGTTAAATCATTGTTATTAAATTATAAATGAACCACATACATAAATATGATATCATATATGATCTTCTTATATTTCTTTGGTAATAATATTTTAGTAGTATCATTGTTTCAGGTGTAAACTGATTCATTTAACTTTATATGTTTTGTTGTGTAAGTCATGTCTAATATAGATATGATCTATTTGATTCATATCCAGAATAATATTAATTTCTTGAAATTTTTTTTTAATCCTAAAATGAAAATTATTCTTGAATGGTTAGGATGGTTAATTAATCTCATCGCGTTCATGGAGATGTTAATCTGTGGGTACGCACGAGCGACAATACCATTCAATTGATGGAGAAATCATATTTAATTAATTTTTATATAATATATACACAATAATTAACATTTTATATTTATTATTTACATCAATTATACTCATTATTATACCCATCCAAATAATTATGTGTTAAATAACAAACTACACCATGACGTGGAGAAGGTAAGCCGTACATACGTATGTATGTTCACATTGTCATTTATAGGATGGAGAGAATAACGAATATGGTTGTAGAATATTTATAAAAACATAACTGTATGTAAAATTTACTAGAGGTATAATTGTGTTATGGAAACAATAAACAAATAGGAAGTGAATGTGGAAAAAGAAAAGAACTTTTAAAGAGGTGATGAAATTATTACCTCTTCTTCGGGTGTTTTCTTTTGATTTGATTAAAATGGAACCTTAGGTTGAATTATGATCAAAGTAATGTCTCTAGGTTGAAGGGGTATTTGGGAGGATATTTTAGTAGGTTTTTTCCATTACAAATGGCTTTGGAGGTGTGATTTTGAGAGAATTGGAAGTTCCATTTCGTAAGAGTGGTGACGGTCACTTTAGGAAAAGCTTGAATTTTTATTTATTATACAATCTTATTCTGCTTATAATGGCACAAAAATGATTTATTTCGAGGTTAAGGTGGGAATGGGTTGAAAATATCTCATCCCATAGGTTTTATACAGGTTTAGGTCTCCATATTAAAATTATCTTTACAATTTAACTCTTAGTTAAAAACATTAACTTTTACCATGTATTCTTGTATTATTATAATAAATGGTTAATAAACATACAATAATAAGAAAATCTAACCCCAAGTGGTTAATTATTGATATATATAACCTTATCAAGGTCCTTTATATGAACCTATGATTTTTAGAAATATTATATCAATTAATAATATTGTATTTGTTTTAAAAACTCAATTATGTCAATTTTGACATAATTTGTTATTTTGTTTTTGTGAAAGTCATAAAACATCATCACATAGAAAAAAAGTTATTTAATAAACCCAAAAATGTCATATTAATCTATAAAATTACTTAAATTCATCAGAAGTCACAATTTACATTTATTTAGATATTTATAATATCCATTATTTTAATCATTCATTAATAAGGTAATTATTGCATTATATTGTCTCATAAATAAATTTAATTATTTAATGTATAATATTTATAAATACAATTACATTATGTTGGAAATAATTTTTTATTTCTAATTAATGTTATAGTGGAATTTATCTTATGTATAACCCTATATTAAAAATTATTTAGGTATTATACTTTGATTTTAACACTTTTAACTCTTATTTAAATAGAATAATGATAAATACCCAAATCTAATCCAAGTGGGACAAAAGAAAAATATTTTATTCCTAAGGTTGATTTTGGTTGAAATAAACTTATCCACTAGAATTATGACATGTGTTAAGATAGTTATAATATGATTTTTACCTTTAATTATCCTATTAACTTTTAACTCTGGTAAATAAAAGTCAAAAGTTATTATTCAGCAAAAATTATTTTCATCTTATTGAACCATGTATTAATTACTGATTTCAAACATGTCTATAAAATTCTTTAAATTAAATTCACAAATGTGGTAAAATTATCTTTTTTAATAATTTGCGAATGCGCCTAGAAGGTGGATAAGACGGTAAAAAGTTCAATAAAATTTTATATGTCTAATATTATTGTATAATGTCTCAAATGAATTACATTGAACATATATAGGTATTTTGTATCTATTTTTACCTAAAATAAATTTAAATAAAATAACTAATAATTTAAATAAATATTATGTTTTAAATAATAACACAATTTTTTCACTATTTGCAAAAAATTGAAAGGTCTTAGAAAAATACCAAAAATTCACCCTAAACAAATTTCGATATTCTGGATCCAAAAATGAATTCCATTTTGAAAAATAAAATTTATAAAAATTCTTAATGTGGGTATCACTATTCATAATAGCTAGTTTTATCAGATATGGTATGTCAGAACTTGAAGTTGTGTACAACGCAAGTTGTTGTACTATTCAAAGAGATGCGTACCATAGAAGCTTGTGGTGTTACTTTTTTCCCTCCTTCAAATAATTTCTTCCTCGGAATTTCTTGAATGTTACAGCATAAAAATACTTAGGTGGTTATTCATCATAAGTATCTCAGGTTCCCACGTTTCCTTTTCCTTATTATGTTTTATTCACAGAATGTTCACCAGACAAGTTGTTTGGTTTCTCAAAACTTGTTCTATGGTATCAAGAATTATGATAGTCTCTTCACAATAAGTTAGGTAGGGTTCTAGTTCAATTTCATCATAGGTTAGTAAATTCATTAGGAAAGGAATGCATTTTTATAATAGTGATATGTGAAACACATCTAGAACTTTGGAGAGTTTTGGCGAAATTTCTATGCGATAAGCTATAACTCTTACTCATTCTAGAATTTCAAATGGTACTATGGACATGGGAATTACATTACCCTTATTACAGAAACTTATAAAATCCTTCCATGGAGATACCATCAAGAAAACATGATCACCTACTTGAAATTCCTAATCTTTACTCTGGTTATCGGCATTGCTCATTTTCCCACTTTGAGCAGCTTGGATGTGGGTTTGGATAATTGTCACCTTTTCCATTTTTTCATCAACATGTTCTGGGCCTATGAGTTTTATTTCACCAACATCCCAAAAAGGTTTTTTGTGACATCTCTTCCCATATAACTTTTAATATGGTTCCATCTAAATACTTGATTGAAAGCTATTGTTAGACGTAAATTCTACTAGAGTTAAATATTGATCTCACATACCTTGAAAGACAAGTGAGAAATATCTCAAAATGTCTTCCAAGGTTTTAATAGTCTGTTCTGATTGTCCATCAGTTTGAGGGTGGTAGGTAGTGCTCAAACAATGTCTAGTATCCAAAGCATTCTGATTAATTTTCTAGAATATTGATGTAAAACAGGGATCATGATTAGTAAAAATCGACAGGGGTGATCTATGAATTCTTATAACTTCATTAATATATAGTATTTTTAAGAATTCAAGTGCTAAATCTTATCTTATTGAATAAAATGTGCTGACTTGTTAAGACGTTCAACAATTAACCATATTACATCATTACTTCTAGGAGTCTTCGGTAGACCCATGAAAAGGTCCATCATAATATCATCCCATTTCTACTCGGGTATGAGAAGAGGTTGCATGAATCCTCTAGGATGTTTTCTTTCAGCATTAAATTGTTCAAAAACCATACATCGTGACACATAATCATCAATCTCTCTCTTCATTTTGTCCCACCAAGTATTTTCCTTCAAATCTATATACATTTGAGTGCTAACAGGGTTTATAGAGAAATTGGAGTTGTGGGAATAATCCAATAATTTTCTTTTTATATCATGTATATCAGGAACACAATGTCTCTTCCTATATTTCAATACTTCATCTTCATATACAAAGTCAATTGATCTCCCATTGTTCACATTATTAATTTTCTTTTCAAACTCCTAATAATCATTCTATGAACTTTTTATACTTTCTAGTAAATATGGTTTAGCAGCCATTTGAAGAGATATATATGTTTCACATTCTATGATAATTATTATATCTATATTTACTAGATCCATGAATATAGGATACCTTTCAACTCTCATCGAGTTCAAAACTCCGTGAACCATTCTGCACAATGAATCTTTAACCTTATTTTCCTTCTTCAGGTGGTACTGTATAGTGAAATAATTATATTTTAGAAGTTTTAATAATTCTTTTTTCCTCATGTTGAGTTCTTTTTGTGATAAAATATACTTTAAACTATTGTAATTGGTATATATCTCACATTTTTACCATATAGATAATGTCTCCGTATCTTCAAAGAAAATATTACAACTGCTAACTCAAGATCATGGGTGGGATAGTTTTGTTCAAGAATTGTTATCTATCTTGATACATAGGCAATAACCCTATCATTCTACATATGGAAAAAATGATGTCCTTTCTATTATGCATCTCTATAAATAACAAACTAATAATTCCCTGATTGTTGAGTCAAGATAGGAGAATTGAATAATATTCTCTATTGTTATATAAAACATTCTTCACACACTTTTTTATAAACAAATTTAACTTCTTTGCGCATGATCTTGGTTAATGGGTTTTCCAATCTGTAAAAATTCTGGATGAAACCCTGATAAGAACATGATAAACCAAGAAAACTGAGTACCTCAGTTGTACTCGTCGGTGCTAGAAATTCTTGTATTTCACTTGTCATAGAATGTTCAACATAGATTACATCCTTATAGACAATATGGCCAAGAAAAGAAACTTCTTGAAGCTATAATTCAAACTTGTTAAACTTAACTTCCCATATAATTCATTTCTTCTGAGGGTTTTTAGAATAGTTCACAATGGATTTTCATGATCTTCATAGTTTTTTTAATATACCAAGATATCATTAATAAATACAACTACAAAGTCATTAAGATATTCCTTGAAAACACTATTAATTATATATATAAAAAAAGAGGGTGAATTAATCAGTCCAAAGGGCATTACTTTAAACTCGTAATGCCTGTACCTAGTTCTAAATACTGTTTTCAGAATGTCTACTTTCTTCACAAATAACTGATGATATATAGATAGATGGTCAATCTTTGAAAAAAATTGAGCTCCATGAAGTTGATTGAATATATCATCAAGGATAGGTATATGACACTTGTTATTTATCATTATAGAATTCATCTCCCTGTAGTCAATACATGTCCTCATAGATCCATCTTTCTTCTTAACAAAAAGAACAGTGGCTCCCCCTAGAGAAACACTCGAGCAAATAAATCATTTATTAATCAAATAATCAAGTTTTTTCTTCAGTTACACTAATTCCACATTGTTTATTCTATAAGGGATCTTCAATATGGGCCTTGAACCAGAAATTATATCATTGGAAAACAAAATTTCCCATTCTGGAGGATGTCTAGGTAAATTGTCTAGAAACACATCAATATATTCTTGTACAATAGGTATGTCCTCTATTGAAACATTATTTTCCTCACCCATAGTAATTTAATTCTATTCCTCCCTAATAATTGATTTTAGTAGAGGTATGGAAGTGGATCAAGATAATAATCAGGTGGTGACATTTCAACTCTAATGATTTGGTACTCCTTATCATCATCCAAAATTGTAACCTTTTTCTTATTACAATAAATTTTCACATCATGGTCCAGAAACAAATCCCTTAAGAGTTTTGATTGACAACACCCTTGTAAAATCAAATTGGAAATATATAAATTTCATAGAAAACAGTGAATATATGAAACAATATGATGATCTATAATCAAATAAATAATTGGCTAAACATGAGGAAACCATTAAATCACCTACCACCATATCATTCGAAGCTTAAACCTCAGCAGTAGACATCGCATAAGCTTAGCCTTGCCCCCTTGTAATTTTTTAAGGTAATATTCCATAGAACTTTGGAAACACATTAATATAATTCCCCATTTATCTAAAATTATAGCATTCAACCTTGAAAACCTCTTTATTTCCCTAGGAAGCACGACCTTGGTGGCCTTTTTCACCACAATTATACCTACTACCATTCCCTTCTTGCATATACCAGGGTTTTTCATCCCACATTTATTGCTGGATGAAAATTCAACGTGTCCCGTATTCACCTTATTTCCATTTCTAGATTGTTCAACATGTCTCTTATTCTCTTGTTTTTCTTTAAAGTCATAAGACATATAGAAATATTTTTTCCTTGATAGCACATAGACAATATCATCGTACGATGAGAAGGATTGTGAGACTAGTTCTGGAAAAAAAATTGGGTTTAACCCAATAAAGAATCGATCGATCTTACTCCTTGGTTTATGTATATAATTTTTTATATTCCTTACTATCCTTGTAAAGTAAGACTCATAATTTTCAACATTTCCATCCTCATTTTTCCACAGACTCCAAAATTGAATTTCTATATCCGCATCATGGTTACAAGGAAAGTATTTTTCTAATAAAAGTCTTTAAACTTCCTCCATTTCATATTTGATACTACTTAATCTTCCTTTGGGTTTTGAATTAATGACCACCATTGATCTGAATCTCTAATGAGGTGATAAACTACCATGACAACTTTTTCCCATTCGCTACTCCACAAAGCATGAAATATTTTCTCTAAGGGACTTATCCATTACTCATATACAAATGTATCTATAGTCCTATTTAATTTTGGAGTTTGTTGCATCATGAAGCGGTCTAAAATTTACCCTCCCTAAACTGGATCAGGGTGCTTCATGTGGGTAAGGTTATTATTCATAAACATAGTGAGTTTCCCCAGTATGGTGATAATCTTATCAGCACTAGTTGTATTAAAATATCCACTATAATTATCTTGACTTGGAGGGAAATACCTACATAGATTACATGTGTTGATACAGTTTCCATTCCTTCTACAAGGATTCATTTATAAACAGTGACATATACTAGATTAGTTTATGAATGGAAATAAAAAATTCCTAAAATGTAAAACACATATATTGAATTGAATAGTTTATGGATATAATCCATAATCATAAAAATTTATTCATTAAGGTTGTTTATACTTATAAATCATTCATAATGGTTTGTAAAGAAAATTTTAATTATCCTATGAATATCCTCTAGTAGTGTCATAACCATGAGTGCAGCAAGCCCATTGTCGTGTTCCAGGATACCCAGGGTTAAGACCAAAACTCCTCGTTATATTTTTCACTCCTAGGTACATCTGTGCTAGAGACACCTCTACCTAATCATATCCATACATGGTTGTATTTCTTTAAAAACTCACAAAATCTCTACATTACAAAAATTCTAGGAAGTTCTTCTATACAAATCTTCAAAATCTATATTGTGGTAAGGTTCTCTAATCAGAGTTTTTCTAAATCTAGTTTCCAAGGATTGTACTAATCTTCCTATGATACCAATTTTAATGCCCCAAACCTATAAACCCAGAGTCGGTTCATTATTACATAACATTTTCATGATCACAAGGGATCAAATCTCGAAATACTGATCAATTTAGTAGCCCCGGAAGTACTAAATACAAATATAAGTTTTATATTAAATTATTGAAATGAAAAAAAACATTGTTTCTCCTTTAATCACATTAATATCATTTAAAATATCTAGTCACATCTGTAGTAATATACTACTTCACATATTGGGAAAAATAAAACATAGTAAGGGGTGTTCTCAGGTGCTCAGTAAAGATAACAATATAGTAGAAACATTCATAAATAAGCATAAACATTTAATGAAATGTATAAGACAAATAGACATGAATTTTAAATATAATATTCAGAATAATATGGAAAATATAAATAAAATAATATTTTTTACTTATTCGCATGGATATTATACTAGTCATATAATCACATGTAATATCAATAACCAATTTCATAATGAAGGAATGCATAATTTCGGACATCAAAACCCCATAGTAAATCCTCATTCCAAGAATACAAATAATATTTTGTCAAAGCCTTGTGGCAAGACACTAGTTTGTCTCATGAGACCTACCGATGCATCAATAAACTATAGTGGGCTCCACTCATGACTTAATATGTCCAATTCATTCCTCATATGAAAATGTTGAAACATAACATAATCATTATTATTAAAACTAGCATACGAATTGTAAATACTTTAACCATAAAACATGAATGTTATAAAAATAAAACATCTGCAGTCAAACATATCAAAAAACCTTCAATATAATATGAAACATTTTATTATAATAAATCAACTTCAAACAGGTGTAAAATCCATCAATGTATGTTGACATAGATGAAATCAAAACAGATTGAGAGAAATACCTCATTCGATATTGAAATCATTTAAAAATATACTAATTATAAAAAAAATTATTTGAAAACATTATTGTAATATTTTAAGGGATGCTTTGAAGGTGTTATAACAGCATAAAATAGCTGCACCCCCATATAAGTTAAAAAACATTATTTCCTTAATTTCATCAAAAATGTTTTAAATAACCTTGTTTGGAAAAATACAGAAATACTACATAATAAAAATCATAAGAAAATTCAATCAATGGTATAAATTACTATATCCATTAGTATAGAAAACAGTGAAAATATTTTTAAATAAATTTTTAAGAAATGCGAATGTGGATGATATATAGTTACTAGAAGATACTCATGTATAAAAAACCTAGGATAATTAAGATATTGTATAATTAACCCTTACCTCTTAATTTTCCTTGGTCAGGGTTAAATTATCCCCATGTATTATAGATAAATCATTGTTATAAAATTATACAATAATCACATACATAAATATGATATCATATCTAATCTTCTAATATATCTTTTTAATAATATTTTATTACTGTCATTGTTTTGGGTGTTAATTGATTCATTTTCCTTTAAATGTTTTGTTATTTAAGTCATGTTTGATATTGTATGATGTATATTATTCATATATAGAATCATATAAAGTATATTAACATTATTTTTAGTCATAAATTGAACATTATTCTTGAATGGTTATGATGGGGAATGAATCTCATCACGTTCGGGGAAATGGTAATCTGTACGTATGCACGAGCGGCAATACCATTCTATTTATGGTGAAATAGTGTGTAAATGGATGGTATATCATATATAAAGACCCACTAATATGTTATATTATTTATTTTCATCAATTATAGTAATTATTATAGTCATCTAAATTACGATGTGTTGAAATACAAACAACACAACGACGTGGAGATAGTATGTCGTACAAACGCACATATGGTGACTTTTTCATTAATAGTATGGATAGAATAATGAATATGGTTGTACTATATCTATAATGACATAATTTTATGTAGAAGTTACAAGATTTATTATTTTGGTAAGGAAACAAAAAAATAAATAGGGAGTGGAAAATGAAAAGAAATTTGAATGAGGTGATGAAATTATTACCTCTTCTTAATGTGTTTACATTTGATTTGATCAAAAGGGCATCTTAGTTTGGGATATGATCAATGTAATGCCTCCAGATTAAAGGGTGGGTTGTTGGGACGATATTAGAGTAGGGTTTTGCCGATCCAATTGGCATTGGAGGAGTGATTTTTAGAGAAGGGGAAGTACCCTTTTATAAGAGAGGTAAGGGTCACTTTAGGAAAATATTGAAATATTATTTTATTGTATAGTAATATTAGGTTTATAATGGATCAAAAATGATTTATTTAGAGGATAAGAGGGGTATTTAAGGAAAAACTATCATCCAATAGGTTTTAGGATGGTTTATGTCACAATATTAACCTTATATTGTAGATTTAACTCTTAGTTAAATAGTTTAACTTTTACCATATATTATTGTATTATTATAATAAATGGTAAATAAACATACTATAAAAATACAAGAGAACCCCAAGTTGTTAATTATTGATATATATAACCTCTTTTAATACTTTTGGATAAACTTGGATCTTTATCAATATTCTATCAATTAATAATATATTATTTGTTTTAAAAACTCTATTTTGTCAATATTGACACTATTTGGTATTTTGTTTTTGTAAAAGTCATAAATTTGTTATCACATTGAAAACAATTACTCAACTCTAACATGTTATATTAACCTATAAGATTAGTGGAATTCATCATAAGTCTCAATTTACATTTATTTGGATATTTATAATATCAATTATTTTAATCACTCATTAATAAGGTAATTACTGAATCATCATTGTCTAATAAATAAATTTTCTTATTTAATGTATAAAAAATATAAATAAAGTACCATTATGTAGGAAACATTTTTAGATTTATAATGAATATTTATAGTCGAATTTATCTTCTGGATATCCATATATTAAAAATGTTTTATTTATTAAACATTGATTTTAACACATTTAACTCTTCTTTAAACAAAATAATAATAAATGTACTAATCTAATCCAAGTGGACCAAATGAATCATATTTTATTCCTAGAATTGATTTTGGTCGAAATAAACTTATCCAATACAATTAAAACATGTGTTAGGGTAATTATAAAATCATTTTTTACCTTTAAATGCCCTATTAACTTTTAACCATGGTAAATAAAAGTCAAAATTTATTATTCGAAAAAAATATTTTCATTTTATTGAACTACATTTGACAAACTGATGTCAATCGTGACTCTTGGATTTTTGAAATTCACTTCACAGAAGAAGTAAATTTATTTTTAATGCAAAATTTTAAATTCACATAGAAGGTCGGCAGTAGATGGTATAAAGTTCAATTAAATTTTATATATTTAATTTTATTATATAATGACTCCAATAAATTACATTGAACATATATATGTATTGTTTATTTACATATACCTATAATAAATTTAAATAAAATAACTAATAATTTAAATAAAAAGTCAGCTTTAAACAATAATGCTATGATTTTCACTATTCACCAAAAATTGAATGTTTTCATAAAAATACCAAAAATTCACCCTCAACTAATTTTGATATTTTTTATCCAAAAATGAAGTCCAATTTGAAAAATAATATTTATAAAAAAAATCAAAAAGTGGGTATTAATATTCATAACTGCTTGTTAGATTGGTCGTGGTGTGTTTAAATACGAAGTTACGTATAACGCAATATAATGTATTATTAAAAGAGAAGCATACCGTGGAAGCTTGGGGTGTTACAATTACATCATGTATATTATAATTTAATATATACTAGATATAGGAAAAACAATATTTCTACTATTCACTTGAAAATTGATATATTTTAAAAAATTACCAAATAATCACTCTTTGAGAATATTGACATGATGATTTGAAAAATTATATACTTTATTTAAAAATTAATTTCTATCATAGTTGATTTTAGTTTTTAATATAAAAATCATAGTTTTTACAAAATATGTTGAAATACAGTCTACTAAAAAGGTTCTTATATTTTGTTTGAGTTTTTATCATGATATTTTTTTTGGAATTATAACATTTATATATAAATAAACAAATCATGAAAGATATTATTAACATCACACTTTCTTCTTTGGAATTTAACATACTATTCATCAATTAGGTTGTAATTCCAATGATTGTTTGGTAATTACAATGTTCGCATTACATTCTATATATACCACTTCATTCATTCACTAAATATAAACTATAATTACTCCCAAGGATATATATTTTCATTTCATAAGATGTTGATTGGTTTACAAATATTTTTCTTCATTTCTATAGTGTTGGATGTGGGGGTGATAATCCTAAAATAAATGGGGGATACATATTTCTCTATTTTATCTTTTTTATTTTATATTTTTTGTCCAATTGTTATTTTGGGAATTTTATTTGGTTTCAAAGATAAATAATGTATCTATATTTATTAATATGAGGAAGAAATTTTTTTCTCTATATCTTTTATGTCTATAATATTGTATAATATAGTACAACAAACAATTATTTCAGAAATAAATATTATAAATAACTAATGGGTAACTATAATCTTCCCCCCTTTAGAAATTCCTTCCATAAAATTTTAACTCATATTCTCCAATGAGAATAGATTAGGGTACTTTTTTTTCATTGTCTCATATGGTCCCCATGGAAGCAATTTATATTTATGGTTCTGCCACAAGACTTTGGCAATGTGTGTTGACTTATTTCAAAGAACATTGTCTCTATGGTCCAAGATATTCATTAGATGCTCCTTATAAGAGAATTCATTTTCTAGTTATACCAAATCTGGATTTCGTACATGTGAGGGTTTGAGTATTTACTTCCTCATGAAAACATCATGAAATTGATTTATATCCGGTGAAAGTACTAGCTAATAGGGAACTTCTAATATGTGACTAAGGATCTTAAAGTGATCCAAAAAAACTGTGGGATGGGATTTCCCTTATTTCCAAACCACATGAGCCTCTTCCACTATGATATTCAAGGGAAAAAAACTCTCCCTCATGAATCCCCAAGTCCCTTTGATAATTTTCATCATATCTATTTTGCCTACTATGAGCATCTTTTATGTGTTGTTTGATGCCTTAAACTTTCTCTGACATAACATGCACAAGATCATGTCGAATAATCTTTTATTACCTACAATCATCCCAACAAGTAAGATTTACATTTAATCCCATGAATTTTTTTTATTGATCCATTTCAATACAAGAGTGGAAGTTTTTGTTTTATTATAACTCAACTAATGTGATATGTTGATCCAAAACACCATTACATTCCATTGAGTGGGATCATAGCATGTGCCCAATCATTTTAATAGTCATTCTAGATTGTCCATCAGTTTGGGGGTGATAGGTCATAGTGAAATTAAATTAAGTAGAAAAATCATGTTGAAGGATTCTCGAGAATTTAAAATATAACCTTGAATCATGATTATAAATGATCGATAGTGTAACCCCATGTTACCGCACCACATCCTTTATACCTATCTGTGAAAGATTTTTTTGTGATATATATACCAGAATGGTCATAAAAAGGGTATTTTTAGTGAGTCAATCCACCAGAACCCATTTCAAATTTATTCCTTTAGATTTATTTTAGAGATTAGTGAAATATTCCATGGTAATATTCTCCCATTTATAGGTGGGTGTGGGAAAGGGTTAAATAATAATCTTGTAATTTTGTTTCTCCTATTTAACTTTTTGACATACCGATCACATTGTGGTGTACTCAGTGATCTCCAAATTCCGATTATCCTACTAATATTTCTCGCAAAGATAACATTATATCCTGGTGCATCTAGGATGAATGTATAGAGATGTGATATTTCCATTTTCCAATCGCTCTTTCTTTATATTTGTTTATATATACACCCAAATTCTAGTTCCAAATCGAATGACCCCATTCCCATCGATGTGGAACTCATGAATCGTTCCTTCCATTACTATATTCATCTTCTTTTGAAGATTCAATTATTCCCTTTATTCCTCTCTGATCTTCTGTTGGATAGATGGTTGTGTAATAATTTGGGAAATGTATGTTTTACTCCCTGCCTTTATGATTTTTAAAACCATCCTTTGAATTACAAAGAAGATATGGTATTTCTCAATTTGTATCATTGATAGAGTAAGAGGTTCCTTTCTGCTAACTGTATCATCTACCTTATCTACCATTCTAGGATAGTAGTGAATTGAGAAATCATAGTCTTTGATCATCTCTAACCATATTTTGTATTCATGTTGATCTATTTATGTGTGATTTTAGACTTTCGATTTCTGTGATCAATATATTTGCAACACTTTTCACTATAAAGTATGTACCACCAAATACTCTAACCAAAAAACATAATAAATAAATCTAGATCATGTGGGCAGTAGTTATAGTCATGGATCATCAACTATATGGAGTCAATTGTTATCAGTTAATTATTAATTATTATTAATCAACTAAATCATTTCTTTGTGGCATATTTATATTACACAAAAACATCTCTTCTTTTTATTAGTGTGAGCCCAATCATAGTGATTATCTTATTTTTGAGATTTTTAATGCTTTCATCGCATTATTTTATCCAAACAAACATTACCACATTCCATGTTAACATGGTTAGTGGGATATAAAATCATGATAAATTCTGAAAAAATAATATTTAGTACCAATATAAGCAAAGAAAACTATAGTATTTTAAGACACTAGTTGGTCTGTTCCATTCCTTAATTGTCATTGTTTTTGAAGTATTTATATAAATTCCCTCACTTGTGATCACATACCCCAAAAAAGTGGACCACCTCATCCAAAAGTCACACATTATAACCATATCATATATTATATCTTTCTATAATGTTTCTATAGAAATCCTTAGTTTCACTTCATTACTCTAAGAGTTGACGAAAATATCATTGATAAATACTGCCACAAATTTTTTGAGATTGTCTCTAAAGGATTTATTCATCATGATCATGAATATTACAAGGGAAGTTTTAAGTTTCAAGGGAATCACTATGAACTCATAGTGTCCATAATGGTTACATAAGCATTTCTTCAAAATATCTTCCTTCATTACCTTCATTTGATGATATCCAGAACAAATATCAATCTTGGATAGAAATTTATCTCCATGATGTAGATCGAATTATTCATTGGTCCTCAGTTGAGGATACTTGTGCTTAATGGTGATCTTATTGAGATCCCAATAATAAATACACAACCACATTGATCTATCATTATTATTTAAAAAGATTATTGGAGTACCTCAGTTAATGGATTACGACATATAAAACCGCTTTCCAAATGATCTTCTAGGTGTTTCTTTATCTCATCAACATAGATTAGGGCCATCCTATAGGGGAATTTGGATATATTTTTTGCATCGGGTATAAATTCTATTGATAACACTACGTGATGATCTATGGTAATTCCAGGTAACTCTTCAAAAAATGCATTACCATGTTCCCTCACAATTGAAATTTCATTATGGTTGACAATTTTCTTTTACTCGACCATTTTCTCATGAATTCTTCTTTGCAGGGTATCATCGGCCACAACAATAATGGATTTTTCAAATGATATCCATCAACTTATGTGCATTTTAATAGGGGAAAGGGATGTTTTAGAATGTAGAAAGAGGTTTATTTTTCTCAAGAGCTGATTTTTTCTGTATATAGAGAGAGCCAATGCATGCCTAGTACAGAGTCAAATTCCACCTAGGGATGTATTATGATATTTTTTGGAGGAATATTTCCACAAATGATAACAGTAGAATATTTAAACACATTTGTTGAATAGAACATACCACTATGTGTTTTTACAGATATCTCTACTTAATTTTACTAAGGTTATGATCCAACTGATCTATAAAACATAAAATATATAAATAAATTCTTCAAACAAGAGTCAAATAAAACACTTTACATTCTTAATAGAATTAAAAGTTTATCTTGTACAAATTAATATACATGATTCAACTCAGAAGTGGGCATGGAATATGATTTCCACTTCTTTTAATAATTTGGTTGTTGCTAACTTTTACTACCCTCAAGGGCCGTTTGTTTAGTGGAATGGATTTTATAAAACCCTTTCTCCCCAGCAATAATCATTGAACAATGGGTCGTTCATTCGTTTCCTTCATCAAAGTTTATGGATTCTTCATGTATATTTTACATTCATTAGATTGGTTTCCTTCTCTCCCATATATGAATCATGTTCATGTCCCTTTGAGGTAGTTCTTGTGATTATTATTCCCATATTTTGGACATGTGGCTGGTTGATCCTTCTTTCCACCTTATTCCTTAGATCCTCGAGCTCGAAAATCCATCTTTCCTTTCTTTTCTCCTTATAAATGGGACCATTATCCAAACACCACCTATAATTTTACATCACATTGAATAACCTATTTATTATTCACAGAGTCGTTGATAGCTTTATCCTTTTAGAGTTTTGGATTTAATCCACTAATTATTTTATCGATTTTTCAAATATTGTGGATAATAAAAATTGAGGAATATTCTCAAATACATTTAAAAGTATCATTGTAAGTAGTTACAGATTCTCCATCCTTTTTAGTAGTCTCTTTGAATTCTCTATATATATTTTTCTTAAGATTTATAGGGAACTTCCTTTTAAGAAATAAATTTTTAAACTAATCTCACTTATTTTCTTCTATTTCATTATTTAACTTATTATTCTTAATTAGATATCAATATTGTTCTACCTCTCTATTTAAATAATTGATGGCCAGATTTAACATCTCATTCTCATAACAATAGAGAATTGAAAATATCTTCTCTGCTGAGTTAACCCACTATAATGTAGTAAGTATATCTAATGCTCCACTAAACATTGGTGGTTATTTCCACATAAATGAATTTATATCCAGTTTCTTCTTCGTAATTCAAACTAGATGTTCCACACTATTCAGGTTATATTTCATAACCTAATAAATACAGGTAAGTATCACCTTGATATTTTGAACTCCACCACCCATTTCATTGGTGGTTTTGTTTGTGAAATCATTTCATTATCCCTCACTCAACTTTTTGTCTTGGTTTCTCTTGGTTCTCAATATTTTCTAAAATATAAAATGTTTGAACACAAGTAAAAAAATCATGAACAAATAATTTATTTTTTTGGTCAATTAATTATAAAATAATATCTTATGGTATCTAAGGGATTATCATTACCTCTTCTGTATCACTCTTATACTTTACAAAAACATATGGAATTTTTCTTTACATAGACTTATCGTTAGGATTTTCTACTAACATTTTCTAATCCTGAATCCCAGTTTAACAAATGCATGATCTAATACCTACTATATTAACCTACTTATTTCATTACAAATATATTACATTGTTTTTATGGTAAGAAACGAAATAGTGATACACTATATTATCCAAAGGATCAGTATATTGGGTAAATTTATCCCAGACATCACTTTTGAATAATAAAACAGAAACATTTTTTAGTTCCTTTTTTATCCTCTTAGTGTCCCTCACATTCTCCTAGGTACATGTAATAACTTGAGGATATAAATCAATGAAATGGGGGGTGATGAAATACTAGTTAGGGGAGGTATAACATGGGTGGAATAAAGAACATGAATCAAAAGTATATGGGTGAGCATAATAATAGCATAAGAATATTTTCTTTATTATAATCATAAGGGAATCATTTAAAAATAAAATGGAATGTGTCATATAAATAAAATGAAATATCTTGTATTAGTTCTCAAATACCACACATATTTGTGAACAAAGAATGTATCATGTTCATGTATAACATATGTGAATAATCATAAGATAATCATTATGAACAAATAAAGCATCATTTTCATGAATAATAATAATTATTTCCTAAGATAAATCACATTAATCAATACATTTGATGGCTATTTAATTTCTCTCATGCCATCACATCATAAATTCTCATAATCATGGCTGGTATGTAACAACCAATATTTTTATGAGAAATATTTGTATTTATGTTATATAAATCATCAAAGGAATCTTTCACTATGCACAACCATAGCTTTTCTTGCTTTACACGCAACCGTTTCCTTCCTCGATAGCTTGTGTTGTACGCAATACCGAGATTCCCTAAGAAATGATATGCTATTAAAATATTATTAAATGTAGCCATTATGAATATTAATGCCAACTTTTTGAAATTTTATAAATTTTATCTATCAAAATGGACTTCATTTTTGGATTCAGAATATCAAAATTAGCCTAGGGTGAAATTTTTGTATTTTTCTGAAAACTTTCATTTTTTATGAATAGTGAAAACATTATGTTACTATTTATAAAACAAATTTTTATTTAAATTTATTTTATGTAACTATTGATACATAATACAAATATAAGTTCAATGTAAGTCATTGGAGTCATTTTATAAAAATTTTAGATATATAAAAATTTTATTGAACTTTTCACCGTCTTTTACCCACCTCCTAGAAGAATTTAAAAATTTACATAAAACTTAATTTTACCACTTCTGTGAGTGGAATTTAAAAACTCCGAGAGACATGGTTAACATCAAGGATTAAAATTTGGTTCAATAAGATAAAAATAACTTTTCGTGAATAGTAACGTTTTACTTTTTTTTATCACGGTTAAAAGTAAATATGGAAATTAAGGGTAAAATGATATTATTATTACCCTAACACATGTTCTAATTCTATTGGATAAGTTTGATTCAACCAAAAACCACCTTAGGAATAAAATATGACCATTTAGGTCCACTTGGATTAGATTAGGACAATTATTATTATTTTATTTAAAGAATTGATAAAATTGTTAAGATGAAAGTTTAATAACTAAAACATTTTTAATAAAGGCTTATACATATGATAATTTCGACTATAAGTATTCATTGGAAAGATAAGAAGATTTCCTACATAATGGTATTTTATTTGTGATTTTTAGACATTAGATAAGTTAATTTATTTTTTACACAATGATGAGGCAGTAATTACCTTATTAATGAAATATTAACATAATTGATGTTATAGATACCCAAATAAATGTAATTTGAGACTTTTATAAATTAAAATAAATTTATAGGATAAAATGACATTTTAGTATTGATTTAATTAACTTTTTTCAAACTAATAATTCTGTTATGAGTTTCACATAAATCAATTACCAAATAGTGTCAAAATTGACATAAAATAGTTTTTACAAAAATATTATATTATTAATTGTTATTTTATTCCTAAAAATCTAAGGATCTGCAAAATGAATTAGATAAGGTTATATATATTAATTATGAAAAACTTGGGTTTCATTTGGAATGTTATTGTATGTTTATTAACATTATAGTGTATGAAAACAAGAAGACACAGTAAAAATAAAATTATTTAACATAAAGTTAAATCTAAATGATAATGTTAGAATAGAAACCTAAACTTGTCTAAATTATATTGTATGAGATTATTTAAACCCATACCCACCTTATTTTTGAAATAAATCAATTTTGAGCTATTAAAAATAGAATATGGCTTTATAATAAAATAATATTTTTTGTTTTTCCAAAGGTGCCCCTCTCTCCATTATAAAATGGCACCTCCTCCCTATCCTCCTTACACAACATTGAGCCTTCATGCTCGAAAAAACCCTGACAATTTCTCTTATACACTTACCTAGAAACATCCTAGAGGACCTAGCATTCTTCAAAGACCATCTTTAGTTCCCTAAGAGGAGGTTAGGAAGAGGCGCTTCAAAGAAGAGGTAATGTTCGTTACTAATTCTTTCATCTTTATTTCTTCTAATACTTATACTTCATTAGTTTTTTCAATATGAAGTAATAACATCAGTATAACTCATATACTGATATGTTATTATAAATATGAAACAACCCTATTTCACCTTCTATCCATCCTACGGAAAAAAAATCACCGCGCGTGCGTACGTAAGGAATACCGTCTCCACGATGAGATGAGATTCATTCTCCATGTTAACCATTCATGAATGAATATAAAGTCGATATAAATAATAATAATGAAATATATAAAATAATAATGATACTAGATTTATGTATATATATATATATATAAGTCATCTACTTAATTCCATTCAATTTAATAAGGAAACGAAGACAACGTTCATGCATACGTAGGACCTACCGTCTCCATGAACGGTGTATTTCATTCCATTCATTGATCTATCATATATATATATGTATATGATGAAAATATATTATATATAAATCATTTTTTACATTATGGAATTATTTAAATCACTATATAAGTAATAATATCAAGAACAACAAGTCGAAACATGTACGATAAATGAAACGATTTTACCCAAAATGATGCTTTAACATGGAATTTACAAAAGAACGGGTAATATAAAGTCATAAGTGAACAATATATGATATTATAACAATGAATATGATTCTTTAATAAGTCAATTACATTATTTGAATCATTATATAGGAGGTTCTTATACATAGGAAGTAGATCTGATATAAGGTAATGGAAAATCTCGCAATCTGAATTTTTATCCGAGATTGTTTTTACTTCAGAATTTACTGGGGAATATTTATCATCCATACCCTTGTTTCATCAATATGTATTATTATTTCTATCCTCCTACAATTTGTTAAATTTAATTTTACCCATTTGTGAGTTTTTAGTAAAATATATTAAAGGAATCTTTTTTATTTTTAGTACGAGGTACTTTTTGACTTTTCTGGCCAATGTATGAGAAGAATGTTTTTTATCTTATACGACATGAATGAATTTTTATGATTTCAAAGAAAATTATTTCCATGAATCTTCCTTTATAAGTTTTCAATTTTATTTTTAATCAACTTATTTTAGTTTAAAATTGTATGACATTTTATGAAAGGAAAAATGTTTTTGAAGTAGAAAGGATATTTTTCTCAAGAATGAAGTTCTAGTGTTTTATCCAAATTACATTCCATATAAGAGAATATAGGGTTCTGTTTATAACCCTACTTTTACATTGATTTTATTATGTTAGGATAGAATTATTTTTATGATTCCATTTTATATTATATGTATTAGGTTATGATGGCATGATGTTTTAGAATCCCAATTCTATTACATGGGTTATGCTATGATGTATGATTTATGATCTTGTGTAAAACATAAGAATGGTATCATTATAAGATGGGTGTGATCTATATCTCCTTCAAATTCATTTTTTAAAGATATATATCTCATGAGATAGACCTAGCTGAAATGGTAAGTTAATCTGGTTCAGTGTTACAGGACTAGAACGAGGAGTGAACTCGATTCCAAAAGGGACTTTGACCACTAAGATGGTCTTGGTAGCAATGTCTTGGATACTATGGAAATCATATCATGTGCTTTATAGTTTCCACAATCACATGTTTTATTCCCATTCTATTTTATCATGATTTATTTTTATTTATGATCTATGCCTTATGAACTTCCATGTTTTATTTCATTGCCCATGATTTTGATGTTTAAACATTATGTTCATGTTTTTAAGTTCAAATGTATATGATTTGTTTTATTTTATCCATGATTATCCTTACTGAGCATTTGGGCTCACCCTTTATTTTTTTCCCCAGGATTTAAAGAAAGGTTTTATGTACGAAAACCAAAAAGGGGGATATCTTTATAGGAGATTTTGAAGATCTTTCACCATGATTAGAAGATTACCTTCAGAGTTTCCAAAGAAACTAAACTATTACGGTCCTTGGGTGTTTGTTTTTGTTAAGTATTAAGTATTCCAAAAAAGTAATGTAATTTCTATGTACGTCAAGCTTTGGGTCTCTATAATTGGTATTAGATGAATGTTATAGTCATCCTTTGGAAACTAGGATGTGAAATACTTAGTAATAACCGTACAGATATATCTAAGCATATAACACAATCATAGTGTTTTAGAAATGTCCACGAATAACCAAAGATAGGACCATAAGTGTAAAATTTTATTCGTGATTATGTGGTTTTCCAATTATAATTATTATTGCCCACACTATTTTTCATGGTTTTAGTCAATTGCCGGAACCCAAAGGAACCATCTTAATGCAGAATGTTATTGGAAATGAAATGATTGTGCCCCTGAGAAAATAAATGTTATGGCAGCTGGAATGAAAATTCTTGTAGTCATGCTCACACAACATTCTCAAGCTATGAATCATGCAGGACTTCCAAATGAGCAATGGAAGGAGCAACTTTCTGTTGAATCCTTAATGAGGTAGTGTCCACCTTCATTCAGCAGGTCTACTGAACTATTGGTTGTTGAACAATGGATCAGTACTAATGAAAAAATATTTTTAGTTCTTCAATGTTTTGAACATGACAAATTCATCTTCGCAGTATATCGTTTGAAAGGTGATGTTGATCAAAGGTGGAATATTATCAAGAATACGAGTCAAAGAGATGAAATTGAGTCTATGGAATGGGACGAGTTCATGAAATTATTTTTCAATAAGTACTTCCCTCGTATTCTTCTAACAAATATGGAGAATGAGTTTCTTGAACTGAAACAAAAGGACGATGAATCTATTGGTACCTACAAATAAAATTTTACAAAACATTCAAGGAACGCTTCTGGGATTATTATCCAAGCTGAAATTAAGATTGGTCGATTATTTATGGCTTAAAACCAAGTCTTCGAAGGGCGTTGGACATAATGGACTTAAATAGCTACGAGGAAATTGTTCGATGTGCTCTCATGGTTGATTTGGATATTGGAGTAACCCATCAATCATATGGGTTTGATAAGAAGAGGAAAATGGAAATCAAAGGAAAATCTAAAGACCACACTGAAAATAAGATGAGTTTTCCCTTATGCTCAAAGTGTGGAAAGAAACATGGAGGGATTTGTCTTAAATGGACAAGTAAATGTTTCAAATGTTGAAAAGATGGTCATCGTAAATTTTAATGCCTCAATGATGGGAAGAAGATGTCTAGTGATGTGAACAAAGAAAAGGCTACTCAGAGTGAACCTATTACAGTTCAATGTTACATGTGTAAGTAAATGGGGCATTATTATAATCAATGCCCTTATCCAAGGGTTGTTTATGATGATCATCATCAAAAAACTCTTAAGGGTAAACACAAAGCAAAGTCACATGCAATTTCTATCAGTGATTTGGAGTATGATAACGAAGTGGTGAAAGGTACACTTACCATCCACTCTAATGTAGAAAATGTTTTATTTGATTTTGGATCAACCCACTGTTTTTTTTCGGATGAATTTTCTAAGGGTATCACCATATTACCTCAACAATTATATGTTTATTTAGCTGTGACAACCCCTAATGGCACAACGGTCGCATCAAAAGTTTGTATTTCTTCTCCGATTGATGTTTTTGGGAGTGTGTTTCCTGCAAATCATGTGATCCTTCCTATATTGGAAGTTGATGTGATTATTGGCATTGATTTTCTTTCTTTATATGGAGATCATGTCAATTTACAAAGAAGGGAAGTCACATTTCATATTCTAGATCAATCTATGATCATCTATTGATGCAAGTATGAACATAACCTTCCAGTGGAAATTTCTCCCATCTTATGGGTCTTGATTCCACTAAATGAAGTTTATTTATCTCAAATGTTTGGAGAGAAACTCACAATTAAGAATATTCCCATTGTACGGGAGTTTGATGATGTCATTCTGGAGGAATGATTGGGTCTTCCACCAAATCGTGAAGTTGAGTTTTCAACAGAACTCGTACCGAGTGCTTTTCCTATTTCAAAGACAACTTATAGAATTTCCCAAATTGTGTTTCATGAATTGAAGAAGCAACTCCAATAAAATCTTGATAAGGGATTCATACGCCCTAGTGTGTCACCTTGGGGAGCACCTTTTCTGTTTGTTAAGAAGAAAGATGGATCAATGAGACTCTGCATTAATTATAGAGAACTTAACAAGATTACTATTAAGAACAAATATCCTCTCCCACACATTGATGAATTATTTTACCAACTACACGGAGCTCAATAGTTTTCCAAGACAGATCTTCGTTCAGGGTATCATCAATTAAGGGTGAAAATGGATGATATACCAAAGATAGATTTCTATTCAAGGTATGGACACTATGAAATTATAGTGATGCCATTTGGTCTTACTAATGCCCTGTTATCTTCATGGATCTAATGAATATAGTCTTTAGAGACTATCTAGATCAGTTTGTGGTAGTCTTTATGGACGATATTCTTGTCTTTTCAAAGATAAAGGAATAACATGAAGATCACTTGATAATTGTTTTGAAGACCCTGAGAAAGTAGATGATTTATGCCAAATTTACCAAGTGTGAATTTTGGATTCAAAAAGTATCATTTTTGGGTCACATAATCTCTAAAGAGGGGATATCTGTTGATCCCGCAAAAACAGAGGTTATTAAAAGGTGGTTGAGACCAACAACAGTAACTGAGATCCGAATTTTTAATGGTTTGGATGGATATTATCGATGTTTTGTGAATGATATTTCATGATTATCTAACCCATTCACCTAATTGACTCGGAAAGGTGTTAAGTTTGTTTAGACAGAGGAATGTGAAGAGAATTTCAATGAGTTAGAAATAAGGTTATCCAGTGCACCTGTTCTCACACTGCCTTGTAGTGATGAAAGTTTTGTGATCTACAGCAATGCATCCAAGAAGGGATTGGGGTGTGTTCTCATGCAAAACAATATGGTGATAGCTTATTCCTCACGACAGTTGAAAATGCATGAACAAAATTACCCCAACTCATGATTTTGAGTTATCAGCGGTAATCTTTGCATTAAATATTTGGAGGCATTATCTTTATGGATAAAGGGGTGATATTTATACTGATCATAAAAATTTAAAGTATATTTTCATACAAAAGGAGCTGAAAATGTGCCAAAGAATATGGTTGGAGCTGATTAAGGACTACGACTGCTATATTCATTACCACCCTGGGAAAGCAAACAAGGTGGCAGATACATTAAGTCAAAAAGACCATGATAGCTTATCCATGATGAGGATCACAAAAGATCCAATATTTTTGGATTTACAAAGGATGGATCATGAAATTATAATGGAATGGGAAAATCTTATCTTTCTCAAATGAATGTTCAACCATCTATACATGTGAAGAATAAAGAGGCACAGAAAAAATTTAGAGTTACAAAATAAGGATAGAAATGTTCCTGAATTCAACCATGATTGTGATGGAAGAATAAAGTTCAGAAATTGGGTTTGTGTTCCTCCTATCCCTGAATTAAAGAAGGAGCTGCTGGATGAGGCTCATAGTTCTTCATTCTATATTCATCGTGGAAGCACGACGATGTTTAGGGTCCTGAAAGAGTACTTCTGGTGGGATGGCATGAAAAGTGATGTTGCTGAATATGTCTCTCGATGCTTGATTTGTCAGCAAGTTAAAGCTGAGAGACAAAAGTCTAAGGGGACGTTAAAACCATTACCCATAACAGAATGGAAATGGGAAAACATCACTATGGACTTTTTCATGGGACTTCCTAAAACAACCAATGGAAATAATGCTATCTTGGTTATAGTTGATTGCATTACAAAGTGAGCACACTTCATTGCTATTAGAGAAGATTTCCCTCTGGATCAGCTTGCCAGGATATATGTAAACGAAGTGGTAAGATTGCATGGAGTACCACTTTCCATTATATCTAATCTAGATCTGAGGTTTACCTCAATGTTTTGGCGAAGTCTTGAGAATACTCTGGATACAGTGTTGTGTTTCAGAACTGCTTATCATCCTCAGACAGACGGTCATCCTGAGAGGAAAATTCAAACTCAAGAAGATATATTAAGAGTTTTCTCTATGGAATTCAATGGTGTTTGGGATCAACACCTTCCTTTGGTGGAATTTTCATATAATAATAGCTTTCACTCCAGTATTAAGATGGCTCCTTATGAAGCTCTTTGTGGAAAGAAATGAAGGAATCCAACTTGTTGGGATAAATTTGGGTAAAGAAAGCTATCAGGACTTGATCTTGTTGATGAGATGGCAGAAAAGGCCAGATCTATTCAACAACACATAAAAGCAGCTCAGAGTCGACAAAAAGGTTATGCCGACAATTGATGAAAAAAACATATAGTTTTAAGTGGGTGATAAAGTGTTCTTATGAATATCACCTTGGAAGAGAGTAATGAGATTTGGAAAGAAGGGAAAGATGAGCCCTAGGTATATCAGTAATTTTGAAATACGGGATCATGTTGGGAAGGTTTCTTACTAATTGGTGCTTCCACCGAATCTCTCTCAAGTTCACGATGTGTTCCATGTATCTCTACTGGGAATGTTTATACCCGATCCTTCACATGTACTCAGCTCAAAAGTTGTACCGCTGGAGCGAGATCTTTCTATTGAGGAACCACTGATAGAGATTATGGATCGTAGAAAAAAAGTTATTTAGAAAAAAGGCACTCGCTTGGTAAAAGTTTTATGGAGGAACCACCAATTAGAAGAAGCTACATGGGAGCTTGAGGATAAGGTGAGGGAGAGGTATCCTCATCTGTTTGTTACAAAGTGACGAATTTTGATGGAGAAATTCATTTTAAGGGGGGTAGAATGTAACACCTGAGATTTTTATGAGAAATATTTTGTTTTTATGTTATATTAATCATCAATGGAATCTTTCACTACACACAACACTAGCTTGTCTTTCTTTACACGCAACCACGACATTCCTCGATAGGTTGTGTTGTACGTAATACAGAGTTTCACTAAACAACGATCTTCTATTAGAATATTATTAAAACTAGCCGTTATGAATAGTAATACCCACTTTTTGAAATTTTATAAATTTTATCTTTCAAAATTGACTTCATTTTTGGAATCGAAATATCGAAATTAGCCTATGGTGAACTTTTGTTATTTTTATGAAAAATTTCAATTATTTATGAATACTGAAAACACTAGGTTACTATATAAAAACCATCTTTTTATTTAAATAATTATTTATTTTATTTAAATTTATTTTAGATAAAAAATGATACATAATACCTATATAAGTTCAATTTAATTCATTGGAGTCATTTTATAATAATTTTAGATATATAAAAAGTTTATTTAACTTTTCACCGTCTTTTACCCACCTCCTTGGAGAATATGAAAATTTACATAAAACATAATTTTACCGCTTCTGTGAGTGGAATTTAGAAAATCTGAGAGACATAGTTAACATCAAGGATTAAAATGTGGTTCAATAAGATAAAAATAATTTTTGGTGAATAGTAACTTTTTACTCTTTTTACCGCGGTTAAAAGTAAATTGGGTAATTGAGTGTAAAAATGATATTATTATTACCCTAACACATGTCTTAATTCTATTTTATAAGTTTAATTTGACCAAAATCAATCTTAGGAATAAAATATGACCAGTTAGGTCCACTTGGATTAGAATAGGACATTTATTATTATTTTATTTAAAGAAGAGTTAAAATAGTTAATATGAAAGTTTAATAACTAATTTTTTTTAATAAAGGGTTATACATAAGATTATTTAGACTATAAATATTAATTGGAAAGATAAAAATATTTCCTCTATAATGTTTTTTATTTGTAATTTTTTTGACATTAAATAAGTTAATTTATTGTTTACACAATGATGATGCAGTAATTACCTAATTAATGAAATATTAATATAATTGATGTTATAAATACCCAAATAAATGTAATTTGTGACTTTTTATAAATTACGATAATTTTATAGGTTAATATGGCATGTTAGTGTTGATTTAATTAATGTTTTTAGAACTAATAATGCTGTTATAATTTCAACAAAAATCAATTGCCAAATAGTGTCAAAATTGTCATAAAATTGGTTTTAAAAAAATTATATTATTAATTGTTATTTTTTTCCTAAATATATAAGGTTCGGCCAAATGACTTATATAAGGTTATATATGTTAATAATGAACAACTTGGGGTTTTTTTGGCATGTTATTGTATGTTTATTAAGATTATATTGTAAGAAAACAAGAAGACATGGTAAAAGTAAAATTATTTAACTTAAAGTTGAATCTAAATGATAAGGTTAAAATAGAAACCTAAACTTGTCTAAATTATATTGGATGATAGTATTTCGACCCATACCCACATTATCTTTGAAATAAATAAATTTGGAGCTGAATATGACTTTATAGTAAAATAATATTTTTAGTTTTTTCAAAGGTGCCCCTCTCATCCCTTATAAAAGGGCAGCACCTCCCTCTCCTCCTTACACCACTTTGTGCCTTCATGCTTGGCCAAACCCTGCCAATTTCTCTTCTCCACATCACTAGAAACAACCTAGAGGACCTAGTCTTCTTCAAATACCATCTCTAGTACACTAAGAGGTGGTTAATAAGAGGCTCTTCAAAGAAGAGGTAATGTTCGTTACCGATTCTTTCAACTTTATTTATTCTTCTACATATTCATATTTAATTGTTTCATTATTAATTAATAACATTAGTATCACTAATATAATTATATGTTATTATAAACATGACAAAACCCTATTTCACATTCTTTCCTTCCTATGGAAAATGAAATCACCGTGTTTGCGTATGTACGGAATACCGTCTCCACGACGTGATGAGATTCATTCTCCATGTTAAACATTCATGAATGATTATAATGTATATATAATGAATAATAATGATATATATGACATAATTATGATATTTTATTTATGTGTATATATATTTATGTCATCTACTTAATTCCATTCAATTCAAAATGGAAACAAAAACAGCGTTCATGCGTACGTACGGCCTACCATCTCTATGAACGATGTATTTAATTCCATTTATAGATCTATAATATATATATTTATATGATGAATATATATTATATATAAATAATGTTTTACATTATGGAATTATTTAAATCTGTATATAAGTTATAATATCAAGAAAAACAAGTCGAAACACGTACGATAAATGAAACGATTTTACACAAAATGCTGCTTTAACATAGAATTTACAAAAGAACAGGTAATATAAAGTCATAAGTGAACAACATATGATATAATAACAATGAATATGATTCTATAATATGTCAATGATATTATTTAAATAATTATACAGGAGGTTCGGATATATACAAAGTATATCAGACATAAGGTAAGGGAAAATCTCGCAATCTCAATTTTTATCTGAGATTGTTTTTACTTCAGAATTTATTGGGGAATATTTATCTTCCATATCCATGTTTCATCAATATTTATTATTATTTATATCCTCCTAAAATTGTTTAAATCCAATTTTACCCAATGTTGAGTTTTTAGTAAAATATATGAAAGGAATGTTTTGTCATTTTTAGTACGAGGTACTTTTTGACTTTTCTTTCCAAAGTACGAGAAGAATGTTTTTTTAACTTATACGGCTTGAATGGATTTTTATGATTTCATAGAAAATTATTTCCATGAAGACTCCTTTATAATTTTTTAAGTTTATTTTTAATCAACTTATTTTAGTTTAAAATTTTATGACACCTTAAGAAAGGAAAAATGTTATTGAAGTAGAAAGGATATTTTCCTTAAGAATGAAGTTCAAGTGTTTTATCAAAATTATTTTCCATCTAAGATAATATATGTTTCTGTTTGTCTCCCTATTTTTACTTTGATTTTACTATTTTATAATAGAATTATTTTTATGGTGTCCTTTTATCTTATATGTGTTATGTTATGATGGCATGATGTTTAAGAATCCCAATTTTATTACATGGGTTATGCAATGATGTATGATTTATGATCTTGTGGAACACATAAGAATGGTATCATTATGATATGGGTGGGACCTATATCTCCCTACAATGCATTTGGTAATGCTTTATATCTCATGAGAGAGACATGGCTGGAACGGTAAGTCAATCTGGTTCAGTGATACTGGACTGGAACGAGGAGTGAACTCGATTCAGAAAGGGACTTTGTCCACTAAGATGGTCTTGAAATAAATGACTTGGCGACTATGGAAATCATATCATGTGCTTAATGGTTTCCACAATCACATGTTTTATTCCCATTCTTGTTTATATTGATTAATGTTTCTTTATGATCTCTTCCATACATACTGCCATGTTTTATGACATTGCCCAAGATATTGATGTTTAAACATTATGTTCATGTTTTTAAGTTCAAATGTATTTGATTTGTTTTATTTTATCCATTCATACCCTTACTAAGCATTTGAGCTCACCCTTTTAAGTTTTATTTTACCAAGGATTTAAAGAAAGTTTTTTGGTAAGAAAACCAAAAAGGGGATGATCTTTAGGGGAGATGTTGAAGATCTTTAACCATGATTAGAAGATTACATTACTAGTTTCCAAAGAAACTAAAATATTACGGCCCTTTGCTGTCTATTCTTATTATGTGTTAAGTTTTTCACAAAAGTAATGTAATGTCTATGTATGTCAAGCTTTGGGTCTCCACATCCCACATAAGACATATAACAAACATTGTTATGAAATTTACTTGAGAAAAATAATGTGTTTCATAAGTATTTAATAAACAATACATTCATTAATAAACCTATTTGTTCCAAAATGTATAAGGGAAGTCATATTTGGACAAATAACATCATTATTCTTGAGTGGATAATAAGAATTTCAAGAAGATTAAAATATGATGTTTTTTAATATTGATGTGACTTTAAAAAAAATCATAGAAATTTTTTTGACATGTTAGGAACATTTATATCCCCAAAAGAAAAAGTAAATTAAATTTTAATGACATCATATAAACATTCATAATATGGAAGAGAAGATAAATCAATAAAATGGGTTGGGTTTGATAATCCACTTACCTTAAAACCATCTTTATTTTTTCTCTTTTTAGCCTCCTGAATAATAAAATTTGTTTCATTAAAACATAGTTCCAGAATGTAATTAAAATCATTTATAAGACTATTTTTCCATTATAATTATTGGATTCTATTTTATAACATTATTTGTAAAAGTTAAATTTTTTTGATATCATGTTTTCATTAAATTTTCCTCTACCTTTTCTATTTCACTATTTTTAATCAAATTCATTTATACAAAACTATAATTAAATCAATAAGATTATAATATGTTTATTTAGTAATTAATATATTATAAGAAAATTGGTACATTCAATTAATGAAGGTGGTTATATTAATTAACTTAAAAATGTCTCTTAATGTGGTTAACTGACCTTTAATAAGACATTGTCAAAAGATCAGGAATGAAAATTTTGTAATTTGTTCAAATAGTGAATATGATACCTAAAATAGGTTAATATCATTAATATATCGTTAACATAATAAATAATTAATATTCTGAGGTATGGTTTTGAAATTAATGGAAAAAATAATAATAACAATAAAAGAAGAGATGTGTTAATCAAAACATAATCATTCATTGGGTTATCTTCTCTTGTTAGCTAATAATACTCCCTTGATATTTAGAGTTGGATTACTACAGAAAAAACCTAAGAATTATAAGTAGATTTATTGGAAGTATTTTTGTAGAGTTTAATATTATTAATGTTTGTGATGAGTGGTTTTCCAAGGGGATGTAGTAGGGTTACATTTACTTGAGGGGTGGGGTACTTGAGGAATAAAAAATTATAAAAATTAATATATCAAAGGTGTAACTTTTAATAGTTTATTTTATTCAATAAAAATAATATATTAATATAATATAATGGTTCTTAATACTATAAACCTATTTATAATTAAAAATCATTACTTTATTAAAAATAAATATGGAAAGAAAGAACATTGTTGTTTAAATAGAACACTTTTGACATTAGGTTTTTGAAAATACCTTTTAGGTTTGGAATTTAAATTTTTTTATCTTAATAATAAATTTATTAAATATAATATATAATTGAAAAACTGAAGGTTTTATAAATTATTAGGTCATTATTATATCATGAATGATTTAATTTATGATACCATGGTTATGTGAAAAACTGTATTTTAATATTCATGTGAAATGTGATGTATTTTAGAAAATTTCCAGAAAAAATTAGTTGGAAAATTTTGATGAGATAATTTAAAAAAATATGAATTTTATTAAAATAAATTTATAGAATTGGTAATTTATAATTTTTATATAAAATTATGATTTTTTCAAAATAATTTAAAATACAATTCATTAAAATGTGAATATAGTTTCTTCGATTTTTTTAATTATGTTGTTTATATTTATTTTGTCATTATAATTTTTAAATTTATATAAATATATCATGATAAATATTATTTATGTGACAATTTATTATTTTCAGGTAAAATTACTTTTCAAAATTTCATGTTATTATTCCATACAGCCACGATATTAATTTGACCGATCATGTTACTATTAAAACAATCACATTACTATTGCAATGGTCCCACTATCTCCTATATATACCAATTAATTATTTCACTCAGTATGCACTAAAAATATTCCCAGGGATATATATTTTTAGTTTCTAATATGTTTATTGGTGTACTGATATTTTTCTTCATTTATATATTGTCAGTCATGTGGGTGATTATCATTGAAGATTAGGGCGATCCATATTTATCAATTTCATCTTTTAAATTTTATATTTTTTTCTAATGGTAATTTTTATAATTGTAATTGGTTTCATATTTGACTAATTTAATGATATTTATTAATGAAATAATTTTTTTTCTTTCTATATATTCTATATTTGTATAATATTATTTAATAAAATACAATACACATTTATAATGGAAGAAATATTATTAATAAACACCAATTATTTAAAAAAATAAATTGGGGAATCCTACTGATTTAAATCCCTCCTTTTTTACTCTTAAGAAAAAAACACTCCCCAAGTCATTAGTGAGTTATAACAGACTCACCCATCATATAATTTGAATCGATCTCACTCAACATATTAGTTATATTTGGATCACCCATTTTTTTAAGGTGTATATAGGTCACCCATCGTCATCTATAATACCCCAGCACCACATCATAAATAAATCATTTCATGCATTCTATTCTTCATCTTATAACCATGTATAATACTTTTTAGCCTATATGAATGACATTTTTTGATATAAAATACCCTTTCCTTTTAAAAACACATTTTAAAAACCAAAAAACCCATAACAATGGGAATAATGGTTTTATTGAAAAAATGGAATCTTTTAAAGCTTCCAAAACATTAAATAATAGATTTGGTGGTGAAAAAAATATGTTGATGATGTATACATTAAAAAAGAATATTCATTTTTTAACTATTTTAAATAATGTAAAAATATTCCATATAAAATATGTAAAAGAGTTCATTTAAAAAAATGAAAATAAAATATAAATAAAAATGAATATATTATTCAATAATTTCCATAAATAATCATCCATAAAATAATGTTAAGAATATATACATGGAATGAAATATTTATAAAATAAATCATTAAAACTTTTAAAATGGTGGTTTATGTTAAAGTGTCCATTACCTCGAGTTTGACTCATCATGTACATTCTTTCTCTTCTATTATAATAAAATTTTATTATTTATTTTATTTATAAATAAAATATTTCAATTTTATTATTCATTTTATTTCATTTACTACAATGTTATGTACAATTACGTAATCAATTAAGATCTCATTGTATATTTTGATGTTATTCAACTCATACATCCAAAATGAATTTTGTAATTTAACTGTGGTCGATGAGTTCATTATTCCATCATCTAGAGAATAATAATAACAAAAGTTTCATAATTTTAATAAATCAATTGTAACTACACAAAAACTATGAAATTTAGTTATTAAAAATTAACTATGTTATAATCATGGAGATGGTTGGTCATGCGTAAACATGAGTAGTGTTTTCACAGTTCAATGATCATGATAAAAATAAGGTATGTATTATTTTATCATTTCATAATGATTTTTATATAATTAAAATATATAGTATTTCTATATAAATTTATATATATCAACCTTGCGATATGGTGACGAAAAATTAAGCATGTCTCTTTGAAGAGCTAGTAGTCTACAGGCACGCATGAATGATCTTATCATTTTTCAATAGATGGAGAGTTAAGAAATTAGCTAATGTATATTAATTATATAATTTTAATAATTTCATGATTATATTATATATTAATTAAATACATCATAATAATAATCCATGAGATTCAGTGACAGAAAAAGAAACACATCGCTTTGTAGAGGTGATAATCCACACGTACATGTGGGAAATGTTTTCATTTCCCATCAAATGTAAAATGAGAATAAAAAGGGTTGTAAAATAGTAATAATAACTTATCAATATTTTTAAGATATTTATTTTATCAAATCATCATGGTTAGATAATATTTAAAGGAGGTGGAATAAGAAAAATTATTGAAATTTTCAGTTATGACTTGTACCCTATCCTTAGACAACCTATTTGGATTACACGTTAAACCACCTAAAATTTGTATTTTAATGATACCAGGACCACTACGATGTGATCAAAGAATCGTTGGAGATAATTGGGTAAGTGTTGGTCATATTATATTACTTAAAATTTTATAGGAAGAGATGATAGGAAGATCCCTTTTATAAGTGAGGGGAGGGGCACTCTTTGAATTACATAATGTATTAAATAAATATATAATAGTTATCATGAAAAAATGTACTAAAATTGAAATATATATAATATAGGATGATTATGATATTTGACCATCTCATCTAAAAAAATTGGACCTATTTAGTTGATTTTTTTCTCCCATATCTATTTGATTTAACCCCTATAAACACTTTGGACAATTAAACTGATATCACGTTTTTGTGCACTTTAAGGGTTAATAAAGTTACAATTATATAAAAATGACTAATAAATGGATCATGGTTGATAATTTCAACCATTTCCAATTAACTTGGAAAAAAATCGGATCTTTAAGAAATCTAAATCATTTAATAAAATATTATTTATTATAAAATATCATTAATTTAATTTTTTGGAAATTTTCATTTAATTTGACTTTGAAAAAAAATTTGAATATAATAGAATTACAATATAATATATTCATAAATACCCAATATATTATTATCATTTTTAAAATTCATAGTACGTGATATCTCACCTACAAAATATTATTTATTTGTTTTTTAATACCATTTATATTATTTTTCTACACATTGCACAAGTAGTGAGTCAGTATTGTATAAGAGATTAAGGAAACTATTTCATTAGTAAAGTCTAAAAATAAAATAAGTCAAAAAAATCAATTTATTCATATTTAAAATAATGATTTATAAATAATTAGGAGTTTTTTATCCCTAACACAAAATATTGTAGATATTAAAAGAAATAGAGTGATACTATTGACTTTTTCTTTTAATTAAATAATAAAAAGTACATAATAAAAGATAAAAATAAAAAGAAATATTTTTTAATTTTGGATGATTATAGAATAAATATTCATCTAATGAAATAAAGGTAAGTGTTTCAATAAATTTTAAGCTTTATCAAAAAAAAATTCATACTAATTATCCCATTTTACTTTTAATGTGGTTTCAAAAATCTATTATGGTTACAATTTATATCGACCAATAATAAAAAGGACATATTTACCAAATTTGGGCCTCTTGATTCCAAATATAGAATCTGTTTCTCAATAAAAATCAATACATTTCCACATTTTATTGAAAAATAAAACTTTTCATATAATTCTCAAAAAGCATTTTAAAATAATTTTGACATGTTGAATTCAAAAATTAAGCTTCTTAAAATTTTGAAATTTTGAAATAATGATTTTAAATAAATTTATATAATACATTAAAAATCAATTTGGTTAGAAATAATTATTATTCTTTTAAGTGAAATATAACATAATGTTATTCTAATGAATATATATATTTAAAATCTAATTAAAGAATATGTGAAAATGATTTATCTTATAATAATATAGGTTATTATAGATTTCTCTCATTATTACAATTTCTAAGCATCTGATCTCACCCCAACCAATTTTACAATTTTTCCCAAGGTTATGAAGAAGGGATATAAGTTTGATAATTCTTGAAGGGTACCTTATATACAATAATATTTCAGTGTTAATGATTATTTGTAAGATCTCAACCATTTATAGAGTTATCTCGGGTGTGATTTCTAGTACATTTTGTTTTTTACATAAGTACCTTAAATGGGAGTTGTGGAATGGGCTGAGTTTCTGTGAATTATAAGAGAAGTTTGTAGAAAATGGGTTGTGCAAGGTTGTTGCATGGTTTTTACAAACTATGCAGCTACTTAGGAAAAACCATGAAATATATGGTCTTTAAAGTAGTAGAATTGGTATAGTTAAAGAACAATTTGATAGGTCATGCGTGGTGGACATGAGAAATGACCCCTTGATGTAGTGGATAACACAATGTTAATGCACAATTTTTCAAACCAAATGACTAAACTGTGTGAGGGCCGAGGGCGAGATCTTAAAGTTGTCGATCTCACCCGTTCTCAACTTTTAATGGATTGTTTCACCTCATAAGAGGCCCTAACTAAATATTTTACTTTTTTAAAGGTAATGTATGGTTATCCCATCAATCCGATGGAATTATAATGACTTACAAACACCGTTCTTAAAAATTGTATGCCCAAATTAAAGATCATATCTTCTCCCGGTCAGTGGATTGCATACTGATGCTTCCCCAATTCATTATTCTATCCTTACATTATATTTTCATGTACGATATCATCTATTTACATGGATATAAATGTATGTTGTAAGATATATATCGAGTATTCTGCATCTATATCTACATTTATGAGATCTTGATTTCTTTGATCTTGATTTCAATTTCGTGATTTAGATCTGTAACACATATCAACATCGTTGTGTATCTTGAATTTGGGGGATTTCTATTGGGAATATATCTATCAATGAATTTAGGTAGGTGGTATTAATAAAATTAATATAGTCTTGGATTTTATATGTATATGTAAAGTTGTAGTATTTATTGAATCCTTTAGAAATTGGGTACCATGATTTTGGTTAATTAGATTTAAAAATTTATTTATCAAATATTATTTGAAATTGGTGATTAATTGGAGAATTAATCATGAGTCTAAGGGGATACCCTATTAGATAATTAATTTGGGGAAACTTATTATCGGAGGTAGGGTTTTTAATCTAGATAATTAATCAGGGGATTAATTATGAGATATTGAAATGGACATGTTGAGATAATTAATTGTAAATTAATTATGGGACATTGATAATATGATATAGATAATTAATTGTGGAATTAATTATTGAAAGTTTATATTATAATGCGATAATTAATTATAGAAAATTAATTATGCAATATGAATTGTGATATCAATTAATTGATTAGGAAATTAATTAACGGTTTAAAATTAGTTAGTTTAATATTGTGTTAACTAATGGATTCGAGGTATTTATCTATTTGTTGTATTATTAAGGGAATTGATGTGGATAATTAATTGATGAATTAATTATGTTATTATGAATGGGAACATGTTCATTCTAATTTAGAAGTGCAAATGGTGACATAGTCATCATACTTAAGTGTAATAGAATGGGAACATGGTCATTCTAATGAGTAATATACATGGTAACATGGTCATTGTACATAATAGTGAAGAGAATGGGAAAATTATCATTTTATTGAGGGGTAATCTTGGTAACATGGTCACCATACTTATGTGTGTGATATTGGTAACTTGGAATTGGAAATTATAAATTTTAAATTAAATAATAGAAATAATTTCACTCTACGTTACGGCCTTGAAGGAGAATATTTGAACTCTGAAATGAGTCGAATTAGGAAATGAGATATCATAGAAAAATGAATTCACAGAGTTTTAAAAAAAAGAAGGTTTTAAGATATGATATTACAAAAATAAAACCTCAGTCTCCGATATGAGATGAAGTTAGTATTGAGGAATAGGTATCCTTGGGAACCCTGAAGATTATTTAGTTAAATATGAATGAATGAAAATGTGATAAACTATTTATTATTTCATTGTAATTATTTTCTTTTAGAACTTCATGAACTATCTTTTTGATTTGACTAGTGTTAGACACAATTGGTGGTGGCTAACTAAGTTGAACTAACACCCTATTCGGGCTACCTGATCGTTGCCCCAATAGATTATATTACTCTAAGTTTTGATAAGGTAAAATTCTCTGGGATATGTGGAAGGCTGGGGATAGGGCATGGATTAGGGGATGAACATGCTTCGTAATCCACATGGGGAGCCTTAGTGTCCTTATTTTCAGTTTCATTATAGAAACTTGACACAAATATTTGCATATCATGTTTTCCCTTTCATTTGAGTATTGTATTTCAGGATTCGTTATCTTGTGACATGAGTATTATTCTGGTTATTTATGATTACAATTTATCTTTTTTACATCCATGTGTGTTTTAATCTGATAAAAGAGGTTTTATTCCCCATGAATGACTTACCAGACCCTCACTAAATATCGACAAACTATAGCATAAGGGGAGGTGTGCTTGAGGTCATGTGGTGAACCAGCCCGAGGCACCATTTTGTCACACTTGGATTGGGATGTTACATGATTGTATGTAAATATGATGATTATGTTTCTAATATCCAAGTTCATTAATCCTTTACTATTCTCAGGCATGCTTATTTGGGAGATAGATTTAATATTCAGCAAAAATATGGAACATTTATGTATGTTATTCTTCTGTCTATATAAATAACATGCAATCCATTTGTTAATATGATAATCCATTAAAATTTTATGGTAATGTTTCAGACATGAAAAAATAATATTTATCATTCATCATTTATATTGTGAGATCAATCCAAGGTGAAAATTTATGAAAAAAACAACAAGAGGCTAAATTTTACTTTATGTAATGGAAAGAAATCAAGTATGTGTATTTTATCATATTCTTTATCTTAGTTTTAAAAGTTCGATTCAAACTCAAGTAATATTAAGAAAAATAAATTGAGTTCTATATCGAAAATATCATATTATTTTCAATGTATAACTTTGAAACTCAATCACAAGAACGATTATTATCAAAAATTATATCTATGGTTTAAGAATACCTAGATGGTGTTTCATTCAACTTCAATATATTTCTTCTATCCTCCACTCCACATCTATTATCATTGCTTTTATTTACTTTTGTGGAGATACTATTGATGCTTAAATTGAAAATAATAGTTTTTCATGTCCTCTTTTACCCTTGGAAATGGATTTTAAATTTTTTTTACCTTATTCTGAACATCATATATCTGATTTTATTGGACTCGAAAAAAAAAATTTGAGGGTGCATTTTCTTTAATGTAGGTGACTATGACAACCCATGCATATTTAATAAGATACAACTATTATGATATATTAATCTTCCTCATTATACATTAATACATTATTAAACATGGTTATATTCTTATGCTAATTTAAAATGATATTATATAATCAATTTGATATAAATAATACATTTAAATTTATTACTTTTAAATTGTGAAAGAAAGGTTGTTATATTTAATGGTTAAATAAGTTTTCATAAAATTAATTCTTATTTTATATTTAATAAATGGATATATATAATAATTTTATATATTTATTGTAATTATTATGATAATCCTGGAAATAATGTTATCATTGTCTGTGGTATGAAAATGTTTTTCATTTGAAAAAAATTGTTTTTATTCAAAATATATTATATTCCACCATATTTTTTTTATACATTTAATTTAAAATTTTAAAATTCTAATTTCATAAAATTAAATATTTTTTTTGGATTTATAATGTCAAAATTAACATAGATTGGATTTTTTATATTTTTCTAAGCAATTTTATATATTAGTGAATATTAGAAATACTATTTTATGAATCATGTATTTTATGACATAATCATGATAAAAATGGAATAAAACATATGAAACAAATTTAATTTGGATGGAATTAGAATATAACAAAAATATTATATTAATGTTATATATTTGATATAAATAAGTTTTAATTTTGATATAAATATAAAAACATTAGTGAGTAATGATGAAACACTTACACAACATCATAAAAGTCTATATTAGCAAAAATAATTTACAATTTATGATTATTTGAGTCATTTATATAACCTATTAGTCATAATTGATGTCTCAAAAATTTTGATGATATATATTTATGAATTTTAAGATTATGTAACAAATAATTTACCAAGGTAAAACTTTATTACCATGTTAGAGGATTTAATATATAAATGTGTTAAATAAAAAAAACATTAATTATCACAAAAACCAAATCCTTAAATTCATTTATAGAGGATAAAATAATCCACCTGGTTTTATATTCCTTATTTATTAATTTTTGATTTACTTGACATCAATATAGAATTTCATTTATATAAATAAATTATTATTTACAAAACATTTACCTCCCTCATTTCATATATGAAATTTATTCCCATTAGAATAAAAAACCCATTTTAATGTAACTAAATTATAATATTTATTATTTTTAAATTAAACTTATTATATTATTTCAATTTTATTTTCTTTAAAGGTATAATTTCCAATAATGCTTATATCGTGTTGAGACAATGGTTGTGAAGATATAGAAAAGTCAAAATAAAGAGTTTTAAAAATGTTAAAAGTGATATAATTTGGATGTATTATGTTGTTACACAAAAGTTTTAAATTAATATGATAGTTATGTAATAATATATATGTTTAAATTCTAATTTCTTAATTATCTAGATATTTACTTAGGTCGAATTATATGAATAATCATAAAAAATATATTCCTGGTATTTAATATCAAAAAATATTTTATTAATTTATTTAAAAATATTATAATTTTATAATTTGATTATTGGGGAGGTTCATGGTTTAAAAAATCCTCCATGGTCTGTTTGTATATCTAATTTCCATCTTATAGGTATATTATTACACTTAAATACTAAATAACAATGCAATGTCTACAAATTTTTCCTATAAAAGGGAACTTAATTTAACCTTTAAAAAATATATATGATTTTATTTTTCAATCCAAACCTAGCCAAATTACACTATAATCTTCTATAAAAGATTCCTTAATCTATTTTATGAAAAAATCATCTTTTCCATTGGATTTAAGCTTCATCGAATTGTATCGACTCAATGATCAGTGTCATGGTTCCTAACCCACATTCACCTTTCTTAATTATGATTAATTATCTTGAAACCATAATAAATATTCCCTAATTTAGATTTCATTATTCCTTAACTATGGTATTTCCATATATTTCATTAGTTCATTATCAGGGATAACTTTCTACCTCTCATAAAACATTTTCTATATGACATTAATATGCCAAAATACTGGTCTTTAAAATACGGTCTTTTCATTTAAATTATCCACTAACTATTTAATTAATGAATATAATATAAAAATATAAAAATTTATTTTTTTATGAAACACACATATTTATTAATTGTAAACTTCTTTTAAACACTATTGAAAAATGTCACTCACTCTGGTGATTTTAAGCAATTTATGTGAATGATTATGTTATTATGATTTTGAGTTTCTCAGAGGTATTTATAAACATTTATGTTATGACTAATTATAAATTTAATAATTAATTAATTTTATGATTATTAATTTAAAATGGTAATTTCTTCATCAGAATGAATAAATTAAAATTAAAAACCATATTAATTTTTTACTAACAAAAAAAGTTTATTGAGTAAGGTTTTCTTTATAGTAATAATTTAACAAATTGTTGAACATACTTAATTATAGAGTGATATAGAGAATATTACTTGAAAATTATGATTCTTATGAAACCATTGAGAAATAACCTTTTTTCATTACAGATATATTTAATTTTTTTTATATTATGAATCAAATGATCCCAAAATGACGGCTGTAAACTATAATGACTTAGTAAAAAAATGAAACATTATAAAATATGAAATTCGAGTAATAATAATAAGGTATTAAATATTAAAAGTTTCAGAATAAATTATTTAATTAATATAATTTTATCATTTATGAAGGTACATGATGTACATGGATAATCAAGACACATGGTAAGAGGTATTTTATTTCAATTTCCTGTTATTAGGTTATATATCATCTTCATTGACTATTATACTCCATGATTATGTAGGTTATGACATCTTATTTTTTATATTTTATTTAAAATTATTTTATGAAGATTTACATTTTTTCCATAAATTCACTTCATTGAATGATTCTTACTCCAAATATTATGATCATCATAAGGGTTTGTAAGTCTCAATTTTAATTCCATTAGCCATGTTTCATTTTATCCTCTAATTTTAGTTTTATAAGTATTCAGTTTTATAACCTACCCCATAAATGTCATAAGCTAATTTTTCATGAACTTTTTTGGATTCATAGATCTATATCTTGTTATTTCCTCCAATGGATTTTTTATTCAATTGTTATAAAGGTCATAAGGGTTCTTTGTCTCAATCTTTTTTCCATGAGACATAATTCAATTTATACATGTATTTTTTTATATAGTGTATCTATATCCTATTTTAAATAATATATCAAGAATATTTCTTTATTAATGATTTTTAATGTTTTATTTTGAGTTCTATTCTTTAATGGTTTTTTATTTAATGGTTATGTCATAAATTTTATTCATCTCAATTTTCATTCTTTTTGAAGAATCCAAGTAAAGACCCGGAAATTTCATGGAACTTTTTTTCATAAATTATTTGGAAGATTACGAGTCCGCAGTATCTGACGGTGCCTGATTCTGAGTCCCGGTGTGCCCGAAATCAATTTCTAAAGATCTGTTCTGGTGCATTCAGTAAACGTACGTGCGATTTTTTCTAGCATTCGAACGGGTGCGTGAAAATGAAATCTGATGACACTGATAAACTCGCAGTGCCGGTATTTGCTTAAGGAGACATTTACCGTAATTGCGTTTGGTCAATAGTAGTAGTTAAAATATGGGGATTCATAATAAATTAAATAAAATCCATGTGTTACACAATTTTATTTTGATGGTGTTTATTATCTGAAAAGGGAGGTTGATGGTGGGTCCCACTCCCACATAACCTCTCATGACAGGATAAGGTGTGTTGGGGCCAAACCAACACCAAACCCTTTAAATCCCCTTTAAATCATTGATCCCCCTTTTTAACATTAGAACGTCCACATAATGGTGGATCCTTTCTACATCCCTCCCATTAATTGTGCCATCTCAATTAATTAATGTATGCTTTAATTAATTTGTGGTGTCAACAAATCTTTTGAATTTTTTTGAATGCAAGGTAATATTAATGTTGGGGGTTCTTTTTATTATATTTCCCTTGGAAAATATTTTGTTGGGAGACATTGGGAGGATTATAAGGAAAGAGTTCTTTCCATGAAGAACATATCTAACAAAGGACGAAGAACATATTCGATGAAGAACGACGTCCTTTCTGACGAATAACGAGGAAGAACGCTCGATCCCGGAATTGGTGGCGTGAGACGAGCGCAACGTACGATGTCGTCTCCAAATTCTCTTTCTGCGACACAGACAATCGAACAACGTTCTTGAAATGAGATTGGGGGTTTTTTATAATTTTAAAATGAATAAAATTATACCATTGATCTTGTTGGATGATTAGTTCACCTATGAAATTTTGTTATTTCATAACGTAAATTTCCCAGGCCGAACAAACACGGCCCGATGACCCTTCATTAATCCTTGTTTGTATTGGCGATAGGGGCGGTGTCAGAAGAGGCGGTGGTGAATGGAGGCGGCGGCCGCGTGCAAGCCGCATGGAAGAATACCACGGCCCGCAACCACTTTCCACTCAACCGGAGAAGAACCGGCCGGCATCATGCCGGTCAGGCTAGAAGAAACGGCCACCTACTGCCGGTCGGGCAGGAGAAGACCGCGGTGCCTCTTGGCATTGCGCGGTGGGGGAACCGCAACCCCCATCCGTGGGTCGCTCGGCAGGAGAACAGTCCGGCCGCCTGCCGGCCGAGCTGAAGGAAACCACAGAGCTTATGGGGACGCGTACAGAGGATCCACGGCCCGCAACCGCAGGCCGCTCGTGCCAGAAAAAACCGTCTGACTTTGGAATGCCGGGCTGCAAGTTGGGCGATGCCGCCGGGCAAGCTGAACCGGCCCGCAAGCACGGGTCGTGTCTGCGGGCGGGTCGTGCTCCACCGGGCCGATCCAACCCCACCAAACGGGTCGATCCCGACGGGCTAGGTCCCAGGGTGGGCCATGCTCCACCGGGCCAGGCCAAGCCCCAGCCGAGTCCAACCCACGAAACTGGGTCGGGCCGACCTGCCAGCCCACTGGGCATGATGTGTCGGGCCCGTATCTCTTAAATGAGAATATCTTCTAGAGAGCACTTCCAATTGACACTCCATCTACAGCATTGGGATCCTCATGATGATATTGTCCTTTTTCGATACTCAAAGTGATTTTTGGACAACATTGGAAAATGGCCAGGTTTGGAACGAGCGTAATTCCAACCGTGTCCCTCAAACGGAAAAGCGAGTAACTCTATGACCGGGTGTCTGGTTGACACACATTTTATCGAGTTGGGTTCCTTTTGATGAGATGGAACATTGGGATACATAAACTCTGGACTTCAAGATAATTGATGTATTGACCCCTTTGCTCAAGGAGCATACCCTCCCAAAATCGAGTGTGCTGTGTGCGGGGACCCAAGAGCTGGTTATGAGTGCGACGACTACTACACCAGAATTTTACGTGGGTTCGGCAGTGGTGACTACTATACTGGAATTCTATATGGTATCGGTAGTGATGACTACTATACTGGTGTCCTCCATGGGTTCGACGACGATGGCTATTGTACCAGAATCCTCTGTGGGTCCAACAGTTTTTTGCTTCTGTTCTTGTATCCTGTGTGGGTCCGACATAGTAGCTGGTATTGTATCCTATGTGGGTCTGACAGCTTAGCTGGTCTAGTATCGTGTGTGGGTCCGACAGCTTAGATGAATCAGTGACTACATCTGATAATCACTATCGCTATACAAGAGATGTATACCTGTGTGAGTTGAGTCTTAACATTCAATCACTATCATTGATGTGATTGATTTACTTTCCTGTGTGTACTGGGTTGTGCTTGGGCTCGAGAGTTGGAGCTGGATTGTGGTTGACAACTTAGGTATATGTATGGGAAAATACCTAAGTAGGGTTGTTTGATACTTCATGGTTGTATCTTTCTTCTGTGGTTTATTCATTCTGGATTCTTTGAGACCTTGTGGGGTTTTTGTGTCCCTATTGATTATCGTTATACTCACCCCTGCACGGGCTATGCCCACACTTCATTGTATTGGTTGTAGGCTACGGGCAGTATTAATTGAGGTAGAGACTTGTGGAGATGGACGGTCCCCGGATGTGGACCACTTGGTGAGACATACAAGGAGCAGACGGATGTACCTAAGGTGTTGAGGAGGCCATCTGTACCCACACTTCAGGTGGGATTTCCGGAGGATGACTCGATAGTTGTTTTTTACTATTCTACAGTAGTACATTACTGTTGGGATTGTATTTCCATCCCCATTACTTTTAGACCTTTATCATGTATTTAGTTTTACTTTGTGTTTATTTCCAGTTGTTTCCTCTAATACTTGTTTTCAAACTGTGTGTGTTACAAGGTAAAAGTAAATTCCTTCCCTTTTATCGGTATTACGCCTTTGGTGCAATTCGCCAGCACCAGGCCTTTGGAAGGTGGGCTTGGGGTTGTCACGGCACGGGGCCCAAGGACGGGTCGTGACAAATTCGTATCAAAGGAGTCAGTTCTACCGCAGAACATAGACTCTGATTCTTTAAATGAAAATAGTTTCAAGTGTTTTAGGTGTGGTTATTAGCTTATGGAGAACGGCGTTGGTGTGGTGGCCGACGTATCCATTCACTAGGACCCTTACCTCTAATTTTCGACATAGTGCATGAAAACACTGATTGTGTGTGTGTTTCAAAAGTTTTCTTCATGATTTCTTTGTGTCAGCTCACCATGTATACTGTTTTAACCATGGCGCACCACTTTATTTTCAGGATGGCCCCATGAAGGCAGCCGTCTAGGGTTTTGATTTTCATACAAGATGGTAGCCCACCAAGAGATGAGTCCTCGGTGTAAGGCAAAATCACAGCGGAGGTCCCAGCAACACCTCTACCCGCTGGACCACCGATACCACCAGCGCCATCAGCAGAGAGTGCACACAGCCTGAGTGCATTGCACGAGTTCCAGCACCAGAGGCTACCCAGTTTATGAGGAGAGACGGACCCACATGCAGCTGAGGATTGGATGGAGGTTGTCGTGAGAGTTTTCAGATTTGTACAGACACCAACCGACCTTATGGTGATCCTTGCAGCAAGTCTCCTGCACATAGCAGCAGGTAGATGGTGGAGCCTGATGCTCCAAGTGCCTGGCGAGGCATCATTACTCTTGACAAACATTGAGAGTCTCTTCCACTCAGAGATTGTTCCAGCCACCCCTTGTGTGGTGTCGATTCAGTAGTTACATCATCTACAGCAGGGCAGCATGACAGTAGCTCAGTACTTAGTGAGGTTTACCGACCTCTCGCGCTACTCCACGAATATGGTATGGGACCTATTTTTTTGGGCCCGGACCTTCGAGCAGGGAATCAGGGATGATATCAGGGCTTTAAATATTCCCCTTAGCATCCCAAAAAAGGCGGGAGGTGATGGAGCGATCCCTTATTGTGGATAGTTTTCTTGCTGAGCAGTCACTAGCGGCATGACCCACTGCAGGAAGACACGTAGAGGTGTCTTCTATAGCCAGTAATAGACAGTTGATGCAGAGGTCCAAGTAGACCAGCTCATCAGGTAGGTGACCTCAGGATATAGGTTCAGTTGTGCGGGGCACACAAAATAGAGCCCGTCATACGGGGAGCAGGTAGTGCTATGCATGTGGCAGGCAGGGCCACATGGCTCAAGACTGCCCGACCCACCATGCGTATGAGTAGTAGATAGAAGAGGGACAACCTAGGAAGAGGCAGAGGTTTTACCATGGTGGTCCATCAGGAGTAGGAGGATTTGGTAGAGGAGTTGGCTGAGAAGTGGGTGGTGGATGACTTTTTGGGGCTTTACCACCACCACCACCAGGAGGTCCACCCCGACAACAGAGAGATGGCGGGCAAAGACAGGCTCAGCTCCAGGCAGTCAAGTCCAAAGACCACGGTTCACCTGAGATGATTCGAGGTACTATCTGTGTCTACTCAACCATTTATTCAGTAACTATTGACACAGGTTCAAGTCACTCCTTAATATTTGTTTCCATCGTCCAGGCTTGAAGATTGCGATGGAGCCGTTTGCTTGACCATTAAGTCTAGAGACTCCTACGGGAGAAGACTCGATGATTACACACTGGTTTCGGTAGTGTGATATTACTCTAGGAGGCGAGATCTTCGTCTGGGATCTTCTTGTAGTGGCATCAAGTCCGCACGACGTCATCTTGGTTATGGACAGGTTATCCAAAGTTAATGCTCAGATTGACGGTATTAGGTGCAAAGTGCGGTGTGTCTGCCCTGATGGGCCCAGGTTCACCTTCACCATCGAGAAGGGAGATTCTATAGTGCATGATGGACTTATGCAGAGGAGGGGGAAGCCAATCACACATCAGTTGGCTAGTCTCATACTTGGAGCGGTTGATGAGCAGAGTCTGAGTTTTCCTATTGTGGTTGATCAGTACATGTATGTTTTCCCTAACGACGTTCCAGGACTACATCCTCGCATAGAAGAAGACTTCTACATTGACATGTACCCTGGGACTGCACTGATATCTACTATAGCATATCAGATGCCTCTCGCTGAGTTTTGTGAGCTGTAGGTATAGCTGGAGGACTTGTAGGGAAAGGGATTTATCCGACCAAGTTTTTCACCCTGGGCATCTCCGATATTGTTCACCAAGAAGGCGGATGGGATCTTGCGAGTATGTTTCGACTACCATCGCCTGAATTGGGTGACCGTGAAGAACAAGTATCCACTCTTGAGGATTGATGAACTCTTTGACCAGCTCAAGGGATCATGATGGTTCTTGAAGATAAACCTTAGTTCAAGCAATCACTAGCTCAGATATTGAGATGAGGATGTGAAGAAGACGGACTCCAGGTCTTGGTATGGCCACTACAAGTTCTTGGTTATGTCCATTGGAATAACCAATGCTCCGGCAGTGTTCATGAGTATCATGAATAGGATCTTCCATCCTTACCTCGATCACTTTTTTTTGTAGTCTTCATCGACGACATACTAATTTACTCGACTATTGAGGAGGAGCACGCCTACCATTTACGTGTAGTACTAGAAAAATTCTGTGGGTACCAGCTTTATGGTATGATCTTGATGTTCTAGTTCTGGATTAAAGAGGTTCACTTCTTAAGACACGTTGTCTCAAAGGCTGGATTTGTAGTGGACCCAGCGAAGATCGTGACAGTACTTTCTTAGGAGACACCCAAGAGTGTGACGGAGGTACGGAGTTTCCTGGGTCTGGCTGGGTACTGTTGGATATTTGAGTCAGACTACTCCAGAGTTGCAACACCGTTTTCAGCATTGAAGAATAATGGCAACCGTTCGTGTGATGAAAGGTATTCTAGGAGATCATTCTGAAGATGAGGCTGAGGTTGACCAGTGCATCCATCTTGAGGCCACCGGAGGTGGGCATAGGGTATATAGTTTAGTACGACGCATCAGGGACTGAACATAGCTGTTTCTTGATGCAGGAGCGAGTGGTGATTGTGTATGGTTCACGAAAGTTGAGACAGCATGAGCAGAACTATGCTACGTAGGAATTGGTGTTATCAGCAGTGGTCTTCGCCTTGAAGATGTGGCAGCACTATCTGATGGGCGACCGCTTTATTGTCTACTCTGACCACTAGAGTCTCAGGTACATATTCTTGTAGAAGGACCTGGACTTAAGACAATGGAGATGGCTTGTGTTCCTCCAAGACTATGAATTCAAGATATTCTATACTCCTGGGAAGGGGAATGTTGTATCAGATGCTCTCAGTTGGAGATCAGGCATTCATTGTCTAGGAGAAGCGACATAGCAGTTGTCCGCATTGCAGATATTCTTTGTGGATAGAGATGGAGTATCTTTTATATAGTCTCTCATAGTCACTCCTCCACTCCTTCAGAGATTAAGGGTGGAACAGTGTGGAGACATTGGCTGTGAGACACGATGTGCTCAGATATCCTCAGGGAAGGCACCTAATGGGTTTTCTGAAGGTGGGGATCATGTCATCTTATTCAGAGGATGTACCATGGTACCTGTTGCACTACAGGAGGGGTATTGAGGGAGTTCCACACTTTCCCCCTAGAGGTACATCCAGGAGTGGAGAATATGTATCCGGACGTCAGACAATAGCATTGGTAGGCGGGTATGAAGAAGGCGGTAGCAGATTTTGTCTCACGATGCCTCACATGTCAACAAGTAAAGGCAGGGCACCAGGTTCCAGCGAGATTAGTTTAACCCTTAGAGGTCCTAGAGTTGAAGTGGTATGGGATATCCATGGATTTAGTGACGGGGCTTCTACGTACATCCAGAGGACATGACTCTATCTGGGTGATTGTCGATCGACTCACCAAGTCGGACCACTTCTTACCGATCAGAGAGTAGGGCTCAGGAGAGATCTTGGGACGCATCTACATACAGGAGATCGTACGGATTCATGGCGTAACAATGACCATCATCTCCGATCGGGATGCTCGTTTCGCTTCCTGGCAATGGAAGGGGTTTCAAGAGGCTTTCGGGACATAGCTTAGCTTGAGCACCACCTTCCATCCTCAGAAGGATGGTCAGACTGAGAGGACCATTCAGACTCTCAAGGAAATTCTACGTGCATGTGTCCTTGACTTTGGTCGCAGCAGGGATGATCTCTTACCCATGGTGGACTTTGCATACAACAACAACAACCATTCCACCATCGGGATGGCACCTTATGAGGCACTGTATGGCCGTCCTTGTAGATCACCTCTGTGCTATACTGACCCAGGGGAGTCATCAATTATAGAACAAGAGAGGGTTCAGACTATGACAGAGAAAGTGCAAATCATCCAGGAGCAGATGAAGACTACATAGAGCAGAAATAAGACTTATGCAGATAGGAGATGGAGACCACTGGAGTTTGAGTATAGAGATCAGGTCTTCCTATGGGGTCTCACCACAACGAGGTATATGGAGATTTGGCTGACATGACAAGTTATCTCGACGACTTATTGGGCTTTTTTAGGTCCTCATCATGGTAGGAGAGGTGGCTTACCGCCTGGCCCTTCCACCTTAGTTGTACTGGGGGCACGACGTCTTCCACGTATCTCATCCGAGGATATATGTCCATGAACCATCCCCCAGCATCGACCACGGGGAACTAGACATTGATGATGAGGTTACTTTCAATGAGGTCACAGTGGAGATCGAGGATTGATAGGAGTGGGTCGTACATGGATGTTCAATTCCTCTAGTGCGCATTCTCTGGTAGCACGGGAACATCCAGAAGAGCACATGGGAGCGGGAGGCTCATATGCATGCTCAGTACCCTCATCTGTTTCCCTAGTGTGTGTTGTAGCTTTACGGGGATGTAAATCCCTGAGTTGGGGGTAATGTAAAGACCAGATAATTTCACGGAAAATTGTTTCTTAAATTCTTTGGAATTTTATGAGTCCGTAGTTTCTGACGGAGCCTGATTACGATTACTGGTGTGCCTGGAATCAATTTCTGACGTTTTTTTTGCTGCGTTCAGTTAATGAATGTGCGGGTTTTTCTATCTTTTGAACTGGTTCTTGGAAATGAAATCCGAGGAAACCGATGAACTCACAGCACTGGTATTCACTTAAGGGGACCTTTACCATAGTTTCATTTGGTTAAGAGTAGATGTTATAATATAGGTATTCATAATAAATTAAATAAAATTGATGTGTTACACAATTTTATTTTGTTGGTGGTCATTATCCCCAAAGGGATGGTTATGGTGGGGCCCACATGAACAACAAACACTTTAACTCTCATTTAACTCCTTGAACCACGTTTTTAACATTCGATCTTCCACATAATGGGGATCCATTCCACCTCCATATCATTAATTGTTCCAACACAAGTAATTAAAGTCTTATTTAATTAATTTATGGTGTCAACAATTCATTGGATTTTTTTGAATGCATGGTAATATTATTGTCGGGGGGCCTTTTTATTATATTTTCCTTAGAAAATATTGGGTTGGGGGACATTGGGAGGATTATAAGGAAAGAGTTCTTTCCACAAATAACATCACCAACAAAGGACGAAGAACATCTTCGATGAAGAACGACATCCTTTCTGATGAAGAATGAGGAAGAACGCTCGAGCCCGTAATCAGCGGCGTGTGACGGGCGCAATGTACGACGTCATCTTCAAATTATATTTATGCGACAACCAAAAGCGAACAATGTTCATGAATCGTGTTAATGGGGTTTTATATAATTTTAAAATTAATAAAATTTTACCCTTGATCTTGATGAATGCTTAGTTCGACTGTGGCCTTTTGTTATCGCCTAACGCAGAGGGAACAGGCCGAAAAAACACGACCTGATGACCCTCCGTTGATCCTTGTTTGTATTGAGGAAGGAGGTGGTGCTGGAAGAGGTGGTGGCGACCAGAGGCGGTGGCTACATGGAGGAAAACTGCTGCCTTCAACCGTGGGATGCTCGGCCAAAGAAGAACCGGCCGACTTCCTTATGGTCGGCTTGGAGAAGACCACGGTGTCACTTAGGTCCGCGTGCAGAGGAACCGTGGAATGAATCTGCGGGTCTCTTGCAATGGATAAATCTGGATGGCTTTGGTGGATCAGGTAGCAAGGAGGGATGTGTTGCTAGGTGCCGCCAGGCGAGCCAAACCATCCTGCAACTGCGGGCCATGTCTGTGGGTGGGTTGTGCCCCAGAGGGTCGGGCCGAACCCCCTAACAGGTCGAACCCTCCGGGCCGGGTCCCTAGGTGGGTCACGTTCCACCGGGCCAGGACGACCCCTAGCTGGGTTGGACCCACCTAACCAGGTCGGGCCGACCCTCCAGCCCACTGGGATTGACGGGCCGGGCCCATTTCACTTAAACGCGAAAATCTTCTAGACTGCGCGTCCAATTGATGCGCCTTCTGCGGAATTGTGATCCTCGCGATGAGACGGTCCTTTGGAAATACTCTAAATGAGTTTTTCAAATCTTCGGAAAATGCCCGAGTTTGGAATGAGCGTAATTCCAACTGGGCCCCTGGAACGGAAAATCAAATAACTATCAGATCGGGCGTTTGATTGACGCGTCGTCTGTCGCGTTGGGTTCCATTTGATGAGACGGAAAATTGGGATACATCAGCTCTAGAATTTGTGATAGTTGATGTATCTGCCCCTCTGGTTGAGGAGCGGACCCTCCCGGAATCGAGCGTGCTGTGTGAGGGAACCCTAGAGTTGGCTATGACTAGGACAACTACTATACTGGAATCCTACATGGGTTCGTCAGCTATGAATACTGTACTGGAATCCAATGTCGGTTTTGCAGTGATGACTATTGTACTGGAATCCACTGTGGGTTCGACGAAGATGGCTATTGCACCGGAATCCTCTGTGGGTCTGATAGTTTTGACTTCTTTTCTTGTATCCTATGTAGGTCTGACAGAGTAGCTGGTCGTTTATGCTCTGTGGGTCCGACAACATAGCTGGTTTAGTATCCTGTGTGGGTCCGACAGCTTAGAGGAAACAGTGACTACATCTGATCATATCTAACGTTATACAAGATATGTATACCTATTTGAGATGATTCTTGACTTTTAATCATTATCATCGATATGTGTGACTTACTTTCTTGTGTAGACTGGGTTGTGCTTGGGCTTGAGAGTTGGAGCTGGAATGTCGTTGATAACATAGGTATATGTATGGTCATATACATAAGTATGGTTGGTTGATACATCATGGTTGTATCTTTCTTCTGTGGTTTATCCTTCGTGGATTCTAGGATACCTTCGGAGGTCTGAGGGTCCCTACTGAGTATCTTTATTGTCACCCCTACATAGGCTATGCCTTCACTTCATTGTGTTGGTTGTAGATGAAAGGAATCACTGATTAGGGTAGAGACTTGTTGAGCTAGACGGTACCCAGAGGTGGACCACTTGGCAAGACGTACACAGAGTGGACAGATGAACCTGAGGTGTTTAAGAGGCCATCTGTACGCACCCTTCAGGTGGGATTTCTGGAGGATGACTCAGTGGTTGTTTTTTACTTTTCTGTAGTTGTACTTTACTATTTGGCCTGTATTTCTGGCCCCTTTCTTTTCAACACATTCTCTTGTATTCCTTTTTACTTATTTTTTATTTCCACTTGTTGCATCTACTGTTTGTGTTCAGACTGTGTGTGTGTTACAGGTTAAAAGTTAACATCTTCCCTTTTATCAGGATTATGCCATTTGTGATAGTCATCTGCCCCTTGCCAATGGAAGGTATGCTTGGGGTAGTCACATCACAGGCCCCGAGGAAAGGTGGTAAAAATTCAGTATTATGCACATATATTACTTTATTTGGTGGACAAAAATATGCTTTAAAATATTAGTTAATTTTTATATTTAATAATTTCAAAAATTTAGTTATATTTAACATATTTAATTGAAACTATTTAAGTTATAAAAATTTAAAAATTGTTTTATTAAAAAAATCTTTAATTTTTTTAAGTATTTTACAAAAATACATTTCCCCTATTACCATATTTTTTATATTGCATCAAGAATTTTTTACAATAACGTTAAATGACTTATTAAATTCATTTTTGATTATATTTTACATTTTTCAATGTAATAAAAAGGAATATTTTTATTGTTTTCTTTATGATTTACTTTTGATATTCTTTATTAAGGTGTGATAATAATTTTTTTAGCATTTACCACTTGATCACCTTTTCCCACTTTTATGTTTATTATTATTTATAAATTTTACCTTATATGTTTCTATGTGTTTCTAAAAAAATATTAGTTTCATTTTTCTTTTATTTTCTATCTCTAAAAGATACCAAAAGAGATGGATTTTTTTATTTTTAAAATAATATTTTTAATTCTTTTATAAAGTATTTTCCATATATATTGGCAACCATTAATGATTTTTACGATTCACTATGGATATGATCCAATGATAGCATCTACATTATTTCTCAGGATGCCTTATCATGGTGTTTTATGGAAATTATCATGAATCCTCTTTCAGTTCCACTTATTAATTAATCTATAAAATAATAATGAATGTTTTTATGATTTTTATGATGTAAGTACAATCCATTGTGTGTTTTATTAATGTTTCACTTCTATGAAATAATATATGATGATGTTTGGGCCTGATATATCCCTCTAATGGGTTTTTTAATAGTTTTTATGGATTTAAATGGATATTGTTTTCACCTATGAATATGTTGGAATTATCAGGTAATGTGATTCCATTAAGATATGTTGTTGGATCTAATTGTCTTGGTTATTCAATTATGATTGACATTGGAATTAAATTGGTAGGAAATTACATTGTAATAGTTATATGAGTATGTAGTTCCAAGTAACCATCGTGATTATTCGTAATATTTTAGTCTTTCTTATAAGACCATTACATGGTATCTGTTATTTAAGAACAACGTATCTATCTATGTTATGGATCACGACTTTTAACACATTCTCTAAAAATTATTTTACCCATGTATTATGCCAAGATTAATTCTATGACTACTAATTTATTATCAATAATTATTTTATATGATTTTCTTGTTCTATGATCATATACCAAGATTATATTGTCATACCTACATAATAATATGACGTTCACTTATGATCATTGTTCATTTACTCCTATATTTATCGTTTTTGAGAATTTGATATCTCCCTTCTAATATTTTCAATTTCTCAACTTACGAATTATAGTAGTACTTAATATATTATAATATTATATCATGTGTGTAGAATGTATTACTAAATGAAAATGAATTATTATAAAATAATAAGTTCTTGGTATAATAGAAAACATTTTCACTGGATGCAAAAGATATGGGTTTATTAGATATTGGATTGTTTTTGAAATCTCTAAAAAATTTAACTGAAAAGGACTTTAGTGTGCAATTATTTTGGTATTTGTTATTAATATTGTAGTAACATGTGTTTATGTTTTTCATAATTTATTTGGTATCAAATTCAATAGGTAATGTCTACGTTTTTACCACCAAATTTGGGTTTATGGGTTTGGGGAATTATACCAACCCCTAGTCTAGCTTTATAAAATTACATTAAAATGATATTTTAGAAAGCACTTTACAAATTTTTGACAATACCTTAAACATCCAAACACATTTTAAATTCAAAAAAATGTTAATTAAATACTGCACACACATGTCATGTGATCCCTACATGCCTAAAGTTATAAACGAGTGCCACCTCTTTATGGTTATGAAAAAGAGTGGGATATAGAAATCAATAACAGGAAATATTCATAATTTAAAATCAAATAACATCATTATATCCAATAAAATAAAAAAGAAATATCATAGTTTCACTAGAAACGTGGACATCATTCCATACATGTTTTGTATAGGTAGAAAATATGAAATATATCACCTTCCCTAACACATTCCCTAAACCTTGATTAACCACATCCCAAATAACAAAAAAAGAACTCTTTTACAACCTTATAAATTCCAATCTCTTATACCACATTCAAATTTTCTAGACCATCTCAATCTACAATAACTAGATCAAAGAACCCATAGACCATAGTACTGCTACCCTAAAAAAATTTCTTTCAATTACCAGTTATGGTCTAAGTGGTGATTGTGGGGAGACTATGCACTCTTAATATAATAAATAATTATAACTCAATAATATTAGAGGCATTTATAAATTATATGTATAAAATATAAAATATATATGACCATCCATATGAACATATGAAATGTTTCTATAGTGATATTAAAGTAAATAGTATCATCTATAGTCTTTTCACATATATAGATATACAATTAACCAAAATAAATTGCACACCTGAGACTGAGGAGCCACTTAAATAATCTATGAAACCATATAATGCCAGTCAAGAACCTCCAACACTCTTAGAACCACTATGATCTATAAATAAATCCATTACCATTACCTATTCCATGATAAAAAATATATACATTTTCCCCAAAGGTCCCATATAGGGTGTGAGTATGAACTAAATTTTCTACAACCAATGATGCCCCTTACTAATATACATACATATACTAGTGTCTAAAAAGAAAAATAAATAGGCATATCACACACAACATAGTCTTCACTTACCATTATCAACAAGACTTTAGTGATCCTTTACGTATAATGGGAAGTTCTATAATGTGATAAAACATCTAGAGTATATCATATACAAATTTTCCCCATCATTCCAACTTATTCTGTGTCACATAGAATCTCTATCCAAAATAAACTATGATTCCCTAATTATGTGAAAAACTATATTTCGAAACAAAGATTATTTTGAACCACTTACCAGCCATCAAATAAATAACCTTAAAACACATGGCATATACACACCCATCCATTTCCTATTCTGTCTCATCAGTGCTAACATGTCGTTAAAATTTAGTGAGAATCTTGCTCAAATACGGTGGTCTTACATTCCACAATCAATGGAGAACTATTGTGTATGATCTTTTATATCAGTGATACTCATCACCATTCACCCTATGATTCTTAAATATGGAATATACCAATATGAATGTAATCAAAAATCCCCAAGGAGCATATTTTATGGGAAAACTACCATAATGGGCACATGCCCTATGGTGATCGTCATCACTGATAACATATTGACACACCTCAGCGAACCTGTATCATCAACCATGGTTATGGTCAACACAGTCTTCATCCCACTATATAACCTATTTCTTAACCCATTCTCAATTATTAATATCACTAAAAATATATTGTGTTGTAGCCTCTATATTGTTGATGACAATCATCAACAATCACACCACATAAATCATCAATTTACAACATACAACAAAATTCATGGTAACCCACAATAACCACACTCTATAAGAATAAACATGTACTATGTTAAAACCTTAATTTTATAGATAAGACTACCATAAATTATATCTCATGAACAAAAAAACATCAGGTGTTTTAATTCCTCAATCTCAGACAAAAACCTACCCAAAATCATTTATTACACAATGAATTGACACATGTATAACATAGAAAATATATTAGAACAACCTAACATAAGTTATTAAGACTCCACTAATTAATAAACATTAGATGATATAACTCCAATATGATGAAATTAAGTAATCTGAAAAAAACATCATTTATTTTTTAGTTGATAGAAAATGAGGAAAAATTGACAGAAACTAGGCCCAATCACATAGTGGTAGCTAGAAGTACCTATAAAATCTTTTTTGTAATATAAGAAAACAATAACTAACAATAATATATAAAGATCTCTTAAGAATGAATAGGAATATGAGAGATCCAATAACTAATAATTACCCTCTATATCCTAGTTCAAATAGCCTTAATTCCCCAATTTATTATTAATAAATTAATTAAATATCATTTTGGGAAAAAATCCAAAAATAGTTCATCATAATAATTTTTTTAAAAATTACCATAATCCTTATGTTTAAACCCATGTGTATAGGTAACCTTTATGTATCCTCCCTTAGATGATTAAAATACCCATATGTATTAGATAAATTACACATATATATCATATGGCCTCCAAAAATTATATAAATTTTACTTCCTCTAAGAAACCCTTACATTTTTAGAAGTTACCCTTATGTATCATAGGGTACTAAACAATAAAAAAATTCTTACCAAACTCTATTAAATCTTATATTTGAACACAAGGCTTCTCTAAAATAGCATATGGTTAAATATTCCATGGTATCTAAAAACAAAGATGATTTCACCTCACATAGTTATCATAACCTATTATGGAATACTCTAATGTAGTCCCTTAGCTGCAAAGATACATTTATATATCTATATCAACACAAAAAATGAAACTTGCATATCATAAGTGTTACAATTACACATCGACAAAACTGTATCAATAATAATCCATTTTTTCAAGACATCAAAGGGTGACTCTTATGTATGAATACCTTCGCACATAAATACCTTTAATGTATTAGTGTTTAGAAATTTTCTAAAAAACTTTTTCCACTCAATAATAAGTCCAAAATGATATCAAAATTTTGTAAACATTCAATGAAAATCCAATCATAACCAAAATAAGCTCCAACATGAAGACCAGTTCCAAAAACCATTTTTAAAGAATTCTCAAAACAATTTACCACCCGAGACCAGGACAACTCTTGATACCTGATTTCAACCTATACTAACACCCTTGATACCTCATAGGGTATAAATTTTCATGGTCAATACATGTTCCAAACTGATCTTCCACTCATGAATACCTATTTCATTATAACTTGTCCTTTATATGATATCTCGTCCAAGAGATATCTCATTCCACACACTTACAAATCTTAATGAAACTATGGTTTCCTAATCACCTCATTCCTAAAAGAAAAATACATTACTAAATGAATCAATATCATCCCAAGTCACCCTTACTACCTAATTACAACAAACAGATTCCTTCCATTGTAACTCACAACCAATGGATTCAATTACATAGTCTCATTTCAACAAAACACTCCCTAACATATATAGTTCACACCCATAAAACATATCAAATCCCACATGAATTAGATATCCATATATAGATATTATTCATAAACTATCACCATTTCATTTCTTTTTGAATGCCCACTTTCATCCCTTATCATACATAATTCCCAAAATCTTATATTATTACAACTCATCCCACACTTATCATATGTAATATATGATTTCCATATTTCAACCAACATCTGGTCATTCCATTTATCCTACACACAAATAATGCACAAGTATTTATTGTATAAAACCCATATTAGCATGATCATGGTATACCTCTCACTATTAATGTCTCCTATTCTTTTTCAAAATAAATCATATTGATCACATTCAACTGACTTTAAGCCTGATTTGTTGAGGGATCCCCCACCCCATGAAGTCACTATAACCTTTATCCATTACCCCCACTACGGGGTTCCCATCTCTAGGTTCATCCCACACATACAATCATATCCTGGTAACTAGATTCTATCACTACAATTGATCCTATCACTTTTGGACTTTCCATAAATTTTGGTATTTTCCTTATAAACAGTCCGCCAATAGGCTATTAGGTTATCCAATAGAGCCACTCTTGATATCATATCTAACAAAATTTCTATAACTCTTTCATTGGCCAATCACATTGGGATTTAACATTTCATATCTTACAATAACGATAAAAACTCTCAATGACCCACTTCATTGTTGCATCACTATACCTCTAATCTATCTTCCGAGCTTGGTCTAATCATGTCCCCAAATTAGGCTACCTAGTTCTTTAATTATTACATATCCAATAATGAATGTCCATCTCAGTATACAGCTGTCCTTCAGGTTTTTCTCTATTACGAGTTCTTATTTCACCACCTCCAAAATTGTGGTTAAATTAATGATGCTTACATATATCATGATAGAATTTCATAAACCAAAAATCAGTCAATGTACCATGGATATATCATATCCAATTAATATTGACTCAAACATTAAAAAAATTATAAACCTCACTATATAATTCTTCATTTATATATCTCTCTACACCAAGAACATAAACTGATGAGCCATATCTACCCTCAATGTCATAGGAATGAACTACTCAAATAACACCACATTAAAATATTTTCATGTTATCCCTTTTTTCTTACCTTTCTATACCTATAGATTCATCAAGTATTTCACTATCCCTCTAAAACTATACATACATGTGTCTAATCTAAACCATAGGGGAATCAGGATTTGATAAAAAAATATTTATCAATACTATATTGAAATTGGTTTCTTATGGTCCACCCACTCACATGAACAAAGGATTATTTTGTAACTATGACTCCTCTAAATGTTATTACATGGGTGGATATACTACATGAGATCCCCATTAAATACTCTAGATAACCAATATATGGCTTTACATGACATTATTATCTATACATATTTGTATCTCCCCATGAAGATTCAGTTGTCCTTCAATTCTCGAAACCACTGTTTATGGATCATGATCACCCAATATATTAAAGTACCCATCCAGTGTACACCTCTATGGCACCATATCTGTAGCAACCCATGATTTCTTAGTATGTTATTTTCTTTAAATTAATTGAATAGCTTGTGTTACACACAACACCGAGTTAGAGCGCACCACTACTTACGAATTAGCCATTCAAAAAGTGATTATGAATATTTTTAAATACATTTTCAATTTTATATACTCCATATAATTTTAGAATCCATATTATGTGTTTCTTAGGCATTATATAAGAACAAATTCATTTTTTAGATAAAAGAAGAATTTTTCAAAAAATGAAAATTGACCACATTTTAATGGAAAACCCTTTTTAAAAAAAATATTTGAAACTATTATATATTCAGTTTAATGAAATTAAATTCTTCATTAGAAATAGGGAAAAAATTATTTTGGATAAATTTTTCATTTTTTCTAATAACTTCCATATTTTAATGAATACTATATTTACTAAATTTTAATTGATAACAACTTTTTTAATAAAAATAATTTATAGTGTTAATTACATATTTTAATGGTTTGGACGAATAAATAGATTATATTTTTATCATTTAATACAATTTAGGTCATTATATGTAATTTCACATTAAAATTAGACATAAACACATGTCAATCTTTTGATAGTTTTTACTTTTTAAAAACCTACTTTTCAGTTTGGACAATGGGAATTAATTTCTAATTAATTAATGAAACTTCTATGTTTTGAATTTGGTAAAATAGAATATATTTTTTAATGTTGAATTTCAAAATAATCTTAAGGTAAATGTTTGGTATTTTTCTGAAAACATTCAATTTTTGATGAATAGTGAAAAACATTGCGTTATAGTTTTTGAGCGACTTTTTATTTAAATAATTTTTAAATAATTTATTTTTTTTATTATAAAAATAGATATATATAACTTATATAATATCTATTTAATTCATTGATGTCTTTTTATAATAAAACTAGATGTATAATATTTTATTGAACTTTTTACCATCTTTTACCCAACTCCTAGAAGCATTTGAAAATTTACATAAAACTTAATTTTACAGCTTCTGTGAGAAGAATTTTAAAAATCATAGATACATGGTTACAATCAATATGTAAATTTTTTTTCAATAATTTGAAAATAATTTTTGGTGAATTGGAACTTTTTACTTTTATTTACCACGGTTAAAAGTAAATAGGGTAATTAAAGGAAAAAATGAAATCATAATTACCATAACACATGTCCTAATTCTATTGGATAAGTATAATTTGACCCAAAAAAACATTACAAATAAATATTAACCTCTTTGTTCAACATGTATTAGATTGGGACATTTATTATTATTTTATTTAAAGAAGAGTTAAAAGAGTTAAATTCAATGTTTAATAACTAAACCATTTCTAATATAAGGTTACAGACAATATAAATTCCAATATAAATATTAATTAGAATTTTAATTAGATTTCATAAATAATGGTATTTTATTTATAAATTTTCGACAATAAATAATTAAATTTCTTTATGACACAATGATGATGCATTAATTTCATTATTAATGAAATATTAAAATACATAATATTAAAAATATCCAAAGAAATGTAAATTGAGTCTTTTGATTAATTATGATTATTTTTTATATTAATATGACATGTAAAGGTTAGTTTTATAAGTTTTATTCTGAGTAATAATGTTTCTATGGATCTCAAAAATATCAAATACTAAATAGTTTCAAAATTGACACAATTTAGTTTTTAGAACAAATATTATATTATTATGTGATATAATATTCCAAAAAATATATGGTTTGGCAAAAGGACACAGATAAAGTTATATATATTAATAATTAACCACATGGGGTTTTCCTGGCATGTTATAGTATGTTTATTAACCATATACTATAAAAATACAAAGAGACTTGGAAAATGTCAAACTATTTAACTAAGAGTTATATCAAAAAGATATGGTTGATATGATGACCTAAACCAATATACAACCTTTTTGTTGAGATTTTTTATACCCATCACCACCTCAAACTTTAACTAATTCATTTTTGAGCCATTATAAACCAAGAATAATTTTATTATAAAATAATATTTCAAGCCCTTCCTAAAGTGACCATTACCTCTCTTATAAAAGGGTACTTCCCCTTCTATTAATTTCAAGATCCAAAGCCTTTTGACTCAACCAAAACCTACCCAAATATCCTCCCAATATTCCTCCTTTAATCCTAGAGGCCGTCCTTTGTTCAGAAATCCATTTTATGGAACCATTTTTATTATATTAACTGAAAGCACCTGAAGAAGAGGTAAATATTTCATCACCTCTTTCAAGTTCTTTTCATCATCCACTTCCTCTTTCATTGTTTTTTCCATTCTAAAATTATAACTCCAGAATCTACTATATACATTTATGTAATTATAAAAATGGTACAACCATATTCATTATTCTATCCACCCTATAAATGACAAAGTCACCATACCTGCGTACGTATGTATTACCATCTCTGCGTCGTGTTGTAGTTTGTTATTCAAACACTTCATTATTTCGATGGCTATAATAATGAGTATAACTGATGTAAATATTAAATATAACATGTTAATGATTCATTATTTATTATATACCATCCAATTAATTATGATTTCCCCATCAATATAATGATATTTTCACTCGTGCATACGTACGGATTACCGTCTCCACCAACGCGATGAGATTCATTCCCCATCGTAGTCATTTGTAAGGCCCATAATTTCCATGGATTTTTCTTAAAATATATGGTAGTTTTAAATGTCTTAGAAATAAGACAACGCACAATTCTGAGGCCCGGAGTGCTCAGAATGATCCGTCGAAGTTTTGTTAATCTTAAGTTAACGTGTGTAATCATATTTTCCTAAAAAAGTGTAATAACTCATAAATGGTTACTCGTATCAGAAATCTAAAGGCATCGTGGTGCTCAAGATGGAGGTTTTATCCTACGAACGACTTATGAATAGTTGGTGTGTGCCTCCTGTGAGAAATACAAAATTTGGCATAACCGTGAAAAAAATAATTAAATAAATTATTTTATTTTTCAAATTATTGTAACTCATAAACAGTAGATCAGATTAAAAATATGAGACCACCGATAATCTTGTGAGGGAATGCTCTATTTAATAAGATACTATATTTGGCCGGTGCGGGCCACCAGGAAAAGTTAGTTTTTGGCGGAAAATAAAATAATTAAGTGACAATTATTTTATTTTAAAATTCATAACTTCTAAACGGTAACTCGGATTTGAAATCCAAGAGTACCATTGGGTTCATTGGGGAGTGTTTCACCTAGGTAGATCCTAACCTCAACTGGAACGGGTCAAGGATGAACGATAATAATTATCCAAACTTTTTTTGGGTACGTTTAGTAAACACATGAGAGAAGTTTTATACCATTTGAACCGGTGCACAAAATTGAAATCTGAGGCCATCGTTGAACTCCCACCGCCAGTTTTCCCTTAGGAAGACTTTCACCTCGACGACAGTTACTGAAGGGAGGAAGATGGTTTTTGATTTTTTCATGGAAATAATAAAATAATATGACGCATGTTTTATTTTATTATAATCACCCAAGTGGAAGTTGGTGGTGGGGACCACCAAACCTTAACATACCATGAGAGGTTATTGTGGTGGGTCCCATCCAAACCTAACCTCCCACAAGACATTATGGTGTGCGGAACACCTGGTACTAAACCCCCCCCCCAAATTAAATGAGGGAAACCACTCAACTCCCTCATAAGTGAGGGAGATTCTCTTGAACTTCTATACCCAATATATTGGGTCAATGCCCCAATTAAATGTGGCAACCCTTCTCTTGATTAATTATGCCACCCACCATAATTAATTTGGCTTTTAGATTTCTCTCCAACAAAATAATAGGTGTCAAATCTAATATTTTGGGCCCCTCTTTGATTTTTGGTGGGATTTAGGTATTAGAGAGAGAGCTTGGGAGAATACTCCCAACGAAAAACGCTCCCGACAAAGAATGAAGATGAGGGAATCCTTCGAATACAATGAACGATCTCCTTCGACCTTCATACTTGGACTCCTACTGAAGTGGGACATATTCTATGACCGAAAATACCTCCTCATCATCATCAACAAGCCGACGCACGAGCATAGGTTTTGAAATGTGTGGTGGACGTGACAAATGAAAATGAATTCTTATTCATCCCCACGACTCCATTAACAGACAACGAACTAGAAGGGATTTTATTTGATATGATAATATTCCTTTAATTCTTCCGTTATTTGGAAAATAATTATTGTGGGTGATTTTTTCCTTGCAGGTCGGGAATTGTTTTTGCGGGAAGATGCGGGGCGTTGATAGAATTTTCTTCTTCTATCTTGTTTTTTGTTAATTCATTGAAAGTCAAGAAATAATTGATCCACTTTCTACCACCCTATACACCGAGGGTGCAGGACAAACCAACAAGACCCGACCCCTCTGCCATTTTTTATGTTCTTCAACATGGTGATGATGCTACGAGATGATGAATGCAACACAGGCAACAACAGCACTACCCACTGACTCTACTACCCGTGTCGCCCATTGGTCGTGCCATCCACTAGCCAAACCAGTCCAGGCCACCCCATCCACCAGCCACACCAGCTCTGCCACCCCGTGCCGAACCACGACACCCTCCTGGCTGCCCGAGTCTCCCAGACCCACCAGCCCGCATCTCCATGGCCATGCCTCCTATTCCCAGCCAAACCGCGCCAACCCGCGACCCCCACACTACACCGTGTTTGAACCGCACCGGCCCTGCCGGCTCGTGCTGCACTGGCCTCTGACCTCTATGCTCTCCACATGCCCCAGGGACCATGTGCCACCGCTGGACGAACTGGCCTCGGCCAACCGAGCTGGGTCGTCCGAGCTGCACCCCTCACAGCGGTGGCCAAACCGACCTCGGACACCCTGGCCGAGCAAACAAGTCGCGACCACGCTCTCCTGGCCATGCCAGACTCTCACTCCCCTTATGACGCCTCCTAGCTGATCCGCCTCCACACCTACCTACGGCTGATCCGCGCCCTTGCGACCGATCCATCCCCTCACGCTACTAAAGACCCTCGTGACTCGCTGGGCGGTTCCCAGTGGGCTGGGACAAACCCAAACGGGGTCATCCCAGACTAATTCGGGCCTGCTCAGCCTGACCGGGTTAGACCAGACAGATTCCCATTACGGCCCTTTACTTTCTTATGGTCATATCTTTTTCATCGGACATCCGTTTGATGAATCGGCAGTGGTGTTGGTATTCCTGGAGCAGGAAAGTCCCATAGAGTATACCCCACTAGAGTTTAGGGTATAGTTGAGATATGGTCAGGTTGGATCTTTCACAAATCCCACCGATCCCCCGAGACATAAAGGCTAATAACTCACAGACCGAGTGTCTGATTGACACACCGTATGTTGCTATAAAACCTCTATGACCTAGAAGACTTTTGTGATACTTCTTCTTGGGACTTCATGGCAATTTGTGTATCGATACTTGGCTTGAGGAGCAGACCTTATTGAAATCAAGTGTTCTTTTTGTGGGAACCCTATGGTTGGATTCTTTGTGATAAAGGGATCCTACAAGCTCTGACTACTTTTCCAGGATCCTGTATGGGTCTGAAATCTCTGAATAATGTTCCTAGATCCTACGTGGGTTCAACATCTCTGACTAATATTCCTAGATCCTGCATAGGTTCGACAGCTCTGACTATTGTTCCTCTATCCTACATGGGTTCGACAACTCTGACTACTGTTCCTGTATCCTATGTGGGTTCAACAGCTCTAACAAATATTCCTGGATCCTACATGGGTTCGACTGCTCTGACTACTATTCCTAGATCCTACATGGTTTCGACATCTCTGACTACTATTCCTAGATCCTGCATGGGCTCGAAAGCTCTGACTACTATTCTTCGATCCATGGTGGGTTCGACAGCTCTGGCTTCTGTTCCTAGATCCCACGTGGGGTCGATAGCTCTGACTACTATTCCAGTATCCTACATGGGTTCGACAGCACTAACTGCTCTTGCTTGATTCTACATGGGTTCGACAGCTCTGACTACTATTCCTAGATCCTACGTGGGTTCAACAGCTCTGACTACTATTCATAGATCCTACGTGGGATCGAAAACTCTGACTACTCTTCCTGTATCCTATGTGGGTTCAAAAAATCTGACTACTATTCATCTATCCTGCATGGGTTCGACAACACTATTTTGTATTCCAGGATCCTACATTGGTTCTACATAGAAGATGATTTAGTGGCTACATCTAATCATCTCTTCCTCATTACATAAGGTTTATACCTATGTGATATGCGTCAGTATCTTTTGTGTTTTCCTTAGGATTGAGATGGATCACTTGATAACATAAGTATATGTATGGGCATATACCAAAGTAAGGTTATCGGTTGATTTCATACTTTTTGGTTTATTATTGTTGGATTTTGTGAGAACATGAGGGTCTCGGGGTCCCTATTGATTATCTTTATACTCACCCCTGCATGGGCTTTGCCCGAACCTCATTGTGCTAGATGCAGACGATGGACAACATTGATCGGGGCTGAGAGTATCAAGAGTGGATAGTACCCGGAGATGGACATTATGTCATGTTGGTACATGGAGCAGATAGATGGACGTGGAGGGATGAGGAGGTGATCTTCACCTACCCTACAGGTAGGAACCTCATAGGACGATCAAGTGCCTGATTTTCTTATTTTTTTAGTTGTACTTATACTTTCATATTCTTGTACTTTCTAGTTGGGCTTGTATTCTGGACACTTTTTTACTTACTATACTCACTTTTTGGTTATTAATTTTACTCATGATCATATCTTCTATGTGTTTTTACATGTTATAAAAGAAATTCCTTCCCAGTTTTAGGGAATTATACTTTTGCTGCTAGTTGCCAAACCCTGCCCTATGGAAGGTAGGCTTGGGGTAGTCACGAAACGGGCCCTAGGGGACAGGTCGTGACAAATTGGTATCAGTGGGATATTTTTCTACCGTAGAACATAGGAATCTGATATTTTTTGTGAAGAAATAGTGTTATGTGTAGTGAGTGTGGTTTTTAGTTTAGGGAGTCCAGGGTTGGTGCGACGACCAACGTATCCATACACCCAGACCTTGACTTCTGATTTCCGACTCAGTGCATGAAAACAATGATTGCGTGTGTGTTTTCTTTGTGATTTATTAAGTTATCTCACCAGGTCATCTCACCATGTATTATAGCATCATTCCCTTTTTATCACATAAGCTTTGACTACATTTTATCAAAACGATGATCTTTAAGGTTTAGTGTCTTGGAAACCAGGAACATAAAACATGAAAACATAAAACATTCTTCTTAAACACTTAAAATTCTTCTCCTCATATTCATCCTAGGTTGATTACTGAATCTCATATACTGGGGACATACATCAAAAGAAAGGGTGAGAAGAAGGCCCAGTAAGGGAAACAAGAGAAACATTTTACATGTGAACATGAGATACTTCAATAAGGTCATGAAAAGAACTTTAAGGCATGAGAAAGAAATCATGAGATATATCATAATAAAAATTACATTTTTCATAACATGAAGATGTGGATACATGACAATCATGAACATATCACCTAGGTCCATCCCCAAGGTGTCATTTGAAAATTACCATGGTTATTCACCAAGGTATCGTGAAAATTGTAATCTCTAGTGGTTACATCATTACCCAATGCATTGGAGCGCTATCCGGGCGCACCTTTAAATTTTCATTTATTATCATGTGAGCCACATATATCATCATAAAACATTTCATAAATAACCTATATAGCATAAAATAAATGGGTTTCATTTCATAGTCATAACATTTTTAAAACAGCTTTAAAGACATGATCTTTACGTCACTTTAAACCCAAGGAAGGGGAGAGCGGGTCTCGTGTATGTAAATCGAAGAATTTAAATTAAAACATTTTGGTATATATGTGATTAAACCTTTTGAAGAATGACTTTTGAGTAGTCACTTAATAAAATAAAAGTACTTCAGAAAAAGAGAGAGACATTTTGAGACGGAAATGTTGCAGCATAATGACTATGTTTCAGGGTTTTAGAAAACATTGAAAAGAGCTGGAACATGGGTCAAACACTCATAAATGACCCATAAAACAGTATAGGTATAGAATATAAAGGATTTGAGAACATGGTAATGAAATTTTAAATATATACCATATGAAATGATGAACATGAAAGGAAGACAAAAAATAAGATTTCTCTTATGAAAATTCGGTACCCTAATGGCGTCACTCAAATTTCAACAAAAATGAATTGAAGATATCAAATACAGTCTCTCATAATTAGAACATAAAATATCAGTATGAAAGATATAGAGATCATACCCCAACACAATGAAAAAGGAACTTTAAATACTTGATATGAAAATAGTTCTTGAAAAACGAGAACGGTGAAAGAATCCCTTAAAAATTCGGCAGCCTAACGACGTTACTTAAGCTTCAACCAAAAATGAATTGACAAGATCAAAATATGGTCTCTAATCATATGAAAATAAGGGTTCAGTATGATATATATAGATATCATACCCCAACATAATAAAAAGGAACATGAAAGACATGATATGAAAATAGATCTTGAAAACGAGATGGGTGAAAGAATCTCTTAAAAATTCGGCAGCCTAACGGCATCACATAAACTTCTACCAAAAATGAATTGACAAGATAAAAATAGAATATCTAATCATATGAAAATAAGGGTTCAGTATGATAGATATAGATATCATACCCCAACATAATAAAAAGGAACTTGAAATACTTGATATGAAAATAGATCATGAAAACAAGAAGGGTGAGAGAATCCCTTAAAAATTCGGCATCCTAACGGCGTCACTTAAACTTCAACCAAAAATGAATTGAAAAGATCAAAATAGGGTACCTCATCATATGAACATAAGGTTTCAGTATGATAGATATAGATATCATACCCCTTAATAATAAAAAGGAACTTGAAAGACTTGATATGAAAATAGATCTTGAAAACGAGAAGGGTGAAAGAATCCATTAAAAATTCGGTAGCCTAACGGCGCCACTTAAAACATAAAAATACTGAATTGAAGAGATATAATGGGGTCTCTTATCATATGATCATAAAATATCAGTATGATAGATATAGATATCATAACCCAACATAATAAAAAGGAACTTTAAAGACTTGACAAGAAAATAGAACTTGAAAATGTGAAGGGTGAAAGAATCTGTTACAAAAATTTCGGCAGCATAACGGCGCCACATAAACTTTCATAAAATGAAATGATGAGAGTAAGAGGGGGTCTCTAATCATATGAACATAAAATGGATAGTATAATTAATATAAAAGAACATCCTCCAACATAAGAACATGGAGCATAAAAGGAATGACATAAAAGAGATTACTTGAAAAGAAAGAGAGAGGTCGGATCCCTTACCTTAAAACGTAACTCTTAAAACTCAAAGGTTTGGACCGTGAGGGCTTGGGGGAACCATGGGAGGACTCCTAATGAGGTAAGTAGACCAGAACATTGTTGAGGATATTTTGGAGTCGAAAGGATGAGAGGAGGGCTTTGTATTTATAGGGAAAGTGAGGGGACAAGGCATTAATGGCCAACGGACACCTCAGATGTTCTTTTCTCAAAACCATGTGCTCTCCCATGATATTTCCACTTACGTTTGGCCACATGGGGCCCCCAATAAAAATATCCATCACCTTTGTTCAGCCAACCCTTAAAATTTCTCATGACATCACCATGACACAGTTATGATGTCACCAAACATACCGAAACCCTAAAACTGTATTTTTACTATTAATTGAAAATTCAACTTTCTCAGAAAAATCCCAAAATTTCACATTAACCAAATATCAATGCTCTGATTTCAAAAATGAACTCCATTTTATAAAAATAATTTTCAAAATATTTTTAATTTTATTTTTAAAAAAATACACTATTCACCGAAAATTCATTTTTTTCAGAAAAAACACCAAAAATTACCTTAACATAATATCGATGCTCTGAGTTCAAAAATGAAATAAATTTTATAAAAATAATTTTCTAAATATTTTTAATTTAATTTTTAATTAAAAAACACTATTCGCCCAGAAAAACTAATACTTGAATAATAATTTATGAAACCGTTATTTAACCATTTTATTGAATCACATTACTTAATCAAGGTGCGCAGATTATTTTAAAACTTTCTTTAAGTGAGATTACTAATCCATTTGGTCACATTACTAATCTTAAGCGTAAAATCACTATTCATAATTTACTATTCATCAAAAATCAAGTCGATCCTATTAGAATCTAAATTTCGTACTGAACATAATTGTAGAAAACCAGTTTTTGAAAATCATTACACATTTTTAATTATTTAAGGTTTACATAATCATTTTTTTAAATTATCCTTTCTCTAAAATTCACCAAAAATATGCATACTATATTTATCCGGACATTTGAAAACTCATAAACATCATAAGAAGAAATCCCAATTTTTATTTAAAACAAATAATTACACAAGGCAGTTATGGTCTCTTTATATAGCCCCTTATCACACTAGCAAAGGACCTAAGTGTAACGTGTGCTAAGGTGAGAGAATCTGAGGGAGGCTCGGCCAACATCGCATGAGTAGTAATTTCTATTCGTTTGAACTTCTAGTAAAGCCGATTCCGTTCTAGTTTCACACTATGAAGTTCATCTTAGGTTTGGTCCAGAGAAAATCCCAGTGGTGCTACCTCTTTCCCAAGTTCTGTTAGATGGGATTTGATCGGTCCAAGACTACTGGGTGAGGCCATCGAATCTTCTTCCTATAACAATTAACCCAGATTACATGTATTTAGAGACAATAATCGAAATGTTTAGTTTTCAACAGTCATATTGACCAATGGTCATATAACAGACAAAAACCGACTGTCTCATTTTAATTATAATCTTGTTATCTAATGAAACATTTTTGTTGAGTATAAAAAAATAAAATAAAATGACACATAAAATTAGGAAATAAGATTTATTCAAAATTTCGGGTCGTTACAATCTTCCCCCCCTTATGAAATTTGGTCCTCGCAATTTTTAAAACTGGGTTTTGAAATTTCATTGAAAGTCCCACACTGGAAAAGGACTCAGTAAAACTATTACTTTAAAAGAAATAAAGGGAAGTAAAAAAGGTCACCCAAGATAACCCATACAAGGATTCTGTGTAGGAAAACATTGACATGGAAGAAAAAAAAAGGGTCAAGTTCTGGGGGAGAGTGATAGAAAACATGATTAGGAGAAATTTAACCATAAGAAAATCCCAAACTTATGATGTGTGTAAACGGTCTTTGATTACCTAGTAGGAAACGTAAACCTACAACGTCTTTGTTTTACGTTCCTTTTCATAATTTTATGGAATTCATTTACTACATAGAACCAAACATAATAAAATATACCTACCTTTATGTAAAGTTTCATCCTTTAATAAGTTTCTACCTAAACTAATCTTTTCTCTAAATGATGACCATTCAAAACTACTTGGTCTCATCAAGACACAAGAATAATCTCCTAGAGAATCACATAATCAACAAAAGATTAACTATCTATTTATTCTATCTTTAAACATTATCCCCAAAATGAGAAAGGCTAAGGTAAAACAACTCTTCAAAAAAAAGAATCTCATAGGAAGGTAAACTACTTTTAAATCTTCAAAGTTCCATGGTACTACCCAAAGTTCATCATAGACCATTCCATAAATAACTGTTCTTAAAATTCCTCAAAATAAACCAAACTAATATTGAAACCCAAATACAAGAAGAATTTTATAACATAGTCTTCCAAAATAAACTTCATTGTTCATCTTCAAAACACATCAACCACTCCTAACATCTTATAACAAAAGTAGCTGGCCTAAACATATTTTACCCAAAATAGGTTAATCATTTCCATAAGTAACCTAAATTACTCTATGTCCACCTTAAATTCATCAATTCTATAAGTCAACCTTACTCCTCAATGAAAATACCATAGTAATATATTTACCTTGATCATATAGGGTCCCCAAAATAGTTAATGTCTTCCAAAATAATAATCATCTTTTAATCCCCTAATCATCTCTATCATATTAATATGGTAATAGTCGCATTTCCTATCACATTGATTAATGGGACATGTTCTTCCATTTCCCACCATTAACTACGAAAAGAAAGTACAATTAGGGGCTTGAATACTTAGCCAATAATCATTAAAAGGAAACTTTAAGCATAGAAGGATAAACATGTAGACGGAAAGTATACCCTAACTTTTGATCCCCTAGGTTCTCATCTAGGTTATCTATGATCATATATTCTTATGTGAATCTTTATTTTATTTTATCATTGTTCTTTTATCAATGGTTCATACTAAGCTTATGAATTTACCAAAGCATATCCCTCGGGAGTGTCGTAACCAAGAGTACAGCAAGGCCCGTTGTCGTGTGCCAGTTCCCATTCAAGTATATCTCAAAGAAGTGTTTTCAGGTTTTACCCTTATGTACATATGTGCCAGAGCCACCTCTACCTGCTCGTATCCAGACAGGGATGTATTTCCTTGGCAACCCATTACTCAATACTCACCAAAATACCAAGAAGATTTCCTATATATAATCTTTTCTATAGGATTATTCCTAGAGTTTTCATATCCTAATTTCCACAAATAACTAAACCATCCTTTGATACCAACTATAGCATCCCACCCTTTTTATCACATAAACTTTGATTACATTTTACAAAAACGAGGATCTTTAAGGTTTAGTGTCTTGGAAACCAGGTACTTAAAACATGAAAACATAAAACATTCTTCTTAAACACATGAAAGTATTCTCCTCATATTCATCCTAGGTTCATTACTTAATCTCATAACCTAGGGACATACATCAAATGAAAGGGTGAGCAGAAGGAATAGTAAGGGAAACAAGAGAAACATTTTACATGCGAACTTGAGATATTTCAATAAGGTCATGAAAAAAACTTTAAGGCATGAGAATGAAATCATGAGATATATCATAATAAAAATAGCATTTTTCATAACTTGAAGATGTGGCTACATCATTTAATATATACAATCATGAAAATATCACCAAGGTCCATCCCCAAGGTGTCATTTGAAAATTACCAAGGTTATTCACCAAGGTATCGTGAAAATTGTAATCTCTAGTGGTTACATCATTACCCAATGCATTGGAGCGCTATCAGGTCACACCCTTAAATTTTACTTTATTATCAATTGAGCCACATATTTCATCATCAAAAATTTCATAAATAACCTATAAAGCATAAAATAAATGGGTTTCATTTCATAATCATAACATTTTCAAAACTACTTTAAAGACATGATCTTTACGTCACTTTAAACACAAGGAAGGGGATAACGGGTCTTGTGTATGTGAATCCCAGAATTTAAATTAAAGCATTTTGGTATATATGTGCATAAAACATTTGAAGAAAGATATTTGAGTATTAACTTAATAAAATAAATGTTCTTTAGAAAAAGAGAGAGACATTTTGAGATGGAAATTTTGCAGCATAATGGCTAGGTTTCAGGGTTTTAGAAAACATTGAAAAGAGAGGGAACATGGTTCAAATACTCATAAATGACCCATAAAACAGTAGAGGGACAGAATATAAAGGATTTGAGAACATGGTAATGGAATTCAAACGATATACCATACGAAATGAAGAACATGAAAGGAAGACAAAAAATAATATTTCTCTTATGAAAATTCGGCAGCCCAACGGCGTCACTCAAACATCAACAAAAACGAATTGACGAGATCAAATAGGGTCTCTCATAATATGAACATAAAATATCAGTTTGATAGATATAGAGATCATACCCCAACATAATAAAAAAGGAACTTGAAATACTTGATATGAAAATAGATCTTGAAAACGAGAAGGGTGAAAGAATCCCTTTAAAATTCGGCAGCCTAATGGCGTCACATAAACTTCAACCAAAAATGAATTGAAAAGATCAAAATAGGGTATCTCATAATATGAAAATAAGGGTTCAGTATGATATATATAGATATCATACCCCAAAATAGTAAAAAGGATCTTTAAAGACTTGATATGAAAATAGATCTTGAAAATGAGAAGGGTGAAAGAATCCCTTAAAAATTCGGCAGCCTAACGGCGTCAGTTAAACATCAACCAAAAATGAATTGACAGGATCAAAATAGGGTCTCTCATCATATGAACATAAGTGTTCAGTATGATATATATAGATATCATACCCCAACATAATAAAAAAGAACATGAAAAACATGATATGAAAATAGATCTTGAAAACGAGAAGGGTGAAAGAATCCCTTAAAAATTCGGCAGCCTAACAGCGTCACTTAATCATTAACCAAAAATGAATTGACATGATCAAAATAGGGTCTCTCATCATATGAACATAAGGGTTCAGTATGATAGATATAGATATCATACCCCAAAATAATAAAAAGGATCTTGAAATACTTGATATGAAAATAGATCTTGAAAATGAGAAGGGTGAAAGAATCCCTTAAATATTCGGCAGCCTAATGGCGCCACTTAAAACATCAAAATACTGAATTGAAGAGATAAAATGGGGTATATCATCATATGACCATAAAGGATAAGTTTGATAGATATAGATATCATACCCCAAAATAATAAAAACGAACTTTAAAGACATGACGAGAAAATAGAACTTGAAAATGAGAAGGTTGAAAGAATCTGTTACAAAAAATTTTGCAGCCAAACTGCGCCACTTAAACATTCATAAAATGAAATGATGAGAGTAAGAGGGGGTCTATTATAATATGAACATAAAAAGTATAGTATAATTAATATAAAAGAACATCCTCCAACATAAGATCATGGTGCATAAAAGTAATGACATAAAAGAGATTACTTGAAAAGAAAGAGAGAGGTCGGATCCCTTACCTTAAAATGTAACTCTTAAAACTCAAAGGATTGGACCTTGAGGGCTTGTGGGCACCTTTGGAGGACTCCTTGGTAGGTGAGGAGACCAGAACTTCGTTGAGGATGGTTTCATAGTCGAAAGGATGTGAGGAGGGCTTGGTATTTATAGGGAAAGTGAGGGGACAAGACATTAATGGCCAAGGGACACCTCACATGTTCTTTTCTCAAAACCATGTGCTCTCCCATGATATTTCCCATTATGTTTGGCCACATGGGGCCCCAAATACAAATATCCATCACCTTAGGTCGGCCAACCCTTAAAATATCTCATGACATCACCATGACACAGTTATGATGTCACTAAACATACTGAAACCCTAAAACTGTATTTTTACTATTACCTGAAAATTCAACTTTCTCAGAAAAATCCCAAAATTTCGCATTAACCAAATATCAATGCTCTGATTTCAAAAATGAACTAAATTTTATAAAAATAATTTTCTAAATATTTTTAATTTTATTTTTAAATAAATACTATATTCGCCGAAAATTCATTTATTTCAGAAAAAACCCCAAAAATTACCTTAACATAATATCGATGCTTTGAGTTCAAAAATGAAATCCATTTTATAAAAATAATTTTCTAAATATTTTTAATTTAATTTTTAATTAAAAACACTATTCACCCAAAAAATTTAATACTTGAATAATAATTTATGAAACTGTTATTTAACCATTTTATTGAATCACATTAGTTAATCAAGGTGCCTAGATTATTTTAAAATTTTCTTTAAGTGAGAGTAATAATCCATTTGGTCACATTAATAATCCTAAGCATAAAATCACTATTCATATTTTACTATTCATCAAAAATCATGTTGATCTTATTAGACTCTAAATTTCGTACTGAACATAATTGTAGAAGACCATTTTTTAAAAATCATTACACATTTTTAATTATTTACGGTTTACATAAACATTTTTTAAAATATCCTTTCTCTAAAATTCACCAAAAATATGCATACTATATTTATCCGGACATTTGAAAATTCATAATCTTCATAATAAGAAATCCCAATTTTTATTTAAAATAAAGGACTACACAAGGCATTTATGGTCTCCTTACATAGCCCCTTATCACACCAGCATAGGACCTAAGTGTAAGGTGTGCTAAGTTAAGAGAATCTGAGGGAGGCTCAGCCAACATCGCACGAGTAGTAATTTCTATTAGTTTGAACTTATCGCAAAGGAGATTCTGTTCTAGTTTCACAAAATGAATTTTGGCTTGGGTTTGGTCAAGAGAAAATCCCAGTGGTGCTACCACTTTCCCAAGTTCTGTTAGATGGGCTTCGATCGGTCCAAGACTACTGGGTGAGGCCATCGAATCTTCTTTCTATAACAATTAACCAAAATTACTTGTATTTAGGGACAATAATCGAAACTTTCAGTTTTCAACGGTCATATTTACCAATGGTCATATAACAGTCAAAACCCAACGGTCTCATTTTAATTATAATCATGTTTTGAAATGAAACATTTTTGTCGAGTATAAAAAATTGACACATAAAATTAGGAAATAAGATTTATTCAAAATTTCGGGTCGTTACATGTATAATCTTTTGATAGTGTCACATTTGTTTAATTTATGATTCGTCCACACAGATAGCAAGTTAGAGTTCTGAGAGTTGTATGAACTGACAGCCCACAGAGTGACAAGGCTCCGGTGCAGGGCCCCCTTACTATGTTGGCACCATTGGGTGGTGTACTAGTAGCACCACCGCCCACTGGGCAGAAGATACCACCAGCCGCACTGGTTGAAAGTGAAAATCGACAGAGTGCCTTTCATGAGTTCCAGAAATAGAGGGATCTGAGGTTTCTAGGTGAGACAGTTTCCCACATAGTTGAGGGCTGGCTAGACGCGATTTCTAGAGTTTCTCGTCTAGTTGACACACCAGTATAGAAGATGGTGATCTTAGCTACTAGTCTTTTTCAGTGAGTGATCTTGAGGATGGTCCGCATAGTGATGTGGCTTCGATACATGGACCATGGCCCAAGATAGTAATTTCGGGTAGTGTGACATCTATATCAATACCTGTTGGTCAGTAGTTAAAAGAGGCGGTACCAATAGAGGACAAATGTAGGCTTAGTTCCTTACTCATGTTTCATCATCAGACACCCCTCAGGTTCTGAGGCGAGGATGACTCACCGGTGGCTGGGGACTGGCTCAAAGAGGTGGCTGAGAGTTCTTTATAACATCTACAGCTTCAGTAGGACGACATGTCGGTAGCTGAGGATTCATTGAAGCATACTAATCTATCCTATTACTCGATGAATACAATACGATCAGCGATTTAGGGATCTAAATTCCAAGAGAGGTTTTTTGTTTCGTATTTCCTTGAAACGTGCATTCTAGATTTAATAATAACTGTTTCCCAGAGGGTTTCATTGGATTTATTCATGGAACCGGAAACATCCAATAATTCTTTATCCAAAGGGGAGCTTTATTCCAAAGGGAGGCGTTCGTTAAGTTTTTAACATCACGAAACTTAAGAACGTGCATTGGTCGAGAGGATGGGAGGTCAGACTCATCACACCCTTTTTGTGGGGAATTGTTGTCTACTCCAGGACTCTCTTTGTAAAATTAAAATATTTTTCATGAATCCATTTTAATTCACCAAGTATATCATAAGTATCCCTTGGAATTTACAATAACTAATTTAACATAAATTCTTATAATCATATATTATGATGATACTGCCGGTTAAGCCACTCAGTGGGGCACTCTGAAATTTATTGTCATCGAGGGAGATGAATGATTGTTTTAATATTGTGATCGTACTCGTAAAATGATCTACCTATGTATCCCTGTGAAAGGAATCAAAACCCTCATAGTTTGGTTCCACTTAATAGGACACATCATACCTTTTAAGGTCATCTGATAAGGACCTCTAAGCCGAAGGTTCTCAGTTGAAACTTATTGTGGGACTTACGCTATAGCAGGCCAAGGAACATTGGTAAGGATATAGGATTCCATGTAGGATCAGACCCTATTGGGAATATGGCCCAAAGAGAATAGGGTTGACTTGAAGTGCTAGGTTTGTACCTCAAGGAGAATTTCTACGTATCCCATATTGATGGGAATCAAATCACACATAGTTCAATGTGTCTCATAGGAGAGTATAGTCCTCTTATAGAGATGTGTCTTAGCTTACATCATGAAAAAGGATACCTTGATTATTTGATGATTGAATTTGGGGCTTATTTCTTACGTAGGATTCCCAAATTGGGGGAATTAAGGTTGGATTCCCAAGGAGGATATCCAGTGAGCTCGGGCCCTGAAAGAGATTACTATGTATCCTAGTTTGAATAGGAATCAGAGTTCTCATAGTTCATTCATATGAGTGATTGTGAATATGTTTTAATCGTCACGTATCTCTATGCCCACATGAGTCATGCTCGGTGTGAGAAACAAGAGGATGTGTAAGATTCAACAATGACACTTCACACATTTCCTCCTCCACAGATGGAAGAGGTCATGTCAACCATAGAAGAGAGTGAGGCGATGAGCCCTCCCTCTATTCTATTTACCTTGGAAAAGGGTCCAATGTAAGGAAGAAGGGGTGAAGGTGAGAGGATTATACTAGGATGGCTTCCCTATTTGAGATTGGTTGGGGAGTACTCCTAATAAGGATGCCCATTAAGAATTTAACCTGTCATAGTAGTCAAGTGAAGAAGTTTGAGGTGTTTCTTGAGGATTGTATCAACTCAATGTACTCGAGGAATCCATAAAGTGAGTCTAAACTCATATTATGTTAAAGGAATTAGGCGGAGTAAGTCAACTCAAGAAACTTCATTGAGTGGGATGGAGTGTCTCAGATCATCGTATTCCAAGGTTGGAAGTATGGAAGCATAAAGGTCACAATAAAAAATGTCATCTACCAGATCTAGAAAGATCACAGTGCAACTATTTATTTTCTATGGGGGTCAAGGATGGAACGGAGGGACCCACCAGAAGGGCGGGGATCGCATCCCGTCAGTGACCCAAAGCAGGGGTGTGGGGGCATAGCCTCCGCGGTATGAAATAGGAGAGCCGTGTAGGTGATCGGCCAAGGTGCCTCGCATTGGTGCTTCGCATATCTCCCCCATGTAGTTCCCCTGTGTGGGTAATCTGTGTAGGGGAACCACGTAGTTTCTTTGTGTAGGTGCGCCGCGCAGGTGCCCCGTGTAGGTGCTCCACTCAAGAGCACCATGCAGGTGCTCCACACAAGTGTGTCGCGCAGCTCTATATGTTTTGGACTCTAACAGGACTTTAAACCAATTTTCCCATTTAATTCTCTATTGTATCATGTTATAGAGAGACACCTTAATAAATTTTTGAGATCTTGGAGAAATATCTATGCAATGGGAGCATTGGGACATCTTCCAACTTTTTCGGTCTGTGAAATGGGGAGCCCAAGGGTCCTATTTATCGGCAAAGAGGGGAGCTGGTCCAAGGGAGTTTTTCCATGCAAGTCCTTTTCATAGGTCCTCCGTGTAGGTCATCCACATAGGGGTTAAAGAAATTGTTCTTCTGCATAGGTCCACCATGTAGTTCCTCTGCTTAGGTTCCTCACGTAGGTCCCTCGCATAGGTTCCTTTATGAAAATATTATCCATCTTCCGAGTGCCATAACTTTTGATCTGTAAGCCTATTTGGGCTCTAGGACTATTCAAATTTAAGGTATTGAAGATATATAAACTTCGTGATGTGGTAAATACACCTAGTATTCTCAGAAGAAACGTCGAAATTAAATTTAATATGTTGACACCTTTTCGTCATCGATCATGGAAATCCAATGCCAACTTCTGGATGGGGATATCCTTCCACTTATCCATTGGGTATGGAGTAGTATTTTGGAACATGGAAATCCAGCTTGTATCTTCTTTCATCCAGGTGAGGACATCATTACTCATACATTACATTTGTTTTATATCTGAGAATCATATCTCCACAATTGGGAAATGATCCTGGAACACAGTTTATGGTGTCCACATGTGTTTAAAGTACATCTGATCAAGCACTATTCCTCTATTCATTCCAACTTATGCTAGGGTGGTAGAGAGAACCTTTGTGGTCAAATGATCTTTGGATGAACGGATATAGTAAATGAATGTTAGGTGTAGGAATGCAGGGAACTAGTGCCAATCTCAGAGGCTTGGGCATGTAAAATGTGTTAGGGATTGATGAATCTGCAGTGCAGCAGACGTGGAATCAGAGCTAGGAGAGCGTCATGTGGTGGTGTACCTTTTTACATGTTACAACCACCCCCTTTTTGTGGACCACTCCAGGCTTAGGGAGCTGGATGACAGGGGAAGACAGTTGTTGCATGTGGTCAAGGAATGCAACCCAAGGGCTCAAGGAATGATTCGAGGAACATTATATGTCTACTACTAGATATCATATCAAATGAAAAAGGGACCAATCGTTCCTTCCTTCCACGAATCTGGTCCATGACCAAGAGTTTTTGGATAGACCATTGACTTGACCCTCATGTCTACAGATACCGTTTGGAAGAGACTCGATAATCACACTTATATTGATGGTGTGATATGACACTTGAGGTTATAGTTTTGTTATGAACCACTTGGTGGAAGCGTATAGGCCTTACGACGTTAGTTTGGGTTTGGAATTGACATCCACAATTCACACTCAGATTAACTGTATTAGACAAAAAGGTTGAGTTTTATCTACATCATTGGGATGGGGTTTTCCTTGGTCGGAGAAAAAGGAAACCCAAGAAGCACAGGACAAACTCATGCATAAGAGGGTGCATCCATTCACTCGTGAGTCGGTCAACCTCACCCTCTTGGTAGTAGAAGTTGACTTTTAGATAATCTATACTTCGGGGAAGGGGAACAAGGTAGCAGATTCACTCAGTTGGAGGACCGGCCTAGACCTGCTGAGTGAGGAGACTGAGCAACTGGCTGCATTACAGATATCCTTTGTGGATAGAGATGGAGAAGCCTTCCTTCAGTCTCTTACAGTCACTCCCCCACTTTTTTAGCATGTTAGGGCAACACAACAAGGGGACCCTGACTATGTGACATGATGTTCCCAGATATCCATAGGGCATGAACTTGATAGATTTTTTGAAGGTGGGGAGAATGCCATCCTCTTCAGAAGACGTATTATGTTTCCATGTTCACTTCAAGAGGATATTTTGAGGGAGTTAAACACATCCCCTCTAGTGGTATATCCAAGAGTGGAGAAGATGTACCAGAAACATTGACGACAACACTGGTGGTTGGGAATGAAGGAAGCAGTTGAAAAGTTTGTCTCTCGATGCCTCACATGACAGCAAGTGAAGGCGGAACACCAGGTACCAACAGGCTTGATTCAGACTATCGAGGTCCTAGAGGGGAAGTGGGATGAGATATCCATGGACTTCGATACAGGACTTCCACATACATCCAGGTGACATGACTCTATTAGGTTGATCTTCGACCAACTCACCAAATTGGCCCACATCCTACAGATCAGATATCAGGGTTCATCAGTAATCATTGGACACCACTATGTGCAGGAGATTGTGTGGTTACATGGAGTACCATTGACGATTGTCTCCGATAGTGATTCACGTTTTACTTCTCTGCTATGAATGGGGTTTTAGGAAGCTTTCGAAATGCAACATCATTTGAGAATCGCCCTCCATCCTCAAACGGATGGCCAGACTGAGCAGACCATTCAGACCCTTGAGGACATGATACATTCATGTGTCCTTGACTTCATTAATAGATAGGAGGATCACTTACCTGTGGTTGAGTTTTCATACAACAACAGTTATCACTCCAACATTGGGATGTCACCTTTAGTGGTGTTTTACGGGTGACTTACAAATCACCTTTGTGCTCGACTGACCCCGAGGAGTCAGTACTAGTGGGACCAGAGATGGAACGGCCTACCATAGAGAAGGTGCAGAACATCCAGGACAGGTTGAAGACTACACAAAGTAAGCAAAATTTTTATACTGATAGATGATAATGGCCTCTAGAGTTCAAGGATGGTGACCACATCATTCTACGAGTCTCACCTCGATGAGGTTTAAAAATATTTGGGAGGGGCAACAAGTTATCTCTGAGGTTCATCCGACCATTCTAGGTCCTTAGTAGAGTTGGTGAGGTAGATTATAGCTTAACTCTTCCACCTCAGTTGCACCAGGTGCATGACGTCTTCCATGTATCCTAACTAAGGAGATATGTGCACGACCCTACTCATTTCATCGACCACAGATAGCTAGACATCGACTATGAGGAGACTTTTACGGAGGTTCCAGTAGAGATTGAGGATCGACAAGAGTAGGTCCTTCAGGGATGGTAGATACCTCTGGTGTGTGTTCTTTGGCAGCATGAGAACCTCCAGGACAAGAAATGGGAGTGGGAGGCTCATATGCATGCACATAACCCCCATTTTTTTCCTTAGTTTGAGTTGTGGCTTATGGGGACGTAGAGCCCTGAGGTGGGGAGAATATAAAGACCCAGAATTTCCATTTAAATTTTTTTAAATATATTTGAATTTTACAAATTTGTGAAATAAGATGGTGTGTAATTTAGAGGCCCGAAGTGCCAGGAATGATCTGTCGAATTTTGGTTAAGCTTATGTTAACAGGCATAAGAAGTTTTTCTGAAAATGTAGAATAACACATAAATGGTTACTCAGATCGAAATTCAAGGGCACAGTTGTGCTCAGGATGGACGGTTAACCCTAGGCACGACTTAAGATTAGTCGGCATGAGAATCCTGTGAGAAAACCCAAATTATCCATAACCATAAATAGAATAATTAAATAAATTATTTTATTTTTCAAATGTTTATAACTCACAAATGGTAGCTCGGATTAAAAATATGAGACCCCCACTGAACTCTTGAGGATATGATTTATTTAATAAGATACTAACTTTGGCCAGCAAGGTCCACCATCAAAAGTTAGTATTTGGTCGTAAATAAAATAATTAGTTGAAAATTATTTTATTATAGAATTCATAACTTCTAAATGGTAACTCAGATTGAAATTTTGAGAGTATCATTGGGTTTTATGGGCTGTTTTTCACCTAGGCAGAGCCTAACCTCGATTGGCATGGGTCAAGTGTGACTGATAATAATTTTCCGAACATTTTTTGGGTATGTTTAGTAAATGCACGAGTGACATGTCATAACTTTAGAACTGGTGCTTGGAATTGAAATCTGAGGGAACCGTTGAACTCGCAGCGCCGGTTTTCTCTTAAGAAGACATTCACCTCGACAGATGTAACTCGAGGGTGTAATATGGTTTTTGGATTTTTCGTGGAAATATTAATTAAATTGAGGCATGTTTTATTTTATTATAACCACCCATGTGTATGTTAGAGGTGGGGACCATCACACCTTAACTTCCCATGAGAGTTTATAGTGGTTAGGCAACCCAAAATTAACCTCCCACAAGAGGTTAAAGTGTGGGGACCACCAAGGTCTGAACCCACCAATTAAATTAAGGAATCCAATCAACTCCCTCATAAATAAGGGAGAGTCTTTTGACCTCCTCTACCCAATTAATCATGTTAGCTCACCAATTAAATGTGAAAACCCTTCTCTTGATTAATTATGCCACCCACCATAATTAATTTGGATTTTCTAATTCTTGCCAACAAAATAATATATGGTCAAATATATTATTTTGGAACCTCTTTGCTTTTTGATTGAATTTGGAGAGAAGAGAGAGAGAGATTGGGAGAAAACCCCCAACGAAGAACGCTCCCAAAGAAGAACGGTGACGAGGAATGCCTTCGACTACGAAGAAAGATCACCATCGATCATTATCCACAGACTCCTACCGACGTGGGATGTATTAAACCGGAGACCATCCCTCCTCATCATTGTCAACGAGCCGATGCACGAGCTTAGGTTTTCAAATGTGCGGCGGAGGTGCGAAACGACGACAAACTCGTCTTCTCCCCCACAACTCCTTCAATGAACAACGAACAAGTAAGGGTTTTATTTGATATGATATTATTCCTTTAATTCCCCCCATATAAGACAAAGAATTATTTTTGGTGATTTTCACTTGGGGGTTGGGAATTTTTTTTTGCGGAAGATGCGGGGTGTTGATAGACATTTCTTCTTCTATCATCTTTTCTTGTTAAATCTTTGAAAATCAAGAAATAATTGATCCAATTGATACCATCCTAAATAAAGAGGGTGTGGGACAAACCAGCATGGCCCGACCCCTCTAACAATCTTGTTTGTGATGTTCTTTGGCATGGTTATTAGGTGACGAGATGACAAATGTGACTCAGGCAACGACCGCGCTCCCGCGGCCTCCGTGAACCACACCGCCCGCCGACCGCACCATCCATCGGCTGAACCAGTCCCAGCCACCCCGTCCGCCAGCTGAACCAGCTCTGCCACCCCTGGCTGAACTACTTCCATCTCCCGGCCGCCCACGTCTCTCAGGCCCTACTGGCCCGTCTCACCATGGTCGTGACTCCCATCACCTAGCTGAACCACGCCGGCCCGTGCCGCACCGGTCTCCGGCCTCAGGCATTCGGGGTGAGCTGTTCAAGCCGAGCCACTCGTGGAACTAGCTGAATTGTCCCCGGACTCCTAGGCTGAGCCGCCGAGCTGTGTCCCATGCTTTCTTGGCCGAGCCATCCACCCGCACCCCTCACAGAACCTCCAGGACAAATCGCCTTTACACAGATCCATGGCCGGTCCGCGCCCTCACGACTATTTCGTGCCATCATGCTACTCGCGGCCCTTGCGGCCTGCTGGGATGGTCCCACTGGGCTGGGACAAACCCAACATGTGAGCATGGGCTGACCCTGAACCGGATTGGCCTAGACTATATCGTACTGGGGCGGACCAAACCCAGGCCCATTGCGTCCATTTACTTTCTTTTGGTCATATCATTGGCACCGGACGTCTGTTTGACGAACCATTTACAACACGGGTATTCTTGGAGAATTTTGGTCCCTTAGAGTATACCCCACTAGAGTTTGGGGTATAATTGAGATACGGTCAGGATGGATCGTGCATGAATCTAACCAGGCCCCCGGGACTAAAAGTCTAATAACTCACAGACCGGGCATCTGATTGACACATCGTCTGGTGCGTTGAGACCTCTATGATGTGGCAGACCTTTGGGATACTTATTAATGGGACTTTGTGGCAGTTGATGTATCTACACATGTCGTGAGGAGAGGACCCTCTCTAAATCAAGTGTTCATTGTGTGGGAACCCAATGGCTGTCTACTTTGTGATAAAGGGATCCTATGATCTCTGAATACTGTTACAGGATCCTACTTGGGTTCGATAGCTCTGACTACTCTTATTGGATCCTATATGGGCTCGACAACTCTGAATATTGTTCCTAGATCCGACGTGGGCTCGATAGCTCTAACTACTGTTCTTAGATCCTACGTGGGTTCGACAGCTCTGACTACTGTTCTTGGATCCTACATGGGTTCGACAGCTCTGACTAATGTTTCTTGATCCTATGTGGGTTTAACAGATCTGACTACTGTTCCTAGATCCTATGTGGGTTCGATAGCTCTGACTACTATTCTTGGATCCTACATGGGTTCGACACCTCTGACTACTGTTCCTGGATGGTACGTGGGTTCAACAGCTCTGACTACTATTCCTGGATACGTGGGTTCGACAGCTCTGACTACTGTTTGTAGATCCTCTGTGGGTTCGACATCCTTGACTACTATTCCTAGATCCTACGAGGGTACAAAATCATTGAATACTATTCCTTGATCCTAGGTGGGTTCGAAAGCTCTGACTACTATTCCTAGATCCTACGTGGGTTCCATATCTCTGACTACTGTTCCTGGATCCTGTGTGGGTTCGACAGCTCTGTTTTCTATTACAGGATCCTCTGTGGGTTTTACAGAGAAGATGATTCAGTGGCTACATCTAATCATCTCTCTATCTATACAAAAGTTGTATACCTATGTGAGCTGAGTTAGTGACTTTGGTGTTTTCATCATGATTGTGATAGATCACTTGATAACTTAGGTATATGTATGGGTATATAACTAAGAAAGGTTATATATTGATTTCATACATTGAGGATAATCCTTTTTGAATATTGTGATACCTTGAGGGTCTCAGAGTCCCAAATTTTTATCGTTATACTCACCCTTTCATGGGCTATGCCCAGACCTCATTGTGTTTGATTCAGAAGATGGACAACACTGACCATGGCTGAGAGTACCAGGACTGGATGGTACCCGGAGGTGGATTTTATAGCGTGCCGGTACATGGAGGAGATGTACAGATTTGGAGTGCTGAGGAGGCGATCTGTACCTACCATATAGGTAGGAACCTCATAGGATGATCCAATGGCTATTTTTCTTATTTCCTCAGTTTTACTTGTACTTTTAGTTTCTTGTACTTCCCATTTGGGCTTGTGTTCTGGGCCCTTTTTACTTACTGTAATCAGTTGTTGTTTATTCAGTTTACTCATGATAAAATTTTTTGTTTGTGTTTATAGGTTATAAAGGAAATTCTTTCCTATATTTATGGAATTACACCTTTGGTTCTAGTCGCTAATCCCTGGACTATGGAAGGAGGGCTTGGGGTTGTCACGGCACGAGCCCTATGGGATAGATTGTGACATCATGCAAGAATAATTTTCTTATTATGTTTAAAAATAATGTTATGAACATAATATCATACTCTATATTAATAAAATACATCCTATCCATAACAAACATGGCTTACTTAACAGAGTATATAATGGAAAACGAATCAGTTAACACCCTAAACGATGATACTACTATAATATTATAAACAAAAAAATATTAATGGATCATATGTGATATCATATTTATGTATATAGTTATTTTATAATTTCATAACAATTATTTATCTATTATACAAGTGTTGAGTGTACCCTCATCCAAGGAAAATTACACTGTAAGGGGTTTTCATCTCACTTCTTATTCCGGTGAGATTGATTCTATATTTCCACAATTTCTTTTTGTGTGGTGTATGTACTTCCCTTGACTGTATTATTTGAAAATAAACTATAATTTATGGGTATTTACATCTTCATTGTATGATAAATATTTCATGTGGTGTATGTCTCATTAGATACCAAATCGGTAATGGAATTTCAATTTTCAATTTCCACTCATTCAGTTTTACGCAAACTTTATTGATTAATTTACTCCAAGATTATGTGTAAAATCACTATTTATTTACTTATGTAGTAATTTCCACTCCCCGTTGTGTGTATATACTTTTGATACACATAATCAATCCATTTATAAATTCTCAAGTCATTGATATAAACATGATAAGAGTAATTTTAACTCAATTTTTTTTCATTGAGTTAAACATCCATGTCATTGGTGTTTTTTACAAGAATATGTGTGAATATCATATGATTGATTTAAACTAAATATACAATCATATTTAGTGTTTTAATATTTTTGACACATAATTATGTCATTGATTTATCCTTGAACTAAGGATGCGGTATTTATAAAGGAATTCATCTCAACTTACATTCAACCGAGACTTCTTTGTTGTTATGCACCAATTCACTTTTATTTGGTGTATATAATATACTTTGACATAGTATATCATGAATCCATTTATTTTTAGGATATTATAGTGTTTTCATTACATCAATTATTTCTATTCATACATCTCTCATATGGTAATGAACTCAAACTAAAATATTATTTTAGATGTTTTAAAATTTTATTCTTATAACTATTTCTCATTAATGTAAATATTTTAAAAATGGTTTTAAGGTTTTATTTATATGGAAATTAATGTTTTAAAATTGATATTACTTATAAAATTTTCAAATTGGTATGGGACACATTGATTCAGAAATAAATTGTAAACATCTTCTTGATAAATTATGAGACTTTTAAATGTTTTCTAGAAAAAAGGGATATTTCTCTCAATGATTTTTACTGACCATTTTCAACTATGTAAAAATCCATTATGGGATATTATTCTTGATCGAGGGTGATTAATTATGATAAAAATATTTTATATGGTATTGATGGTTTTGTAATATGTTTGACTGTGGATGTGTTATTTCTATACCATTCATGGTTTATGGATAATGTATTGACATTTCATATGCTAGTTTGAAAATGAATGTTTATGTTATGTTTAAACCTTTTCATATGAGGAATGCATTGGACTTAGTAAGTGACGGGTTGAGCCCACTATAGCTCATTGATTCATAGGTAGGTCTCATGAGACAAACTAGTGTCTTAGAACAAGGCCTTGACAAAATATTATTTATAGTCTTGGCATAAGGCCTTGACGATATTGTTATGAAGTAATACATTATGCATTGTATCATTATGAAAGTGGCTATTGACATTGAATGTGATAATTTGACTAGTAGGATATCCATGTGAATTGATAAATGGAATTATTGGATTTTATCTTTTCCATATTATGCTGATTTTTATGTTTAAATGTCTTTTGTTTTAGTCTTATACATTGCCTTAAATGTTTATGCTTCTTTATGAAAGTTTCTGCTATAATTTTATCCTTAGTGAGAAACTAAGCTCACCCCATTCTATTTTATTTAACAAGATGTAAAGATTTATTTAATGGTTGACCTGTAGGGATAGGCTAAGGATATAAGGGTGTATACAAAGTGGATGAAATTTTTTTGATGTTTTTATTTCATGATGTAATGTAATACTTATTAATGTATCTAGTACTTCCAAAGCTATTAAACTGATGGGTTTTCAGGGCATGATTCCATGTATCATTCTAATGTTATGTAATAATACACTGACACTGGGTAACTGGGGTCGAGGCGTCACAATATCTCCACCATCTTGACACTTCAACGGTAGATGTCAAGGTTTAGTGTCTCAAAGAATAAAATACAAGGGTAAATAAATATATAACAAATTAGATATATCCAATAGGGAATCATTTAATAGGAAGCATGACCCAGAAGCCTCTACACTTCCATACCCCACCCAAGACCCATAAAATCTAGCCACCCAAACCCCACTACATATGGTTTGTTCAATTTTTACACATACCATTCACAGTCATAACCACATACTTATTCACACCAATTTTCACATTCCTAATAAATCTGAGTATATTTACTCCTATTTGATATATAGGGAAACCTCATATAGGTTTTTTCTAACTCTTTTAAAATTCAAATCCCTTCCCATTTTAAACTATAATGAATATTAAAATAATATGCATTTCATGTGATCCCTACATGATTAAAATAAAGAATGAGTACCACCTCATTCCACTGAAGGAAAAGATTCAAAAACAAAAAATCAATGACATCAAATATTCATGGGTAAAAATCAAATAAATCAATTGTAACCATTATAATAAAAACAAAAATCCGTGTATACCTAGTAACATAGACATCAATACATACATGGGATTACCCAACACAAATCATGACATCAATACTTGGTCCTAAAAAATTCCCTAAACCTCTACATACCATTTACCTAATATTAACATGATACACTTTTTTACTACCCTCTAATCACTATGCTTATACAACTTTGTAACATCCTAATTCAACGAACTTTACAGTAACCATATTTGAGCATCAGAAGACCTTAGGTGTACCTCCTCAAATTACGTAGGATTCTAACTAGAATTGAGGGTCAAAGGGGTGATTGTGTAAATATTATACCATAATAAGATAATAAATAATTATAAAAAAATAATATTGGATGCATCCTTAAAAAAATAACTCTAAAAAATAAGAAAATATATATGTATTCATCCATGAAAACATCAATAATTTCAATTAAACAATAACTAGTAATAGATATTTCCATTGGCCTCTAACAATTGTATATTCACAAGTAATGATTGTATATTAATATCCTAGTACTAAGGAACCACATGTATTCTTTATAAAAACATATCATCCTTCCCATAGAAAATTAAAACTCAAATCTCCAATGGGATTCTAAAATCAATCATTTTCCCTTACTGATTCCATTTAACATAAATTCAATATAAATCCTAAAGGGTCCATATGGGGTGGGAGTATTAATTTAGAAATATAACACCAATTATTTCCAACAATAACAAACATACTTATAACCTATCATGAAAAAATATTAAATGGTTATCAAACATTCACCCCATCTTTTACTTTTCATGATCAAACATCCTTGAGTGAGCCTCTACCTACACTGGCATGTGCTAAAGTAGAATAACACATCAAAAGTATATCATACCAAAAGTATCCTCAAAATTCCAAAACATTTTTCATTGAATTTAATCACTATCCCAAATCAACAGTGATACCATAACAAAACATCCATAAACAAAATTTGTAGACCCTTGGTCTTTTAAACCCATTACTGGTAATCAGCTCAATAGGATAACAAAACCATAATTACAAAAACACCCCACCATTTATATTTCTAGAACATCATCTCTAACATGTCATAAATATATGGAAAATATCTCACTTTTATCTATGGTTCTCACAAACCATCAATCATGTAAAATTGTGTTGTGTCCTTCTCTTTATTGATGATCATTTTCTTCATCCATCATACACCACTAAACTATAAAGGATTTCACCAAGAAATCATTTTTCAAAACCAAAAAATGGACATAAATTGTCTATACACAACCCCAAATCCCTTAGTTCCATGATAAGTCATTGAAAAAAGAACATATTTCCACACCTAAGAGAACCTATGTTACAATCCATGAAAATGGTAAATACTATTCACATCACACCTGTGAACCTCCATTATTATCCATGACCGGGGATGAAATCACAAAAAAATAATTCATTTTATAGCCATATTATTCCCAATGAATCATATCAACTATCACAAATAACCTCATTAAATAAATATGGCAATGTTATCAATAGGTTCACAAAACCACACCACAAAATAAGAAATTTAATTCTAGTTTGAAACCAAAATTTTCCATAAGATACTACCCCCAATTATCACATACAAACAACTGAATCATCAATTGGTTCCATTATAGGGTCTCCTATATTATGTTAACCATATTAATTATTATAATAAACAAAGTCACATGTATAACATAAGAAATATATAGGAACCCCATACTTGGATTTATCATAACTCCCCCCATAAAAACTCTTACTGATCTAGTAGATATCAAAATAAAATAAGTAATTTGAAAACAAAATTCTGATTTAGTGTGAAATCGATAGGATATTTGTAAATAATGATATATTGATTATTAAATAATCAAGGATATATTTTATTACCCATAAATTCTCCATGTCATAGATGGAAGAAAGAATAATAAATAATCATCATAGATACCTATATAAATAAGAGTAATGAGAGAGATGAGAACTAGGTTTCCTCCTCTATATTGAACCTTAAATAGCAATGATTCCCCTTTTTAGGAATAATAATTTAATTAAATATCATTTGAAATAATGGATAAAAGGATTATCAAAATTACTTTTCGAAAAATTCCTTAAGCCTTATGTATGGACCATAATGTATGGACCCTTATGTATGGGTTACCTTTATATGTCATTCATTATCCACCTAGAAGACACATATATATAATTGAAATTACCCTTATGTATCATTGATCCACCCATACGTGGCCAAATAATGCTGCCTCTGAGAAAACATATATTATAGGAAGTTGCTCTTACATGTCACATGGAACTAAACAGTTATCCAAAATTTGAAATCCAACTATATGGATCTATACATATCAGTATTGGGTTAATATTATATTCCATAACCTTATATGTAATATAATAGCTCAACCCTTGATAAAATACACATCACAGGTTTAACGTTACATATCATGTAGTTACTCTTACATATTCCCATCATTGTAGAGTTACCTTAACATATTATTGGTAAATGTAGAATGAATCTTATGTATCACCTGTTTTTCCATCATGCATTAACTACCTTTTATAATACATAACCTTTTTTTCAATTCTTCATAAGGTGACTCATATGAAAGAAGAAACCTGTGATAAATGAACCTTCCATATGGTAGTTTTTCAAATTTCCAAAAAAATTAGTCAACTCCAAAATATATCCAAAGTCATATAGAAATTTATAGAATCAAAATTAATATCCAATAATTATGAGAATATCAGCTTATTATATACCTCTTCCAAAAACCATCTATAGTTGAACATCAAAACAATTCAACCCCTCGAGCCTAGTACAACTCTTGATACCTGATCCAAAGTCTATAACAACATGTCCAATACCATTATAGGTTTGACGTTATAACATTTCACTGAAGTTGTAACCGGAATCCCCACTCTTGAATAAGTCAACCATAACCATAAGATGGTGGGAAATTTTCTTGAGTTAGGTAGTAGCCATATAGGTCATGGTGGTGAACATTTCTTTTGGAAACATTGTCACATATTTTTCATTTATATGCTTATTAATTGTTTGTATTTATGGATTTACTTTTTATACTAAGAAATGACCTTACACACATTTTATATTTTCATGCACATCCACTTGGTCCCTTTGGTACTAAATGATTCTAGTAATGTACAATAATATAATTAGGTAATTAGACTCTCACCCTACCCATGTTGAAAGGGCCAACTAATTCTCATTGTCTTAGGAGTACAATGCGTCATTACATGGCCTTATGTGGCATCCCCAAGATAGCAAAGGGTAGAAATAAATTACAAAGGGTTTAAAATATAAGTGGGGGATATTTTACACTTTAATAATTAAAATTACTATCTCACAACCATAACCAAACAACCACTAAATGATTCATGAATAAGAGAAAGAAAATTATTCATATCAAAATAACTCCATAGTGTGAAATTGAGGAATACCAAAAAAGTATCAATGAAAAAATTTGATAAACAACTAAATATTTCAAGAAGACCATAAGACTCCATGATACCCTATCTTTATGATCCATGATTACCAAATAGTCCACTTATCATGGAGTGGTGCAAAAAACATGTGATATTTTACCATTGCCATTGTCCCAGATTATAGAATCTGCAAAAGATAAAATGTTACAAACCAAGGGTGATTATAAAAATCAGCAGGTGTCCCCCAATTAATTCCATACTCATTCCAATAGGATAGAAGACTTAGAAACATATATATAAAACATTTTAAAAAACAATTTCCTGAAATAGAGTCTAATGAAATATAAACAGGTTCCAAAACCATTTGAAACCAAAAGTAAATAGGTACAATTTAAACCTATTTTCCATCATGTTATTTTTCTATAAAAATAACAAAATATTTCTTTAAACCCCCATTTCAATATTCCTTTATCACTCCCAAACCATTCCACAAATCCATGCTACCAACTATGCAAGATTCATTATGAAAGTTCCATACTCATGAGTGGTCTCTCATCAATCTACCAAGTCATCACAAGCTAATTATATCTCATGTTTCATTTGACCCTTGGTACTAATAACACGTCCATATTTGAACTAATCCCTAGAAATGAAATATGAACTCACACACCAATATTCCCCCGGATCATGCAAAAACACCTTTTTAATAAAACTCCCTTTTTATTGAAAACTATTTTTTATTAAACCCGTTTTTAAGACAAGAAATTTAAAAAAAAATGTTCTTTTATTGAAAAAATTTCTACAATAACACATTTAGATATTAAAAAATCCAAAATTTAAAATCACCATTTTAATTTCAATAAACTAAATCAATTTTCATAAAAATTCCCTATTATTACACAATTCCAAAAAAATGATAAATTGTCACTAAAAAAGATTTATTCCCTACATTGAACAACGACTTCACAATAAACATCCCTCAATTTAACTAATTTGAAAATAATAAAATAAATTCTAGATAGATGACATTATAGTGAATCCTCCTACCTCTTAGGTTTTTCAAGAAAACCAACAACGAACAAAGAACTCTCTAGGAACTGGGTTAATTATCCTCAAAATTTCCTTAGATCTCTCTCCTAGAAAGATAATAAACAAATATCAACTTATTTGGAATCAAAACTAAAATATATATGCATAAAAAGCTTATATATGAGAAGAAAAGATATGAAAATTATATCTAAGTATATATTAGAAAACATCACAATAACGATGAAGAATGTCACTTACTTCAAGAATCATTCCTGAAAAACATAAAGGAAGGGCTCCAGATTGATTCTGATGTGCTTGGGATAGGTTCCAAAACCATCAATGGAGAGAAATACCAATATAGTTACTCTTAGGATCAATACAAGAAAGTAGGATAAAAAACAATTAAGATACTAAAAAAGTATAATATTACTTTTTCTTTTTTCATGGTTTGTCTGCACAGTAGGACAACATGTGCGCTAACCATGTATTATCTAAAGCTTTAAGGGGGAACTTCGCATGACCACCTTGAAAAGTCTCTCTAACATTGTGAACACCAAATCAAAGAAACTATCTAGAATCTACAACTTTTCATAGTATTCACTAGGCCTACCACACGGTTTTGACAAACTGTGCGCAGCCCGTGTGCCTCTCTATTTTCCCCAAAACATATTGGGAGTTATCTAAACTATCCCATCCTCCACCCTAAGACTCTAAAAACATAAAATCATAATGTAAAGGTTACATAATAGAAATTGGGGGGTACTACATTTTCCCCACCATTGGCCATTCGGCCCTCATAAATTAGAAGACCCTCATATTTTTGAGAGAATTCTGGCCATTACTCTTTCATTTCCTTCTCACGTTCCCAAGTCTCTTCCGGAATCTGACCATGCTTCCATAGAACCCGCACTAGACTGATTATCTTTCCTTTCAAGTCTTTCTCATGACTATCAAAATCCCTACCTAGATATATAACAATGAATAATACAGATCTAGGTCAATGTGATACCATCTGCTCACATGGTTAGGATCAGGATGATATAGTTTCAACTATGATACATGGAACACATTATGACTTCAACTAAATGATGGTGGTAATTCAAATTGATATACCGCCTCTCCAACACATTCCAGTATCTTCAATTGTCCAATAAATCTAGGAGATAAATTTCCCTACTTAACAAAATGACAAGGTCAAAGTGTTGGGGAGATCCTCAAGAACACATGATCGCTCGCCACGAATGACAACAGTCTTAGACGATGATCCACATATGATTTTTGATGATTATGATCCTTCTCTATCCCTCTTATAATCAACTAAATTATCTCAATTTTTAATGTACATGACTAGGCCCAACTATTGAAATATCCCCATTTCCACCCATTATAATGGAGAATGACAAGGACTCTCATACGACGCTTCAAACCTAGCCAAATGTTTTGAGGCAAGATATATGATATTAGATGAAAACTCCAATATGTGTATATTCTCCTCCCCTGATCCACTGAAATTCCTTTCCTAATCTAGCATCATGTCTTCCAATGTTTGTATCATCCTTTCAAATTTACCATCCATTTAAGGATGATATGCCATATTCATAGTCAACTATGTCCCAACGGATTTATGTTAGGATTTCCAAAAATGAGACGTGAACCTTGGATCTATTTCTAACACGATAGAAAGTAGTATATCATGTATCCTTTACACTTTATAGATATAGATATTGGATAGATCCTCCACCATATGGGTTTCATGAATAAGGATAAAATGAGACAACTTTGTGAGATGCTCCTCTATCAACCACATGGCATCGTGTTTATAAACCATTCTCGGTATACCTAAAAACATATAACACTATTTGCTCTCATTTCAACACTAGGATAAGAAAGGACTACATCAAACCCACTATTTGATGATGATATGACATAAATGTCTTAAAATCTAAGCACATTGAAACAAAATCAGACACTTTACTTTTATTGTCTCTCCGCCAAAAATTTTCTTTCAATGCCCTATACATCTTTGATGTGAATGGATGTATAAGCCATCTCAAATGGTGGTAAGAATGATGAATTTATTTCTGAAATGATATAGGTATAACTATCTGACTCTGAACCACAACACAAAACTACCATCATGTTTCCATCCCTCAATGGTCTACCCACCATTGAGTTTTGAACTCCTATGTAATCATTATTAATTAGAGTTTTCTAACTATTTAACCATTTTTTACCAAATTTGGAACCATAGAAAATGAAAATAAAATCTCAACATCACCTCAGTCTTCACCATCCACATGCATGTCAGTTAGGACTGACATCAATTTCCACTCATCTCAAGATTCTTTTTCCAACTGATTGTATGAATTTCTTTTTAATGCATCAGCATCAATATTTCCTTTACCTTGAGTACACATAATGTGAAATTGAATCATCTAGATATACAATATCAACCTCCTTTGACTCAGATTCAAATCTTTTTGTGAGGAAATGTGTTTCATGATTTTGTAGTCTTTGAATAGAGTAAATTTATCGTCAAAGAGAAAAATATGCCAAGTATTCAATGCATGGTTGACCATAGCTAACTAAAAATTGTGTTTTGGTTAATTCTTCTCATGCACCCTCAGCTTCGGTCAACCATATGAAACCAAATGGTCTCTTTTCATGAGAACACATCACAACCCTGGTCCCAAAGCATCACTGTAAACCATGTACCCCTGTTCTAATTCTAGAGAAATCAAGATAGGTTTCATTGTAAGAAGAAATTTAATCTCCTAGAATGACTTCTGTAATTTATCAATCCATTTTAATGGAGAATTAATTTTTTTCAGAGTTTTCAATAGAAAGGAAAGTCATGATAAGATTCGCACAAAGTGTCGATAGTAGCCATCTAGACCACAGAAAATTCATATCTCTAATACATTATTCAGTGGCTTCCATGATATTAAAGCTTCTATATTTTTAGAATCTGCAAAATCACATTTTTTTAGAAATCACATGGCCATGGAGGCATGCCTCTTGATATCCAAAAATCACACATAAATATTTTGTAATACAAACGCTGATCTTTGAAGATTCGGAAAACTGTTTCCAAGTGTTTCTCATATTCATCCCTAGTCTTTGAATACACCAATATGTCATCCAAAAACACCACACAAAAAAATACTCCAAATATCACCGTAATATTTGATTCATCAAAGTATTGAAGCTACTGGTTCATTATTTAGACATAAAGTCATGACTACATAGTATTATTTACCATATCTTCTTCTGAAGGGTTCCTTTGTAATATCTTTTTTTCGAACTTGCAATTGGTGATATCCTGATCGCATGTCAATTTTTTATAACCATTGGGATCCACTCAATTTATTGAATAAGTCATAAATTCAAGGATGTGGATACCTATTATTTATCATTACCATGTTAATATTGTGATAATCAACACATAGAAGAAGTGATTCATCTTCTTTATTCACAAACAAAACTGGTGCGGCCCATGGAGATGTGCATGGCTGAATAAAACCCTAACATTCAAGCTCTTAAAAATGAGATTTCAATTCCATTAACTATGTTGGTGCCATCCTATATGGTGGATGTGAATATAGGACTGGTCCCTTGAAGGATATCAATTGTATACTCCACTTCCCTTATAGATGGTAACCCGGAGAAGTTGCTGGGAAATACATCCTGAAATTGATCCAAAACTACTGTTTAAACTATCTTCCTAGATCTCTTCCATTGATTCTAAAGACTGTGCTTCCAACTGATATGTGATTGTTCACACTTCTGGTTCCATCAATCCTATTGTACCTACATTCACAATCTTCTCTCCTCTAAAGGGATGCTCAACTACATCCTCGTTTGAGAAAATAATAGTTCTACTCTAATAGTATATGTGAGCCTTGAACATTTTCAACCAATATATACGCAGTATTACATCCTAGAAATCCATCTCCGATATCATGAATTATCATTTCATCTCATCTTCATCGACAGTTATAGTATATTCTCGACACACAAAGGATAGAAACTCTCTTTTATTGAGAAGAGTTTTCTATTTTAACACAGAAGGAGTAATTTCAAATTTTAAACATAGTTGGTAAAAAAATAAGAAGAAATGAGGGACTGTGATGAACCAGTATAAAAAATGCACATGAAAGAATGTAGAGTTCAAAATAATCATACCTCTCACAGTGTATGGTCCAGCCTGATGATCTCCAACCATCTGCTCAACTCCATACAACTGTTACAATGTTGTACTATGCTAATTGTTTCCATACACATATGTTTCTCGTTCTATCGAATAATATGGTGTTTTTGGCATCTGGTTAGTGTCCACTTCACCTAACCCCATATAACTACAACAAAAGCGCTTAAGATTTCACTTCTTGTTGCAATTATAGAATTCTCTTGGTGGGGTTGCACACTTCTGCTTGATGTGACTTAGTGAACCACACTAAAAACATCCAATCTTTCTATTGGTTCATTAAGGAAGGTTAGTTGGTCATGTGTTATGATTTTTATGTGGTTTACATCCTCAAGAACAATTTTTCCACTTCTTAATTGTCTTAGAGCTATAGTTCTCTACTCCTTTAGTGAAGACAATTGCACATCCTCCACTAGGATTATTAATAGTAAAAGATATCGTAAATAGAGTATCTAGTATTAGTCTCAACTCAACATTTAGAAAATCATGAGTGATGATTTGGTCTTACTATTGGTCCACTTTTGGATCAGGTGCAACCACATTCTCACAAGTCTCTTTCGACTGGTTTCTATGACGCCTACCAGATGAAATTTCTAAACAAATAATAAACTTGGTAATTCTCACTCCCTAGAAACTAATTGGACTAGCATTTAAAAATATATCATATCAACTGTCAAAACATTGTGTTCTTATAAAAACCTTTTCTACATTCAACATTTTTTGAAAAAATCCCATTTTTTACTTTTGAAAATCAAACTATTTTCAAAATACAACTTTCATGCTATTTTAAAAATATTTCATTTGAAAACAAATTCAAAATTTTTAAAAAATTTACATCGTGAAAAATATCATAAATAATTTATCCAAATGAATTGTTAAATCCTAGTGGAAATTCATTCCTCTACAATCTAACTCATTCTAATATCATTGGCTAAACCCATGACAATAATATTATGAAATCCTATAAGTTTCTCTAAAACACTAATGTACTGAACTCCCTGATAACTTGAATTTTAGGATAAAAATGATAGCCAGAACTTATTATGATCTAAATTTCATGTCCCAATGATCCAAATCCTTTCTAATTTCACAACTAAAGGAATATATAAGAATGAATTAAAATCAAATTCCAAGAAACTGAAAACTACTTATTAGGAAAAAGATCCAACAAGGTGACACCATTTGCAATGACTTGCTAATTCTCATTGTTTTGAGAGTACAACGAGTAGTTAATTGGCCATAAGAGATATCCCCATTACACCAAAGGATATAAATAAATGCATATTGGTTTCATATAAAAGTGAGGTATGGTTTTCCCTTTAAGAATAAAACCACTATCTGACAACCACAACCAAATAACCACTAAATGATGCATGAATAAGAGCCAGAAAAGTATTCATATCAAAACCAATCCAATGTGAGAAACTGTGTAAGACCAAAAAAGTGTCAAAGTAAACAGTTTATAAACAACTAAATTCTCTTGGAAGGACATAAGACTTAATTCTCCCCTATCACCATGCTCTAAGATCACTAAACAGCCCATGTATCACAAATTGGTGCTAAAAATGGGTGATATGTTACCTTTTCACATATCATAGATGATGGCATCTACAAAATCCTAAAAATTTCAAAGAACGGATGAGTATAAAACTAAGTAGGATTTCCTCAATTAATTATATATTCATTAAAATAGGATACAAGAGTTAGAAACATTTATATAAAACAATTTATATAAATAATGTCCCAAAATAGTTTGTAACTAAATATAAACAGGTACAAAAACCATTTGTAAACAATAGTAAACATGTGAAATTGAATAAAATTTTCTAGAAAGTTATTTGTATATAAAATTGACTAAAAAATAATTAAAAAAATATATCAATATTCCTTTTTCATACCCAATCCATTCCACATATCCATGCTTCTAACCATGCAGGCTTTGTTTTGACAGTTCTATACTCATTGGTGGTTTCTCATCAATATACCAACTCATCATAAGTTAATTATATCCTTTGTACCATTTCTACATTTACACTGAGAATATGTTCATATTTAAACAATGTCCTAGATATTTAATATGAATGAACACAGTAATATTCCCAAGGGTCATTCCAAAACATCATTTCAATTAAACAACCTTTTTGTTGAAAAAACAATTTCATCAAAACCATTTATCTTCAAAACTATTTCAATAAAACATAGTTTTAATTGAAAACCATTTTTTAAAAAACCCATTTATATATTAAATTAAATCCAAAATTTTTAAATCTCCATTTAAAAATAATGAAACTAAAATAATTTTCACTACAATTCACCGAGATTACACAATACCACAAATTAAATAAATCAACACTACAAAATATTTCTTCCATTAATTGAACAAAGATTTAACAATTAATTTCATTCAATATGATAAATTTGAAATTATTTCAGTCAATTATATCAAGATTATATGATTGTGAAGCCACCTACATCAGATGTTTTGATGAAAACCAATAAGGGGTGATGAATGATCTAGCAACTAGGTTAATTCTACACAAAACCGCCTTAGATCTATTTTCTTATAACGATCAAGACCAATTCTCAACTTATTTGGAAAACCCAATCATAGATATACCCATAATATTTTTAGATATAAGGAAGTAATAAAATAGAAGAAGTAGATCTATGAAGACGTGACAAGAATAATGAATAATGCCAGTTACCACCAGAATCGGGCTTGAAAACACCAAGGGTGGGATCCAGATTGATTCCAGAGTTCATGGGAGAGGTTATAAACCCTAAAAGGAGTGAAATACCAAGGTAGGTCCACTTAAGATAAAAAATGAGAAAGGAGGATAAAAAATGAGTAAGATCCTAAAAAATGAGATGTTACTTTTTCTCGGTGCATGGTTTGTCTCCACAGTTAGAAACACTATTTGCTAACCATGAATTATATACTTATTTCAAGGGGAACATAACATAACCTACTCAGACAGTATCTCTAATAGAGTTCACACCATATGGATTCTACCGTCTAGAATCTACAACATCACATGGTTTCTACTAGGCTTACCGAACTGTTTGGACAAACCGTGCATAGCTCATGAGCCTCTCCATAGCCCTAAAAACTTGTTGAATGTCCATTTAACTCTCTCATACATTACCCTTACACTTTATAAACATAATATCTTAAGGGTTAAATACTAAAAACCAGGGGCACTACACATGTGCATGTCATGGATTTAAATTTATGTTGTCAGACATTCACTTCTTAATTTAGCACCAAGTATTTCTTAGAGATGGGAATGTGGTTCCACTCTAGTGGGTTGTTAATGATTATATGTCGATAGTTGATGATCATATGATCTTCGTAGGTGGCTATTGTACCTTTCTATTTCTTTTTTACCTACCATGTAATGACCAATGTGCTAGGAGTTTATTACTATTTAATGTATTGTATATTAATTTTTATTATAATTTTATCAAACATTTCTACTCTTATTAATATTGATTCATTAAGTAGATTGCATGATTATTAAATATTTTATATTTTAGGGAAACTCTTAGCTACCTTTTTTACTTTATTTCTTTTTTTTTGAAAATTTGTCCCATTTCTCGATTTGTGTGTGTCATCCAAGCGTAGGGGCCAGGCTAATCTTATATATATTGTTCTAATTTTATCGAATGACTCTGATGATACTTATATCCCTTATAATATCTACAGGTTATTTGGATATCCATTCTTCATATTGTTTATGCCTTATTTTTGATAAATTTTCACATGACACGTTGGTGTTTTGTTTAATGGAATTGTCTCCAAATATTTGTAACACACCCTCACCACTATTAAGAAACCTTTTTTATACTGGGAGGCATATTTGAGTTCTTTTAGAAGACCCTAATTAGGTATTATTTTGATATCATAGATTAACGAATTACACATTAATTGACCTATAATAGGACCATGATTATGAATGTAAACAATGGTTAAATTTTTTAAAAGAACACGATAGTATTATGTCAAGAAAATATTAAGTCATTTCAATTTTATGCAATGATTTTCATCCCATTTTTACTTAGTTGTCTATTTTTATTTCTCAGTTATTAAAATTAATATAAATTATATTAAATTATCTTCATATAACTTTCCCTATTTTTGTGTCTTGTATTATTTTAAGTAATAATAAAAGCGTAAGAATGGAAAAAAATAGTATGATATATTTTAAAAAATTTAGATTCACTTTATTTATCATTGTAAACTTTATTTTTTATATTTATAATTGACTATATCCTGTAATAATAAAAAATAAATATATCATTTGGTAATTCATTGAATACATTCAACAGGGTCCTTGGTTTTGATAATCACAAAACATGATTATGTTTTTATAAAACATTTACTTCAAAAAAATTCAAAATATAATTTTTAATTTACCATTATTTTATATATTTGGAATAAACAAAAAGAAGAGAATTTGTTAAAACTGAGTCTTTTTTCTTTTTAAACCATGATGTAGTCATTTTTATACCATTAAAGTTAATGAAAACACCTGAGAAGCATAGTTAAAGATAACCTATTAAGAAATGATATTCCTAACTAATTAAAAATATTATGGCTAGATATAGTGATTATACTATGGTTTTTGTTTAAAGAGAATTAATGGTATAAATCACAGATTATATATTATTTTTTCACTCACATAAACTAATATAATTAAAATCAAATAGGGATTTAATATAAAACCAAGTCGAGGAAGATTTTTATGGCTATTAGATACAAAATATTCCAACATTTTTTATTTCTAATAATATAATCTTTCATTTTTCCGTTTGAGATTAGGAAACAATCTACTTTTTTATCCTAACATGATCTAGCCAATTTGGTTTTATAAATATACATGTTTCATGTACTTTTATAAAAATATTCCCTTTTAATTAGTTCTGTAGAGATATTTTAATTTAAAATTGATTATCTGGGAAACAGTTTAATTTCATTTTATTAATTATTTATTACATTAAAAATAATTTCAATAAATTATGTTTACTATTTTTCAATTATAATTAATTCATTTTGTTTTTTTATTCTTAGTTTTTAAGTTGATCAGACCATTAATGATTTCATTATCATTGGGCATGAGTGGTTTTCCACTTAATTAGTAATCGGTTAATAGTGGAATGGTAAGTCGACAATTCATCCTATTAAATTTTGTTATATAGTATTTTTTAATTTTGAATAATCTAGAGATATTTCTCCAATATTATTCATTAATAATTAAATTATAAAGAGATATTTTAAGGGGTGGTCGATAAGAAAGTGGATATTATTTTTTATAAAAATTACTTAGATAAATTCTTTTAATGTGGAACATAATTCACTTATCATTATTGGATTCATTAATCAAAATACTTATATTAGATTATGTTTAGTTTCTTTTTTTTATCCTAATGAAATTATTTACAACTAAATAATCTTCTGAACAATTAAATAAATGATGATTATACTGAAGGAGATAATATAATGTAAAATTCATTAAAAATTGATTTTTTGTACTTCTTATGAAGTTAAGTATTTCTCATAACCTTAAAATATATTTTATAATTTATTTTTAATTATTCTTATGGTTGTAAAAGAATAGTAAACAATTGAAAAACCACACTTTATATGTTTCTTTTATATTTAATACTGTAATTGATCTCATTATTCCTTAATACTACACCTTTGTAGTATTTGTTGTGGATTTATCATAATATTTTTAAAACTTTTACTCTCTTTGGAATTAATGATCCCAAAAATACCATTATTTTTTCGAACTATTTTGTGATAATAATAGTGAACATTAATGTTACAAACTATAGGTTAATTAGACCAAACCTTTTATTATATATTTCTTTTTTTCTTCTTTTATATGTATTTCCCAAATTTTACCCTATTTTCAAATTTATAGGAGAATTAATATGATAATGCATTGCTCAATTAGAGATAACTGATTAAATAGAAACTCTATACATTAATATAAATATTGATAAATACTTTATCATTTGACGAGGAGTAGAGATACCCAAACATAATCTATTTGTTGTACATAATGATATGATTAGTATTTTTTCCCATGATGACCATCATAAAGTATCTCAAAGACTTCCAAGTGTTAGAGTCATTATAAAAAAAAGAATCATCTATCTATTAGGTTGACCCAATAATTATTAAGCCTTAGTTTCATGTGAATTCCATTGAAACCGATCCAATTATAATAAATTATAAAAGGATGTGGCCATGACCTTTGTATTAAAAATAGAAAATATGGAACATTGGGATCACAATTGGTTATATTTAATGTAATGTATCCTTTTTCAAGAAGAAATATACTTTAGAAATAAAAATATAGACTCTTATATTTCACATAGTCCCCCTAAAAATCTAACTCAACATCCAAACATCTGAAATAACTTGCCTACACCTTCCTCCCAAAATTGAGAGGCTTTAACTAGGTTGTAATGGTGGTCTTAAGGCGAGATTAATCTCTCATTCACATTGAATTATTTGTATGAATTGATAAAAACCCTTCATAATCATTCTCATTTCCCTTAGCAACAACATTTCTATAAGATATCTTCGATATTTGATATTTATGCTCTATGTCTTCCCATTTTCCTACAATATTATACAATTTCCATTATATGTTCAACTACTCTATGATTTGAATACCTAAATGAGTGAGGTCACAATTTACCTTTTCTGGTGGAGTAGTAATTCTCACATATCCATGAGTCCCTTATTTATAGAATTCCCTCTACTCCACCCCTTTATAGTATTATTACAGATCACTCATTGTTTTTCATTATCATTATTTTCAATGTACGATTACATGTTCCCCTATATAGTGACAATTTTAGATCTCAAAGGAGAAATGCTCTCATAAATTGAAGGTGAAGCTCCAATATTATGGATAACATATTCCTACACTAGAAAATTTACCTAACATGAAGTCTATACCCCCTAATAGTCTTAATAAGATATATTTTCAAAGCCCTACACCATTACTTAAGAAGAGTTATTCCCCAATTGAGAACTAATAAGAAAATTACACGTTCCCAATGATCATGGGTCTTTATCAGCCTCAGAATTCCTAAGAGGAAAATGAGGAAAATTAACACTATTCCATCTTAAATCAGTCTGAGAGTCTGAAGGCTCTCCATATTGATCTCTAACAACAGAAAATATATCTTTATCACTCTAGTATGAGTATCCCTTCTTCTTACAATGTGTCTCATCATGACCATTTAAAGAGAAAAAAATATATATGACTACCTCAATATTTTTTTTGTATTTCATATGATCTTATAATCTAGGTAGCAATTAGGAAACATCTCATATATATATATATATATAATATTTAACTCATCGTCAGATGAAACAAAAATCATACTTTATGTTTTAATTGAATTGAGATCAACCTAAACTAATGCCCAACAAAAGTTCCCTTACGAGACTATTTTTTCTCCCATTCCACATTAATGTGGACTCAAATTGAATAATATTTATTATATAGGATTTTAGGATTCCAAAATATATAATTCAAAGAAAAATAATAATAAACATGATAATAATAGTTTTTAATTAAAAATGGTTGAAACTTAATCACTGTTATTGAATATTCATAAAACATTGGTTTAATAGAAATTAAACCATTCCCCGATGACCCTTTCTTAAGTTATTTTTTATGTAAAAGGGACTAAAAATAATGATAACTGACTTGTATGAAGTGATAGTTCCATAATCCTTAAATTAAGGAAATATTATGAATAATATCATCAAACTCCCACAGATTCTTACATTGGCAAAGGGAAACATGACCAATAATAGTGAACTAATCATTAGATGATAACATCTTACCTTGAATGATCCTAATAAATGACTCCATTCTTAAAAATAATTATAGAATATTATTTACAAGGGTTTTTAAAAAACATTTCACTACTAGATCCCCCACATTGGTTTTCAATTGCATGTTTATGATTACCAAGTTCAGATTCTCTCTTATAGGTTTTAAATTCCTATGTGTCTCCACTTAGAATCTTGAGTCCACTTCTAGGTAGGTGTATATAGACCTCCATAGAATCATCTTACAAAAATTCCATTGAGATCGAAAAACTATAATCACTTATAAAATATCAATGATTTATGCTCTCCCATACCGTTATCCTCAATTTTTCTATCCAAACATACTATAAATAATTAATATTTGGTAATAATATGGTGTACTAAAATATAAACCAAACATGGAAACTAGTTGTATTTTATAAACATATGTGTTATGTTTTAAAAAATGGGTTATAAAAAATTTAATAAGTATAACGGATTTCAATTTTTCACTTAAGGATAATGATTAAGATTGAAAAAAATATATTTCTCGCTAATTCCATCACCACCTAGGATGTATGGGAACTTTTTTTTGATAAATTCTTCTTGAAATTAATGACATTGAAGGTGATGAATTATATTTATAATTTTGTTCTATAAAAATATAATTATCATTAAAATAATAGGATATAATCAAGGAGTTCCATTGGAATTTCCCCATACAACTTCTGGAAATATTTTTATAATTAAATGATTTTTACAACTATTTATAGCTTTTATCTGAAGCCATGATAGTTTTTTTCCATGGATTAAGGATTTATATTAAAGGCTATGATAATATCAAGAGATATTTTCATTGAAATATATTATATTTCAATTGATTGGGAAAGTTATATTGGACCATTGAGGGTAGGGACACATGAATTTAAGGAAATTTTTATCTTATCCACCCAAGTAGAATCCATTTAAAAAATATTGACACTTTTCAATTGGTGAAACCTACACCTCTTACACCCACACACATTTAATAGTCATTTAATATATTTATAGGGATATATTAATGAAATAAAATTCAATTTTCTTTTCAATTTAACCATTCCATTTATTGAAACTACATGGACTATAACTTACCCCTCAATATTTTTAGAATTCTTATATGATTCTTGAAAAAAAAAATAAAAAGTAGAAAGAACTAATATATTATTTGAAAAATTAGCAAAAGATACAATGTAACTCCTAAATAAACCACTAATTATCAATGACCAAGACCTTATTAATAAGGATTCAAACCTCTATGGCCTCAATTTTATCTACCTCCCCAATGGTTATATCAATAACAATAACGTCTAAGAGAATATATTAATTATATTATCACTAATTAAATTATAAATTCATATCAATAGATGGTGAATTAATAAAATTATCATATGAATAAAAAATTCGGTTTTCAAATTTCTAAAAAAATAAATGGAAAATATCCTCAATCTCAATTAGATTAATTACACCCACAAACTACCAAGAAAACATAGATACACCAAAGAGATAAGGTGACCATGATAAAAAATTATAGAGGGTGAGATATTGTTGGAAAACCCATGGAGGATAATAATTTAGTAAAAAAAGAGTACAATAAAGGATATTCTAATAAAAAAATGGAAATAAAAAACAATTAAAATTTTAAGAATAAATTCAATAAGAAACTATAAAAAAATATGAAAACTAATACCATACATAACCCCTATTCAATTACCAATTTTGATGAGATAATGAAGGATACAAATAACATATAATATGTTATTTGATATATTCATGTAGATTTTTGTAAACAATCCCTTCAACATTATAACATCTAAAATATTAGTGTATTTTATATTTTTTAGATGTATATATGGTTTATTAAAGAATTTTTCTTGATTTTACAATAATCTAAATAAGTGAGTTTTTTTTAAATATATTTCAAAGGAAAATTATTTGAAAATAAATATATATTGGAAGCTCTTATATCCTAAAATGTTTTTGCTCATACACATTTGGGAAGGAATTATGAGGCTTAGTGGAATGTTTTGATTTAATAACACTACATTTTTTTCATATAATATTATTTTTAAAATAAATCCAATAATATTATCATAATAAATCATATATCCCTTATATAAATAACCTAAGAAATTTTTCAATATATTCTTATTAAATTGATGATAATTATTTCTTCAATAGAATTCTTTTTCTTAAGATTTAATGAAATGGTGATGTTCTCCTAATCCTTTAAAAAATATTATTTTTTGGGGATAATAATTGACTGCTATGAATCAAAAAATATTTATATTCAGATTTGGTGATGAAAAAGTAAATTTTAATATTTAAAAATTTTGAAACCATGGAGTTAAAGCTAAGAATTTCCACGTTTAATTTCAATTTTATATCATTAACTACCATGATTTTATGGAAGGGGGAAGAGGTAAAAATAAAGGAAATAATATAATAAATGGTATAAATCATGAAAGAAGATAATAATTTATAGAATAATAAATAAAGTGATATATACTGTGGAAAAAATACTTATTTGAGAGACTCTTAGATTAAATTATTCCCTTTTAACATCAATACACCAATTATTGATCTTAAAAAACTATAAGAAAATTAAGGTATTAATTTTTTATAGAAAGAGAAATAATACATGTGATTATTTATATATAATTTTCATATAAATAAGATAAGAAAATCCTATATATTTTAAGGAATATATGTAATGATATATATTGTATTATTTAAAACATCAATGAAATTAAAAACACAATATTAATATATAATATGCTAATTGAACAATGAACTAATCCTAGTCCATAACCAAAAAAGATAATCATCACCATAAAAAAAGTGGTCTTGAATAATGATTTTTTATGTTGCCCGATTTGAGTATTATTAAATCAACTTCAAAAAATTAAAAGGATAACCCACTTATTATTTTTTCAAAAAGGAGGATTTTCTAGGATTATGATAAATACAACGAGTTAATCCACATAATGGTAGTTACAGGATGGTGATAGTGTAATTTGATTATAGAAAAAATACACAACCAAAAAGGGCCACCTTACACTCATATTTATTGATCAAATTCCTTATAAGTTGGAATAACATGAACTTCTATATTGTTATTCAAGAATTAGTAAATTACATTCGATATAATGGGAAAATATAGTAATACATTCACTTGTTTGCATGGAACATTTTATTATCACAGTATTCCCTTTTCATGTCTAGTGAACCAATGACACTCCAATGTTATATGAAACTAATTTTTATGACATGGTGAAGGAATTCATGGAATTTTTTATCAATTATTTTTCACATTATGAGATATTTTGGGAGGTAAGACTTCACATACTTAATTTAGTACATAATAAATTTAAAGATTAGTACTTATTACTTAATTTGGAAATGTGTAACTATAAGGTTTAGGAGGGAATCATCATTTAACACAAGATTTCCAGGAAAGGAATAGAGTTCAATATTGTAATGATAAATGTTATTTAAGAGTTACCCATTCTAACCAATGTTAAATGGATATATAGTATTACCAGGCATGCATGTTTCTACCAATGATTTTCCAACAATTTTCCATGATATATCATATAATCAACCTCTTACAATCAAATTATATTCTATTTAATTTAAATTAATCATTTGTAGAATCCATTATTTCTCAAAAAATAAATATAGTGGCCTCTTTATTCAGAATATATCCTAATTAGGGGTAATTTATTTCCTAATGTGTATTTTTATATATTTTTATATAGGATAACACTTGGGTAAGTGGGTTGATCACTACACTTATCCTAGATACTATATAATCCATAGTTTAAGAAAATTAAAAAAGAGCTATAGCACTGTTGATGACCATTTTTGTCACATTGTCTAAAGGATTGGAAATGGGGAATATCTGAGATCAAAGTGATTCAAACTTTGGAAAAATATCAAAAATTGACAAAGGAAGGAATAATAAGGACATTCTAAATGGATCGTGCAAGTTTTACAGTGGTCATGCAAGGACACATGCACGCTGCAATGGTCGTGCAAGTACACTTGCGCGCTGCCATGGTCGCGCAAGTACACTTGCTCGCCCTAAGTAATAACCACCTGAGGTCTTCTCCAGCCTATAAATAGACCATATAGGCCCCCCATTAAGGGCAAGAAATTTTTACAGAATCCAGATTTGAGCTCCCGGCGCCCTAGTCTCTTCTCAAATCTTCCGAAACACTTATAAGGAAATTTCTTACCTATAGAGGAATATCTAAAGAGGGGGAGGAACGCCTAAGTGTTGAAACTCATCAACACTTGTGCGCCTAAGTGGCCATCCCTTAAGGGAAATGGCCACACTTGCGCGCTGCATAACTACTTCAATAGAACATGCGCGCCACTCTTCTGGACGTACCTCAAGATAATTCTAAAGTCTTTAACCAAGAGTCGCTCAAGTATTACCCTGCTTGTTAACCGTCGCACAAGTACCCATGTGTCGCGCAGGTATACCTGTGCGACCGGGACTTGCGCGCCCACGCAGTACCTGCGCGACTGCCAGGACTTGTGCACCACTGCCTTTTTGGGTTCCCTTATTTCCCCTTTCACCCCTCTTAAGACATTCCACCTCTCCTATTCAAGATTCAGTCTTCAAGACACTCTTTAAAGCCATTTATGGCATGATTTCTTGATTTGACTTCCTTATCTGAAAGGAAATTTGTGGAATATCTCTCAAAACAAAGTGATTTACACATATTTATGTCACTAAAGATTGAGATTTCATTCATTAAACCTCATCCATTAATATGAGAGAACCCATTAACTTGGGCCTCCTTTTCAGGAATAATCCATAGTCATAATTCTCAAATTTGGGCATCCTCCATAGGTGTTAGCCCCAAGTCCTCATTAAACTGGGCCTCCTTTTCAGAAATAAGCCCTAGTCATAATTCTCAAATCTGCACATCCTACTTAGGAGTAAGCCCCATGCCCTCATTAATCTGGGCCTCATTTTCACGAATATGCCCCAGTCATAATTATCAAATCTGGGCATCCTCCTTAGGAGTAAGCCCCAAGTCCTCATTAACCTGGGCCTCCTTTTCAGGAATAATCCCCAGTCATAATTCTCAAATCTGGTCATCCTCCTTATGAGTAAGCCCCATGTCCCTTAATTTTTCAACTCCCTTTACCTGGGCCTCCTTTTCAAGAGTAAGCCCCAGTGTTAATTTCTCTTAACTAGTCCTAAGTTACCTTTGATCTGGGATTCCTTCTCAAGAGTGAAACCCAATCATAAGTACTCTCTTAATTTGGGCCTCCTTTTCAGGAGTAATCCCCAAGTTAGAGTATTCAAATCTCTATGAAGTACATATACCATTATGGACCCTGTTCCTGGATTTCATCCCTGAAGTAAATCGTAATCTTTATTTATCTGGGCAGTCATACGTACATAAGTCCGACATTATTTCTTATGATTGAATCTTTCATGGCACAATTGTCTGATTTTTACCAATACCTCTTGTCTCTCACACCGAGCATGACTCACATGAGCTTAGAGTGTAAATGTAATTATGACATCCTTCTTTGAGCCATCAATCATAAACATCATACTCCCTTACTCGAACTACGTGGGTTCTAATTCCTTTTTTAAACAAAGGATATGTTGGTAACCCATCGTTGGGTTCGATCCCAACTATGAAATAATACATGTCCTTCATAATGACAATAAACTTCAAGTGCCCCACTGAGTGTCTTTAAAAGCAGCATAGCCTTTATAATGATCAAGAGACTTCTATATAAATGTGTCGAAGGATACCATTGATTAAGAATCTCTAAAAATACAAGTGATTCTCTATCAATGAAGAACCTTGAATACATATAAAATATTATCTTAATTTCCTACATATCAATCATTGATTGTCAGATCTATAGGAATCATCATTTTATACTTGGTAATGTAATAAGGATTCACGAACATATCTTAAATCTATAAAGAGAGTCCCTGAGTAGACAATAATTCACCTCAAAAAGGTGTAATGAGTCCGACCTCCCATCCTCTCAACCAATGAAAATTCCTAAGCCTCATTAATCCAAAAAACAAATGAGCGTCTTCCTTTGGAATGTAGGTTCAAATAAATGTGGAATCATTGGATGTTTCTGGTTCTACGAACAATCATGTTAGAAACTGATTAAAATGTTTGAACCTTCAATCAAGGAGGTCATCTACAAATTCCAAGGGATACAAAAAATGGTGAACCTGACATGAATCTTTAATCAAGTTAAAATGATGTTTTACCTATTTGTTAGGCCCCAATTTAAAACTCAATGAGATGGCCAACAAAAACAATCCTTGACATATGTGATCATCCAAAAGATTTAGTGGCTGAATTTATCTTGATTACGATTGTTATATCAAATAGGAACTCTTTTCCAAGATCCTCTACATTTCCAAAATGGCTGCTCTTAAGTTCACACCTGTGAACACTACTGCTGTAAATTCCACTACTGCTACTCCTGTGGGATCATCATCCACTCTAAGGATGACATCACCTACTCAGCATCTTCAATGATGGGTATCAAATGCATTGGTTAAGGAGTATCGTCAACACGGTACCATCCCAACTCTAGAGGCTTCCCGACAAGCCCTCCAAGTGAACAACTCACAGCAGTCGTCCGGACAACGACGACCAATGATCAAGAAGCAGGTGGTATTAACTACCATCACCAACCGTTTCGGGTCATTATCCCTAGAACGCAATCACCATTCGCTCCCTTATTCTGGGGAGGTGAATGGGAAGGTCCCTCAGGGCCTTAATTCAAGAATACAGGAGTCCTTCCCGAGGGCTCCCACCAACAATCACCGCAAGACTCATGCGGTTGTGCGCCCTCAACATGATCAGGGTACCAACTCACAGAATTTGTCTCAGGTACCTCGAACCTGATCAGGCAAGATGAATCACCAGAGGCAAACTCCAGTTAACAGTGAGCAGGTTCTCATCTCTTCTATCTCCGTAGAAGTCCACCAGCCTAACATGGTGGAAAGCAATGAGTGGGAACACACACCTACCCGTTTTAATTCTGTTGTCCAGCAGACTTGTCTGGCAGAAGCACGCCAATCCTGTCAAGAAAATTCCGGTGGAGTATTATATACATGAACATACACCTTTTCATACATCATCAGATAGTCAGTAGGCTCGTCTGACTACATATGGTAGATCTTGTAAACCTTGTTCGGTGAAGTGCAATCAGCAGGAACATACACCTGCTAGTATTGATCAAGACTACCAACAGTCTCGCTTTGTAGCATTCGGAGAAGTCAGTCGGAATGCTCCGACGACAAACAGAAGGAAGATTCAACTCTCTTCCCTACACTTCTGTACTGTCGGGATTCACTGACAGGAAACGGAGGACAGAAGCAGGCACACACACCTACTCCAAGCATGGAATGGATGTATATCCCTGTTCTGGCAGCTAAAGTCACCAAGCATATTCTATCAATGGTGAAAGAGCAGAAGAAAATTCCTGCTAATATCTTGGATGCCTATCAGGTTATTATAAGAGCTTCAGCGGCATCTCAAGGAAAGACACATAAATCAATCCCTACCAGTGGAGTGACACATCAACAGTTCACTCTGGAACAAACAGAAACATCTGTTCTAGTCCAAGAGGGTTGTGGGGCATACTCCCCAATATCATACGGACAACCAAGTCAGGCACATACACCTGATTTGAGTAGATATTGTCAGCCTAACCTGACCATCATTCCCGATCAGCCACATACACCTGGTCAGAGCAGCCACTTTTTTCAATAAGTGGTTTCCAAAGAAAGTAAGAATGCATCTATGAAAAAGACCCACCCGATACAGACAAGAGATCAAGAGACAATATGTAACAAGGCCCTACTCGATGCTTGAGTTCTTGAATCCCTCAAAAAATTATCTGTTGGAATCCAAGATTCTACTCCCTCATTTCCCAAGAGAGGGAAAATTAATTCTGAAGCTCTTCAATTGACACTTCCTCATGATGGTTTGCTTCATGAAAATTCAGTCGATCTTGATGTTTCATCTTCAAATGAGAGCTACAATAACCCTCTGTGTGGCCAAAATACCAAGGAGAAAGATATCTCATCTTTTGTTGTAACCCACCATGGTGGTCCTCCCCATCATGATGAATTTCGGTGCGAAAGTCCTCTCTGTAGTAGTGATGCACATTTCCTAGAAAATGCTCTAGTGGACAATGTAGTGCCGAGAAAGCCCTATTATATTGAGTAACATGCAAATGCGAAACCAGTCATGTCTGATGTTTCATCGCTGGCAGGTGAAATACTTTCTCAATCGGAAGATAGCCCATTGTGTCGATCAATTTCCGAACCACCCCTAAGTCATGCATCTTCTAGTTTAATCCGCGATTTCTCTACTAATACTGTATCCAATTAATAAAAAAGGAAGGACCATATATGGTAAATAAGGTAGAATAATATTCATAAAATGATAAAGAGGAAATGCTGAACTTGGGAAAACAACTGGCGAATGGTGAAGTGCCAGCCATGTTTGGGCCTATGGCTGATTCTCAATATGACATTCCAGAAATGATGACAGAAGATGGAATTCATGATATTCATCTCAACATATGGAAAACTCTTTGTCAGTTGAAAAAGAAATTATTATATTATGATGAATATAAAAATCATGTTAAGATAATAGAAGGGTTACAATGCCAAATTGACTTGGCATCTCTATCAGTCTCTCAATATCCGAAGGCTGAAAAGCAGCAGAGATCCCTTCAGCATTCATGCCTTAGCGCACTAAGAAGGTTTCACCAGTTAATTGCCAATGCCTCATCTAATATTCATGTTAGAGGATGGGGTGTTCATGGAGTATTGCATTTCACGGTGCTCTCCAGTCAGCAAAGCCCACCAAAAATGGTCTCATGCAATGTTATTTTCCATGGCTGGACACAGTCAATGGGCTTTGTTTGTAATCAAAATATTTCCCAAGAACAGGCCTCAACTAGTTCCTCTAAAAATCAATAATACAGAGAACAAGTTGTTGAATTACTCCTGCATCAAGCAAACGAGAATATTGAATAGGCCTCTCGTATGGATCAAGCACATCATCAAGTGATAGAAGTGTCAGAAATCATCCAATGGTCTTTTAAACCAGGTGATAAAAGTTGATATAGGTTAATGCATCCAACTAATTTCCGGACTAAGGTTCGCAAGATCAGGAGAGCTTTTAAGAAAGTCTCTGACATATCATGTCATGAGCCACCCCTGCTTTCCAGACTGGAGACTCTTTTAAACCAACCATCAAAATCAACAAATAGGATTCGAGAAGTTGAGCGGGAATAACAGGAACAACCCCAGTCCACCAGACTGGTGACTTTTTCAAATCATCAATCCCCTCCTTAGAGAATGTTTGTCTTTTCTCGATTGGGGAAGAAGCCTCAAGAGGAACGAAAAGCCAAATTATCAGAAGATTACCTTCAAATTACGGTTTGTTAAGAAGATCCTGAGGGATCGAATCAACAAAAGGCAATGTCTCATCAAAGACATAGAAGAAGACAATATCATAGAAATGCTGATAGAAGTTATGTGATGCGTTATGCATCAATCAATGTCATCAATGTCATTTTTTCTAATCCAATATATTAGGCTCACTCATGGGACTTAGATGAAGAGGTTCCTGCTCAAGAAGATGTACGCACCGACACAAATGAAGAAGGTGTGCGTACCCGAAATCAAAGGGTTACTTAGAACCTAGGTAATCTTTCAAGTAACCCACATCCCCCTACCTGAAATGGATCCAACAATGGGAGCGGCAAGAATCAGGTTACATATCCTTACTCTAGAGAAGTCCAATCTCTCTCACTAGAACAATGTTTTGCACAATAGGAGGAAGAAATAAAGGAATTAAAGAGGTTGAACGCAGAACTACTTCAGCGTAGTCTTCCTTCCTAAGAGTGCTGGAGTTATTCATCCAAGGGATTTTGTTGCAGCTACTGAGGTGGATCAAGAATATCCTCCTTTATTAGTACACCCTCACAGTTCTAATCCTACTAGTCAAGTTCAACAACAGTTGGTAGTGATACCATTAGTTACAGCACCAACCACCACATCTGTCCAAGTTCCAGTCATTGAACCTACCCATGTCCAAGTTCAACCAGATGTTTTTCAAAAGGTAATAACTACCATTGAGTCATTAAAATCTCGGTTATAGACTATGGAAGGGAAATGTGCACAGGTTTAACCAGAAAAAAAAAGTTTAACCTGAATGGGTAGAGTCAATATCTCCTCCATCGTGTTTTGGAAACCCTGTATTCCCTATTTTCAATGGATCAAGTGACCCTGAACAACATTTAATGCATTTAGTATCCTGTTTTGATCCTATGATGGGAACTCTGGAGTAGCAAGAAGATGTAAAACTTAGATGCTTCGTACGGACCTTTCCAGGACCAGCCTTTTTCTGGTATACATGTTTGCAATCCCGGTCATTTACTGGATGTGAAGATCTCCATCAACAATTACTTCTTCAATTCAGCTCAAATTTTCCAAAGACAACAGATTTTAATTTTACAAACTGTAAGCAAAGGGAGAATAAAAGGGTCTCAGATTTCATTTCTCGCTGGAAGGGATTAACATATTCCCAAATATAGCACTCTATCAAGAAGAATTATTGCCAATCTGTGTGGCAAATATGCATGAAGAATTACAAACGCCGTTAATCCCTGTGAATTACACAGGAGGATTTCGAGACCTTACTTCAATCGCTCAGCAGATTGAAGATTCCCTTATATAGGCTAATGTTAAATCTCATGTAATTCCATCAGCTTCAGGAAGGAGAATGGGAAAATCAGAAACTACTACAGTTATTCTTAAACAAGCACATATACCTGTTTCTAATTCAAAACCTTTATCTTCTCGAAGGTATCCACCTTCTGAGCACAAAAAACAAAGGCCGTTTCATCCAGATGATCAAAGAGATCAAATACAAAAACAATTTGAGGATCTAAAGAGAAAAACATACTCTTTCTGAAATGGAAAAGTTCCTGGTTACATCATTTCATCTCTAGAAAATAATCGGGTTCAATTTCCAAGGCCTAAGAGGCCAAATAAAGAAGGAGATGAAGACCGTGCCAATTATTTCCCTTTTCATCAAATTTTGGGGCATCCCATCCAGGTGTGTTTTGTCTTGAAAGACCTCCTGCAAAAGATGGTCGACTTTGGACAAGTCAAACTGAAAGGTTCTTCTGCTCAGGTAGTGTAACGACCCGAAGTTTCATTAATGGAAAATCCCTCTTGATCCAGTTAAATGTTTCTTTATGAAAAATGTTTTTATAAGATATCAACTTTTTTAGTTTTACTTTAAGATTTGTGACCGTTACTTTTATAGCCGTTGAACAGTGATCATCTGGGTAGTTTAAATATAAGGCTTTAACGAAACCTTTTTTTTACTCAGACAAAGGAAGCGATGGGCTCATCCAGTAGAATTGCCCCTTACGAAGCCCATTTGTCGGAGCTCGGAAAGGAGGTGGCGTCTTTGGGCTTTGCCCTTGACGAAGCCCAAGATGAGCTTCATCAAGTCAAGCTCGAACGTGATCGTCTACGGGAAAAATGGAAGTTGATAGAGATCACCACTCGAGCGATGTTATCCGAGCAACCCCAAGAGTCTGTCACCATCGCACACCTTACCCTTAGGTCTTATGCGGCTATTTTATGGGGTTATGTAACAAATAAGTAGCACCATGTTCATGTACATTATTTTTTTTTATATATAATAATGAATATAATTTCTAGTCATTTTTGATACTTTGTAATTAGTTTTTAAAGTACAAATGGTGTTTTTAGTTATTATTTAATTAAGAATTATATTTTATTAAATTAAAGGATTTTTGAATTAAATAATATTTTAATAAAATATTATTATTAATATTAAATTAATTGTCATTAATTATTAATGATCTTATAATTTTATGAATGCGATTAAAATGTTTATTAAGGTTTGAAAGCCATTTCTGTCAAAACCCGTGAATTTTTTTATAAATGTCGGTTTTTATTTTAAAAGTGAAAATTCACATATTTAGAAAATTATTTAAATAAAATAAATATTATTTTTGGAATCAGGACGTCGAAATTATCCAACGGTGAATTTTTCATAATTTTCTGAGACAGTCCAATTTTTGGGTAAAAATTAAATACCATTTAAATATATAATGTGTTTTATGACATCATAATGACCCAATGGTGATGTAATAAAATACCATAATCCTTAGGTTCGGCCAATATATGTTTTATCATTAAAATAATGAGGTTTTGGGTTTGTTTGACTCACTTTTCAAAGCATTAATGGAGCCCTCAAGACTTATTCAACACTTTGCCTTTTTAAATTAATTTCCATGGGAGTGTGACTCACCTCCACATAAGCAACCCTAATTTTTTAATAAGTTCGGACCTTGGCCTTATAAAATATTATTTTCCTCTCTCCTTTTCCAGAAACCATGGGCAAATACCATGGGATGGTTTGTGGTTTGGATTATTTTAATATAAGGGGTCCCAAACCTAAATAATAAAGAATTCTCTCACCTTTCCTATATAAACCCACCCAAGCTCCCACTTCCTCCTCACTCAAAGCCCTTGAAGTTCGTCCAACCTCAGCCCTAATCTCTCTAGAATCCTCTCAAGGTGCCCCAAGCTCCCAAGAAGCCTCTCACAAGCCTCTCTCTAGCCTTTGGAAGCACACTTCCAAGTAAGGGTTTTTCTTCCTTTCTCATTTTTGTCAATTTTCTTTAAGTTGTATTGCCTTTTTAATTTCAATTATGAATGTTGGGGTATGGTTTCGCACCTCCCCCATACTGCCCTCTTATTGTTTGAATGATGGGAGAACCCTTTCTCTCTCATTAAATGCCTCCCATGTACACCCGTTACTATGCCGAAATTCCGAAAGGAACTTCTCTCTCCTCTTTTATATTCAAGCAATACTTTTGTATCATGAATCTAAATTCCTTTTCAATTGTTGGGACATGTATCTATATGACCTTATTACTGTCCATTACATGTAAATATGATGAGGAACCCCTTTCTCTCTCATCAGCTTTTTTTTATGAATTCTTATGTCACGCCGTTACGCTGCCGAAATCACACCGATTTTCTAAGCCAATATCATTGTGTAGTGAATACCATGCTCATTTCTCCATCAAGGGTATTCACCTTTATGCACGTTTACTTATTGATTGTAAAGTCTCATGTATGAATTCCACATTCCTTTATCGTGGAATAAATGATTATGTTTTATGAATCCATGTTTTATGATCCATGTGGCACACTTATGCATGAAATGAAATGTTTAAGAAGGGTGCGCCCTGATAGCGCTCCAATGCATTGGGTAAAGTATAGTATCATGATACGTCATGTGCAATGAGTGTTGACTCATGATAATTCAAGTGCAACGAGGGTTTACTCGTGCTTCAAGTGCAATGAGGGTTTACTCATGCTCCATGTGCAATGAGCCTTGGCTCATGCTAATTCAATGTTAAGTGTTGTTGCCACATTTCCATGCTATGATTATCATGCTTTATCATGCCTTTATGTTCATGTTTCTCTTATGCTATATTGATATGCCTATTTCCTAACATGTATTGTACTCCTCATGTTATTCATTGTGTACTCCCTTACTGGGCTTTATAGCTCACCCTTTTCTTATGCATGTCCTCAGGTTATCCCATGTAATGCTAAGTACGAAGGAGTGTAGTGGTCATGTAAAGGAAGTTTTCAATAAAGACGTTGTATTTCAAGTTTAAAGTTTTTATGTAATGATCCTAAGCCCCAAAGACACTAAACCTCTCGATCTTCTTTGTTGTATCAAGTGAAGTTTTATGTAATAAAGCATGTTTAAGTTGTAATAAAAAAGCAGGGTTGTCATAGTTGGTATCAGAGGATAGGTTTAGTTATTTTTGGGATTAGGAAACCCTAGTAAAGCCTTAGATACAAGACTAATCATAATAAAAACATCCCTAAGTTTTGGTAAATACTAAGTAAGTGGTTTATCAAACAAATACATCCCTGTCTGGATACGAGCAGGTAGAGGCGGCTCTGGCACAGATGTATCCTAGGGGTAAAACCCGAAAACACCGCTTTGAGCTAGACTCGAACGGGAACTGGTGCACGACAACGGGCCTTGCTGCACTCTTGGTTACGACACTCCCGGGGGATATGTTTTGATAAATTCACAATCTTAGTATGAACCCTTATTAAGGGAAAAATGCCCCTAAGAATATATGTTAGAAGGAAGATCATGAAAAGCCTGGATTGAATCCTATAGACTCATGAGTTAAAGAGATTAAAGTTTATTTATAAGTCATCGACTTTTGTCTTTGGATTACCCTTTATGTGTTACCCCTAACTTTCCTTTTATTCCAGCCAATGGCCGGTAATAGGAGAACTCGGGCTAACAACCGTTGTGAAGATCAGTGTGATGATTGTACTAATGAGATGCCCAATCCGATGGGAGCGGGAATCGCGAACTTTGTCACGCTTCTCTCTCAGCTTACTCAAGTTTTGAATAGAAACACTGGTCAAGAGGAACGTTCAACCCCCCCTAAGAAAGAACAAGTCGCTATTGAAAGCTTCATGAGACAAAGGCCTCCTACTTTTAGTGGATCATCTGATCCCACGATCGCTGAACAATGGATCAACTCCATTGAGAAGATATTCTCCATCCTCCAATGCTCTGAAAAAGAGAAGGTTCTCCTGGCGGCTTATCGTATGGAGGGTGAAGCTGATCAATGGTGGACATTGATCAAAAATACGAAGCCTGAGGAGGAGATTGAGGCTTTGGAATGGAAGGTATTCCGGAAGATGTTTTTCGATAAATATTTTCCACGCACCCTCCGTCTTAAGATGGAAAGGGACTTCCTTTCCCTCAAGCAGAAAGATGAATAATCTGTGGGAGCGTACGAGGAAAACTTCACAAGGCTTGCACGATACGCTTCTGGCTTTGTCGTTACCCCCGAATGCAAAGTTGACCGCTTCTTTGGTGGGCTGAAGCCTAGCTTGCGGAAAGCATTATCAATCCGTGACTTTGACAGCTATGAGGAGATTGTCCGATGTGCCCTTAAGGTTGAAATGGAGATCGGAGAATCACAGGGGTATCATGGGGACAAGAAGCGGAAGGTGGACTTCAATGCTGGTGGTCTGATGGATAAATCCAACGGCGCTAAGAAATTCCAGCACCCCACTTGCCAAAAGTGTGGAAAGAAGCACCCTGGGAATTGCCTTAGGGGGACAAGAAAATGCTTCAAGTGTGGAAGAGAAGGGAACCTAGCTGTTAACTGTCAGCAAGAAGGACCCGCGGCTGCGACGGAGGGGAGGAACGCTCCGTTCGAACCTCAACACGTTGTTCAATGCTTCAAATGCAAAGAACCGGGTCATTTTGCGAATCAGTGCCCTAATCCAAGGGTTATCGGAGGCAATCAACAACCTCCAAGACAGCAAGGAAGAGCTTTTGCCATCACTTCTGCCGAAGTGAACCCCGACAACGAAGTGGTGACAGGTACGCTAGTTATTCATTCAAGAATAGCGAACGTACTTTTTGATTCAGGTTCTACGCATTCTTTTATATCTCAAAAGTTTAGTAGAATAATCCCTGCACCACCACAAATCATGGAAGTAAAGATGTCGGTGAGTACGGCAAATGGGGCAATCATTGCATCCCATGAGTATAAGTCCTCCCCTGTTATAATCTGTGGATTGAATTTCCCGGCGAACCTTGTCATACTCCCTTTGGTGGAATTTGATGCAATTCTTGGCATGGATTGGCTTTCCTTATATAGAGCCAACATAAATTGTCGGGAGAGGGAAATCACACTCCATATGGAGAATCGACCCCCGATTCTTTACAAGTGTCAGGAGGAAGATGAATCTCCTTTAGCTCCATCATCTCAAGCATGGATATTACTGCCTTATGAGCACGCATATCTGGCTCAGATGATTGAGTCCAAGGAAGAAACCACCCTTGAAGAAATGCCTATTGTGAGGGAATTCGCTGAAGTATTTCCCGAGGAACTTCCTGGTCTTCCTCCAAGAAGAGATGTTGAGTTCTCAATTGAACTTATACCTGGGGCGCTACCAATATCCAAGACTCCATATAGAATGGCTGTGGTTGAGCTTGAAGAACTGAAGAAACAACTACAGGAGAATCTGGATAAAGGGTTTATACGCCCAAGTGCATCACCATGGGGTGCACCAGTCCTCTTCGTCAAGAAGAAGGATGGGTCAATGCGGCCTTGCATCGATTATCGTGAACTTAACAAAATCACGATAAAGAACAAGTATCCTCTCCCATGAATCGATGACTTGTTTGATCAGCTGCGTGGAGCACAATACTTCTCCAAGGTCGACTTGCGGTCGGGATATTATCAAGTAAGGGTGAAGAAGGAAGATATCCCCAAGACTGCTTTTCGTACAAGGTACGGGCACTATGAATTCATAGTAATGCCTTTTGGAATCACCAATGCTCCAGCAATATTCATGGACTTGATGAATAGAGTCTTTAGAGATTACCTAGATAAATTTGTGGTAGTCTTTATAGATGATATTCTAATATACTCCAAAACCAAGGAGGACCATGAGGAGCATTTAAGAACTGTACTGGAGACTTTGCGCAAGGAGAAGCTCTATGCCAAGTACAACAAGTGTGAGTTCTGGTTGAAGGAGGTCTCATTCTTGGGCCATATCATCACAAGCAATGGGATATCTGTGGACCCCTCCAAAACAGATGCAATTGAGGGATGGCCGAGGCCAACATCGGTAACTGATATCCGTAGCTTCTTGGGGTTAGCTGGATATTATCGACGATTTGTGAGAAACTTCTCATGATTGTCCAACCCTCTTACCAAGCTAACTCGAAAGGGAGTAAAGTTTGCTTGGAGTGATGAATGCGAAGAAAGCTTCAAGGAGTTGAAAAGGAGGATTATCACTGCACCTGTGCTCACTTTACCCACAAGTGGGGAGCTTTTTGTGGTATTCAGTGATGCTTCGAAGAAGGGCTTAGGATGTGTGCTGATGCAGAATGATAAAGTGATATCCTATGCCTCAAGACAGTTGAAAATCCATGAGCGAAACTATCCAACGCATGATCTGGAGTTGGCGGCGGTGATCTTTGCCTTGAAAATCTGGCGGCATTATCTCTATGGAGAGAAATGTGAGATATATACTGACCACAAGAGTCTTAAATATATATTCACACAGAAAGAGCTTAATATGCGCCAGAGGAGATGGATAGAGCTCATAAAGGATTATGACTGTTCAATACATTACCACCCTGGGAAGGCGAACAAGGTGGCGGATGCCCTAAGTAGAAAGGATCCAGCGATTCTATCCATGATGAGAATTGAGAAGGATCCAATCTTCTTAGACTTGATGAAGATGGACGTGGGAATCATAAAGAAGGGAACATCATCAATCCTTTCACAAATGATTGCTCAACCATCTCTTTTGGAAAGGTTAAAGGATGCTCAAAAGGATGATGCGAGAATCCAAGAAAAAGTGGAAGCTATCAAAAAGGGAAAATCCTCAGAGTTTAATGTTAATGAAGAAGGAATTGTGCGGTTTGGGAAAAGACTATGTGTCCCATCAAGTTCGGAGCTGAAGAAGGAACTTTTGGATGATGCACATAGTTCAAATTTCTCTATTCACACAGGGAGCACAAAGATGTATCGAGATCTCCGAGAAAACTTTTGGTGGGATAATATGAAGAAGGAGATCGCCGAATATACATCAAAGTGCCTGGTGTGTCAGCAAGTGAAGGCAGAGAGGCAGAAGTCTAAGGGGATGATGCAACCATTGCCCATACCTGAATGGAAATGGGAGAACATCACCATGGACTTCGTCACTGGACTTCCAAGGACATCCAAAGGCAACAATGCAATCTGGGTTGTTGTGGATCGTCTTACAAAGACTGCACACTTCATTGCTATTCGAGAGGATTTCTCTTTGGATCAACTGGCACAGATATACATCAGGGAAGTGGTACGGTTGCATGGAGTACAACTATCTATTGTGTCTGACCGAGATCCGAGATTTACCTCTATGTTTTGGAAGAGTCTTCAACATGCTCTGAATACTGAACTGAAATTCAGTACGGCCTATCATCCTCAAACTGATGGCCAATCCGAGCGGACTATCCAAACACTTGAGGATATGTTGAGAGCATGCTCAATGGACTTTAAAGGAGGATGGGATCAACATCTTCCTCTAGTTGAGTTCTCTTATAATAATAGTTTCCACTCGAGCATCCAAATGGCACCATATGAAGCCCTGTATGGGAAAAGGTGTAGAACACCGTCATGTTGGGATGAGGTCGGTGAACGTAAGCTGCTTGGACCAGAAATGGTCGAAGAAATGGTGGAGAAGGTGAAAACCATTCAGCAGCATATCAAGGCAGCCCAAAGTCGACAGAAGAGTTATGCAGATAATCGTCGACGAGACCTCGAGTTTAAAGTCGGAGACATGGTGTTTTTACGCATATCTCCGTGGAAGAAGGTCATGAGGTTTGGAAAGAAAGGGAAGTTAAGTCCAAGGTACATCGGCCCCTTCGAGATTCTTGATCGTTTTGGGGCTGTGGCCTATCGACTAGCACTTCCACCTACTATGGCCAAGGTGCATGATGTCTTCCATGTACCCCTCTTAAGGAAGTACATACCAGACCCTTCACATGTACTCTCTTCTGAGGTGGTACAATTAGAAGACGATCTTTCTTATGAGGAGCAACCAGTGAAGATCTTGGATCGTAGAGAAAAATTTCTACGAAATAAGACAATTCCCCTCGTCAAGGTGTTGTGGAGAAACCACAAGTTTGAAGAAGCAACTTGGGAGTCGGAGGATATGATGAAGCTAAGTTACCCACATTTGTTTTAGTGTGGGAAAAGGAAAATTTCGAGGGCGAAATTTCTTAAGGGGGGAATGTTGTAACGACCCGAAGTTTCATTAATGGAAAATCCCTCTTGATCCAGTTAAATGTTTCTTTATGAAAAATGTTTTTATAAGATATCAACTTTTTTAGTTTTACTTTAAGATTTGTGACCGTTACTTTTATAGCCGTTGAACAGTGATCATCTGGGTAGTTTAAATATAAGGCTTTAACGAAACCTTTTTTTTTACTCAGACAAAGGAAGCGATGGTCTCATCCAGTAGAATTGCCCCTTACGAAGCCCATTTGTCGGAGCTCGGAAAGGAGGTGGCGTCTTTGGGCTTTGCCCTTGACCAAGCCCAAGCTGAGCTTCATCAAGTCAAGCTCGAACGTGATCGTCTACGGGAAAAATGGAAGTTGATAGAGATCACCACTCGAGCGATGTTATCCGAGCAACCCCAAGAGTCTGTCACCATCGCACACCTTACCCTTAGGTCTTATGCGGCTATTTTAAGGGGTTATGTAACAAATAAGTAGCACCATGTTCATGTACATTATTTTATTTATATATAATAATGAATATAATTTCTAGTCATTTTTGATACTTTGTAATTAGTTTTTAAAGTACAAATGGTGTTTTTAGTTATTATTTAATTAAGAATTATATTTAATTAAATTAAAGGATTTTTGAATTAAATAATATTTTAATAAAATATTATTATTAATATTAAATTAATTGTCATTAATTATAAATGATCTTATAATTTTATGAATGCGATTAAAATGTTTATTAAGGTTTGAAAGCCATTTCTGTCAAAACCCGTGAATTTTTTTATAAATGTCGGTTTTTATTTTAAAAGTGAAAATTCACATATTTAGAAAATTATTTAAATAAAATAAATATTATTTTTTGAATCAGGACGTCGAAATTATCCAACGGTGAATTTTTCATAATTTTCTGAGACAGTCCAATTTTTGGGTAAAAATTAAATACCATTTAAATATATAATGTGTTTTATGACATCATAATGACCCAATGGTGATGTAATAAAATACCATAATCCTTAGGTTCGGCCAATATATGTTTTATCATTAAAATAATGAGGTTTTGGGTTTGTTTGACTCACTTTTCAAAGCATTAATGGAGCCCTCAAGACTTCTTCAACACTTTGCCTTTTTAAATTAATTTCCATGGGAGTGTGACTCACCTCCACATAAGCAACCCTAATTTTTTAATAAGTTCGGACCTTGGCCTTATAAAATATTATTTTCCTCTCTCCTTTTCCAGAAACCATGGGCAAATACCATGGGATGGTTTGTGGTTTGGATTATTTTAATATAAGGGGTCCCAAACCTAAATAATAAAGAATTCTCTCACCTTTCCTATATAAACCCACCCAAGCTCCCACTTCCTCCTCACTCAAAGCCCTTGAAGTTCGTCCAACCTCTTCCCTACTCTCTCTAGAATCCTCTCAAGGTGCCCCAAGCTCCCAAGAAGCCTCTCACAAGCCTCTCTCTAGCCTTTGGAAGCACACTTCCAAGTAAGGGTTTTTCTTCCTTTCTCATTTTTGTCAATTTTCTTTAAGTTGTATTGCCTTTTTAATTTCAATTATGAATGTTGGGGTATGGTTTCGCACCTCCCCCATACTGCCCTCTTATTGTTTGAATGATGGGAGAACCCTTTCTCTCTCATTAAATGCCTCCCATGTACACCCGTTACTATGCCGAAATTCCGAAAGGAACTTCTCTCTCCTCTTTTATATTCAAGCAATACTTTTGTATCATGAATCTAAATTCCTTTTCAATTGTTGGGACATGTATCTATATGACCTTATTAATGTCCATTACATGTAAATATGATGAGGAACCCCTTTCTCTCTCATCGGCTTTTTTTTATGAATTCTTATGTCACGCCGTTACGCTGCCGAAATCACACCGATTTTCTAAGCCAATATCATTGTGTAGTGAATACCATGCCCATTTCTCCATCAAGGGTATTCACCTTTATGCACGTTTACTTATTGATTGTAAAGTCTCATGAATGAATTCCACATTCCTTTATCGTGGAATAAATGATTATGTTTTATGAATCCATGTTTTATGATCCATGTGGCACACTTATGCATGAAATGAAATGTTTAAGAAGGGTGCGCCCTGATAGCGCTCCAATGCATTGGGTAAAGTATAGTATCATGATACGTCATGTGCAATGAGTGTTGAATCATGCTAATTCAAGTGCAACGAGGGTTTACTCGTGCTTCAAGTGCAATGAGGGTTTACTCATGCTCCATGTGCAATGAGCCTTGGCTCATGCTAATTCAATGTTAAGTGTTGTTGCCACATTTCCATGCTATGATTATCATGCTTTATCATGCCTTTATGTTCATGTTTCTCTTATGCTCTATTGATATGCCTATTGCCTAACATGTATTGTACTCCTCATGTTATTCATTGTGTACTCCCTTACTGGGCTTTATAGCTCACCCTTTTCTTATGCATGTCCTCAGGTTATCCCATGCAATGCTAAGTACGAAGGAGTGTAGTGGTCATGTAAAGGAAGTTTTCAATAAAGACGTTGTATTTCAAGTTTAAAGTTTTTATGTAATGATCCTAAGCCCCAAAGACACTAAACCTCTCGATCTTCTTTGTTGTATCAAGTGAAGTTTTATGTAATAAAGCATGTTTAAGTTGTAATAAAAAAGCAGGGTTGTCATAGGTAGCATGTGTTACGGCTACAGTTCTAGAGGAGGAAGGTGAATGGCAAGAAGTCAAAAGAAAAAATGCACATAAGTATGATAATTGGATGGTCATAAAGACAATCAACCAAACTCATGCTATTCTGCGAACACAATTAAAGAAACCGATTGTGTTTTCTGCCATGAATGTTTCTGAAAACCCATCTTCTTTAGAGGGAAAGTACTCAAAGAAAAGGCATGATTCAAAGAAAGAAAAAAAATCATAAGAAGATTAGTATGTGTCAAAGCCTAAGTTGTCTTTGACTCGGGCGAACTTCATGCCATCTACTTCGAAGCCACGGGCACCGCACCACCATACCGAACAACCTAAATAGGATAATCTGGAAGATTCTTCATCAGATGAATAGTTAATATTCAATTCTGTTAATATGATTCAATTAATAGATCCATATTCCAGTCACAGTTTTGATTTCGATGAGCTTGAATTCCCTATATCAAACAGGGGAATCAGAATAAGTTCCAGAGGCTCAGGATACAGGGGAAAACGTGGATCTTTTAGAAGCCACTATTCCAATTCTACCCCTGATAGAACTGTATACGCAATAGAAACTTGTGGTAGAGACCTTCAGAAAGCTCAGAAAGAAAAACAAAGTTCTTCTTCCAATAGAAAATTCAGTCCTGTCACAGTTATTTTGGATGACCGATTGAAGGTTACATCTTCTTCGTCTCAACAATTAAATGGATCTAATCTGTCTAATCTTCCAAAACCAGGAATATTTCCAACTCCTATCCCAATACAAGATGCATAAACTTCCGAAGCATCTACTTCCAAGGTACCTGATAAACCACATATTCTTGTTGGGAAACACAGGACTCTGGATCAAAAGTATGATATATTGAAACACTTGGCCCAAGTACCTTCCACATTATCAATTCTAGATGCTCTGAATCTGTCAAAAGATATTCAGGATGCACTCATCAAGACTTTGTCAAGTCCTCAGGAGTTTGAAACTGAAATTGTTACAGCTGAAGCCTATCACATAGATAATAATCCTGCAGAATGCCATGAAATAATAACTTTTACTGATGAAGATGAATATGATGTTGTGCATGGACATATTAGACCTTTGAACTTTTCTGACAAGGTCAATGGCATAGACGTCCGAAGAGATTTCATTGAAAATGGTTCAGGTGTTAACCTCATTCCCATTAGTACACATCATCGATTGGGCCTCACAGAATATGATTTATATCCTTCTACCATGATGTTACAGGGATATGATAAAAAATGAACAAGAACCACTGGGCAAAGTTACACTCAGAACTCAGTTTGGAGATCTTGTATCCAATTCAGATTTACTGGTTATTGGTCAAGACTCAGCTTTCAACATCTTTCTTCGAAGACCCTGGCAACATCAACATGCGACTATCCCTTCATCATACCATCAATGCCTTAAATATTGTTTCGATTGTCAAGTTGGGACATTGTATGGTGATAAGGCCTTGTTCAAGACATGTGAGTCTCAATACATTGAGGCGGAATTCTATGACATGAAGGGAAGGTAGAAATCCATCACAAATGAGATTACCAAAGTTAATGCTCCATATGGTTTAGAGAAAATTCCAGTAAATCCATTTACACATGTGAGTACAGATTATGTGTTTCATATCATTCAAATTTACAAGGTAGACCCAAATGAAAATACTCTTATGGAAAGGTCCATGATGTCAATTACGGCAATCGATCCAGACAACATGGAAGAAATTGGTAACCCACCTAGTAGTGATGAAAGTACAAATGGTGATGTCTTCATTTCATCTGCTAAAATCCAAAAAGTCTATACTTAGGTAATTAGGCCAGAAAAAGTTATAGAAACATCGGAGGTGAACAATGATGTCAATTCTCAATCCATCATCTCCCCTTTATTACCCAAAAAGACCCTTCATCATCAATTGGGTCGGCACTGGAAGATTCTTCTACAAGATATGTAAATTTTGACATCTCTTCTGATCATGAAAATTCTGCATTATCATCTACTATGCAAGTAGGAACAGAAGAAATAACACATGATTGAGAAGAGGAGGAAGCTCTCAGAGACGCTCCTCCAGCATTTGAAGAGGGTATCTATACCACTGTGGATGATCTCAGAGAAATAAATCTGGGTATAAAAGAAGATCCACGCCCCACTTTAATCAGTGCGGCCATGTCTCTTGAAGAGAAATAGATGTATATATATTTTCTATAGAAAAATAGAGATATATTTTCTTGGAACTATAAAGAAATGTTCGGGCTTGGTCCTGATATTTCTACTCATCATTTGGGTTTATCAGAATAATATCGGGGATTTAAGCAAGCCGCGAGAAGAACACAACCAACTTATGCTTCCAAAATTGAAGCTGAAGTGGATAAGCTTATCAATGCTAACTTTGTCAGAGAAGTTCAGTATCCCAAGTGGTTGACTTATATTTTCCCTGTAAAGAAGAAGAACAGACAAATTAGAGTTTGCATCAATTTCAGAGATTTTAATCGGAATTATCCTAAGAATGATTTCCCAGTTCCGATTAAATAACTTTTAATTGATGCAACAACTGGCTATGAAGCACTTTCCTTCATGGATGAATATTATGGATATAATCATATCAGAATGGCCCTAGTAGACGAGGAATCCGTAGCCTTCAGATACCCTCAGGGTGTGTTCTGCTACCGGGTAATTCAATTTGGATTAAGTAATGTAGGTGCAACATATCAGCGTGCCATGCATCGTATCTTCAAACCCTTCTTAGGGAAGTTTTTTGAATTCTATGTAGACTATTTTGTGGTTAAATCCAAACAACGTTCTAATCACTTGGCTGATTTGGAAGTCATATTCTGCACGCTTCGACAACATAAATTGAAGTTGACCCCCTTAAAATGTGCTTTTGGGGTAACCTCAGGAAAATTTCTCAGCTTTGTTGTATGCCATTGTGGTATTGAAGTTGATCCTGAGAAGACCTAGTCAATCCTTTGTATGTTACCTCCTCAAAATTTGAAATAATTAAGAGGACTTCAAGGACACAAAGCCTATATTTGGTGTTTCATTGCCAATTTGGCAAGAAAAAGATTACCCTTCACCAAATTGTTGATGAAGGGAGTCACTTACCTGTGTACTGAAGAATGTTAAGAAGCATTCGATATTCTCAAGAAATTCCTATTGAGTCCACCAGTACTCATGCCACCTGTTGATGGAAGACAACTTTTCCTCTACGTGACAGCTCTAGAGCGATCATTGGGTGCCTTTCTTGCTCAAAAGAATGATGATGTAAATGAAAACAACCTCTACTATCTTATTCGAACTATGCTTGAAGTAGAAACCCAATATTGAAGTATTGAGAAGTGCTGCCTGGCATTAATCTTTGTAGATTAGAAGTTGAGACACTACCTGCAACATCACGAGGTCCAATTGGTATCTCTCCATAACCTGCTCAAATTCATCCTTAGTCGTCCAATGCTTACAGGACTTCTGGCAAGGTGGGCAGTTATTTTGCAGCATTTCGACATTCAATATGTGTCTCAAAAGACGATAAAGGTCCAAGCTCTGGCTGATTTCCTGGATGAACACCCTTCAGTGGAAGACACATCTTCAGATATTGAACTCCATGATGAGGAACTCTTCACTATTCTAAAATGTCCTTAGGCATGGGATATGTATTTTGATGGTGCTTCCAGAAGTCCAACAGGATGGAAAATGGAAAATCCTAAATTCAACAAAGTTGTCTTAGGAATTGTGCTCATTTCTCCAGAAAAGGCAGTGTTACCTTATTACTTCTTATTTTGAGATAGTGGTACCAATAATTAAGTAGAATACCAAGCTCTCATCGCAGGCTTGGAATTAGCGCTTCAAGCACAAGTGAATCACTTAATTGTGAAAGGTGATTCAGACCTAGTAATCAAACAAGTCAATGGGGATTATGCCATTAGAAAAGAAGAACTAATGCGTTTGTATGATTACGTCAGAGAGTTAATGGCAGAATTCCCTTCCGAACCGAAATTTGCTTATGTCCCAAAATCACAAAATGCTCAAGCTGATGCACTGGCTAATATAGCCACAACTCTGGCAGATCCAAATCGGGACAAGACAACCATCAGTATTGCCCGTCGTCATTCAATTTCACTTTTTGTTCGAATCAAAACAGAGGAAATTAATGAAATTAGTCCCATTCTAGAACCGTATGGTCATACTACAGGATGGATGTCACCTATTAGGGAATACCTTCAAAATGGAACAATTCCACCTGATAGAGTCGAGAAAGAACAAATATGGTGACATATAGTCAATTTTACTCTTTATGATAACCCAGATCACCTAGAGAAAATTCTCTACAAATGTGGTTTTGATGGAGTTCTCTTTAGATGCATTGATGGGGAAGAGACAATGGCTATCATGAAAGAATTGCATGCATGAGTCTGTGGTGCCCACTAGTCTGGATATAGACTGTCTGAGCAGATTCGAAGGCTTGGACAATTTTGTTCTTCAATGATACAAGATTTTTTTGATTTCACAAAGAATTTTCATTCATTGAAAGTACATTCCAACTTCATTCATCAACTCCTATAGTTGCTTCATACTGCTAAATACTCATGGCCATTTGCCACATAGGGAATGGATGTGGTGGGACCTTACCCTTCGGCTACGACCAAGATGTTTAAGTACATTCTTACTGATAATGACTTCTTTTCCAAATTGGCAGAGGCAATACATCTCAAGGAAGTCAGTTCGAAATGCATTGTTAGCTTCATCAAGTCTAACATCATTACCATATTTGGTGTCCCTCGTATCATATTGATGGAAAATGGCACCAACTTCTGTTCATCCGAGGTGAAGAAGTTGTATCAAGAATACAACATCAAATCCAACCATTCATCTCGGTATCATGCAGCGGCCAATGGCCAGATAGAAGCCTTCAACAATAAACTTTCAAATATACTGCAAAATATGGGGGATAAAAATAAGAAGTCCTAGCATGATAAACTATTTCATGCTTTATGGGCTTATCGGACTACCACCCGCACTGCAATGCGGTCAACTCCATATTCATTGGTATATGGAACAGAAGTAGTATTTCCAATTGAAGTTCAACTACCCTCAGTCAGAGTTGCCATTTTTGATCAATCATCTGTAGATGAACAATCTCAAAAGTGATTGAATGAATTGGAACGGTTATATGAGAAAAGATTGTGCACTTTGCACCACTTGGAAGTCTATGAGAATCGAATAGCACAAGATTTTAACAAAAAAATTTCATCTTCGTTCATTCACTTACGGAGAATTGGTATTAGTTCTCAGAACTAAAATAATAATAGAAAAGAAACCTCCCAAACATGACGCAAAATGGGAAGGACCTTACTCAATACATAGGGTCTACACCAATGGAGCTTATTCATCAATATCGAGGGATAGAGAACTCATCACTACTCCAACCAATGCCATATTTTTGAAGAATTATTTTGTATAAACACAAAATATATCATCCATGGTCTGACATTACCTTAAACTGCACCACCATCCAGCAAGACATTAAACTGCACCATCCACGGTCCATGCATATGACCTTAAACTATTCTTACTTTCATCTAACATGACGATAAAGTGGATCATCCCATATTCGTCCAACATGATGTTAAACAGTGAAAAAAGTCCCCAGTGCGTCCAACATGACGTTAAATGGTGTAGTTTTTTGTCCTCACTGCATGAAATTAAGCTTCACAGTCCCCCTTTCATCCAACATGATGTTAAACTATATTTTCCCCATTGTACTAACTCAATGATGCTAAACTGTACAGAAAGTCCATGATACGTCCAGCATGATATTAAACTGTACTTTTTTAAGGTTGTTGTTACCTCTTGTTTCTCACACAAAGTATGACTCACATGAGCTTAGAGAAAACCTCAACCATAACACTCTCTCTGGGCTACTAACCATGTGTAAGTCCCAACAACATGATTTTTTAGGTCATTGTCCCCAAGAACAACTTGATCGTTAATTCATTCTTTAATTGAACTACATAGACTTTGATCCTTGAATTCTAGGCTAGGTACGTAGGCATCCTCCCAAGGTTCAAGCCCAAAACCAATCTCTTCACATCGGTTCACTTCCATCTCAGACGATGTTAATTTTTGAAATTGCCCCTAGAATCAATATCTTTACATTGTTTCACTTTCGTCCTTGTAATATGACGTTAAACTATACAAAACTTTTGTACAGTATGACAATAAACAACAATATTCTTTGATACCCTCACCTGAGAGGGAACCATTATTTACATTGATTTTTCAATCATGTTTAATTTCAAAGACTATGTCTATACATGGCAATGCCCAAACATTTTATCTTGGGTTAATCCATCATTGTACTAAATTCCCCTTTCAACCTTCACATGTACAAACCAAATTTGTACAAATGGTATTTCTAGAAATACGTGGGATTGATTCCCATCCTTATGGGATACATAGGAATGTTCAATTGTCCCTCGAATCCATCCCCAAATCTTTGATCCTAACCCCAAATTCCACTTTCAGACCCCTAGCTGAAAAGTCTCCATGAGAACACACACTGTTTATTTCTTATAATGGTCCAAGCTCTATGACCCTGAACTAAGATCTCTAATCCTTTTTCCACACGATGTTAAACTGTAGTTCAAGAACTACGTATGGCTTGATTCCCATCCTTATGGGATATGTAGTGAAGTCCAACATTTCCATTCAGGTCCCAGCCACAACATGATTATGGTTAGAATTGATCTGTGCATATTTGTATACATTGGATAATACCCATCTTTATGTGTCATAATCCTAATCATAAATATTTTCAGATCTTCATAACCCTTTTCTTGATTTTTAGTCACAAAAATGTCAAATTTTTGAGAGTTATTTTACTTGATTATGCAGCACATGACCTTAGGCAGCCTTGCATAAACAGTCTACATAACAGACTTTTCAGCCAAAAGATATTATTATTTGACTATGCAGCCAATGCCCTTAGGTGGCCCTGCCTAATTCAACCCCCTAACGGGTTTGTTAAATAATGGTAACTTCATTTTTGGGATGAAAGCCTCTTTTTCCCTTATTGGTCATAAATGAAAGTATGTAGGGATCTGAAAAAATAGCCATCCTTAACATATTTTTCCCATATCCATTTTCATGATCTAAAAGTATTAAATTCTATTGTTTATATTCTAATTCCCTATGATTGGTTGAGACCTTTGAAGGAGTAATATCCGTCTAGTTCTTTGATAATCTTGTTTGGAAATATCTTCTCCATATTAAATTAACTCTTTCCTTACAACAAACTCTGTACTTTAGAAAATTTGAATCTCCATAAACATTCAGTGGCTTTTAGTAGTAGAAAGATAAATTTCTGAGAGTTCTTTTTCCTGACTATTCAGCACGTTCCGTTAGGCGGCCTTGCATAAACAGTCTACATAACAGAGTTGTTAGCCAAAAGATACTATTTATTTGACTAGGTAGCCAATGCCCTTAGGTGGCCATGCATAATTAAACCCCCTAGCGGGTTTGTTAAATAATGTTAACTTCATTCTTGGGAACTACATATTCTAATGATTTTTATCTCTTTTTCATATCATTCCTCAGATCCAAATATTCTTAAGTCATAGTTTACATTTTTTCCCTCATACTTGAGTATGGTAATAAGTTTTCAGATAAATTGTCAAGGAATTGAGTCAATATTAATCTATTTCGGTGAAAGCTATTTCGAAATTAAACATTAACCTTTTTATGTCCGACATCCATGAATTTAAACTGCCCTATTTCTAGTTCCTTCTCTCCTCAGAGTTAAATCCTCTTTTCTCTCACGATCCAACTCTGAGGGGGGACTTTTGTTGACCCTCCTTTTTTTCACATTGTCTAAAGGATTAGAAAAGGGGAATATCCAATCTCAATGTGATTCAACCTTTGGGAAAATATCAAAAATTGGCAAAGCAAGGAATAAGAAGAACAGTCTACAAGGATTGCAGAAGTTTTACAATGGTCATGAAAGGACACTTGCACGCCACAATGGTCGCGCAAGTACACTTGCACCCCACCATGGTCGCACAAGTACACTTGCGCGCCCTAAGTAATAACCGCCCGAGGTCATCACAAGCCTATAACTAGACCCTGTGGACCCCCCATTAAGTGGAGGAAAATTTTCCAGAATCCATATTTGAGCTCCCGGCGCCCTAGTCTCTTCTCAAAGCTTCTGAAACACTTATAAGGTAATTTATTACCTAGAACGGAAGATCTAAAGAGGTGTAGGAAGTCCATAGTGTTGAAACTCATCAACACTTGCGCGCCTGAGTGGACAGCCCTTAAGCGAAATGTCCACACTTGTGCACCGCCTAACTCCTTCAATAGAACTTGCGTGCCACTCTTCTGGAAGAACCTTAAGATGATTCTAAAGGCTTTAACCATGCGTCGCTCAAGTATTACCCTGCTGGTTAACCGTCGCACATGTACCCATGTGTCGCGCCGGTATACCAGCGTGACCAGGACTTGTGTGCCCAGGCAGTACCTGCGTGCCTTCCAGGACTTTCACAGCCCTACCTTTTTGGGTGCCCTTCTTGCCCATTTTACCCCACATAATCCATTCCACCTCTCCTATTCAAGATTCATTCTTCAAGACACTCTTCAAAGCCATTTATGGCATGATTTCATGATTTGACTTCCTTATTTGAAAGGAACTCTGCGGAATATCTCTCAAAACCTAGTTATTTACACATCTTTATGTCACTAAATATTGACATTTCATTCATTCAACCTCATCCTTTAATATGAGAGAACCCATTAACCTGGGCCTCCTTTTCAGGAATAAGCCCCAGTCATAATTCTAAAATTTGGGCATCCTCTTTAAGAGTATGCCCTGAGTTCTCATTATCCTGGGCCTCCTTTTTAGGAATAAGCCCCAGTCATAATTCTCAAATCTGGGCATCCACCTTAGGAGTAAGCCCCAAGTCATCATTAATCAGGGCCTCCTTTTCAAGAATAAGCCCCAGTCATAATTCTCAAATCTGGGCATCCTCCTTAGGAGTAAGTCACAAGTCCTCATTAACCTGATCCTCCTTTTTAGGAATAAGCCCCAGTCAAAATTATCAAATATGGGCTTCCTCCTTAGGAGTAAGCCCCAAGTCCCTTAATTTTTCATGTCTCTTAACCTGGGCCTCCTTTTCATAAGTATGCCCCTGTCATAATTTCTCTTAACTAGTCCTAATTTACCTTTGATCTGGGATTCCTTCTCAGGAGTAAAACCCAATAATAAGTCCTCTCCTAATTTGGGCCTCCTTTTAAGGAGTATGCCCAAAGTTAGAGTATTCAAATCTCTATGAAGTAGATATACCGTTGTGGACCATGTTCTTGGATTTCTTCCGTGAAGTAAATCCTAATCATCATTTATCTAGGCATTCGTACATATATAAGTCCCACATTATTTCTTATGATTGCATCTTTCATGGAACAATTGTCTGATTTTTAACAATACCTCTTGTTTCTCACACCGAGCATGACTCACATGATCTTAGAGTGTAAAAGTAATTATGACATCCTTCATTGAGCCATCAATCGTAAACATCACACTCGCTTACTCGAACTACGTGGGTTCTGATTCCATTTCTAAACAAAGGATACGTAGGTCGCCCATCTGCGGGTTCGATCACAACTCTGAAATAATACATTTCATTATGAATGACAATAAACATCAAGTGCCCCACTGAGTGGCTTTAAAACCAGTATGGTCATCATAATGACCGTGAGACTTTTATATAAATGTGTCAAAGGATACCATTGATTAATAATCTCTAACAAATACAGATGATTCTCTATCAATGAAGAACCTAGAATACATATAAAAGATTCTCTAAATTTCCTACATATCAATCATTGATATTCAGATCTAAAGGAAACCTCATTTTATACTTGGTAATGTAATAAGGATTCACGAACATAACTTAAATCTATAAAGAGATTCCCAGAGTAGACAATAATTCCACTAAAAAATGTGTGATGAGTCCGACCTCCCATCTTCTCGACCAATGAAAATTCCTAAGCCTCGGCAGTCCACAAACTAATGAGCACCTACCTTTGGAATGTAGGTTCAAATAGATGTGGAATCATTGGATATTTATGGTTCTACGAAAAAACCTGTTAGAAACCAATTGGAATGTTTGATCCTTCAATCATGGAGGTCACCCCCAAATTCCGAGGGAAACTACCACAATATGGAAATACGTTATAGTAGTAGTCATTAGTTGTGACATATTTAGATCCTATCATGTACACTATAGGGTAGTAATCTATACGTATCATGCAAATTTTTGATACTTAATGTAAATGAAATATTTAAAGATGAGTATGATCTTATGAATTTGTTTTATATAAGAGAATTGATTCATTATTAAAGACAGAAATGGCTCAAAAATATTTATTGGTTGATTGTTTTTCAATCATGAAAATAAATAATGAGGAATAAGGGAATGAAATAAACACTGATGGTGAGTTTTAGAAAGTAAATTTTTTTCTTGAAAATTTATTAAATCATGCTTGGTTTAGTTGCATGGAAAACTACCTAGAAAAAACTCCACCTACCCTCACTTATCATGTATAAAAATCGATATTTTTAGTTAACACGTCACATTATTTTTTAGAGAACCTTTATTGTTCAATAAATGTTTGGAAAGAATCATTAAGCGACGTGAGAGTAAAATACAGGAGAAGCATATTATAGACTTTTTTCATTAATTGGCTATAATATAACACAATGAGACTGATATAATAGAGTAATATGTCTTACCAATTTAATTATTTTTCCCCTCTCTTTATATAGTCACCAAGAAATATAAGATATCATAAGACTAATGATAATGAATTGAAAAAATTGTAAGGAAACATGAATTGCATCAAATCCCAATAATATAATTATTTGTGTTCAATATATATATAGTAACATTTATATTCTCTTTTAAAAAGCCTTTAAAAAGAAATATAAACTTTTCTATTTGATTATATATCTAAATTGTTTGCAATCACGGAAAAACCATATAATACAATTAGTTTTTTCATGAAGTTTGTAAATAAGAATTTATTTACCCAATATAAAATTATACAAATAGTAATTAGTTGTTATGGAACAAAATTAAAAAATTAGTTTTTAAAGGTATTCGATTAATATATGGAGTAAGATACAATAGAATCACCCATTATTATATGCATACAATTGGGTGATTAAAATTATCAAACTAACATTTAAGTTTTTTTTGTAAAACATTTTATATTACAAGTGAAGAAATATGAGATAAAATAACAATGATGATTTATATGAATAATGGGAACCTTCAACAATACCATCAGTATTTTCCCATTCCCATTGATTTATGTTGAACCATGTCAATTTTTTATTTGTGTCAAGAGTAATTCATATTAGTTTGTCAAAAATGAGAATATAAGTTGATAAAGGAATAAAAATGGATAAATATTATAGTTTGAAGAATTGTCAGAAATTACGAAGTGTCCCTATTCTAATAAAAGGATACACAAGAAAAATACAACAAATTTTTATGTCTGATAAATAAACATAAGGGAATTTTTTAATTTAGAAAATGCACCTTTGATTAACTATCATTTTAAATTTTTTCCTGGTAAATAAGAGTTTTGTTTTAAAAGTACTTTCAGTGTAACCAAGAATATACACTAGTATAGTAAATAATAATTAAGGGAGATTAAATCTTTATTCGAGGTTAATGGAAAATGTTTTTATTATATACATTGATAACATCAATGAATGGATTATTCTCACTATCAATTTGGTTATCCAATGTTATACTAATATCTAGACCATAAATGATGCAATGACAGGAAGGTGACACATATATGATTTCTCAAAACTAAAAAACATTTTTTATTTTTTAGAAATAGTAGAAATGTTTTCAATATCATGAATTTTTTTAATTTTTCTAAAGAAGAATATATGGTCAAATCCTATCAAAAAACTAGGAATTAAATAGAAAATTTAGTAGGGGAGTTTGGGGGAATATAAATCTCAAGTAAGAAAAGGGAAAGAAAACTTTTTACAAAGAGAAATACATTTAATGTTTCACAAGAAATTACATTATGGATATGGCTTAGATCAACCTTGAGAATGAAAAATGAATAAATCATCATTAACATAACTTTTTTCCGATTAATTTCTTTAATAAAATGAAACTATATAGAATCACCATATAATTGTGAAATTATTTCCCTTTTTTATGTTGTTTATATAAATTAATTTCAAAACATAATAAGGGATTCTCTTCGAAGACTATTACCCATTTTCCAAAATTTTACAAACATTAAAAAAATTACCAAATCCATCACCGAAATTTATAAACCTGTTTCATTAAACTATCATTAATATATGATAAAAATAAAAAACCACTTTTTGGATGAGTAAATCCATGTAATGTTGTATTTTTCATCAATACCATGACATTTACTTTGTCATGGTTAAAACATTTATCTCATTTTTCTAAAATTCCACTCTCAAATTGATATGTCCTACTTAATTATACTAATTATTATTCACAACCAAAATAAAAATAATTAATATCAAGAAACCATATACCACTCACCACACTATTTTACTATCCATGTCCAATTTTCACATCATCCAACCAGACCACGACTAGTAAAATGGTTATTCAACCCAAAACTATTTTATTGGGGAATTTTTATAAATTCCATATTATTAGTAATTGATAGGTCTAAATGGAGTAATTATTTCCCCCGCTTCTAATAAAAAAATTATAAAAACTCAAATTATGTGACTCAATTAATTAAAATGTATTATTAGGTATATTTGATGTCAAACACACATATATAGTGAATTAGCTTAATTGTGTTTTAAAAATATTTTATTTATTTGACTGATTTTAAGAAAGTAGGTGATGAATAGATGAGTTTTATTCATTTGAAGAAAGTATAATGATTAAAAAAAATATATATTGTTTCGTTATAAATTAGATTTTAAATCATTCAAGGGTTTTATAGTTTCAGGGATTAGGTAAAATTGGATTTTTATAAAACAAGTTAATTAATCCATTTTTGGTGTTAAAGTCAAGACGATGTAGATATAATGCTCATGGTATCCCCTCTTTGACACAAAATCTACCTTTTCCCATTCATTATAATAATTTATATTTTTTCAAAATCGTGTTTGTCTTGATACAATTTTAAATCCTTATCACCCTAAATGAGAGAATAATCATGCCTTGATTCAGGGACACCAAATGTGCTATGTTTGATGATTCTTTGAGATTAATATATCAATATAAATGATAAAATTTAAACTAATTGATTGGGAACTGATTCTATAAAATATGGAAATCTAAAATAAATTAATAAATAAAAAGGAATAAATCCAATGACACATCCCCCATTTTTCTATGTAACCCTAGAATAAAGAAGGGTTACACCCTCATATTGGTGATGTTACAACAAGAAGTAAGGAAATAAAAAAGTAACACATAATGGAAAATTGAGATAAACTAGTGAGTGCCCTATATTGTATAGCTTCTGACTTCACGATAAGGTGTTCGGGATCTCCCAGATAGAAGCAGCATGTATCTCTATTTATAAGCTCTATATAGGACCATATATTAATCAATGGCATTAATGATAATTAAAAATAAGTTCATAGGTAGGTCTCAGGTCTTTAAACATTTCATAACATTAACATATGCAAAATTTTACTATTTTTGGCCCATACTACACATTACATATCATGCTATAATTACATAATGTGTAAATATTTCACCACATGTATCAAATTCAAAACATGTGAGCATTCTATGCATAGTTAAAAAGTTTTATAGAAAGACACATATGTTTTATGATGTGACATATGTCAAATTCACTTCTGGATTCTTTCCTCCTCTCTAAAACAATTATTACTTTCATAACTATCTCTATTTCATGACATGTAAAGGGTACACAATGTGTAAATATAGTTTTCAACTATAAAATCCATTTTTCCCTCTATTAGTCAAATTCATTCCCTATAATTGTTCAATGATCATCACAATTTTAGTAAATACTTCATTTGATGTAACTATTTTCCATTCCAAAACATTTTACACAATTTCCATAAACAATTTCATCCCAAACAATATGAGGAAATCATCAGGTACATTAGCATGAATTAATAACTAAGTCATCAAAATCATTATCTTATAATATAAAAAACGTATAAAATAAGTGAACATACCATCCCCCCACATGAATTTATAATTATTCTCATGTGTTGAATCTCAACATACTATAATATAAACTGGATCCACCATGGTTTAAATTCAACAAAAATAAATGATCCAATGGAAAATTAAATGCTCAATCCTCATAGGTAAAAAATTTATAAACGTCTTATTTTTTAAAGATTAAAAATGAACTATGTATATTACATTTCCACTATAAAAATATAAAATCCTTTTCAGTCATCAATTTTTAATTTTTAATTAATAATTAATATGCATAACATTTTTAATTTACCCCACATGAATATATATTCTCACCATTATGCTACAAAATAATTGAGTGATGGACATTCCTAAAAAATATGTCGATTACTATAGACTTAAAAGGCATTAAACATCTGCACCATGGAAAGAAAAAATCATAAATAACCTTGAGGCATTCACTATTTAGGATCAAATCACTCTGAGGTATTGTATAGTTAGGTAAATGATATAAATAAATTAACACTCAAAAAGTAGGTTTTTATCAAAATTACATATCATTATAATCAAGAATGGCTTAATAAATGTCTTATCTTCCCCTAATATCTTAGAGAATTCCAATAAATATATGAAATGTGAAAATAAAGCACACTCATTAAATGTTATATTTGTTATATTTTTTTTTAATGTTTGTGATATGGATAATTCCCATAACCACCACCCAACCCTAAGTTATCTCATCATATCATAATTTGTAATAGTAATAACAAGATCCATGATCAAGTAATGGTGATTTTTTTATTTCCCATGATGCAAACCATTTTTTATTTTTCTTATTTTTATACAAGATACTGTGAAATGAATACAATGAATGTACTTTCCCCAAATCTCATGAAATTTCTTTCCACACTAACTCATTACAAAATATGTATCACTTCCACCAGTGTCCTTTTGATAATCATGAAAAATATTTAGAGCATGGATGGAATGGATAAGATATGTTTGTAATGTGGATCTTCCCTAGAAATTATGTTCATGGATTCAATGGTTGTTAAAATGTATTAATGTAAACTGGATTCAAGGATAAGAGCTAACAAAATATTCCTCAATCACATTAAAAGTGATCATGTTCAGTAAAAGATTTAATAAGATGAAAATAATGTTCTAAAATAAATTATGCATGAGTTTCAAAAGAAATATACTATATGAAGATTGTAAAATAATGGCGCGGAGGATGTATTATGAATGATATGAATGATTGGGACAACTAATTATGGGATGTAATAAAAATAAATTAATTAATTAATGAAAGTATGATAAATTCAATGAATGTAAAAATCACTAAACATTTTCAATTGTAATGATTCAACATTCTCTTAAAATCATGATTTGTAATATCCTAATCCATAGGCTTATCCCAAATAATTGTATTTCCATTTTTCTCATTAAAATAGATTGAAAAACAAATTTAAAATCATGGGATGACAATTATCCTAGGTTGTTTATTTCTCAATGTTCAGTTGATCAAAGAAAGAATCAAATGTGAGTAATGGAATTGGTAGTTAAAAAATATAGTTAGATTTGGGGGAAATAGTGGAAAATTTCTGAATTGAAAGTATTCCTTCACTTTTGATAGTTTCTTTGAATTTAGATTCACATGTTTTTCATATACCAGTTCATGACGTATATTTCCCTCATGATGTGTAATTGTCATAAAGCTTCTTTCCATGTTTTATTTTTCTTTCTACTATATTCTCTGATGATGGTCCTAAAATTTAAAAATAAGCAGGTTTAAAAACATATCAGTATCAATAAATTTGTAAATATTTTGAGTGATAAAATAATTCTTAAAAACTAAATACATAAAAATAGAAAAACATGGATTACCGCATAGAAACCTCTCTTTATAATGGTCTTTTAGATCAACCATACTTGGGTTAGGTAATTAGATTGTTTTATAGATCTAATCATCACATGATCAGATAGTAATTAATTTTAAATCCACCCACATCATCACAATTTCACCTCAATATAGTTGATGTGGAACTATGAGGTGGTGAATAGAGTCTCGATATTATGTGTTTAACTCAATGGGTTTCAGAATCAATCTAGTTTTTTTAAAACTCTTATCTTTGAATTTTTGGTAGCATGTGTTTAATTTCATCGTGTTTAGAATCAATGTCCTCTAATTTTTATTCTGTTGCATCTTATTTTTGTTCCTCTACATATTCATTACAAGTTAATTCTCATTGTTCCTCCTCCTTTTCGTATTCATCATTTATATTTAGTTCTAGTTTTGCGATTAATCATTGTATCATATAAGTAGATGAGGTCTCTTCATCTTCATTGTTTTCTAATTTTTATTCAATTGCTTATAATTTTAATTTTTTGAAGTGTTTTTTTCCAAATCAAGATCTATAGTAAGGTTAACCTCTTCATCATCTATCAAACATGAAAAATTAATGCAATTGTTATTATAATAAATATAAAATTCAAAAGATTTATATACCTCTTTGTTCTTAACCATTCTTCTTTTCTCATAGTACTTCTAATTGAACTATGGATTTAAGATATGGGGTTCTATGTATTTAATTCTTGGGTATGGTTTTGGGAACTCATTAAAATTATTTTTCATAATTCGAACTTATTTGAGAAGTTATGTCATATCAACCAATAAGAAAGAGAACATATCCTTGTCAGTCATCATATATTGCATCCTTTCCTTGAAAAACAATAATACCAATGCCGTAAAAAGTGGAACTGAAATAATTAAAAAAAGTTAAAATTAAATATACAATCAAAAAATCTAACTTGTATCCTTCCCCAACCATGATTCCAATTTTGATAGGCCCAAAGGGCATCCTAATTTCCATCTATTCCAGTTGAAATATTAATTGATAATAACTCAATCAATGCTACTCAATTAGTTATGAAATAGTATTATGAATTTTTGAGTTCAAAACCACATAGATAGTGATTTTTTTACTATTTTATAAAAACAATTAGTTGTTTTGATAAATTAAATAAGGGGTTAGTAACATATGATTTTTGTAAATTTGAAGAAAAATATTGAAGATGAAGCTTCTTGTTTTTTGGTTCCAAATCATATTTGAAATCTTACCAGGATTTCACAGTTTCAGTGTTCAGGTACAATTGGATTTTTATAAATATAATTTGTTAATCCAAGTTAGGTTTCATAGTCGAGTTTAGGGAGATCCAATGGTCATGGAAACCCCCACCTGATGTGTATATCCCATATTTCCCTTCATACTGGTAATTTATGGTTTTTTCGAATCATGATTTTCTCGATACCGTTTTTAAATCTAGTCTACTTGAACGAGGAAATGATAATTACTTTATTCAAGGTAACCAATTATGAAAATTTTAATTTTCCTTCAAAATTCAAATACCAATGCACACTATAAAAGTAAAATAAATAGATTACAAGTTGATTATTTAAACAGTAAAAACACAAAATATATGAATAAACAAAAATGGATAAATATAACAGAACCTTCCCCCTTCAGCAACATAACCCTAGAATAAGGTGGGTTTAAACCCTCATCTTATTGATAAGAGAATAACATTAAAAGAAATAAAAATATAGAATAATGAGGAAAAAGGAGATAAACTGGTGAGGTCCCTTCATAGAACAACTTCTCTTTCCAATACTTATTCTATGAGATCTCCTTGACAGAAGTATCTTAGATCTCTATTCATATAATTCAGATGGAATCATGCAGAAATAAATGGTATTAAATATGAGCCAAAAGGTTTTCAAGGTGGGTCTGAAGACTTAAAAATATAAAAACTTCATGATATACCAAATCTAGTCATTTTTTATCCTGATCATTAAACACTATGTAGTTATTAAAAAACATTTAACTCTTTCCCCACATGTATCAAATTCACAACATGTGATATTTTTGGGCATACATTACTAGTTTCACAGCATGAAACATATGTGTCATTTCATGACACATTTCAAATATACTTTAGGATTCATTCCTCCACTTCATGATGTGTATTACATTTATGATTTAAAATGATTCAAAACATGTAATTTCTACGAGACATGTAAGGACAATTTTCAGATTCAAAAGCCTATTTTTCCAATGTTCTTCAGTATTGTGCCCTAGAATTGTTTCATGATGATAATTCATTGTGGAAACACCTTATTTTGATGGGATTATTTTCTATTTCAGCTTATTGTAATCAAATTCAATAACCTGTTACATCCTAAAAAATATAATAAAATCATTAGATACATTGGAATTTGTTAACAATTAAATCTTCATATCACAAAATTTTAATGTGAAAAAATTCATACAATAAATTCACTTATCAAATCGTCCAACCCCCACTTGAATTCATACATTCCCTCACAAATAAAATCGCAACATACATAAATGAAATATTACCCAACCATGATTTAAATTCAATTCCCATAAAAACATTCGATCAAATAGAAAACTGAATTTTTGATCATCACAGGTAGAAAATTTTTTAATGCCTCATTTTTTAAATAATATAAAGCAACCATGTATTTCACTTTTCCTCTTTCAAAATAGTGAAGCCTTTTCATTAATCCATTTTATTTTTTCAATTCATTATTAAAATTTATTGCATTTTTAATTTGTGTCATGTGAATTTATTCTCTCATCATCATGGTAGAAATGAATATAGTGATGGACATACCTCAAGAACATGTCACTTACAATAATCTTCAATGAAATCTAACATCTCTACCATGTAAAGTTATTATCACAAATAATCATAAGTGCTTCACCATTTAGGATGAAATGACATTGGGGATTAGGGTAGGCGGGTAAAGGATGAAAATCAATTAAGGTTCAAAAATTTGGTTTTCCACTAATATATAAAGAATAAAATTCAATAAAAACACAATCAAAGTTTAAACTCCCCCAATATCTCATAGCTGGCTCATAAAGAAATTGAATACAAAAAATTAAACAAAATATTTTGTTATTATATATTTTTATTTTATTTTAAAAAATTATGTGCTATGTACAATTATCATATTCAACACCAAACCCCAAATGATCTCCTCGTAACACTATTTGTAATTGTTATAATAAGATCATCAGTCAAGAATGTTGATTTTTGAAATTCCCAAGTTCTAAACTATTTTTATCATTGAATTTTTCTTTTTTTACAATATGGTGTGGAATAAATACAATACATAAATCTTCCCTAAATTACATGAAATTTCACCAACATATGTATTCATTACAAAATATACATCCCTTATAATAGTCTTTATCTTCCACACTATTATTTTTGATAACCATGATAAATATTCAGAGTAAGGTAGGAAAGGATAAGAGAGAATTTTTACAAGACTCATCCCCAAAAAAGGATTTTTTTTGGCTCTATGAGAATTAATATGGATTAATGTCAGGTGGGTCATAGGATAATGGCTAAAAATATGACTTGATCATATTAAAAGTGAATCTATTTAGTCATATTTTTTATAAGATGATGATAATGTTATAAAAGAAATCATGATCGAGTTTCACAAGTAATATAATATAAAAATAATGGATAATTTTGTCTTAGAGGATGTCAAGGGAACAATATGAATAAAAATTTATAAAATATTATGCTATAATACTCAATAAATTAAAATGTAGTGTTTTTTTAGTTTAAGGTCTTACACATAGAGACTATGAATTAGTTTGATAAGGTTTTCGTAATATTTTATTTATTTGATGATTTTAAGAAACCTGGTGAAGAATAGATGAATTTTATTAACTTGAATAAAGTATAATAATGATTAATACAATCCATTATTTGGTTTGAAATCATATTTTAAAGAGTGTTTAGGTTTTATAGTTTTGTGGTCCAAGTGAAATTGGTTTTTTATAAAACAAATTGATTAATCCATGATTAGTTTTAGAGTCAATATGAGGGATATCCAATGGTCATGCAATTCCATCCTTGATGTGGCAATCCCCTATTTTCCTCCACGCCATTAATTTATAGTTGTTCTAAATCGAGTTTGTCTCGATACCATTTTTAAACCTTATTTCACTAGAAGTGATATTGGTCATGCCATGTTTTAAGGTAACCAATTGGGAAATTTATAATGTTTCTTACAGATTTAAATACTAATTTTAATGATGAAAGTAAAATAAAAATATTGAAAATTGATTTTATAAACTAATAAAATAAAAAATAAATGAATAAATAAAAAGGAAAAAATAAAATTGAACCTCCCCCTTTTGGATACATAATACTATAACAACAAGAGTTTACCCCCCCCCCCCCCCCATCCCAATTCTGAGAGAATAAGAATAAAAAAATAAAAATAAATAATATTCGGAAATGGAGATGAACTATGAAGGACCCTACACAGCACAACTTATCATTCCTATATTTTGTCACCATGATATCCCTAATAGTGGGATCTTGGCTCTAAATTGATAGACTTCAGATGGGCTCATGAAATAATCAATGGCATTAAGGATGGGACAAAAGGATTTCATAGCTGGGTCTTGGGTCTTAAAAAATGTCAAAACATCATTATATGCCAAAAATATTTTTTTTTCATGCCTTGAACATTACACATCATTTAGTAATTACACACCATGTAAATATTACGCCTCGTGTATCAAATTGATGACATGTGAGATTTTTGGGAATAATTAATAAGTTTCACGGCCTGACACATATGTGCCACATCATGACACATGTGAATTTCACTTCAAGATTTATTCCATCACTTCACGACATATATTACTTTCACAACATCCATTAGTTCATTAAGACCAATAGGTATTCAATATGTAATGTCTATTTTCCACACTAGAATCCTTTTTTTCTATGTTATTTAGTTTAAGGTCCCATAATTGTTCCATGATCATCATACATTGAAGAATACCATATTTTTATTGGAATTATTTGTAATTTTATCTCATTTTAATCATTTTACATAACCTTTTTCATTCTAAAAAATATGAGAAAATAATCATGGACATATGAATTTGTTAATAATTAAATCATCAATATCACTTCATTTTAATATTGAAAAATATATATGATACGTTCACTTATGAGTAATACTATGGTTAATACACCCATCCTATTTTAACTTGGTATCCAACCTAAATATGATATAGTGAGACAAAAAATTCATGAAACATTACCTTGAAACTGATATAAGAAAATTGAGTATATACCATGATATAAATTTCATATGTTATTCATGATTTAACTTTAGTTTTCTTGTGAACATTTTAAACTAAAATGTAAAATTTAATGGTATAAACTATATCATAAGTAATATAAGTTGGAGGAACATGACAATTTATCCAAATCCCCTAACTATTATTCACTCACAAACTCACCCACCAAAAAATACATCCCACATTCATTGATTCACCTTCCATCATTCAATTAATTACTCTTTATCACTATTATAACCCTTCATCTACCTTGAATAATTTTTATACGACTTTGTCCCAAAACAATTACATTTTATAAAACCAATTTCCTTTTTCATCATCTCATCTAACCAAAAACATTTTACATGGATCTAGAAAGTGGTCTATAGTAGAGTAGGAGGTTCACTCAGATATCTGAATAGATTAAGTTACCACATATACAAACCTTTATAAATGACCCATAACATTCCATTCCATTGTATAAAGAACATAAATTAAACTTAATAAAATACTCAACATCTCCAAACCATCAACATTCACCACCATCATCCTCATTCAATATAGAAGATTCAGCTGGTTTAGTATATTTAAAACTACTCATGATATATCATTGTTTAAAAAATACAAGGGAAACTGATCAAAAAGAGATTAATTTATTATATATAATGTATATGGATAGTGTTAATATCATAATTTATAAAAAAATCTATTGAAAACTTGATTAGAGGTTATTGTGAGGGGGATTTAATGAAATGAAATTTTGAGGAAACTATGTGTGTCTAGAAGGAGACCCATGGAAAGTTAATGTTATATTTTCAAATCACAATAATTTGTGATCTAAAATATATATTGTATAAACCATGAGTAATAAATTCAAATATAGAAATACTAAATTCAACATTAAGAAAGGTATTTTTTTTAAAAATGTGTGTTTCCTAAAAAGATAACATTAGACTCCTGCTTGCATCATTAAATCTTTCAAAATTTTCTCAATGAAAATAATTGATAGGTGATAACAATGATTCCATATCATAATAAAATAATAGTTCTCATAGTTTAACTTTAAAATAATTAGATTCCATTATAGTTCAGAAATCTAAAATTATATTATAATAAATAAAAATTTCATTGCAACACACATCTCAAAATAAAATTACTTCTTATATCATAGTACTACAATAAAAATTAGATATTTTTATTCACTAAAATTTCTATAAATACTTTTATAAAAAATATATGAATATATGGAAACGCCGTATTCATGAACACCAAAGGATGAAATTCTCTAAAGAATAATAATAACCTAAGACACATAACTATTATAAAGAAAAATAAATGAAAGTAAACATATGTGATATATAAACTATAAGAAGGAATGTATGATTTTTATGTTTAAAATATGTGTATTTATAAGGTATATTTTATCCACTGGAATGGTAAGTTTTCTGTTGGAATGAAAACACAGTAACATGACTGTAGAAATGAAATTTAACTAATATATATAAAATAGAATTTTCGAGTAAAATACATATTATTATACATCAATAGTATAGTTAATAAATATAAATAATGTGTGTAAATAAATTAATTGTAATTTAATTACATATATATATCATAGATAAATAATTATTTATTTGGAGTATATAAATTCATGGTAATAAATATATGATTTTAAAATTAATAGAGAGTTTTTTATTTAAAAAATAGATTTATCCTTAATAGGAAATTATTTTCATAAAAACAAATTCAAATCAAGAATCATCACATCAAAATTATAAAATGGTGAATTTTTTAGATTTCATTGTGAGTTTAATTTTAGTCAGAATTGATAAAATATTTTATGTTCTTAGATTAGGTATCTTGAAATAATTTTGATAACAAATCACTCAACAAATAAATAAAAAATTGGTTAAATAAAATACATTTACTAATTATAAAATTACTTTTTCTAAAATATTAAAATATATTTTCAATAACCTATAAAAGAATTTTCCAAAGTCAAAAATGTGTTTTACGTTTTTTAAAGTAATTATTTTTAAAATAAAATATCTTTCCCTCACAAGTAAATATTAAAAAATTGATTTTGGAAATATAGAATATAAAATTAAAAAAACATATTTTTTAATTATCAAATACCATGATATGAAACTATGGGTATGTCAATGATATTTAATTTTATTCATCTCATATTTCCAGATCTCAAATTTAAAAATTAGTATAGAATTATTCATCATTCTCAACAATCACCCACCCACCCAACCATTTATCTTTATTAAAAAAAATTGATCATGTTTATCCTCAAAAAATTTCTATCAAGTTTCCTTCAATGAAACTCGTATTATTTTAATATTTTATTTATAATGTATTTAGATTATACTTGTAAGGTATTGGTGCATTATCTAGTTTTATATACTAATTGAGATAATTTTTCAATAGTGTCTCTTAAACTTCCTTTATATACATAAAAATGAATATATTTGTAGGATATTATCCTTAATAAGATATATTATTAATGAGATATTACTCATTCCCTCATACTATCCTCTTAGTCTAATTTATTATTAAATCAAAGTGGGGGTTCTTATTATCTTCTCTTAATTTCCATTTTTTGATTCATTTTAATCCCTTTTTAGTTATGTATCAAATATTATTATGAATCATTATTATTAATCCCTTATTATAATTTGAATAAGATATTACTATTCTCTCTTATTATACCTTACTTATAAGTCATTAAAATGAAAAAATATTTCCCCATCTTGAAATTTCAATTTCAAATTCCCAAAGTATGCCAGGTATTTATGGTATTATGGACGTATTATTTCTATGTGAAGTCTCTTTCTAAGGAAGGATGATAGTGATCTATCTATTTCAACCTTATTTGGGTCCCTAGATGAACAAAACTTGTTTTTATACAATTGAACCTTCAGTATCAAATCATTCTGACATGGGAGATTATTCTTAAAGAAATTTTGTGTTATTGGTCTGTACCAAATATGGCATCCACATGCTACAAATTTTCATTATGGGTTTTAAATAATTTATTTAGTCACCTGAATGTATAAATTTTTATATTGGATAATTTATTATCATTTTTATATTTATACAATGTAAGTATCTTACCCTATTAAACCTATATATTTCCTTTTAAAACGGTAATTTTTATTTCATTATGGGTACCCAATTTATTGCTAATTTGATTGAAAAATATTTACCTACAAGGAAATATAATTTCATTAAAAGAGGAAATATAATGACATGAATGTGTATCCAATTAGTTTATATAGTGTGTAAGGCATATAGTTCATTATTCAGATTAAAGGGTGTTCACCTTGATAGACAACCCATTCGATTGACATGGGAAATTCGTTAACATGAATGCATATATATTTTTTATTCTAAATGGTGTGATTACCGTATACATAATTGTTTATATTTAGTGGAATTTATATTGATATTCATACATTTTGATTTATTATAAAAACCTATGGACATTAATGTATATCATTCTTTACAATACATTGTAAATATCCAATAATTAATTATTTTTATTGAAAGGTATTAACCTAGGTATCCAAACCATTCATTTGAATAATTAAATCATAGAAATCTATATACTGGTTATTTTTATATTAATAATTAATAATTATCTATCCCTGTTTGTATATGATTCTCCTTGGTAATATTATGATATGTATAGTTTAAACACTATTTTTATATTCCAACCACATTGGAATTATTATATAATTATTTGGGTATAAAATTATATATCCCGTCAATACATTGGTATCTCTCATTAAACAAACTAGATTTGTTTATTGGTTATTCCAATCCTTTTATATATGATTTCTTAGAATAAGGCCCCGGTAGTATAGTTATGTAGTCCAACATTATGAATCCCACTGTTATGAGATCCATTATTATTATTGATGTTGTTGATGAGTTTTTTTTATGTATAATATAGATTATTTTGGGATTATTTTATCACTTACAAATCGTCATTTGATTATTTATTCCTTCCATATCAAAAGTGTTTTATTTATTCTATATGAGTTCAATGAATATGCTAATTTATATTGAGCATTTAATCTCACCTTTTATATTTTTTCACTATTACCCTAGAGAACATTGAAGAATCATTTATCATAAATAAGGATAATATTAAAGGAATAATAACGTTTTATGTTTTATTATGATATAAATTATGTTTGAAATAAGATGTAGTGTTCATGCATGTCTTGATCCTCTAGATACCATTAAACTACTAGATACTTTTCATTGTGATCATATTTATTCTATTCCATTATAATAAATTACCATAAATTCTAGGTTTGTTGGATTAATGTTTGATTCCATTGGAACAATATTATGTTTATTAAAAACCATATGAAATTTATTTAGAAATATATAGATTGAAAACAAAACATTATGATAAAACCTAAAAATAGTCCACAAAATATCTATAATAGATAAATAATTTATTGGATTTTTTATTAAATACATAAATATTATATACTATTGTAAACAACTCATAGTTTTATTCATAAATAATTTAGAATATTGCATTATTTATAAGTGCTGAATAATATAAAGAAACAAAAACCTTTTAATTACCTATAAACTATATTTGGATTACTAAAGTAATCAAACTAGTGAAGTTAGTGTTCATAGAAAAGGTTCCTCCAATAGTAGAATTTATCAATCTAATGTCCAAAAATGGGTTTTTATCAGTTTCATTTTATTTATCCTAAAAAATATTTTGATGAAATATCCCAAATCAACTACAGAGGATCATTTACATATCATTCACTATTTATTTTATAAATAATAATTAAATTATAATTCAATTCATTCACTACTTTTTATTTAATTTATCACTATTTACATACCATTATTGTGTTGAAGGACCCAAGGATTAAATCACTATAAAAGTAATCTACATGTTCTCTACAAACCGCATAACATCATCATGGAATCATGAGGTGTTAACATGAATGATTCTCCTCTCTTGAAATGCATTCTATTGATGTCCAAAAAATCACTTTCATGTTTTATGGATCGATCTAGTTCTTTTGATTAATTTTGAGGGAGGAGGTGGATCTTTTCATTTTTTTCTTTACATAATTCTATTAAAACTTCTCTCTATGGATGAGGTGATTACCTAGATATTTCTTTTCTCAATTATCTTATTCCCTCAGAATGATATAATCCGATATATATATATATGTATATCAATATTATAGTTTTTTTATTTCAAATAGTCCCTTATCTAATCATTATATCCATTAAAAACTCTAAATTAAAAATTATTATTATTATTATTATTATTATTATTTCTTTGGAATGTGAAAAATGAAGTAAAATATAATTTCAATATAATTTATTAAGTAAAAAATTAGTATTTTTTAAATGATATTAAATATATCATTCCCATAGAACCCCGAACTCGGTCCATCTGTCAACCTCATAAATTATCAATCCTTGAATAATGGATATTTATTTAAATAAATAGAAAACACTACATTATTAATTTAATAAATAAATATGTGATCAACATAACCTCAATAATTATTTTTCCATTGAACATTAGAATAATATTTTTTTCTAATATTGATTTAAAATAAAATTTAAATAATTTTCCGGATATACTAACTATGTGAAACTCTAATACACATTATTGTTGGAACTATTATAACTAGCTTAAAGTCTGAGATTAGTATCTATAAATACATCATGGAACCTATAGGGAAATATTTAATGTTGTAATGATAACAAACTTCAATAAATTTTCACTATCTAATATAATCACATTTTCTCAATATCTCATCAAGAATGTTACATCGCATGTTTCATCAACCCATATTGTTGGTATATTTTATTTGAATTTATTAAAATGAATTTTTCAAAAAAAATGTAGGTTCATGGACTTAATCAGATAGTTCTATTCAAAAATATATATTGAGGAAAATTATTCAATTTTTCCATAAGGGGAAAATAATTTATTCACTTATTTATTAAAGTCCTATAAAATGGGATGTAGATAACATGTCATACCTCACTACAAGAATATAACATCATTATCTTTGAAAATTCATCTTAGTGTGTGATCCAGGATAAGAATTAATAATAACATCAATTCGGAGGACCAATACACAAGCCTGTAGATAGAAATATCCAATAAGATTAATAAAATAAAGAATTTGTAAGGGAATATCAATTCTCATAACTAACTGTAGTGGAAATTAATGAGGGATAACATCATTATAAGAATTATCAATGTATTAGGATCCCCCAACCCCTAATATCTTGTCTCACCTATATCCATTTAGGTGATATCATCAATCCATAAAACAATATTTAAATATATCATCATAAAACTTCAAGGTTATCATCACTGTAGGGAACTACTATGGCCATTATATGTGATGGGTATTTTAAAAAAATTATCACATTAATGTAAAACAGAATAAGACTCATTATTTAATAAAATATATAGTAATATTCAAATCCATGACTATAAATGTAATAAAAATTATAAATTATTTGGTTCTTGGGAAACTAATCAAACTGACTCTCACTTGGACTACATACAACTCCTTAAAAAATCATTTTTCTAAATCTCTCATGATATTCATGTTTACACTAAGATAAAGTGTTAATCTATACAGCCACATTTTTCTACTCTATAGAAACTCTACTAACTAAATAATCACCACGTTTAGAAAAGTCCATGAGAATTGATATTTTGAAAGTATGAACTTTCTCTATTGATGTGAACGTAGATCCTTAATGATGGTATCCCTATAAATATTATAACAATAAAATGAGATGTGATTTTAATACTAATCACCACATCAATATCTTAAAATAATTTTAATATACAAATTTCTTTTAAAACTTCACAAATATCGACAATATACTTGAACTCTACTATAGAATCGGGGACCATTGATTACTTAAAACTCTCCCAGAACATAGATCTCCCATTGAGGGAGAAAAAATATCCTAAATATAACTTCATTTTATCATGATCTATCAATAAACTAGAATCAGAATATATTTTTATGACTATGTTTTTATATCTTCTATAAAATAGTAATATGTCTTTATTATTCCTTAGATACTTTTGGATAGTTCTTACTACCATCCAATGGTGGTATTCTTACATATCATGATATCTTTCCACTATGCATAAAGAATGAGAAACATAAATATTGTTATATATTATGGAATAAATAATTAATCCTATAGTTGTTATATAAGGACTCTTAGTTGTTATTATCTCTAATATAATTCCCATGGACATATTTTTTATAGAGATTTACCCCCTGTGAGATTGGAGGAAATTCCCTTTTAGATTGTTCCATTGAGTTTATAATTAGTATATTATCAATGTATATACCCTTAATTAGTCGATGTAGCCTCTAAGATAAATCATGATTGTTCTTTATTCATATAATATAGTATTCTTCACTTATGTCCTTTATGGAGAATCATGTTTTCAATCACATATTAACTGATTTTAATACTATTATCTTGTTTGAAATAAGTAATATGTTATTAAGATATACTACTTAGATAATGTACACGCTTCCACTAAACCATTTATAGAAACAAGTCCGACACTCATTATTTATGAATCAAAATTTTATTATAGATTTATCAAAATGAATTTGAAAAGTATTTCATAGGTATGTGACCACACTAAGAGATAGGGTGAATCAGTGTGGTATGAAATATAGCCTATTAACATTTTTATCCCTGTGTTACCTCATCAAATGTTTAGAGATAGGATTTACCTCTATCTATTTGTATCTTTTTCTTGTGAATACATATATTTAATTGGATTATCGTACAATGGAACATAAAGATACTTGATGAGTTTCACCTCCCTAAGAAGGACTACAACCCTAGTTTGTAGTAGTTTTTATCCCATGCCCAAAAACCTTCCATATTGTGATCTATGAAATCATAATCAAGGTTATTCCCTTAAACTCGTTATATTTTCACTAACTAGGAATAAATTAGTTTTTGGACTCTCATTCCTTTTATACAATAAAATAATTTTGTACTACCATATAGAAAGATCGTGTGGGAATTCATGACTCCCTTAATGACTAGATTAATTGATCTTATGCATCTTCAATAGTAATTATATAGGATTCCACAATATTCATTATAAATATATTATATGTGTTTATATTGTATGCTGGATACTCAGAATCATTGGTTTGTTGTAGATCAATTAAAGTATACCACCTACAATCTTATTCTTCTTATTTTATTCTCCCTTCTTCTTTAGTGAATGGAATAAATATACTATATAAAACTCTGATCTTTCACTTTTTATATTTTTGATACATCAAAGTATACAATATATAATTTTTCAAATATCTATCTTGACATAATAATTGTCTCTTTCGAAAATATCATTTTTGAAAATTGCATTTATTCATCATCTGTATGAATATATATTCACATAAGCATAGATGTAATTATTATTCTCATCAAATTATCTCATATTTCATATGGAAGGCTCTCTTTCATTATATTTCATATTACTTAAATTTTGACTCTCATATATCCCTCCATTTAATAATCAATAAATCTCCTCTAATACTCTGTAAAACTTAGCCTTTAATTCTCATTTACTCATTATAAAATAATATGTTAGGTGAATCTTATAAAGACCTATCATTCAACATTCCTATACACTCTTAGAGATAATATCTTAAATTATCATATAAATACTTGAAAATATTTACTATGTATGAACCTCTAGATGTAATATATAATTTCATATAATAATTTAATATTATTATAACCTTCACTAAATTATTTTATACAAATACATCTCATAGACAACTACTTCATCAAAACTATTCATATGGATGGATGTATGCATTTTCAATCATTATTTTAATCATTTATTCTTGGATTATCATCATCTTCATTTAATTATTTAGGAATTTATATTTAAAATATTATGTATGAATAAATTTAGTACACATTCTCTACATAATAATTATAAAACATTAACATCATGTATAAATGGTTGCTTGACATAAGTATAATCATAATCATTTTTACAAACAGAATGCATGTGAGTTATAACATCATTATTTGTAAACCACTAAATTATTCCTCTTAAATTATTGAATCTCGTAATAATTATTTGTTATTCCGGAATATATCAATTATCCTAAACCAATCTCAATTAAATTTTAATGATTTATTCAATATATATGTTCATCGATCTCTCTTTGTATCATTATCTTCAATCCACAAAAAAAATCATGCATTTAAATTTGTTTACATTGATCATATTAATATATCTATGTCTTTAAAGTCATGTATTTAGCCTTTTATAATAGAGTTCATGTTTCTTCTTCATCTCCTAGATACATGAATAAACCTATACACCACTTTCTTCATCATATTTTTATTACAAGCACTGCATGTAATTACTAAAGAATCTAATTGGAAATGTCAACAACTAGATGTTTTATATTTTTGGTACAAGTATTAAATCCATGATAGCACCTAAAGTATAAAATCACATTTCCATGATGATATTTTCCCCTTTACATTGTAAGTAATTACTACCCGACACATCCTTGTATTATATCATGTCATTATGATTCTTTATAAAATTAGCATGAAAGAATCCCCAAATTTATTAAGAATATTCATGAATTATTGACATAGTATTCCCATTATTTCATATATTCAATATCATTATTGGCATATCGATTTTATGAGCTTAAAATTTTGGTTCCTCGATTCAACATTCGCATCCTTTTTAAAACTCAAGCTTCTTCGGCCATGAATTTCTGTGAATCTCTCACATGCATTAAAATTATCATGGTAATATTTTAGTTTAACAATTGAATTTATATCAAACTCACATCTCATATGACATGTATATGTTTAATACTATATTTTTATTCATATCAACATAAATGCATGAAAATAAATCCAACATGCATGTATTTTGGTCACAATGATGAATGAATCGAGCATAAATAATTAGTATATGCTTGGACAGAATACAAGTAGATTTGGATCAATCATGGAATACACTTCATGAATAATTATCTTCATGTTACAATATAAGAATTTTTCATGTAGTTCTATATTGAATTTTTTTTCATGTACGATCTATGATTTGGTCCATTCTCACAAAAGGAGAAACTTATCACTCAATAAAGAATCATGTGAATCTCATATTACAAAATTAATGGCTCAAAATCAAAAAAGATTTGTGTGAGTATCATCTCATAGAAGAAGTAGTTTTAATTAATATTAGATTAATTATCATCATTTAGAATAATCTTACAATCCTAGGAGTTATATACACTTATATAGCATCAAAAAATTTGGCATGTGGTATCATGGTCAATTAGACTCTTTATATGGTCGATCTCATTTCACACATTGTCAATCGTATTATTTTCTTACAAAATAAAATTTTGGTCTTATAATCTTGACTATAATGGTATATCAGAATTCATAGATTCATCAATAATTATGAAATGGATAAAGGAGGAAGAAAATTCCTTGGGCTGAAGAGAGGGCATTGATCATCGAGATCGAATGACCCTATTTATATGCATCACTTTTTAAATTCACTTGTTCTTATGTTACATATATCACATTAAGGAATAAATTATGTACCTACTACTTAACAAAAATAATTTCCTCTTAACCTCATTAGATGTGAGTAATCAGGTCTACTTCATGCTTCTTTTCACACCTCACAAATGCCTCCATATTCCCTCATGCCTCTTTGCTTGTTTAATCCTCCCCTCTTTTTAGTTTGTAAGCATTTTATTCATGAATGTGCTCTAATTCAACTTTGGTACACTCTATGTATCTACTATTCAAAATATGATGGAAATTTTGGTTTAGGATCCAACCTAATTAGTGTATGGGTTTGGTTTTATTGATATCCCATGTTGTCAAAATTAAATTTCAACTTTATAAAAATATATTTTACAATATATGAATTAAGTTAAATTGATAGATTTTTAGAAACTTTTAATTATCTTAATTTACAATAATATAATGGAAGTTACAACTTCTAATATTAATTTTATAACATCAAATCTTATATATAAATAAAACATTTGAACATAATAATGATAAATTTCTTGGGATCTCAAATGTTTCAGTAAAATTCATGGGATATACTCATATATTCCAAGATATTATTATTGTCATTCCTCTTTAATATATTCACACAAATTGAAAAAAAATAAAACATAACACAATCTAGGATTAAAATTCTCCCACTTTTTAATTTTTCAATACCAACAAAGAAATTTTAAATCAATATGTTCATCTGATTTACACATATGATTTTTTATTCTATCACTATTTCTCAATAATAAGTTCATTTTTATGTCCCCCTTATTGATTAAAAATTAAAGCAACAAAAAAATATAGGTTGGTATTAATCATTTTTTTAGCAATGTGCCATCACTCAACCCTGTCAAAATCTACTTGAGACATGCTCGATGTAGAAAATTTGAGTGTTTGAATTAGAAAAAAAACATCTATTACACTAATGAATTTAATAGAAACTGATATATATTAATTTTTATTTGAATATTTCCTTATTGGTATTTAACATTTATTTTAAATGAAGCATAATTATTTCAATAGATGAAAATATTTTTGAATATTTTCAACTTGTATTTCATTCACCACTTAGAAAACAGTTTAAAAATAATCATATAAAACTAGTTCATTTTATTTTATACAACCCTAGACCATAAAAATATAAAATTTTTCTTATCATTATTTAAAATAACTTTCCCCCATAATTTTAGGATAGATTATTGAAATCAAAGGATGAGAACATCTCAAGAAATACATTTTAATGACTAACTCTCAAGCATCTGTATTTATACGAGATATAATGTTCCAACTACTTCTTAATTGACTCCCCCTTAAGGGATGATTTCCTAAATATAATTATGAATGGTATTTTATTTAAATATTCATGGATATGTAAAATAATTGATAAATAAATACATGAAAGAAAAATTTCAGATCTGGAATATTTTTCCATCATATTATTCTTTACTTGTCTATTTGAGAACCAATATCACCTTCAATTCCATACATGTTTAAACAATAATAACAACACAAAATATATTGGAATAGGGTGGAACCTCGTCTTATCTTTAATTATAGAGACTAAGCTGAGAATATTTTCTCCACCATGAAACTTTTTCCCGTCAAACTCCTTGATGATATATTTCTTCATGCATACATCTTCAGCATTCCAAGTAGTATTGAGTTTCATGTGTACTACAATTTTCTACTCTTTTGGGATCTTCAATTTAACATGATCCATCATGTAACTTGTTCACTTATTGGATTAATTATATTTTTTAATATATCATCACATTATATAGATATTTTTATATAATCATTTGATTCAGGTTTAGAAAACTTTCACCTCCCACACTGATCTTCAAAAAATAATGTTAACATTTGTTGGAAGCCACCAATGATATTTAATTTATTCATGTGGAATATTATTTATTTCCTTTTTATTTTTATTTATATTCTAATTTATCCTCTTTTATTTTTCAGTCCTAGTCATCTGGACAAATAATTAAAAAATCATTAAGATTGTGAACCTCATTATTGGTCATTCCACTTGGAATCTTATGAATTCCCCCACCATTAAAACCCAATTATTTTTCCTTGATTGATATGTTCCTTTTATTTTTAGTATGTATTCAATAAAATGTATAATCCATGAAATTTTTTCATAATTACATGGTGTAGAAACTTTTTTCACAAAATAAGTAGTTTCTCCCATTTGGTGTGGCATTGTTATTGGAATTCTTAGGTGGGATTGATTTTTCATTTTTCATCTTTTTTTCTCCCAAATAAACCCATCAACCTTCTTTACGTACTTCCTCAGTGCATTCTTTTGAATTCTATTCTATTTTACAATGAAAAAAATTCATCTTTTAATCTCTTATGTTCTTATATCCTTATTGGTTTTAGATGTTTATTTTAATGACCTATAATTACATGTTTAATCATCTTGACACCTTATATTTCAAATTTAATAGATATTTTCAGGATTTTTGAATCCCTTTATAACTGATTTATTTTTTCATTTTCAATACAGTATTTTCTTCACCTCATATTTTATACCCCTTGATTTATTGTTCCTTTAAACTATAAGAGTTGACATTTTATACCAAAAATCATTACTCGTTTTCCCAAAATTATAGTAGTACTATAAATACCACAGAAAGCTTGATATTTTTCTATATGAATAAATAGATCCAGAATTTCATGTGTGTTGTTTTTGTACCTTTAATTTTATTTAATGGATATGATTAGGGGAACAACTACTTATCCATATTCTTTCAATTAACCCATGAAATATGCTATATTCATCACTATTTTTCATCTTCTACACTTGTGAATGTTATGATATTAAACATATGTTATTCAAGAAAATAGATTTATTACAAATATTATTTTTTGAAATTGTTTGTACCTTTTATTTTCAGGATATTATATATTGATTATTTGATTATCTTAGGATGATTATCTCACTAGATATTGTAATTTTATCATAATATTTATCTTTTTATGTTTGTGTGGCATCAAATTTCCTTCAAATTAACTATGAGAACATTGATTTAGAATGTTCACAATTATTCAATTTAATTTCAATATCAAAGAATTTTAGGTTGAAATTGAATTTTTAATTATTCGTTATCTTTAGTTTTTCACCACTAGATTTCATGATTTTTTCATCCATTGCAAAATTCATTTTATTCTTATTTTCCATTGATTTTTCAATTTCCCTGATCTTATTGTCCTTGACATCCAACTAAAAATATTTCCCTTCAATGATTGAATTTTTCTTCTCATATAGTGCATGGAAATATTGTTTTTGGAAGTAAATTGACAAATCCTTCTTTATGATTTCCTCAAGAGAATCATTCTCAACTTTAGTGGATTTCACATTAAACTCCTTGAGTTTTATATGATTGGAATTAAAGTATTTTTTTTGATATTTAGGCACATCATCACCATATGATTCATTCTCTCGCTCTCTCATACTTCATCTTTAAGATGGGTGATATAATCATGAAAATATTCTTGAAAATATTTATATTAATCTTTCCTACATTTTCATGGTTCTTCCATTGGATATAATTTAAGAAATATAGTTAATACCTCTTTATCAACTTCAAACATGTAATGGTTTTCCATTTCCTAGGTCATATTTTGATCTTTCAGGTCATCTTCATCTATGAAGGAAATCTATTTTATAGTATCAAAGCATGTGAAATAATATTCTTTTAAATAAATTATTAATTGGGACACATTATTCATTCTACTCAACTCCTTATATATTATATTTTTTAGATATTTGGTAGAAATGAATATCCAATAATTAGTTGATATAATTCTACCATGATTTTATTCCATGTTGTTATAATAAAAATACTTCAATGATAAAAGTGAATTTAATAGAGGTGATACCCACACTATTATTCCAATAGAAAATGATTTCATAGATATTTTACCACACTAAGAGGGGGTGAATCTATCTGGGATGATTTTTACATATTAAAACATGTATTCTTTTGTAACTATATCAATTTTCCGATGATTGAATTTATATCTCCCCCATTTTATATAATCTTTGGTCGATGGGAATGAAGATGTGGAATAGGAAAATATCGAAAGATAACATCATAAATTATTAGGAGTTTCACCTCCCTATGGAGAAATACATCCTTGGTGTATTGTGTTTTTTATCTCATACAGATAAATATCATATATAATCAATATATAATGTAACAGTAAGGGTATAACATTGAAATTTTCTTCCTAGAATTAACCAAGCATAAGGAACATTACAGTATTTCAGTCCCATTATATAACAGAATAAGATTTTATTACTTTTAAGAAATAACATTTCTGATTACTTGTGTCACAAATAAGATATATGGATTGATATTAGACCTATTTTTTGTAAATAATATCTCCTTCCTTGATATCCATCAATCTTCTAAAATGTATTTTTATCTTTAATGCGGTATACTCAAAATACTCAGCCTATGGAAGATAACTTATAGTGTTCCACTCACTTAATTCTTCTTATTATTCTTTTCTATCTTCATATTAAATACATGGAATGAATATTCTATTAAAAACACTAGTTATTAAATTTCTCTCAATTAGATACATCAATGTTTCCAAAAAAATATTGCATTGGATCTGTGTCTTGGAATAAGAGTTTTTATTTTTCATAATATCAATATTGAACGACACATTTATTTATCACTTGCATGAATATATATTCGTAGAAGAATAAATGTGTTTATTTTTCTCAATAAATTATATATTATTCATTATGTAAGGTTCTATTTCATTTTATTTTTTAATATTTTTTTTAATCTCAAAAATATATCCATTTAAGACTAAATTTATCTTCTATAAATAATATAGAAGACTCAGTCTTTAATAGTAATTTACTCATCTTAAAATAATAACTCAATTGAATACCATAAATACCACTCAATAAATATTCCCCAACACTATTATAGAGTTAGTCTTAAATTGTAAAATAAATCATTGTATATATTTGATGAAAATTACATTGTAAATTTAGAATAAAATTCATTATGAATATTAAATATTATCAAAACCTTCTCTCATTTATTTCTTCCAAATACACCACATGCATAACTGCTTCATGAAAACTCTTCATATTCATGGATACAAGCATTTTCAATTGTATTTTTCATCATTTACTCTTGGATTATCCTCACAATGAATTCAAAATGTATCCATTTTTTCTAATTACTGCATTTGAATGAATTTACTATAACTTATCTCCCAGATAATTATAAAATATTATCATTGCATGTAAATATTTTCTTGATAGAAATGAAATGATGAAACATTTTAAAAACTGAATGCATGCATATCATATCCTCTTCATTTTATAACCTGTAAATGATTCATATTAAATTTAAAAAACCCATCATAATTATTTATAAATCATGTAAATAATAATTAATCACAATTACTCTAAATTCAATCTTCTTGATTTTTAAACTAAACTAGATCATGCATCTATCATGTTATCATCATATTCAATATATTGAAAAATTTATGACTTTAAATTTATTACATTGATCAAATACTTATAGACATGCAACAATTGATTTAGAATTATCCTTATAGTATGGAGTTCTTATATTATTATTGTTTTCCTAGATTCATGTGTAAACATATACCCCACATTATTCTTCATATTCTAAACCCATTCACCACATTGAGTTCTTAAAATAGATTCATATTTCCAATGTAATCAATTATATGTTACAGATATTCAGGAACATGATTTTCTTCCACTCACATAGTTGGATTATAAAGTAACTTTTACAAGAATATATATAATGGCATGGACCTCTCTGGTCTATTCCTTTGTGAAAATCATGTGTATGTGGTCTTTCAAGATGTCAAGGTGACTTATTCCTAAAACTTTTCCAAATATTTATTCATATGAATAGTTCCATCGATGAACAGTTCCAACGGTAAACCATAGTGAAGAGTGCATAAGTATCCTTCAGTGAATAATATCATCGATGACTTGTGAACAGTGTCATCGGTACCCTTATGTGAACTGTGCAATGGTGACCTTATGTGAACAGTGACATCAGTGAGCTTATGTGAATAGTTTCATCAGGGACATTCTATGAACAGTGCAATAGTGACCTTATCTGAACAGTTTCATCAGTAATCTTAGGTGAACAATGCAATAGTGGCATTAGTTGTATAGTGACATTGGTGACCGTATTTGAACAGTGTCATTAGTGACCTTCTGTGAATAGTGCAATGGTGACCTTATGTGAACAGTGACATCAGTGACTTCATGTAAATAATGTCATCGGTGACCTTCTATGAATAGTGTAATCGGTAACCTTATGTGAACAGTGCAATGGTGAGGTTCCAATGGTGAACTCTTTCCATTTCCAAATTTTGAGTTCATGAAAAGTGTTTACAAAATGGTGAGGTTCTAATAGTGACCTCTTTCCATTGCCAAATTTTTAGTCCATCAACAATGCTTCCAGAATGGTGAGGTTCCAACAGTGACTTCTTTCTTTTTCCAAATTTTCAGTTCATGAATAGTGCTTCCAAAATGGTGAGGTTCCAATGGTGAACATTTTCCATTGCCAAATTTGGAGTTCATGAACAGTGTTTCAAAAACGGTGTGGTTCCAATAGTGACCTATTTCCTTTTCCATATTTTGAGTTCATGAAAAGTGTTTCCATAATGGCGAGGTTCATGAATAGTGTTTCCAGAATGGTGAGGTTCCAATGGTGACCTTTTTCCATTACCAAAATTTGAGTTCATGAATAGTGTTTCTAGAACGGTGATGTTCCTATGGTGAGGTTCAAGAACAATGTTTTTCTTTTTCCAATTTTTGAGTTCATGAATAGTGATTCCAACTTCCTACAGTTTTACCCCTTTATCATTTCCTTTAACAAAAAATGAATTTAAACCCTTGTTTTAAAGACTCTAAGGTGGATTCAAAGGCCATAACTCCTATATTAATTTCTCATAAGTCTTGGCATGTTTTTACTTGGTCAAACCACATGGTTTAGTATGACCCTCTTTTAATGGAAAACCTAGTGTATCTTAAACCACTACTTCGTTAAATCATCTAAATGGACGAGATATCTTCCTCCTTAGTTCTACTTCTTTGTTCTCAGGTGTGAGACGCTTGATCATCCAATTCCTTCTCATAAGAGTTGTGAAATCAAACATTCCTCCAAGGATTTTTTTCGCTTTGTTTTGATTCCACTAAGTAATATCGATTATACTTTGATATACGATATGATCTATCTTCATTAGTTCAGGTTCATCTCCTTCTTTCTCCTTTCCCTTTTTATTGAATTTTACCCCCCATGTTTCTAATTGGATTTTCATGGTTGTTGGCCAATGTGGTGGTGTCTCTACATCCTCAGGTGGATACAGTTGTCACAATAGAAGATATCGTAACCCGTTGTGTGGCTCATTATTGTATAAATAATGTCATGAACTGTTTGAGTTAGGGTATCTATTGCTTATCTTTAATTTTTTATGCAACTATAGACTTATAATGTTTTATCCCAATAGATCATAGTGGAATTGTCATAATAAATATATGAACCCGATAAATAAATTGCTATCAATCATATGTTATTGCCTCTTGTTTTTCTAAATAGTGTGATATCTATACATTCTTGATTAGATTTTTCATTCTTCCTTGATATTGTTAAAGAACGTAATGTCAGAATTTATTGATAATTGTTTGGCTAAAGAGAAAGAGGCATGTAAAAAAATATGGTTCCTCTTTTTGTAATTTGATGTTAATCAAATTGGTGCAGTAAACATGTTTAATTATATGTGGTAGCTTACTGGGTAGGTTTCCCAATGTTGGAAACTATGAATAATAATTCGTTTAATCCAAGATGGATTAAAATAAGTTGTTTTCTGATAAAATAAAATACTTGTAGGGTTCTGATCTTCCCTCATTCATATTTGAGAGTCAAGAGACCAATTGATAAGATGTTTTTTTCCTGGTTTTGGTGTTGTGATGTGAGCTAAGATAGCTGTTGTGATATGTGGGGGCAGGGAGTCCAGTAGGTTGTGGCATCAGTTGATTCCTAGAGTGAAAGATGCCTTGGTTTATTCATGTGGGTGTTGGGGAGGACATCGTGGATGATGGAACGGGTTGGATGTGAATGTTTAGATGCTGGATGATTCTTATCAGTTGTGTATCTGCTTTATATTCCCCACTGCTCAAGGTAGCTGGTCATTCTTACCCTTCATTCTATAGGGGTGACGACACGCATGGTATGCCATGTTCATTCTGTGTCTATCTTCTTAAGGGAGGATGGGTCTACACGCTTTCTATAGGAAACAAAGAATCGACGGGTAGATAATCTACTCATCGTGTTGATCCCCCTTGTGTTTAGTAGCTTATAAAGTTTTTCTAAAATTCCTAGGAATATAGTAAGGTAAAATTTTTGTTAATAAATGATTTAATAAGTGGTGTAAACCCAGTGGGTTAGAGCTTGTTGGGATGCAATGTAGAGGTTGCAATTTAAAGGGATGGTGGAATTTTGGTGTGATGCTAATGAAATTTAATGTGGAATTATTTTTTGTTAATTTATGTTTAAATAATTAATTAATGTAAAGTGAAACTGATAAAAATGGAATGAAGTAATGTTATCAAGTTCTTTAAATGGTTGTGTGATTATAGGATACATACTCTTAGAAGTGTCAGTCGGGTGTCCAAGAGACTTTAGTTGTCATTGTGTCTAAGACTTGTTTATGCCCATAGTGTGGTTATGAGATATAGTATATTCTATAATTTTTGTGTTTATATACAATAGAAAACCCCATTAGTTAGGTCAACTCACACCCTGGGGATTCTAAGCCCTATGGAGTGTTGTCCCCAACATTCTGGTGGTAGGACGGATGGCTCGCTACCCCCTTTGGCCCCACTCTGTTCTCTTGGATGTTACTTGTGCTGGTAGGAACAATGGTTGGTTTTCCCCATATATGTGTGTAGAGAGATGTAATGTCTTGTGGTAATTCAAACACATATATTCTGGATATAGTTTCATGTGGACTACTATAGGTGTAACGTGTATAGGTTCTGATTGCTTGAGGATCCTTACTTGATGTATGGGCTATAATAGCATGAGGTTTAATACTCAGTGTATGATACATGTTATGCGAGTTGTGGAGGCTCCCAGAAAATACTTGGTTACATTATTGTGTGGATGTGGAGGTGTGGTTTCACGAGATGCATGTTGTGGTGCTTCATCCAAGTGTCTGCAGGCAAGCCATTTTTTAGAGAGATGCTTCGAACATGCGATATTGGGGAAAATCGGTAATCCTATGGGGAAGTAATAGCAGGGTACCCTTGATAATCATTTTTATATTATGTACTCTTGTATTCATTACTTGGTTATAGTATCCATGGTGAGGATGGGAACTTAGTATACATTTTTAGGTGATGAGAAAGTTTCACATGTTGTTCATTGTGCTTTAGCAAGCTTTCTTTTCTTTTTTCACAAGAGGCACTAGGGAGGATCTTACTCAGTATACTGTTATACTCACCCTATGTATATCGAAACTATTTTTCAGGTCACTATGAGAGTTTTGAGATCAAGATGGTTTCTACTAGCTTGGGGTTGCAGGCACTGTTCGGGCTTGTGGATGCTTTTGATTTAACTTTCTTTTGGGTACTTGCAGTTTTCCCCTTCTAGTTGTTGTAGTTTTTCAAGACATTACATATGTGCACTTCGGTTTTCATTTATATTTCTGTCTGAGTTGGAGTTGGTTGGTTTCTATATTATCTCTCTCTTTTGTATGTGTTCTCTTAGAGGGTAATGCCTCTCATCTGTGTGTTTACTATACCCTCAATGCTAGTCGCCAACAAGGGGCCTACTCGAGGTGGGACTCGAGGGTCATTATCTCCCTTCTCACATAGCCATCTCAAAGGGGTACACCTTGTGAGTATGGAGTCATAACAATATAATTTCCCCTTTATTCCATGATTAATTACTCCTCAAAACATCTTTATCATATATCACATCACTATTATTCTTCATAAATATAAAAATCATGGAATCGTCATATTTTTTAAGCTTCGGCATGGATTCTCAACACCTTGTTTCTGATACTTCATACTTTAAATATCATACATAGATTTTTTGTTTTATAATAATTATATTTTGAAGGATAAATTCAATCCTTTAAACATTTTAAAAAAATTATTCTTTTTCATGTATATATTAATTAAAATATCTTATATACATCATAATTATCCAGGAAATATTTATGTTCAACAACAAAATTTATATTAGGATCGCATATCCTCTCTCATGCATATATAAAATAATCTGTTTTTATACTTATTATATTATGTGAATGAAAACATATGATTCTTAAATAAATTTATATCTCACTAAGTCATGAATCAAACTTGAATTCTCAAAATATTCTTATCATCAATAGAGGTACACCCAACTCAATCATGGTAGACATTGAATGTATACTACTCAATTTTTCATGACATATAAATGGTTTAAAATTTTCATCTTTCAATAATAAACATGGAAATAATTTATCTGAAAATTTATTATTGAATGAGAGAGTCATCATTCATGTATGATCCATGCGAAGCGCATCTCATAAATGTAGCATATCAACTTCATGGAAGATCTATGTGAGGCTCATCACACATATGTAGTAGTTTGAATTGATGGTAGATCAATGATCATTATACAGATGACCCTTACACTCGTGGAATCACTATACAATCATATATGATCAACTCTTATGGTTCATGGTAGCTTAGTTGATTGGAATCATTATATAGGTGATCACATTACTGACACAGTTTATTGTATTCTATTCTATTGGAACAACAATACAGTCATTTAATATCGATACCCACAGTATATCAAAATTCATGGAAGTTATAGTAGTATTCAATTAATATGAGGAATAATAAGACATGGTAGGTTGATTGGATGGTGTTAATATGAAATATGGAATATCCTTGACTATATGTTTCAGATTTTAAACATGGTAACAATAAATGTGTTACAACTATCCCACATTGAAGAATACCTCAAGGAAATTATTCTTAATAACAATTAGTGTCTCATCAATAATCCATATGAATTTGACCATGTTCTCTCTGATCTTCCCTTCCCACCTCACATTGCCTAGGTATTTTTTCATGCCTCATCACATAATTATCCTTCTCCCTTTAATCATTGAGCACATGTTATACATGTGTGTACCCCTACCTGTTTTTCAAAATCACTTTACCTATAATTTGAAACATGGGACAGAAAGTTTGTGACAGGTGCCTTACAATGTAGTGGGGAGTCCTACTCCTATATTTGGATAATTTAGGAACATATTATTTTGGTAAATCTCAATATCAATCACATAAGGATATTTGAACTCTAAAATGTAAATTCCATATTATAATTCCAATTCAACTTTATTAAACATGCTTTTTCTTTTATTCGGCATCCAAAGAGTGACTATACTTAATGTAGATTGTATTCAACATTTATATTCCTTCATAAATCATATAAAATCCTTATCGAATGTATTCTAAAGTGATATACACAATGTGAAACTTTAATCCCCAAAATAAAATTTAAAGCCATTAAAATCAGTTTCCCAATCGGAAAATTTTAATTTCATATTTATCTAAATATATTCTCTACTATAAAATGGATAAAAATTAATCCAATTATAGAACTACAAAATTATTTATTTTCCACAAAATCAATTGTAGTACCAACTTTTAAGATTCTTAGTATCACTTCAATTATTATATATAATTCACACATAGAAAAAATAATAATGATACATTGATTGGGATCTCAAACCTTTTCTCAATATGATTAGGAAATCCTCTTATCTTCCATGTTGTCATTATTCTCATTATTCACCCCCATATTTACAAAAAATGAAAAAAATATAACATGACACAAACTGGGATCAACATGATGTTCCATGATCTAAATGCTTACATTAATCCACAAATAGATCCCTACAACTTGCATATTGTATAATCTTATCTTCGATTTGGAACCCCATTTGGTTGTTTTATAAAAACATATTCTATAATGTATCCATTGGGGAAATTGGTTTTTACATCCATCTAAAAAATCATATAATAATGGTATTATTCTATGAAAATAAAATTTTAGATGTATTTTTCATACCTAAATTTCAAAATATTTCAGCATAATATATTCCTTGAAATTTCATAAACCCTGTATCCACTAGTAATGATTTATAAGTAGTTAGTTCTCATTCCATGTAAATTTTCATATTGGATACCCATTAATATTAAATATTATTTAACTATAGTATTAGATTTACCATAACAAAATTTGGTGTTGGTATATTGAAACTATCATAGAATTCATGACTTCTATCTATCTTTAAACTCATAAAAAACCTACTACCTACATGTGGGATAGTTGTTAAAAATTATAAACAAATAAGGGGTCAACATCCTTAGTGATAAGAAAAATATATATCTCTGGTTCTCTAATATATTTTATAATGTTATAAATTACTTGTGTCACTATATCAACATATTTCATGGGGTGTTATTGAACTAGTTCTTATGCCAACTCTTTTGTATATTGAGCATCAATGTCATTGAATTCAAACATGCTCCCACAATCTCTTTTGATGATGTGTTATTTATTTAAAATTACGTGACTTTGGTTAAAAAAATTAATGGTTATATAGATATTATCTTTTTTCATTATGATAACCTATAAAAATAAACTTTGTTCCTCGAGTTTCAGGTTTGTTTCCAAATATAGCCTTAACAAAGGAATAATATCTCCACACTAATATATGTGACATAATAGGCTTATTCCTATACCAAATATCATGTGTAATGTCATTTTCCTCATTATTTGAGACATGGTTTAGTGGATATTCTATAGTATATAATGCATATCCCCTGATGTATAATGGTTGGTATATATGTCTTGGCATCGACCTCACCATGTAAAATAAGTTGTGTTTTAACACATCACTAACACAATTACACTCTAGTGTACAATGTGGATTGAGTTGAGATAAGATCCCAAACTCCGTTAAATAGTTGATGAACTATTGGTAAAGATATTCTATATCTCAATCTGATCATAGATATTTTCTTCTTAAAAGTATTATTATATACTTCATTATTGATCTTCGTAAATTTTTATAAGGATTTAGACTTATACCTCATTACATAAACATATCCATATAATCTAAAGTCACCAGTAAGATTAATTATTTTATATTATCCACCTATACATTCATCTAGAAAGGGTCTACACAAATTATTATGAATCAATTTAAGAATCTGTGTGGATCTTTCACCATTTAAACCAAATTATAGTTAATTATTTTTCATTAAAATGATGTGGGATGTCTATCATGTAGTTTTAGTTCAAGTGAATCTAAAGACACATATTGATATATATATTTTTAATGGATTCTCATTTACATGAATAATATTGTTATGGAACAATATGGTGTTAAATGAGTACTTTGAAAGAGATTTTTTTATCAATTTTCAAAACTTTATTTTAGTATTTTAGTATATAAATAATGTTATTGGGTAGTTTCATAAAGTATCTAATGTTGTCTTTAGAAAAATAAATTATTTTATTTCTAAATTTAAATAAAGAGAATATAGTTCTAAACTCAACTAGGATATATTTTTTTCTAACAGTCGACACATAATAACATATCGTCCAAAATAAAATCATTAATGATAGAAATATAAGTTTGTGGTGTCATATAACACAGGAAAATAGCTTTTATACATTTTATGAATAAATATTTACCTCTAATCTTGAAAACATTTTATATATACTTTGTTCCAATATTTGGATATAAATGGGAGCATTTCAATCTATATCTAATATCAAACAAGTAGATGTGGAAATATTACACTTGATAACAAATTCCCTAGAAGCTTTATCTTAATTCATTAAGGCTTTTAGGTTCTTATTTTAGTGTCTCTTTTTACCACATTAAAAAAATTAATCAAGTTTTTCATTGACTTCCATTATATATTCCACTTATTAAAAGGTTTCTGTGAATAATACATATAATTGAAAGTGGTATTAAGGAAATTCCTCATTCCATTCCTCTTATTCATTAGAAGGACATCATGTTTTTCACACATCATCTCCTTGTCAGCTTTGCAAATGAGAGTGATGAGTTTTGGGAGTGACAACTCAATATTATTCATATTATAATTAATAATAAAATTAGAGAAGATCTCAGGTAGTAAGGAAATCATGAGATCTATGTGCAACATATCAGGTAAATCAATCCCCAATATTTCAAAATGCTCAATCTTTCCAATCATCTAGGATATACGATCTCCAATAAGAAAACCTTACCCAATATTTCATATTAAAATTGTTGTTGAGATATCTTCAATCATATTTTTTGTCATATACAAATAATTATCATAGAGATGGTACAAAATTGTGTATGAAACCAAGGTTTCATGAAGCTTTTATAGCTCACTCTGTAACACCCCATGATTTTGGAATATATATTTTTATTTAAATTAATACTATGTTGGATATTTATCATTACACACAAAACCAAACTAAAATGATTCATGAAGTATTTCATATGTGGAAAATTTATGAATAACAAAATCTCTATTAATAAAAAATTAAATCATATATAAAATTCATATAAATATGATTAAGAACATTATTATTTATAAAAGTCATTTTCTAATAAATATATATATATATATATATATATATATTGATTTTTCATTTAAATAAATAAAATAAATTAGTTTAGAATTTTTTTTTTAAAAAATATAATAAATTTTGTAATCCTAAATATAAAAATTATCCAAAAGATATTTTTTGATATTTCGGAATAATAATTAATTTTATTTGAAGAATAAAAAATTTAGTTTTTACTAAAATTATAAATTTTATGTCTTTACATATATATGGGAAAGACCATAAAGTTTATAGAACTTTTTAATTGAGTAAATATTAATTTAAGGAGTAAAAATATTTATTTTAAAATAAATTTTTAATCATAGTAAACCTATGTTTATTTTTTATAACTTAATAAATATTTTATTCAAATTTAAAAATACTTCCAAGAATTATATTTTAATTAAGAATATTTATGGTATAATTAGGTTTTGGATTTTTTTGAATAAAAAGATCCTTATTTTTATTACAATTGACCTGTTAATTTCTTGTAAGTTAGTATAATTGATCCTTTTAACCTATACATAAATTTTATTCTTAATAATTCATTTTTTCAAAAAACTATTTTTACCTCGTATATGAATTTGTTATAAAATTATCATGTTCCACCAGTATATATTTTATTTGATTAGATATTTTCAAAAATGAAATCAACATTTTCATATAAATTAATTATGTCATTTTTTATTTTTTTCACTAAAATTATATACCATGGTTAAAAATGTATCACCAAAGTAAATGGATATTAGGGAAAATGATAATATGGTACAATGAAAAGGACATAAATCACTATGAGATGTATAAAAATGAGTGTTAAAGGTGATTAGAGTACTAATAACTATCTTCACTTTTTATTCTCCACTTTTGAACCTTTAAACCTTGAATAATATCATTCTATTATTAAAAAGAAATGGGTTCTCCGAAAATTACCCTCCTCATCACTTATAAAATGATAACACTTCCACCACTACATTTTATAATTTTAACAATAGTCCCAAACCATCATGGCTAGATCTAATGGTAATATCATAATATTTACATTTTAGGATTTGTTACAGATAAATTTTGCCCAATTTCAACCATTAAAAACATACAAAATAAAATGTAAGTATTGTATCACTTATATACATAATGACCATTTAGTTTTAGAGTTTTATATCATTAGAAAATATTTTCACATAACAACATCCTTGTATTTAAATGAGTTATTTTACCAGTATACCCATTTTTCATATTCCACATTATGTCTTAAATACCTCCCAAAAAATTACTCATACATGAAACCTTTCTTCTCCTAATTCATATAAAAATATTCTATATAACATGGGGATATAAAAGAAAAAATAAGGGTGACATCAAACCCTCAATAAGGGTAAACATAAGAATTGAAAATTAAATTCCATTGTTGAAAAAATATATAAGGATATGATGGAATAATTATTGTACCTTATTACAACATAAGAGAATTCATATCCATCAAAACATGAATCATAAATCCTAATAATTTTTTTTAAAAAAATAAGATAATAATCATATAAGTAAAACACTATAGAGCCATGAGAAAACAATAATTAATAAAAGGTTACATTATAACATGATTAAATCTTAAAGAAAAAATATTTGTAACATGGAACATCATTTCCATATCACTCATAAAATCATCTTTATAAATATAATAATATATAAGGTAAATTACAACAATCTATTATCCAAAACATATAACCCATTAAATCCATCCCAATAATGAATAAATTATAGAGCTATATCAGACTCATTTATTATCATAAATAGTGTTTATATACCGTAACATAATCATAACATATGAAAGATTACATTTTTTCAATATAATAATAAACATTATTCTTCCATATCATGAATTTCTAAAAAAAGAAAGACCTTACAAAAAAATATACTTGATAAAATCATAATCAATCTAGAGAAAAAATAATGATGATATCATATGAACATATAACTCATGATGAATAAGAAAAATCATGTTTTTTTTCAGTTGATGAATAAAAATACCACAAAAATATCATAAAAAATTTCTTGAGGAACATACCCTTTATACTTTTAAAAACATATTTAAACTAAAAAATAACAATATAATATAAAAAAATATTTAATTAATAAAATGAGAAAATTATAAAGAAAAATGTAATTAAAATAATGGTCATGAATGTAGAAAAATCTATCCACAATGTAAAAATTAAACAAAATCATTCATTTAAGACTTTTGTAAATAGGGTCAAAAGTGACCCATGTTGAAAATTTTGACAAATTTCCTAATAAAAATATTCAAAAGAATGTAAAATATCATGGAAAATAATTTTTGGAAATAATTAATGTTTATAAAAGAATATTATTTAAAATATTTTATGATACATGGATCTAGAAGATAAATATTAACATCCTAAAATAAGATACAAGACCAATATCATTTAAAAAATATATTTCTCTTTAATCAATAGGTGATGAAATGGAATCTGAATATGTAAAACTCATTAATAAAAATAGGAGAATAAAATATCTCTACTTAAATAATATAATATTATATGATTTTCCCAAAAGTAACATTGGTTATAAAAATCCCCCAAAGAAACGATATTGTAACTTAAAACATTTACATCTTCGGTGTCATTTGACTCAAAATCCCGGCAAAATATTGTACTTTTAATAGATATTTAAATATCATGAAAATAATTATATTCATTATATAAAATTTCAAATGGTGATTTTATACATCTCATAAAATAATATAGTTTCATAACATAAATGTATTTCCCAAAGAAAGTGAGTTTGAGTTGAATAACCCTTATAAAGATCATATCATATCATTGAGATTTAATAAAAAAAGATATTGTATATAAAAAATGTAAATTAAAATTGAAATAAAATATAAATAAAAAAATGTACTTTCCACACATAATCTTGACAGAATATAATCAAGGAAGAATTGATATGACCTAATGAAGAAAATTGAGTTAATAAACCCTTACCCCTTTGTAACATTCACATCCAATCCACTTGGATGAAATAATTATTATTGAATTTTAAAATACAATGAACATTGGAATATTTATAATATAACATGTTAAAGTGTATTATATAAACAATATAAAATAAATTATGTGTATAATATTAAAACATGGCCTAATAAAGCTAAATAAAGATGAAATCACTTTCCTTGAGTCCATACATTCAATTTTTGTTCTTTAAAACATATATAATTAACTTATATAAATTATTTAATTTTTTAAGAAACTTATTCTTGTTTATTACTTTAGTATTAAAATATTTTTTTTATTTATTATACTGACATATTTAATTACTTGATCATTTAGATCCACATCACGTGTTTTGAGGACGTTCAGTTCATAATTTCAAAATGATATTTGTATATTGACCATAGTAAAAGTGGTTCTTGTTACATCATATCTAGAATAATAATTGTAAAATAATTATCATTTTTATACATTAATAATAATTTTAAAACCATCCATTAAATATCGTCATGAATAATTAATTATGTTATAGTAATGTATACGATAAGTCATAAGTACTTATTAGTAACGTTTTAATTTTTCCAAGAGCATGAAGAAAATAAAATAAGTATCATTTTATTTTTATATAATTAATATAATAAAATAAATATAATATTCTATATTTAACTAATCATATATATAAAATAATTTTTAGGTGGTGATGCAAAATGAATCACATCGCTTCATAGAGGTGATAATCCACATGTATGATAGAACGACATTATCATTTTTTAATGGCTGGAATGTTAATAAAATAGATGATATATTATATAGAAATAATTATAAAATTTTTATTAATATAATATATTTACATTAAACCAATAATTATAGCCATTATTGGGAGCTGGTGATGGAAAACACAATACAATTGTTCATTAGGTGGTAGTTTATCATACACATGAACAATAGTTTCATTTAAAATTTTATGCAATATGATAGGATTGTAGGTTATACCATTTACATAGTAACATCTAATTACAATTAAGATACTTTTTTTTATTACATCATGGTTAAAGAATATTTTAAGTCGGTGGATGAATAAATTGAAATAAAAAAAATTCTATTAAAGGTTAAACCACTGATTTGTAAAACCATCCTTTCTTTACTAATTAATCCTTATAAGTTTGTTATTATACCGAAAATAAGTTACTCAAGTCGTTTCATGGGGAATGGAAGAAAATTATTTCCAATGTATAGTACATAGTTTAACATTGTGTTTTCTCCTGAAGATGAGTACGCATAAAAATGGGTTGTCACATTATTTAGTTGTTTCAAGAACACAAATTTTGTGTTGATTTGAAAAATTGAGGAATATGGAATGAAAAATAAATTATATGATTTAAAATAAATAATTAGACAGGATTATTGGTTGGGTAATATCTATACCTAATTCAATTATATTTTGGATTCTAATTTTTACCAATTCTTCTCGTCTTAACAAGTAAAAGAGGGATTACACTACTAATTCCTCACTCTCTCTCTAGGAAAAATACCTATAGTGAGAATAACTTAAAATTAATCCTCAGTTTGGTCTACACATATTACTATGTGTGTCATAATTTCTGTGAGTCCTATTGATTAATCAGAACACTCCCCAACTAGGTATTTTATTCCCTAATTACCAATGGTCCTAGTCACAATTCTACAATTGAGTCGGCGATCACCAACCACTCATCACCTAACCTTATCTTATTACACCATATACATATTATAATTATATGTAAGTAGATTATTGGATCACATACCTAGGAAATTGAAATTTTTATATTTAAATACAAACAAAAATCCATTCATTCTTAAAACTAAAAATAAATAATTGAAATAAGATTTAAGAAGAAAGAAAGTGTTTTTAATAAATAAAGCAAAAAAACTCAAACTTTGTATTTTGATATTGGATACATATTTCAAAATCACACACAAAATAACCCTCTATGGATAGGTTATTATAATTTAATTTGGTAGTAGGAACGGATCACAAGATTGGAATAAAAAAATAAAGTTTGGAAAAGAATACAATTCCTGTCTATCGTCCAAATATTTCCCCCACTGATTGATCTCTCTCAGATATAAGTATCTTTGGTCTCTATATATAGATCTTAATGGTTATTTTTTTGTTTAATTCACCCATATATTCAGTCATAAAGAGTCTTAGGTAAATTCCAACATCTAATGGTGGTCCGGTTTATAAATTTTCTGTCTTTGTTGTAACTCCCAAAAATTACTAGTTCTATCAATATGATTTTATGAATTGAAAATAAAAATATATTTAAAAAAATATATTAATTTATAAATCTTCTTCCTTGAAAATCATTCATCATAATTATGAATTTTATGTTGTAAATTTTCTCCCTGTATCCTTGAAACAAGCCCTAGATTTCATGGAGTGTGATGTATATCATGTTTTATGAAATGAATTTGTTTTATGTATAAAATATTAATCTTCCCAATTTCTATAAATCTTCTCTAGTTCAATGTGGATAAAATAATATGGTGTCATTTTGTAGTAAATTGAGTCATGGAATGAAATTTCTTCAGCTCCTTATATTCATCCCTTTTTGTTCATTTTACTCTAAAATGATTTCTAATGAATTCTATAGGGAAATATAGTACATCATACTCACCAAGGATTCATCTCCATTTAATATTTTTTTCACTCATTTATTGTATCCTACAATTAAATAATTAATCAATAAAATGTTGGAAAGATAAATCATTTAATTTATGTAATCAATGAATTTTATATCTAACTATTCATGTATAAAATGGTTTTATCACTAAAACATCAATAAAAATTTTACGAATGTTTAAATGGTATTTGTAGAGAGCTTTGATGAACAAAAAAGTATCAATAAGTGTAGATAGTAGAGGAGATGGTGTAATTTTTTATGTTAGGGGAGGGGAAAATTTTGGAAATAAATGAAATAATATAATATAATATGTGTCGAACTAAAGATAATTGGCTAAAAAATAATATGGATTCAATGATAATGAGGCTGTTTCCCTAGTATATTAATCTAAATAAATTTTTATATGCTTAGATATGATTTTAAGCATTTTATTTTAGTTTAAACCTTCTACTCATCATATTTATCCTTAACCATGATAACAACTTTTTCAATATAAAAGGTTTTTAAATTTATTTGTAAGTTAACAGTTGTCTCATAAATGAAAATGGGATAATATTTCTGGCTATTTAACATTTCACTTGTCTAATTTCAATATTGTTTTAATTTTTAATCATTTAAAAATATAATATAACATAAAATATTGTTAATGTCCTTTTAGAAACTATTCACATATTTTTACATTAAAAACATCAATAAAGGTAACGAATTTGTATAGAAAATTTTTAAATATAAATTGTTAATTATTATTAATAATAAAATTGATTTGATGGCATAAATAATCCAATAAAATTTCAATTTTTATGTTTTTAATATAATTTAATTTATTTTTATAATGTTTTCACAAGTACTATGTCGGCATTGCATAAGAATTTAAGGTACTTATTTTATCATTAAATATTAAAAATAAATTCTCATAATAAAAATAATTTCATTATTCCAAAAACAAACATTAATGTTAATTAAAAACATATTGCTATCCCAATGATAACATTTTTATTAATTTAAAACTAATAAAGTGATATTTTGAATTTTTATTTACTTAAAATAATGAATATTTTATTTTCAAAGATAAATGGTACAAAATTTCCATAACATAGAATAATGTATGAGGATGATAAAAAACAACTAATAAAATATATTAATGTCATTTTTATTCCTCATCATATTATTTTTAATCTAAATTACATGATTTCCCCCTACCGTAGTAACAAATATTTAATACGGTTAACATTCATAATGGAAAAACATAAAAGTGAATTATTTAATAAATTTGATCCTCCTAATTCCAAAATTTGTGATCCATTTTATATAATTCAATTAAAATAATTGATATAAAATATTTTAAAATTAAACTCGCAAAATGTGATGAAAATGGTTATTGATAAAAATGTCTTTTTAAGAATAAAAAATCTATTATACCAAATTTAAGTATAATACATGTTACAATAATATATAATAAATTCGATTAATCAATATGAACTAATAAAATTTTAAAACTAATCCAAAATATAATGTTATATTATTAATTCATGAAAATAAAATTAGGTTTTCAAAAAGAACTAGTATTTTTTATTATTCATTGAAAAATCAAAATTTTCCAAAAATTATCAAACATTTATCCACTTATAATTTTGTGGTGCTTATTTCAATAATGAATTTAATTTTTTAAAATTAATATTCTATAATTTTTAAATAATTATTTTAAATAAAACCATATAATTCTTAAAAATCCAATTTCATTAGAAATAAGTTCATATCATTATGATTGAATAAATACCAAGTATTATTATAATGAATATAACTCTATAAAATATAATTAATGAATATTAATAGGAAATGAAAATGACGTATCTTAATTTTCACGACCCCCTCTCCTCAAAGTGTACCCCTCCTCAGTCGGTAATGTGAGAAGGGAGATAATGAACCACGAGTCCTGCCTCCAGTAGGCCCTGGTATGGCGACTAACACCGAGGGTATAGTAATCACACAAATGGGAGGCATTACCCTCTAGGAGAACACAAGTAGAAGAGAGAGATAAGATAGACACCAACCAACTCCAACTCATAACTGTAATATAATAGAAACCCAAGTTCACATATGTAATGTCATGAAAAAGTACTACAACCGTAAGGGAAAAACTGCAAGTTCCCAAAAGAAAGTTAAAACAACAGCAACCACCAACCCGAACAGCTACTGCAACCCCGAGCTAGTAGAAACCAGCTTGATCTCCAACCTTCTCCAAGTGACTTGAAAAACAGTTGATATATACATAGGGTGATTATAACAGTATACTCAGTAGTATCCTCCCCAAACACTCGCGAAAAAGTCATGAAAGCATGCTAAAGCACACTGAACAACAAGTGAAACTAACACATCATCTAAACAAGAATACTATGTTCCAAACCTCACCATGGATACTCTAACCAAGTAACGCACACAAAAATATATCATATAATAATGAATATCAAGGGTACCCCGCTATTAATTCCCCAATGGTTTGCCGCTTTCCCCACAGTCGCACGTCCTGAGCATCTCTCTCCAAAAAGGCTTGCCAACAGACACCAAGGAATTGCACCAAAATATGCACCTCGTGCAAAAAAACCACCACGTCCCTGTAAGAAAAGTAACCAGGTAGTTTCTAGGATCCACCACAGCCCACATAATTTGCATCATACATCGGGAATTATACCTCATTCCATTACAGTCCATACACCGAGTAAGGATCATCATGCCATCACAGCCCATACACGTTACACCTATAATAATCCATAGGATACTATATCACGAATATTTGTGTGTGAATAACCACAATCCATTACAGCCCTATAGAGACAAATATGGGGTAATATACTCTTTGTGCCTATAAACACAAGTAACTACCAAGAGAAGAGAGCGGGGTCAATGGGGGTAGTTATCCATCCATCCTCCCACTAGAATGTTGTCGAAAACACCCCCTAGGGTGTAGAATCCCATGCGTGACAGTTGGCCTTACTTACTGGGTTGATTAGCATATAGAAACACAAAAAATACACGATATATTATGTCTAACAACCACATTACGGGCATAACCTAGTTTTACACTCAACGGCAGCTAACGTCTCTCAGACTACGGGCTGCTACTTCTAAGACTAGGTATCCTATAAGCATACGAATATTTACAGAGATTTATTAGATTACTTCATTCACTTTCTATTACTTCCACTTTACATTAATTAATTCATTAACATTAATTAACCATGAAAAATTCCACATTAAATTTCATTAGCATCACACCCCAAGACTATTGATCCTTCAAATTTAAAACATCATCATTATATTCTAGCAACTCCATCCCCATGGGTTAACTCCATTTATTCAATTATTAATTATATAATTACATTTCCTCATTCCCAGACATTCTATAAAAACATTATATGCTACTAAACACAAGGGGTCAATATGGTGATTTGATGTACTACTCGTCGAGTCTTTGTCACTTATAGCAAGAGCATATACACATACTTCCTTGAGAAGCTAAACATAGAATGCATGTGGAATACGCCGCATGTCTTCATCTCTTTCAAAAGTAGGGTATGTAAGACCAGATTCCAAGTGAATTGGGGAAAAGTAAAGAAAATAAACAACCGAAAAAAAATCTGCACGCATCCAACAATCACATCCATCCCATTCCATCATCCATGGTGTCCTCCCCGACACCCACATGCATAAACCGGTGCATCTCACCACACTAGGAGTCATCTACTGCGACAACAAAAAACCTCCATACCCCCACATATCACAATGAAAATCTAGAATCACATCACATCACAAGTAGTAGGAAAACAATCATCACATCAATTGGGATCTTGGCGCTTTAGCAATCAAGAGGGTAACTCAGAACCCTTTAAAGAATTATCAAACAATCATGTATTTAATCCATTTGCAACTAACATATTTATTATTATTACATTTTAAATTCTGTAAACCTAATTAGTAAGCTATCCCAATTAATTAAACATGCTTACTGCTCCAATTAGATAAACATTAAAAATTACAACATGAACCAGATTCGTTTACATGCCTCCTTATATTTAGCCAAATGATTATCAATTTATCCCAATTTTCATTCTTTACCAATTTCCATTAACAACTAACAAATAAGAAAAGAATGAATATATTTCACACTGTCTAGCAAAACAAGAGGCAATAACATATGATCGATATCAATTTATTTATATGGATACAATATTATTATGTCAATTCCATTGTCGTCTACTGGGATTAAAAATGATAATGATACAGTTTCATATAAAATAAGAGAGAATCAATGAATCCCCTACCTCAAATAGTTCTTAATGTTCTTTAACCACACTACGGGTCACGATCCTCCTCTCGTGACAACTGCATGCACCTGAGGATGCCACAGTAAAACCGCACCAAAAAACCCCAAGAGAAACCCCATTCAAAGCATGGATATTACATGTTATAACATGGGAAGGAGAAACATGAGAAGATGATCCCCAATGAAATGACGATAAACCATACCTTATATCAAAGATTGATCGATACATCTTTGTTGCACGAAATCAGAGCAGAACGAATCCCAGGTGTAAAGTTTGATTGTGCAACTACTATGGGGACGATTGAAAGCTTCTAGAATCTCACATTCAAGAACAAAGAGGAAGAACAAGAGAGGAAGATATATTATCCCTTTTGAATATTTAATATTGCGACGGTTTAAGATACTCTTTATTCCCCATTAAAAGCAGACTGCATTAACCCATGTTGTTTGACCAAGTAAAAACATCCTGAGCCATAGGAATAATAAATATAGGATTTATATCCTTTTAATCGGCCTTAATATTCCCTAAAATAAGGCTTTAAATGTATTTTACGTAAATGGAATCATCAAAGGGGTGAAACTGTAGGAAGCTGGAAACATTGTACATCTATTGTTACAATACACCTACTGTTACTGTACACCTACCGATAGAGGTTACCGATAGACCTCACCGTTATGGAAACACTGAACACCTACCAGTACTATATACCTACTGTTACTGTACACCTACCGATAGAGGTTACCGATAGACCTCGTCATTCTGAAAACATTGTACACATACCGTTACTGTACACCTAACATTACTGTACACCTACAAATAGAGGTTACCGATAGATCTAACCATTCTGGAAACACTGTACACCTATCTTTTCTGTTCACCTACCGTTACTGTACACCTACTAATAGAGGTTGCCGATTGACCTCACCATTCTAGAAGCATTGTACAACTACTATTACTGTACACCTACCGATAAAGGTTACAGACGGAACTCACTTTTCTGGAAACACTGTACACCTACTGTTGTTGTACACCTACTGTGACTGTACACCTACAGATAGAGGTTACCGATAGACCTCAGGGTTTTGGAAACACTCTACACCTACCTTTACTATACACCTACCGATAGAGGTTACCGATAGACCTCTCCATTCTAGAAACATTGTAAACCTACCATTAGTATACACCTACCATTACTGTACACCTACCGTTAATGTACACCTACTATTAGAACAGTTCACAGATCCCCTCTGATTTAACTGTTCACAGAACCTCACCGATAGGAATGTTCACAGAACCTCACCGATAAAACTGTTTACTGAATTGGAAATTTGGAAAAGTGTTGGGGATAAGTCACCTTGACCTCCCTGAACACCTCAACACCACATTTTCACAAAGTAATGGACAGGAGAGATCTGGGCCATTACATCAGATACCTCTAAAAACATTCTCGTCCTCGAGAATTCCAAACCCACCTAAAGAGGGAAAAAAGAAACGGGGTCTGAACAACCATCCATCAAGATAACTCTCAAAAGAGATAAATACACAAAAGAAAAAAAAGAATAAAAACTTAAAAAATATGAAAGGTCTAACCATAAAGGTAAAATCACCAAATAAAAAGAGTTAAACATCAAACAACTCTGGGTACTGAGCACATATCTATGACTCACATTCCCATGTACTCTCTTCCATGCCACTGTGTCTCCACAAGACAAGAACTAAGGGGGTATAGTGCCCATGAAACATCTTCCCCTTGTGTCTTGGATCTCCACAGGTCACTCCTTAAATGTTGCATCATCATCAACATCGATCTCTCCCCAATCGCTGTTGTGAGAGTCATCATGAAGATAATGACGGATCTGTGATACATGGAAAAAATAATGTATTCGACTCATATGTGGGGAAAGTACTACTCAATACGCCACAACTCCAACAAGATCTAACACCTCAAAAGGCCCAACAAACTGGCTAGAAATATTATTTCCACGACCAAACCATCGCTACCCATGACGAGGAGTCACCTACAGAAACACATGATCCCTAACATTAAACTCTAAGGGTCTCCTCCATTGATCATAATATGATTTCTGATGATCTTGAATCATCTTCATCCTCTCACGAATCACCGAGACCATCTCTGTTGTATTCTGCAGTAGTTTTGGTCTAAGAATTGCTGACTCTTTGACCCCAGTCCAACATAATGGAGAATGGAATGGCCAGCCATACAAGGCTTCAAACCGCGCCATACAGACGATGGAGTGAAAACTATTGCTATAAGCGAACTCCATCAAGGGTAAGTGCATTACCCATGAGCATCCAAAATCAAAAACACAAGACCATAACATGTCTTCAAGAGTCTGGATGGTTCGCTCTGTCTGGCCATATGTTTGAGGATGAAAAGCAGTGTTAAGGAATAGTTGGGAACCAAAAGAATGTTGGAGACCTCTCCACGCCCTGGAGGTAAAATGAGGATCACGATCAGAAATGATCGTCCTTGGTAATCCATAAAGTCTCACCACCACCTCTAGATACTGCCTCGACAAAACATCCACTAAGTTCAACTCCTTGATCGCTATGAAGTGGGTTGATTTTGTTAAATGACCCACTACAACCCAAATAGCATCCTGTCCTCCCAGAGCTCGAGGAAAACTAGTAACAATGTCTATTGAGTTGTCCTCCCACATCCACTGAGGAATATCTAATGGATGGAGAAGACCACCATGAACATGGTGTTTGGCCTTCACCTTTTGGCAGACTAAACATTGAGACACTAACTATGCAATGTCATGCTTCAGCCAAGGCCACCAAAACTGACTCCTCAAGGATTGGTACGTCTTTGTCACGCCAGGATGTACTACTAAAGGCGACCTATGGAACTCTCTTAGAACAGTATCACGCATCGTCAAGGGAACAAAAAGCCTTCCATGATACAACACTTTGTGTCATTCATCATCTGACCAACCATTAGGGGCCTCACCACAAACATCTCAGCCTCTCCAGACCTCCACCTCTAGATCTCCAAACTGGGACTCTTCCACCTTCTGCATCAAGGATGACTATACTATCATCTGAAAAAGACAACCTCTACCCCCAACTTCTCCCATATGGAGATGTAATGCTGACAGTTCTTCTATTACTCTCCAAGAATCACTGGATTCACGCACAATATCACTAAATGACTTTCAAATCTACGCATCAGCTACAATATTCCCTTTTCTAGGTGTATACGATATTTCAAAGTCGTATTCTTGTTAGAACTCCATCCACCGATGCTGTTGTAAGTTCAAGTCACGCTGGTAGAAAACATACCTCAAACTCTTATGATCAGTGAAAACTACAAAGCACTCTCGAATGAGGTAATGTATCCACAACATCAGAGAAAACACCACGGTTGCCAACTCTTGATCATGGTTGGAATAGTTGAGTTCATGGGGATGCAACTGCCGAGACCCATAAGAAAAAACTGACCTCTTCTGCATGATAACACAACATAACCCAAGATGTGAAGCATTGTAGAAAACATCAAACTGGACTCCCTCAGCTGGAAAACAAATGATTGAAGCACTTACTAACTTCTCCTTTAGATACTCGAAGGCATCCCGACACTGTCAGTCCATATGAATGCCTGATTCTTCCTAGTCAAAGCTATCAGAGGAGTCACAACTCATGAGAAATTAGCTACGAACCTTATGTAGTATCCTATGAGACCAATGAAACTTTTCACCTCTGACACTGTCTTGGGGGATTCCCAAGACAAAACTTCTTCAATATTAAATGGATACATAGCTACTCCCTATTGGGACACAACATACGCTAATAAACAGACTTCTGAAGCCCAAAACTCACACTTTGACAACTTTCCAAATAGATAATGTCGATGAAGAACTCCCAAAATAGCTTGTAGATTCTCTCCATTCTCCTCTTCAGATGTGGAGTACACAAGGATTTCATCGATGAAAACTACCACGAACATGTGCAGGAACTCACGGAAGACAAACTTCATCAATCCCATGAATACAGCTGGAGAATTTGTCATGCCAAATGGAATTACAACGAACTCATAACGCCCATGATGACAACATAAAGCAGTCTTCGGGATATCATAATCCTTCACACACATCTGATGATATCCTGGCCGCAAGTCTATCTTTGAGAAACAACTTGAACCATTTACTTGATCAAATAAATCATCAATACATGTAAGAGGATTGCAATTCCTTATTGTAACTTTTTTTAAGTGAGGATAATCGACACACAACCGCAAACAGCTGTTAGCCTTCTTCACGAACATAACTGGTGCACCCCACGGTGACACACTTGGCCGAACAAAACCGCAATATAACAGACCATCAAGCTGTATACGTAGCTATCGTAACTCTTAAGGGGCCATCCTATATGGATACATAGAGATAGTAGACACTCTGGGATGTAGCTCGATCCCAAACACGATCTCTCGTCGAGGGGGTAATGCTACAACCTCTTCTGTAAAGACATCAAGTTACACCTCTACGACCCCTGAAAAAACCAAATAAAAAAACTTTGAAGAACTCAACATCATCTCAGCCATCATGGATGATAAGGATGGAATGGGCCTGTGACCCATATGAGGATCTACCTCACCAAAAAACACCACTGGCTCTCCATCCACACCAATGAAGATGACCTTCTTCCTGAAGCAATCAATGATTTCCTGCACCAAATATAACCAAGCCATGCTGAGGATGACATCATATGGTTGTATTTGTAAACATAAGAAATATTCCCAAGAGCGGTGTTCCACAACATTAGCTCAAAGTCTCTACATACTTCAAACAAGTCGTCTCAAACTCCAACTAGAATAGTCAACACCAAGGGAACTTGAAGCCTCTCTACCTCAAGTCCCAAATCATGGACAAGGGTATGTGATACGAAGGAGTGAGCACTCCTGAATAAAACAAGGCATAAATCATGGTATAAAACAAGAAAAGGGTACCCCAAATGATGTCTGGATCACCTAGATCGGGCAATGCAAGAGCATTAAGCTGACCACGACCTCCATCATGGCCTTTCTAACCCTGATGACGACCACCACCATGGTCGTGCACTGCTATATAAGGACGGGAAGCGTCATGGGGATGTCCTCTGCCTGCCCCATCTACACTTTGCTGATCTAAAGCTGGTTCAACTGGCTACAGCTGCCTTGGCATTAACTACCTCAATAGAGGAACCTGGAGCGTAGCGCCTAGTGTACGATGACCGCTCTGAAAGGTCGGGTACTCCCGCTGCTGATGGCCATGACCACCAAAAGAAAAACAAGCGCCTGATCCCTTAGCATATGCCTTAGAATTTCTGACTCTAGAGAAACAAGATGTGAAGGACTGAGACCAACCCCCAGCTAAATGGAAACCCTTCTACCCTGAAAACCGAGAACCCTGGGCCACAGCTCTGCTTCATCAAGAATCATGGTGATTCCCCTCTCGTGATTGTTCGGTCCTGGCCAAAGTCCTCTGGACAACCTCTGCCCTCTCCAGAACATCAAGATATGTTTTCAGCATAAATGGTGTAACCTAGCGTTGGATCTCTGGGAGAAAATCCTCCTATAAATGTCTCTCCCCGGCCTCCTTGTCTGTCAACAGGTCCTAAAAATATCGTAAAAGGTTCCTAAAATGGATTCCAAACTCTCGAACACTTGAGCTCCCCTGTCAAAGGGTAAGAATCCACTATGGACTAGACGCCTTCACAGTCAAAGAAAGAAACTATACTTTAAACTTTCCAGGGAACTCCTCTCATGTGATCACTAACTCCTCACGATCCCCGAGGAACAAGAACCACCACTGCCTTGCTACTCCACGCAGCATCATCTCAACCAAGGACACCCATTGATTTTTCCAAGCATGAATCGAACTAAAGCTGATCTCGGACTCCTCTAACCAATATTCTGTGACTACATTTGAAATGGAACCCTCATACTTCTGCAGAATCTGGAACTGAAAATCTCGTAGTGTCTTCCTCCAAGTGCCTTCATTGTCAACCTCTACCGTACAGAGATCTTCAAGAACAACCTGCTGGGGATTTTTTACGCAAACCTGACAAGGAAGTCAACCTAGAGCCATACCTATAAAATAAAAAACCATTAGAGCTCATAATCCTGTAATATAGAAGACTCAAAATTAATTAATTAATTATTTTCTTTTATTCATTTTTGGTTACCCAATCCCAAGGTCTACCCATTGAAACACAGGCATAAAGAAGAATGATGCATGATCCTTTCCTAGGTCTCTACCCTGAAACTAGTATCACCTTGTTTAGTATCCATTGTAAACTTAAAGGTTCGTACATTAGATCATAAGGGTCTTTAAATGCCTATGTCTTAGGCAGCCCCCTCTGTTTACCTCACTTGATAAACATGAATGACACAGTTTCCCTACCAATCCATGCAACCTCCCATGTGCCTAACTCTAAACTCCATCATATCCCTCAACCTCCCTCTGATACCACTTTTTCATGACCCCCTCCCCACAATGTGTACCCCCCAGGGTTTTCATAGTGACAGGGGAGATAATTACACCCGAGTCCCGCCTCCAAAAGGCCCTGGGTTGGAGACTAGCACCGAGGGTATAGTAAACACACAAATGGGAAGAATTACCCTCTAAGAGAAAACATTTGGAAGAGATAGATAAGATAGACACCAACCAACTCAAAATCAGAACTGAAATATAAATGAAACCCAAGTGTACGTATGTAATTTCATGAAAAAGTACTACAACTGAAAGGGAAAAACTGCAAGTACCCAAAATAATGTAAAAACAACCGCAACCACAAGCCTGAACAGCTTCTGCAACCCTAAACTAGTAGAAACCAACTTGATCTCCAACCTACTCAAAGTGACCAGAAAACCAGTTTATATATACATAAGGTGAGTATAATAGTATACTCAGTAGGATCCTCCCTGAAGCCACTCATGCAAATGTAAACAAATCATTCTAAAGCACAGTGAACAACAAGTGAATCTAAATCATCACCTAAACAAGTATACAAAGTTCACAGCCTCACCATGCATACTCTCAACAAGTAACACATACAAGAAATTATAATATAATAATGAATATCAAGGGTACCCCACTACTACTTCCCCACTGGTTTTCCACTTTTCTCAACGTCGCACGGACTAAGCATCTCTCTCTAAAAATGCATTCTCACATACACCTGGGAGAAGCACCACAACATGCACCTCATGAAAAAAAACACCACATCCACATAAGAAATGTAACCAGGTAGTTTCTAAGAGCCACCACAGCCTGCATAATCTGTATCATTTATTGGGTATTATACCTCAAGCCATTATATCACATACACCGAGTAAGGATCCTCAAGCCATCACAACCCATACACATTACACCTATAGTAGTCTATAGGATACTATATCCAGAATATATGTGTCCGAATAACCACAATCAATTACATCCCTCTACACACATATATGAGGAAAACTAATCATTATGCCTACCAACACAAGTAACTACCATGAGAAGAGAGCGGGTTCAAAGGGGTAGTCAGCCATCCATCCTCCCACCGGAAAGATTGGGACCCCCCCCCAGGGCTCAGAATACCCGGGGTGTCATTTTCCCTTATTGATTGGGTGGAGTAGCATATAGAAACACAAAATTTACAGGATATATTATGTCTCACAACAACATTATTGGCATAACCTAGTCTTAGACACAACTGCAGCTAACGTCTCTCAGACTCTGGGCTGCTACATCTAAGACTTGGTATCCTATAAGCATACAACCATTTAAAGAGCTTTATTGGATTAATCGATTCCCTTTTTATCAGTTCCACATTACGTTAATTAATTCATTAACATTAATTAACCATGAACAATTCCAAATTAAATTTCATTAGCATTACACCCAAAGTCCAATGTTCCTTCAAAATAACAACCTCATCATTACAATCCAGCAACTCCGTCCCCAGGGGTTGACAACATTTATTCAATTATTCATTATAGAATTACTTTCCCACATTCCCATATATTCTAGAAAAACATTCTATGCTACTAAACACGTGGGGGATCAACACGGTGAGTAGATGTACTACCCATCGAGTCTTTGTCGCTTATATAAAAGCATATACCCATCCTTCCATGAGCATCAAAACAAGGAAATCACGTGGAATACCCTGCGTGTCTTCGCTTCTTTCAGAAGAAGGGTATGTAAGACCAGCTACCTTGAGCAGTGGGGAAAATTAAAGCAAATAAAAAACCAATCAAAAATCAACAAGCATCCAAAAATCACACCCAACCCATTCCATAATCCTTGGTGTCGTCCCTGACACCCACATGCATAAACTGATGTATCTCTCCACTCTAGGTGTCATCTGCTGCCACAACCAACAGCCTCAATGCCACCACATATCACAACAGCCATCCAGGATCACATCACTGGACAAGAAGCAGGAAAACAAACATCACATCAATTGGTCTCTTGGCCCTTTAACAATCAAGAGTGTACCTCATAAACCTTTAAGGAATTATTAAAAAATCGTTTCTTTAATCAAATTTTAATTAACAGATTTATTATTTGTAGGATCCAAATTCGGGAAACCTAATAAGTAAGGTATCACAATAAAATAATCATGCTTACTGCGCCAATTTGATTAAAATTAAAAATTACAACAAGAACCAGATTCATTTACATGACTCTTTATCATTATCCAAACGATTATAAATTAATCCAAATTTAGCTTCTTTACATATTTCCATCGAGAATTAATAGCTAATCAAAGGAATCATATATTTCACACAATCTAGAAAGACAAGAGGCAATAACAAACGATCGATATCAATTTATTTATCTGGTCAAAATACTATTATGTCAATTCCATTTTCATCTAGAGGGATTAAACATGCTAACAATATAGTTACATGTAAAATAAGATAGAAGCAATGAATCCCCTACCTCAAACAGTTCTTTCCTTTCTTTAACCACACAACAGGTCCCGATCCTCCTCTCGCGATAACTGCATCCACCAGAGGATGCCATGGTACAACTGCACCAACCAAACCCCCAAGAAAAAACCCATTAGAAGCATAGAGATTACATGCTATAACATGGAATGGAGAAACTGGAGAAGATGATCCCAAAATAAATGAAGATAAAATATACCTTATATTAAAGATTGATGGATATAACTTGGTTGTGTCAAATCCGAGCAGATGCTATCTGAGGAGTAATGTTTTATTGTGAAACTCATATGGTAAGGATTGAAAGGTTATAGTTTCTTATTGCTGAGAATAAAGAGGAAGAACAAGGGAGAAAGATATCTTGTCCCTTTTGAATATTTAATGGGGTGACAGTTTAGGATACGCTTAATTCCCCATTAAAATATGATCGCTTTAACCCACACAGTTTGACCATGTAGAAACATCCCGAGCTGTATGAATAATTATTATAGGATTTATGGCCTTTGAATCAGCCTTAAGAGTACTTAAAATAAGTATTTAATTGTATTTTACGTTAACTACAATGTCAAAGGGGTGAAACTGTAGGAAGCTAGAAACACTATACACCTACCGTTACTGTACAAATACCGTTACTATACACCTACCAATAGAGGTTACTGATATACCTCACCGTTCTAGAAACACTATACCCCTACCACTACTATACAACTACTATTACTGCACACCTACCAATAGAAGTTACCAATAGACCTCACCGTTCTGGAAACACTATACACCTACCGTTACAGTACACCTACCGTTACTGTACACCTACCGATAGAGGTTACCGATAGACCTCACCATTCTGGAAACTCTGTATAACTTCCGTTACTATATACCTACCGTTACAGTACAGCTACAGATAGAGGTTACTGATAGACCTCACCATTCTGGTAACACTGTACACCTACTGTTACTTTACACCTACAATAATTTTACACCTACCCATAAAGGTTACCGATAGACATCACCGTTCTGGATACACATTACACCAACAGATACTGTACTCCTACCAATAGAGGTTATCGATATACCTTACAATTCTGGAAACCCTATACACCTACCGTTACTGTTCACCTACCATTACTATACACCTGCCGATAGAGGTTACCGATAGACCTCACTGTTCTAGAAACAATGTACAGCTACAATTACTGTACACCTACCAATAGAGGTTACCTATAGACCTCACCGTTATAGAAAAACTGTACACCTACCGTTACTGTATAAATACCGTTACTATACACCTACCGATAGAGGTTACCGATAGACCTCACCATTCTAGAAACACTGTACACCTACCATTATTGTACACCTACCATTACTGTACACCTACCGATAAAGGTTTCCGATATAACTCAGCATTCTAGAAACACTGTACACCTACCGTTACTGTACACCTACCATTACTATACACATACCATTAAAATTGTTCATAGAACCTCTTCGATAGAACTATTTACAGAACCTCACCTATAGAACTGTTCATAGAACCTCACTGATAGAACTGTTCACTGAATTGGAAATTTGGAAAACAATTAGGGATAAGTCACCTTGACCTCCCGAAACACCTCAACACCACATTTTCACAATGTAATGTACCAAAGAGGACCGCTCCATTATATTAACATTACTTGGGTTATTAAAATAATTTAGTATAATTAAATTTGAACACAACCATTTTTAACCTCCTAGAAACCTCTCTCATATTAATTGGCCATGTGTATCAATTAGATATCCGAATACATTAATTTAAAAGGACAATTTCAAGATAAATTTCAATATCCCAACATCATTATTACGTAATCCTTAATATTTTCAACTTAATTTTTCACTTTATGACCTATCCGGACCATAGTAAAATAGTGTCCTTATTATAATTATTATATGTTAGTGTGGTTATATTAGTGGAACAAATTTTTTTTGTACATTCCCATCCACTTGGAAAAATAAAACAATGTTGATTGGGCATATGTATATAATACCACCTCAATGAAATGATGACTTCAACTTTTCAGCACTGCCTCTCATGACTGGTTCTAATTATGGTATTGATGAATAAATATTAAACATATAATATATTAATTTATTTTAAAATTCAATTTAATAACTACTCTCATAACCTATCATTAATTGAGAAATGATGATGTTACTTGTGCATATGTGCGATCAACCACCTCCACGAATTAATGTTTTTCATTACTCACCTTTATTTTCATTATATATCCTAAAATATTAATATCCAATTCAATAACATAAAAATATCTGAAAAATATCATTATACATATATCATAAATATATTATACACTTTCTTAACAATTTTCACCCATCTAGTTAAAAGAGTTCTTGTTTGTGACGGTTTAACCACCTGCATGATCTATGATATAAACAGATATCACGGATTACTATATTAATGTAAATACTAATTTTATTATAATTTATTAATAAAATAATTTTTTATTTTTTCAGATATTTTATATTAATTATTTATCCTTTTACTGAAATATCATCTGTGATCACTAAAGTTACAGAAATAATTCAACACTAATTCCATTTTTATAGAACATAACTAAGACACTATTGTAATGTGATAAGATATTTGTAAATAAATATAAGTTTTTTATTCTGGTAACTTATGTTATCTATTAATTCTGAAATTAATATCAAATAATGGGTATCAATATTGACATTATAAAGTATAAATGAAACTATTATAATTACTAACATACTATGAAGAAAAAAAAGATAACTATGTTGTAGGTGTAAAATAAATGATTATAATTTAAGAGTACAAATGGTTATAGATATGAATATTATTTTTAAATAGGATATTAATATAGTTATTTTTTGTTATATAGGATGTTAGAGTGTGTCTGACTAAGCTACAATACTATGTAATCAGTTCCATATCTCTAAATTAATTCATCGAGACATACTTCTTATTATGAACCATGATATGTTCGATTTTTTGATTACTTCTTATTAAATTTATTTGGACATATTCATTTAATTCACGGGGTTTTATGATCCATATCATTTTATTACTTTGAATGGATTTGAATTCAATGTATACCAATTTTGTAAGGGTCTTTGTTAACACAACACATTTGGTTTAGTTACAATGGTTCTTATTTAAAATTATTCTTATATGTTCAATTTATTCCACTCTATGATTTTATTTTATGTTAATTTATCTTCCTATTTTAGAATAACTACTTTTAAATTCAAATATTTTTCATTAATCAATTCCTTTCTCAATAAATTATATAATTATTGTAAATAATTCACTTCCTCTTTATTGATTTCTTCCCCTCACTAACTATAATTACCTTTCCTAAAAATGTTCTATGTTATAATTGGAAACCTAGTTATGTATTATCACATGTAACCTTCATATTTCCATTATCCCCATTTCAATATTGTTTTTTGTTACTCTTTTTATGATGTGATTTTCAACAATGGTATTTCAAAATATTGATAATTTCTTTATCCTATAAAAATAAAATGTTTAATCTTGCACTACACATTGTCTTTATAAATCATTTATGTCTTTTAAAATAGCTATTATTAAATAATATATTTTAATTATTATTTTTTTAATGTTTTCACTTCACCTTTTGAAAGATTAATTTTTAGGGTTGTTGTGGCTTATTCTTTTATTAAAAATATAGAAGTGACTTATAAAAACTCTTTTATGGTTTTTTTGTTGTATGAGCATTCTTAATTACAAAATATTGTTTAAATGTTTTTAAATGGGTTTAAAAATAATTTTAACTCTTGATTATTTTTAAAATAAAATGGAGTATCCATATATTTTTGAAAATTTCAAATTATACTGTTGAAGGAATTATTGATTTAAAGAGAGATTTTAAATGCCTATGATTTTTCAAAAAATAATTATTTTGTGTTTTTGAAAGAAAATTTATTTTATAAAAATTGTCTTCTAAAACACGTTTTGGTTTTCAGGGTTAACATTTAAAATGTATTGTCAATATCATAGTATTTTTTTAAATAAAACATTTTTTGGAGTATTAATGAAATTAAAAAAGGGGTTTTTCTTCCTATTATTAAAAAGAGGTTTATCTAGAACCCTCAAAATGGGGTTTTCATCTATTTCTACAAAGTTTGAAGTTACTTATGTCACACTGGGGACATTTTTTATTCCACCATCCATATTCTTCCATTACGTGGATGATGGAATATTATAAGAAATGTATTCCTAAAACTTTTCACATATCAATGTTTTAGTTATGTTATATTTAAAATATGAATCTTTTAATGTTATTTTGTAACAAAAATTTATAGATGATTATTATTGATAGTTGGGGTCCTATATCACCCTCAAATAAAGTATTTTTGGTTTTATGTCTTAAAAAATTATGTATCTTGATTTATGACACTCAAGTCAATAATGGACGATGATTTTTGAAACTTTAGATAATAATGCACTATATGTTATGTTACTCAAATCAATAATTCAAAATCATAAGTGATACTTGAGTCAATAATGGAACTTTTTTTATAATACTCGAGTCTCTAATGAGTTGCATGTAATGATTCTCTAGTTAGAATGGTTCAGAGAAATTAATTCCAGAAACAATATGTAATGAGTCATGGGATTTTGATAATTGAACCACAAAATAATGACTTCCTATGATTGTGTTTGTTTCATAGTTCCTCATTATGTTCTTCCACATATTTAATCCATATTCCTAAAATTATGGACATGGATCATATTTATTATCCCATGTTTCTATACTCTTTTTACTTGGTATATGATTGTTCATTTGAAATTACATATTGTTTTATCTTGATTCAGTGATAAATGATATTTTTAAATGTTTTTTTAATAAGAAATTTATCCCCTGCTCAAGTTTTCTCATATGCTTATAATCTAAATGTTGATGAAATGTTATTGAGTTTTTTTTTCATACTGATCATTTAATCTCACGAATTTATTATGTTTTTATTCCCCTTATCAAGCATATAAATATAACTTATGATAATTTTAGAAGAATTAATGATATAGTTTGTTTATAGTGAAATTATCAAAATTGTAGTAAATTTTGATTATTATGTAGTCAATCCTCAGTGATGGTAAAACTCGAACTCTTGGTATTGTGTAATTATTTGATAGATGTAAATTTTAAATTATATAAGTGATGTAAAATAAATATATTTGTATTTTGGGTCATTATAAGTTATAAATTAAAGTTAACATGAATCCATGAATATCAAATACACCATCTATATGTTTCAAAAATATATCTTACACTTTTTCATGATACTTTTTAGAAGGCTTATAACATTTAAAATGGGATTCCACCAAATATAATTTCCCCTAATAAGTTACTTTATCAATACTATAATTTTGTCTTGGTGAGATGAATATATTTCTTCAATATTGATCATGGTCCTAACATTGAGTTCGTATTACAGGCCATTTTCTACAACAAAATCAAAGTAGTTTTTATTACTCTATGTCAATTACTAAAATATAACATAATAAATTTTCTATATTATTATTTAATTATTTTATCAAATCCAGTTGGTCCTGAATATTAGATATAGAATATAAATTCATGTGGATATTATATTTCCATTGATCTATATTTCCCTTCACATAACCCAGTTTATGTCCATGTAAATTACTCGAAGGTAGTTGTGTAGGAGAGTCTTTCCAACTCTACTAACTAAATTTTACATGATATATTAGGTAGACTGACTGATCATAAAATACTAGAATTATATTTCTATAACACTTTCCTCTAAATTTTATTTAATATACTATAGTGAGTACAATAGATATATTGCTTTTTTAAATCAACGAATTATTATTTTTATGTCATCATTTTAATTTAAATGATCCCCCAATTTTGTCTTTACCAATACATTAACAATGGGTTAATATTTACTAAAATAAAGGATGGTGTAACTGATTTATTATCCAATTTAACTGTTATATCTTTTATTTTTAAAATACGTTAATTTACATTTTTACATTTCCTAATATTATGTGGATATTACATAAGAGATCAACCATGTATTGATAAAATATTTTAAAAATAATCAATTTATTTTATTATATTTTACATACTTGTTAATTATTATTTTATCATGTCAATTATCCAATAAAAAAATTTTCAAGGTATATAATATAAATAAAATAAATATATTTTAAATTATCATCATATTTTCTTTTAGTCAGTTTATCAAGTGGATGATAAAAAACCCTTTAAACATAGGGAATAACTCCTTAAACAAATGCTTCATTTGAGTTCCATCTTTCTACCTCTCTACTATATATATCTATAACACCCTTTTATCGAAGTATTTTACTATTAAATATTCAATTTTAAGTTAGGAAATGGTTTGGAATGATTTTAAGAAGTCTGAAATGTTTTTTGGATGTTTTGGAGGTATTTTAGAGGGTGCTTGGTAGGTTAAATATTATGGGATTCTATAAGAAAATGCTAGGTAACCATGCATAATAGAATTTTTTGTATGGGTGGTCACAAAATTGGAATACTTTTTGGAGTAGAAATTAATTAAACATAAAAGCTTATTGAATATTCAGATTGTGCTGATTCACGCAGTTGGTGAATGGTTCAAAAAACTATGTGTCTAAACCATCTATGTCGTCAAAAGTTTACAAAAAATTATATTTTAAACCTTACGTTTTCCAAAAATTATTAATTATATCTCATATGTAAATTTAAATTAATCCGTAAGTGTCATCTGGGTGATTTTGGGGATTTTATTCACTCTAGAAACTCAGTCACATGTAATCTTGAAGGGTTGATCCTACGAATCAATGGTATGATCCATGTTTCACAATATGTCCCCTATATTCATAATTTTATATTAGGGCCCCATTTCAATGTATTCCATCCCCATATAATTTTTTAGGGTGAGATCTTCTGGGTTTTTCATAGGGATCAATCATAGAAAATTTGTATGAGGCCATATCTATGAGGGAATTGTATAATTTTTTAGAAAATCCATGTTTTTGTAGGTGTATTATTTATCACATTACTACTAACTATACTTATAATGATTTTTTATCTTTATAATTAATACGTTCTTCATTAATAGAAATATTTGGTAACCTTTTTGACAAATCTCTCACGGTTATGTGTTTTTGAAAAAACATTTTCTGGGTGACACCTATAATATGTTTGATGAAACATATAAATGTTGTCTTTGATTTCAAGGAATTTGTTTAGTTTGTAATTATATAATGTGTATGGGTGTTGTGAGTTCATGATGCATATTATTTGGACTTATTAGTTTAGAAATTTTAACATTTTCAAATTGGGGGATGAAAATAATGTGCTACAAATTGATAACTTAGGACAAGTGGGATAGGTTTGCGCTTTTGAATTTTGATTGTTCAGAGGACATATTGGAAGGTAGAGGCATTGGTTTGGTAGAATTACTCCTAGATGGGAGGTATGAGTGCTTTAATGGGTGTGATAATTAATGATATGTGTGGTACCTTTAGTTTTTTTTTACTTTCACTCCATTCAAATGTATGTCTTAATATGATGTTTTTTTATTCCTTCTTGTATTATATATTTATTAATTTGATAAAACAGTTTCTTATTTGAGTGGAATGAATGGGAATTCATAGTTGGATTTACAATAGTCTTTAAACACTCCCTATATATATTTAAATTGGTGTGTATACAGATGTTGTTTATCATGATATTAGTAAGAGAAAGATTAGATACTTTTCAAGAAGATCATCTTCATATTTCAGTCATGATCGATGATAGATATATATTATATATATCCTTGTAATGGAGTTAGACATAGGACCACATTAGTAACTTAGTGTTTTTTGTATCATTGGGTTATATTGACAAGTGGGTATTGGGTTTAACATGGTGCATCTAATTATGTGTATGTTATGTCTTCTGGAGTATGGTCAAATTTCTCATAGGCATTATATTTGTGTGAAACTATATTAGTACATCTATTTTGTGTTATATTGGATACCTGTGTAAATCATCACCCCTAACAAATTTTTATACCGTTATAATTTATTTACATCCATTGGTGTTTGAGGGATATATATATAAGGTTAACAGAATTCCATGCCAGCCCAAGTCAATGGGTGGGAGTTTTGATAATAGAAATAGTATCATTTCGGTATGATCCTTTAGTATGGATTGTTTGTGTGGAGAAAATATGTTTCAAGACATCAATTTTGTATTACAAAAAATCAAATCCAAACTATTTATACTGACCATTAAGATACAATGACACTCTACGTATGAAAATATTTCTTAAACACTTCTAGATTTGTTTTCTTATCTTTTAAATGGGGTTTCACTAATTATAATTGAGTATCATACATTAGTCAATAGAATTCCCACTATGCCTTCAAAATTTTTAGGATATTTTGTAGTCTTGATTCTATTATATTAGGATTGAGTAGTGGATTTTCTACTGATATAATAAAACTATACAAATATGGTGACCTGAGAACACGTTAGAAGGTGTAGCTAAGAATGTGGTTCCACTAGAACCCTAAGTGGATCGAAAACTTAGAAGAAGCATGTAGTGGAATATCAAGATGTTGAAATGATAAATTCACTTGTGTACCCATGTAATTTGTAACATCACTGGAATTAAAAAGTAAAAACCCATATACCTTTCAGGTGTGACTTTATAACTAAGAAATTCAAAGAATGGATAGGTACAATGAATGTAATATTTTACTTCATATAGACTCTGGATAAGATTAAATTAAATCTAGTCATTCATATGATTAAGGATCTAGCATGACTGTGGTCATACATAGTTTTCCTATTGAAGATCAATTAAGGATAAACATGGGATGTATTTGAAGAATTTAAAACAAATAATTATAAAAACATATATTTAGATTATCAATAGATATGGATAAATTTGATCTAGAGCATGTAAACCTCTCACTTATGGAATATGGGGTCTATGTTACATAATTTTTTTATTTTCACTAGAAGTGGCAACTAGTGAATTTCTCATTGAATAAATGCTTGAATTAGGCATATGATTAGATATTCTCTCGAGAGTTATGTTATTATACCTTGATAGTTACCCAAATCTGGTGAATATGTCTATAGTGGGGGAAAAAGTCATTTTTGGGAATCTCAATAGAGGAAACGACTTTATCCTATAATATATATGTGGAAACTCTTATTTTAGGAATAAGAATAGAAATGATAGATACTCCTTGGGATGTAGATCATTATATAACTAATCCATTAGATTAGTTTCATTTCATCCTTATGACAGTAATTGGTCATGATTTTTATGATTTGGTTCATTAAAACAAAAAATAGTGAATGTGTGGGACCTTTTTGATAGTGCCACAAATGTGGTCGAATGGGAAATCCTAGGAATTATTTTTCAAACCCACCTTGTTAACCTAGTTTAAATGGTTACAATATGTCTCTAGACTCTTAGATAAAAATGGGAAAATATAATCAAATTAGTTCTTTTGGTCAAAATTATGCATGCAAGGGTGAATCTTGAAAAACACTAACATACAAGAAAGCCAACTCTCAGCATGAATCATTCAGAAGTGTGAGATAAAATAAAATTTTAACTAAGAAGGTAATTATAAACAATGAATATAATCCCTCAATAGTGTGGGGTACTATTCTACTTGATTGAACCTTAATGAATTGTTTTAACACCAATTATCCATTTTATTTTATTTCTTCTGATGTGGAAAATGAAATAATTTTTTTTGTGGAAATGATGCATCTTGAAATGAGCATCAATAATAATCTCAGAAAATATGAATTCATGGGATTCCAGTTATTGGTATGTTTTGTAACCCTTGAATAAGTCGAGTTTTTGTGTGGATTCACTTTATTTGAATAGATTCATTCAATTTAGTGCTAAGTATATACTAGTTGGTAGAATTTGAAGCACATATAGACTTCTATACTATAAGAGATACTATTACATCTCTTGGGGGAGTTATTAATCTATTTAATTTGAAATTGGATGTGAATTTGGGAAGAATAAACCATTTAGTGATAGTTGTTGGGAAAATATATTATCAATATAAAATGAAAACCTTAGGGAATATTAATGTAACTTGGAATATTTAGAGACATAATATTGACATAAATTTACATTACTTTACTTTTGCTGAATACTTAATACATAAGAATAAAAAATTCCCAAAGTCCGTATTAGTTTACAGTGTTTTGGACTCGGAACATAATCTTCTAATCATGGTGAAATATCTTCAACATATATCATAATTATCACCCCTTTATTTACCTAAAACCTTTCTTTAAATCCTGGGGAAAATAAAACATAGAATGGGTTATCTCAAATGCTCATCAAGGGTAAACTTGGAGAACAGAAAACAAACCATAAACATTTGAATGTAAAAACATGAACATAAAATTTAAACCTCAAAATCTTGATCAATAACATAAATATTTGAAGTACAGAAGGCATGGATCATAAATGAACATTAACCATGAAATAATATCATTGTAATAAAACATTTAATTGTGTAAAACTAATAATCACATATTATGATTTCCATCATAGCCAAGGCATTGCTGCTAAGACCATCATAGTGGACGAAGTCGATTACTCAACTGGGTTTACTTGGCATTCCAGCCCTGTATTACTGAATTGGAATTACTTTCCATTCCATACATGTCTATCTCATGACATATAAATCTTAACCCAATTCATCGGAGGGATATATAGGTCCCACCCATCTCATAATGAAATCATTCTTATGTGTTCCACAAAATAAACATAAATCATTCATCATAACCGAACAAATAAAATAACATAATCCATATAAAACAATGGATATCATTTCATCATTAACGAAATAAAACCATGAAAATAATTGGTACATTGTACTTGAAACATAACCATATTAAAGAATTTCATCTTATTTGGAAAAGAGTTTTGATAAAAACACTTGATATGAATTATTGAGGAAAATATCATTTCTTCATCAAAATCTCTTTCTTTTCTCAAAATGTCATGAAAATTTTAAAAAACAATAGTTGAAAATAATAATGAAATCTTGTAGAGTAATATTCATGTAAATAATTCATTATGAAACTGTAAAAATCTGTTCATTCCGTTTAAGTTAAAAAAACATTCACCTCATACTTTTGCAGGAAAAAGTCAAAAAGTACCTTTTATGGTAAAAAAAGAAAGATTCCTTCCATACCAGGTGGTAAAATTCAAAAAGGGTTAAAAATTAATTTAAAGATACATAGAATAATAGTAAAAATTTTCTGAAAACAAATTTAGAAAATGTGGAAAAGGATGATAAATATAACCCCATTAAATCCTTATGAATAAACAATCTCAGATAAGAATGTTATTAGAATATTTCTCACTTACCATAGTTTTGATATGATTTGTACGTAAATAAACCTCTTTTATATTGATTTAAATAGTGTAATTGACATATTACAGAATCATATCCATTTTTATTATATCTTATATGGTCATATTCTTATCTGTTAGTTAGTAACATTTCATCTATACATGTTATTCGGGTGTTAACTGCTTTTTGTTCTTCTGCATGTTTTGTTGAATAAATTCTTATTCTGTTTTTAGGATATAGTTATATATTTTACATAATGGTATTTGTATAATATATATAATATTTATTCATTCAATTCATTTGTATAATCATTCTTCAATAAATATCATGTAGAACGAATCGCATCACAACGTGGAGACGGTAGGCCATACGTACGCACGAGCGACGATATCATTCTCATGATTGTGAAAGTTTATTGAATTTTATGGTATGTTATATTTTATAATCAATAACAATTTAAAATAATAATATATATTTATTTATTCCATAATTATACCCATCTATGTATATTGGTGATGAAAAACAGATTACACCATAGTGTGGAGATGGTAAGTCATACGTACGGACGCATGGTTATTCCATTTTTCATCGGATGGATAGAAGATGGAATATAGTTGTTTCATATTCACGATAAAATATCATTACGTAGGTGATACTAGATTTTTTTACATAATAATGAAACAACTCATATAGAGGAAGTCGAAGAATAAAAAAGTTAGAATGAATCGGTAAAGGATATTAACTCTTATTCGATGTGCCTCTTCTAAACCTCAGATTAGGACACTAATGACTATATTTGAAGAAAACCAGGAACACTAATATGTTTCTAGTAAAGTGGATAAGGGAAATGGATAGGGTTTTTCTGAGTTTTAAGGCTCAAAATGGAGTGAAGATGAGATGGAGGAGGTTCCCTTTTATAAGATATTCGAGGGACACTTTTGGAAACCTCATAAATATTAATTTATAATAAACTCAAACCCCACATAAAAACCTCAAAAATTAGTAAAAATTAAATATTAAATGATATATAGTTGTAATATCATCATCCAATAAAATTTAGATATTATTGAAATTTATTTCAAACCTTATCATTTTGATTTATCTTTATTTAATCTATTGAATTTTATTTGTGGTAATAATATTCTAATTTTTATATGGTTATAAATACTTACTTATGAGTTTTGAATTGTCCATAATTGGATAATTTATGAAATTTTAGACCATAAGAATTTCAATTTGTAATTTTTATACGTTTTTTAAATTTTTCAACAATTTAATAATATGTTATTTATATAAAATACCAATAGTGTCAATTTTGACACTATTCATTTATTTGAATTTAAATAAAATCCACACATAAGATAAATTCAAACCATAAATATTAATAGATTCATAACATTTCTTATTAATATATAAAATTCTTGGAGAACAATATTTAGTTCAGATAATATTTATTTTAATATTTTTAACACCATTTACTTGATATTTCTCTTAATAAAATAATTATTACAATATTTTTGTATAATTATTTAATATACATATATGTTGCATAAAAATTTAAAATAAAATACTATTATAAATATAAATCTAATAAATTTTATAAGGATTCTATTAGTGAAATTTATCTTCTAAAACACAGAAAATGTTATCGTTATTAAATTATGAAGGTTACAATTTTCACATCATTTATGTTCTTCTGCATGTATTGTCAAATAAATTGTTATTTCTATTTCTAGGTTATAGTAATATCATTTGAATAATGGTATTAGTATAATATATATCATATTTATTCATTCAATCCATTTGTATAATCATTCTTCAACGAAGATCATGTAGAACGAATCACATCACATCATGGAGACGGTACGTCATACATACGCATGAGCGACGATATCATTCCCATGATTTAGGAATTGTATTGAAGTTTATGAATCATAATATTAAAGAATTAATATCACTTTACAATAATCATATATAGTTATTTATTCCATCATTATACCCATCAAAGTATGTTGGTGATGAAAAACAGAATACACCATGGCATGGAGACGATAAGTCATACATACGCACGCGTGGTAATTTCATTTTTCATAGGATGGATAGATGGTGAAATATGGTTATTTCATATTCATAATAACGTATCATAACAAAATTGATACTAGAGTTATTACGTAATAATGAAACAACTCATATGGAGGATTTAGAATAAGAAAGAAGTTAGAAAGAATCGGTAAAGGATATTACCTCTTCTTCCACATACCTCTTCTAAACCTCCTCTTAGGACACTAAAGTTGGTATTTGAATAATATCAGGACCTCTATTATGTTTATTAGTAAATGTAGAAAATAAATGGACAGGGTTTGGATGAGTTGTAAGGCTCAAAATGGAGTGAAGATGATAGGGAGGATGTTCCCTTTTATAAGAGAAGAGAGGGACACTTTTGGAAACCTCAAAAATATTAATTTATAATAAACTCTAACCCCACTTAATAACCTCCAAAATAAATCCAAATTAAAGATGAGATAATATAGGGTTTTATTCTCATCAACCAATAATATTTAGACATTTTTGAAATTTATTTGAAACCTTGTCATTTTGATTTATCGTTCTTTAATCTATTTAATTTCATTTGTGGTAATAATATTCTAAATTTTAAATGGTAGTAAATAATTACATATTTGTTGTTAATTTTCCTTAATTGAATAAATACTGGAATTTTTAACAATATAAATTTCAATTTGTAATTTTAAAAATTTTATTTAATTTTTAAACAATTTAATAATATGTTATTATTATAAAATACCAATAATGTCAATTTAGACACTATTCATTTATTTGAATTTAAATAAAATCCAAACAGAAGATAGATTAGTAAAAATATATTTAATAGATTCCTAAAATGTCTTATTCAACTAGAAAATTCGTGGAGAACATTAATTAGTTCATATAATATTAATTTTAATATTTTTAAAACCATTTATTTTATATTTATCATAATATAATAATTACTTCAACATATTGTATAATTATTTAATATATTTAGTTGTTGCATAAAAATTAAAAATAAAATACAATTATTAATATAAATCTAATATATTTTATAAGAATACTAATTGTTGAATTTATCTTCTAAAACACAAAACTTTTAATATGGTTTCTTTATTAAATTATGATGGTGACAGATTTAACATCATTTAAAATAAAATAATATTATTGTCATAATCTCATTTATAAGGTTCCGAGTGGTTCCCAAGTAGACCCTTGGATGCTTATGGTTTATATCTACTCAACCAATAAGTTTTGGTCAAGTTCATGGTCCTTCTGATGGGTATTATTATTTTAATACAAACTATATGATTGATTTTTCACTAAATAAATAATTTCTGCCTCATTAATGTATAAGCTATTAAGTTAATTATATATTCCATAAAAAGATAAAAATAAATTACCATGGTAAAAAAAACATTTTAGATTCCAAATTATTATTTATAATATAATTTATATTCTGTATAACCTTATATTAAAAATAACTTAATTATAAAAGTTTGATTGAGAAATATTTCACCTTTCATTAAATAAAATAAATTTATTGTCTCAATCACATCCATGTGGGTTCCAATGTATACCATTTCGACCCATGTAGGTTTTAGAGTGAAATATAATAATTCAATTATATCAATAGAAGTGTTAGGAAAATTTTATGATATTATTTTTACCATTAATTACCTGATTTACCTGTAATTGTGGTAAATAAACTTTAACGTAGTTACTATTCATAATGCCAAATATAAAACTAGCATATCAACATAATTTTGACCTAATTATTCCAAATATAGAAACCATTTTTTCAAATTCAATACACATAACTTTCAGTAATTAATATAAAATTAATCATGTTATTTAGAAAACGTGTTTTAAAATCTAAAACATTTCCAAAGATTGAAATGTTTTTACCTATGAATTCAATGTAAACATAATGTTATTGAAATAAAGTATATTAAATGGTAAAAATATTTTATATTTATACTTTAAAATCATTCAATAATATAATTTAACCATATAAATTATCTCAATGAAAAATTTGGTTTTTAGTTAAAAATTTAGCGTATTTTTATTATTCATCAAAATATAAAATTTATCAGGAAAATATCAGGAAATTATCCAAAGAAAATTTTTATATCCTTATTACAATTAATAATTTTATTTTGTAAAATTGAACTTATAAACATGTAAAAACCAAATTTAATTTGGGTGTTCCATCAGAAGGTGGCAAAACTGCATTTTTTTTAAAACTTATTTTATCCGAAAAAAATATTTTATTCTCGTACCATGTACTAGACAATGTGTAAGATGAATGATAATGTTATAAAATTCAAAATTTGGCTAATAATATTCATAATGTCTCATTCATAATAATATTATAATAATATATCTTTGTTTTTGGGAAATTCTGTATTGCGTACCACGCAAGCTATCGAGGAAGGTTTCTCTTGCATGTAATGCAAGTCAAGTCAATGTTGTGTGGAGTGAAAGAATAATTTGATGTTGTGTATAATAGAATCCAAACACATTTATTTTATACATTGAAAAAAATATATCCTCATTGTTGTGTAAAATTAATTCTATAAAATGAACATGAAACCGTGTGTAACACAAGCCAGGAATAGTGTTGCATATACTCCAAGCTAATACGGTGTTGCCTATAACACAAGATAATCTCAGTGTTTTATAAAATAGAATACATTGAAGAAATAAAATATAATAAATCTAATATATTCTTGGGTGTTATATAATATATATTCTCCTAGCATAGTATACTAATTCTATGGTGTATTTCTAAATTATTTGTCCAGACTACCACTTAAACGGGAAGTAGATTTTTATATTGAAATTCTCCCTTTAAAAATATGATTTTACATCAATACAATATAATTTCCCTAATAAAATTATGATAATTTAATTTCTAACTATAATGGAACGAAATAAAATGATTTATAAGACCACATACATTATCGTGATCTACTTCATTTTTTTAATAGGTGGATGATACACTATATATTTGTGTCTATTATCATAAATTGAATCAATTTGCAATAAAATATTGATATATTTTACCTTAAATTGATTATTTGATTGATAAATTGAGGAGAACAAATAGGTTTTACAAATATTATCTTCAATGGATGTAACATTAACTCTATGTTAGGAAAAAGGATCTACCAAATAGAAATTTGAGAAGATGTTATGTCTATAATGAGTCTGTATTCTTGCATTTTGGTATCAAAAATTCACCTATAGTCTTCATGTAATTGATGAATCATATAATTCATTGAAATATGGATTATTTTATTTTAGTGTTTGTTGAATACAACTTAGTGTAATATCTTACAAAATATATCCATAAAAGGCACTTTGAGATTGTATTAAGTAAATTATGATACCATCAAACTTATGAAAAATTATTAATCTGTGATTTTTTTATAAATGAATTTTACCTAATTAGTAAATACATTTCTTAAAAAACATATCGATCGGTCTTGAAACAATTGAGGTCATAATTTCTTGGAAACCCCTTATGAATATTTTTGAGATATTGGGAATTCTAGTATTACCAGCTCAATGTCATCTATTTATCTATGATTTCTCATTACTTTATTCTCCTACGATTATATTTATAATAATGATAATTCCATTGTATTGGAGTATTGATTTTCGAAAATCATTTTAGAATCTTATGGCTCGACTTACCTTGGTGCCTATCATTATCTTTCCACAAGCAGGTGTAGGCTTTGATTCCTTTTGTTATTTTTATGTATATAGATTGGGTTTGGTTCTCATTAAGGGTGAAAAATCCATAGATTATAGCTCGTCACAATTTAGGACACATGAATTGAACTTTCCAACACACAGACTAGAATTATTCATAGTGGTCCTTACATTTAAAACAAGGATACATAATCTCTATAATGAAAAGAAAAAATTTTGAAGAATCAAAAAAGGTAAAAGAACATATTTTCACAATCATACATCAACCTCAAACAATGATGATGAATGTTTTATCTCTCTATATTCAAATTTTAATTGGGTTATACACCCTAGAAATGAAATTCATATGTTAATGATTTATGTACTATGTTTCATAATAAAGTTGTTAGAAAATTCCAATATTAATGGAAACTAATGGGGTAGTTGCGGACATGAAAATGTAATGTACTAAGTAAAATAATTATTTATCTTTCTTTTTGGTCGCTTTTTTTCTAAATTTGTTAACTATGTCAAGAAGACTCAACAGTATGACCCTAATTGTGTTATAATTAAATCAAACCATAATATTGGAGAGTTAACTAATAAATAGATGTAATATATAAGTTCTATGTGTCACATTGATGATTGGATTTTAATTCCTTCATCTTGATAGTAATATCTACTTTTTATCACCATTCAAAAATGATCTATACACTCAGGTATTTAAAAAACTATATGAGGTAATGAAGAACCATTTTTTCAATGTTAAGATAAAGGGGGATTATTATACAATGAAATATCTGACCTAATAATAGTAAAATCCCGAAAAATCAATGAACAACATGAATGTTAAAATACTTTTCCACACCCATATTAAAATTAGAGTTGATTTCTATTGAACTTTTCACTAGTCTACTGATATCACTTTAGAAGAAAGACATCATTTTGGTGATCATAGGATGAATTACCAATTTGGCATAGTTTATTCCCATCACGGAGACTAATATTATAGTGTAATTTTAAAATCTCTATATATAAGAAGGGTTAGAAACTATGGGATACTTAATTTTGCATTATTTGATAGAGAACAAAAATTTACCTGTCAGTTTTGGGAATCCTCTAAGAAAGAAATTGAAACCTAATTAACAATGGTCGAAGCATACCATCCTCAAATTAATGGTCATTCAGAGAGTGTTATTTAGACATTAGAAGATATTATTAGATCATTTGTGATGGACATTAGTGGTTTTTTGAAGTCCATTAAAATTTGGTTGAATTTTCATATAATATTAATTACTAGGAAATGATGAATATTTCCATGTTTGAAGAATTGTATGGTCATCTAGGTTACTATAAACATTTTCTGGTTAGATACTAGAGATAATTCAGTGATTGGACTAAACCTTGTGTATGATACAACTAAAAAGATAAATTCATTTAGAAATAGGATATAAATATAACAAAACCATAATAAATCTTATGAAAATCATCATCATCTACCATTATCTTTTGATGTGGCTGATCATGTATTCTTCTGAGTTTCTATTGGGTGTTAGTATCATGACATGGGAATGTCAGAGAAATTGGCTCCATAGTAAATTTGAACTTTTGAAATTCTTGAAAATATTAATGAATTTTATTATCAGATAGATCTTCCACCAAGGATCAATTTAATTTATATTTTTTCCCATATCTCAATTAAAGTAGTATCAGTTTTTCTAAACTCATGTGACTAGTAGGGATCTTGATACACTTGAGCCATTTGTGACATTCTTTCACACCCTAATTCATATTATTCACAGTGAATACATGATTATACATGTAAAATGTACATATTTGGTGTAATTATGATGTAAACGTTATTGTATTTAGGAAGATACTTTGGAATAGGAAAGGTATATGATAGAGAAATGGAAAAATCATTTTCAGAATAATGCCCACATTTATATTTCTAACGATGTAAATTCTAATGGAGATAGGATTTTAACACCCTATATTTGATTAATTTTTCAATTTAATACTGTATTTTTATGTTATAAAATGATTTCGGTTAATTTTAGAAAGTATTAGAATGTTTTGGGAAGTTTTATATAGAATTTAGAGGGTGTGAGATAGGTGTATTATTAACGGAAACTATGTAGAACACCTAGATAACTATATGGAAGAGAATGGGGATTAATAGGTAGAAACATGGCTAAAAAAAGTTTTTAAAAATCATGAGACCTATACAAATATTCAAAAAGTTCTGATGTAAATTGTTGAAACATGGATTTCCAAACTGTGAAAGCAAACCACTGGTGTGATTAAAGAGGTTGCAAAATTTATATCTTAACCTAATTTCTCCTATAAAACACTTATTATTTATCCTATTTATTGGTATCTTTAACCTCAAGGGTCCTCTATGTGATTTAATTTATTTCCTTAACTCCATAACTCAATCTATTTGAATCTAGGTGTGATGTCCCTTTGAATCAAATTTATAATGATATTTCTCATTTTCTACCATCCTTTTCTGATTTTTTTCATGGTAGGAAACCAATATTGTGGCATCCATTGTCATATATTTGTTTCATGTGTGTTTTTATCTATTTTCATATGGTTTTCTTGGATATCCATTGGAGGAAGGTGGTAAGAGATTAAATGAAAATGATCATGGTAATATTAATTAGGACAAGAATATTGTAGGTAAGTGAATTATCTGTTACACTACTCCAAACTAAACTATATGGCCGTAGTTTCCAAATATTTAATTCTTTTTTCATTGAGGGATATATTTGTTAACCATATTTATATAAATATTTCATGGTTTTGTTTTTTTAAAATAAACCGTGTAGGGGGTTCCCGTGATGACTTTTATAAAATAAATAAATTGAGTTTTTATTTTAAAGTAATGTTTTTGGAGAGTAAATAAGGTAACATGAATTTATAATGTGAGTTCATTACTCTCACTCTATGGGATAGTTGGTTTGGACTTTCCTACTGAGCTAAATTGGAGTCACACTTGGTGGTATCACCAAGTGACTACTCATGTATGTAGGGATAGGTTTCCACTCATGAGTTTGGATTGTTTGGAAGATTTATTAGAAGGGGTCATTGATTGGGTAACATAAATCATGAATGGTAGTGATTGGTGAGTTCAGGGGTCTATGAATTCATGATATTATTGGGATTTTTGGTGTGTTTTACATTCACTGCTTTCTATTCTATACCACTTTTTCTAGTTTTTATATTACCAATTTCATTATAAATTTTTTAATGTTAGGCAGGTTATTATTATTCATGTGGAATGTGTAGTAAATATTAGGGATTTTCCTGCTGTGTTGTAATCTCACCCCTACAAATTTACCTTGTTGTATATATATATATCTTATAATGATATAAGTACAAGAATGATCTCACAATTTTCTAGTAAAAACATTAATGCATCAGTCGTGAACTATGGGAGGTGGAGCATGTAGAGAGTTTTATAGTGGAGTTGGGTATGGTCTCACATCAGTACCTTAGTGTCTTTTAATTTTCCTGGTTTTTCCATAATTTTGGGTGTCTAGTTTATTAAAAACAACTAGGATTATGGTTACCTTATTTAATTTGGAGTTTTCATGACATTATATCATCCTTAATAGTTATGTTACACTATTTTGGTTCATCTATTCTAGGTTATGTTGCGTGTATGGGTAAAACGTCTTCCCAATAAATTTTTATACACTTGGAAATTCTCTCCATACTTTTATTATTAGGGTATTCACTAATGGTATGTGTAATTTTAGTCCTTCCCAAACTAAATGGTTTGGGTGAGATGTTACAGTTTCCATTGCTAGTTTAATCTTGTCTCTAAATATGGACCACCCCCACTTTCATATGATATCCATCCTTTACATATAATTTACTAACACATGGGTGAGGTGAACCATGGGTGTATGGATACATAAAATAAATAATGGATACAAAATCTTGTACATGATAATGATTAGGGGGTGATATACAGATCGATATTTTAATTTAATAATAATATGAAGAAGAACAAAAATAATTAAAATAAAATAAATCCAACACATAGATAGGCCAGTATTTCTCATGTTTATCCACTCATTCAATATGTATGAATTTAAAACTTACTATAATTCATTACAATTTGTTCTTTATTAAGATAAATATCATCAATAATTTATTTATGCTATAAATTTATTTATTTCGTTATATTATATAACCATCCAAATAGTCTTTGAGATTCCCAAAATAAGTAATTTTAAATAAATTAAATTCATTAATTTATTTTTAAATTAATTATTCATACTATTTATACAAAAGGAAACACAAATTTTTCCCCTATGAAATACCAAAAATCATGTTCGGTTCATTATCGTATATTGTATACCTATAAAACAAATACCAAAAATGGAATTCCATATTATGAAATAGTGTGTAGTTATATATGTCAAGATAAGTATTCTTCTTGATATTTATGATAGATGAAATACACAAATATAAATTATGTTCACCTCTTTTTATGTTAACAAAAAAAATACATGTATGCAAAAAACATTGTGTGTTGTTTTTGAAATAATGTGGAAATTAAATAGTATTTTAATATTTTGTAAAACCATGACAAATGGTGTGTATAATAACATCGAGTCAGGTATTCAATTTTAATTCCAAAATTAATTTTCATTATTTATAATTAATTTAAATGGTGTCAAACCTTGATTACTGTGTATAATATTTCATAATTTTAAAAAAAATCCTCATCATTCTAATGAAATTTTGATAAAATTTTGTTTGAAAGGTGATTAAATTATTAATAGTTTATACTTAATAATTATTTTTATGGAAATTTTAATCCATTCATTAATATGTTAAATTTTATTAAATTTAGTGATTTTAATGTTCAAGAGTAATTGTTTTAACTTTATATATCTCGATTATCAATTTTATATTTGTTTTTATTAAATATTGAATGAAATTATATTTTTAGTGTTGTTTTCATGTTTGTGGATTTGGAATTTTTTTAGGTTCTATGTTTGATTATGAGTATCTATGAATGGAATTATTTTTCTCCAATACTAATGAGTTAATTGTTATTTTTCTAAAGTTATTTGGATGATTAATTTTTAACATTCATGCTCTAGGAACATAATTTTAAATAATTTCTTTAGAACTATTTTTATATTTTTTTTAATGTTCAAATATCATAATTAATTTTTTTAGTTTAATTTTGTAATTTTTTTTGATAAATTATTTTTTTCATTTTGGGTTATATATAGGATGATTTTTCTATTGAATAATTAGATATCATCTGAGTTATATAAACTTTGAGGAATTAGTCATAATATAATTTTTTCTATTCCGCATAATAAAATCTATATAAGATACTTTTTAGTGTTGAATACCACATATGATAAACTATAAAAGGATACTACGTATGATAACAGAAATTAATAAAATTATTTATAACTAATTTTCAGAATCCCCCCATAAGTGAATTTTGCATAAGGGAATTATACATAAAATAATTCATAGATTACATAAGATGATTTTTCAATCATGACTGAAGAATACTAATATTTTTTAACATGAATTATCATCAGTTTTTTTATGAAAATTAAATTTTAGAGATATTATAGCTCATATGTTGAGGTTATTTCATGCCAAATCAATATAGTAAAAATGAAATAAAGTTTATTCTAGTATCTAACATGGGGGGATTGAATAATTTTGGAGCAACATCCATGGATGAATCGAGTTCTTGGGATGATATTAAAATAGATTGGATCAATGCTCCATGATTAACTAGAGTCTAAGATCCATCACATGTGAAACTAAATGAATTAAAATGGTTAATTAATCATTGAAAGAACTGGTGTTTTACCAGGGGAAGATCTTGAATAAGGATTCCGGATAATACATCAAATGGGGAGAGGATTTTCCTTGACCCATGCCAATGAAATATATTTAATAATAAATAATTTTAATCTATTGAGGTGGTTCAAGTACCACTATTTGTATATGAATTATAATTATTGAATAATCCAAGTGACCATTTGATGATCTGATAACTGAGTTTTCAAAAATTAAAATTACTAATGAAGGAAGAAGAATCAAAGAGGCCAAAGTCAGCATTGGTATTTTTAGATGTTCCATCAAGAAAGGGTGATGAATGTATGTGACACTTACTATATCTTGACAAACCTAATCTATAAGGAACACATCGATATATATCTAATATGAGTACATAACTATTCAGACAATAATCTCTCAATTGAAGATTTCATGTGTTGGGTTCTTGTCATGTTGCATGTTCTAGAAGTAGAAGACAACATATGAGACCTTGAATTCTCCTCATATTATGGTAGTGAGGTCGGAGCTTAACATCAACTATGTTCTTGACTTTTTTACTCAATTAATTCAAATAAAATAAATTTTGTGTAAGTTAGTAGATTTACTTGGGTATATTTAATCTAGGTATGGTTATTATTTTGTCTAATTTCAATATTTGATGAATTCTAGTATGAAATTTGGATAAAACTATGAGTCTGAACAGGTTTGTGCTTGTTCAATATGATTAAGGATCTAAACTCAGGTTCTTAAATTAGTACTTTTATTATTTTTGTTGATGAATATTTTTTCAAATAAGGTGATTGTGAAAAAATATGTTCTTATAATAAAACATTGTAAACTAAATTCATTAATTACCTTATCAATTTGAATAATTTATGGGATATGCTTATTTAGTTGACAATTGTAGTGAATGAATGGATCTATGATTAAATACATTAAGTGTTGAAAAACCATAAATTTATAAAAGTGAGGTGGTATGGTAAGTTGGTGATTATGATAAGGAATGAAATAAAAATTATGATAAAAAACAAGGATAGATTATTAAGTGGTGAGAATGATTTTTTTCTGGAGACTTCGAGAGAGAATCTTGTGGGATGAAAAACAAGATATAGGTTATATACATAGAAATAAAAGTGTGATCAGAGCATGAATTATTTGATTTGGACTCGATTTTAATTTATATATCATCCATACAGAAGATTTTCCTCCTATTTTATTTTTCCCTGTGTCTATTTCAAAGTAATTAATTACTTTTTCTAATTCAATATTGATTCTCAAATAAAATTTTTGACGAAATAAGTTATGTTAGTAAAATCCATTACTCATTCTATTATTTCATTATTAGATGTTATCTCTCTTATGAAATATTGAGTTATTAATTGAGAAACTATCAAATTAAATCATTCAAATATTGACCAACTTCTTAAGTCATTTAAACTATTTTTTTAGTTCTAATGAATTTCCTAAAGCTTGAATGAATGTAAATATTTTCAAAACCATCCAACCTAGTTCACTCTCTCATTAATAATTTTTTCATTATTTCCTGATTTATGATTGTTCATTGGCTATTTCTAATTGTCAATATACCAATAATGTATTCAAAATGTTTTTATACCTCACACTTAATCTCTCTAAAATAATTTTATGTTATCCTTTTTAGAAACATTTGAGTGTTTTTTTACAATTTAGTCACACACATACACAATTATTCTTCTATATGGGTTTGATACTTACTTTATACTATACAATGTTATGTAAAGGAAAATAATTAAGTTGTATTTATTAATTTCAATGACATCTAGATCAAAATTTTGGTGATGCTTGTAGGGAATTCATGTGTGACTATGTTTAGATAAAATTATTTATAATGTTTTATATAAAAAATATAATGTCAAAGAAACTATAATAGAATGTTTTAAGAAAACTATTATGTGTATATTAACTTGGAAATATTGTGATAATTTAAATAATTTCATACAATATACTCATAAACATTTAATTTATCTTATAAATAATAAATAAAATGTTTAAATATATAATCATTTTTAAATTTTGATTAATAATAAAAATGAAAACAACAATCAACCTCAAACAAGAAATGGGTTAGATGAGAGAGTTATCATTTATGAGTTGAAAGTTAATTTAGTGTTTAGTAATATATATTATATTGGGAAAACCCCTAGGTATAAAAATTGTAAAATTAATCAATCAAATTATTATATGGTTACATCCTAAAATGGATTACATAATAATGACTAATTTGACTTTTTTAGGTATTTTTTATTTTGAGGTGTAGAAACATTCATTAAAGGGTATGGTGGGGATTAATTAATTAATATATTTTTACCATTCTATCTTATAGGAAATTCTTGTACATGGTTTCAAAAATTGGGTGATGAAATTTTTAGTATATGGGATCAATTTTTTAATGATTTTATAATGAAATTTTACCCAAGGAGAATTAAAAATGAAATCATACATAAGATAATTATATTCTAACAAGATAATGGTATTTATTCTAAAAATAATGGGATGGGTTTATAGGTTTAGTTAGGTAGTGTCATAATTTTAAGTGTACACCAACATTTCTTATGGACAATTTTTACAAAAATATTACCCCTTATAACCAAACGTGGGTTGATCAGTCCTCCATGTGTGATTATAAGGAAAAATCTATAGTGTAATTGAAGAAAATTATCAACACCTAATCATTAAAACCTCAACATAAATGCTTGAGAATAATAACCATTATTATAAAAGAAAACAATCTTGATCAACAATATGAGTCATAACCTACTCGATATTATAAAAAAAATGAAAAACTCAGTTAAAGAGTAATTCCACCATTGTGGTATGTTTGAACATTCTAAAAAATAATAACTTTAATATGCCTACCCAACAACATGAAAATAAAAATTTTGTGGGTTCTACCCCTAACTTGAAAAAAATTGATGATATTTTCAAATATACATACAATCAAGGTTATAGGAATCATATTAATTTCCATCATGGCATGTTTACACTTGTTTTTACCCTTAATTTCCAACAACATATGAGGAAACAATTCTCTAATAAATCAATTTTATAATCATATAATACTCATGGAAAATTTTATGGTCATGTTATTACAAATATGGACCCAAAAATAAGAAAAATTGATTATCAAGATGAAGAATTATATGTTTAATTTGATAAAAAAATAAATAATTTAATTCAGATAAAGCTCAATATGATTTAAGGATTAAAAATATAGAAATGAAAATTAGTCAATTAGATATGGATATGAATAACAGAAAAATAATTAAAATTCAAATAAAAATGGAAGTCAATCCATGATATGATTTACTAGGTATTAAAACTAGTAGAATTTTATAAACTTGCACATAATTTAATAAATAACTTACACATGTTTATGGAGAAATACCAATTTAATCATTACATGAAAATATGGAATTTAAAAAAATTATATATCAAGACATAAACACACACAAAAACTCCATGAAAAATGTTGTTCTAGTTGAAATCAATATGGAAAACAACTTGAAAAATGAATAGAATAAGGGGAATAAAATGTAGATGAATTTACTAACGGGATTCCATCTATTTTAAAATTTTTAGCTCCAACCATTTCATTCACTACAGAATTAAAAATATAAATGAAGAACATGGATATTTATAATTTCATTATCTTTATAATAAAACTCGATATCAACATTATTTTTCATGAGTCTTTAGTTAAGATTCATTCATATTAAAATTATTTTATAAAAATATATTTCTAATAAGAAAATTGGAATAATTTTCTACATATAATTTATTATATGGGTGTAGTGTTATCCTTTAGAATAAGATACCTTCAAAACATAATGATCTATGAATATTTTTCATCCATTACACATTAAGAGATATTTTCATTTTGAACTTTTAATATGACCTTGGTGTCAGTATAAATTTGATACCCTTGTGCATCTTCTAGTTCCATAACATAAGAGTTCTATAACCCACTATGGTTATCCTGTAGTTAACAGACCATTCCATGACTCACCCTAGAAGCGGTTTTGATGATTTTCTAGATACAATGTGGAAGTAATATTTTCCAGCTGATTTTATTATATTGGATATGGAGTGTTGAAATGAAGATCTTATCAGCTATGGTAGGCCCTCTTTAGCTACTGGATTAGCTAAGATATACCATTCCAAGTGTATTCTGATTTTTAATTTAGGATGCTAAATATTTGGTATTAAATATTTTTAAAATAACTAAAGAGACCATTAATTTGAAAATTTCTTAACGAGATGAGTTTCTAAATTTAAAAGAATATGTTTATGAGAAATATGAATAATTTTGAAGACTGATTGATGAAATTAATATTAGACCATATTCTTTTGAGACATTCATGGAAATATTATTAATTAAGTTGGAGGAATATATTGATGAGTTGTAAGAGAATTCTTTGACTATCTTGATGATTTTCTTTAGATAAAATTCTTGGACCATACATTAATCATATATATGATGAAAATTTTGATGAATATAGTAGTGATGAAGAATAATCATTCTATAATACATTTTTTAATAGTTATCTTGATGAACATAGTCCTCCCAGTCATAAGAGTATTATTTCTTGTGAACAAGTCCTCGTTTTGGAGCTCATCCCCTTTCATCCAACTATAAATATTCACTTCATGGAAAAAACAAAAATTTTCATTTTATCATCTAATCCATTATGGGTGGTTTTCAATATGAGATTATATTAAATTTCTTGTATAGGTACATATCTATCAATGGTTTATCCATAGTTGAAATTAAAATAATTTTTCATTTGTACTATATAAAGAGAATTCTCATGAAACCTAACCATATATCAGTAGTATAGGGATAGAGAAGTTTAAATCCAAAAATGAGAGAGGTAGTTAAAGATGAATTTTTTAAACTACAGGATGGTATAATTAATTATCCTAGTTAATATAGTTATTATATGGCATCATGCCTTTTTATTACATAACTTTTAATTACCTTTTATAAACATAGGATCTTTAAAGTCTAATGTCTTGGAAATCTGGAACATAAAACATGAAATATAAAACAATATTCTAATACACTTTTAAGAAATTATAAAAGTTTCATACTTAGTACAATTATTTCATCTCATATCCTTGAGACATATATTAATGGAAAGGGAGAGAAGAAGGCCTAGTAATGAAAACAAGTGAAATAGTTTACAAGCGATCTTGTGAGATATTAATAAAAACATTAGGGACGTTGTAAAATAATGATAATGAGTCATATATTATAAATAATAACTCAAATAATAACATAAAATTTGGGTAAAAATTTTAATTGAGGCATTCATGAACATATCACTATGTTTCATCCCCATGGTGTCATAAACATTACCAAGTTAATTCACCAAGGTATCGTTAAACTTGACATCAATAGAGATTAAATTCTTTACCCAATGCATTGAAGAGCTATCAGGGAAAACCCTTAACATGTATTTATTTTCATGTGATCCACATATATCATAATCAAACATTTCATAAATAACCCATAGATAAAAAAAAATGGGTTCCATATCAAAATTGTGTCATTTTAAAAGTCCTTAAAAACATGATCATTATGTCATTTATAACCCAAGAAAAAGGAATCAGGGTTTTATATATGTCAAATCTTGAACCAAATATTCCATTTTTATGTTCTTAATAATACTCCTAGGAATAAAATTTTTTAATTTATTTATATAATGGAAATTATATAATTTATTTAGAAAAAGAGAGAGGGATTTTGAGATGAAAATTATGCAGCATAACAACTATACAACATGGTTTTAGAAAACATTAAAAAGAGGGGAAATGGGTAACCCACAAATAAATAACACATAATATAGTATAGGGTAGAATAATATGTAAATAAGATCATGGTATGAATATTTTAAAAAACACCATGTGAAAAGGAAACTTGAAATAAAAGAAAAGATTCAGTTTCTTTTATGATAATTTGGAAGCCTAAATGAATCGCATAAAAATTCAGAAAATGAATTGATGAGATAAAAAGGGTATATAATTATATGGATATTATGATTAATCAAAGAGTGATACATAATGTCATACCCCAACATTTGAAAATGAGAATTCAAATACATAACATATAAGAAGTTTTGACTAAAAGAGGATGGTGAAAGCTTCCCTTACCTTGAAGAGTAACTTCAAAAACTCAAAGTTTGGGACCTTAGGGGATTGAGGGATCCTTTGGAGGACTCCATGAGAGATAAAAATACCATATATTCATTGAGTATAAATTTTGAATGATTATAATGAAGGAATGTGTTTGTATTTATAGAAATGGTGAGGTAATATTTAATTAATTTCTAAGGGACACCTCATTAGTGGTATTTGAAAAACCATGGCCTTGACCATGGTATATTCCCATGGTATTGGACGCATGGGACACCTCATAACATATATTATTATACACATTTCGACCAGAATTATTACACCATGATTACATCATTAATTATGTCATTAAACACACCGAAACTTGAAACTATATTTTAACTATTCACAGAAAAACAAAATCTTTTATAAAAATATCGAAAATTCACCCTATCCTAATATTGATTCTCTAAATTCAAAAATGAACTCCATTTTATGAAAATAATTTTCTAATTATGAGATATTAAATTTTCAGTAAAAAACTATTTACTGGAAAAAATACTAATATATAACAAATAATTTATAAAATAGTTATTTACTTATGATATTATATCTCATTACCAATTAAGATAACTGAATTATATTTATACGTTCATAAATTAGGTTAACATTATATTGTCCACATTAATTTTCATAAGGGTAATATTACTATTCATAATTTACTACTCACCAAAAAATTAATTTGATCTTATTAGAATCTAAATTTCTTTCTGATCACTACTGTAGAAGACCATTTTTTGAAAGAGTTTCAAATTATTAATTAATTAAAGTATAAAAAGTATTTTAAAATTACTTTCATCCAAGATTCATCTATATTGTGGTTCATCTATAAATTTATCCTATATTTATCTTGGCATTTGAAATTAAAAAAAAATTACCATAACAAGAAATAAAAATTTTATTTATAAAAAATGATTACACAAAGTATTTAAGGCCGCATTACATAGCCTCTTGTAACACCTTCATAGGACCTAATCATATGGTGTGTAATGGTGATATAATCTTGGGTGGCTCAGACAACATTTCCTAAGTGGTGATTTCTATCAGCTTGAAAATCTCCCATAACCGATTATGTTCATGCTTAACGTGTTGGATTTTAACTTGGTCATGGTCAAGAGAATAGTCCAGTAATGATGCCTATTTCCCAAGCTCTAATAGATGGGATTCATATGACCTGAGTCTACTAGTATAGGGCATCAACTATTCTTTATTTATTACTTAATCATGATCAATTTTTTGTATAAACAATAAGAATAACATTAGGAGTATAGTTTCCAACAGTCATATTGACCAACGATCATGTTATAGTTGAAACCCAAAGGTCACATTTTAATTATACTCACATAATAAATAGAATAATATAGTTTTATTGAGTATAGTATAAAATGACCCAGAAAATATGGAAACAAATATTATTCAAATGTTTTTGTGGTTAAATTCTTCCCCCCTTATAAAATTTTGTCCCCAAAATTTCAACTCGTTCACTCATAAGAGAAAAGAAGTGGGTGCTTCATCCTTGTATAATCCTCTTATTCCCATGTGGCTTCTTCAAAATTTTTGTTTCTCCAAATCACATAAACTAGGCCAGTAGTCTTGTTTTATAGAACCTTGTCTCAATGATCCAAGATCTGCACTGGTTTCTCCTCATAAGAGAGGTCATGTTCTAGTTATACCACCTCTGAATTTAGTACATGTGAAGGGTAAGGTATGTACTTCCTCTAGAGTGATGCATGGTTTACATCATGATATTGTGCTAGGTTTGGAAGAAGATCAAGTCGACATGCCATTGATCCTGTGAGATAAATGATTTTATAGGGGCCAATGTACCTAGGGATGTGCTTCTCATTTATTCCCAAACCTCATGAATCTCTTCAAAGGTGAAATTTTAAGAAAGAATTCATCACCAACATCAAACTCCATGTCCCTTTGAATGTTATTGGCAGAGATCTTTTTCTGAAGCTGAGCATCTTTAATGTGTTGCTGGATTGCATGGATTTTTTCTATCATATTTTGTACAAGATCAGGACCAAGAAGCTTTCTCTCACCAGCTTCATCCCAAAATGTAGGCTTTCTACATTGCTTCCCATATAATGCTTCATAGGGTTCCATTTGAATTCTCAAATGGAATATTTTGTTATAATAGGACTCAACTAATGGGAGATGTTGATCCAATCCACCTTTAAATTCCATTGACCATGTTCTCAGCATGCCCCTACGTGTTTGAATAGTTGTTTCAGATTGGCCATAAGTTTGGGGGTGATAGACCATACTAAAATTCAATTTGGTACTCAGAGAATTTTGAATAATTCTCTAGAATTATAATATGAACCTTGTATCATGATCAGATATGATAGGAAGTCTAACTAAAGGGATACTTAACACTTCTTTCACGTAAATAATGGAATGTTGATCAAGAGATAAATTTTCTCAAATAGAGATAAAATTTCTATTCTTGGTGAGAATGTATACTATCACCCATATCATATTGTTTCCTTTGGAGGGTATCTGGAGACCGGTGACAAATTCAATAGTGATATTTTCCCACTTACATAATGGTATGGGTAGTGGTAATAATTCCAACATAGGAAGTTGTTGCTCTTCCTTAAATTAATGAAATACCAGGAACCATGTTTTATAATCAGAAATCTCACTTTTCATATTATCCAATAAATAATTATAATAAAGGTCTATATACATATTTGTTCTTCTATGAGGTATAAAGAAATTATAGTTGTTTGCTTCATCCATCAACTCCTTCTTTATTTCTGGAATAGATTGCATACATAGTCTTATATGAAATTTTAGTATACCTTCATGGTCAATATTGATCTCAGGAAGCTTTCAATTTTTCACAGCCTCAATCTTATTCTATAACAAAGGATCATATTTCTATGTTTTCATGATGTTATCTAGTAATGAATGATGAGAAATAATTTGGTATAGTGTTGATGATGTCCCTGACCTTATAATTCCCATGTCTAGCTTTACTAGGTCATTGATCAAGTGATCCCTTTGAATCCTCATCATAGATAGAAAAACTGGTTATTTCCTACTTAATGCATCACCAACTTATTTTACTCTTTTGGGATGATAATTAATTGAACAATAATAGTCTTTAAGAATTTCCAACCACCTCCTTTGTCTCATGTTCAATTACTTTCATGTGAAAAATATACTTCCAACTTTGATGTTCTATATATATATCACATTTCTCCCCATAAAGATAGTTCCTCAATATCTTCAGAGAAAAAACATCCACAACCAAATCCACATCCTGCGTATGATATTTCTGATCGTGAGTATTCAACTGTCTAGATTCATAAGCAATGACTTTTAAATTTTTCATGTGGACTCACCCAATTCGTTTTAGAGACGAATTGCTAAAAATAACAAATCCTTCTCTACTTGAGGGCAGAGTTAACATGGGTACAGTAACCAATCTCTTCTCCAACTCTTGGAAACTTTCCACACACTCCTTTGTCAAGATGAACTTGACCCTTTTTTCACTTAACTTGGTTAATGGATTTAAAAGTCATGAAATTTTTTTCACAAGCCTCATATAATATCATACTAATCCAAGGACACTACAAATCTACGTTATTATTGTAGGTTGTGGCCACTCCTCTACACCCTTTATCTTTGTTGAGTGAACTATAATTCCTTAATTGGTTACAATGTGACCCACGAAAGAAAATTTTTATAACCAAAATTCACATTATTTAAATATTCCAAAAAGCATCGCCTTCTATTTAGTTTGAAAAATAACCCTTAGATGATCCTTATTCTCCTCATGAATTTTGAAATATATCATAATATCATCAATAAAAACTACTAAAATGTTATCAAGGTTGTATTTAAAGACACTATTCATAAAATGCATTTAAATAGCAGGTGAATTGGTTAGACATAATGTCATAACAACTAACTCATAATTCCCATTCTTTATACGAAGGTAGTTGTTTGGAATATCTTCTTTCTTCACCCTCAATTGATGATAACTAGATCAACGATCAATATTGGAGAATAATTGATCCCCATAAAGTTGGTCAAATAATTCATCAATTCATGGAAAAAGTTATTTATTCTTTATTGTGATCTCGTTCAGTTTTCTATAATCAATGTATATCCACATCGATCCATCCATCTTCTTTAAAAAGAGGATAGGTTCTCTCCAAGGAGACACACATGGAAGATAAACCCCTTTTCCATAAGACCTTGGACTTTCTTACTTAATTCTTCATGTTCCACAATTTTCATCCTATATGGGGTATTTGATATTGGATGAGATCCATGTATGAGTTCAATGGAGAAAACAACATATCTTTTTGGGGAAGCTCAGGTTAACTCCTCCAGAAATAAATCAATGTATTCCTGGATGATGGGGACATTTTCTATCCTTATAATCTCATTTCATTATTTTTCATTACTAATATACTTCATAAAAATGTATATAACGGGTTCTTCTAGAAAAATATCAGGTTGAGATATCTCTCCTTCGAAGATAAATCTAGATTTTACATTCAATATTACTAATATTTCTTTGCTTCTACATTTGATCATATCATTATACTTGGCGAGTCATTCCATACCAAGTATAATTTCTAATTCTGACATGGGAATGAATTCTAGATTTACGATAAGATTTTTATCACTAAAGTAAAAAACTAGAGTTTCTAACCATTGATGATTCTTGGATACCCCACCAAAAGTCTTGACTGATAACTCTACTTTTAGTAATTCAGGGGTTAATTTTAAATTCATAGCAAACATATAATATATAATGTAATCAATAGAACCAGAATAAAACAAATTACTTTCTATCTTTAAGAGAAAAACAATTGTACCTACCACCACATCATTTGGAACTTCAACATCATCTATCGTGATAGAAAAAGAAAAACCCTTCTCCCTTGGCCTGTGTTGAGGCTAATGGTTGTTCCCCTCCACTACCCATGGATTTGGATAGTGATTGTAAAAGTTCCCACATTGGCCACACTTATAGAATTGGAAATTAAGTAGGGCATGCATCATCTTCCCATTTTCGTTAGTGTTGGGAAGTTTAGGGTTCACCTTAATGTGATAATTACTCACAATATGGCCATCTCTTCCACAATTTTAAAACATCCTTATCCCAAGAAGGCAGTTCGCCAAATTCTTTTTCGCACATTTATTACACGTGGGATGTTGCACTTTCTTGCCTCCTATTCCCTGATAAATGTTCATCCCTAATCTGGGCGCCATTGATCTCTTATTTTCATTTGATTTATGAGACCACTACATCTAACCAAACTCATGTTCGACTTTCATCACAGTCTGCACAATCTTCTTATATCCACCATAGTCTTTGTTAGTTATATTCTTCTATAGATAAGGTCTTTGTCCACCAAATAATCTATAAACCTCCCAATTAGGATCGATGAAAAATATTGAGGTGTAATGTGAATGCCTTGTGAAGTTCATCTCATAGATTCCGACAGATTCATTCTCCTTTTTATTTAGATCTAGTAATTCCTTTTCCATTTTTGTTCTCATAGAATGAGGGAAAATCATATTGAAGAAGATGCCTCTGAAATCTTCCAACCCTATAGCTTTGTTCTCCACTCACGGTCTTGTTTTTTATCAGTTCCCACCACTAATCAGCTTCTCCATCTAATTGATAAATATCCAGGGTGACCTTCTCTTGTTCTGAATAGCAGTGAAGATAAAATATCTTCTCGATAGATTTGATCCATTGTTAAAAAATAAATTGGTTGGTAGATCCACTAAAGGTCGGTGGTCAATGACACATAAACGATACAAGATAATTTTTTTACCTTTATGGTGAGATTGGTATTTCATCTTGATTCAAGTTATTTTCCATAATTTGAGTCAGTTGGTTCATCATTCTCATGAAATTTTCCATTTTTAATTCCAAAGTAGTGTTTTCAGCGCATGGACCATTGCAACCAACATTTTCACAGTTCCTCCAATTGCATATCATTTTCTCAAATAATAAAACCTTAGTGAGAAACTTATTTAATTTAGGAATATTTTAACTATAATGGATTTTTATGTCTTAGAACATAATGCTTAAACATATTATATTTTAACAGAAATAACATTTCTCTATAAATCATTCATAATGATTCATAAAAAACTTGTGATAAACAAAACTTATCCCCTAGGAGTGTCAAACACATAGTGCATCAAGGCTCATTGTCATGTACTAGAATACCTCGAATCAATATCAAAACACTATGTTAGATTTTTTACTCCTAAGTACATATGTTCTCGAGCCATATCCAATTGTTTGTATCCAGATAGGAATTTATTTGTTTTGAAACAACTTACATAATTGTTCAACAAAATAAAAGCAATTTTTTCTTATATATTAACTATTTTATAGTTTTCTTCTTAAATTTTTCATATCCTGATTTCTATAAATAACTAAATTATCCTTCGATATAAACTTTGGCATCCCATCTTTTTATTGCATAACATTTCATTATATATTACAAATTGAGGATCTTTAAAGTCTAATGTCTTGGAAATCAGGAACATAAAACATGAAAACATAAAACTTTATTCTAATCCACTTCTAAGGGTTCATCATAGTTACATACTAATTACAATTACTACCTCTCATAACCTGGATACATACATTAAAGGAATGGGTGAGAAGTAGGCCTAATAAGGAAAACAAGTGAAACAATTTACATTTGATCATGAATGATATCAATTAGAACAAAAGGAATATCGTAATGGAATAATAAAGGGACATATCATAGAAATACTAAATTGAATCATAACATGAAAATTTCACTACAAAAAATAATTTATACACTCATGAACATATCACCAAGGTACATCCCCAAGGTGTCATAAAAATTACCAGGGTATCATAAAAATTGTCACCTCTCGAGATTAAATTCTTAACCCATTGCATTAGAGTGCTATCAGGGTGCACCATTAATAGGTATTTATTTTTATGGGATCCATATATATTATAATCAAACATTTCATAAATAACCCCTAGAGAATAAAATAAATTGGTTAAATTTCAAAATCATGATGTTTTAAAAGTGCTTAAAAACTTGATCGTTATGTCATTTATAACCCATGAAAATGGAATGAGGGTTTTATTTATATAAAATCCAGAACCAAATATATAATTTTTATGTCTTGATTAATAACCCCATAACTAAAATACGTTTGGTTATTCACATAATGAAAATAATATAATTTCTTGAGAAAAAGAGGGAGAAAATTGGAGACAAAAATTCTACAGCCGAGCAGGAATACCACATGGTTTTAGAAAACATTAAAACATGGGGTAAAATGGGTAAACCACTCATTAATCACTCATAATACATTATAGGGATATAATAAAACGTAAATAAGATCATGGTATGGATATTTGAATATGTTATTTATTTCATGAAAATTCGTCAGCCTAACAGTGTCACATAAAAATCCATAAAATGAACTCATGAGAGAAATTTTTTTATCTCACCATATGGACATCAAAAGGACAGAAAGAGGGATACAAAATATCATACCCCAATATATTAAAATTTAAATTCAAAGACCTAACATATAAGATGTGTTTACTAAAAGGGGAGGGTGAAATGTTCTCTTACATTGATGAGTAACTTAAAAAACTTGAATATTGGGACATTGGGGGAATGAGGGCACTTTGGGTGGAATCATTGGGAGGTAAAAAGTCCATAACATAGTTGAGGAGGAATTTTTAATGAATGTAATGAATTAATGGGTTGGTATTTATAGAAAATTTGAGGTAATATTTTATTAACTTCCTAGGGACACCTAATTAGTGGTATTTGAAAAGCCTTGTGCTTGACCATGGTATTTTCCCATGGTATTGGCCACGTGGGACACCTCATACATTATCTTACAATACTCAAGTAGACTAGAATTATTACATCATGAATGATGTCATTAAACACACTAAAACTCAAAACGGTATTTTTACTATTCACTAAAAACAAAAAATTTTATAATAATATCATAAATTCACTCTAACTTAATATTGATGATCTAAATTAAAACATAAACTCTATTTTAAGAAAAATAATTTCCTAATTATGAGATATATAATTTTTAAATAAATACACTATTTACCCAAAAAAATACGAATACATAACTAATAATTTCTGAAACAGTTATTTACTTATTCTATTTTATCACATTACCAATAAAGATTCATAAATTATATTTATACTTTCTTAAGTGAGGTTACTATTACATTAGTCATATTACTATTAATAATTGTATTATTACTATTCAAAATTTACTACTCACAATAAAAATTGACTTTATATTATTAGAATATGAATTTTTTACTAATCAGAACTGTAAAAGATAATTTTTTGAAAATCATTTCAAAATTTTAAATAATTAAGTTATGGAAAAATATTTTAAACCAATTTTTTAAAATATTAATCAATAATATAGAACTTCTATAAATTCATCCTATAGTTTTCTTGAGATTTAAAATTAAGAAATTCTACCATAAAAATATATAACAATTTAATTTATTCAAAAGGATTACACAAAGTATCTAAGCCCTCCTTATATAGCCCCTTATAACACAGGCATATGACCATAGAGTAAGGGGTGAAATAATGATTGAATCTTGGGCCAGCACAGATAGCATTTCCTGAGTGGTGATTTGTATCACCATGAACTTCTCCCATAATAGATTACATTCAAGATTAACGTGTTTTAATTCATCTTGGGCTCTCTCCCGAGAAAATCACAGTGATGCTAACTCATTCCCAATGACCGATAGATGGGATTTATATAGCTTAAGTCTACTGGATGAGTTCAGTGACTCTTCTTTCTGTATTAATTAACCATGTTCATTTGTATTTATAAACAATAATCATAATGTTAAGACTATTTTTTCCAACGGTCATATTGACCAACAATCATATAACAGTCAAAACTCAAAGGTCTCATTTAAATTATACTAACTTCATTAATAAAAGGATCTAGTATTTTTGAGTATTAAATAAAATGACACAAAAATTCAATAAGAACTATTATTCAAAATTTTGGTTCGTTACATTCTTCCCCCTTAATAAATTTCATCCCCGAAATTTTAACTCCTACCTTCATAGGAGAAATGGTTTGGGTACTTCTGCCTCATATACGCTTATGGTTCCCACATGCCTTCTTCATATTTTTGGTTTCTCTATGTCACCTTAATATGTAGGGTAGTCTTGTTGTGTATAACCTTGTCTCTATGATCCAAGATCTCTGACATATTCTCCTTATAAGAGAGGTCATGTTCTAGTTGTACCAGCTCTGGATTAAGTACATGTGAAGGGTTAGGAATGAACTTCCTCAAGAGGGATACATGGAAGACATCATGAACTTGTGATATATTTGGATAAATTGTTAATCAATAGGGCACTTCTCTTATGCGATCAAAGATTTCATAGGGGCCAATATACCTAGGGCTGAGATTCCCTCGCTTCCCAAACCTCATGAATCTCTTCCAAGGTGAAATCCAAAGAAAGGCATTATCACCATTATCAATCTCCAAGTCCCTTATATGGTTTTTATCATAGCACTTTTGCCGACTCTAAGTATCCTTAATGTGTTGCTGGATGGAATGGACTTTTTCTATCATCGTTTGCATAATATTAGGCCTAATAAGAATTATCTCACCATCTTCATCCCAAAAAGCAAGTGTTCTACATCAATTCCCATATAGATCGTTATATGGTTCCATTTGAATTCTCAAGTGGAAGTAGTTTTTATAAGTGAACCCAACTAATGAGATATATTGATCCCATCAATCTTTAAATTCCATTGACCATGTTTTCGACATATCCTCAAGTGTATTAATATTCCTTCCATATTTTTCATCAGTTTGGGGGGTGATAAAAGTACTAAAATTCAATTCGTCACTCTAAGAATGTTGAATACTTCCCCATTATTTTGATGTGAACCTTAGAACATGATCAGATATGACAAAAAGTGGAACTCCATGTAGCCTTAACACTACCATCACGTAAATCCTGGAAATTTGATCAGAAGATAAATATTCTAGAATAGAGATAAAATAGGTAGTCTAGGTGAGATGGTCCACTATAACCCTTATCTAATTTTTTCCTTTGGAAGTTCTCAGGAGACCAATGACAAAGTCCACAATGATATTGTCCCACTTCTATGTCGGTATGGGTAGTGGTTGTAATACCCATAAACAAGTTGTCACTCTTCCTTCACTTGCTGATATACCAGGCACCTTGTTGTGTATGCAACAATCTCCCTTTTCTTATTATCCAAGGAATAATGATCCCGAAGGTCTCAATACATTTATTTAATTTCAGGATGTATAGAGAAAGTAGTGATATGAGCTTCATCCATCAGCTCCTTTATTTCTGGAATATATCGAATCCATAGTCTTGTATAAAATATTAGTACACCTTCTGGATCAATTTTGAACTTGAGAAACTTCCCAACCTTCACAACCTCAAATTTCTTCTTTAACAAAGGATATTCTTTCCGTGCTTTCTCAATCTTCTCTACAAATGACAGTTGATAAATCATTTGGGATATGGTTGATGATGTATATTCTCTTATAATTCCCATTTCCATCATTACTATGCCATTGATCAAAGGATATCGTTGGCTCCTCATTATGGATAAAACAACTGGCTGTTTCCTAATTAATGCATCAGTGACTTTGTTTGGTCTTCCGGGATGATATTGATTTGAACAATCCTAGTTTTTAAGAAGTTCCAACCATCTCCATTGTCTCATGTTTAATTCCTTTTGAGTGAAAATAAACTTAAAACATTGATGGACTATGTATATATCAAATTTATCCCTATAAAGATAGTGCTTCCATATATTCAAAGAAAAAATGACCGCAACCAGCTCCATATCACGTGTAGGATAGTTATTATCATGTGTCTTCAAATGTCGAGATGCATAGGCAATGAAATTTTCATTTTTCATGAGGATTCACCCAATCTATTTCAAAGATGCATCCCTAAGAATAATGAATCCTTCTCCACTATAAGGTAGAGTTATAATGGGTGTATTAACCAATCTCATCTGCATCTCGTAGAAAGAATATTCACACTCATTTGTCCAGATGAACATAAACCCTTTTAGATTTAACATGTTTAATGTATTATAAAGTTGTGAAAATATTTTCCAAACCCTCTTGTAATATCCCAGTAATCTAAGGAAACTTTGAATCTCAGTTATTTTTGTAGTCTAAGGACACTCCTCTACAACCTTTGTCTTTGTATGGTCAAATGTTGTTCCTCCGTTGGTTACAATTTTACCCAAGAAAGAAACTTATTTTAACCAAAATTCACATTTCGAGAATATTCAAAAAAGCATCTCCATCCATAGAGTTTGATAAATAATCCTTATATGATCATCATACTCTTCACTACTTATGGAATAAAACATAATATCATAAATAAAAACTACCAATAAGTTACCAAGGTAGTCCTTATAGACTATATTCATCAAATCCATAAAAATAACATGTGCATTAGCCAGTCTTAAGTGAATAATAAAAAACTCATAATTATCATATCTTGATCGAATGGCAGATTTTAGAATATCTTCTTTCTTCACCCTCAATTGAGGACTACCAGATCAAAGATCAATCTTGGAGAATAATTGAGCCCCATGAATTTGGTCAAATAAGTCCTCAATTCTTGGAATAGGGTATCTATTCCTCAATGCGACACCATTATATTCTATATAATCAATGTATAGACGCATTGATCCATCCTTCTTCTTCAAAAAAAGAATAGGTGCTCCCCACGGAGACAGACTCGGATGGATAAACCCCTTCTCCAAATGATCTATGAGTTTCTATTTTAATTCCTAAACCTCAAAATTTTTCATCCTATACGAGGGCTTTTTTATTGAATGATATCTAGGTATGAGTTCAATGGGGAAATATACTTCACATTTTTAGGGTGGTCTAGAAACTCCACCAGAAATACATCAATTTAGACCTAGACTATGGGGAGATTTTATATCCTTATAATTGTATATCATTCTTTTTCTTCACTAATAAACTCCATAAATGAGGATATATGTGGTTATTCTAGAAAAATATCAGGTTGAGATATCTCTCCTTAGAATATAAGTGTATATTTTCAATTCAAGACTAATAAGGTTTCTTTTCTTCTTCATTTGATCCTAGAATTATACATTGAGAGCCAGTACATTCCTATGATAGTCTGGAATTAGAGCATGGGAATTACTACTAGATTTATGATAAGATTTTTCTCACCAAAGTATATACTAGAGTTTCTAAACACTGATGATTCTTGGATAATCCCATTAGCAGCCTTGACTGATAACTCTAATTTTATTAATTTTGGGTTTTATTCAAAATTCTTTTCAAACATATAGGAAATAAAAGAATTTTTAGAACCAAGATAAAACAAATAAATTTCTATCTTTGAGAGAACAACAAGAGTACCTTCTACCACATCATTTGGAGCTTCAACATCAGCTGTCATGGTAGAAAAATAATGACCATGCTCCCTTCGCCTTTCTTGAGGCTGATGCTGGTCCCCCTTCACTTTCCATGGATTTTAACATTGATTGGATGTGTTCCCATGTTGTCCAAACTTATAGAATTAGATATTAGGTAGGGCTTGTACCATATCCTTTTTAACGGTAGTGTTGGGAAGTTGACGATTCACCTCATTACAACCCATCCAAGAAATAAAGAAATCTCTTCTACACTTGTATCACCTCCCTCTCCTGAGCAAGTAGTTCATTGAATGATTCTACCCACATATATTACAGATGGGACGTTGCACTTTCTTGCCTCTTATTCCATGATTCGAGTTCCTCCCTAAGCCGGTCTCCATTTATCTCTTCTTTTAAACGTATTAATAAGGCCACTACATCTCACCAAAATCATGTTCGACCTTCATCACACTCAGCATGATCTCGTCACAGCTATCATAGTCTCTGTTTTCTAGATTCTTAGGTAGATGAGGTCTTAGTCCACCCAATGATCAATGAACCTCCCCATTATAATCCTTGACAAATCTTGATGTGTAATTGGAAGGTATTGTAAAATTAATCTTTTAGATTCTAATAGATTCATTCTCCTTATGATTTTTCTCGATAAATTCCTTATCCATTTTTTTCTCATAGAATTATTGAAATACTTATTGAAAAAGATCCCTCTGAACTCTTCCCACTCCATAGCTTCATCATCTAGACTTGGCCTCATGTTTTTAATCAGTTCCAAACACTGATCATATTCTCCCTCTAAGCGGTTAATATTTTGGGTGACCTTCTCTTATTATAAATAGAGGATCACATAAAATAACTTCTCGATAGAGCTGATCCACTATTCATCAATCAATGAGTTGAAATATCAACTAAAGTTTGGTGGTCGTTGACACATAAAGGACTCAACATAATGTTGTTCCATTCACAGTGAGAACTCTCTCTCAACATGATTCAAGTTATTTCCCGTAACTTGAGTCATTTGGTTCATCATTCTCATAAAAGTTTCCATTCTGGATTCCATCAGAGGGTCGTCAGTGCATGGTCTATTATAGTCACAATTTTCATGGTTCCTCCTATTACCCTTCATTTTGTAAAATTATAAAACATTAGTGAGAAACTTATTTCATTTATGAATCTTCTAATTATAAAGTATTTTTATTCCTTAAATCTTCATTCCTAAACATAATATTCATTAACAAAAATTAAATTTCTCTATAAATCATTCATACTGATTCATAAAAAGATTTTGATTAACCAAACATATCCCCTGGCAGTGTCAAACCAAGAGTGCAGAAAACCCATTTTCATGTTCCAAGAGTGCAGCAAGTCTTGGATCAATCCTAAAACTCTTTATTAGATTTTTCATTCCTATGTACATCTGTGCCATTTCCACATCCACTTGTTTGCATCCATACATGGATTTATTTGCTGAGAAACCATGTACTTAATAATTTAGAAAGATATTAGGATGCTTTCATATATTTAAACATTTTTTTGGGTTCCTCCTAATGTTTTTATATCCTAATTTACAAAAATAACTAAACTATCTTTTGATAATAACTTTGGAATCTTGCCTTTTTATTACATAACTTTTCATTAAATTTTAAAAATAGAGGATCTTTAATGTTCAGTGTCTTTGAAATCAGGAATATAAAACATGAAAACAAAAAAAAATTCTAATCCACATGTAAGGATTAATAGTATATTCATACTATGTATAGTTACTACATCTCATATCATAGATACATACATCAATGGAAAGGTTTAGAAGAAGGCCTAGTAAGGAAAACAAGTGAAATAGTTTACATGTGATCTTGAGCAATATTAATAAGAACATGAGGGATATCATATAGGACTGATAAAGAAGTATATCATATAAATAATAACATTAAAAATAATCTTAAAATGTTGCTAAAAATGTTAATTTAGACATTCATGAACATATCTCCAAGGTACATCCCCAAGGAGTCATAAATATTTCCAAGGTTTTTCACCAAGGTATCGTATAACATGTAATATCTATAAATTAACATTTTACCCAATAAGTTGGCATGATATCAGGTACAACCCTTAATATTTATTTATTTTCATTTGATACACATAGATCATAAAACAATCTCTAAATAACCCATAGAGAATAAAATAAATGGGTTTCATTTTAAAATCGTGATTTTTAAAAAGTTCATAAAAACTAGATTGTTTTGTCATTGATAACCCATGGAAAAGGGAAGAGAGTTCTATTTATGTCAAATATAAAAAAAAATATACCATTCTTATTTCTTTATTAATAATACTAGATCTAAAATAGGTTTTGGTGTTCAAAAAAAGAAAATAAGGTAATTTTTTAGAAAAGAGATGGAGATTTTGAGACAAAACATCTACAACATAACGACTATAAAACATTGTTTTAGAAAAAAATTAAAAAGATATGTTAGAAAGGGTAACCCACTCATAAATAACTAATAATATTGTATAAGGAAAGAATACAGAGTAAAAATTACCATGGTAATAATATTTGAATAACATACCACACGAAAAAGAAACATGAATGAAAAGAGATGATTTTATTTCATTTACACTAATTCGACAGCCAAAAGGTGTCACATAAAAACTAATTAAATGAATGAATGATAGATAAAATGGTGTCTCATAATATTAAAATAAAAATGATAGTATGTGGGATACAAAATATCATACCCCAACATTTGAAAATGAAAATTCAAAGACATAACATATAAGAAGTGTTGACTAAAAGAAGAGGTAGAAAGGTTCCCTTACCTTGAAGAGTAACTTAAAAAACTCGATGGTTGGGACCTTGGAGGGGTTCATGGAACCTTGTGAGAACTCCTTGGGAGGTAAAAAGACTATATATTTTTTTATGAGAAATTTAGAATGAATGGAATGAAGTATTGAGTTGGTATTTATACCAAAAGTGAGGGAATATTTTATTAATTTCTAAGGGACACCTCATTAGTGGTATTTAAAAAACCATGGAATTTACCATGGTATTTGCTCATGGTATTGGTCAGTTGGGACACATAATAACATATATTATTGTAAAAAAGTTGACAGGAATTGTTAAATCTTTATTAGGTCATTAATTTTTTCACTAAACACACCGAAACTCAAAACTGGATTTTTACAATTCACCGAAAAGCAAAAAAATTTATAAAAATATCATAAATTAACCCTAACCTAATATAGATTCCCTAAATTCCAAAATGAACTTCATTTTATGAAAATAATCTTCTAATTATGATATATTTAACTTTTAAGTAAAAAAACTTATTTTCCCGAAAAAAATACGAATACATAACTAATAATTTCTGAAATAGTTATTTACTTCTGCAATTTATCACATTACTAGTGAAGATGCCTAAATTATATTTATACATTATTAAGTGAGGTTAATATTCCATTCATCACATTATTATTCATAAGGGTAATATTAATATTCATAATTTACTATTCACCAAAAAATTATGTTGATCTTATTATAATCTAAATTTCTTACAGATCACAACTCTGGAAGACCATTTTTTGAAAATAATTTTACATTATTAATTAATTGAAGTAAAATATATATTTTAAAATACCTATCTTCCAATATTCATCAATAATATGGAAACTCTATAAATTTATCTTATATTTATATTTACATTTGAAATTCAAAAATTTTACCATAATAAGAATTAACTATTTTATTTATACAAAAGAATACACAAAGTAACTAAGGCCTAGTTACATATCCCCTTATAACACATGCTTAAGACCTAAGAGTAAGGTTTGAAATGGTGATAGAATCTTGGGGTGGCTCCAAACACATTTCATGAGTGGTGATTTATATTATCTTGAACTTTTCTTGTAAGTTATTACAATCAATCTTATCATATTGATGTTCATCTTGGGCTTGGTCTAGAGAAATTACCAATGATGATACCTCCTTCCCAAGCTCCAACAGATGGACTTCGTACGACCCAAGTCTATCGGATGAGGAAATCTAATATTCTTTCTATATTAATTATCCACGATCAATTGTGTTTATAAACAATAATTATAACATTAAGAGTATAGTTTCCAACAGTCATAATGATCAACGGTCATATCATAGTAGAAACCCAATGTTCTCATTTTAATTAAACACACTTCCTTAATAAAATGATATAGTTTTATTGAGTATAAAAGAAAATGACACAGAAAATCAGGAAAAAAATATTATTCAAAAGTTTGGGTCTTTACATCTTCGGTTATTCTAGTTTAGGCTATCCCTAATTATAGAGGTTTCACTATCGTGAATACTCATAAAAATAAAAAAACATGTGTTATAAAAGAATAAAATTGGAGAGTCTATGTTGACTATAGAAAGATAAATTCATCCACTAAAAAAGACCACTTTCTAATTATAATTTTAGATCAAATTTTTAAGAGAATAGCTGCAAATGAAATATTATATTTTTTTTAATTACAATTTTGGTTTCAACATGATTCTTATAACTCGAAAAGATTAGAAAAAGGCAAATGTTTCATTCCCCTTTGGGAAATTTTCTTATCTACAAATTCTCATAAATTTTTTGGGGATCTATTTACATTTTAAAGGTGAGTTATTGAAAAAATTTCTAATGTGATTAATATTGTCATTTAGGTGTTCTTGTATGACTTTAATATTTATGTGAAAAATTTAGAAAACAATATTAATAATCTCGAAATTAATATGGAGAGTTTCTAAGAAACATTTATTATTTTGAAATAGGGTAATGTCCCTTTATAGTTACTAAAGGTATAGTATTAGGTCATAAGGTCTCTAAGGGAGGAATATCTCTAGGTGATTCTAAAAATAGAAGTCATTCAAAAAATTTATCATCAAAAATATTCTGAAGAAATTAAAAGTTTCTTAGGCAATGTAGGTTTCAACCGGAGATATATTTAGAATTTCTTAAAAATCACAAGTCCTTTATACACTCTGTTAATTAAAGAAATATATATTGTTTTCAATGAAATTCATTTAGAGTCATTTAATATTCACAAATAAAAACTCACATATTCACTAATTATTTCATCATTGGATTAGTAGCTTCCTAAGGTGATGTGTGATTCTTGTGATGTCGTTATGGGGGAATTTTTAGGGAAAATAAAAGATAATGGGATTAATGTTATTTTCTATATTATTTAAATTTTTAATGAACAAAATAATTTTTCTACAATAGAAAATGAGTTAGTTATTGTCTTGTTTTATCTTGATAAGTTTAGGGAATGTTTTATAGGGGATAAAGTAATATTTTTCACTAATAATTCTTCCAAATATCTTTGGAATAAGAAATAACCAAAACCATGAATTATAAGTCAGACCCCTCAAGTTATATGAATTTTTTATGGATATAAATGATAATAATGGCACTAAACATGTTGTTAATGACCACTTTTCCAGGTTTATTAATACCCAAACTAATGAACCCTTTATAAGTGATTATTAATTTTCTAATGAGCTACTATTTTCTAGTACCTTGAGTAAATATGATTTTTTTCGATTAGGCCAATTTAATTTTTATATCTATCATTCCAACGGTCCTTTAACATAACCAAAGGAAAAAATATTCATTTATGAGCATAAGAACTTCTTCTAGGATAACCCTTTTCATTTTAAAATGTGTATTTATGGGATCATCAAGAGATGTGTGTTGAAATAGGTGGTGTTCTCTATTCTTGATATTTTTTACCCTCCACATTAGGGTGAACATCAAGAGGTGATATGACTACTCAAAAAGTCTTGTAGGTAGGTTTTTACTAGTAAGTAATTTTGAGATATACTAGGAGGTTTGCTTTAGGTTTTGGTATGAGTAATAGGTTATGAAATTTGGGTAGAAAGAATTAATTACCACATAAAGGAATTTTAATGGTTAAAATCATTTATGTTTGGGGTTTCAACTCTATGGAACCATTTTTATCTTACAATTCTAATGAGTACATCCTTATTTATATGGATTATTCCTTTTATGTGGGAATAGGTAGTAATGCTTCCATATAATATTTCCCATAGTGTGGTAAATTTCTTAAAAAATAATATATTATCAGGATTTGGTGTGCAAAATCTTTCATTAAAAATAATGGAAAACATTTTATGCATTTTAAATTTTCATAATTGATGGATAAGTATAATTTTTTTCACAAAACATTAACCACATTGTTATAACCCGACCCAATCGGGCCCGAGCCGTGACTCCCCAAGCCCGCCTCCAAAAGGCTAGGGGCTGGCGACTAGCGCCGAGTAGGCTATCACACACATGGAATGAATTAGCCTAAGGTACCTATACACACGCACACACATAAAGCTCCATGAAACCCTGCAGAGATATATAGAAAACCAGAAAGAAATTCATGTATATATCTAACCAAAAACCAGAGTACAACAAAATTACAAAATGGAAAAAACATGGCCAACCAAAAGAAAACTACAAAAGCGTCCAAACTGTTCAGAAGGAGGGAAATGCTTCCAAATGCACCCGTTGGTATGCTCCTTGGCAAAACTCTAGTAAACACCCCGGTCTGTCTCACTCACAAAGCTCTGCCTGCTCCGGGTCCTCCTGGGACTCCATCGAAACGCCCGTGGTCTGCAAACGACACAAACATGTGCGGGAAAATCCCGTGTAGGGGTGAGTATAAAAATAATCAGTAGGTGCCCCAAAAAATCAAAACAAATGAGAGAAACTGAATGAAAACAGTCATCTCATCCCAGCTAGAGGGAACTTATAAGAGAGAGAAACTCCACCTCGAGACTATCCTCGGCTAACACAACCAGTCAGCTCAATTCATGTGCATCCCCATACATACACCTTGAACATCCTCTAAGGTATAAGACCATACATATATCATGAAAATTCACTCAGGTATATGACCATATATATAACAGGATCATCATCACAGATATACGTCCACACATATACCATGAACATCTAGATATACTCGATATACACACTAAGCCACAAGAGGTTCTGACCTCATCACCCGAAATGGTTCACAACTAGGAGAACACACTCCACGAGATTTGTCATCCAGATGAAGCTTGTCCGAGAGATACACTCCATTGGGTCCCACACAAACATCCCAGATGCTCACTTGAGATATCACGTTCGTCGTATATCATCACAAAGAAAGTCACACTAAAACAGTAAAAACACCAAACTCCTCGGATAGTGGATCACTCCTAGGGTCTGCAAGGGGATGCCAAAACCCACACTGGTATTCTATGATCTCCTAGATAGCGGATAACTCCCAGGATCCACTGGGGGATACCATACCCCGATCTGGTATTCGAAGATCTCACAGATAGGGGATCACTCCCAAGATTTGATGGAGGATACCCCAACCTGATCTGGCACTCCACAGAATCACATCACTCAGATAGAGGATCATCACCCATCATGGTTGTCACAACAATATCGAGCCCCATATGGTATGAATCGCATAGTAGGGGATCGAACCGAAGATGCACCAACCCTACCGAAACCACGCACAGAGTAGGGGATCATATAACCAATGATTCCCCAGCCCTACTATAAACCACATGTTGAGTAGAGGATCGTATACCCGACGATTCCACAACCCTACTGACCACTCCCCAATGCATAGGGGATCATATTCCCGATGATTCCACAAACCCTACGAGGGTTAACATCTAGATAGGGGATCGCCGCCTGAGGATAAGCAGTCACCGCAATACCAAGAACCCGATCTAGGGTAACGAAGCTTGAGGATCTCGCCCCGGGCCCACCAGAGGGATGCCACGACTCTAACAGATTAGAGAACCTATGGAGGGTATCACAAACCCATACCATGGTTGTGATGCTACACGAACCCTCATTGGACCGAAACAAAGGAGTACTATCAACCAATGCTGGTCCAAACATAAAAAAATGAGGAACCCATAACATCGCCCCTCTAAACACCTCCTAGGTCGATACTAAGTCCACCATCGTTGTCTATATAGAAAAACAAGAAGTATAGCCTATTTACTCGCCTGAAACAGACAACCAGTGAATAAGGTACTATTCACTATAGCCTACACATGTGGGGGCCACACCACGATCCTAAAACTCATCAAGCGGATCACATCATTGCGATACAATAAAAAAAACCACAATAACTACTAATCGATCATCCGAAACATACACCTGGTGAAAAAGGTACTATTCATTGAAGCCAGCCATGATGGGCCTCACACAATGATCCTTAAACTCTTCAAGCTGGTCATACCATTTCGATCCCCTTAGAAAAACACACTAGATTGACTACATGATCATCCAAAATAGACACCCGGCAGAAAAGTCACATTTCACCGTAAACACCAGAACCCAGCCTCATTGGGCCCACACCATGTTCTTGGTCCCAACACCAAAGAACTATCTTGAAAATTCCATTGTACCATCAGGGTATCAACGCCACTGACGGAACATCATTCACACACTCCGTGCAGGAGTTATGGCAGATCGAAGTTGAATAATAATAAAATATTATTTTTATGTCAACGTCTTATAGCCCTGGGCCACGAAACCGACACATAAAATTATCAAAGTGAATTCAAAAGGTCTATTTAGACGCAAGGAACATGTCGCCGCAAAGGGATCACAAATCGAGGTTACTGTTTGTGAGTTACGGGAGATTAAAAACCACCCGAAAAATCCTGGTCGGACCACGGCCGCTTCGCCACCAACCTCACTAGAATCAATCATGGACGCCACGAGAGACAGGAATTTCTGCCAGAATACTTTCGGGAGCCACCGGGAGCACCCCGGTGCTCCAAATTCGGGTCTGTAACATGTTTCGGAAAGCTAGGGACCAGAACTACACAAATCTTGTGATGATTTGAAGAAAAACAACTCAAAAACAGGATCTGGGATTTTAAAACTCAAACCGCCCACCTTTTGGTGGATCGCTGAAACATTACGCACTCCGATGTTGCTGCTACTCGATCTAGGAGCCACTGCTGTCAAAATTGAAGCTCAAAGACACATTGTTTTCTTGATTTGGGTGGTTCATTGAGAAGAGGAGGAGGAGAGGGATTCCACGATCCTCCTTGATACGCCCAACATGAGAGGTGATGGGGTGGGATGATTAGGTTTAATTAATTAATTATTTAATTAAACCAGCATTTAACGTCCCCGACCAAAACGCTAGGCGCAGAGAAGATTAGGACGCCCCTAGGGTAAATGCAGTGTTCTGAACACAACAGTGAACTCATAATTTTGATTTGAGACTACGTTTAGGAGTTATTCGAGCTGACACTCATAAATAAACTTTTCTATTTATTTATGAAAACGCCCCTGCTGGATTTTTCCACCAAAGGCATGTGCCCACAAATTTTACACCCCTCCTAGGGAAAATGACATTCTCTAGACGAAACTGTGCCCTCAGAATTTTTATCCAAGATACTGTTTAGGGGAAAACACAACACCACCATGTGCATAATATAAAAATACTTAATATTTTTATAAAATTTATTCTGGGCACACCGGACCTCAGAATCACATGGTGTCTTCACACCTAGCTTTGGAAATATTTGTAGGAATATTCCAAAGTATTATAAGGCTAAAACCAGAGTCACTATATCCTCCCCACCTAAGATTTTTTCATCCCTGAAAATCAATAAGCACAAGGAAATCAACTGGACTCTCAACTGGGTCTCCCATGCTAGCAAGCTCGCCAACACACACCCCTTCCCAAATGCATAATTTAGATGAACTCGTCCACCACACCTCAACACAATCCGCAATGGGTGGCACTAACTCACCCGCACGATTCTAATAATGTCACAAAAACACATCTCGTTGGGGGAAGGATCCCATTTCCTCATGAATTTGAAGCATGCCTAACAACACCCACACATGGTCTTACCAACTCCCTGAAAAAATAACTCAAGAAAGAAATGGAAAGGAAGGAGTACCGCTAATTATTGTCTATCAAACTATTGAAGAAAGTTGAAATGACGCGAGGAGTACCTCTACGCATTCGTGGATCCTCTGTTTCAACAACCTCTAAGGCCTACAGTTGTCCTTACCCTTGCCCTCCATCTCCTTGAGCTCGGCGTGGGCCACCTAAGGGTGGCGGTGGTGGCACCTGATACCATCTTCCACCTCCTGTTGTTGCACCCATTTTGTCGCCTCGTCCGCTAGCCTGTGGACCACCATACTCAAGACGCTTCCTATTCCAAGGTGGACTATCAACCAACTCCCTCTTAGCAGTGCGATAGGTCATACAATCTCTAGAGAGATGTCACCAACCATTGCAAGAATAACACCACCTATCTTGCGGCTAACCAGAAATGGCATGTGGGACTTGAACCTCAGATTCTCCATCCTGTGGTTACATCATGAAACTTCAGCCACACCCAGACCCCTGCGTCTGCTGCCAGCTACAGGCTTCCAACTTCTCAGCTACCACATTCCTAGCACTAACGGGCTGAATCTGCTCAGCCAGAAAGCTCTCCACCATCAAGGCTCCCTCCAACACTCTAGCATTGTTGGGTTGACACAAGTAAATAACACCTTCTTGGATGTCTCTGTGTAGGCTCTTCTTGATGGTCTAATCCCTAAAGAACAGATCTAGAACCATATCTAGGGAGTAGTGTGCCAGGTCTATAAACCTCATTGAGTACTCTGACATAGCCACGCCCTCCTGTCGAAGTTGTAGAAGCTTCTGGATCTGCACTGACCTCAGCGTCACTGGATATAACTCTTCCCTACATAGCCGCTCAAACTCTACCCACGTGATCGCCTCCTCATCGTGGGACTGTGTCACTAGGCTCTACCATCACCTGGAAGAACCATGAAAAAGGCTCGCTGCTAGGATCACTATCTGATCAGAGGGTGTCCTCCCTAGGCGAAAAACTCGGGTGACTGCCTCAAGCCTATCCTCAGCTTCCTGGGGGTTTGGATTACCCTGGAACCTCATAGGATTCTACCCCTGGAACTCGTGCAGCGCACTCAGCCTATGCGCAACCTCATCCTACCCTATCGACACAACTAGCTTCTCAACAGGTGGTGGTCCCCCGGGCAGACCACCTGGAGGTCTAGACTTAGAACTTGCACCATACCCCAAGGCCTCTACTCAAGGAGAATCGTCACCACAACCACGCTGTGGAACCCCTATTATCATTCTTCATGGTGGAATCCTGAAATACAATCAAGACGCCCAATGGTGAATTAGTATATCTAGAGAGCTGACTCAAGAAGGACAAGTAAAAACCCAAATCCCAGTCCTATTTGATGTATGTACCATTATTTTCCTGCGACTAGAGTACAGATGTCCCGAGTTGAAAGGTAGGTTATCAGAGTCCTTGAGTATGGATACGTCGGCCGCAACCCCAACACTTGAGTCGTTGGACTGAAATTCAAACTCGAAACATCATAACACTGCCGCCATGAAACCCAAACCAAGCCCACAACTAAAACAACTACGCTCAGAGATCCCAAAGGTGGAACCTCATCTGATACCACTCTATCGCAACCCGAACCAAAGGGGATCAATTTGTGACTCCCCAAGCCCGCCTCCAATAGGCCAGGGGATGACGACTAGCACTGAGTAAGCTAGCACACAGATGGGATGCATTATCCTAAGATACCTATACACATGCACTGACATAAACCCCCATGAAATAATGAAGAGATACATAAAATATCGGAAAGAAATGAATGCATACATCAAACCCACAACCAGAGTACAACAAATGTACTAAAAGGGAAAAACAGGGCCCACCAATAGAAAACTACCAAAGAGTCCAACCTGCTCAGAAGGGGGGAAACACATCCAAATGAAACCACTAGTATTCTCCTCGGCACACCTCCAGTAAACACCCCGGTCAGTCTCTCTCACAAAGCTCCACCTGCTCCAGGTCCTCCTGGGACTCCGTCGAAAGGAATGTGATTTTCACAAGACAAAAACATGTGTGGGAAATCCCCGTTCAGAGGCGAGTATAAAAATACTCAGTAGGTGCCCCAAAAACCCAAAAAAAAAAGAGAAAATAAAAGGAAATGGTTAGCTCATCCCATCCATAGGGAACCCAGAAAAGAGAGAAACTCTATCTCGATACCATCCTCATCTAACACAACTAGTCAACTGAATTCAGGTGCATGCCCATACATACACCTTGAACATCCTCTTAGGTATACGCCCATACATATATCATGAACATTATCTTAGGTATACACCCAGACATATACCAGGAGCATCCGCATAGATATACCTCCGCACATATATCATGAACATCCATATATACTCGATACACACACCAAGCCACAAGAGGTACCGACCTCATCAGTAGAAACAGTTCAAAACCAAGAGAACACACTCCACGAGCACTGTTATCCAGATGAAACTATTCCTAGAGATACACTCCATCGGTTCCCACACAAACATCCCAGATGATCACTCGAGAGATCACGCTCGTCTGATATCATCATTGAGAATGTCACGCGGAAACAGAAAAAACACCAAACTCCTCGGATAGGGGATCACTCCTAGGGTCTGCTAGGGGATGCCAGAACCCACACTGATATTCTAAGATCTCCCAGATAGGGGATCACTGCCAAGATCCGCTAGGAGATACCATAACCTGATCTGGTATTTAAAGATCTCACAGATAAACGATCACTCCCAGGATACGATGGGGGATACCACAACCCGATCTGGGGCTCCATAGAAACACATCACTCGGATAAAGGATCGTCACTCATCATGGTAGTCACGACGATACCAAAACCCCATCTGGTATAACTCGCATAGTAGGGGATCGAATCGACGATGCACCAACCCTACCAAAACCACTTGTTGAGTAGAAAATCATTTAACAAACTATGCTGCAACCATACTATTAACCACATACTGAGTAGGGGATCGTATACCGACTATTCCATAACCCTACTAAGTATAGCCCAATGCGTAGGGGATCAGATTCCAGATGATGCCTCAAACCCTACGAGGGTTAACCAGCTAGATAGGGGATCACCGCCCATGGATAAGTGGTCACAGTGATACCAAGAACCCAATCTAGGGTAGCGAATCTAGTGGATCCCTCCCCGGGACCACCGGAGTGATTCCACAAATATAACAAATTACATATCCTATCCACGTGATCACAAACCCATAACATGGTTGTGATGACACATGAACCCTCATAGGAGTGAACTAAGGGAGTACCCTCAACCACTACTGGTCCAAAAATCGAAAACCTAAGCGACCCACAACATCACCACACCGTGAACCTCTTAGGCCGATACCGAGGCCACCATTTCGGTCTATGCGAAAAAACATGCAGGATAGGCAAATTTACTCACCCAAAAAGGAAAAAATGGTGAACAATGTACTATTCACCATAGCCTGCCCATGTGGGGCCCACACTACGATCCCAAAACTCATCAAGAAGATCACACCATTGTGATACCCTCAGAAAAATAAACAAGATCAACTAATCAATCGTCTAAAACGGACACCCAGTGAAAATGTACTATTCACCATCGCCAACCCTGATGGGCCCCACACCACGATCCAAAAACTCTTCAAGCGGATCACACCATTGTGATCCCCACAGAAAAACACATAGGATTAACTAATCGATCATCCAAAATGGAATCCCATCAGAAAAGTCACGTTTCTCTATAAACGTCGGAAACCATCTTCATGGGTCCCACACTCTATTAGTAGTCCCAACACCCAAAAACTATCTTGAAAATTCCTCCGTACTATCTGGGTCTGAACACCACTGACGACACATCCTTTGGACACTCCTTGCAGGAGTTATGGCAGATAGAAGTTGAATAATAATAAAATATTATTATTATTTCAACGTTTCATAGCCCTGGTCCATGAACTCGACACATAAAATTCTCAAAGTGAGTTGAAAAGGTCCATCTAGACACAAGGAATGCGTCTCCGTAAACATCCCGCAAAGTGGAGTTACTGTTTGCGAGTTACGGGGGTTTAAATAACCCCTGGAAAATCCTTGCCGGACCACCACCGGCCTCGCTAGAAACCACCGTGCCGCCGCTAGAATCCGCCGCGCCACCACCGTCTTCACCAGAATCTGCCATGGCAGCCGTCGGAGATCGAAATTTCTACTAAAAAACTTCCAGGAGCCACTGGTCCAAATTCAGATCTGTAAATTGTTTCGGAAGGCTCAGAACCCAAACTACACAACCCTTTTGACGATTTGAAGAAAAACAACAAAAAATGGGATCTGGGATTTTAAAACTCAAACCGTCTAACTTTTGGAAGCTCGTCAAAGCTTTGTGTTCTCCGCTACTACCGCTGCTCGATCTATGAGTGACCACCAAAAAAATCGAAGCACAGCGACACCTTTTTTGCTTGATTTGGGTGGTTCTTTGAGAAGAGGAGGAGGAGAGGGCTTCCACGCTTCCTCCTTGATTCTCCCAACATGAGAGGTGAGGGAGTGGAATGATTAGGTTTAATTAATTAATTAATTAATTAATTAAACCATCATTTAATGTCCCTGACCAAAACGCCTGGTGCAGAGAAGATTAGGTGGACCATAGGTTAAACGCGGTGTTCTGAACACAACGGCAAACTCAGAATTTCGATCTTAGACTCTGTTCAGGAGTTTTTCGAGCCGACACTCAGAAATAAACTTTTCCATTTATTTACAAAAATTCTCCTAGTGTTTTTCTACAAAACAGGCCCATGCCTGCAATGTTTACACCCCGCCTAGGGTAAATAGCACACTTCATAAGCAACTATGCCCTTAGATTTCAGATCTGAGCTACGGTTTAGGTGAAAACATAACCCTACCATGTGCATAATATAAAAAATAATTAATATTTTTATAAAATTTATTACAGGCACACCAGGCCCCAGAATCACACACCATCTACGCGCCTAGCTCTTCAAATATTCATAGGAATATCCCAAATTATGACAGTGCTAAAATCTGAGTCACTACACACATACCACCCACAGTTTATTGGGTAGGAATAAATATCAAGAAAAAAATTGAGAAAAATATTGGAGGAAACATTACCTAGTTCAATGAAGTATTATTCAATTAATATTGATGAGGTTGTGTGGGTATACATGGTTATATATATAACTGAAATAGGGATGTATCCAAATAGACTTCTCTTTGGTAAGAAATATAATTTTTATATAGAATTGAATCACGATTTTTCTTGTGATATTAAGGCATTGAAATATGATTTTATGTCTTCTAGTGAAATAATATTGCAAGATATGAGTGTATTATAAGAAGTTAGGAGGGCAGCTTATGAGAAATAATGGATATACAATGTAATAAAAAAATATTTTCATAATACCATTATTCAAAATAATAGCTTAATCATGGTCCTTTTTTATGCTATTAAATTTTAGATTGATACTTTTCCTGAGGGAAACATAATATAAAATTTTATGGACCACTTTTCATCTTGAGAGTGCATATTAATTTATAATTAGAGTTGTTTGGATTATAAAACCGACCATTACTAGCTAAAGATCAAAGGGTCAAACATTAATTTAAGGGTTACCCAAAATTCATGAATTCAATCTCTTTACGGGACTCTTCCGTATGTATTTTGTCCAAATAATGTCTATAAATTCAGTGCTTCATGGGATTTAACCCATGGTATTTTTTCTTTTGGTATTGAGAAGTAATAATTCTTTTTCTTGTATGTATCTTCTAATTCTGATTTTCCTTAGGTTTAATGATTGAGGTACCTACTGTGTAAATCACTGGGGTAGTACCCTAATTTCTTTAAGTAAAAAAATAGTTTCATTCTGAATAAACATGATTCATACCTTACCTATTATATTATATAAATTTTTTGTTTAATATATAAAACATAATATTGATTTTTTTTAATGTTTTATAAGATTTGTTTTTATAATCCATGGTCTAACACTTAAAATAAAAAATGAAATTGTTTTTCAATGTATTTTAATGATTAAATGTCATTATTCATCATATATTTTTATATATTACTCACTTTTAAATTTTTGTTATCTTTAAAATATAGTTTCTCTTGTTTAATTGTATTTAACTATTTGAGATTTGGTTTTTTATATGCCTTTTCGTCTTCAAATTTATTAAAGAGAACAAAATATTGTTGGTGAGTACTAATTTGTTGTGATTCTATTAGCTATTTTTTTCTTTGTTTATTTTTTAAAGGTTTTTTTGAGAACCATTTACGAACATAAAGTGTTATCATGACTTTTTTAAATTAATTTTCATTATTCAAAAAAGGATCATTGGTAACCAATTGAAATCTCATGATTTTTTTTTGGTGAATATTCTCTTCGAACCCACTATAAAACCTTAAACAAAACAGCACTATGTATTATAATTTTATATATCTCAGGAACCAATTTTATAGTTGATTTAGTGAAATATATTTTAAAATAATATTTTTAGAGTTTTTTTCTTATCTAAAGATTTTGAATTTTCATTTTTTATATGACATGGTTGATTATGAATATCATTTTGTAGAATTATTTTTTTATTCTTTTTATGTGTTAATTCAAATAATATTTTCAAGTTATTTAAATGATGAATTTTTCAGGTTCACGTTCCATGAATTGTATTTTAAACAATTTATTTTTAACAATTTTAATCATTTTTTTGGAATTTTATAAATATTATAATTAATTTTACAAAGGCTTAATTTGTTTTTTCATTTTTTTTTGTGAAAACATCTTTGCTTATTCTGGGTATTCGAATTTACCCTATATAGAAATGGAATCTCTTGATCTAATAGAAATTTTGAAGCAGAAACCCAAATATAATTTGGTTTTCCCTCTATAAGATAATAAATATTAAAAAATTAGTAGTAGTGAGTGTCATATAAGAGAATCTTCAATAAAGAAACCATGTAAGAAAATTAATATCAACTGAATTTGGTATAAAATAAATTTTATCAGCCCCCATAAGTGAATTTTATGTATAATATTATTATATTAATGATTTCATAGACCACGTAATATAATTTTTCAATATTGGAGGAAGAATACGAAAATATGTTATGATGAAGACTCATGAGTTTATTGTTGAAAACTATTTTTGGGTGGAAGATTAACTAAGATGTTAAGGATAGTTTGATCTAAATTAATAGAGGACAAATAAAAAGAAGTATATCCTGGTATTTCACAACGTAGATTTATTGAATTTGGAGATACACCCATGTATTAATCAAGAACACAAGGGGGGTTTGAAACAATTGGTTCAATTCTTGATGATAAACCTGAGTCCAAGCCTCATAATTAGGAAATCCAAATGACTCTAAGTGAATAATTGATCTTAGAGAAATGTGGGGTAGTGACTGCGGAAGATAATGAAGAAGGATATTATATTATCCATTGAAGTAGGAGTTTATATTCCTTTTCCATTACTTGTGTTAACTATTGAATAACATATCAACACCATCTATTCAGGCGGTTCAAGTTCTACTAATGTCAGATTAATTGCAATCTGGGAATAACCTATGAAACAATATTAATATCTCTTTATAGAGGGTTAAAATCATAATTATTCTAATATTGAATGAAAAATCGATGATGGGAGTTTCAAAATTGGTATTTTTTGATTTTCCTCCAAGATCATACCATGAAATTGATTTGCACCTATTATATTTGGAAAACCCTGATTTTCAAGGAAGACATCGAGCTACATAAAATATAATCAGATTTTCATTCTCACATCGAGCACACAATTTGATATGTTGCGTGATGGGTTATATTTTTTATTATTGTATTGAGTTGTATTAGATAGTTGTTGGGATCTCAAATTCCCCCAATGTTGTGGAAATAAGTATGTAGAAAAATGTGCACCATATTCTTAATGCTTTTTCTTAATGAAGTCAAATAAAATAAAGGGAGTGTCATCTAGCAGCATGTCTAAAATTAATTAATTATAGGTATAGCCTTGAATTCTACTCATTTGATACTTTGATGAAGTCTAGTTATAATGATGGATATAGACCTGGAGTTTCACGAACAAAGTCGGGTCACCATCCGACCCAGCACCCGACCCGGTCCGCGACAAGGCCCAAAGGGCATCCATGATCCCCACGGGCTAGAAAATAGTGATGGGCATCAAAACATACAGTAGGGAATGATTTAGCCGAGAAAATAAAAGACAGATAAATAGAATTAAATAGAACAAAAAAAGTAAATACTAACATCTTGAAATAAAATAAAGATAGGCAACTTAACATACCTCTAAGTGACCCCATGGGTTAAAATCAAATTTATAACCACGCTCACTCAATGATAGATCCAAGTCTATAACCTGAAACTGAAAAGTAATGTAGGCATGATCACCAAGATTCTCATTAGGAAAGCCCTAGAATAACCACGTCCTAGGCCCTTACCTTTAAAAAGAAATGCAATTATTCTAGTTTGAAAATAAGATATAGTAAAATAATGATTCTCCTTTTCAAATTCACGTAACAAGTTTTCATTTTCAGGTAAATCATTTTACTCCCACTACATTTTCAAAATAGTTTTCAAGCATACATTAACATTTCAAAATGAAATGAAATGAGTTCAGATTAAAATATGGTTTTCACAAACAAGACATCAAGTATGAAACATCTCTAAATAATGTTACATCACTAGAAGCATGTCACAAAAGAGCACCATGGGTAATCCCTATACGTAGATAGAACATGTGGTAACCTAGAGACCTCATACCATAGTGAAATGTCGCTTAAAAGACCACGACCCTCAAAAACATGGCTTAGAATACCACGACCCTCAGAAAACATGGCTTAGAAGACCACAACCCTCAGAAATTCGTATGTTTAGTTTGTGTTGTTGTGTCAATCCTACTAGAGAAAATGGGATGAACCCATTCCGTTTCATCTAGCGTACTTGTCCTGGTCACCCACCTAGATACCCAGGTTTCCCATTGTCCCTATTTCAAGTGGTGGTGAGTTTCCTTTATCATGAAAACATATATGTACATAAAACTTTCTTGTTCTAAAACTCATTCAACCTCTCACCACTGCTCTCCCTCCTTGAGTGCATTCCCGCTCTTTCATGTTATAAAATGCTTAAGCATCAAATTAGGCACATGATAACACATTCAACATAAAAAAATCATTTTTCTAAAACCAAGGCGGGCGTGCCTCAATAGAGGTTTTTATTTTACAGAAAACATTCTTAAGATGTCAAACATGCTTAATTACATAAAGGAAACATTTGTTTTACAATCAATCGGCCAAAAGGTCAAACAACTTTTGAAATACTCCTTACCAATTAAAAACCACATAAGAGATTAATTTTCAAGAAAAGTCACTTAAGAGCAATAGTGTTTGAAATGCCTTTCAATTTCAAAAATAAGGGAATAATCGTTTCTAACAACCGCAATCATATTTCATAGCATGTATATATAGCATATTGTGATAAATATATTTAAAACAATCAAGCAATCATGAATTTCAAATTAAAAGCATAGGCATAGGGAACCTACCTCATGACACGCAGCTTTTAACGATGGCAGCCCGAGACCGCTTCACCTACACACATATACATTTTCATATATATATATATATATCCTTTGATCCAAGCACATATTCCCCATGACATGAGGAAACATGCACAATGATGATATGTATATATACATGCCTACCCATGTATTTATATGTAGGCGTTTTTTTCAACCACATGAACTCACCATGCGACGACCAACACACTACTAGATAATTTAATAAATCAATCAAAACACAATTAAACATTCCCAAGATGCAAAACCAGAACTCGCCCCAAATACACACTCAATTTCACATAGGAAAAGCCACTTAAAAATCAAATGTAGAATTAATCTTTTTAAAGACCACTTTCTCACCACACACGCAATTGAATAAATCAATAAAACCATTTATGAAACACTTGAAAATTAGCACTATAAAATTTACACCAAAAACTCACCTGATTTCATATCAAAGAACCACTATAAAACCATCCACACGTCATAATAATGGAAATAAATTATTTGCATCATTTATACAACTTAAATAATCCACTTACACAATTTGTAAAACATCCTAAAAAGTAATAACAAGGCTTAAAGCAAAAAAACACCCAAAAACATATTGAAATCCAATTTCCAAACCAAACATACACCAAAACTCATACTGCACAATGCAATAACAACCAGGAACCTTAAAATAACTAAAGTAATTAATTTAGAGGATGCAAAAATCTTAAATGGAAAAAACCCTTACCCCAGAAACAAACCGGCAGACAGAAAAGACAGCAATCCGCCTCGCCTTCAGCAGCGGACACCGTACACGCACCCAAGAGGTCCCGATGGACCTTCCACATCCCCTTAAAACAATATAAACAAGAACGAAAATGGATTAAACACAATCCCTACACATGGGGGTTCGGCCGAATTAAATTAGGGAAAAGGGGAGACCAAAAATCGGCCAATGAAAGAAGGAGGAAGGAGAGATGAGCTTACCTTGAGACCCTGAGAAGAAACACCCAAAGAATTGGAGGAAATAAAAGGAGAGGCCAGCCGTGGGGGCCTTCGCGCGATGAAGGGGAGGATGCCCTTTGGGTGTCGAGTGGGTCTGGCCAAGAGAAGAGAGGGGAGAGGTCCGGCCGGAGGAGGGGCAAGTCGGAGCGCCGGCGAGGGAGGAGCTCACACCGGATGAAGGGGGGCCCGTCTAGGGTTAGGGAGATGAGAGCTATGTGGGGAGAGAGAAAGTAGAGGAAAGAAGAGAGGAGAGAGAATAAAAAAAGTGAAGAAAAAATGAGAAAAGAACGAGAAGGAGAATGGAAAAATAAGGGAAAATAAAGATAAATAAATAAATAAATAAATAAATGTAAATAAAAACCTAATTTAAAATCTAAACCAACAAAAAAATAAACAGAATAATAATAATAATAATAATAATAATCCCAATATTTTTATTTTTATTTTTATTAAAACAACTCTAAAAAATATTTAATCATTTTTTTAAAATTTCATTTTATGTTGTTTATATTACTTAATTTTAGTTCCTTTATCGTTAAATTTATTTATTTATTCATTTCAGAAATTGTGTTGTCGCACAACTCGTGTGCCGTCAATCACATGGTTGAGCGAGCTTCATTCGACCCATGTCATCCAGCATTGACCACTTACAGGGTTAAGTTGTGTGCTTATCATGTATATTTTATAACCCGTGCGTAATTCGCGCGTCCACTAGGTCGGGTTGTGATAATTCTCCACACCATAAAAACTTTCTGCCCCCCAGAAAGTCACCCAGCCAACTGAGGAATCAAACTCGAGTTTGAAACTGAATGAGGCCATCAAAACACGAACTCGGTGTGACGTTTCACTATATCAGTCACACCCGACCAAATCTGAGGGGAACTGAAAATAGAAGAACCATCAGGAAATGATTAGGGTTCTCCCCACCATAAGAACCCGACTAGCACAACCGACATTGAGACTGTTAGCATGGGATAACTCTGGAACTGCTAACTTGATCAAATAGGGAACCACCACACAGAACAAACCTCGAAGAAGGAACTTTAAGATTCATGGTGGGTCTCCCCACTATTTAAGAACTGACCAGCTTAAGACAATTAGCACAGACTAATATGAGAAACCCAGCTCAAACAGACCCATGAACTCTCTGCATAAACTAGACCCCCACCACATGGGGTCATCGATGAAAGACCCCAAACCGAGTAGAGGACCAACCCCTATTCATTATTTCCCAAGACGCAAGTGTCTCCAAAACCATCACATCCTAAAACAACAACGGGTCACCAAAGGAGCTAGCCACACAAGAGAGACAACCATCTTGACTCATAGCCATAAATAGACAACCTTCAAAGCTCACACATGAGGAGGTACAACTTCTATAATTACAAGGAGACGAGATCACCACACCTTCTTACAACCAAAGTGGGGTACTCAAAGAAAAAATACCCCAAAGAGGCAAAAAGGCCTCTACGTCTCTTATAACAAAACAAATCATTAAATGATGAGGGAGCTACAATAGAGAAACAAAAATCATCCCTATTCAAGAACTAATGAAGAAGTTTACTAAGGTGACCCACACCCCACGATTCCCGACTGCGTGAAAAGGTTCACTTTGAGACCTGTTGTTGGAGCTCGGATGTCTTGAAGCATCTGCTGCCCTATATTCAGGAGCTAACATCCCCCAGTCGAGACTCCTTCTGACGATGCCTCTAGAGGAACCTCTCCAAGTGTCCCAAATGGCACATCAATGAAAAATCTTCTAAGGATGTCAACAAGGATACTTAAAGTACCCAAACTGACCACACTTGAAACAAACAGAAGAGTGGCCCGACTAACAGAAGATAGAGTTGAAAATAACACTTGTATGAGATGGGTTCCTCCGGCTCTCTCTCACATAATGGGGAACCATCCCAAACACCAAAAGGAATCGGTCCTCAAGAAATAGACCAAGACCCCACACAAGAGAAACTTTAACTTATTGTGCGACATTATCTTTGGAGAAAATGGAACCAACTCCTTTAGATGCCCAACGTAGGACTTCAATATCTGTTGGTCTTGTAGGACACTCACGAGCTTTGCCGCTTCCCTCACCTTCACTTACAAAAATATAACCCATCAAACAAGAGTGGTCCTAAACACCTTCCAAGACATCCCATCATGCAACGACGTCAGAATTTTCTCCCACACCAATCCAATGTTGAACCCTCAAATGAACTCAAACCAGCTCGAACTCGCATAGATTTGGGAGTTTCCAATAATCTATAAATACCAACAATTTCACCATGCCAGTCCATTACCTTCGATCGATCACGATCACCACGGAAGCTGGACAACAACCGAAAAGATTTCAATTCCCCCACTCCGCAAAGAGTCTGGGTAGAACCATCAACTAGAAGAGACTCGTTAGAACCCTTTGGGACTTTTCTGGGTTGCATAATCAACAACAAAAGGCACAAAGCCGAATCAAAACTCATTATAAATCAAAATTACACAAATCAATCACAAGCTAAAGCTTAAACTAAAATCACTATTCCAAGCACAATTAAATATTTCAAAACCAAGAACCCATGAAAAAGAATACTCAACACGAAAAGAGAACGCTAAACAATTTCTTACTCACTTTTCTAAACATTTAAAAAACCATTTTGAAAACCATTTTTTCAAACAAAGCAACTTAAATTTCCACCATTAGTATACCATTAAGTCTCACACATACATATCCATGTGCTATCTCAAGCACCCATCCACTCACATCACCAACTGCTCCACTGGCCACATGCGTACCTCAATGTATATGATCACTCATAGGAATACCAAGGGTCAATTCAAGACACTTCTCATTTTCAAAACAGATCATTCAGCACAAAGCACAAATTCCCAACCAATTTGAAAAGGTTACTAATCATTAAAGTAATACATTTCCAATTTCCAAAACATTTTCCAATTCACATTCCAAAAGTGTTAATGAGATCCAAAAACAACTTCCAAAACACCTCCCATTCTCCCTTTTGAAACCACACATTTGTTAAGAGAAAACAATTTCCATTTCAAAACCACTTTTCCACTTTAACACCAAATTCCCATTTGAAAACGCCTTCACAAAAAAACCATTTTCATTTTTCAGATCTACTCACACCAACTGAAATGAATGTCAAACATAACTCCCATCAAAATTTCTAAAAACAAGGAAATAATGGCTATGCCATCCTAGTAACATGGCTTAGAAGACCATGTTCCGAGCGAGTATTAACAACAGGAATCATCTTGAATCTTAAACTCGGGTTGTACATGGGTCACTACTCCTTGGAAATCAGCCGTGTAACACTGGTTCACCTACATGGTCATCCATCATCCACACTGACCAATCCAAAGAAATAAATTCAAACCCCTGACCACCCTAGAAACTCAAATCTCGGGACGAGCAAGGGTTCATGACGTCCTTCATAAACCTACCTCTCGAGTCCCGACACACCTAATCACCAGGATACATGACACCCCAAATAAAAAGGGCACCTCTGATACTATTTTGTCACAAACCAAGTCGGTTCGCCATCCGACCCGGTGCCTGACTCACTCCGTGACAAGGCCCGAAGGGAATCCCCGATCCCCATGGGTTGTCAACTAGTTTCGGGCATCAAAACATGCATTTGGGAACGATTCAGCCCAAAAAATAAAAGACATATAAATATAAATAAAGATAAAAAACAAGTAAACACTAACAGTGGGAAATAAAATAATAATAGGCAACTAGACATACCTCCAAGTCACCATATGGGTCACCATCAAACTTATAACCATTCTCGCTTGAAGAACGATCCAAGTCTATAACCTGAAACTGAAAAGTAAAGTATGCGTGAGCACCAAAATTCTCAGTAGGAAAGCCCCGGAATAACTATTCCCTATGCCCTTACATTTAAAAAGAAATACAATTATGCTATTTTGAAAATAATATATAGTAAAAAAATGTTTCCCCTTTTCATATTCAAGTAACAACTTTACGATTTCATGTAAAGCATTTTACTCCCACTACTTTTTCAAAATTCGTTTCAAGCATGCATTAACATTTCAAAATGAAAAGAAATCAGTTTGGATTAAAATATTGTTTTCACAAACAAGACATCAAGTATGAAACATCTGTAAAGAAAGTTACATTGCTAGAAGCATGTCAAAAATGAGCACCATGGGTAATCCCTATGGGTAGCTAGAACAAGGGGTAACCTAGAGTCCTCATACCTCGGCGAAACTTGGCTTAGAAGACAATGACCCTCATAAAATGTGATATAGAAGACCAAGACCCTCAGAAAACATGTCTTAGAGGACCACGAACCATAGAAATTCATATGTTTAGTTAGTGTTGTTACGTTAATCCTGCTAGAAAAACTAGGACGAACAGTGATGACCCATGTTGTTTCATCTAGCGTACTAGTCCTAGTCACCCACCTAGATACCCAAGATTCCCATTGTGCTCTATTTCAAGTGTTGGTGAGTTTTCTTTATCAAGAAAACATATATGTACATAACACTTTCTTTTTCTAAAACTCATTCAACCTCTCACCACCGCTCTCCCTCCTTGAGCGCATTCTCCCTCTTTCACGTCACACAATGCATAAGTATCAAATTACGCACATGATAACACATTCAAATTAAAAAAAAACCATTTTTCTAAAACCAAGGGGGTGTGCCTCAATAGAGGTATTTGTTATATAAAACATTATTAAGATGTCAAATAGGCTTAATTACATAAAGGTAACATTTTTTTACAATCAACCGGCAAAAAGGCCAAACAATTTTTGAAATACACCCTACCAATTCAGAACCACTTAAGAGATTAATTTTCATGAAAAGTCACATAAGAACAACGGCGTTTGAAATACCTTTCAATTTCCAAAACAAAGGCATAATCGTTTCTAGAAACCGCAATCAGATTTCGTAGCATGTCTATATAGAATAATGTGAATCATATATTTAAAACCATCAAGGAATCATGAATTTCAAATAAAAAACATAGGCACAAGGAACCTACCTCGCGACACACATCTTTTGACGATGGTAGCCTGAGACCGCTTCACATACACACATATATGTTTTCCCATATATATATATATATATCTATTGATCCAGGCACATATTTCCCAGTCCATGAGGAAACATGTGCAAGGAGGATATGTAAATATACATGCCTACCCATGTATATATATGTAGGCCTTTGTTGTCAACCACACAAACTCACCATGAGACGACCAATGCACTACAAGATAATTTAATAAATCAATCAAAACATAATAAATCATTCCCAAGATGAAAAACCAGACCTCACCCCAAAGACACACTCAATTTCACATAGGAAAAGCCACTTTAAAAATAAAACACATACTTAATCTTTTTGAAGACCACTTTCTCACCACCCACGCAATTGAATAAATCAATAAAACCATTTATGAAACACTTTCAAATTAGCACTATAAAATTTACACCAAAAACTCACCTGATTTCATATCAAAGAACCACTTTAAATCCATCCACATGTCATAACAATGGAAAAACATAATTCACATCATTTATACAACTTAAATAAGCCACTTACACAATTTTTAAAACATCCTAAAAAGGTATAGTAAGGCTTAAAGAAAAAAACACCCAAACACATATTAAAAACAAATTTCCAAACCATAAATACACCAAAACTCAAACTGCACAACGCATCAACAACAAAGAACCTTAAAACATCTAATGAAATTAATTTAGAGGATATGAAAATCATAAATGGGAAAAACCCTTACCCCGAAAACCAACCGACAGACCGAAAAAACCGTAATCCGCCTCGCCTTCAGCGGCAGACACCATACGGGCACCCAAGAGGTCCTGAGGGACCTTCCATATCCCCTTACAATAATAGAAACAAGAACGAAAATGGATTAAATACAATCCCTACACATGGGGGTTCAGACGAATTAAATTAGTGAAAAGGGGAGGCCAAAAATCGGCCAAATAAGGAAGGAGGAAGGAGGGATGAGCTTACATTGAGACCTTGAGAAGAAATTCCCAAGGAATGGGAGGAAATCGGAGGAGTGGCCGGTAGAGGGGGCATTCGCGCGTCGAAGGGGAGGACCCCCTTTGGGTGTCGAGAGGGTCTGGCCAAGATAGGAGAGGGGGGAGTTCCGGCTAGAGGAGTGGAAAGCCGGAGCGCCGGCGAGGGAGGAGCTCGCACCGACCGAAGGGGGGGCTCGGCTAGGGTTAGGGAGATGATAGCTGCGTGGGGAGAGAGAAGGGAGAGGAAAAAAGAGAGGAGAGAGAAAAAAAAGAGAGAAGAAAAAAGAGAGAAAACAACGAGAAGGAAAAAGGAAAAGGAAAAAATTAAAATAAAAAAAAATGTAAATAAAAACCTAAATTAAAATATAAACCAACTAAAAAAATAAATAGAATAATAATAATAATAATAATCCCAATATTATTATTTTTATTTTCATTAAAACAACTCTAAAAAATATTTAAACATTTTTTTAAAAATCTCATTTTATGTTGTTTATCTAACATAATTTTAGTTCATTTATCATTAAATTAATTAATTTATTCATTTTGAAAATTGTGTCGTCGCACAGCTCGCGTGCCGTCAGGAATGTAGTTGAGTGAGCTGCATTTGACCCATGGTAGCCAGCGTTGACCGCTTACAGGGTTAAGTTGTGTGCTTATCACGTAGCCTTTATAACCCGCTCGCAATTCACGCATCCACTAGGTCGGGGTGTGATAAATCTCCCCTCCATAAAAACATTATGCCCCCAAAAAGTCACCCAGCCAACCAAGGAATCAAACTCGAGTTCGAAACTGAACGAGGCCAACAAAACATGAACTCGGTGTTATGTTTCACTCCATCAGTCACACCGGACCAAATCTGAGGGGAACTGAAAAGAGAAGAACCATCAGAAATGAGGAGGGTTCTCCCCACCACAAGAACCCGACTAACACAACCGACATTGAGAATGTTAGCATGGGCTAACTCTGGAACTGCTAACTTGATCCAAGACGGAACCGCCAAACAGACCAAACCTCGAAGAAGGAACTTCATGATTCATGGTGGGTCTCCCAACCATTTAATAACTGACCATCTTAAGCCAATTGGCACAGTCTAATATGAGAAACCCAGCACAAACCGACCCCATGAACTCTCTGCATAATCTAGAACCCCACCACATGGGGTCATCGACGAAAGACCCCAAACCAAGTAGCGGACCAACCCCTATTCATTATTTCCCAAGACGCAAGTGTCTCCAAAACCAGTACATCCTAAATCAAGAACGGGTCACCAAAAGAGCTAGTCACAAAATAGAGACAACCATCTTGACTCACAGCCATAAAGAGACAACCTTCAATGCTCACATTTGAGGAGGCACAACTACTATAATTACAAGGAGATGAGATCACCACACCTTCTTACAACCAATGTGGGGTACTCAAAGAATAAAGACCACAACAGGGCAACGAGGCCTCTACGTCTCTTATAACAAAACAAAACCTTCAATGATGAGGGAGCTACAACAGAGAAACTAAAATCATCCCGATTCAAGAACTAACGAAGACGTTTACTAAGGTGACCCACACCCCACGATTCCTGACTGCATGAAAAGCTTCACTCTGAGACCTGTTGTTTGAGCTATGATGTCTTGAAGCATCTACTACCCCATAGTCAGGAGCTAGCATCCCTTGGTGGAGACTCATTCTGAAGATTCCACTAGAGGATCCTCTCTAAGTGTCCCAAATGGCACATCGGTGACAAATCATTGAAGGATATCAACAAGGTGACTTAAAGTACCCAAACCAACCTCACCTGAAACGAACAGAAGAGTGACCCAACTAATAGAAGATAGAGTTGAAAAGAACACTTGTATGAGATGGGTTTCTCCGGCTCGCTCTCACGTAATGGGGAACCATCCAAAACACCAAAAGAAATCGGTCCTTGAGCAATAGACCAGGACCCCACTTAAGTGAAACTTTAACTTATTCTGTGACATTATCTTTGGAGAAAAGGGAACCAACTCTTGGAGATGCTCAACGTCGGACTTCAATATCTGTTGGTCTTGTAGGACACTCACGAGCTTTTCCGCTTCCCTCACCTTCACTTCCACAAATATATACCATCAGATGAGAGTAGTCTTAAACACCTTCCAAGACATCCCATCATTCCAAAACATCTGAACTTTCACCCACACCAATCCAAAGTTGAACCCTCAAATGAACTCGAACCAGCACAGACTCGCATAGATTTGGGAGTTTCCAATAATCTAAAAATACCAACGATTTCACCATGCCAGTCCGCTACCTTCGATCGATCACAATCACCACAGAAGCTGGACAACAACTGAAAAGATTTCAATTCCCCCACTCCACTAAGAGTCTGGGTAGAACCAACAACTAGAAGAGACTCGTTAGAACCCTTTGGGACTTTTCTGGGTGGCATACTCAAAAAAAAGGCACAAAGCAGAATCAAAACTCATTGTAAATAAAAATTCCACACCTCAATCACTAGATAAATCTCAAACTCAAATCACTATTCCAACCACAATTCAGTATGACAAAACCAAGAATCCATGAAAAAGAATACCCAATAGGAAAAGAGAATGCTAAATAATTTCTCACTCACTTTTCTAAACATTTTAAAAAACCATTTTGAAAACCATTTTTTTCATGAAAAACTACTTAAATATCCACCATTAGTATACCATTAATTCTCACACATACATATCCATGTGCTAGCTTAAGCACCCGTCCACTCACATCACCAATTTATCCGCTTTCCACATGCGTACCTCAATGTATGTGATCAATCATAGGAATACCAAGGGTCAATTCAAGACACTTCTCATTTTCAAAATAGATCATTCAGTACAAAGAAAAAAATTCCCAACCAATTTGAAAAGGTAAATTTTCATTAAAGTAATAAATTTACAATTTCCAAAACATTTTCCAATTCACATTACAAAAGTGTTACTGAGATCCCAAAACAACTTCCAAAACACCTCCCATTTTCCCTTTTGAAACTACACATTCGTTAAAAGAAAACAATTTCCATTTCAAAACCACTTTTCCACTTTAACACCACATTCCCATTTGAAAAATCCTTTACAAAAAAAACCATTTTCATTTTTGAGATCTACTCACACCAACCGAAATGAAGGTCAAACATAACTCACATCGAAATTTTCTAAAACAAGGAACTAGTGGTTATGCAAACCCAGTAACATGGCTTAGCAGATCATGTTCCGAGCAAGAAATAACCACAAGAAGCATCTTGAATCGTGCACTCGGGTTGTACATGGGTTGCTACTCCATGAAAATCGTCCGTGTAACACTGGTTCACCTCCATGGTCATCCCTCATCCACACAGACCAATCCAACGAAAAAAATTCAAACCCCGGACCACCCTGGAAACTCAAATCTCGGGACGAGCAAGGGTTCATGACTTCCTTCCCGCACCTACCTCTCTAGTCCCGACACACCTAATCACCAGGATACTTGACACCCCAAATAACAACGGCACCTCTGATACAATTTTTTCACGAACCTAGTCGGGTCGCTATCCGACCCGACGCCTGACCTGTTCCACGACAAGGCCTGAAGGTCATCCCCGATCCCCACGGGCTGGTAACTAGTTTGGGCATCAAAATATGCAGTTGGGAATGATTTATCCTAGAAAATAAAAGATATATAAACAGAAATAAACAGAACAAAACAAGTAAACACTAACAGTGGGAAATAAAATAAAGATAGGCAACTAGACATACCTCCAAGTGACCCTATGGGTCACCATCAAACTTATAAACATTCTCGCTCGAAGAGAGATCCATGTCTATAACCTGAAACTGAAAATTAAAGTATGCGTGAGCACTAATATTATTAGTAGGAAAGCCCTGGAATAACCATTCCCTATGCCCTTACCATTAAAAAGAAATCCAATTATTCTAGTTTGAGAATAAGATATAGTAAACAAATGTTTTCCCTTTTCAAATTCTAGTAATGAGTTTGCATTTTCAGGTAAAGCATTTTACTCCCACTACATTTTCAAAATTCGTTTCAAGCATGCATTAACATTTCAAAATGAAAAGAAATCAGTTTGGATTAAAATATGGTTTTCATAAACAATACATCATTTATGAAACATCTGTAAAGAAAGTTACATCGCTAGAAGCATGTCCCAAATGAGCACCATGGGTAATCCCTATAGGTAGCTAGAACAAGGGGTAACCTAGAGACCTTATAACTCGGTGAATCGTGGATTAGAAGACCACGAACCTCAGAAAACGTGGCATAGAAGACCATGACCCTCAGAAAACATGTCTTAGAGGACCACGACCCTCGGAAATTCGTATGTCTAGTTAGTCTTATTGCGTCAATCCTTCTAGAAAAACTGGGACGAACCGGGATGAACCCATGTCGTTTCATCTAGAGTACTAGTCCTAGTCACCCACCTAGATACCCAAGATTCCCATTGTCCTCTATTTTAAGTGTTGGTGAGTTTTCTTTATCAAGAAAACATATATGTACATAACACTTTCTTTTTCTAAAACTCATTCAACCTCTCACCACTACTCTCCCTCCTTGAGCGCATTCTCCCTCTTTCATGTCACAAAATGCATAAGCATCAAATTACGCACGTGATAACACATTCAATATAAAGAAAATCATTTTTCTAAAACCAAGGGGGGTGTGCCTCAATAGAGTTTTTTTACATAAAACATTCTTAAGATGTCAAACGGGCTTAATTACATAAAGGGAACATTTTTTTACAACCAACCGGCCAAAAGGCCAAACACCCTTCGAAATACACCATACCAATTCAAAACCACTTAAGAGATTAATTTTCAAGAAATGTCACTTAAGAACAATGGAGTTTGGAATACCTTTCAATTTCCAAAACAATGGCATAAACATTTCTAGCAACTAAAATCAGATTTCATAGCATGTCTATATAGAATAATGTGAAACATATATTTAAAACAATCAAGCAATCATGAATTTCAAATTAAAAGCATAGGCATAGGGAACATACCTCAGGACACATAGCTTTTGACGATGGCAGCTCGAGACCGCTTCACCAACACACATATACATTTTCATATATATATATATATATATATATATCCTTTGATCCAGGCACATATTTACCACGCCATGAGGGAACATGCGCAGGAAGGATATGTATACACACATCCCTACCCTTGTCTATATATGTAGGCATTTGTTGTCAACCACACGAACTCACCATGCGGCGACCAACACACTACAAGATAATTTAATAGATCAATCAAAACATAATAAATCATTCTCAAGATTCAAAACTAGACGTCGCCTCAAAGACACAGTCAATTTCACGAATGAAAAGACACTTTAAAAATAAAACGCAAACTTAATCTTTTTGAATACCACTTTCGCACTACACATGCAATTGAATAAATCAATAAAAGCATTTATAGGACACTTGAAAATTAAAACTATAAAATTTACACCAAAAACTCACCCGATTTCATATCAAAGCACCAATTTAAAACCATCTGCGCGTCATAACAATGGAAAAACACAATTTACATCATTTATACAACTTAAATAATCCACTTTCACACTTTGTAAAACATCCTAAAATGGTATAACAGGGCTAAATGCAACAAAACACCCAAACACATATTGAAAACCAATTTCCAAATCAAACATACACCAAAACTCAAACTACACAACGTAACAACAACCGTGTACCTTAAAACAACTAAAGAAACTAATTTAGAGGATGCACAAATCATAAACAGGGAAAACCCTTACCCCGGAAACCAACCGGCAGACCGAAAAGAACACGATCCGCCTCGCCTTTGGCGTCAGACACCATACGTGCACCCAAGAGGTCCCGAGGGACTTTCTGCATCCCCTTACAACAAAAGAAACAAGAAAAAAATGGATTAAACACAATCCCTACACATGGGGGTTCGGCCGAATTAAATTAGGACAAAGGGGAGGCCAAAAATCAGCAAGGAAGGAAGGAGGAAGGAGAGATGAGCTTACAATGATACCTTGAGAAGAAACTCCTAAAAATCGGAGGAAATCGAAGGATAGGTCAGCCAAAGGGGGATTCGTGCGTCAAAGGGGAGGACCCCCTTGAGGTGTCGAGCGGGTCTGGCCGAGAGAGGAGAGGGGAGAGGTCCGGCCGGAGGAGGGGCCAACCGGAGCACCAATGAGGGTGGATCTCACGCCGGCCGAAGGGTGGGGGCTCAGCTAGGGTTAGGGAGAGGAGGGCCACACGGGGAGAGAGAAGTGAGAAGAAAGAAGTGGGGAGAGAGAAAAAAGAGAAATGAAAAAATAAGAGAAAAGAAAGAGAATGAAAAAGGAAAAATTGGAAACATAAAAATAAAAATAAAAATAAATAAAGGTAAATAAAAAGCTAAATAAAAATCTAAACAAACTAAAACAATAAACAAAATAATAACAATAATAATAATACCAATATTACTAATATTATTATTATTAAAACAAATCCCAAAAATATTTAATCATTTTTTTTAAAATTTCACTTTATGTTGTTTATATAATTTAATTTTAGTTATTTTATTATTAAATTTATTTATTTATTCATTTCGAAAATTGTGTTGTTGCACGGCTCACGTGCCGTCAAGTACGTGGTTGAGAAAATTGCATTCGACCCATGGCAGCCATTGTTGACCACTTGCAGGGTTATGTTGTGTGCTTATCGCGTATCCTTTATAACCCGCATGCAAGTCTTGTGTCCACCTGGTCGGGGTGTGACATGGAGTCCAACCAAGCTCGTGCTTTGGAAATTTGAACAAGGAAATAAACATGGTTTTCTATATAAATATTTTTTCATTATTGTTGTTGACGAACATTTTAGTCATAGAAGGAGAGTGAAAAGGATGATATTTCTGTAATGACATGGTGTCAACCAGATTCCTTAATTACCTAAGATCCTAATATAAATTATTTGATAGGTTTATTAAGTTGAAACAGAATAGAAAAAAGTCCCTAGAGAGTAAAGACAATAAATCATAATTGACTCGTAAATTTAGTAAATTGAGGTGTGTGTTAATTATTTGATTGGGATGAATAATTAAAGTATTTTTCTGATAAAATAGTGAGACATAATTTTGGGGGGTGGGATATATTTCCTTCTAGATACTTTTAGACAAGACATAGAGGGAAACTAAGGTAGATATAAAAGGAAAATGTAGATAGAATTGACCGAATAGAGTACGAAGCAAGTGATAAAAAAATTATCTGGGAGAAAAGTTCTATGATGGAGATTATTTTATTACTAACATTATTTTTCTTCTCCCTTTCAATAAAATTAATTTATTTTTATAATTGAAGAATGATTCCTAGCTAAAGATTTTATGGAAATCAGTTGTGAATATAAAATATTTTATTTTATTCACTCATTATTTACTAGATTTTTTCTCTCCCATCAATTCTTAGGGCACTATGGGAAAACCACTTCTTGCGACGGGGTATTTGCGACGGGCTTTATTACCCTCAGAAAAACACCGAGGAAAAGAGTATTTGCAATGGGAATATATTTCCATCGCAAATGGTCAGTTATTTGCGACAGAATTACAATAACCATAATAATAGTTATGGCGCTATTTGCGCTCCAAAATGTGGGAAGCAAATTTGCTACAGGTATCCTTCTGCCTGTCGCAAGTACCCGGCGGTGGTAAATATTATTTGAGACGGGTCCCGTCTCCAATACCGTCCGTGAAAAATCCTATTAGCGACGGTCGCCTTCTCCCCGTCGCAACTACCCGGCGGTGGTAAATACCATTGGCGATGGGTAAATTGCCCTGTCGCATAAAAATTATTCCACGGGGATTATTTGGGACTGGTCCCGTCGCCTGGTAAATAGGATTTTGGGACCGGGATATCCACCCGTCGCTAATGGTGTGTCGGCAGGCAGCTATTTGCGCTGGGCCCATCCCAACTACCCTTTTACCCACCGCACGTAATTAATGTGGGCGAAGGTATTTACGACGGGGACCGTGGCCAATACCAGCGGCGGTAAATATGAATTTGCGACGGGGATCTCCATCGGTCGCTAATGGTGTGTCGGCAGGTAGCTATTTCCGATGAACTCGTCCTTAAAACCCTTTTACCCACTGCCCGTAATTAATGCGGGCGAAGGTATTTGCGATGATATCCCATTGCAATACCTGGTATTTGCGATGGTATCCCTTCGCAAATACGACCTTCGCAAATAATCTAACCTATATATACACCCCACCCGTTCTTTTCCATAAAATTCAGATCTCTCTTCCTCTATCTCTAACATTCTGTTCTGAGTAGAAATTTGTTATTGTTTTAATTTTTTCTTTCAAGAAGAGGAGGGAAGGAGTTAGAAGGCGTAGATTACATCAAAATTTCGAAGTTATTAATATTTTTTTAATTTTTTTTAATTTTAATTGTTAAATTTATTTTTAATTTTTAATTTTATTTTTTTTAATTTAATGTTTAGTAGCTATATATTATAATTAGATTATGTGGTTGTACCCAATAATCCTTGTCCGGATTCAAACAAGTAGAGGCGGCTCTAGTAGAGATGTACCTAGGAGTGAAAACTCTGACAAGGTGTTTCGATCTTGACTCGAGGTAACCTAGTACATGAAAATGGGCCTTGCTGCACTCTTGGTTTGACACACCTGGAGGATGTTTTGTTAATTATTATAAATAAATATATAATTATCAAATAATTAAGATATAATTAGATATAATTAAATTTATTTAAAAAAACTATCAAATAATTAGGAAATAATTAGATTTAATTGATTAGAAATAACTAGGAAAAAATTAGATTTAATTAGGAAAAAAATAGATTTAATTAGGAAACAATTAGATTTAATTAGGAAACAATTATATTTAGTTAGGATACAATTAGATTTAATTAGGAAATAATTAGATTTAATTAGGAAACAATTAGATTTAATTAGGAAACAATTAGATTTAATTAGGAAAAAATTATATTTAATTAGGAAACAATTATATTTAATTAATAAACAATTAGGTTAATTAGGAAACAATTATAGTAATTATGAAATAATTAAATTTAATTAGGAAACAATTAGATTTAATTTGGAAACAGTTATAATAATTAGGAAACAATTAGATTTAATTAATAACAAATTAGATTTAATTAGAAAACAATTATAATAATTAGGAAACAATTATAATAATTTGGATACAATTAGATTTAATTAGGAAATAATTATATTTAATTAAGAAACAATTACAATTAATTAGGAAAAATATTAGATTTAATTAGGAAAAAATTATAATAATTATGAAACAATTATAATAACTAGGAAACAATTATAATAATTAAGAAACCATTATAATAATTAGGAAATATTTATAATAATTAAGAAACAACTATAATAATTAAGAAACAATTATAATAATTATGAGACAATTATAATAATTAGGAAATAATTAAAAATAATTAAGAAACAATTAAAAATAATTAGGAAACAATTAAAAATAATTTGGATACAATTAAAAATAATTTGGAAACAATTAAAAATAATTAGGAAACAATTAAAAATAATTAGGAAACAACAAAAAATAATTAGAAAACAATTAAAAATAATTAGTAAACAATTAAAAATAATTAAGAAACATTTAAAAATAATTATAAAATAATTTAAAATAATTAGAAAACAATTAAAATGAATTAAAAAGAATTAGGAATGATTTAAAAACAATTAGAAAAATTAGCAAGCGTGATTAACCGCTTATCTACCTCAATTTTATTTTCATTTGTGTGTTGAGGGTTGACAGTAAACTTCTGCCTCCACATGTAATATATGATTTTACTGTCAAAATTATCAACCTCCTGGCCAACATAGAGGTGAGGAGGTTTGTAATTTTGATAGTAAAAGCACATATTACATGTAGAGGTAGAAGATTCCTCTCAACCTCAACACACAAATAAAAAGAAAATTGAGGTAGATGATCAGTCAATTACATTTGTTTTTCAATTCAATGATTGATTAACCACCCAACCTATATGCATATCTTCACATTTCTAACCAATAACATAATTAGTAATATAATTAGTTACATAAATAGTAACATAAATAGTAACATAATATAAAATAAAATATTACTCTAATATTACTTATTAAATAATACTAATAATATAATTATTTTGATATTATATGTTTAGTATTTATAAAAAAAATTAATTTTATTTAAATTATTAAAAAAATAAAAAATATTACAATTATCAAAATTTTCAACAAGTTTTGCTTTATTGTTAATAGATCAAATCTTAAAGGGTTGCCAATTTTCATGTCATGCCCAATAAAAAGATTGCGTCAACCGTGTCTAATGTAAACTCTATAATTGTTCTTGCTTTGTTGATCACCTCACAAGTAGTGTTGCAATAGGACAAACCCGGTCATGTCTTTCTAATTACATGTGTCGTCCTATTGCAACACTACTTGCGAGATGATCAACCATGTAAGGAAAATTATAGAGTTTAAATTGGACAAGATTGACGCAATCTTTTTATTGTGCATGACCTAAAAATTGACGACTCATTAAGATTTTAAAATGTTAAGAATAGAGAAAAATATGTTGGAAATGTTGAGATTTGTAATAATTAGTAATAACTACTAATAATTATTCAAAAATAAAATAAATTCAAGTACATGGTTATGAATTGGCACAATTTCTAGAGGATTGGCGGCTACATTTTGTTCAACATCTCATATCTTTGCTACTTTCTCCCACTGAAATCATTATGAAGAATGTGCTCTAACATATTTCAAAGCAAGTTTTTCATACTGATTTCAGTCGGGAGAAAGTTAAAAAGAGATGATCTATTGGACAAATCAGAATAATTATTAATATAATCTCCATAACAATGATTACAAAATTTTATTTCAATATTCAAGCATATTTCATTTTTCCAAGTATTACTAAGTATTTCATAATTTATAATAATTAGTGTGGATGATTACAAACTAACTAGGTTGCATATAATTATTGGTAATTACTAAGAAATAACTATAAATATGAATCTTTTTTTAGGATATTTTTTTTCTTATATCAAACTATTTAACAAAAATAATGGTTTTAAATTTTGTACAAACATATATATTAATATGGAACATGTAAATAGACATCAATCCTTATTATATGGTCGTGCTTGGATAAATCAGCGCAGAAATCGAAACAGTTCTAGTTTAAATCCTGTATATGTCGATGGTGGTGAAGCTTTCTTATCATTTACATCATCAAACCCGGAATTTGTTTCAGAAGGGACAAATAAGTGTCCTTGAAATTAATGTGCTCTGAGAACGTTTGAGACATTTGACATCATTGGGAAACATCTCTTGCAATATGGTTTTCAATCAGATTATAATTTTTTGTATCATCACGGTGAACACAGTTCCAGAGAAGATACTAGTAATTTTATTCTGGATCCATCACGGTTTCAGAATTTTGTACATGATGTTACAGAGTCATCCATTCAACAAACCGAAATTGAGGATGGTTTTGATTTAACTCCCGAGTTGGCACCATCTGAATTTGCTGAGTTGTTCAGGTCTGTTGCGGATGCATTATATTCTGGTTGTAAGATAAACAAATTAGAAGCAGTTGAAAAATATATGTCTATTAAATCAGATAATGGAATGTGAAATAACTATTTTGATCAGATATTTTATTTTGTTAAAGCACTATTACCTGAAGAAAATGTGATGCCTGCTAATTATCATGAGAGCAAGAGACTCGTTCGTAATCTGGGCCTTTGTTATCAGAATATCCATGCATGTTCAAATGATTGCATCTTATATTCTAGTGAAAATGAGTCATTGGATAGTTGTCCCACATGTGGACAATCTAGGTATAATGAATCTCAATCAGGGATGTCTGGATTGATTCCTGTAAAACAGTTGAGATATTTCCCACTTACACCCAGGTTGTAGCATTTATTTATGTCTCAGAACACAGCGATAATGATGCCATGGCACAAAACCAATATTTCAAATGGCAAAATCATGATTCATCCATCAGATGGTGATTCAAGGAAACTTTTTGATAAAGGTCATCTGTCTTTTACTTTAGAATCCCGGAACGTGTGATTGGGTCATTCTACTGATGGTTTTTGTCTATTTGGATCTTTTGGTAGTCATTATTCCGGTTGGCCTGTCTTTATAACTCCGTACAATTTTCCTTCATTGATGTTGATGAAAGAGCCTTATATCTTTTTGACATTATTAATCCCAGGACATCCGAATAATAATATTGATGTTTATTTGAATCCATTGATTGATAGGTTAGATTTATTGTGGAGTCATGGTGTTGGTACATATGATGCTGCTGTGAAACATAATTTTGTAATGAAATCTGCATTGATGTGGACAATTGGTGACTTCCCAGCATATGGTATGTTATCTGGATGGAGTAGAAATGGCCCAAAATCATTTCCTTACTGTATGTTATACAACAAAGCATTTATGCTAGTGAATGGAAAAAAACCTTGCTATTTTGACTATCATCGAATATTTCTTCCAATCGACCATCCTTTTCGGAGGAATATATCTCATTTCAGAAAAGGCAGAATTGAAAGAGATGAACCTCCAAAAATGATCTCAGGTACAAAGTTACAATCATTTGTATTTTCATTACCTTCTATCACTTTTTGACTGACAATAAACCAACATAAAATTCATGGTTTTGGGATAGAACACAATTGGAAAAAACGGAACGTTTTTTGGAATCTTCCATATTAGTCTGATTTTTTTGTCCGACACATGTTGGATGTCATGCATATTGATAAGAACAGTTTTGATAATTTATTTCATACAGTTTTGGATATACTGGGTAAAACAAAAGATAATATAATGGAACGATTAGATCTTTTTCAAATTTGGAGGTGACCAGAACTTGAATTGTTTTAAATTGTCATATGACAGAGATTAATGAAGCCAAAAGAATCTTATACAATGACCAAAGAGATTCAATTATTATTTTGTCAGTTGATTGCAGATTTGAGACTTCAGATGGCTATGCATTGAATTTGGGCAGATGTGTCAAAAATGGTCATATTACTAGATTAAAAAGTCATGACTATCATGTTATAATGGAACGACTTATGCCTATTGTATTAAAAGGTTTGATGAATTCTAAGATTTGGAATTCGATAACTAATATATCATATTTTTTCCGAGACATGTGTGTGGCGACAATAGACTACGATACACTAACAAAACTAGAAGAAGCTATTGTTGTAATTATAGGAAAACTGGAAAAAATATTTCCACCGACTTATATTTGACTCAATGGAACATTTGATATTACATTTGCAACATGAAGCAAAATGTGGAGGTCAGGTTCAGTTTCGATGGATGTACCCATTTGAGTGATGCATGCAGAAATTGAAGAAAAAATTTTGTAACAAAGCATTAGTTGAAGGCTCAATTGCTAAAGCTTATTTGCAAGAAAAAATTGCTTTATCCTGCTCTCATTATTTTGAATCTGAATATCCCTCAAAATTTAACCCCATGGGATAGAACGAGGCGAATGTTGATGATGATATGAACAATCAATTATCAGTTGTCAATCATCCTGAACATGGCATTGGTGGAGTTCATGATAGATGGCTTTCAGATGATGAACATCATAGAGCTCATACATATATTCTACTCAACTTTTAAGAAATGTCACTAATTGTATAGTGAGTGCACTTATCCATTATTTAATAGATTCTGTTACAGTAAATTAATCATATTGTATTTTTATGTTATATGATGATCATATCAAGAAACAATTTCCACAAATTACAGCAGTTGTCTTAGAAGAACGTCGGAAAAAAAAAATTCCTACTCGTTTCAAAAACTGGAAACATAAATTCTTTTTTGGTTTTACAAATAAAATAAATTTATTACTTATAATAGTGATTAATTTTTTACAAATTTTCAGGTATCTCTACATGTTGATAAGATTGATAGTCGATTGTTTATATTAAGTATCCCACCATCCAAAATGGTTAAATCTTATAATTCATATGTGATGAATGGATATCACTTTCATACACGTGCATATGGGGAATAAAATAAAACAATGAATAGTGGTGTTTGATTGAAGGGATCACATCATAGAGATATTGAAGTTGACTTTTACAGCATGCTTGAAGAAATTATTGAACTGTGTTATTTGGGACAGAATTATGTAATAATGTTTAAATGTCGATGGTTGGATACTGGGAGAGGCTTGTGTATTCATCCGACTAAAGGAATTGTTGATACTAAACATAAATGTCTTCTTGTAGTAAATGAACCATTTTTATTGGCTCATCAGGCATATAAAATTTTTTATGAAAAATACTATGCTATTGCAAAAGAGTTGGATGATTGGTGGAGTATAATAAAAGTTAAATCTCAAGATAACCAATTTACTCAAACTAAATGTGGTTCCACTGAAGTGAAAGGAAATGAAATTTTTCAGGACACTCTTCAAGACCCATCTTTTTCACGAAGAGACATGAATATCGAGGATGACACCCCACAGTTAATGGTCGATGGTGACGATGTTGTCAATGATGTTACTACTAAATTTTAAATGACATGAGATGATGACAGTGAAACTAATATGAAAATTGATTATTTTGATGAGGAATATGAATACATTGACATTGAAAACTATAAAGATGATGATGATGATGAAAATTGACACAGTAAAATGCTGGTTAAAATCATAACAAATATATTTTTATACATAATAGTTATTTTCAACTGTTTTCTAATCACAATCATATCATGTTTCAGATGGACTAAAAAACGTTTTGTCAGTTGCTGGAGGCTGATCTACCGATGGATGATGAGGTTCTTGACTCATCTGACCCTCAGGCTGTTGGCACTACATGGAGAACACGGAGGGGGCGTGGTCTTGCAAGACTGATGATTCCAGATCATATCTCGTAGCGACGTCCACATCTTGGATTCGATGCGCACACGCGGTGGTATAGTAACCTATGTATTTTATTTATCTTTCATTATAATTTATTAATATTATAATTGTTTGATTATTTATTCTTTTTCCACAGTTTTATGCATATAGCTATTGGACCGGGGAGCACTATCTTACGTAATTATTTTTCTCAGCCATGGCACACAAGGGATCAGATTCCTTCTGATGTGCAGGCCGCCATGTTCGATCATTCTCTGGTATGTAATTAAATATTTTTTATTTTGATATTTAATTCATTAATAACTTTATATTAGGGTTTGTGGTATCCCATTGATGAGAGCATGTGTTCCACTATCCATGCGGCATGGGTGGTGTCTATGTGTGACCGTTTCCGTCAGTTTTTGCATATTTTGATAAAGGCTGTTGTGAAGAAAGCTGGAGTGAAAGAATTTGATGAGTCCTATAGAGCCCACCAACCAGAGTACATTTCATATCATGTTCGGTATGGATTATTACAAACTGGTTGGGTGGTAGGTTTCAGAGGAGATCTGCATTGGGTCGATAGAATCAGGGGAGACAAGAGGTGATGCATCGAGCTGGTAGTCGTACATTTAGTGCACATAGAGAGCATCTGGTAAGTACTTTTCTTAATATTTTATACAACATTGAATATAAAAAGTTTATTTTTTATTCATATAGGAAGCCAAGCATCTTGGTATTACGGCGTACGGCGTTTATCGGAGGATGTATACTGATCCGGCTACTGGATAGATTAGAGGTGACCGCCATCGTCAGATTGTGGTCAGTATTATTTTCTTTTCAGTTTTCAAATTAAATGCATATAATCTTTTCATTATTTTAATTTCTAATTGAAACATAAGGAGTCATATGATGTTGAGACCTCTCAGACACAGGCTGAGAGTCACGATGAAATGGGTGATCAGACTAGTGACCACCATTTTGATGAGACGACATGGATGCATGTGACCTAGTATGGCTTCGAAAAGGGACGAGTAGTTGGTATCAGCTCTCATTTGACTCCATCAGCTTTTTATGGTACTGCTGCAATGTCGGCGTCCAAATTGGGAGGAGCTCATGGAGAGACCATCTTCTGCCTCACAGTATCAGGAGCAACTGCATGCTCAGAGTCAGCTTATAGAGGATTTGCGTCAGGGGCAGGAATAGATGCATCAGCAATATGATGAGGAGATGCGTCGATGGTAGGAGAAGATGCATCAGTAGCTAGATGAGTAGAGACATAGATAAGAGGAGAAATATCCAGAGTATATGGAGTATATGTGTCGTCTGACTCATAGTTTAGAGATGAAGTTTCCACCACCCCCACCTCCAGGTCCTCCAGGTCCTCTAGATTATCCACCCCCAGTGATTTTTTAGATGTAATAAGCATTTAAGTTCATAGTTTATTGTCATGTTAACTATTTAGAATTCCCCTTTCATATTTGTATGAATATTGCATGATTTAAATTGTTTTTATTTTTTTAAATATTTTATTACTTATTATCATTATTTTTAATGTCTGCTTATTTTAGTAATATTACTGTTAATATTTTATATTTATTGTTAATATTGAGAAGTTTATAATTTTATAATATTTTTAATATTAATATTATTAATATTATTATTATTATTTTTTCATAAATATGTATGATTATTTTATTAATAATATTATTATATTAATTTTTAATATTAATAATATTAGTACTATTATTATTATTTTTTGATATTAATATTTCATAATATATAATATTATATTATTTATATTCATATTATTATTATTTTTTAATATTAATAATTCATAATGATGTTATATATTTTTTTTTATTTTTAATATTATAATAATATAATTTTTTTATATTATTAATATTAATATTATTATTATATACATAGTTTAATAATAATATTATTATATTAATTTTTATATTATTAATATTAGTATTATTATATTATATTATATTATATTATTATTATACATATTATTATTTTTTTATATTAATATTTCATAATTATATTATATATTTTTTATTTATATTATAATAATGAATTTTTTTTATTTTATTATTATTATTATTATTATTATATAATATTATATGATTTGTATTAATTATTTTAGTTTTTTTATTTTTTTAATATTTTCGACGGGAATATGACGACAGGATTTCCCGTCGTAAAGATTTTTTTACTATAACATTTACGAAGGGAAGAATACCTGTTGGAAAAACATTTCTGCGACGGTCCATCACAAATACCTTCGTCGTAAGTATTTTTTAAATTTCACATTTGCGACGGGATTCAGACCCGTCACAACTAATATATCTATGACGGCCCATCGCAAATACGTTTTTTATATATAAACGAAAACTCATTTGTGATGGGGGAAAAATACCATCGCAAAAACACCTTTTGCGATGGGCCTGCTGCAAAAACACCTATGTGCAACGCAGTTTTCAGCAACGGGCGATTTGCGATGGATACCCATAGCAAAAGGTCTTCTGTGACGGGATCCCGTCAGAAATCGCTCGTCGCAAATATTACGTTTTTCTGTAGTGAGTGGTGAATTTTTAAAATTTCAAACATTAAAATTGTATTCAATGAAATTTATTAAAACATTATTAATAAATATTTAAAAAAATCATTAAAATAAAATTGTGATTAATGAAAACTGATTATAATAATTTTTTATTGCATTATTTAGTCAATTATTGAGTTCTCAGTTGAGAAAATATTGAATTAAATCAGTTGCAACTTGACCAACTGACTAAGTCAGTTGGCCAAATTTATTTCAGTTCTAATAAATTTATTAAAACGTGATTGATTATTAATATTTTCAAAACCATCTAATTGATTCCCTTATCTCATTAATCTTTGTTTCTTTGTATCCTAATATATAATTTTCTGTCTACCATTTATTCTTGTTAATCTATCAATCTCCTTTTCCAAATGTTATCTTACATCTAACTTACTCTCACTACAGTAATTTCATGTAATATTTGTAAAATTTTGATTAGTGTTTTGCTACAAAATTGATCTAAAAAAACCAATTTACCTTTTATATGGGTTTGAACCTTACTTACTACTAAACTAGTGTTTGGTAAGGAAAATAGAAAAATAATTATGCCTATTTCTCAATGAAATCTAGGTCAATGTACTTAGTATAAACTATTATAGATTACATAGCTTGTATAACCTATTACGTGTTATCTATCTATTCTTTTTTTCATCTCTGACACATTACAAGAGACTCTATGTGTAATTTAAATATACATTTATCTGTTACATGATGTGTATTTTAGTTGCACTCTATCTAACAAAAAGTACCATACATTTCTCAACATTAATTCCCTAAACAATTTATATTAAATACATTCCTTGTGATTTCACCACATGGCTTCCACTTTTCTCATGAAGACAACCCATTATTTTTTATTAGGCATGTATTCCAACTACACATAATGAAACACCTAATAACCACATTTCATCTAGATGATCAACATGCACTGTCTAATAATACCACAATCTATTCTCTTGTATGATGTAGTTAATTTTAGAAAACTCATCCTATTGTGCTAAACTTGGTTACATGATGTGTACTTTTTATTTAACCATTGTGTATCCTTGTTATCTTACTAGAATCTCTTGCACCTATAGATTTGATCTTTCAGTGTTTTTATCTATTCATATCATATTTCAAGACATATAAAATTTAAAAATCACATAATATCAACTTTAATATTTAGATAATGAATAAACCATAAATGAAAAACTAAATATCATTGCAATAAATGATAAATTATTATAAATTATTATAATTTAATATAAATTAATATTTTTCTCTTTGATAAAAATTAAATTTTCATTGTTCTAATGACAGTGGTTCATCCCATGATCAAAATCGGTCTCTATTTATTTTATTGATGTATATCCTTCGAATTAGAATAATAGAATCCCTGAAATCCACAAGACATGATTTTTCATATAAAATTTAAAATTAATTTTATAAATAATAATGAACTTAACTTTCAATTATTTGTTCATTTTTTTAGGTTGACCAATTCAATTTTTACATTGTTATGGTTATGGATCTAAGGAAAAAATCCATCTTCTGGTAATCCACTCAGGCTATATGAACCCATGAATTTTTCTAAAGATTCCCCAACAGATATCCTAAATGATTCCCAGTGCTTGAGTTGTTCATTGTTGATCACAACAAAGAACACTTCTGAGTGTGGAAGATTATTCTATTTTACTTAATGTCATGAGAGGGATGAGGAGAATTTTTTGTCTCCATTATTGACAATATTCTAGATAATGTTCCATCTAGGGTTGAAATAATTCTATAGAGAATATTTCTCTAGCACAACAATTATCTTCCCTATAAATGATATAACAGTGTTTATATAGCTATAATGGATTATTGGTTATCTCATGTATGCCTTTATCGAATTTATTAATCCTTTTTGAACCTCGCGTTAAATAATAATAATGTTACTATTATTTCCTTGGGGTGTGAAAAAACTCATGGATAATTTAAGATTATTTATTAAATAAATTAATTATTATTTTTTAAAATGAAATTTAACATATCCTTCCCACTGTAACCTTAAATTAGTTCATCAATCCAACTCAATGTTTATCAAATCATGATTAATTAGTATTTATATAAATACATAAATATCACAACAGAATTCCATAAAAGAATAAATATGTGGTAAACTAGACCAGAATAACTGTTATTCATTAAAAATTTTGAATAACATTAATTAAAATAACAAATTAAAATATAATTTAGTCATTATACAAGATACACCTATTGAATGACCCTATAGGCCACATTATTAGTTGAATTTTTCTAAACTCCTGATGTCCAATATTAGCATCTATCAACATGTCAGTGAACCCATTGAGAAATATGTTAATATCACAATGACAAAACCCACTTATGAATGTTCATTATGTAATATAATCTCAAATCCATGATATCATATCAAGTGGGTTACATAAAATGTGTTATAACCCTCTATAATTTATATATATTTTTAAACATTCTTGAAGTAAACTTATCAATAGAATAGAAAAGGCCATGGATATAATCATAGAGTACCATTCCAATCAAAGGTCTGTATATGTCCACATATATTAACTCTGAATAGATAAATTATTTCATTACTTATTCATCAATGTAAAATCACTTATGATGTACCCAACATATCCTTCATCCCCATGAGTATATGTCATCATTACATTTTATAATACATATAAGTGTGTGAACATGATATTCATTAATAAAAATCTAAAATATAATTACTAATACACATATCTATATAAAATAATATCCAATGAATTTAATAACATTTTGAATTCCAATAGGGGGAATTCTCTTATAACCTACTCTCCTGGATGCTACCATGGGGGAAATTCATTTGAATAAGTCTCAATGTATTATGAACTGTTTACCCAAAATAGAATATATCATCAACGTTCTTTCAGATGAGTTCATTTAATGTTATAACAAATATTTAAGGATATCAAAATATCTCTTCAAGGATCTCATCGTAGTGTGGAACTTCTATGACCTTTTGATGAGGCAGGTTCCCTAATTAAATTATAAAAATAGTATTATAAAAATAACACTTAATATTAAAAATAATGAATATAAAGGTAATTGAAACTACAAATTAGTGGGTTCTAGGCCTCCAAATCTAATAGCATATGTCTATATTATTATTATATAAGTGTATTTTACTTGGTATATGATAAAAAACACAAATGTATGGAAAAATCTATTTCCCCTCACTTTAGTGTAACAAAATTGAATAATTTCCTAAAAAAATACCACCACCATTCTATATGACCACTAATTTATTAATAGAATATTAATGGATAAATTCATTAGAAATATAATCCTTGCATTGAGACATACTGAAAATTATATATTTATCTTGATAGTATATTATATAAGGTTAGTTACAAAACAATAGTTCTCATTAATTCAAAACACGTAAAAGCACGACGAGATCGATATAATGGAATGAAATGATTTTACAAGGTTATTATATAATAAATTTATCGTAGATATAAATGTATTGATATGTAAAGGCAATTTTTCAATTTTTTATAAAAGGAATATGAATAATTTTTTTGAGTATTATTACAAAATTAGAAGGATAATAAGACATGTAATGGATTAAGTATGTAATGTAAAAATTTCAATCCTAAATTTTGTTGATGGAATAAATCCAAACGTTTTAGTGTAATGAGTGTCTCAATCACATTCAATATATTAGGAGATAGTGATAAGGGATCTCAAGATTTATAAAGGGGTCACCATGTCCTATAATTTAAAAGTAAGTAATAGAACACAATGAGGACTAATTTCCATTTCAAAAAGGAATTTGGATGAGTAGAAGGGATGGGTTTAAAGTATATTGTATAATAATAATGGGAAATAACATAATATAGGATGCTTTGAGTGCTTGTGAGTTTGTTTAAATTTAATAGATAAAGGCTAGCAAGGCTAAGGGAGCTCAAACAGTTGAGAAGTTAATCCTATAGTTTTAAGAAGATGGGTCGCAATTTTAATAAATTCCATATGAGTCAAAGAAATATAACAAAGAAGAGTTTGAGGGATGAATTTCTATCTTATTCAAGTATAATGAAAAAAAATTTAATACAAAAATTATTGGATAGCATGTATTATTTTCATAAACTCAAAGATAGATAACACATTATTTGAATATAGATTTATGCACTGTTTTATATCTTATATGTCTTCTAAGATAATTGAATCGTCACCTAATATATTACGGAAGGATTTTTTATTTAAAACACCTAGTGAAAATCCTATTATAATGAAAATACATTTTACTATATTTATTTATATATATGGATATTTTCTTGATAGAAACGTAATTTTTATAACAATGGTTGAATTTTGTATCATTTTGGTGAGGATTTTATATCAATATATAATATTAGGATTTAATACTAAGTGGGATATATTTTTATTTGGGAAAAATTAATAGAACTTATTAATTTTAAGGGATATAATTCATTTCTTATGTTTTATGTAGAACCATCTCTAGTGGATCATCTTAATTGAATTCTTCTAAAAGAAGAAAAACAATATAGTATATGAAAGGAAAGAACATAATAATATATTATTTTTATATTTTGAAATATTAAACTAATGAAATTATTGAGAAATTATTTATATATAATCTTAATAATGATGTTTAATTATCTATTGACCTCATACATGAAACAAGACATATAATCAAGACACCTTATATAATATTCCTAGAGGAACTGGTATAATTGAAGAAAACCAATAATAGTTGTGTAATAAAGGATTTATATTTCCTTTTATCCAACATTATATAGAACCTTACCAATTAATAAAGAATAACCATGGGCCTATGAGGTTTTTCATCGGTTATAGAGAGATCAATGAAATTACTATTGTTAAAAAGAATTATTTACCACTCATTAATGATATAATGTATCAACACTAATTGGATAAATACCATTACCAGATTTATCTTCACACTGTTTATCGTCAATTAAATTTAAAGAAGTATAAAATAATAAATATGAATTTTAATACAAGGTATGCCTAATATATATTCACCGTAATTAATTTTGTAATAACAAGTGAACCCTCTAGGTTTATGGATATAATGAATAGAGTAGTAAGGCATTCTATTCATAAATATATTATGTTATTTTTAATGATATATTTATATAATCTAAGAGATATTGTGATCATGATAAATATTTATGTATTAATTTTTATATATTTCTAGAAAAGGAGCTTCACTGGAAATTTCATTAAATGATTTTTATATTGAACAATTTTACTTGAATTCCTCTATTTTCTCAATGGATTAAATATCTATTAGTCCTTCAAGGTACAAGGAATTTCAATAATGTAAAACATATATTAATATAATTAATATTCATAGTTTTCATGTCTTACCTAGTTATAATCGGAGAATTGTTAAAAAATATTCCCTAACCCATTGACCAAGTTTTCACATAAAGTGGTAAAATTAACATTCTAAAAATAATTTGAAGACTATTTTCAAAAACTAAATAAGATATTAATCAATACATTGGCATTGTATTTACAAATACAAAAAATAATTATTTTTTGTATATAGTGATGCATTAAATAAAGGATATGAAGTGTTTTTACGAAAAATGATAAATCTTTTTCTATTGTTTCGTGAAAAGTAAAAAAAACACTAACAAAATTATCCAACAAGTGATCTAGTGTTTTCAATAGTAATATTTTTAGGGTGATATAATGTAAATATATATATGGTTAAATTTGTGACTTATATACTAACCCCATAGTTTTTAAGTATACATTTATATTAAAAGTTCCCAATATGTGAAAAATATATTTATAAAACTATTAATGCTTTATGATTGTGCAATAAACTACCAACCTTTGGAAAAAACATATAGGTGTGCATTTAATTTGAAATGACATTAAGTTATATCAATTATAATGATGTGTGGGGATCTAATATTCATGAATGTAGTAATTTTGGAAGATAAAAGTTTTACAAAAGGGTAAAATTCATTCCTTTTCCAAGTAATTCCCCAAAAATCTTAACTAGAGAAGATAAAAAGTCTCAACATGATTAAAATTGTTTAAAAGAATCATTTATGATGTTATATTTATGTATATAATAAATGAGTATGTAACATTTTTATTTTCAAAGATACTAGGTATACCATTAGTAAATAATTTGAGGAGTTAATTGCTCATTGAATCTAATAGTTCAAATTTCTCAATACATCCTTAAAGATCTATAATGTATAAGGGTTTATGACAACACTTTTGGTGGTATAAAATAAAGTGGTAAATTTATAAGTATTTTTTATGATGTTTGGAATGCCAATAAATAAAATCTAAGACTTGTATTTTTTAGGATTTCATGCATAGATCTCTAAACCATTGTTTAAGTGGGGAAATATCACAATGTACTCTATCACTGGTCATAATAAGACATGAAATATTAATTATAAAATATTGGTTTTTTTATATTCACAAAGTAGTTATTTATATTTTGTAGAAATAAGAGAAGATATTCCATTTGAGTAACTTGAAATTATTTATATTAATCAAATTTTATGGGTTTGTGGTGTATTTCTACCAATCATATCTTATATAGATCAATGTTCCATAAAAATAGTATTCATAATTCATCATATTGAATTAAATACTAAGATAAATTTTAGAACCACATATCATTGTTAAATTGGTGGTAAGTTTGAACAGACTATCCAAAGATCAAAGGACATGTTGAGGGTATTTTTACTCAATTTATAGGGAAATTATGAGTAGTATTTATCTCTTATAAAATTTGAAAAAACAATAACATTTGTTATATCATAAAAATTGAACTATATAAATATTTTTATGGTAAAATATTATAGACTATCATCCTATATAAGCATATATTGAATGATTCTAACAAAAAATTTCATAATCCTACTTTTGGTAGAATTTTACACTATAATTGGCAAGTATTATTTCTCATTATATAGAGATCATATCAACTATTGGATAAAAGAAATAAATTACCATATCCTGAACCATACAATACTCATATATAAATATAAGTAATATTATTAATATCTATTATAAAATCATTAAATGGTTTGGGTAAAGATACAAAATGAATAATCGTACCTTTATCTAATGATTCAGATAAATGAAAACAAAAAATTTTAAAACATGTCTATTTTGTTAGAATATATTGATATATTCACCCAAGGAATTATTTTGTCTTCCCCCAAATCATGAGGTAGATTTATCAATAGAACTAATTTATAGTTTGATTCATATATCTAATTTACCCAATATTATGTACTTTATAAAACTAGAGGATTTAACAACTGAAACAACAAGAACATTTTGTTAAAGGGTTCATAGGAATTAGTAAATATCTAAGGGGTGCACCAATGATCTTTTTCAAGAAGAACAGAAGATTATTTTGACTTTACATCAATTAAAGGGAGATCAAAATGATCACCTTGATGAACAAGTATCACAAACCATATATGGATGAAATATTTGAAAAAATTTAAGCTCTTGATACTTTACAAAAGTGTGTCATTTTTCTCAATATCATCTGTTGAAGGAGAAGAGATAATATATTCATATGAAAGTTTTCGATTCATGATATGAACACTATGAATTCATAATGATGATATTTAGACTTAATAATTCCTGAAAAACATTATGGTATTGATGAATACTATCATTATATATTACCTTGCTAATTTTTTTGGTCTTTATTGATATTTTTTCCTATACTATAAGTGAAAAGTTGAATATGAAGATCATCTAAGGATCATTCTTATGAAATTTAATAAGGATATTTTGTATGGTAAGTTCAGAAAATATAACTTTTGGATATATAAATTCATATTTATGGGTATAGTGATCATAGTTAAAGGAATATAAGTGGAACCTTCAAAGATAATGAGATTTTAAAATGGTTCAAACCCAAAAATTTCACAAATATTTAGAGTTTTTAGATTAATTGAGTAATATAGTTTCTTTGTTGTAAATTTAACATTATTGTATTTCCTAGTAAGTAAAAAATATAAGGGGGTAAAGTATGTATGAATATAAAAATATGAAAATAGCATTACATAGCCTAATACGAGGTTATAAACCATGCATTTAGTCACACTAACAATAAGTAGAGAAGGTTTTATAATATAGAGTGATTCTCCAAATCAATTATTAGTATGTTTCTTTTAGAGAAATAACAAATCTATAGCATATGTTTTATTAAAATTGAGGATCGATTAGAAGAACTAAATGACACATGATCTGTATTAAGTAGATATGATATTTATGTTAAACATTTGATGGCACTACCTCGATGGAGTGAAATGTGAAATATATATTGATTACAATAGTTTAAAATATATATGATTAAATAAGATTTAAAACTTCATCAATGAAGATGATGGGAGTTAATTATGGACTATGATTTCACTATTCCCTATCATAATGAAAATTAAATTAAGGTAAATATTGTGAATATTATAAAATAATATATCACTCTATCTAAGATAGGGATTGAGAAATGAAATGTCATCACAGTTATGTATAGGATAGATCTATTAATCATAATGGTTTTAAATACATAATTATTTTCCCAAATGATTTTCTAAACATAAAACCTTGATAAAATCAGGTAGTAATAAAAAGATGATTTTGGAGATTCAAAATAAGTTGATAGAAAAAAGGGTGGGAAACTGCAAGAATTCCATATTGACATAAATACAGTTATTCGGTTTAGAACTAGTCATTGTGTTCCACCCTTAATAGTGATAAATAAAGAGTTATTCTATAATTTGAATTGATGACATTTCAGTCCATAATCAAATCTATATGTTATTTTAGGAACTAGGAGATCACTTATTGTGGGATAACATGATGAATTATATTGTTGAATACACCTCAAAATGCATGGCATGTTATAAAGTAAATACATATCCTCAAAATTACAAATTGAAAATTTGAAAATTACCCATACCAACATAGTAACGGGAAAAAATTACAATGTAAATTATCATGGGTCATCAAAAGAATTCTAAAAGAGAAAATTTAATATGGGATGTGGTGGATTGAATCACCAAGGCTGTTAAATTCATAACCATCTAAATCAACCTATAGTGAAATTCATAGAAAAACTGGTGAGGCTATTAGCTCTAAATGAGAATGGTCAAATGATCAATAGTGGGGTGAATTTATCTTTAAATATTATAGTATCGTAAAATAAATATTCAAATTATGAACCTCAATGAAACTATAGTTGTATATTTTTAGTAAATTGGATTTTAACTTATCTTGATAAATACTTAATTTTATGTTTATATTTAAATATTCAAATTAACAAAAATATAAAATTATTTTAACAAAATTAATCTCATTTTTTGAATTAGGATGTTGAAATTCTTAATGAGTGTAGTTTTGGTAATTTTCTGATAAACATGTATTTTTATGTGATTAGTAAAAAATAATTTTTTATATAACGATGTTTTATGATGAAATATTGATATGATAACGATATGATTAAACTGAGAATAATTATATTAAGCAAAAATAGACTAAAAATATAAATTATTCATTTTAAAACCATATGCTCAAATTTAAATCCAAAAAAGTAATTTTGATGGTCTAAAAAGAATAATTATACCATTCAAACAATTTTAATTTTTTTATTTCGTTATATTATATAAAAAAATAAATCCAATATTTTAAGGGTTGCAAATACATAAGAAATATAATTTTAATAAAATATAATTCAAAATTTAAAATAAGAAAAAACACATTTCATTTTTGAATAATATTTTATTCAATGTTTTTTCCAAAAAAATATTTGTCTTGTAATACAAAAATACCCTTTGATACAATTACTTCAAAAACACTTCTAATTGCCTATTATATATGAATTTGGAATCCTATAAACATTATAGGGTCCATAGGGGTTTCTTGGGGTTCTGTAGCATCATGCCTCTTGGCCCTTATGGTCTTGGCCAAGTAGAAACTTCAATGAATTAGCTAACAATTCTCATTTTCCCCTTATAAAGATTACCTATGTTATAATTATATTCTAATTAAATATTCTAAAAAACATTATCAATTAAATAATTAGAAAATAAAAATAATATAAATGTTATTATACTATATTGTTGTAATTGATTGTTTATAGTATGTATATTTTCTCTCTCAATATCTTTGGTAATGTTTGGATAATTTTTAATTTATCACCTCTATGAATGATGTTAATTATTTATGTATCAACACCTATATATTAGAATAATTATTACTATTATACCAATTAATTTTAAGGAACTATTCCTAATATATATATATATATATATCATTTTTATCTTTTTTTCATTTCCTATTAATGGTTGGTTAACTATCTATAGAGACATTTCTAATTCAATACTTATCACCACCTTCACAGACAATGTCAATAACATTATTATAATGTATAAAAATGTAATTTTATGAATTTTTAAGACTTTGGGGTAATTTTTCTTGTTGATAAATAATAAATAATCAATACTATGGGATGAAAAAGAAAATGAAATCATTTAAATAAATATGTGATAAATCCAATACAATATTAAGAAAAACATTATAGAATTAATTATAATGATTATAATTGGTCCAAAAAAGAATAAATGAATTTAATTAACATCTATATTCATGTTTTAATAAACATATGTTAGCTATACAGGTGGCTTAAATGTGGTAAAACATTGTAACTAAGGTATGTTGACTCTTGAACTGGGCTCTTCCTTTTGGGTTTATCTTCTATTACTCTGTATATTCAACATGATTATTATAAAATACCTTATAAATATCTCTTAATATTCTTACTTTGTTCATCTTCCCTTTATATTCATATTCATCATTTATTAGGATTAATTCTATCCACCTTCATGATTAATTGTAAATTGTTTATTCTCAATGTCTATCGTTGATTCTTTAAATGTTTGTTATTTTCTTTTCAAAGAACTATAATACTCTATTTGTTAATGACATATTTTAATGTCAAAAATAAGATTATCTATTATTATTTAAATAACCTTGATGTTCCTTCTTAACTATATGAATTTTTATGTTGTTATGAAATCCTAAATTTTCTCATGGTTTTATATCATTTTTGTTATTGATATTTGTTTTATTTCAATATGGAATTCATGATTATTTTAATTTAATAATGTGTTGAGTGGGGAAAAAATTATATATGTATCAAATTAATTGGTTAATGTGATGTATCTTATGATACTTTTATAAATTAATATGATTCTATGTTTGATCACATTTTATATAATAATCCTAGTACATTATGTTGTGAATGAAAATTTTTTTAGCATTATTCATATTCTATACATGGGATTTTTCAAAAATATTATGATGTTTTATTATTATTAATTTTCTTCACTCCATGTCTACTTAAAAATATTTCCAAAATCTTCTGCTCATGATCCTATCAATATAATATGATTAATATTAATATGATCACTCATCTACTTTATTGATTAATGTAACATGTTTTTACAAATTATCCCTTCCTTTATAGGAATTCAACCATTTCATTATTTTATATATATACCTAAGTAAATATATGAGCAAAGGAGATCATGAAATTATATAAAAGGACCATGAAATGTATTTAAATAACTTTTAATGATTTGTGTGTATTCATGTTAAAAAAATTTGATTTTTCCAAGATAATAATCCTTTCTATCCAAATTAATATTTTTATACTTTTTAATATCCAATTTATGTTTACGTAAGAACTAAATTGATATTAGAAATTAAAAAACAATGCCACCAAAAAAATATCTGAAATTCAGAATTCAAATGTCATCCTAGATAATTTGAATTTCCAATATACTCCTGTAAAAAATGAGTTTCATGCGTATTACAACACACCACAAGACATATGAGGATATATCATATGACTAAATATTATTTTATAATGACTCTATCACTAAAATAAAGCCAGGGAAATTTTCTTCACCCCTAATACTATCAGAAAATACATCCCCAAATAGTGAAAAACATGAATCTTTATGAGTAACTACAATTGGGAAATATTTATGAACATATAAAAACTCCATCATCGTCAAAATACAATAAAAACACTAGTAAGAAAACGATTATGAAACCAAGAACCATAAAATTGATGGAAAAAAAATCCTCAATCTCTTGACTGACTGGACCACTAAGAAAATATCCATCAGAAATTCAAAGAAATATTATAACTCGTGAACCACATAGTACATTAAAAACCTCCTGAAAATACAAACCAAAACCTATTTAATAAAAATTTTACTATACTGACCTGGGAATGATAGAATTAGAAGGAAGTCATATCAGAGATCGATATAACCTAAGGCCTTCATAGTGAACGACCACCCTTGTCAGGACTATCTTCCCAAACCTTTATAATGACACCAAGTGAAATATACTAATTATTAGTAATTCCACCTTCAAAAAACCTTCATATAATATAGAATCTATAGAAATCATTGAAATATAGTTCATCTCCCCTTGGAAATAACCAATGCCTCATCCATAACCTCCCAAACAAGCTTAACTAACCAATGATCAAAACTAGCCTGGTTATAATGCATAGTCATATAGTAAGAGCATAGGAATAATAATTAATGACTTTAATAAATATAAGAGATCACATAGGACCAAAGTGAGATCCACAAGATTTGGAATTGAAATGCCACATCAACTTGAACTATCTTGCAAACCATGACAACTACAAGAAAAAAAAACCAAAAATACCAAACCCTATTGAAGTGATGAGACCAAATAATCAATGAGATGTGAGAGAATGTGCATCAACAGAAGGATGAGGTAGTAGTGGAAGATATATGAGAGGGTGAGTTAAGTATAAAAATAAATCACATATGCCTACCTATAATAAGTAAATAAATTTTATAATTTATAATATTATGTGTGTTTGTATTGAAAATGATGTAAAAATAATCTATACAAGATATGGTTCACTATATTTCAATAATATATAAATTAAAAAAAAGTTTTAAATGTTAAATACCATGATCTAAATCCAAGCATAATCCAATGTTTTTAAATTTTCTCAATCCGTTATTTCCAAACCCTAAATCAACTAATTGTTAAAAAAATATTTTTCATTTACTATAGAAACCCACCCTTGTTCTAATTCCACTACACTCTAAAATCATAAATAATTTTTTTACTCTCTATTTTCCTCACAATAGTCCTTCCAAGAATAACTTAAGGTTATAAGAAGTTCTTTCTGAAGAATTATTAATATACTTAAAAATATAATGGTTATTAATTCACTATCTTAATTTCCTTATTGGTGTTTTTTTGTTATAATATATTGTCCCATTATATTGGGTTCTATGATATTAATTTCATGTTATTGTTATCCATTTAGAATATTATCAATGATATATCATGAATTAACTTTCATTATTACCCTATTAAAATATTTTATTATGCCAAAATAAGGGTTCTTGATCACTTCTCATCATTTCACATCTGTAATATTTTTTAATTCGAAAATGTCTCCATATCAAATTTTGTTATGATTAATTATTACTAATTCATGATTTACATATTAATGATATATTACCATTATGTATCATAATATCTACCTTATAAGACTTTATAGTGCCAAAATATTTCCATAGACATAAACATATTAATCTAAATCCCTACATATTACATGTTTTTGTGTCATTATGGATATATTTTTTATTATAGGGGAGATATTCCTAATCATTAATGATAATGATATATATAATTCAGCCTATAGTTTTTTTCTTAATGGAATAATACTTATTTTGGATTAATTAAACCTTCATTATAAAAACATGTTGACCATTAACTTTCTCTGTAAGGAAATTTTATATCATTAATTCAAATAAAATAAATGTGTCCCATATCTCTAATTTTATAGTGTATTTTTATATCATTACATTAATCGCCTAATTATTTAAACTGTTGAATTTAAGAGATATTTATTTATAATATTTTTATACAATGAAACTATCCTACCCAATTACTCCCTTATTATTCCTTTGATAAAGGTACTTTACACTGCATTAATAATATCATATTAGTCTCTAGTTTGATTAAATATTATTGAAATAAATTGACATATGATTATAATTCCTAGGTAACTATAATTAATTTATATAATATTCATTTATTTTATATAGTGTGAATATCTTATAAATCACAATTCAAATTTAATAGTATTCATATAGATAAATATATCATTAGATTGCCTAGGGAAATCCATTGGTATGTTTGAATATCATTTTATTCTAAATGGTGTGAGTATCATATACAATATTATTGATACTGAATGGTATTCATCATGATAATCCGTCCTTTTTATTGAATAGTTAAATTTATTAACACGATCTTATATACATTTCTTTGATGTAGTGAGAATACCGTAAAATTCATTATTCTAATTGAATGGAATTCCCCAATATATGCATACCATTAATTTGTTTAATTGTTTCACTCACTAGGTCACTATTATGTATTTCAATATTTTGTTTTTTATGTCTTTTCAATAAAAAAATTTTAGGATATGGAGGTGATTGGATTTTTTTGGGAAAATATACATTATCCCAAGTCACCACCACATATCCAAGGATTTCAATTCAATGATGAATTTGTCAAAGGACAAACTCATAATTGTCCTAGGTCATATTCCATAGAGTATTAGGTCAAAAACCCTGGATCACCTATGCTTAGACCCAGGATTCCACATAAAAAAGGGCCATTCCATAGGTTGTAGGGAAGGGGTATCACAACAAATCCCAAAATTTTAAATTTTCAGTAGTTGTTTCAAGTATGAGGTTTTGTTTAAGGGGGAGGGGTATATTCTTTGGTTTATATGGGAATGAGTCTTAAGGGCCTTCCCCATGGAGGTTCTCCATAGCTTAGATAATCGGGTATCACCAAATGATTGATAAAAAATTTTAAATGTGGTAAATAGTATTTAAAAGGTTTTTCTACACATAGAATGGATTAAGTTATCATCCCTTTAGTTTTTTGGGTGAAAGTTCGTTATTGACTACGTGATTTAATGAATTATTTTACACTAGGAACCTGATTTTCTTATATGGTGTGGAACATGAGAGGCATTAGGTGTGTATATGTGACATTGATGGGTGATTCCATTTTATATATTATTCATTGGCTAGGAATTGTGGTCTAAATACAGTGAGAGTTAAATGGAAAGACACTAATGACCTGGACAAACTGTGAGAACACCTAGAATATTTAGGTTCACGTATGACATATAGTGTTCCTTACATGAGTCTCATTTTCCTATCAGCCTATAATTAGGTCATCATGTATGGATAATGTGATTGATTATACGTCTTATTCTTTATTTCTATGTTTTCTATATTTTGATACTATTTCATGTTTTTATCAATTACATATTACTCATTCCTTATTCATGTTGACTTATGGTACTTGGATTGTTTACTTCAAACCAACTTAATAAAAGAATTCCCCAAATTTTATTATTATAAAATAAATTTGGGGTTTCAGGGAAATGTTTTTTAATATATAAAAAATAATTTTAAATGTGAATGATATTATATAGAATCAATATAGTATACTACAAGTATTTTACATACCCCATAAATATTCCATTGGGTATATAAAGACTCTATTTTAGAGGATACATTTAAAGTAAAAGGAACAACTTTAATCAGCATTTCTTCATATTGTACATTGTCCTTCCTAAATTTTTATATGGTGTTGATTGACGATTGTGTTGATAGTTTTTTATTGAGAGTTTTTGTATATTTTTTTAATGTCATATTTTCATGGATGGTGGTTGTATGGTCTCACTTTCCAAGATTTATTTTGATAGTTACTAGGTATTTACATTTTGATGCTCATTTTCTATATATGATAAAGCAATGGTTGAATAATGATCTATTATATTTCCATATTATACTCTATTTTCATGTTTCCTAATTTTTGGAAATTTTATTTTAAGATTTGGGAGACCTACTTATGGATGTGTCATGTAAGATTTTCAATGGGGTCCAATTGATGTGTTGATTATATTTTAAAATGTAAAATTATTAACATTAATTTGTTCTAATACCCAAGAACAAGTTCCCAGCATCAGGTCATTATAAATGCATCTCAAGCATTATGAATAGCTAGTTTGGGTGACGGGTCATATCAACCCAGGAAGGACTATTACAAAATAATATCACCAATTATTTTTATTCTTGGAGAATTATGGTGACTTGGAGATAGGATTATTGAGGCTCTGTTTTAGTTTGTATGGGGTTCCTTGATATCTCTTCTTCATATTGAACCTTCAATTACCATTATTTGTAGGTATTTTAGTTTTGATTTGATATTTTTTATCTACAGTTTTGATATGAATTGATATGTATTTTTTTTAATGTTTTATATTGAGTGGTCTCTTAAGTGGTTCCCATTTTATTAGGACTTTTTTTGGGAATTGATAGTGTTATAATGTTGTGTTTTAAATATCATTTTACCCTAAAGATATTCAACTAACTATAGAGAGAGAAAAATGGATCATATCCAGAGCATAAACCTCCAGTAGAACCATCCAATTTGATGTTCGTAAACTAGATCATTCAATATTTGAGACAAGAGGCTAGATAAGATCAAACTTTGATAATGGATCATGATCAATAATTTACTAGGTATTATTCACTTATTTTTTGCAGTGACTATAGACCATAAAAGATTGAGGAATGGATATAGAAAATCAATCACATATTTGTCTTTCTCTAGGATACAAAGACCTATAAGGTCAGTTTCACCAGTTATATTCTAGAGTGACACAACCACAGATGGTGGGACTCTATTTTTCTAAATAAACTATATGGTGATCTTACTTTGGATACTATTAAAAAATGTTTAGTAATTAGTCTTACCCCTTGATATCTAGAGTGACTAATATAAAGGATTATGTGACCATATAGTATAGGAAATAAACCATGATGGATTATTTTATCAAATTCATTAAATTGATATGTCTTTCTCCCATGTTAGTCAGGATTGAATACCTTAAGCATCAAAATTTTGAAATTGTACTCAATCAAGAGATCAAATAATTGATCATTATACATTGTCTACTAACTTATAAATAATTAGTTGATAAAGTTAATATGGAAGATAATAACATGGATTAGATGATGTATTTGAGTGGGGATCTCATGACTGCATGTGGTAGTCCGAGTTATTACTCCTGTTAGAATATGAAAGATGTAGAATTTAACATATGTGGTTGCAGGAGTTCCCATAATTCATCAGATTCAGTACTAGTGTCTTCCTCTAGACACAATATCGTAGTCAATTATCACTGTTGGAAACCATGTCACACTGAGAAGAACGTCAAGGAGAACCCAATGGAACACCATTGGTGTGCATGTTTGGGATTTTTTTAGTTTTTCTTCTTAAACCATCCTCAGAGTAGTAGAGTCTGATCTTATATTAACAAATTATTTCAGGTTCAATCTAACATATCAAAGGGAACATATTCCCACTATCAAATGATAAGTGATTATCAGTCACTATTGAAGGCTCTAAGTGGTCCTAAATATAGTTACCATAATATAGTTGAGTGTGATCCTTGGAGGATGAGGTTGAGTCAGTGAATGTTTCAGATATGATTATCAATAATTATTTTTTGTCATTGGCATTGTTGGATTCAAGTGAATCCCATTAATTTATCTTATCATATATGATTGATGGATTGGGTTGGTGATTTAATTTTATGATGTTCATTTTTATTCTTTCTACTTCCTAGGGGAAGATTACAAATAGGGTTTCAAGTACCATGATTGTAGGCTAATGATAGATGACTTCAAATTTTTGTGGGGTTATTAGGTCTTAGAACTGGATATTTATTATCATATTATTGGAATGGATTTGATGATTAGATTTAAGGTTCCAATAGATTTTCATCACTATAGATTCTTATTTCCTTCCCCTAATGAGAACTATAACAGACTAGAATCAATACTCTTGGGTCAGGTACTGAAATAACAAACTTTACATTTCCTGAATTGATACAGATAATAGTGACAAAAAACAATCACATCCAAACTATAAACATCAAAAGGAAAACTGTATCACTTACATTCTCAGTGACCTTTTAGGATTAAAGTTTAATAAAATAATGATAAACTCTTACATAAATAATACCCATTACATTAGATGAACATATCTCTCACTTGACCCAGATTTTCTTAATTTAAATTATGTCATCATCCTCTATATGAACTCAAATATAGACAAAATTTTTTCTACCAAATTATTTATAACATGGGGAAAAGGAAACATAATATGTTTGATCTCAAATGAATAATATGTGTAAACATAATCATTACCGATTGATTTTCAAAAATTATCACAATAAGTGAATAGGGGTATGATGAAATAATCAGAGTGAATGAGAAAATTATAAACACTATGGGTTCTCCCCTCTAAAATTGTGTCCAAGGACTGAAGAGGCAACGAAAATGATGGCATCCTATCTACAGTTATTAACCTTATAACAGAGTCCCCTATCCTAGAAAAATGTAAAAAATATCTTTTCATGTTTCATACATGAGAAAGAGTCTCCTTAGATGCACCAAAAAGGCATCTTAGATCACTAGTACTACCTTTCTCATCCTCATTATACCTCTCATAATCTTAATAGATCGTTATCCTGGGATTAGGAAATTAAAACTATAGTAGGCTAGCCTCCTTGGGGCCCCTCCCACCACTACTCCCCATAAATGAATCCAAAAACCTATTTCAGGTCAAGTTATTTTAATAAGAATTTTCATTATCTAGGGTTTTCAAGGTTTTCAAATTTTTGAGGGCTTTTTATTTTCAATGTTTTATGTTAGTGTTATATTATTTTTACTCTATGCATCATAGGTTCGAATTTCATAATACATGTTGGGTTTGCCAATGGATTTGGGAATTTTGTTCGATTTTCATCGTTTTGTTTATTTATATTGAGTGGAAATTTTCTACATTTACTATTTAATTCCATGTCTATATTTTTTTAAAAAAATCATAAAATAACTAATACCCATCAATCCTTGAATCATCAATAATGAATCTTGGAATAGGGCTTTAATAATGGAAAGAGTCCTAAGAATCAGTAATCATGAGCTATGTTATATAAATATTATAACACCCTAAGATATTAAAATGATTAAATTTTATAATAAAATAATTTTTTTCTACTTTTATTTATATGCAACTAAAATTTAAACTTACAAAACAAACAAGGATGAATTATCTTATGTTAACTACAAGACCGAGTTTTACCACCTTTTAATTGAAAATATATCATAAAACTAAATTTTGAAACATTTATGAATTTAATTTTTAAAAATAAACATCATTTTTTAATTCATAATGTTAAAATTATCTTTGGGTGAATTTTTTGGGTTTTTCTGAGGAACATCATTTTATGATGAATAGTGAAAATTAAAACAATTTATTAAAAATACCCTTTTCATTTAAATAATGATTAGTGTTAAATTATATTTTAAATTGATTTTTAAATTTATAATATATCAATTATATATATAGTGATCCACTTTTTATCATTGGAATCATTTTTATATTTAAATTATATATAAAAACATATATATCTTTTGAATGTTTTTACATTAATATTTTGCATTCTCACCATGTCTATGGGATTAGTATTAATCATAATCTTCCCACTTTTGTGATTTGAAATTCAAAAAAACTGACACCCACGGTTGAAATCAGTATAATATTTTTGGTTTATTAATATTCACCTAATTTTTGACAAAAGGATTAGTGAAATTGATTAAAATTAATTATAGTGATTAATGTAAAATTAAGCTTAATAAGAGACTAACCCTTAATCTTAAGGACAAAAATGACTTGGAAACTTATCAAAAATACATTTTATTCAAATAAATGGACCATATCTCATCATAGATCTAAATGTATGGTTTACATGGTTATTATTAAATGGAATTTCCTTATATAAAAGGTTAAGTATGGATAAGGACAAAAAAGAGAATATTCTTACCATTAACAATTATAAAACATTTAGATATGTATAAAAACATCATATTTTCAGTTATACTTATCCTAATAAAATATAAATTATTATTTTTATTATAATAATTTATAAATAATTTTATGATATGACTTAGTTACTCAAAATGCTTAAGAAATTCAAAGGTAGTTATTATTTAGTTAATAATTAACTAAAATAAAAGGTACTATAAATAATAAAAGTGAATTATGTTGAGTTAATTGTTTTCATTAATTATTTCTTTATATTAAAATATATTTTTAAATATTGAAAAAATATAATATATTTTAATGCCAATGTGTTTTTTATATTTTTAAAATAAAAGTAAATAAATACTATCAAAATTGATATTATTTTTATTTTACAGTAAATGATATTTTATTAAATGATTTAAAATTTATAAAAATACTATATTCTTAAATGTTATTTTTAAATGTTAATAAATATTAAATATGGTCTATTAAAGGAAAAATTGGTCTTTTATAATTAACATATTGAACCATATACTATAAAAACATTGTTTATGCGGTTTGGGTTTAAATAGTGTTTTAGCATGTCACATGTGCTTGATTTAAAATAAATTTCCCAAAAATATGGGAACATTATTTTATAAATTTTAAATTATATTAATAATTCATTGGATCTATATTTTCAAAAAAAATCACTTTATTTTAGTCTTAATGGTTAGATTACTTAGTTTAGAGAACTAGATGCTTTTATAAAAATAAAAATGATAAAATTATGGAATTTTAGAAATTAAAGAACCAAATTATTAAAATGAGGTTATTTTTTTGTGGTGAAGGTTTTTATAAACCATGATTCCCAGTTAAACCATTTTTAATTCACGTTATTTATGTTATATCTCCCATTAATGAATATATTTTGTTATTTATAAGAGAGTCACTCCCCTCCATTATAAAAAGGCAAGCACTCTACCCGTTTACTCACTCCCCACATGCCACTTTTCCTAATCAAAAATATACCCAAAGAGTCTCCCAATATGCCAACCCATGAACTAGAATCCTTCCTTGGTGATGAAATACATTTAAGTAATCATTTTCATACAATCCAAAATAATTTCCCGGGTTTATAGTTAACATCTTTCCTTAAACTCTTTAGTTTTATTTCCATTCTCCACAGCAAAACTATTCTTATTCCATGCTTGTATAATAAAACCAGTATAATTAATATACTAGGATTTTTTATGCTAATTTTTATAACTAAACATACATTCACTTTCATCTCATGATTAACGAACTTATCTTTTATATCTATGATGAACTACTGCCACACGAAACAATGATTATTCATTTGTCCTTTACCACCTCTCAATCTCTCCATTATGATAGAAAATTTATTAATATATGTTATATATGATATTTTTTTTTATTTAAATATTTTATAAAACAATCCTTTATGAACTCTATTTTTGGGAAGTATGGTAACATCATCTTTAGAAGTATGGACTACCACCTCGTTCATGTGATGTCATTCATTCACACTATACATGGAACATATAAAGAATGGTTTTAATAAACATATGTAACATATATAAAATATATATTATAATTTAATTATAATATATATATATATCATTTATTTTTCATTATTTTAATAAGATAAATAAATTAAAGTAGCATTCATGAGTACGTACGGTCTACCATCTCCATGAATGGTGCATTTTATTTCTTATATCTAAACATTATTGATTATTCTAAATTCATATATACTAAATATATATTATAATTAAGTATTGTTTTTAATTATTTATATTATTAAATCATGAAATAATTAATAGGAACAATAATTGAAAATTCAGAAAATACTTCATAAAACTAGGCAATTAACACCTAAAATAGTTAAAATAATTAAAGAGTGTTAACAAACGTGTAATAAAATATTTTTTGATAAGTTAATATATGATATTATAAAAAAATTTATGGTTCTATAATATGTTATTAAAATATTTTAACCCACTAAAATATATTGTTAATACCCCACAACAAAAATGAATTTTAAGGTAAGGAATTCTTGACCCTCTTTTCATTCGGTGAGATATATGCCATTTCCACAACATACTTATTTTTTGTGGTGAACCTACTAGAAATTTTGATATATTATATCATTATTTCCCTTTATTTCATGATATTAAACTTTTAAATTTATTATTACTCTTTCATGGATCACATGATTCAAAATCTACTCAAGTAGTAACGGCTTTTCATTTCAATTTACACTCTGTTGAGTCTTATTTTTATTATGTACCTAACTTATTTTATATGGTGTATATAATTACTTTGACATGTTATATCAGGAATATCCATATTATCAAGATAGTATAATTTTTATTTAATGTCTTTCCTCTAATTGATGACAGTTCTAAATGTTTTGATGTGGTATTGGACACTTTTTGACGATAAAAGATTATTTTCCTCAAGAATGTTTTAATGGTCATTAAATAGTATCTAGTTTTTTTAAATATACTCCACTTGTAAAATTTTTATAAATATATATCTTTATTCAATATCTATATTTGATAATGTATATTTTTTATTCAATATTTGGAATGATTTGGACTGCTAATGCATGATTTGGGGACTATTTAAGGTAATTCTTATCGGTTGGTGACCAGCCAATGAAATCCCCTCTTGGCATAGGTTTTCTACTAAGATGATATATATGGTTATCCACCTTATAATATTTTTTACATGATAGATGAATTTTCTTTTGAAATGTCTTTATGGTACTGACTCCATGTACCAAGGAAGCATGGCACTTAATAATTAGTCATTTCCCTCATTTAGTTTTATTTATTATTTATCAATGAGATTTTTTGTCAGTATATCTATGGATGAATTTAATTTTTAGTTCATTGATTAAATGGAATGTGTTTAAATTTATTACCTTTCCATATTGAATTTTCCTTATATAATTATTTTAACCACATGTTTTCCCTGTTATTTACCATTCCATGTCGATTTATTTTTATCAATTCATTATTTATTCCATATTACTTACCCTTATTGAGCATTTGATATCACCCTTATTATGTTTCCTTTCCCAGGTTATGAAGAGGAATCATTTGAATAAGCATCCAAGGATACTATTTATTTATTTTTATTTTGTATCATGTTCGAATTTCATATTTCTCAATGTATTATGGGTATCATGTATGTAATATGGATTTCCTAGACTGATAAATTTATCGGTCCTTCATGATTTGATATCTTATAATCATGCCAATGTAATAAACTAATGACCTAGATAAAGGATTATGGTGTCGAGGAATCATAGTGGGTATTAAATAAAGTTTAGAAACAACCATGGAAACTATATTTAGAAAACAAATATTATGGAACATAACCATAATATAGAATTCAAGGATAAGTATATAAGATAATCCTAGAATTTTGTTAAGGAGGATATTACAAGCGTATTCCTAGAAATATATCCCAGTATGGATAGAACAAGTGGATGTGGTTCTGGTATATATGTAGCTAGGAGTAATAACTCTAATAATATGCTTTGAGCTTGACTTTAGGTAACCTGGTACACAACAACAAGACTTATTATGCACCTAGTTTGACACTCTTAGGGGATAATCGTTGAATAAATTGAATTTTATTTAAGGACTATCAGAAAGGATTTAAGTAAAAGATGACTATGGATAACCCTAAGGTGTTATATATTAAAGAATTAGAATCTGTGGTTTAGGATTCCTATAATTATTTTTTCATGATTATGTGGTTTTTTTGTTTTGATAAGTGTTTCTCACACTATGCTTTATTTTTCATAAAATGGATGTAACTAGAAGGAAATGGGTTAATAATGAATGTGTTGAAAAATTAACAAATTTGATGTTAAATGGAATGATCACTAGAGTAAAGGATGTAGTGATCATGCATAATCATCATTCATAGAACATGATTAAAAATTTGTTCCTTAACCAACTCTTGGACTCACCAAGGAAGAGAATGCAGGAGTTCAATAAGTGTTAAGGTAATGGACACTGTGGAGGAAAGAAGATTTAGTTTCCTCTATTTCAATAGATTGTAAATAATTAACCAATTCAATGTCTTATAGGGTCAATAAGATGTATTTATTGATGAAAATAAGGACACAAACCAAGTAACTATAAAGGAAAAAATAAATAGTTTGATTGATGCAATTGATGGGAATTTTTCACTTCCTATGACACCAATGATGGTTCAATGCATTAATTGTGGAATGAAAGTTCATTATGGAAATAAATGTTCCATGTGGAAAACTCATGAGGAGAATCAGAATGATGGTATGAGTAATGGATACACTACTGATGATGATGATGAGACTACTCGAAAAATGTGATTGGAATGATGTATTTAGTAATATGATGAGGTATCCTTATTAATGGTTTAATAATGAAGTGGAATAATGTAGAGACCAGAATCCTGACGTACATTGACATTACATTACATTTGCGGAATACTTAGTATATAACAAAAACACACACACAAGGATCGTATTAGTTTAGTGTCTTTGGAAACTCGGAATATAATATTCTAATCCTGGTGAAAGATCTTCAACATCTCCCATAAAGATCTTCCTTTTTTTATACCTAAAACCTTTCTTTATATCCTCGGGAAAATAAAACATAAAAGGGTGAGCACAAATGCTCTGTAAGGGTAAACAAAAGAAATATCAATCACATCATATACATAAGCACATAATATTTGGAAATCTTAACCTGTAAAAGAGAGCATAATTTCATAACATGGGATAAATCATGGTAGTGAAATGTAATCACAATAATCATAACTTAAAACATGAAACTTTATGGCATACACACATAATCATAGAGTATCATTTCTTGTTTGTCAAGACTCATTTCCAAGACTATCTTAGTGGACAAAGTCCCTTTCTGAACCGAGTCACCCTCGTTTCAGTCCTGTTTCACTGAACTGGTATAACCTACTATTCTATCCATTTCTATCTCATGAGATATAAAACCTTTACCCAATTCATTGGAGGGAGATATAGGTCCCACCTATCTCATAATGATACCATTCTTATGTGTGCCACAAAATCATAAATCAAACATCATTGCATAACCCATGTAATAAAATGGGATTCTTAAACATCATGCCATCATAATCCATAAACAATTGATATCATTTCATCATAAGAAAATTTAAACCATTTAAATCATAGAGACATTTTACTTGAAACATACATATCAAATAATGTCATCTTATATGGAAAATAGTTTTGATAAAAACACTTGAAATGAATTCTTGAGGAAAATATCCTTTCTTCATTAAAATCATTTTCTTTTTCACAAAATTCCATGCAATTTTAAAAGATAAGGGTTTTGTTGAAAATTATCATGCAATCATTTAGAGTAAGCTTCTTGAAAATGAGGTGTTATGAAACTGTCAAAATCCGTTCAGGTCGTATAAGTTAAAAATAACATTCTCCTCGTACATTTGTCGGAAAAGTCAAAAAGTACCTTATATGGTAACCAAACGAAAGATTCCATTCATACAATGTGGTAAAAATTCAATAAAGGGTAAAAATGACATTAAACATTCATGGAAGAATGGTAAACATTTTAAAAAAACCTTTTTAGAAAACATGGTCATGGATGATAAATGTAACCCCAGTAAATACTTACGAGTAAACAATCTCGGATAAAAATGAGATTGCAAAATTATACCTTACCATAGGTCCGACTTGCTTTGTAAGTGTCCGAACCTCCTGTATAATGATTTAAATAATGTTATTGACTTATTCCAGAATCATACTTATTTTTATGATATCATATATGGTCATATTCTTAGTTACTTATTAGTAATATTTCATTGCTACTTGTTATTGGGGTGTTTATAACTTTTTGTTCTTATGCGTGTTTTGTCGAATAAATTCTTATTCTTTTCTTTAGGTTATAGATACCTCATTTCCAGAATTTTATTAGTGTAATATATATCATATTCATTCATTCAATTCATTTATATAATCATTATGAAATGAAGATCATGTAGAACGAGTCGCATCACATCGTGGAGACGGTATTCCGTACGTACGCACGAGTGATGATATCGTTCCTATGATCGTGGAATTGTTTTGGAGTTTATGTATACTATTTCAGAATCAATATCACTTTATAATAGTAATATATAGTAATTATTTACACCATTATACCAATCCAAGTAAGGTGGTGGTGGAAAATAGATTACCCCACGGCGTGGAGACGGTATTCCGTACGTACGCACACGTGGTGATTTGTTTTTACATAGGATGGATAGATGGTGAAATAGGGTTGTTTCATACTTATAATAACATATCATTATATGAGTGATACTGATGTTATTACTTCATAATGAAACAACTAAATAAGAATAAGTGGAAGAAGAAATAAAGATGAAAGAATCGGTAACAGACATTACCTCTTCTTTGAAGTGCTTCTTTGATACCTTCATTTAGGGCACAAAAATTGGACTTTGAGGAAGACCAGAACCTCTAGGATGTTTCTAGGGAAGTGGAGAGGGGAATTTGGCAAGGGTTGGCAGATCTTGAAGGCTCAATGTTGTGCGAGGAAGAGAGGGAGGAGGTGCCCTTTTATAAGGGAGGAGAGGGGCACCTTTGGAATAACTAAATATATTATTTTATTATAAAGTCATGTTCGGTTTTAAATAGATCCAAATTGATTTATTTCATGGCTAAAGTGGGGATGTATCGATATCCTCTCATCCAATAGAATTTAGACAAGTTTAGGTTCCTATTTTAACCTTATCATTTAGATTTAACATTAAGTTAAATAATTTTACTTTTACCATGTCTTCTTGTGTTCTTACACTATAAGGTTAATAAACTTACTATAAGAAGCCAAACGAACCCCTAGTTGTTTATTATTAATATATATAACCTTATCTAAGTCATTTGGCCGATCCATAGAATTTTAGGAATAAAAAAACAATTATTAATATAAGATTTGTTTTAAAAACTATTTTATGTCAATTTTGACACTATTTAGTAATTGATTTTTATGAAAATCATAACAGAATTATAAGTTCGAACAAAGTTACTTAAATAAATACTAACATGTCATATTAACCTATAAAATTAGTGTAATTCATAAAAAGGCTCAAATTTTATTTATTTGGGTATTTATAACATCAATTATGTCAATATTTTATTTATAAGATAATTACTGCATCATCGTTGTATCATAAATAAATTAAATTATTTAATGTCTAAAAATTACAACTAAAATACAATTATGTAGGAAATCCTTCTATCTTTCTAATGAACATTTATAGTCGAATTTATTTTATGTATAACCCAATATTAAAAATGTTTTAGTAAATAAACATTGATTTTAACTCTTTTAACCCTTCATTAAATAAATTAATAATAAATTTCCTAATCTAATCCAAGTGGGCCTAAATGGTCATATTTTATTCCTATGTTTGTTTTTGGTTGAATTACACTTGTCCAATAGAATTAGGACATGTGTTAGGGAAATAATAATATCATTTCTACCCATAATTACCCTATTTACTTTTAACCGTGGTAAAAAAAGTAAAAAGTTACTATTCACCCAAAAAAATTATTTTCATCTCATTAAAGGATATTTTACTTACTGAAATAAACCGTGTCTCTCAGATTTTTGAAATTCCACTCACAGAAGCGGTAAAATTAAGTTTTATGAACAATTCAGTTTTTTTTAACTACCACTTAGTGATTTCACTATTCATCAAAAATTGAATGTTTTCAGAAAAATACCAAAAATTAGGTCTAAGCTATATTTGATATTTTGATCTCAAAAATGATTTCTATTTTACCAAATTCAAAACATATCAGTTGAATTAATTAATTTAAAAATTAAATCCCGTCGTCAAAACAAATAGTGTGTTCTTAAGAGATAATAACTATCAAAAGATTGACACTTGTTTATGTCTGGTTTAAATGTGAAATTACATCCAATTACCATCATTGTATTAAATTGTAAAAATATATTCTAAATATACTTTAAAACCATTCAAATTAACAATTTATCACTATTAATTATTTCAATTTAAAAAGTTGTTTTTAATTAAAATTTAGTAATTTTCACTATTCATCAAAATATGAAAGTTATCTGAAAATCACCAAAATTTCACCCTCAGCTAATTTCGATATTAAGAATCCAAAAATGAATTCCATTTTGAAAAATAAAATTAAAAAATTTTAAAAAGTGGTTATTACTATTCATAATGGCTAGTTTTAATAATATTTTAATAGCATATTTTTGTTTAGTGAAACTCGTTATTTCGTACTACACACGCTATTGAGAATGGTCGTGATTGCGTGTAATTCTAGGAAAATCAAGGATGCGTTTTGTGCAAGCTCCTTTTGGTGTATCGTACAACACAAGACATTAGTGAAACTAAAAAGAATATTTTTCCAAAAATCTCGGGGTGTTACATTATACCCCCCTTAAAATGTATTTCGTCCTCAAAATTCGTCAGGGTTAAAAATGGTTTACTATTCGAAAGTTTCTTTAATAGAAACCCACATCATACAAAGGAATAACAAAACCAATCTTTAAAAACGAAAGTCTGAAACATAACGGTTACCAAAATAAACTAATCACTGGGTTTCCACATAGGTGAAAATATGGATATGGAAGAAAATTCTAAACATCATGTTCTGATGGAGAGTGGTAGAGAACATGGCTATGGAAAAGCCAACAATCACAAATCCATAAATTTGTGACGATCTAAGGTACCATCCGATTAATCAGATATAAGAGCACTAGGTCAATATTTTTGGTTTTCAAGATCATTTCCCTAAAGTTGAAGAATTTGAATTAGAATAAATACTTACTTTATTTTGGTACAATCTCACTATTGTTCATGCCTTGAACAATTTCCACTTCATCTCTTAAATAAATGAAGTTGAATTTGTTATTCGTGAAGTGCTAGCAGATCATGTGATAGAATGACGGGTCATTCCATCTGTCTCAAACAAAAGGTTAGCAAAAGTTATTAAATATACATAAGTCATTCTATAGTGAGATTAATCATATATGGTTCCTAAAATGGACTTATACTTCATATATCATACTACTTAATATAATAAAACTAGTTTCAACTAAACAGGGACTTCCTGTAGGCCAGTGGTAGGCGATAATGGCTAGTCGCACTTCGGTTGTGGGTTCGATTCCCACAGCCTTGTCCGACGCGATGGGTTGTCGCCCGTCCTGCAGGTTGTCCTTTTTCGAAAACTATATTACTATAATATCCCATAAATAATATCGAAAAAAATATATCCCTAAACAATACTAACTTATGTCCAACAAAATCCATTCTAATCTTTAGGACTATCCATAATACTTCAGTCCACTATAATATAGTGAAAACGATTACTAGGGATTTAATACCATCGTTGATCCCCATATATCATAAGATATGTCTTGTTGGTCACATTCCAAACATTCAAAGGCCTTAATCAGGTAATCTCTTGAATACCCATTGAACCATAGTGAAAACTTGAATGCAGTTAAAAGATAACACTTTTCACATACCAAAATCCTCAAAATTCTATATACTCAAACCATGATATCACTTAGTCCTTGTATCAATCATGAGCTCATGAATACTGTCAAACATTTAGTTTTCTCATTTTCCCTTCATTATGCACATATCTTCTTATTTCCAAAAAAATATCTCAATCACTTTGAATACGACATTAGACCAATACATAAATATTACAATACATTATGATACAACATTATTTTGGAATCCCATTACATAAACACTTAATCATTTCACCACATCGTTGTCATATTCAACCTCGCCAATAGTGATCGCATGTGACTTCCCTTTGTCCTTTGCCTTAAGCGGTTGCTCATGTCGATCATCACTAACCCTTGGATTAGGGAATTTATTAACATAATGCCCCATTTCCTTTCACTTGAAGCATTGAAGTGTTGTTGGTGCGTTCTCTGCAGTGTTTGCTTTATTCACATCATTAGAAACCCTTTTTCCCTTACTTCTACACTCAGCTGCTCGATTACCTTCTTTTCCACACTTAAAACATTTTTTAGTCCCTTTAAGACAATCTCCACCATGATTCTTTCCACACTTTGAGCATAAGGAAACATTCATCTTCTTTTCACCATTATTCTGAGATTTCTCCTTGAACTCCATCTTTCGTTTCTTGTCAAAACCATGAGATGGATATGTAACACCAACTTCCATTTATACCTTGATAGCACAACGCACAATTTCTTCATAGCTACTGAAGTCTCTTATATCTAATGCCCTTCTAAGACTTGGTTTTAAGCCACTGAAAAATCGATCAACTTTACTTTCAGGTTGGATGATAATGCCAGATGCATACCTTGCAAGTCTTGTAAAATTCGCTTTGCATATACCAACAGATTCATTATCCTTATACTTCAGCTCAAGAAACTCCTTGTCCATCTTTGTTCGAAGAATACGAGGGAAGTACTTACTGAAAAACAAGTTCTTGAACTCGTCCCATTCCATGGAATCAATTTCATCCCTTTTCCTCGTATTCTTAATAAGGTTCCACCATTGATCAGCATCAACTTCAAAACGATACACTGCTAAGATGACTTTATCATGCTCAGAAATTTGAAGAGCTGAAAATATCTTTTCAGTAGTACTAATCCATTGTTCAGCAAATAATGGATCAGTAGACCCGCTGAAAGAAGGTGGACGTTGTCTCATGAAGGACTCAATAGAATATTGTTCCCTTCTCTGCTCATTTGGAAGTCCAGAATGATTCATAGCTTGTGTAAGTATAGCAATAAGATTTTGCACTCCATCTCCCATAACATTTGTTTGTTCAGGAGGACAATCATTGCATTGTCCATTGCATTGATCAACATGGTTTCTTTGGGTTCCAGCCATCGTCTAAAACCCAAAAAGAATAGTGTGAGAGGCAAAAATCATGATAGGGAAAACAACATAATAAAGGGGGAGTACCCTCAATATCTAACATCTTAGGTTAAATTCTAAGATCGTTAGCGCAATTCTAGGACTATAACCTATATGTATACTTAACCTTAGAGACATCCCTATACATACCTTAGAAATATATCTAGGGATCTCACTAAAGTTCTCGCATCCTTGTTTCCAAAGGTTGACTAAACCTTTCCTCTGATACCAACTGTAGAGACCCAAATCCTGACGTACATTGACATTACATTACATTTTCGGAATACTTAGTACATAACAAAAACACACACACAAGGATGGTATTAGTTTAGTGTCTTTGGAAACTCGGAATATAATCTTCTAATCCTGGTGAAAGATCTTCAACATCTCCCATAAAGATCTTTCTTATTTTTATACCTAAAACCTTTCTTTATATCCTCGGGAAAAGAAAACATAAAAGGGTGAGCTCAAATGCTCAGTAAGGGTAAACAAAAGAGATATCAATCACATCATATACATAAGCACATAACATTTGGAAATCTTATCCTATAAAAGAGAGCATAATTTCATAACATGGGATAAATCATGGCAGTGAAATGTAATCACAATAATCATAACTTAGAACATGAAACATTGTGGAATACACACATAATCATATAGAATAATTTATTGTTAGTCAAGACTCATTTCCAAGACTATCTTAGTGGACAAAGTCCCTTTCTGAACTGAGTCACCCTCGTTTCAGTCCTGTTTCACAGAACCGGTTTAACCTACCATTCCAGCCATGTCTATCTCATTAGATATAAAATTTTTACCCAATGCATTGGAGGGAGATATAGGTCCCACCCATCTCATAATGATACCATTCATATGTGTGCCACAAAATCATAAATCATACATCATTGCATAACCCATGTAATAAAATGGGATTCTTAAACATCATGCAATCATAATCCATAAACAATTGTTATCATTTCATCATAAGAAAATTTAAACCATTTAAATCATAGAGACATTTTACTTGAAACATATATATCAAATAATGTCATCTTAGATGGAAAATAGTTTTGATAAAAACACTTGAAATGAATTCTTGAGGAAAATATCCTTTCTTCTTTAAAATCATTTTCTTTTCACAAAATTCCATGAAATTTTAAAAGATAAGGGTTTTGTTGAAAATAATCATGCAATCTTGTAGAAGAAGATTCTTGAAAATGAGGTGTTATGAAACAGTAAAAATCCGTCCAGGCCATAGAAGTTAAAAATAACATTCTCCTCATACTTTTGTCGGAAAAGTTAAAAAGTACCATATATGGTAACCAAAGGAAAGATCCCATTCATACAATGTGGTAAAAAGTCAATAAAGGGTAAAAATGACTTTAAACATTAATGGAATAATGGTAAACATTTTAAAAAAACATTTTTAGAAAACATGGTCATGGATGATAAACGTAACCCCAGTAAATACTTACGAGTAAACAATCTCGGATAAAAGTGAGATTGCAAAATTATCCTTTACCTTAGGTTCGACTTGCTTTGTAAGTGTCCAAACCTCCTATATAATTATTTAAATAATGTTATTGACTTATTCTAGAATCATACTTATTTTTATGATATCATATATGGTCATATTCTTAGATTCTTAGTAGTAATATTTCATTGCTACTTGTTATTCGGGTGTTTATCACTTTTTGTTCTTATGCGTGTTTTGTCGAATAAATTCTTATTCTTTTCATTAGGTTATATATAACTCATTTACAGAATGGTATTAGTGTAATATATATCATATTCATTCATTCAATTCATTTATATAATCATTATGAAATGAAGATCATGTAGAACGAGTCGCATCACATCGTGGAGACGGTATTCCGTACGTACGCATGAGTGATGATATCGTTCCTATGATCGTGGAATTGTATTGGAGTTTATGTATACTATTTCAGAATCAATATAACTTTATAATAGTCATATATAGTATTTATTTACACCATTATACCCATCCAAGTAAGGTTGTGGTGGAAAATAGATTACACCACGGCGTGGAGACGGTATTCCGTACGTACGCACGCGCGGTGATTTCTTTTTCCGTAGGATGTATATATGGTGAAATAGGGTTGTTTCATACTTATAATAACATATCAGTATATGAGTGATACTGATGTTATTACTTCATAATGAAAAAACTAATGAAGAAGAAGTGGAAGAAGAAATAAAGATGAAAGAATCGGTAACGGACAGTACCTCTTCTTTGAAGTGCTTCTTTGAGACCTTCTTTTAGGGCACTAAAATTGGTCTTTGAGGAAGTCCAGAACCTCTAGGATGTTTCTAGGGAAGTGGAGAGGAGAATTTGGAAGGGTTTGGCAGATCTTGAAGGCTCAATGTTGTGTGAGGAAGAGAGGGAGGAGGCGCCCTTTTATAAGGGAGGAGAGGGGCACCTTTGGAATAACTAAATATATTATTTTATTATAAAGTCAAGTTTGGTTTTAAATAGATCAAAATTGATTTATTTCGTGGATAAGGTGGGGATGGTTCGAAATCATCTCATAAAATAGAATTTAGACTAGTTATGTTCCTATTTTAACCTTATCATTTAGATTTAACATTAAGTTAAATAATTTTACTTTTACCATGTCTTCATGTGTTCTTACAATATAAGGTTAATAAACAGACTATAAGAAGCCAAACGAACCCCGAGTTGTTTTTTATTAATATATATAACCTTATCTAAGTCATTTGGCCGAACCTTAGATTTTTAGGAATAAAATAACATTTAATAATATAATATTTGTTTTAAAAACTGTTTTATGTCAATTTTGACACTATTTAGTAATTGATTTTTGTAAAAATCATAACAGATTTATAAGTTCGAAAAAAGTTAATTAAATCAATACTAACATGTCATATTAACCTAGAAAATTATTGTAATTCATAAAAAGTCTCAAATTTTATTTATTTGGGTATTTATAACATCAATTATGTCAATATTTTATTAATAAGATAATTACTGCATCATCGTTGTATCATGAATAAATTAAATTATTTAATGTCTAAAAATTAAAAATAAAATACAATTATGTAAGAAGTATTTTTATCTTTCTAATTAATATTTATAGTAGAATTTATTTTATGTATAACCCCATATTAAAAATTATTTAGTAAATAAACTTTGATTTTAACTCTTTTAACCCTTCATTAAATAAATTAATAATAAATGTCCTAATCTAATCAAAGTGGGCCTAAATAGTCATATTTTATTCCTAAGTTTGTTTTTGGTCGAATTACACTTTTCCAATAGAATTAGGACATGTGTTAGGGTAATAATAATATCATTTTTACCCATAATTACCCTATTTACTTTTAACCGTGGTAAAAAAAGTAAAAAGTTACTATTCACCAAAAAATTATTTTCATATCATTGAACAACATTTTACTTACTGACATCAACCGTGTCTCTCGGATTTTTGAAATTCCACTCACAGAAGTAGTAAAATTAAGTTTTATGAACAATTCAGTTTTTTTTAACTACCACTTAGTGGTTTCGCTATTCATCAAAAATTGAAAGTTTTCAGAAAAATACCAAAAATTAGGCCTAAGTTATATTGGATAGTATGAACTCAAAAATGATTTCTATTTTACCAAATTCAAAACATATCAGTTGCATTAATTAATTTAAAAATTAATTCCCGTCGTCAAAACAAATAGCGTGTTCCTAAAAGATAATAACTATCAAAAGATTGACACTTGTTTATGTCTGGTTTAAATGTGAAATTATATCCAATGACCATCATTGTATTAAATTGTAAAAATATATTCTAAATATACTTTAAAACCACTCAAATTAATAATTTATCACTATTATTTATTTCTAATGAAAAAGTTGATTTTAATTAAAATTTAGTAATTTTCACTATTCATCAAAATATGAAAGTTATCCGAAAATCACCAAAATTTCACCCTAAGCTAATTTCGATATTACGAATCAAAAAATGAATTCCATTTTGAAAAATAAAATTAAAAAATTTCAAAAAGTGGTTATTACTATTCATAACGGCTAGTTTTAATAATATTTTAATATCATATTGTTGTTTAGTGAAACTCATTATTGCGTACTACACAAGCTATCGAGGAAGGTCGTGATTGCGTGTAATACAAGGCAAATCAACGATGCGTGTTGTGCAAGCTCCTTTTGGTGTAGCGTACAACACAAGACATTAGTGAAATTAAAAAGAATATTTTTCATAAAATCTCGGGGTGTTACAAATAATTTATTTTTTTATGTATTTAGATTGAATAACTATATAATTTTAATATGTTATTAGCAGTGTATTAGTTATATGAATTATAGAATATATAAATATTGTACTACAATACTCTTTTGATAAAGAGTTGAGATCATATGTTGAATGGTACCAAGAAATTTATTCAGTATAAAGTTAAAATTTTCGGAAAACATATGATTGGTGGAATGAATCGTTCAATATGTTAATTATATTAAGATAATGGTAAAAAAATTATTTATTGGTTATGTTATAAATACCTTGGAACTGATTAATGACTTTTCAATAAGTAGAATATTTTGTCACTGATGGAGTTTACATCACTTTTAGATTTAATTAATATACCCAATAACATACATGAACAATGGGAATTCAGTGATCATATTTTGAATGTGTTGAATCATAATATTTTGGAAAGGTTAACCATTTTTTAAATTGTTTATGTTGAACTTTGGATCATGTTTTAGATAATTATATATTACATCACTATACAATGAATCTTTTTCTAAGAGATTAAGTAGAAATAGTTCACGACATGACCAATGGATAAGACTATGCTTATATAAATATACAAATTAAATATATTTACATATATTATTAGAGATTAAATAATCTCCTAAACTCTAGGAAAAATGATCTTTAAACCAAACATGTTATCCTAGTGCCTTTGTTTTTATTGAATCAAATGGCCTCTTAGATCATCACGTATTTATAGCATATTGATTTTTAACTTTCCCTTAACTATGTTTTCTATCACTCCCCATCAGAACATGATTGTTATATTTTTCCTATGTATCCATGTTTCCATTTCCCACCTATGTTCTCCTACTAGGGATCCTGGTTACGTGACCATTTTACTTCTCTTTCTCTCTTATTAATAAGATATGTTATTAACCCTATTTTCGATGCGGTTCTTATAAAATACTTTATTTTAAAATATTAATCCCTTGATTATGAAGATCATGTTTAAATTGTGAGGAAGCAACATAAATTAGGTGGGTGGAATTTAACACCCCAAGAACATAAAATGTTTTAAATTTATAATAAAATTAATTTTTTTCTATATTTCTTTATATGAAGCACAAATTTAAACGTACGCTACACAAAGCACTAAATTAGCTTTTTTTACACGCAAGATTGAGTTTCACCTCCTTTTAATAGTGAACCTATTTTAAAACAATATTTTCAAATTTTATGAAATTTATTTTTAAAAATAAACATTATTTTTTTGATTCATAATTTTAAAATTATCTTAGGGTGATTTTTTTTATAAGATACTTTATTTTTTTTAATGACTAGTGAAAATTAATACATTTTATATAAAAACATACATTTTTAATAAATAATTTTTAGAATTAAATTGTAGTTTGAATTGGATTTCAAAGTCAAAATAGATTAATTATACATTTTTTAATCTAATTTATTTCATTGGAATCATTTTTATATATAAATAATTTATAAAACTTATTGAACTTTTGAACATGTTTTCTTTAAAATCATGTATTCTCGACATGTCTCAGGGATTAGTGTTAATATTAATTTTTTAAATTATGTGATTTTAATTTTAAAAAATATAAAAACACATGTGAAATTAGTATAATATTTCTGGTCTAACAATATCATCTTTATGTTTTATAAGAAATATTAGTGAAGGTGATCAAAATTAATTATGGTGATAATGGTAAAATTAACCTTAATAAGGGACTAAACCTTAATCTTATGAACCAAAATGTCTTGGACACTTATACTAAATAAATTGGTTTCCAATAATTCTACCATATACCCTCATGGTTCTAATTTTATGGGTTATAGGTAAATTATTAAATTTAAGGGCCCTATATAAAATCCTAAGTAAGGAAAAGGACAGAAAGGTAACTTCACTTACCTTTAACATTTATATAAGTTGAGATATGTACAAAAACGTCATAATGTTGGTTATAAATATCCTTATGAAAGATATATGGGTTATTTTTATAATTAAAAATTTGTTAATAATTTTTAGATATGATTTAGTTACTTAAAATGCTTATAAAATTCCAACAAAGTGATCAAATAGTTAATAGTTAACTAAAATAAATGACACTATAAATATTAAAAGTGAAGTATATTGAGTGATTTTTTGTCATAAATTAAATTTTTATATGAATATATCTTGTTAAACAGTTTTAAAATTACTATATTTTAATTCTAATATTTTCTTGATATTTTAAAATTAAAAGTAAATATATAGTGTGAAATTGACAATATTTTTATTTTTCAATAAATAATATATTATTAAATGATTTAAAATTAATAAAATTATTATATTCATCCAAATTATTTTTAAGTGTTAATAAATATTAAATATGGTCTATTAAAGAACCAAATTTTCTTTTATAATAAACATATTCATCCATATATTGTAAAAACAATGTTAACACAATACTGGTTTAAGTACTGTTTTAGCGTGTGACATGCGTTTGTTTTAGAATTAATTTACAAAACACAAGGAATTTTTATTTTATAAATTACAAATTATATTAATAATTTTTTTGATCTATAATTTATAATTTTCCGGATTTTATTTTAGTCTAAATTGTTAAATTACATAGGATAGAAAACTAGATGCTTTAATAAAAAAATGATAAAATTGGGGAATCATAGAAGTTAAGTAACCAAATTATTAAAATGAACTTATTTTTGTGGGGTGAAGGTTTTTATCGACCATTATTCCTATTTAACCTATTATATTTCCATTTTTGAGGCACATTATGTATGGTATACCTCAGATTAATGAATACATTTTGGTATTTATAAGAGTTTCAGTCCCCCCATAATAAAAAGTAAAGCACTATACCCATTACTCACACCCCTCAAGTCACTTTGTAAACTAAAAAATATACCTATAGAGTATCTATATATCTATATCCAAGAACTATAATAATCCCCTTTTCATAAATCCATCTAATTAAGCCTTTTGGTACAAACCAAAATAAGTTAATTGATTAAGAGGTAACATCCTTCCTTAAACTCTTTAGTTATATTATTATTATCCACCCTCTAAACTCTTCTTACAACATTATTGAATAAAAATACCAATATAAAAAATACACTAATATGTTTTAATGAAATTTTTTATACCTAAAATTACGTACACTTCCATCTATTGGGTAATAAACATACTATTTCTGTGTACGGTGTGAACTACTGCCTCACGAAACGATGATTTTTCATTTTCTATTTACCACCTCTCATGGTGGCCATTTTGATGGACACAATGTTTATATTTTTTATATTTGATATTTATTATGTCTGTTTTAATTATTTAATTATTTTATAACACATACCTTTATTGGAACCTTTTTGTGAGAATATATTAACATCGCCTTTGGAAGTGTGGACTACTTCCTCTTTAATGCGATGTGATTCGTCCACGCTATACATGGAACGTATAAATAATGGTTTTAGTAAACCTATGTAACATATATAAAATATATATGACATTATAACTGTAATATACATATGTATCATTTACTTTTCATTATTTTAGTATGATAATGAAATGAAAGTATTATTTATGTGTACGTTTGACATACCATCTCTATCAATGATGCATTTCATTTTTTATCTCCAAAAATTATTAGATTATTCTAAATAAATATATACTGAACCTATATGATAATAAATTAATGTTTTAAATTATATATATTATTAAATAATGATATAATTAATAGGGAAAAAAATTGAAAATTCAAAAGTATACTTTAGAAAAATAGGAAATTAACACATGAAATTGTTAATATAATGAAAGACTATTAACAATCATGTAATAAAATATTATAATAAGATAATATATGATATTATAAATTTTGTATGGTACATTTATAAGTTAGTAACATATTTTAAACCACTATAATGAATTATAAATACAACACAACCAAAATACAGGTTTAGGTAAGGGATTATAGTCTTGCTTTTCTTTCTGTGAGGCATACACTATTTACACCGCTTACATATTTTTTGTGGTGCATATACTACCCATTTTAAAAAACTATATCATTATTTACAATTATTTCTCGGTATTAAACATTTCAATTAAATATTTCTCTTTCATTGATCCCTTGATTCAAAATATACTCAACTATTATGGGATTTTTGTCTCAATTTAGATTCTATTAAAACTTAATTATTTTTATGCACCTAACTTCTTTGATATGGTCTATATAATGCTTTTTACATGTTGTATCATGAATATCCTTATTCTACGTATATTATAATTTTCATTTAATGTTTTTCCAATAAATGGATTATGGTTATAAATGTTTCAAATTGGTATGAGACACTATGGGATATTTAAATATTATTTTCCTCAAGAATATTTTAAGGGTCTTTCAAGGGTATCTTCATTAATTACCTATCCTCCAATTGTAAAATTTTGTTAAATATGTATCCATTATTCAATCATGATGTTTGTTAAGTCATATTATTTATTCGATATTAGTAATGCTTTGGATAGGTAATGCATGGGTTGGGGACCATTTAAGGTAAACCCAATGGGCTGGGGATCAGTTAACAAAATCCTATTGATGCATTGGTAGTCTAATGAGATGAAATAGTTGGATATCCGCCTTAGAAGGGTGTTTACTCGAAAGAAAAATCGTCTTGTGAAATTTATTTATGCTACTATTTTGATTTACCTATGATACATGGCATCTAATAAATTAGAATTTCTCTCATTTAGATTCAGTTATTATTCATTAATTAGATTTTGGGTCGATGTATATATGGATACATTTAATATTTTTTCATTTGATTAAATGGAATGTGTTTTAGTTTATTACCACGCCTTATTGAGTTTTTTTATCTAATTATTTTAATGGAATGAGTTCTTAGTTATTTACCTTTCTATTTTGATTTATTCTTATCGATTTATTATTTCATCAGCATTACTTACCCTTACTGAGGATTTCGACTCACCCTTATTATATTTTCTTTTCCCAATTTATGAAGAGGAATTCTTTAAAAGATCTTCCTAGGATGTTGTTTATTTATTTTAATTATGTATCATGTGGGTATTTACTAATTCATAATGTATTATGGGTATCATGAAGGTCATCTATATTTCTAATTATTCTAAATTGATTATTCCATTGGGATTTTATTCCTTATAATCATGCAAATGTAATAAAATTATGCACTAGCTCTGGGATTCTAGGGTTGGGGCGTTACAAATCTTTATCAATGGAAATATTATAATCTCATGTAAATTATACAAGAAATATGATGGTATCTTATAAAATCATCATCAAATAACACTAAAAACCCTTATATAACTCTTATAATAGAAATAATCATACAGATGACTTCCAATATAATTTTCAAGAGAATATAATCATTACCCATTGAACCATAGCGCTATCTCATAGTACCCATCGAATAATATATAATTGTCTCACACATCACTATCTTAGTGTACCCATAATATATAATGTATAAGAACCCAAAAATGAATAATTTATATAGAGATTTCATTTTTCATAAAATTCATATGAACATTCATTATTTATTATAACCTAATTAACCCATTTAAATGAAATGGGTTTCATAACAAAACTATTTGAAATAGTATTAATCCAAGCAGAGAATGAATGAGTATGGTATGGTTATAAAATACCATCAATGGAGAATAATTGAGAATAGTGTTTGTTGAGTTAGATTAATGAAAATTCCATTAAATGTTTATTCAAAATGTTTTTGATGAAAATAAACTTTTAATTTATAAAATCCATTTTAAAAAACATAGAAATTTATAAAATATTTTAGCAGTACTTTTCTTTCAAAACAACCTTGGAAACATATAAAAGATATTTTTAAATCCATTAAACATTTATTGATTAAAATATCATTTATAATTAAAAATATTTTATCTTAAATATAAAACATTTTGAAAATCCTTTTCATTGAACATAACTTCTAAAAACCATGAATTTTTAGAATATTACAACAAAAATTAATAATACACTTATAACCCTTATATATAATGATTCAATTAAATGTCATTCATAGAGGAGTGTAGTTTTTTACCTGTTATAAAAGTTAAAAATATCATTCCTTTTGTACTGTAAAAAGGGTATAAAAATCCTTGTTTGTAAAATGATAAAAAGATTCCTTTCACATTTTTAGTAAAATCCAACCAGTAGTGGTTTAGAAAATAACATGGAATTTCCTTTTAAAACATTCTATAAATAGTTAAAACATGGTTAAAATATTATTTTTAAAATTCACAAGTGAGTAATAAAGAATTTTTGAACAAAAACTAGAAAAAAAATGTTTTGGAATAAAATGGATTTTCAAACAAAGGGTGAAATAAATTCAAAATTACATAAAAAATTTCAATTATCTTTTGTACCAAAGTTTGGGAAAATGGTATATTAAATTTAAATATCATGAATAACCATATGAGAAGAAAATTTATCAGTTTCTTGAGAGATGGATTATAAGATCATATCTTTGGAAGTATAACTATAAATGGTCCTAATGAACGATGGGATTGTAACATATGACTCCTGCCACTTTGGTAACATTGAATAGTAATCCCTATAAAATAATAACATTAAATAAAACTTATAATATCATGAAAATATGTATATTCATGATATAAAAATTATGAATTGGATTTATATACATCATAATAAATAATATTACTGTACAACATAACAGACATCTCAAAGAAGGAAAATCGAGACAAATATCCCTTACCACTTTGGTATTTTTGAAACAAAATACCCCATTAAAGAGATATACTAAAATGGATATGTAAATACTCATAAATATAAGGATAAATATCATAAAATATATTCATGGGTAGTATATACAGTACATAACAAAAATAAGTGGTGGATATAGCATATATCTCGGAGAAATAAAAGTTAGGTAATAAAACCATTGCCTCGAGATTTCTTCATCATGTTTGTTCTTTATCTGTCTGAATAACAAACATATGAAAATTATTTAATTTCTTAAGAATCATTTTAAAGTTATTTATTCTATTTATTTCACTTATTAAAATTTTATATATTATTACTTAATCTATTTGGTTTATGTATAATGTTTTGACGGTATTTGTCTTATTTGTTAAACATGACTTGGTAAGTTAACAATGGTCAAAGTGGTCATTATATAAAAATATAAAAAATAATTATCATGAAATAATTATTATGATTAAACATAAATCATAGTTATATTACCAATCATAAAGTATAGTCCAGAAACTTGAACTAATATTACTATCACAGAGACTGTAGGTCGGATATACGCATAAGTAACATTTACATTTTTCAATGGTCATTATAGAAAGAACATAAGTAATATTTTTCTTTAAATAATTTTAATAATATCATAAATACCATATAATTTAATTATAAAAAAAATTTATATCAATATTTTTATATGGTGTAGAAAAAAGGTATCACATCGCTTCGTGGAGGTGGTAGTCCACACATCCACAAACGACGTTATCATTTTTCATTGATTGAAAAGGTGTAAAAAAAGTGTTATATTATGTTTTTATAATAATAAATATTTCAGTAATATCATAATTATTTCATTTCTATCATATATATATATATATTATTTAACCTTCTAACCTTCAATGTAACATGTTAGTGAAAAACGAATCACATCGCTTTGAGGGATGGTGGTCCCCCGTACACACTAGCTATAATATCTTATCCACTATAGAATGGAATGTAAAATATTATATATGATATAATAAATATATATATTTAATTATGTTATTAATATAATATATATACTTTAGACCCATAATTATACCAAACAATGAGAGGTTTTCATTGAAAAATTAATGACATCGGTTCGTGAGGTGGTAGTTTGTTGTATACATGAATAATGATTTCATAACCCATTTGATGGTTTTAGTTAATTAAATTAACATGAAAACACATAAATATATGTAGTTTTCTATTTTTATTATATATTAATGGTTTCAGAATAATTTAATGAGGGGTAAAATTAAATAAAATAAAAATTCTTGTTGAAGAATATTACATATTCTTCAAGTATTCTCCTTATATTTCCACCAAAGACCGTCCTACATTGTCTTTTTTGCCAAAATAAGGCTTCTAGGATTAGTTTAGATTAGTTTAGTGGTAATTTGTGTACATATTTGTTGAACCAAATAGTTTTTAAGTTATTAATAAGGGAGTATAGGGAATTCCTTTTATAAGTGGGGGAGAGGACATAATTGGTATTTGGTAAATGAAGTGAGTGATACCACATTTCTCACATGAAATAGGGGATCAACGTGGGGCCTTATTGAAACCTATTATTTTGATTGTATAAATATTTTCATCCAATATTTTTTTAAACAATTCAATAGGTTATTTTAAAACATCTCTTCTTAGTTTATCCCCAAAGTAAATGCATTTTAATTCTAACCATTGTAATTATTTTTTACCATTTTAACAATTCATTTTAGTAAAAAATTATGTCAATATTATAATAATATATAAATTATTATGATTATAATTATGGAATCCTTTTTCTAAATTTAATTCCTAAAAGTGGAAAATATTTATTTAGATTTAATCTCACATAGGAAAAAAAAGAAATCATTTTTTAAAAAAGAAAATATTCAAAAGCATATAATGTTTTTATATCAAAATTCAACATGGAAATGATTAATGTAATATAAAAGACAAATTTATATTTTATTAAAAAAAATTTATTTTAAATCAATTTAAAATAATATTTTACTTTATAAATAATTTAATCAAAAAGGAGGTTTTCAATTAAACTTCTGTATTTTTCACTATCCATCAGAAAATTATTCTTTTCATAATATTATCATAAAACCATCCTATAATAATTTTCACATTATGATTTAAAAAATTATGTTTATTTTCTAAAATATCTTCCTAAAAATTGTAAAATTTTAATTTAAAACAAAACCAATAGATGTGATGAACAAGATGGTTTTGAGATGAGTATTTTTCAAACACAATATGATTTTATATTAATAAGGAGAAACATTATGAATTTTAAAACCGTTATAAAAAATCCTTTTACAAAACTCAAACACAGACTAATACTAAAATAAAATATAATGATGATTAAAATGTATTTAATTATATTAAATATAACTAAATAATAAATATGTTATATTAAATAATATTGAAAACATAATGTGACTTTTAAATTACTACATTATTGAAAATAAGTGATAGTTTTACAAAAGTTGATATTTTTCACTATTCACTAAAATATCAATATTTTCTGAAAATTTCCAAAATTTCAAAAAAATTAAATTTTTATATTCTCATTATGTAAATTATGTTAATTTTTTCAAATTAATTTTATAAAATTTACAAAAAATTATTATAACATCATTTTCATAAAATTAAAAAAAAACCCATTTTTTGAAAAAAAAAACATATTTTTGAAGAATAAAATCAATTTACTAAAAAATGATTTATTATTTACTAAGAATTAATCAATAATTTTTTTTAATAATGTAATATATATATATATATATTCATAAATTAGTTAATAATATTCATATCATCCAATTTAACAACTAGGTTATAACAATAATACATATCATGGGTCATTTAAGCTCAGTGTTGTGTGTTAAATATGCTATCAAACATAAAAATCTCAGGAATGTGTTTTTAGTAATCTATTAAAGATATTGAATTTTTTAAAAAATAAAAATATCAAAAAATCTTTTGGAGTTGCATTCTCTTTTTTGTTCAGGGTTGTGTATCGTTTGACCTATCGAACATAATTTTATTCTTTTAGAATCTTGTGGTGTAACATCCTCCCCCTACCCTCAAAAATTCTATCCTCAAAATTTGAAAATTATATTGGTAATAAAATTTTGGATGTTTAATGAGACATTTTGTTAAACCAAAATTGTAAAAAGGAGTAATAAAACGTCCTCTTAATAATAGATTAAGTGAAGTAAAAAGGCCATTTGGAATAACACATAACTATGTTCCCTTATAAGATAATATAAGTTGGAATGGAAAAAAACATATATAATTATTTAGAGTGATTGATGTTATTAAACACAATAATGTTAATGAATAATGGAAAGTATAGTCCCCAAAAAACATAAATATCTTATGATTTAAAATACCATCGGTTCATTAGAATTGAAGATACTATGTTAACATTTTTCTTTCAAGATCATTTTCCTGGAGTTGAGGAATTATCTTACCATATATACTAATAGAATACGAATATAAACTAACATGATTAGTAATATTTCATCCTTTAGTAAAATTCAACCATGATTTCATCTTTTTTCTCAAATGATTTTTATTCAGGATTAATTTTTAATTCATAAGGCACTAAATTAAAATTTGAAAGGACCATATAATCCCCAAAATCATAACATGATATTCCTCCTGTCAATAGAGATTAACCAAAAAAAATTTAAAATATAGTCAGATAATTTAAAAAAGAAAATAAACTTTCATACATTAATCTGGAAATACCAATAGCAATACAAAAAGTTCAAAACAAATCATTCCATAAGTTATTGTCTTTAAAATTATTCAAACATTTCCTAACTAAGGTAGAAACCCAAAGATTAGAAGGATTTCATCATATATTATTTCAATATAAATCAAATATTATTCCTCAAATAAAATACCATATCTTTCTAAAATAAAATTAATCTTTACCTATATGATTTTTATACTAACCATGACATCATGTAGGTTAGTGGAAGGTAATACACCCTTATCACCCTTCGGTTGTGGGTTCAAGCTCTGCATCCATACCGAATGTGATGGTTTGTCACCCTACAATAATTTGGTCCCTATTATTATTTGAACATAAAAAAGAAAATAATTCCCCCATAAATAACACATCGTGATGATCCTATGGATTATTAATACCCTAACCTAATAAAATATGTCCCAAAATATCACTAATGAACTCAAAATGTTTACTACCTTAAAATCCTCAAAGGGGTGTCTAAACTTTCTAACATATGATCATCATTAAACCTCCAAATTAAATTTTTTATTGTCAAAAACATTTTAGGGGAAAGTGAAAACCCTCACATTTGAAATAGATCAAGTAGAAAAAGAGAAAAATGACTTATTAAAGATAAGTCTAAGACAGTTGGAATCATAAAATCTCACAATTCACACTCTCGGTGCTAGCGCTATAATCATAAAATTTTCATTTTTGACATTGATTCATGAAAATTGGGGCGCAAATTTTTTTCAACCAAACCATAAAACATTAAACTGAAAAATTGGATCACTAATATTCTAATGGAATTTTTAGGTTTATATTTTTATATAATTATGAAAAACTCATACATAAAAAATACTCATGCTATTAAATGAGAATTTCTACCACTTGTACCAAATTTTCATATTTCATATTAATTCATAATCATCATACATAGGAAATACCATCTAGACATAAATATTTCAACCTAATTGTTTATAACCTAGGGAAAATAAAACATTATAATTGTTAGAACAAATGCTCATTAAGGGAAAACCTAAGAATTAAAATTTATTTTCATCAATGACAATAATAGTTTCCCAAGGATATGATGGCATAATAAAAGAACAAGAATGAATTATAAAAGAAAACATACCCGTTCAGACATGAATCATCAATCAGGAAACATGGAATAAGGCATTAACAAAAGAAATATTAATAAGAATTAATAATCATGAGCCATGTGATATCAATCTTGATCAAAGGAAACATTATAAGCTCATGGAAATCATAGATAAAATGTGTTGGTATCTTGGAAGATCATTATTTGGAACTTAAAAAAACATATAGAACAATAAAATTTATAATAACAATACATTTGACATCCAATAAAATTATTCAGGTAACATATCATTACTGAAATCAATAAATAACTATCCAGGTGAACACAATGTATACGATATAATAGGATCACCTAGTGCTATCAAGGAACACCCATCATATATAGTTTCCAAGAATGAAAACATTAATAAAGTACATAGGTATTTTATTTCTTCATAAAACTCTAAAAATCATTATTTTTTTCTAATCTACTTTTACCAGGGAAAAAAATTGGTTTCATGTCAATAACTATAAGGCCCCAGCCTTAAACCTTACTTAATATTGAGTTATTACAAGATTACACATTGAGGATCTTTTCGGGTTTAGAATTTTAGAGAATTACATCATAAAACTTGCATTACATTCCACATATAAACAAAGTGGTTACATAAAGATAGTATTATTCATTCCCATCAATGGAAACATAATTAAAATAAAACATGGATTTCTTCTTAACACTTCCTCGACACTATCATCATATCATCTACCTTTCCCTTGACCTGTGAAAATCATTTCAAAAAAACTTGGGATGAGCATAAAAAGCTCAGTATGGGTTATAAAAATATGGAAAGGAAACATGGGTACATATATACATAAGAATGAAATCATACTTTACCCATATAACATAAGCACTTTAACATACCTCATCAAATCATGAATAAATCATAGAAATCATAAGACATAAAAGGTAACATGAGGCATTCATAACATTCTTACGTAGGGAGTAACCCTCTTGGTTACGTTTGGAATACCCATCACAGTATATTCCCTAAATCTCTTCGGAGAAACCTTAATGTTTCACTCCTTTGTATTACCCAATGCATTGGAGAGCTATATCGGGCTCACCCACCCTTAGTTTATCATGGAACCACTCATGTACATAATAATGCCCAAGAACCTCAACATAATCCTATCACATAAAACATGCATAAAGGAAAGATAACATTTCCACCTTTCAATCACAAGATATCAATACCACACATTGATATGAAAATATTATGAAATCCATCTTCAATACCAAAATAAAAGAACAGTAAAACATGTTATTTATTTTTCTTTTAAAGGGAAGGTATGGCTTGTAGAGGAATCCGAAACTCAAATAATGGTCACGACGTTGGAGAAGTCGTTGTCTCCACAAACGTACGACAAAACATTCCCTTTTTTCATTTAGTAAAATGCTTCGTATAAAAAATATTCTTTTGTATAAATGTAAAAGTCAAAGGGGTTTATTCACCGTATAAAAGAATGTTGTGTATAAAATAAAATATGCCTCAATGAAAGGAGATTGAGACGAAGTCCCATACCTCGGGTCCGACTTGATTCGATCGTTCATTAAACTCCTGAATAATAAACTTGAGTTAATTTATATTTGTTTAAGAACCTTTTTCAAGTTCATTATTCCTTTCATTTCACTTATATCCATGTCATGAAGGCTATGTAATTATTTAAGTTAATAACGGTCGTTTTAACGATCATTGGTACTTGAGTCAAATAAGCCCTTTATAATTAAAATTTGTTCATGTATCCATTATATCCAGAATGGTATTAATGATGTAGATATTATATATGTCATATATATCCAGTACATTAATTCATTTATAATATTACCTAATCATTTAGAGGTATGAAATGAAATGCACCGTTCTTGGAGACGGTAAACTGTACGTACGCATGAACGCTACATTCATTTCTATTTCATATTTTATAGAATGGAATCATAATTATATAAAGTTATATTATAATTACAGTATAATATCATATATATTATCATAGTTCCATCCTTTATACGTCCCACATATGGTATTTAACGAATCAAATCACTTTGAGGGGGCGGTAGTCCGCATTTCCTTAAATGAAGATATCGCGTTTACCCATAATGGAAACCATAAAGGTATGACCAAAAAGGAAAATAAATAAGCTTAAGGAAAACATAAACATATTATATATCATATATAAATATAGTGACATCTTAATGGCCACCTTTGAAGGTGTTAAAGTAATGTTGAACAATCATCATTTCGGGAGGCATAAATTCACCATCCACGGAAACCGTATGTTCTTTAACCATTAGATGTAGGTGTGTGTAAGTGTAGCTTGAATACTTCTTATAACAACATCCTAGTATATTGAGGATACTGTAGTTGTTACAAAATAAGAGAATAAAAAGATTTTAGGGGGTTGGAGAAGTAAAATAAAACAAAAGGACTCAAAAGAAGACATTACCTTAAAATCGGGTAACTCCCTTTGGTTTGAGCTCAAAGGCATCCTTGGGAAGACTTCTGCCCAAAGTGCGGCTTCAAAGATTAATAGAGGGAATCAGAGAGACAAAATGAGCAGGGGTTGGACGATCCAAAGGCTTTGGAAGTGTGGGTATGGAGGTAGAGGTGGGGGTCTTTTATAAGAGGAGAGGAGGGGCACTCTTGGAAAGTAAAGATAAGTTACTTTATTTTAAAATGAGTTTCGGATTCAAAAGGTACCACATTGATATAATTCGAGGATAATGTGATAAGGGTTATAAATACACTCATCCAATAGGTTTTTGACATGATCAGTTCTTAGATATTACATTATCTTTCCATTTTATTTAAATCGTTAACTAATGAGGTCATCGTTGCATCATCATGATGTCATAAATACATTTATTTATTTAATGTTCAAAAATTATAAAAAAATACTATGATGTAGGAAATCTTTTTATATTTCTAATGAGTATTTGTAGTCAAAAATCTGTCTTGTATAACCCCATATAAAAATTGTTTTCGTAAAATAACTCATGTTTGTGTCGTTTTTACTTTAACATTAAATAAAAAGTTATTTATGTCATTTCCCAACCAAAGTGGCTCCATGGGGTCCCCAAGTGGACCCATGGCTTTTCGTGGTCGGCCATGACACATCCAATAAGGTTAGGACATGTTTCTAGGTCATTTCATAATATTAAAACATTATTTTTACCTTAAACTACCCTAATTACCACTAATCGCGATTAAAAACTTAACAAGTTACTATTCACCAAAAAAATTATTTTTATCTCATTAAACCACATTTTACTTATTAATGACAACCATGGATGTCTGATTTTTTAAATTCAAAATACAAAAGTGACAACGTTTCATTTAAACGAAAAATCAATTTCATTAACTACCACATAGTGATTTCACTATTCATCAAAAATTGATGATTTTCAGAAAAATACCAAAACCTCACCCTAAGATATATTTGATATTCCGAATTCAAAAATGAAGTCTATTTTACAAAATTGAAAACATATAAGTCAAGTTAATTAATTTAATAATTAATTCCCGCTGTTATGACAAATAGCGTGTTTTTATGAAACAATAAGTATCAAAAGATTGACACCAGTTTAAGTCCAATTTCAAAGTTAAATTGATTCCAATGACCACCATTGGATTAAATGGTAAAAATATATTATAATTTCACTTTAAATCCATTTCAAAAGATAATATAAACATATAAATAAATTATATTAAAAAGCTGTTTTGATGTAAAATGAAGTATTTTTCACTATTCATTAAAAAATGAACATTGTCAGAAAAATACCAAAAATTCACACAAAGTAGATTTTGATGTCCCAATCATAGAGAATAAGTTTATATTGACAAACATAGCTTATAAAATTGTCAAAAGAAAGATTTAAAATGGGTTTCCATCAAATGGAAGTAAAACAATCTTTTAAAAATATTGTTGTATTCCATGCTTAAGATCGGATTTATTTTTATTTTAAGCCTCTAAAACACTATATAATTCATTAATAGACATCGATAAAAATATCTATTATTCATTACTTACTTGGGATGTTACATCCTTCCCCCCATTAGAAAATTGCTCCCCGCAATTTATTTACTTATCGGATAAATGGGGGTATTTATCCCTCAATACATTTTCAGATTCCCATGTTGACTCTTCAATCATGTGGTTTTGCCACAAAACCTTTACTTGGTAAATCAACTTATTCCATAACACATGCTCCCTGTAGTCAAGAATCTGGACCGATTGTTCCACATAAGATAGGTTCTCTTCCAGCTGAACTACCTCTGGACTCAAAACATGAGATGGATCTGGCATGTACTTTCTCAACATCGAAACGTGAAAAACATTGTGTACCTGAGATAAACTCGTAGGTAAAGCCACTCGGTAAGCAACTGATCCAAATCTCTCCAGAATTTCATATGGTCTAATAAATCTTGGACTCATCTTTCCTTTCTTACCAAACCGCATCACACTTTTCCATGGTGATACTTTGAGAAAAACATGATCACCTACCTTAAAAGAGAGATCCGTCCTCCTGTTGTCTGCATAACTCTTCTGACTGCTCTGAGCTGTTCTCATGTGTTTCTAAATCAGATGAACTTTTTCTGCCAACTCTTCTACCAATTCCGGTCCCATCAACTTCCTTTCACCCACTTCATCCCAAAAAGCTGGAGGTCGACACCACTTCCCATATAATGCCTGAAATGGTGCCATCTGTATACTGGAATGAAAACTGTTATTATATGAAAATTCAACCAAAAAAAGATGTTGGTCCCAACTTCCCTGATAATCCATCGAACAAGACCGTAGCATATCCTCCAAGGTCTGAATTGTTCATTCTGACTTCCCATCTAATTGAGGATAAAAAGCTGTACTATATTTTAATTATGTACCCAACGACTTCTGAAGGCCTTTCCAAAAGTTAGAAGTAAACATGGGATCACGATACGATACAATGGAGAGAGGAAATCCATGTAACCTGACTATCTCTTTAAGATACAAACGGGGAAGTTGATCAAGAGATAAAGTATCTCGTATAGCAAGAAAATGAGTAGATTTGGTCAAGCGTTCAACAATAACCCATATTGCATTATTACCTCGAGATGTCTTCGGCAATCCCACAACAAAGTCCATGGATATATTCTCCCATTTCCACTCTGGCACTAGTAAAGGTTGATGCATCCCTTTCGGTAACTTCTGCTCTACTTTAACCTGTTGACAAGTCAAACACTTCACAGTAAAATCATCAATATCTCTTTTCATTCCATCCCACCAGTAATACTCCCGCAGATCTCTATACATCTTAGTACTGCCAGGATGAACTAAAAATGGAGAACTATGAGTGTCACATAACAACTCTCTCTTCAACTGTGAATCACAAGGCACACACAATCTCTTCCCAAATCTCAAAACACAATCATTATCAATGTTGAATTCAGGCAACATACCTTTCTGAAATAGCTCTACCTTTTTCTGCAACTCACTATATTTCTTCTGTGCTTTCTTGATTCTGCCTGATAGAGAAGATCTCACTGTTACCTGAAACAAAACAGAAGGACTTCCTGCACCAACAACTTCTATGCCAAAGTTCATCAAATCCTTAACCAAAGGATCACGTTCCAAACACAACATTGCTAATGAAGAATTACATTTTCGACTCAAAGCATCAGTCACTTTATTTTCTTTTCCCGAATAGTAATGAATTATACAATCATAATCCTTGATTAATTCCAGCCATCTCCTCTGTCTCATGTTTAACTCTTTATGAGCGAATATATACTTTAAACATTTGTGATCGGTATATATTTCGCACTTTACTCCATACAAATGATGCCTCCAAAATTTTTAAGCAAAAACAACAACAGCTAATTCCAAATCATGTGTAGGGTAATTTACCTCATGAGTTTTCAACTATCGTGAAGCATAAGAAATTACCTGATCATTCTGCATTAGGACGCAACCAAGTCCTTTCAATGAAGCATCACTGTATATAACAGACTCACAATTCTTGGGAGGTAGTGCCAAAATTGGAGCATTCACCAATCTTCTTTTCAATTCCTGAAAACAGTCATCACATTCTTTTGTCTAGATAAACTTAACGCCCTTTCGAGTTAGCTTAGTCACTGGACTAGATAATCGTGAAAAATTTCTAACAAAACTTCGGTAATAGCCTGCCAAACCAAGGAATCTAAGAATCTCAGTTACATTTGTGGGTCTTGGCTATTCTTCCACAACTTTTGTTTTTGCAGGATCAACAGTTATCCCATATTTAGAAACAATGTGACCAAGGAAAAAATTTGTTGCAACCAAAACTCACACTTGCTGAATTTTCCATACAGTTTATTTTCTTTTAAGGTTTTCAAGATAACCCTTAAGTGTCTTTCATGCTCCTATTTACTTTTAGAAAACACCATAATATCATCAATGAAAACCACCACAAACTTATCCAAGAAGTAATGGAAAATTCTATTAAATAATTCCATGAATACACCAGGTGTATTGGTTAGCCCAAAAGGCATTACTAAAAATTCATAATGGCCATATCTCGTAAGGAACGCGGTCTTCAGAATATCTGCCTCCTTCACCTTCAGCTGATGGTTCCCCAATCTCAAGTCAATCTTTGAAAAAAACTGAGCTCCCTGGTGCTGATCAAACAAATCATCAATATGAGGCAAAGGATATTTGTTATTAACAGTTATATTATTCAATGCTCTATAATCAATGGAAAGTCTCCTAGATCCATCTTTATTTTTAACAAATAAAGCAGGAGCACCCCATGGTGATATGCTATGTCGAATGAAACCTTTCTCTAATAAATCTTGCAATTTCTCCTTCAACTCTAAAAGTTAAATTTGAGCCATTCGATAAGGAGGTTTTGAAATTGGCTTAGCATCAGGAACTAAGTCAACAGTAAACTCAACTTCCCGATCTGGTATTATTCCAGGAAACATATCAGGAAAATCATCAGGATACTCATTTACCACTGGAACATCATTAATCTGAACAGTCCCTTTATTTTCAACGATGTGTGCAAGGTAACATTCATTTCCTTCTTTTACAAGTTTCTCGGCCTCTTGATAAGTTATCAACAGTAAGGGTTCATTCATGTACAAAAACTGAAAGTCTTTATGAAAAGAAACTTCTTTAGATCTACAGTAAATCTTAGCATGGTAAATAGTGAGCCAATCCATACCCAGGATAACATCAAACTCTACTAGAGGTAGAACAATAAGGTTTGCAAGTAGGTTCTTTCCACAGATAAGGATAGGAAGATTCTTATAAATTCTTTTTGCCTCAACATTTCCCCTAGGTGTTTTTACCACAAGTTCAGGAGTCATTTCTTGAGATGGTATTCCCATTTTACTAGAAAAGGTTTTAGAGATGAAAGAATGTATAGACCCCGAATCAAACAACACACTGGCATAATCTGAAAAAACAAAGTACCTGATACAACTTCATTTGATGGCCCGACATCTGCCGAAGTAGTTTCAAAGGATTTCACCACCCCTTTCTGCTTGTAGTCTAACTGCTTCCCATCACTCAAGCACTTTTTCAGACACTCGTTTGCATAGTGACCCATCTCATTGCACTTATAACATTTCAGTAACTATAAATAAAATTTGGTATTACCTTCACCTTGATCCTTTTCAGTGTAATCACGAGCCTTATGTCCCATCTTACCACATCGGTAGCACTTTCCAGAATTCATAAGACATTCCCCAGCATGCCTTTTTCCACATTTATCACAAACTGGAAACTTAGTTTTCTTACCATCAGACTTTTTTGAAGAATTATTACCTTTCTCCTGCCACATTGGTCTCTTCTTCTGTTTGTTGTTATAGAACACTTGATCATCGGAAAACTCCATTTCCACCTTCTCAGCACATCGAACAAGCTTTTCATAACATTTAAACTCACGAGAAGCTAATTCCCTTCAATATTTTGGAATTAATCTTGAGTAAAAATGATTGATTTTACTATCAAGGTCTCGGATAAAATTTGGAGCATACCTTGCCAATCGAGTGAACCTTTCTTCATAGGTTGCCATTGAGTCTTCCTCTTGCCTCAATTCCAAGAATTGCTTTTCCATACCAAGTCGAACAGCCTTAGGAAAATACTTCTCAAGAAACATACCTTTGAATTCATCCCATTTGAGAGCATCAATCTCATCAACGTCCCTTATATTTTTAACCATCGACCACCACTGATCTGCCTCACCCTCCAAATGGTAAATAGCATGACTAGCCTTTTGATTGTCTGAACACCCCATGACATCGAAAATCTTCTCCAGTGCTTTAATTCATCCTTCAGCTAACACAGGGTCATATGATCCTCTAAATGATGGGGTATTTTGCCTCACGAAATGTTCCACCACTAACATGTTCCTCTGTAGTTGATCAGGCTCTTCTCGTGCATGGATACCACCATCATATATAGCCTGAGTCAACTGTGCCATCACTGCAACAAACTATTCAGTTCCAATTCCAAAAATCTCGAGATGTTGATCTGGAAGGTTATTTCCTCTTGTATGCCTTCCTAGCACTACTTCCATGTTTCCTCTACGGAAAACCATTCTGAACAAATATGTCTTAGATGAAGCAACATGGTAATCTTCAAATGCTATATCATTTAAAAAAAATATTTTTGGATAATCATTTAATAGAATTATAACTCCTAAAGTTATCTAAACCGACCTCTGATACCAACTATAAGGCCCCAGCCTTAAACCTTACTTAATCTTGAGTTATTACAAGATTTCACATTGAGGATCTTTTCGGGTTTAGAGTTTTAGAGAATTAGATCATAAAACTGGCATTACATTCCACATATAAACAAAGTGGTTAGATAAATATAGTATTCTTCATTCCCATCAATGGAAACATATTTAAAATAAAACATGGAATCCTTATTGACACTTCCTTGACACTATCATCATATCATGTACCTTTCCCTTGACCTATGAAAATCATTTCAAAAAAACTTGGGATGAGCATAAAAAGCTCAGTATGGGTTATAAAAGTATGGAAAAGAAACATGGGTACATATATACATAAGAATGAAATCATACATTACCCATATAACATAATCACTTTAACATACCTCATCAAATCATGAATAAATCATAGAAATCATTAGACATAAAAGGTAACTTGAGGTATTCATAACATTCTGACGTAGGGAGTAACCCTCTTGGTTACGTTTGGAATACCAATGACAGTATATTCCCTAAATCGTTTCGGAGAAACCTTAAAGTTTCACTCCTTCGGGTTACCCAATGCATTGGAGAGCTATATCAGGCTCACCCGCCCTTAGTTTATCATGGAACCCCCCGTCTTCATAATAATCCCAAGAACCTCAACATAATCGTATCACATAAAACATGCATAAAGGAAACATAACATTTCCACCATTCAATAACAAGATATAAATACCACACATTGATATAAAAAAATTATGAAAACCATCTTCAATACCAAAATAAAAGAAAAGTAAAACATGGTATTTAATTTTCTTTTAAAGAGAAGGTATGTCTTGTAGAGGAAGCCGAAACTCAAATAATGGTCACAGCGGCGAAGAAGTCGTTGTCGCCGCATACGTACGACAAAACATTCCCTTTTGTCATTTAGTAAAATTCATCGTATAAAAAATATTCCTTTTCGATAAACGTAAAATTCAATAGGGTTTTATACACTGTATAAAAGAAATTTGTGTATAAAATAAAATATGACTCAATGAAAGGAGATTGAGATGAATTTCCATACCTCGGGTCCGAATTGACTCGATCGTTCTTTAATCTCCTGAATAATAAACTTTGAGTTAATTTCTACTTGTTTAAGAACCTTTTTTAAGTTCATTATTCCTTTAATATCACTTATTTCCATGTCATGAACACTATGTAATTATTTAAGTTAATAAATATCATTTTAACGATCATTGGTACTTGAGTCAAATAAGCCCTTTATAATTAAAAGTTGTTCATGTATCCAATATATCCAGAATGTTATTAATGATGTAGATATTATATATGTCATATATATCCAGTAAATTCATGCATTTATAATATTACATAATCATTTAGAGGTAAGAAATGAAATGCACCGTTCATGGAGACGGTAAATTGTACGTATGCATGAACACTACTTTCATTTGTATTTCATATTTTATAGAATAGAATCATAATGATATAAAGTTATATTATAATTATAGTATAATATCATATATAATATCATAGTTCCATCCTTTATAAGTCCCACATATGGTATTTAAAGAATCAAATCACTTTGAGGGGGTAGTAGTCCGCACTTCCTTAAATGAAGATATCGCGTTATCCCATAATGGAAACCATAAAGGTATGACCAAAAAGGGAAATACAGAAGATTAAGGAAAACATAAACATATTATATATCATATATAAATATAGTTACATATTAATGGCCACCTTTGAAGGTGTTAAAGAAATGTTGAACAATCATCGTTTTGGGAGGCATAAATTCACCATCCACGAAAACCGTATGTTCTTTAACCATTAGATGTAGGTGTGTGTAAGTGTAGCTTGAATAATTCTTATAACAACATCCTAGTATATTGAGGATACTGTATTTGTTACAAAATAATATAATAAAAAGAGTTTATGTGGTTGGAGAAGTAAAATAAAACAAAAGGACTCAAAAGAAGACATTACCTTAAAATCGGGTAACTCCCTTTGGTTTGAGCTCAAAGGCTTCATGAGGAGACTTATGCCCAAAGTGAGGCTTCAAGGAATAAGAGAGGGAAGTGTAGAGACAAATTGATCAGGGGTTGGACGAGCCAAAGGCTTTGGAAGTGTGGGTAAGGAGGTAGAGATGGGGGCCTTTTATAAGAGGATAGGAGGGGCACTCTTGGAAAGTAAAGATAAGTTACTTTATTTTAAAATGAGTTTCGGATTAAAAAGGTCCCACATTGATAGAATTCGAGGGTAAGGTGATATGGGTTCTAAATACACTCATCCAATAGGTTTTTTACATGCGTAGGTCTTAGATATTACATTATCTTTCCATTTTATTTAAATCGTTAAATAATGAGGTCATCGATGCATCATCATGATGTGATAAATATATTTATTTATTTAAAGTCAAAAAATTATAAACAAAATAATATGATGTAGGAAATCTTCTTAGCTTTAAAATGAGTATTTATAGTCAAAAATATGACTTGTATAACCCAATATAAAAATTGGTTTTGTAAACTAACTCATGTTTGTGTCATTTTTACTTTATCATTAAATAAAAAGTTATTTATGTCATTTCCCAACCAAAGTGGCACCATGGGGTCCCCAAGTTGACCCATGGCTTTTCATGGTCTTCAATGACACATACAATAATGTTAGGACATGTGTCTAGGTCATTTCATATTATTAAAGCATTATTTTAACCTTAAACAACCCTAATTACCACTAATCGCGATTAAAAACATAATAAGTTACTATTCACCAAAAAATTATTTTAATCTCATTGAACCACATTTTACTTCTTAATGACAACCATGTATGTTGGATTTTTGAAATTCAAAATACAAAAGTGACAAAGATTCATTTAAATGAAAAATCAGTTTCTTTAACTACCACTTAGTGATTTCACTATTCATCAAAAATTGAAGGTTTTGAGAAAAATACCAAAACATCACCCTAAGCTATATTTGATATTCGAAATTCAAAAATGAAGCCTATTTTAAAAAATTAAAAACATATAAGTCACATTAATTAATTTAATAATTAATTCCCGCTGTTATGACAAATAACATGTTTTTATGAAACAATAAGTATCAAAAGATTAACACCAGTTTAAGTCGAATTTCAAAGTGAAATTGATTCCAATGACCACCATTGGATTAAATGGTAAAAATATATTATAATTTCACTTTAAAACCATTTCAAATGACAATCTAATAATATAAATAAATTAGATTAAAAAGCTGTTTTGATGTAAAATGCAGTATTTTTCACTATTCATTAAAAAATGAACATTGTCAGAAAAATACCAAAAATTCACAAAAAGTAAATTTTGATTTCCCAATCATAGAGAATAAGTTTATATAGACAAACATAGCTTATAAAATTTTCAAAAGTTAGATTTAAAAATGGTTTGCCATCAAATGGCAGTAAAACAATCTTTTAAAAATATTGGTGTATTTCATGCTTAAGATTGGATTTATTTTTATTTTAAGCCTCCAAAACACTATCTAATTCATTAATAGACATAGATAAAAATATCTATTATTCATTACATACTTGGGATGTTACAATATCTATGAAATAATTTTAATCCATCCAGTGAAATAATGAGGTTTGTTTCATTAAAAAATATCCCAATGGAGAATAAGTAAAAAAAATTGTTTTTTACGTTGATAATTGGAAATAACATTAAAATATATTAAAAAACACTTTTAATGAAAATAAACTTTTCATTTTGAAAATATCTTTTCAAAAACATAAAAATCATAAAATATTGTAAAAATACTTTTCTTTGAAAATCGCCATGAATATATCTAAATAAATAATTAAAATCATTTAAAACATTTATTTAGGAAAATATAATTTCCTATTAAATTAAAAAAATTAAAAATAAAACATTTTGAAAATCCTTTTTATTGAAAACTACATTTAAAAACTCAAAATTTCTAGAATAATAGGAAAACTATTTTATTTAAAAATATTATTTTAAGCATGAAACAAAATATTCAAATAAGTTTTTGGTCATTATAGAGGGTAATTTCATACAAGTTTTATAAGATAAAAATAATATTTATTTTATACTATAAAAGGGTTAGAAAACTACGTTGTTTGAAAAACAACATGATGATTCCTTTATCATTTTCAATAAAAGACAAATAGACATTGTTCGGAAAATGAAATGAAGATTCCTTTTAACAAAAATTAAAAAGTTGAATAAAGGTTAAAATTTATTTTAAATATAATAGCAGAGTAGTAAAACATTTTCGAAACCATTTTTAGAAAATATTTTTTTGAATAAAATGGATTTCTTACAATTGAGAGAAATAAATTTTTATTTTCTTAAACAAATTCTCTATTATTTTAAGTACCAAAGAGTGGATAAAATTGTAGTACCCCTAGTTTCTAGTTTGTAACCCTTACTTAATTAATTTAATGGTTATAATGTTAAGGTTGATAAATGAGAGAGTCATGATAACTTGGAATGATGTTTTGAGGCAAAGGGGAAGTCGCACGGGCGGCGTATGGTATGTCTAACCATGCAGCCAAAGCATTTGTAGTTGACACTTTTGAGGTAGTTGTAAGAACCCTGTTCTTATTTTGAGGTACGGTTTTCTTCTTTTCTCTTTTCCTTAAGTGTTTTTAATAAAATAAGGAAAATGGAGAAAATCCTAAATTTTGGAAGTACAGACCATGTACTTTTTCCACACGTCGTGTACTATTGGCCATGTGGGATGAGTACACGGGGCATGTTGCCATGCCAGAGATAATCGGTGTGGGAACTATCTACATGTCGTGTAGTGTTCCCTTAAACGCCGTGTAATCAACCGGCAGGAAAAAAGAGTAAGGCGGTGGAGCAGCCGCTAGCTGTACGACAGCACACGCTGTGTACTCGGGAAGACACACCATGTAGTCATGACGGCAGGTGAACAGTGCCTCATTGGTGGGAAGCCTCCAGAGGAACAGTTTAAAAAATGGGAAGTACACGCCGTGTACTTGGAAGTACAAGATGTGTACTTTGTTTTTTCGCTTAAAATGGGAAGTATCCTCCCCTGTTCATAGGGAAGGCTTAGAACGATAAGAGAGCTCAGGAGAGGACAACCAAACATTCAGAGTTCCACCGGGCACATGTCTGGAATCCGATTCCACTTCGGAAGATCTCGTTGGAACCGTACAGGTAATCCCTCTCTTCTCCGGGAGTTTTTCATACCAATTCGTTCCCTAACGGGATTTATTTGAGGTTTAATGAAATTTTTCTTACCTTAGATCTACGTCTTCTTTTGGCGTTTCTAGAATCGACATTCACGTATAGCGTTCGTTGGCGTATAAGGTAGGTGGCTTGGTGTTTATTTACAACTTTTGTGTGTTTTGTGTTTTTTTGAGCTACGAACCCATATTTGGGGTGTCATGTGGCTGAGGTCACGGCTATTTAACATAACTAGAATTGTATAGGTAATTAAATATGATATTAAAATGTTGTTTGGGATCATTGCTTGGATCTAGGACCACCCCGGGGGTGCGTTCCTCTGTTTAGCCGTTTGGCCAGGATAGCCGAGGGTATGCCAGTTTAAATATATGCATTACTATTTCCATTAGAGGAATTGAATGTAAATTTTTCATATTTATTTACATATTGGGCATGGCACGGTTACATGCGCCTGAGGGCAGTGTTTTACATAGCCCACATGCGTTTTTTTACTTCGCATGAGGGTATTTGTTATCTTAGACCGAGGGAAACTTCATCCGAGCCTGAGGGAAATCAACTCTGTGCCTAAGGGTGACACTACCTATGCCTGATGGAAAAATCTGTTATGCCTGTGGGAAATTACCTACGTGCTGGATTCTGATTAACTGAGGGTAAGGGATTTAGTGTCTGAGGACACTAACTATTACTTAGAAATTCATTGTGGTGTTTTCTTATATTAAATGTCTTAAATGATTAATTAAATGGCAATATAACTCATAAGTTAGTTACTTTTGGGTACTGCTTGGTTTGTTGCATTTACTACTTCACACTGTTGTTGCATATTTTCACACTGTTGGGCACAAGACATTGGTGGGTGCCTACTAAGATATATTTCACAAACCCTGCTTGGGTTACGCTTTTTGGCCCAAACAGATTACATTGTTGAAGGTGTGGATAGGGGAAAGAGTCCCTATGCAGGTACATGAATGCTGCTGAGTAGTAGGAGGGCGTGGGACCGATCCTAGGCTTGCGAAGCCGCTTCCAGCTGTTTTTCTTTTTTTTGTTGTACTCTGCTTTCTGCTGTACTGTATTGATGTATAAAATGTTCTAGTTGTTTTCTTAGTTCTTGAGACATGTAGCATCATTATTTATATATTGTTGGTTATATCCACTGCTTTTGTTTATTTCAGTTCTGCATGTTTTACTGCTTCCGCTCTTTGATGTATGTTTCATTTTGTATTCCTCTACGCTACACTTTGACAAATGAGGGCTTAGTTTCCCCACTATCAAACCTGGTCTCTCCCTACTGGTTGGAAACCTCCGGCATTTGGGGAAATACGCTTGAGGTCACGTGGTGAACTGGGTTCAGGGCACCCAGAACTGAGATGTTACATAGTGGTATCAGAGGGGGTTCTTTTCTTTAACATAATATATAGAGCCTTAGTCAGGGATAGTATGGGAACGGTATTTGGTAATAATCTATGCCCGTGCATAGCTAACCCATGTATAGGTAAAATCAAATTTACCTCGTATTTCAATTTTACTAATTTTGCAATTTAAAGTTGATTTGATTTCATCATAGGGTGACACAGTTGTGATTATGCTGTTTATCTTTTATCTAGGGGTTCTATTTAGTTTCAACCCGATGCGATGAGGGTATTCCATATCATGCATCGTGTAGGCACATGCTAGAAATCACATTTCATGCACAGTTTCCATGCCATGTAGGTGCATTGTAATTTCGCATGATGTTGTGACAATTGTTGTGCTAGAAAAGCATGTTGTTGTGACAGCTTCTTGATAAATACCTACTATGTGATAGGGTATTATTTTGTGAGACTGTTTATATAATGGGTGAAAAACTTTGTTTTTTTGGGGAGTATGGGCCCCCATTGATAGGAATTTGGTGGATCATTAACCGTTTATTATGTTACAGCACAGATGGAAAAATTTAATTCATGGGGAGTATGGGCCCTCACGGATTAGAATTTGACACTTAGGTGTTGTTTTTCAGTATTTTCTTGGTTCTGTAGGAGTTTCTTAGGCATACTGTCCGATAACCCAGTATACACGCCGTGTAGTACGTTAGGCACGTCATGTAAGTTCTTCTATTCGGGAAGAAAAATGAAATTTTTATGTACACACATTGTACTCTAAGTAAACGTATTATAGTCTCTTCATGTGTCACAAACTATGTGGGAGACAACATGGGGTAGGGAAGGCTTGGGTAAAACATTTCGTGTACATGATATACACGCAGTATAGTTTTGACCCGAAGTCCGGCCATGTCGCTAACAACCCGGGTCAGTGAACTCCTTTATAGAACACGCCGTGTCAATGATGAACACGCCGTGTAGAGTGACCTGGGGACTCAGCCATGAATCTAATAACTTAGGCCGATGTCACAATTCATTGAACACGCCGTGTACCTATGGGAAACGCCATATAGTCTTGTCTGACAACAGACCATGTGGACATAGCCGTGTTATAGAAAGCGGGGTGGATTACATGCCGTGTGCGGGTGGAACACGCCGTGTAGTGTCGAGCCGAGTTGTCGGTCGTGTCACAAACGACACAGGCAGTTGGAAAATAGCACCATACACATCGTGTAGATGTTATACACGCCGTGTAGTTTTTGTTTAATGGGAGCCGTGTGGCTCAGCCATGTAGAAGTATCCGGGCAGAGGAGAAGAAGTCAAGTACACATCGTGTAGTCATTATACATGCCATGTAGTCTTGTTTTTAATATATTGAATGCCTTCTCCCTCTTGTTCCCTTTGTGGTTTCTTTGTTTTATGTCTATGATAATCTTGTTCTAAGGCGTCCTTTTGACCTTGTACTGTCATTCCGCCTAAATGACCACGCGTTGTTCTCCAGGAGAGAGGAAACGAGTATACTCCAGAGTTGGTGGTCCATGGGCAGCCAGTTGATCCTCTAATAGAGCCAGATGCGACACCAGCTGCTATACCAGACAAAGGCGCAGAGGCGCAGTTCTGTGTAGGCTTTATGCGGTTCATGCATACCTTTTAGGGAGCATCGCAGGCTACAACATATATGGATGAGTTGACGCGTATCTTCCAGCAGCAGCATCTGCCTATGTTTTCAGGGGATAACAGACCACATTCTACAATGTCTTGGCTAAGATCGATGCAGACTATTTTTGATCATCTTGAGATGCCTCCAGGGCGGAGGGTCAATCTTGGGACATACATGATGCGTGATTCCACCAAGAGGTGGTGGGATGTTACCACCCAGTCAGAGCATCACAGAGACATGGCGTGGGAGGATTTTTAGGTAGTCTTTTATGAATTCTTCTTCCCAGAGATGCTGAGGGAAGATAGAACTCGATATTTCATGAATCTGCAGCAGGGCGCTATGTCGGTGATGGATTATTCTGCTCGCTTTACTGAGCTTCAACACATTGTAGCCATGCTGGTGGGTGATGAGACGTTGAGAGCCAAATATTTCTAGGATGGTCTTAAGTATGAAATCCGAGTGCTGGTAAATGTTTTCAAGTTTCCTACAATACATGATATTGTAAATCAGACACTGATTATAGAGAGGAACTTGAGGGAATCTAGTGGTGTGGGCCAGGGCGGTTCAGCACCAGTTACTGGTACTATTTCTACTGGAAAGAGGAAGAGACTGATGGAATTCTCTCAGGGTGGCAGTACCAGTCAGAAGAATGCTTCATGTGGACAGGGCGTGTGCTACTAGTGTGGTAGAGATGGGCACAAAAGGCCACAGTGTCCACAAGACCTCATGGGGTGCCGAGCTTCTGGAAAGATGGGTCAACTGCAGTGCTTTGGCAGGGAGTTTCCACCAATGGAAAGTGAGAGGGGTTCTGTGCAGACTCCGTGTGTGGGAGCAGGACCAGAAGCTTCTTACCAGTCGGGGAACTGGAATACGTCAGGACGTGCAGGAAAATATGGTGGTCGTGGTCGTGGAATCCAGACACCAAGATCTCAGAGGGAGCAGGATAGGACAGCTCAGGGTAGCCAGGCTATGTCGCAGGGTCACAGCACAGGGCAGGAATACGCAGTGCAACAGACCCAGCAGGAGCAGGATCCCGGACCTTCTATAGTTTGAGGTACTATTCTAGTAGCTTCTGTTTTATCTTCAGAACTTTTCGATACGGGTGATACACATAGTTTCATATTTGTACCTGTTGTGGAGAGCCTTGGGCTCAGTTTTCATACTTCTTCTGATATTATGACACTAGACACTCCGTTGGAGAATAGAACAGCTGGTGTGTGTCAGTGGAAGAAGATCCCCCTTGAGGTTGGTGGGTGTCACTTTCTTTGGGACCTCTATGTCTTAGAGATGACAGCTTATGACGTCATTCTCAGAATGGACTGGTTGGTTCCCTTTCAAGCCTTTTTGGACTGCTATTGTCGTAGGGTGAGTTTCACTCAACCAGAGGTCTGAGAGTTTCTTTACAAGGGTGAATGGGATGTTCGGGCGAGTCGAGCTCGACCAGAGCATCATGGGAGAGGTGGAGTCACATCCCAGATTGCGAGCTTATATTTGGACGACCAGGGGACTTGTCAAACGGATTTCCCTCCAGTGGTTGATCATTTCATGGATGTCTTCTTGGACAACTTTTCAGGTCTTCCACCAGAACGTGAGGTGGACTTCTCTATTAAACTAATTCCATGAGCATCCGCGGTGTCCATTCCTCCTTATAGGATGGCTACGCCTGAGATGCAGTAGCTCAAGAGGAAGCTAGAGGAGTTATAGGAAAAGGGTTTTATCCAAACCAGTACTTCTCCTTGGGCTTCACCGGTCCTTTTAGCGAAGAAGGTGGATGGTACTCTCAGACTCTTTGTCGATTATTGGAAGCTGAACCAGTTGACTGTTAAGAACCGATATCCCTTGCCAAGGATTGATTATCTTTTCGATCAACTTCGTGGAGCACGAGTGTTATCGAAGATTGACATGAGATCAAGATATCATCAGCTACATTTTAGATCATCTGATATACCTCTCACAGCTTTCAAGAGTAGGTATGATCTATACGAGTATATGGTTATGCCATTCGGAGTCACGAACACGCCAACAGTTTTCATGGCTCTGATGAATTGTTTGTTCCATCACTTTCTGGACTCTTTCATGGTAGTATTCATGGGCGACATCTTGGTGTACTCTCACACTCGACGTGAAAATTCCACCCATCTTGAGATCATATTGAGTACACTGAGAGAGAATCGTCTATATGCTAAGCTCTCAAAGTGCCTCTTTTTGATGGACCAGATTCACATCCTGGGTCATATCATCTTGGAGGCATGAGTTGCAGCAGACCTAGAGGAAGGTTAGAAAAGTAGTTTCTAGGTAGTATCCTAAGAATGTGTTTGAGATACAGAGTTTTATAGTGTTGGCTGGTTACTACAGACGCTTCATACAAGATTTCTCATGCTTAGCAGCACCATTGACTGGTCTGACCAAGAAGGGTGTGAAGTTCGTTTGGATGGAAGCTTGTGAGATATACTTTCAGGACCTGAATGGAAGGTTGACATCAACACCGATCCTGATACTCCCAGAGCAGGGGAAGAGCTATACAAGTTACTGTGATGCATCAGGTTTTGGGCTGGGAGGTGTGTAGATGCAGGGCGATCGAGTTGTTGCGTACGGTTCTCGGCAGTTGAGGAAGCAAGAGAGGAATTTCAAAACGCATGATCTCGTGTTCACTGTAGTTGTTCCTGAGTTGCTCTATTGGAGACATTATCTATTGGGAGAACATTTTGGGGGTTTCACCAACCACAAAAGTCTCAATTATATCATTACTCAGCGTGACATGAATATGAGGAAGTGAAGGTGTGTCGAATAAATTCATTCCTTCGATTTTGAGCTTGCATATACACCTGGTAAAGGAAATGTATTAACTGATTCACTGATATGGAAGAGTCAGATACAGGTAATGCATGAGGCCAGTGGTGAGTGGAAGCTCATGGATTTGTTCTCTGAGATGCATCTGGAGGTGCACGACAGTCAGGGGAAAACCTATCTTTTATCTTTAGCTGTGACTTCTACCCTCCTGGATAGAGTGAGGATGAGACAACTATCAGATTCAGAAGGCCTATTTCTACGGGATTCGGTGGCAAGTGAGCACCCTCCTCCTAGTTGGACAATAGGTAATGATGAAGTTATGCATTTACAAGGATAAGTATGGGTTCCAGGGGATATACGCGAGGAGATGATGCGCGTGTTTCATGCTTCACCTTGGGCAGCTCATCCCGGGTTTACCAAGATGTACCGAGACTTGAGACGTTAGTACTGGTGGCCAGGTATGAAGAGAGATGTAGCTAATTTTGTTGTGAGATGTTACACCAGTCAGCAAGTGAAGGCGGTGCACCAGAGTCCAGATGGACTATTACAGCAGTTACCCATTCCATAACAGAAATGAGATGATGTCGTGATGGACTTCGTTAATGGTTTACTGAGGTCACCTTGGGGTAACGATTCCATGTGGGTTTTTGTGGACAGAATCACGAAGGTAGCTCACTTTTTGCGGATCAAGGAGACCTTCGGTGTTGACGGAGCTTTGAAGGTTGTATGTCCGAGAGATCGTACGTCTTTATGGGGTTCTTTATTTTATCATTTCAGATAGGGACTCCCGTTTTACGTCTCATTTCTGGAAGCGTTTTTAGAGGGCACTGGGTACACAGGTGCTTCTAAGCACAACATACCACCCTCAGACAGATGGTCAGTCAGAGCGTACAATACAGGTGCTAGAGGAAAAGCCGTGTGATTGCGTCCTAGACTTTTGGGGATTTTGGGAAAAGCATATACCCCTAGTCGAGTTTTCCTATAATAACTATTTTTAGGCGATGATAGAGATGGAAACATACATTGCTTTATATGGTAGGCCTTTCCGATCAACTTTGTGCTTGTCAGAGGTAGGTCAGGCAGCTTTACTAGGACCACGTCTCATGCAGGAGACTTCTGAGTAGGTCCAATTGATTCAGAAGCAGATGGCTACTGCGCAGTCTCATCAAAAGTCTTATGCTGATCGCCACAGACGATCTTTGGAGTTCGTGGTTGGGGATCATTTTTTCTTGCGTGTTTCGCCGAGGCTAGGATACAAGTGGATCAGGAGACAGGGTAAACTTTCACCGAGGTATGTGGGGCCATTTGAGATTCTGGAGAGAGTCGGGAAGGTTTTCTTCCGATTGTAGTTACCGCAGCGGTATCGAGCCATGCACGACATCTTCCATGTATCTCTATTGTGCCGCTATCATTTAGATATGTCTCATGTCTTCCAGCACAAGGATGGTGAGCTGGAAGTAGATGCGTACTTTGAGGAGCATACGATTCATATCGTTGACAGGAGCATGAAGGTTCTCCGAGGAATGTCAGTTCCTCTCGTACTGGGGCTATGGCTGCATGGCCAAGTGTCGGACGAAACCTGGGAGCAGGTGTAGAGACCCAATGTTTGACGTACATGGACATTACATTAATTTTTCGGAATACTTAATACATAACAAAAATAGACACACAAGGACCGTAGTAGATTAGTGTCATTGGAAACTTGGAACCTAATCTTCTAATCGTGGTGAAAGATCTTCAACATCTCCCTTAAAGATCTTCCCCTTTTTTTCTTACCTAAAACCTTTCTTTATATCCTGGAATATAGAAAACATAAAAAGGGTGAGCTCAAATGCTCAGTAAGGGTAATCATTGATAAAATAAAACATACCATATACATTTGAATTTAAAAACATGATCATAATGTTTAAACATAAAAATATTGAGAAATAACATAAAACATGGAAGTATGTAAGGAATAGATCATAAAGAAACATTAAAAATGATAAAATAGCATGGGAATAAAACATGTAATTGTGTAATCCATTAAGCACATGTAATGATTTCCATAGTAGCCAAGGAATTGCTGCCAAGACCATCTTAGTGGACAAAGTCCCATTCTGAATCGAGTTCACTCCTCGTTTCAATCTTGTTACACTGAACCGGATTAACTTACCGTTCCAGCCATGTCTATCTCATGAGATATAAATCTTTACCCAATACATTGTAGGGAAATATAGTTCCCACCAATCTCATAATGAAATCATTCTTACTTTTGCCACAACATAAACTTAAAACATTCATCATAACCCAAAGAATAACTGGGTTTCATATCATAGCATCATCACATAATCCATATAAAACAAACAGATATTTCATCATAATAAAAGTGAAAGAATTTAAATCATAGAGACATTATACTTGAAACATACACATATGAAATAATTTCACCTTAGATGGAAAATTGTTTTGATAAAACACCTAAAATGAATTCTTGAAGAAAATATCCTTTCTTCTTGAAAATCATTTTCTTTTTACCAAATGACATGCAATTTTAAAATAAAGTGATTTTTTTGAAAACAGTAATGAAATATTGTGGAGGAATATTCATTAAAATAAGTCTTTATAAAACGGTAAAAATCAGTTCGGTCCGTATAAGTTAAAAAAACTTTCTTCTCGTACTTTTTCCAGAAAAGTCAAAAAAGTACCTCGTAACGTAAACAAGAGAATGATTCTATACATACCATGTAGTAAAAGTAAAAAATGGGTAAAAAGAACATTAAACATTCATGAAAACATTTTTATTAAATTTAGACATGGATGAAAAATATAACCCCAGTAAATACTTACGAATAAGCAATCTCAGATAAAAATGAGATTTGAAAAATTATCCCATACCTTAGGTCCGATATGCTTCGTACGTATCTAAACCCCCTGTATAATGATTTAAATAATGTTATTGACTTATTACATAATCATATTCATTGTTATTATGTCATAGATGGTTCACTTATGGCTTTATATTACCCGTTCTTTTGTAAATTCATGTTAAAGTAGCGTTTTGGGTAAAATCGTCTCATTTGTCGTTCGTTTTTAACTTGTAAATTTTAATATGATTACATGGATCAAGATTACTTATATCCAGAATGTAAAACAAGATTTATATATAATATATATTCAGAATATACATATATATAATATATCGATAAATGGAAAGAAGTACACTGTTCATGGAGACAGTAGGTCGTACGTACGCATGAACGTTGTTTTCGTTTCCTTATTGAATTGAATGGAATTAAGTAGATGACATACATATATATATACATAAATCTAGTATCATTATTATGTCATATATTTCATGATTACTTATTATATATACTTTATAATCATTCATGAATGGTTAATCATTGAGAATGAATCTCATCGCATCGTGGAGACGGTAGTCCGTACGTACGCACGAGCGATGATATCATTCCCATGATAGTGGAATTGTATTCAAGTGTATGTATAATATTTAAGAATCAATATAACTTTACAATAATCATATATAGTCATTATTTACACCATTATACCCATCCAATTAAGGTGGTGGTGGAAAATAGATTACACCACGGCGTGGAGACGGTATTCCGTACGTATGCACGCGCGGTGATTTCATTTTCCGTAGGATGGATAAATTTTGAAATAGGGTTGTTTCATACTTATAATAACATATCAGTATATTAGTGATACTTATGTTATTACTTCATAATGTAACAACTAAAGAAGAAGAAGTGGAAGAAGAAATAAAGTTGAAAGAATCGGTAACGAACATTACCTCTTCTTTGAAGCGCCTCATTGAGACCTGTTCTTAGGGCACTAAAATTGGTCTTTGAAGAAGACCAGGACCTCTATGATGATTCTAGGTAAGTGGAAAAGAAAATTTTTCAGGTTTTGGCTGAGCGTGAAGGCTCAAATTGGTGTGAGGAAGAGAGGTATGAGGTTCCCTTTTATAAGGGAGGAGAGGGGCACCTTTGGAAATCTTAAAAATATTAATTTATAATAAATCTAACCCCACATAAAAACCTCCAAAAATGACTCATATTCGAATGTAAGATGATATAGGGTTGTAAGATCATCATCCAATAATATTTAGACATGTTAGGAAAATATTTTAAACATTATCAACTTGATTTATCCTTACTTATTCAATTTAATTTTTTTTGTGGTAATAACATTCTACATTTTAACTTATAACAAAAAATTACTTATTTTTTTGTGAATTGTCCATAATTGGATACTTTATAACATTTTAGACCATATAAATTTAAATTTATAATTTTTAAATATTTTTTTGATTTTTAAACAATTTTATAATATGGTATTTTTATAAAATAACAATATTGTCAATTTTGACACTATTCATTTATATGAATTTAAATAAAATATATACAGAAGATATGTTCAAAATAAAAGATTTAATAAATTTATAAAATGCCATATGAATCTATAAAAGTAGTGGAGAACATTAAATAGTTCATATAATATTTATTTTATTATTTTTAAAACCATTTATTTGGTTTATCTCTTAATAAAATAATTTCTACAACATTTTTGTATAATTATTTAATATAATTATATGTTGCATAAAAATTAAAGATAAAATCCTATGATTAAATAAATCTATTAACGTTCAAAATATTACTTTTACTATAATTTATCATCTTAAAATCACAATAGTTAAATTGTTATATTTTTAAAATTATGAAGGTGACAACTTTGGCATCATTTAAAATAAAATAATATAAGTGTCATAACTGCTTGTATAAGACTCCAAATGGTCAAATATTCGACAATTGGATGATTATAGTATAAATTTACATGAACAATAAGTTTTGGTCAACGTTATGGTCCTTTTATGGTCACTATTAGTTTAATAAAAACTTTATTTTTGATTTTTCAATAGATAAATAATTTTTGCATCACTATTGTGTTACAATTAATGATAATTATTTAATCCCAAAAAATTCTAAATAAATTCTCCTGATGTAGATAATTATTTTAGATTTCTGTAGACTGTTAATGTTTGATGTTTCATGAAGTTTATTACTAACTTAAAATTATTATACTTATAGTATTTAAGAGATTGACATATTGTCACATTCTTTGGTTTTAATAATAATTAAATAATTTTCATGGGAAAAAGTCCATTAAATGAATCTAATACGACCCTTAGGTGATATGGGTCTACTTTTAGTCATCCAATAGGATTTTTCCAAGTGTTAGAGTAATTTTATAATCTTATATTTACCCTTAATTACCCAATTTACCTTTAACTATGGTAAATAAAATTTACCGTAGTTATTATTCACAATTCCCAAAAATAAAAAGTAGCTTATTAACATAATTTGGACTCACTGATTCCAAATATGGAATCCATTTTTCCAAATTCAATACAAAAAGTGGATGAAATTAAATTAAAATTAATCACGTTGTCGAAAGAAAATGGGTTTTTCTTTAAAACATTGCAAAAGATTGAATTGATTTAACCTACGAATTCAAGGTAAAATCAATGATAATGACATACATTATATTAAATGGTAAAAATATATTCTAGTTATACTTTTAAACAATTCGATATTATAATTTAACCACAAATGATATTACGATGAAAAAAGTTGTTTTTAATTAAAATATAGCATGTTTTTACTATTCATTAAAATCTGAAAGTTATCAGAATAAAATGAAAAATTTATCCAAAGTAAATTTTTATTTCTTGATTCCAAAGAATAATCTTATTTTTTCATATGGAACTTATAAACATTTCAAAAACTATATTTAATGTGGGTGCGCCATCAAATGGCAGCAAAACTGGATTTTTTTTGAAAAATACTTATTTTACCCGAAAAATTTATTTTATTCTTATACCATGTTCAAGAAAGTGTGTAAGATGAATAATAATGTTATATAATTAAAAATTTAGTTAATACTATTCATAACGGCTAGTTCATAACAATATTATAATAATATATTGTTTTTTAGTAAAACCTGGTATTGCGTACAACACACGCTTTCAAGGAAGGTCGTGATTGCGTGTAATGCAAGCCAAGTCAGGGTTGTGTGTAGTGCATGACTCCTTTGTTGTTGTGTATAACAGAATCCAACTATATTTTATTTCTACATTGAATATATATAAATATATACACACAATGTTGAGTAGAATAACTTCAATCAAACGAACTTGAAATTGTGTGTAACACGAGCCAATAATAGTGTTGCGTAAACTTCAAGCTTATACAGTGTTGCGTATAGCACAAGATAATCTTGGTGTATCGTAAAACAGAAGATATGAATGAAATAAAAAATAATGTATCTTATAAAATCTCGGGTTGTTACATTCTACCCCCCTTAAAATGAATTTCTCCCTCGAAATTCGTTGGGGTTATAAATCGTTTACCATTAATAGAAACCCACATAATAAAAAGAAATACCAAAACTGAACTTTAAAAACTAAAGTATGAAATATAACTGTTACCCAAATTAACTCATCACTGGGTTTTCATATAGAATAACATTGGTGAAAATATGGATATGGAAAAGAAATCAAACCATCATGTTATGATAGAGAGTGGTAGAGAACATGACTATGAAAAATCCAACAATCACAAAGCCATAAATTTCTGATGATCTAAGGTACCATCAGATTCATCGGATATAAAGGCACTAAGACCACATTTTTGGTTCTCAAGATAATTTCCCTAATGATGATGAAATTGGAATTAGAATAAATACTTTCATGATTTTGTTATAGTCTCACCATTGGTCGTTCTTTGGACAATTTCCACTTCATCTCTTAATGAAGTGAAGTTGAATTTGTCATTCGTGATGTGTTAGCAGATCATGTGATAGAATGACGGGTTATTCCATCTGTCTCAAACAAAAGGTTAGAAAAGTTATCAAAAAAAATCATAAGTCCATCTATAGTGAGATTAATCATATATGGTTCCTAAAATAGGCTTATACTTCATATATCATACTGCTTAATATAATAAAACTAGTTTCTACTAAACAGGGACTTCCTGTAGGCCAATGGTAGGCGATAAAAGCCAGTCGCACTTCGGCTATGGTTTCGATTCCCACAGCCTTGTCCGACGCCATGGGTTGTCACCCATCCTGCAGGTTGTCCTTTTTCTAAAACTACATTACTATAACATCCCATGAATAATATCAAAAAAAAATTTCTATCCTTAAACAATACTAACTTATGTACAACATTATTCATTCCAATCTTTAGGCTTATCTGAAATAATTCGGTCCAAGCTCATAGTATAAAGATAACTATTACCTGAAATGTCATCAACCAAGCATGTGAATATCATCATTTATCCCCATATATATTGTTGGTCACATTCCAATCATGTGAATACCTTAATCATGTATTCTCTTGAAAAATTAATACCCATTGAACCATAGTGAAAACATGAATGCGGTTAAAAGTTACCACTTTCCACATACCAAAATCCTCAAAATTCTATATACTCAAACCATGATATCACTTAGTCCTTATATCAATCATGAGCTCATGAATATTTTCAAACATTTCATTTTCTCCTTATCCCTTCATTATGCTCATATCATCTGCTTTCCAAAATATTTGAATCACTTTTAATGGTTACCGGTACCTTAAAATTATTGAAAACCACAATAGACTAATACAAAAATATTCCAATACACAATAAAAGTACCTCAACAACAATATACTTGAATACAAATACATAAATACTTCAATCCATCCTCATCAATGATTGTCTTGGAATAAGTCCTTCCTTGATTTAGAAGTAAATTTTTAGGTCAGGGCATTGAGTTGGGTAATGCCCATGTTCTCCACAAATAATACATTGAACTCCATAAAAGTCTGTCACTCTATGACCCTTTTCTCCACACAGATAACATCAGTCCGTCCATTTGAGGTATTCCTCAAGGTTCTTCTTCCCTTCTTTTGAAATCTCAATCTTCTTTTCTTTATGCTCCTCAACATGCGAACATGCATAATAGTCTATCTTCCTCTTATTTGATGAATTAGTCATACCACTAAATTTCACCTTGTTAATCATATATCGTGATGACTGATTCGGCATAATCACAATATCTTTATCTCAAGGCTTTACACTATTTTTTTCTCATAGTCACCAATTTATCCATTGGATTCAATGTTAACTGAATTCCTTCTGGTTCCCTCCATTAACTAAAACACAAAAAGAATTCTGTGAGAGGCAAAATCATGCTACATAAAACAACATAGTAAAGGGGGAGTACCCTCAATATCTAATATCTTAGGTTAAATTATAAGATCCATAGCGCATTGTAGGGCTATAACCTATACACATACTTAACCTTAGAGACATCCCTAGACATACCTTAGAAATATCTCTAGGGATCTCACTAATGTTTTCTAATCCTAGTTTCCAAAGGATGACTAAACCTTTCCTCTGATACCAACTCTAGAGACCCAAAGATTGACATACATGGACATTACATTACTTTTTCGGAATACTTAATACATAAAAAAAACATACACACAAGGACCGTAATAGTTTAGTGTCTTTTGAAACTTGGAACGTAATCTTCTTATCGTGGTGAAAGATCTTAAACATCTCCCTTAAAGATCTTCTCCTTTTTTTCTTACCTAAATACTTTCTTTATATCCTGGGTAAAAGGAAACATAAAAAGGGTGAGCTCAAATTCTCAGTAAGGGTAAGCATGGATAAAATAAAACATACTATATACACTTGAATTTGAAAACATGAACATAATGTTTAAACACCAAAATCCTGAGAAATGACATAAAACATGGAAGTACGTAAGGCATAGATCATAAAGAAACATTAACAATGATAAAATAGCATGGGAATAAAACATGTAATTGTGTCATCCATTATGCACATGTAATTATTTCCATAGTAGCCAAGGCATTGCTGCCAAGACCATCTTAGTGGACAAAGTCCCATTCTGAATCGAGTTCACACCTAGTTTCAGTCCTGTAACACTGAACCGTATTAACATACTATTCCAACCATGTCTATCTAATGAGATATAAATATTTACCCAATGAATTGGAGGCAGATATAGGTCCCACCCATCTCATAATAAAATCATTATTACTTGTGCCACAACATAAACATAAAACATTCATCATATCCCAAAGAATAAAATGGGTTTCATATCATATCAACACCACATAATCCATATAAAACAAATGGATATTTCATCATAAGAAAAGTGAAACAATGTAAATCATAGAGAAATTATACTTGAAACATACATATATGAAATAATTTCATCTTAGATGGAAAATGGTTTCGATAAAACTCTTGAAAGGAATTTTTGAGGAAAATATCCTTTCTTATTGAAAATCATTTTGTTTTCACAAAATGACATGCAATTTTAAAATAAAGAGGTTTTTTTGAAAATAGAAATGAAATATTTTGAAGGAAGATTCATGAAAATAAGGCTTTATAAAACTGTAAAAATCTGTTCGTACCATATAAGTTAAAAAACATTCTTCTCGTACTTTTTCCAGAAAAGTTAAAAAAGTACCTCATAATGTAATCAAAAGAAAGATTCCTTACATACGATGTAGTAAAAGTCAAAATGGGTAAAACAAACATTAAAAATTCATGAAAACATTTTTATAAAATTTGGACAGGGATGAAAAATATAACCCCAGTAAATACTTACGAATAAGCAATCTCGGATAAAAATGAGATTTGAAAAATTATCTCTTACCTTAGTTCTGATTTGCTTCACACGTATCTGAACCCACTGTATAATGATTTAAATAATTTTATTGACTTATAAAAGAATCATGGTCATTTTTATTATATCATATATGGCCCTCTTATGACATTATATTACACGTTCTTTTGTAAATTCATGTTAAAGTAGCGTTTTGGGTAAAATCGTCTCATTTGTCGTTCGTGTTTTAACTTTTAATTATTAATATGATTACTTGGATCATGATTACTTATATCCAGAATGTAAAACATGATTTATATATAATATATATTCTGAATATACATATATATAATATATCGATAAATGGAATGATATACACCGTTCATGGAGACGGTAGGCCGTACGTACGCATGAACGCTATTTTTGTTTCTTTATTGAATTGAATGGAATTAAGTAGATGAAATAAATATATATATACATAAATATAGTATCATTATTATGACATATATTTCATGATTACTTATTATATATACTTTATAATCATTCATGAATGGTTAATCATTGAGAATGAATCTCATCGCGTCGTGGAGACGGTAGTCCGTACGTACGCACGAGCGATGATATCATTCCCATGATCGTGGAATTGTATTCAAGTGTATGTAAAATATTTAAGAATCAATATAACTTTACAATAATCATATATAGTCATTATTTACACCATTATACCCATCCAAGTATGGTGGTGGTTGAAAATAGATTACACCACGGCGTGGAGACGGTATTCCGTACATACGCACGCGCAGTGATTTCATATTCCGTAGGATGGATAAATTGTGAAATAGGGTTGCTTCATACATATAATAACATATCAGTATATGAGTGATACTTATGTTATTACTTCATAATTAAACAACTAATCAAGAAGAAGTGGAAGAAGAAATAAAGTTGAAAGAATCGGTAACGAACATTACATCTTCTTTGAAGCGCCTCTTTGAGACCTCCTCTTAGGGCACTAAAATTGGTCTTTGAAGAAGACCAGGACCTCTAGGATGTTTCTAGTGAAGTGGAGAAGAGAATTTTTTAGGGGTTTTCGGAGCATGAAGGCTCAAATTGGTGTGAGGAAGAGAGGGAGGAGGTGCCCATTTATAAGGGAGGAGAGGGGCACCTTTGAAAATCGTAAAAATATTAATTTATAATAAATCTAACCCCACATAAAAACCTCCAAAAATGACTCATATTAGAATATAAGATTATATAGGGTTTTAATCTCATCAACCAATAAAATTTAGACATGTTATGAAATTATTTTAAACATTATCAACTTGATTTATCCTTAATCAATTTAATTTTTTTTGTGGTAATAACATTCTAAATTTTATCTTATAATAAAAAATTAATTATTTTTTTGTGAATTGTCCATAATTGGATACTTGTAACATTTTAGACCATATAAATTTAAATTTATAATTTTTAAATATTTTTGTGATTTTTAATCAATTTTATAATATGTTATTTTTATAAAATAACAATAGTGTCAATTTTGACAGTATTCATTTATATGAATTTAAATAAAATATATACAAAAGATATGTTCGAACTAAAAGCTATAATATATTCATAAAAATACATATGTATCTAGAAAATTAGTGGAGAACATTAAATAGTTCATATAATATTTATTTTATTATATGTAAAACCATTTATTTGGTTTATCTCATAATAAAATAATTACTACAACATTTTTGTATAATTATTTAATATACTTATATGTTGAAGAAAAATTAAAAATAAAATCCTATGATGAAGATAAATCTATTAACTTTAAAAATTATACTTTTACTCGAATTTATCATCATAAAATCACAATAGTTAAATTGTTATATTTATTAAATTATGAAGGTGACAACTTTGGATTCATTTAAAATAAAATAATATAAGTGTGATAATTGCTTGTATAAGACTCAAAATGGTCAAATATTATACCATTGGATGATTATAGTATACATTTACATGACCAATAAGTTTTGGTCAGGGTTTTGTGCCTTTTATGGTCACTTTTAGTTTAATAAAAACAATATTCTTGATTTTTCACTGGATAAATAATTTTTGCATCACTATTATGTCACAATTAATGATAATTATTTATCCCAAAAAATTCTAAATAAATTCTCATGATTTAGATAATTTTTTGTCTTTCTGTAGACTATTAGTGTTTGCAGATTCATGAAGTTTATCACTAACTTAAAATTATTATACTTATAGTATTTAAGGGAGTGACATGTTGTCACTTTCATTGGTTTTAATAATAATTAAATTATTTTAATGGGAAAAAGTCCATTAAATGAATATAATACGACCCTTAGGTGATATGGGTCGACTTTTAGTCATCCAATAGGATTTTGGCAAGTGTTAGGGTAATTTTACAATCTTATATTTACCCTTAATTACCTGATTTACCTTTAACTATGGTAAATAAAATTTACCATAGTTACTATTCACAATGCCCAAAAATAAAAAGTACCATAATAATGTAATTTGGACTCACTGATTCCAAATATGGAATCAATTTTTCCAAATTCAATACACAAAATTTTCAGAAATCTAATTAAAATTAATCTCGTTGTTGAAAGAAAACGGGGTTTTCTTTATAAAATTGCAAAAGATTGAATTGATTTAACCTACAAATTCAATGTAAAATCAATGCTAATGACATAAATTATATTAAATGGTAAAAATATATTCTATTTATACTTTAAAACCATTCAATATTATAATTTAACCACATAAGATATTACGATGAAAAAAGTTGTTTTTAATTAAAATATTGCGTGTTTTTACTATTCATTAAAATATGAAAGTTATCAGAATAAAATGAAAAATTTATCCAAAGTAAATTTTTATATCTTTATTCCAAAGAATAATTTTATTTTGTAAAATGTAAGTTATAAACATTTCAAAAAATATTTTTAAAGTGGGTGCGCCATCAAAAGGCGGCAGAACTGCATTTTTTTGAAAAATACTTATTTTACCCGAAAAATGTATTTTATTCTTATACCATGTTTAGAAAGTGTGTAAGATGAATAATAATGTTATAAAATTCAAAATTTAGTTAATACTATTCATAAAGGATAGTTCATAACAATATTATAATAATATATTGTTGTTTAGTAAAACCCGGTATTGTGTACAACACACGCTATCAGGGAAGGTCGCGATTGTGTGTAATGTAATCCATGTCAGGGTTTCATGTAGTGCAGGACTCCATTGATGTTTCATATAACAGAATCCAACCATATTTTATTTATACATTGAATATATATATATATATATATACTCAATGTTGTGTAGAATAACTTTTATCAAACGAACTTGAAATTATATGTAACACGAGCCAAGAATAGTGTTGCATAAACTACAAGCTAATACAATGTTTCATATAGCGCAAGATAATCTTGGTGTATCATACAACCGAAGATATGAATGAAATTAAAAAGTATGTATCATATAAAATCACGGGTTGTTACAGCAGGAGACTGATGTACATGCTTAGTGGCTGGAGTTGTTCACGGCTATATCTTTTCCTCCCTTGGAAGGGTAATTCGGGGACGAATTGCTATAAGGGGGAAGTTTGTAAGAACCCAGTTCTTATTTTGATGTATGAGTTTCTTCTTTTCTCTTTTCCTTATGTGTTTTTAATACAATAAGAAAAATGGGGAAAAATCCTAAATTTTGGAAGTACATGGCGTCTACTTTTTCCACACGCCATGTACTTTTGGCTGTGTGAGATGAGTACATGGGGCGTGTGACCATTCTGGGGATGAATGGTGTAGGAACCGACTACACGCCGTGTAGTGGTCCCTTACATGCCGTGTAATCAGTCGAAATGCCAAAATAGTAAGGCGGTGGAGCAGCTGCCAGCTGTACAACAACACACGACGTGTACTCAAGAAGACACACCGTGTAGTCATGTCGGCTGGTGAACAGTGCCTCGCTGGTGGGAAGTAGCCAGAGGAACAGTTTAAAAAAGGGGAAGTACACGCCGTGTACTCAAAAGTACACACCATGTACATTTTTTCACATAAAATGGAAAGTAGCCTCCCCGGTTAATAGGGAAGTCTTAGAACGGGAAGATAGTTTGGGAGAGGACGACCGAACCTTCGGAGATCCGTCGGGCGCACGACTGGAATTTGATTTCTCTTCGGACGATCTCATTGGAAACGTATGGGTATTCCCTCTCTTCTCCTGGAGTTTTTCTTACCAATTCATTCTCTAACAGGAGTTATTTGAGGTTGATTGAAAGTTTTCCTACCTCATATCTACGTCGTTTTTGGGCGTTTCTGGAATCGACGTTCACGTATAGCGTTTGTTGGCATATAAGGTAGGTGGCTTGGTGTTTATTTCCAACTGTTGTGCATTTTGTGTGTTTTTGAGTTACGAAGCCATATTTGGGGTGTCGTGTGGCTTAGTCCGTGGCTATTTAAAATATCTAGAATTGTATATGTAATTAAATATGATATTGAAACGCTGTTTGGGATCGTTGCTTGGATCCCGGACCACCCTGGGGGTGCGTTCCTCTGTTTAGCCATTTGGCCAGGATACCCGAGGGTATGCCAGTTTAAATTTATGCATTACTTTTGCTTTTAGAGGAACTGAATGTAAATTTTGCATGTTTATTTACATATTGGTCGTGGCCCTATTACTTACACCTGAGGGAAATGTTTTACTTAGCCCACGTGCGTTGTTTTACTTAGCCCGAGGGCAGTTGTTATCTTAGCCTGAGGGAAACTTCTTCGGAGCCTAAGGGAAATCGACTCTATGTCTGAGAGATACAATACCTACAACTGAGGGAAAAAATTTGTTATGCATGTGGGCAATTACCTGCGGGTTGGATTCTGATTACCTAATGGTAAGGGCATGAGTGTCTTAGGATACTGACTCTTACTTAGATTTTCACTATGGTGTTTTCTTATATTAAATGGATTAAATGATTATATAAATGGAAATATAACTGGTAAGTTAGTTACTTTTGGGTACTGCATAGTTTGATGCATTTACTACTGCACACTGTTGTTGCATAATTTCACACAGTTGGGAACGGGCCTTTGGTGGGTGCCTACTAAAATATATTTCTCACACCATGTTTGGGTCATGCTTTTCGGCCCAAACTGATTATGTTGCTACAGGTGTAGATTGGGGAAAGTTTCCCTATGCAGGTACATGATTACTATTGAGGAGTAGGAGGGCATGGGACCAAGCCTAAGCTCGCGATGCTGCTGCTAGCTGTTTTTCTTTGTTTCATTGTACTCTTCTTTCTGTTGTTCTGTATTGATGTATAAAATGTTCTGTCTGTTTTCATAGAACTTGAGACATGTAGCATGATAATTAATATACTGTTGGTTATATCCACTTATGTTGTTTATTTCAGTTGTGCATGTTTTACTACTTCCGCTGTTTGATGTATGTTTTATTTCGTATTCCACTGTGTAACACTTTTACAAATGAGGGCATAGTTTCCCCACTATCAGACATGGGCCCTCGCTACTGGTCTCCTGCCTCTTGCGTTTGGGGAAATGCACATGAGGTCACGTGGTGAACCGGGTTCGGGGCACCAGTTGAGTGGCACCCAGAACCGAGACGTTACATTAGTAGCTCCCGCATGGTTGGAGCATGGTTCAGGAGACCGTGCAAGGAGGTCGGGCTAGGGTTTGCTGAGGTAGTGGCTAATGCACGGTTAACACACGGTTTGTCAAACCGTGCGACCTAACCGTGTGGGCACATAAAAGAGATCCTAAAAAATTTTATACCACACGTTTTTGCCTCTAAATGAATAAGTTTTCCTCCTAATTGACCATAACTCAGTATCACTCTCCCTTAATGGTTAGAGAACCTCTCCCAAGTGTTTTGGAGGTGATCTGAGGGCTTTCCTTGGCGAATCAAAGCCATAGTCATGAGGTATGTGATCACTCATCATCATTAATGATAGGTTTATTAGATATTCTTATCCTTTCCTCTTGGTTTCTTATATCTACTACAATTATGTAACACCCCAAGCTTCTGCGGTATGTTTCCCTTTTAATAATTCAATAGCTTGTGTTGTATGAAACTTTGAGATTCTAATAGATCGAGACCAATCAAACTAGCCTTTATGAATAGTAATACCCACTTCATAAAATTTTATCAGTTTTATCATTCAAAATGTACTTCATTTTTTGGGTTCGAAATATCGAAATTATCGTAGGGTGAATTTTTTGTGTTTTTCTTAAAACTTTCAGTTTTAGATGAATAGTGAAAATACTAAATTTTAATTAAAAACATATATTTTAATCAAATTAATTTATAGTGCTAAATTATAATATTTCATGGGTTCTAAGTATAATAAGATTATATTTTTACCATTCAATTCAATGTTGGTCATTGGACGTAATTTCACATTTAAACTAGACATAAGCAAGTGCCAATCTTTTGATTGTTATTATTTCTTAAAAACACTTTTTCTTACAGCAGAAATTAATTTTAAATTAATTTCTGCCACTTCTAGGGTTTTAATTTAAAAAAATTGCTTCAATATTTATAATCATGAGGTCCAAATATTTTAAAAAGTTAAATTTTATTTTTATACATTTTGAATAATTACTTTGGTAAATATTTTATTTATCATGGTTAATGGGTAAATTTGGTAAATAAGGGTAAAAATAATATAATAATAATATTAAATTACATTATCACATGTCCTAACCCAATTGGATGATAAATGTCAGACCATGGGCATCCTTTGGTCGATTTTGGGACCCCATGGAGCCACTTGTAAGTGATAATGACACTTTATATTAATTAATATAAAGCAAATAGTAAAATAACATAAGCATATATATTTTATTAAATCAATTTCTACATAGGGTTATATATAATATATCTTAGACTATAAATATTAATTAGAAATATAAATAGGTTTCCTACATAATGGTATTTTATTGATAATTTTTAAAAATTGTATCATTTAATTTATTTATGACACAATTATGATTCAGTATTTTCATTATTAATGAAGGTATCAAATAAATGGTATTATAGATGTTAAAATAAATATAATTTGAATTAATTTGATGCCATAAACAAATTTTCTAGGTTAATTTGACATTTTATTATTGATTCAAGGAATTTTTTTGAAGTAATAATTCTGTTAGGAACATAACCAAAACAAAATAAAAAATAGTGACTAAATTAACATAAAAGAGTTTTAAAAAAAATGTTATATTATAAATTGATATTATATACCTGAAAATCTGAGGTTTTCCCAAAGATCTTAAATAATAATATATATTTTATTAATGAACCACTTGAGGTTCACATGGAAGTTTATAGTACGTTAATTAACCATATAATATAAAAATACAAAGCGATATGGTAAATGTCAATATAATTAACGAAGAGTTAAATCTAAAGGATAAAGTTAATATAATGACCCAAACCTATCTAAAACCTATTTTTTGAGTGGTTTTCGACCCATCCCCACCTTATACTTTAAATAATTCATTTTGGTACTATTATAAACTGAACATTATTTTATTATAAAATAATATTTCAATGTTTTTCTAAGGTTCCCCTCACCCCTCTTATAAAAGGGAACTTCCCATTCTCTCACATTCACACCATCAAAGCATTTTTGATGGGCCAATATCAGCACAAATGTCCTCTCAACTATCCTCCATTCATACTAGAGGTATTACTTTAGTCATAAAGCCATCCTATGGATCCCTTTTGATCAAATCAAAAAGAAGAACTCGAAGAATAAGTAAATATTTCATCACCTCTTTCATGTTTCTTTCTTCTTCCACTTCCTATTTCTTTGTTGTTTACATTATAAAATAATAAATCTAGTATCTTATAAATACTGTGATGTTATTATAAATATTGTACAACTATAGTCATTATTCTATCCATACTTTCAATGACATGTCACCATACGTGCGGATGTACGACTTACCGTCTCCACGTCATGGTGTAGTTGTTTTTCAATACATTATTTTTAGGATGGGTATAATAATAATGTATAATTGATGTAAATAGTAAATATAACATGATAATTATTCTTTATATATGATTCAACATCAAATTATATTTTATTTTAATATCAAAAGAATGAAATTTTCTCTCTTGCGTACATACAAATTATTGTCTCCACGAACACGATGAGATTAATTCACCATCGTATCCAATCAAGACTAATTTTCATTTGATGATTAAAAATAGTGTATAAAGACTTAATATCATTATGAATATTATTAAGATAAACCCTATCCATATAAAACATTACTTACGTAACAAATCATATAAAGGAAAATGAATCAGTTAACACCTGAAACGACGATAATACTAAAATATTATTAACAAAGAAATATTATAATATCATATATGATATCATATTAATGTATATAGTTAATTTATAATTTAATAACAATTATTTCACCATTATACAGGAAGTTATCCTACCCACGACCATGTAAAATTACATGCTAAGTGGTTTCTTATATCACTTTTAATTCTGTGAGAATTCCATTGTTCAGCACATATTGAATGTGGTGTATTGTGTACTTCCATTTGAAATATATTATCATTATTATCTTTATATTCATGGTATTCTATGAATTATTTTGTGGTTATTAACTTTTTTTCATACGACTCAATTGATTAAAACGTGGTAAGGATTAATTTCACAATCTCTTTATTATTCAAGGTTATTTTTATGTAAGAATCTACTACGACATATTTATTATCTATGTCCATGTTACATGAATGAGTTTTCAAAGGGATTATTTTAAGATGATTTTTTACTAAAACATCATTATAAATGTTTTAAATATTTATTTTTATATATCATTCTCATTAATGATTATGTTTTCAAAATGATTTTTAAGGATTTATCTATATGGACATTAATGTTTTTAAAATGTTAATTCCTTTAAAAATATTCAAACTGGTATACAACACATTGATTCAAAAATTTCATTAAATGTATTAATTTATAAATTTTGTGACTTTTAAGTGTTTTCATGAAAATTGGATATTTCTCTCAAGGAGTTTGACAAATCATTTTCATCTATTTCAACATCTTTTGATGGATTTTAATCTAGTTTGAAGTATGTTTTTTATGATACAAATATTCTATATTGTATTGAAGGTTTTCTGATATGTTTGACAATGGATGTGTTATTATTATACCATTCATGGTTTATGGTTAAATTATTGACACCTTGTTTTCTTGTTTTAAAAAGAATGATTATGTTATATTTCAACCTTTTCATATTAGGAATGTATTGGACTTAGTAAGTGATGGGAGGAGCCCGCTACAGCTCCTCGATGCATCGGTAGGTCTCATGAGACAACTAAATGTGTAATTGGCTGAGGACATTCCCAATTTGATATATGGTTCTGGTCGAGGCCTTAATCATTTTTAGACATCTTTGTCGATCTCTTTACAAAATGTTTCATAATGTCCGGCATTATACATTCCCTCATTATGAAAATAATTTTGACGTTTCATGTGGTCATTCGACTAGTAGAATAACCATGTTTATGTTTTATTATGGCATTATTTACTCAGCTCATATTCCTACTATAAAATTATTCGAGTTTAATATTGGTAAATGAATGTGGACTAAATTTTTCACCATTCTTAATATTTAAGTTATCTTATACTCTATTTCATACCCTTACTAATCATTTGAGCTCACCCCTTTCTATGTTTCAATTTCCCAGGATGTGAATAAGTTAGTTATGAGTGACCTATGGGCATAATCAAGGAGGCTTGGATTTTTCTAATGGAATAAATTTGTGTTTTATTTATTTTCAAGTTGTAAAGTTGAACTTATGTATGAATCTTGTATCCAATAATACTAAATTGATAAGTCTATTGAGACATGATTTCCTTGTGATCATGCCAATGTTATGAAATAATGCACTAACATTGGGTAACTAGGGTCGGGGTGTTATATTTGGTATCAGAAGAAGTTTAGTACAAACCTTAGAAAATTGATTTAGATATACTCTGATTAGAGCACATAGATCTAAGATAGACTTTGAGGATTAGTATAGAATAACTTCCTAAAATTTTGGTACTCTATATATTTTTTGATTTTTCCAAGAAGTACAACACTGTCCGGATAATAGCAGGTAGAGGCAACTCTGGTAGAGATGTACCTAGGGGTAAATCCCAAAAACACCGCATTGAGCTATACTTGAACAGGAACTGGTGCATGACAATGGGCCTTGCTACACTCTTGGTTACGACACTCCCGGGGGATATGCTTAGGATAATTCTCATTTTCATTACAGACCAATATGAAGGGTTTATGAGTATATAATTCCTAAAAGAAAACGTTTTTATGATTATAGATTATATCCATAAACGGTTCAATTTATGTAAAGTGTTTTACAAGTTTGGATTTAAGTATTTCGATTCATAAACTTATCTAGGGTATTCCACTGTTTAGAAACGGTGCGTAGTGGAAGGAATGGAAACCGTATCAATTCACGCACTCCATGAAGGGAAAATTTCCTTAGAGAAAACATTCCATGCCTTAGAGAAAATATTCCACACCTTAGGGAGTAGCGAAAATGAAAATGTTGTCATGGTAGTTTACCGCCACACTAGAGATGTTGATCAATGGTCTTCACTGATTCAAAACAGAAAGGAAGATGATGAAGTATCAAATCTGGAATGGAGGTAGTTTATGAAAATTTTCTTAGAAAAATAATTTTTTTATGACAATCGAGCGGATATTGAAAGACAATTTCTGAGTCCTAGGAAAAAGGAGGATGAGAATGTTGCAAAGTATGAAGCTATCTCTACAAGGTTAGTGAGGCATGCTGCAGAATATATACGTAACCCCAAATGTAATATTCAAAATATTTTTGATGGGTTATAACCATTTCTTCATAGAGCATTAGTATAACAATCCTTCTCACCATACAAAGATATTATCTCGTGTGCTATTAAGACATAAAAGGAATTATATAATTATTATGACTTTAAAGAAGAGAAAGAGAAGAAGAGATCTGTTGAACAATCTGGGAAAGGAAATAATGAAACATAGAAGAAGGGAAGATTTGAATTTCCACCCTATGGTAATTGTGGATGGAAGCACCCTGGTTCATGTCTGAAAGGAAAAAAAGTATGTTACAAATGTGGACGAAAATGACATCTTGTTGGTGATTGTAAGGGAAAGAAAGATTCTACCAATGTCTAATTCTAAAATTGAAGTGAGATGGTACATTATGCAAATGAATGTTCTAAGAGTTAGGGAAACTTACCTCAGAATGGCCAAGGGATCAAGTCCAAGTTTATGTGATCACTACTGCTGAGGTTGAATCCCCAAAAAATGTGGTGGTAGGCAATTTAATTGTTTCCTCAAGTTTAGTCAATGCTTTATTTGATTCTGGATCATCACACTATTTCATATCTTCCCAGTTTTCTAAGAAAATTAGATAACTTCAATTTTATATAACAAGAGAGCTGTCAGTCAAAACTCGTAAGAAAAGTATCATTGCTATAAAGTTTTGTGAATCAGTTCCCATTATGGCATATAAATGTTTTTATCCACTGATCTCATTGTCAAACCCATGATTGAATTTGATATAATCCTTGGTATGTATTGGATTTCAGACCGTGTTGCAAAAATTTATTGTAATAAGGAGGTTACGATTTTTGATGAAGATGATAAAGAACACCTTATCTTTAGAGAAGAAACGTCACCACATCATTCTTTCTAGTTCCACCCCTAGTAGATCAACTAATTTCAATTATTTGAGAGGAAGAGAATAAAAAAACTATGGGTGCGGAAATGAATGTTCAAATAGATAATGTGCCTATTTTACAAGAATATGTTGATGTGTTTCCAGAATATTTACCTGGACATCATCCATAATGAGAAATTGAGTTTTCCATTGATTTAATTCTTAGTTCAAGGACCATATCGAAGACCCCTTATAGAATGTCCACTGTGGAATTAGTGGAACTAAATATACAACTAGAGGAATTGAGTAATAAGTTATTTATTCTCCCTAGTGTTTCTCCATGGGGAGCCCCTGTTCTTTTTATTAAGAAGAAAGATGTATCTATGAGGTTGTGCATTGACAATAGGGAGATCAATGATATAACAACAAATAACAAGTATCCCCTACCTCATATTGATAATTTATTCGACCAACTTCATGTAGCTCAATATTTTTCAAAGATTGACCTTCGATCTGGATATCATATGTTTTGTGTGAAGAAGGAATACATTCCAAAACCAGCATTTCTAACCAGTTATGGGCATTATGAGTTTAAAGTAATGCCTTTTCGGCTGACTAATGAACCCTCTGTTTCCATGGATCTAATGAACAATTTTTTTAAGTAATATATTAATGATTTTGTAGTAGTATTTATCGATGATATCCTGGTATACTCCAAAATCTATGAAGATCATGAAAATCACTTGTGCATCATTCTGAAAACCCTCAGAAGAAATGAATTATACAGGATGTTTTGTAAGTGTGAATTTTGGATTTATGAGATTTCTTTTCTAAGATATATTGTCTCTAAGGATAGAATCTCTATTGACCCTTCTAATACAAAGGAAATCCATGAATTTCCCGCACCGACAAGTATAATTGAGGTACGGAGTTTTATTGGTTTAGAATTTTATTATAGAAGTTTCATCCAAATTTTTCCTGATTGGCTAACCTATTAATGAAGCACATATGTAGAGGGGTAAATTTTTTTTGGGAAAAAGACTTTTAAGAATGTTTCAAAGAACTGAAGAGAATATTAGTCAATGTTCTTAACTTGACTCTATCATCATGGAATGAGTTATTTGTTATTTATAGTAATGCCTTAAAGAAATTACTTAGTTCTGTCCTTATGAAGAATGATAGATTTAATGACTATGCATCATGACAGGTGAAAATTCATGAGAAAAACTGTCCTACTCATGATCTTGAGTTAGCAGTTGTAATCATTGTTTTGAATATTTGGAGACACTATCTCTATAGTGAAAATTGTGAGATTTACACTGATCACAAGAGTTTGAAGTATATTTTCCTTCAGAAGGAACTCAACATTATGAAAAGGATATGGATTGAACTACTCATGGATTATGATTGCATGATACACTACCACCATAATAAGGAAAATAAGGTGGTAGATTCTTTGAGCAGAAAGGATCATAGAGTTTTGAACAATATGAGAGTTGAAAGATATCCTATTTTCATGGATCTAGTAAAGATGGATATGGGAATAACCATGAAAGGTGAAACATAAATGATTTTTCAAATGGTTTCCAAACCATCTTTACTAGAATGGATAAAAATTACTCATGGTCATGATGAGGAATTTAAAAAGAATATTAAATCTGTGAACGATGGGAGATTGATTGAATTCATATATGAATATGGGATTTTGAAATTTGGGAAGAGACTTTGTGTTCCCGATATACCAGATCTGAAAAAGGGAATTTTTAGATCTTTCTCATAGCTCCAATTTCTATATACACCCTTAGAGCACCAAGATGTATAGATATTTGAAGGAACATTATTGGTGGGACAACATGAAGAGGGATATTGATGATTTTGTTTCAAGATGTATGGGTTTTAAACAAGTGAAATCTTGAAGGAAACAACCTAGAAGAGTCATGAAACCTCTTCCCATACCGAAGTGTAAATGGGATAATATTATGATGGACTTTGTCATGGGACTACCAAAGACTCCTAGAAGGAAAAATCCAACATGGGTCATTGTTGATCGTCTTACCTAGTCAGCAAATTTTCATGCTATAATAGAATATTTCCCACTTGAACATTTAGTAAGAATTTATATTAATGAAGTTGTAAGATATCATGGAGTAACCCTATCGATTGTTTCTGATTGTGATCCACATTTTTTATCAAGATTCTAGAAAAGTATTAAGAAAGACCTGGATACTGAACATTTTTTGAACACTACCGACCACCCTCAAACGGATGGACAATCAGAATGAACTATTCAAACCTTAAAAGAAATGTTGAGATCTTGCTCACTTCACTTTCAAGGTATATGGGATAAATATTTACCTCTAATAGAATTTTCCTATAATAATAGATTCCATTAAAGTATTCAGATGGAACAATATGAAGAGTTATATGGAAAGAGATGTTGTACAACAACTTGTTGGGATGATATTGGTGAAAGAAAAATCATATGCCAAGAACATGTTGAGGAAATGATGGAAAAGGTGAAGGTAATCCAAACCTGCATGAAAGAAGCTCAAATTAGTTAGAAGAGCTATGCTGATAACTGAAGGTAGGATTTGGAATTTCGGGTAGGGGATTGTGTTTTCTTGAAGGTATATCCATGGAATGGAATTATACGGTTTGTCAAGAAGGGTAAATTGAGTCCCAGGTACATCTGAACTTTCAAGATTTTACATCAAATTGGGGATCTAGCTTACTATTTGGCAATGCCGCCATGTCTCTCCAATGATAATGATGTGTTCCATGTATCACAGTTGAGAAAATATATGCCTGACCCAACGCATGTACTCACCTATGTGAAATTAGAACTAAAACCTGATCTGTCTTATTGCGAAGGGCCTTTTAAGATTCTTGGTACTAGAGAACAAGTGTTTAGAAACCGGACTACTCGTCTGGTGAATGTTTTAGGGAGAAACCATTAAATGGAAGAGGCAACGTGGGAATCTGAGGAACATATTATGAAGAACCACCCAAATCTTTTTAAGCAGTAATATTTTAGAAATTTTGAGGATGGAATTATTTTTAGGAGGGGAGAATGTAACACCCCAAGTTTATTCAGTACGTTTCCCTTTGAATAATGCAATAGCATATATTGTACGCAACTTCGAGATTCTAACACATCGCGACCAATAAAACTAGACATTGTGAATAAAATACAAAATTTATAAAATATTATCAATTTTATCTTTCAAAATGGACTTCATTTTTGGGTTCTTAATATCGAAATTATCTTAGGGGGAATTTTTGGTATTTTTTTGAAAACATTTAGTTTTTGATGAATAGTGAAAATACTAAATTTTAATAAAAAAAATATTTTTTAATCAAAATAATTCATATTGATAAATTATAATATTGATTGGGTTTTATGTATAATTAGATTATATTTTTACCATTTAATTAAATTTAGGTCATTGGATGTAATTTTACATTTAAACTAGACATAAGCAAGGGTCACTTTTTTTTAGTTATCATTTTTCAAAACACGTTTTTTGTTTTGGCACCAAGAATTAATTTTAAATTAATTTATGCCACTTCTTTATTTTGAATTTATAAAAATGGATTCCATATTTATAATTCAGAGGTCCAAATTTTATAAATACGTAACATTTATTTTTAGACATTTTGAATAATAACTTAGGTAGATATTTTATTTATCATGGTTAAATGGTAAATCCAGTAAATAAGGGTAAAATATAATTTAATATTAATATTAAATTACCCTAAAGCGTGTACTAATCTTATTTAATTATACATTTCTGACCTTTGAGATCCTTTGGTCGATTTTGGGACCCCATGGAGCCACCTGTAAGTGATAATGTCACATTATATTAATTAAGTTAAAGTAAATACAAAAAAGACATAAGTAGTTATCTTTTAGTAAAACAATTTATACATTTTGTTATATATGTTATCAATTAGACTATAAATATTAAATAGAAAAATAAAATTTTTAATACATAATGGTATTTTATTTATAATATTTAAATGTTTTATAATTTAATTTATTTATGACAGAATGATGATGCAATATTTTCCTTATTAATGAAGGAATCAAATAAATGATATTATAAATGTTAAAATAAATATAATTTGAAATCATTGATGCTATACAATAATTTTATAGGTTAATTTAACATGTTATGATTTATGAAATGAATTTTTTTTATGTAATAATTTTTTTATAAATTTAACAAAAACAAAATATCAAATAGTGTCAAAATTGACATAAATGAATTTTTAAAACAAATATTATATTATTTATTGATATTTTATTCCTAAAAATCGATGGTTCGTCCAAAGATCTTATATAATATTATATATGTAATTAATGAACCACTTTAGGTTATATTGAATATTTATAGTATGTTCATTGACCATAGAATATAAAAATTTAAAGAGACAAGGTAAATGTCAAACTAATTAACTAAGAGTTAAATCTAAAATATAAAGTTAATATAGTGACACAAACCTGTCTAAAACCTATTTGTTGAGTTTTTTTCGATACATAACCGTATTATCCGTTAAATAATTAATTTTTTATCCATTAGAAACCGAAAATTATTTTATTGTAAAATAATATTTCAATCTTATCCTAAGGTGCCCCTCACCCCTATTATAAAAGGGCACTTCGCCTTTCTCAAATTCACACCTTAAAATCTTTTTGGCTCGGACAACCCCTACCCAAATATCCACCCAAAAATCCTAACTTCATCTTAGAGGCCCTCCTCTAGTCATAAAACCAACCTAAGTAGCCCTTTTGATCAAATTATAAGAAAGAAATCGAAGAAGGCGTAAATATATCATCACCTCTTTCAATTTCATTTCTTCTTCCACTTCCTCTTTAATTGTTGTTTCAATTATAAAATAATAAATCTACTATCTTCTATATACTATGATGATATTATAAATATGTTACAACCATATTCATTATTTTATCTATCCTTTGAATGACACGTCACCATACGTGTGTACGTACGACTTACCGTCTCCACATCGTGGTGTAGTTGTTATTCAATACATTATTTTTAGATGGGTATAATAATGATATATAATTGATGTAAATAATAAATATAACATGATAATTATTATTTATATATTATATACTGTCCAACTATATATTTCTTTAATATCACAAGAATGAAATTGTCGCTCATGTGTACGTACGGATTACCGTCTCCACAAACACGATGAGATTCATTCCCCATCGTATCCATTCAAGAATAATTTTCATTTGATGATTTAAAATAATGATTAAAGACTTAATAAATTATTTAATATGAATAAGATACACCATATCGATAACAAACATTACTTATATTACATATCATATAAAAAACGAATCAGTTAACACCTGAAACAAAGATAATAATAAAATATTATTAACAAAGAAATATTATAAGATCTAATATGATATCATATTAATGTATATAGTTCTTGAATAATTTAATAACAATTATTTCACCATTATACAGAAGGTTAACCTACCCTAGACCCACGAAAATTACAAGGTAAGGGGTTTCTTATCTCACTTTTAATTCTGTGAGATTTCCATTGTTCACTACTTATTGAATGTGGTGTATTGTGTACTGCCATTTGATATATATTATCATGATTATCTTTATATTCATAGTATTTGTGAATTATTAGGGGGTTATTAACTTTTGTTCATACAACTCGATTGATTACAATGTGGTGAGGGTTAATTTCACAATATCTTTATTATCTGAGGTTGTTTTTATGTAAGTATATTCTAGGACATATTTTTTATCCATATCCATGTTTCATGAAAGAGTTTTCAAAGGGATTATATTAAGGGAATTTTTAAAAAAAACATCATTTTAAATGTTTTAAATAATTATTCTTCTATTTCATTTAAATTAATGGCTATGTTTTAAAAAATATATTTATGGATTTATCAATATGGACATGAAAGTTTTTAAAATGTTAATTCCTTTTAAAAGTTTCAAAGTGTTATGGGACAATTTGATTAGAAAATGTCTTTAAATTTCCTCCTTTCTAAATTGTGTTAATTTTAATGTTTTCATGAAAAGTGGATATTTCTCTCAAAGAGTTTTACAAATTATTTTCATTTATGTCAACATCCTTTGATGGATTTTAATCCTCTTTGAAGTAGATTTATTATGATACAAATATTCCAAATTGTATTCAAGGTTTTGTGATATGTATTTCTGTAGATTTTTTATTATTATACCATTCATAGTTTATGGTTAAAGTATTGACAATTTGTATGCTAGTTTTAATATGAATGTTTATGTTATATTTCAACCTTTTCATATGAGGAATCTATTGTACTTAGTAAGTGATTGGTGGAACCCGCTATAGGTCCTCGGTGCATTGGTAGGTCTCATTAGACAACTACATGTGGAATTGACTGAGGAAATTCCCAATTTGATATATGTTTTTGGTAGAGTCCTTAATAATTTTTAGACGTCTTTGGTGAGGCCTTGACAAAATGTTTCAGAATGTCTGGCATTATACGTTCCCTCACTATGAAAATAATATTGATGGTTCATGTGGTCATTCGACTAGTATAATACCGATGATTATGTTTTATTTTGGAATTATTTTCCCATCTACTATTCCTGCAATAAAATTATTCATGTTTATTATTTGTAAAGGCATGTGGTTAAAATTCTTTATCATGATTAATATTTATGTTATCTTCCACTTTATTGCATACCCTTACTAAGAATTTGAGCTCACCCCTTTCTTATGTTTCCTTTTCCCAAGATATGATGAAATTAGTTATGAGTGACTTGCAGGCCTAATCTAGGAGGCTTGGATGTTTATAATGGAATAAATTCATGTTTTATATCTTTTCATTTTGTAAAGTTGAACTTATGTTTGAATCTTCTTTCCAATAATACTAAACTGATTGGTCTTTGGAGACATGACTTCCTTGTGATCATGCCAATGTTATATAACAATTCACCGACTCTGGGTAACTAGGTTCTGGTAGTTACATGTTATGGGTAGATCTAATTGTTTAGATGCCAAATATGATGATATTTTTTCTTGGTCTCTCTATGAAAAGAGATCCAAGGCAGGTTCTTGAATAATCGACCTGGTTTTCTTGTGTGTTCTTCATTCGTTGTGGTTTTTGCCAAAACCATCGATGTAGGAGGCTTCTTTCTCGACTCCACTTAGTAAAACTAATTATAATTCATTAAAATTAAATGTGTGGTGTTGAATTGTTTTTGATTGGGTTGCTGAAAACATGTTGGAAACCATCTTGAGTGATGGTTGGGAAATCTGGAAAATTGGATATTTTTAATGAGTGCTTTGGTTCTTAATTTTAAAATAGATATTTTAAAATGGGGTTTTTCTGGAATTGGGTCACATGGTTTGGATTATATGTTTTCAATAAAATTGAATGTTTTATTAAAGTGAAATTACTATTTTGAAATTGGGTTATTCTTTGGATTTCAATAAAAGTACAATTTTATTGAAATGGTTTGAATTAGCTGAGCACACTTGGTTTTTGAAATGACGGTTGTCTATGTTCACAGGAATGTGGGATGGATAAGGGTTAGGGGTCTCGCCCATAATTAACAGGATGGATTAGTGTTAGGTCTCTCCCCTGTCAAAGGGTGCATATGGGACTAATAAGGGTTAGGGATCTCCCCCCTCATTTACGGGGTGAATAAGGGTTAGGGATCTCCCATGTCAGTTGGTTCACTAAGGGAGACTTAGTGAACGGACGACTCACCACTCACGAGTAGAAGGAGATCCAAGTTACATGCAGGGTTGGTTGGGTGGATGTATGAAGTTAATTGGGTATGTCAATGGAATATTGAGAAATGGTTTTAAATCATGTATAGTTATTTTTCTAGAAAAATTACTTTTTAGAAAAAAAATTGATTTCAATTTCACTTGTATGCCTTTGGTTATGAATGGTTTTGGAAACATGTTTATATTTGGTTATAAACTGTTTATGTTAAAAAAATTATATAAAATGTTTTATATAAATGTGGATAACTTTTCTTGTTATAGAGGCGTGAGTAGGAAATTCATTAGGAAAACCTACTCAGTTTTATACTCACCCCTTCTTTGGCACTTTGGTTCTTTTTCAGATGTTAACTTCCTAGAGAGGGGAAAATGTAATGTTTCACACGTATTTAGGACTACCTCTTGATGTTTGGGTTGCTCAGTGATTATGGAGATTGGATCTTGTAGAGCATGGAATATTGTGGTCTTTTGAGAGTCTTCTATTGTTTATCTACTGTCTACTTAGATACTGGGGTATTCGTCAATTGTTTCACACATTGATATGGTTATGAGATACATGAATATGTTGGGTTATCTTTCATTCGATCATGCATCATATAGTGAATGTTTGGATATGGTTTGTAGGTTTATTAATTTATTTTTTAAAGTTTAAATCGTCCCCCACTTGTATTTGAAACCATTGGGCATTTATTTCCTGTCTTTGGCATCTTGGGGATGTCACATAAGGCCTAGTAATGACTCGTTGTACACTCAATCCAATTTGAATTGGTGGGTCATTTCAAATGGTATTAGTTTGTTTGATCCCTTCCTAACAAATAGTCATCGATGATTCTAGTTTTGGAGATGAAATCCATTGTTGTTTATTCCTTGGGTTGGAATCCTAGAAAGGAGTATGATTGTCAGAACATGAAATATATAGCATAAAAGGACGTAGCTAACCCATTTATACTGAACTTTAAGTTACCGAGGAGTTGGGTAAATAATTGTTTGGAGACACTTCTAGGATTTTGAAATCTCATTGTCATGGGTTTATCCAATGAGACGAGCATGAAAATAATTATAGAGAAATGATATCCCACTAGAAGAGCATACATAATTTCAGGAATTGATCATTTTTGAAAAGTATGGAATTGTTTTTCAAATAAAATATTTTGAAAAAGAGAATGATTGTCATTTTTTGAAAATGGTTTGATTTTCAAAACATGCGATGTGGTTTAAAAAATAGTTGAACATGGGAAAAAGGATTTTTTTGGAAATCAATGTTTTGATATTTGATTTTAGAGAATTTTAAATGCAAAGACATTAGTTGCTAGAGAGTGAGACTGACGGAGGTAGTTTTTGGTTTAGAAAATGCCACCTGGTAGGCATCGTCAAAACCAATCCGAAAAAGCTCTGAAGAATGTGGTTGAACCTGAACCAGAGGTGAAACAAGAGATTGTTTATAGTATTTTTTCAGGCTTTTCATGTTGTGGATACATGAAACTGGAGGAATGACCAAGTCATGTGGATCATACCATCCAGTTCATGAAGGAGAATCCACTAAAAATTTGGGGTGGTGCTGAACCTGAGAAGGGACAGGTGTTGCTAAGTAGGATGAATCATATCTTCAATTTCATCGGCACACCATCCGAGCTCCAGGTCAAGTTGGTGACCTATATGCTCAAGGATCTTGCACATCCATGGTGGGATTTAGCGGTACATGCTAAATTGGATTAAGGCCTTACAAGGGAGGATTTTGAAGAATTGTTCAAAAAACAATTCTATCCTCACACGTTCAAAATCCAAAAAATGAAAGAATAATTTAACCTGAAAAGGGAGAGCCTCTCTATGACAGAGTGTGTGGATAAGTTCGGGAATTTAGTCTGGTTTGCACTAGTGGCTGTAGTAAGTGCATATTTTAAGGCTTTCATCTTCGAATCGGGGCTAAGGGAGGAGATTCGATCGAAGATTGTGGGGCTCTATATTATGGATAATATAGAGATAGTGAATAGAGCGACTGTTGCTGAAAGTGATATCTCGGGATCGATAGGAGGAGAAATGATGATACCTATAGAAAACGGTGGGAAATCAACCACTATGAACAAGAGGAAAAGGGACTCCTATTTTCATAGTGCAAGTGGAAATCAAAACTAAACAGCTGGATAAGTAAACCTTCCTCCATGACCCCAGTGAAAAAAAGGTTGTTTTCAATGTGGTTCAATTGACAACATAATGATAGATTATACAACACATCCCATAGCATGTCATAATTGTAACAATATGGGAAATCTTCAGCGCTATTGTCACAGTGTTCCAAGGTCAGGTGCTCGAGACACTTCTCACCTGTTGCAAGCATCATATGCTTTGACTGGATGAGGATAGAAGAATCAGTCTCAACAGCAGAGCAGAGCTAGCCATGTTGATTCTAGAAATACCATGAGTCCTCAATCAGGGCAACCTCATCATGGAAACAAGGATAATAGTATATTGATTAAGAAATTGTATCGATATGAGTAGATTATTGTCAATGATCAAGTTGGACCATCTTCTGTGAGAGGTACGCTTCTTTTGAAATCAACCTTTGTTCAAGTGTTGCTTGATACTGGTGCATCGCATTCCTTCATTACTTCTCATGTTGTTGACTTGCTATTTTTAAAACTAGAAGTGATTCATTATGTTTTGAAACTGCAAACACATCTTAGTGAAAGAGAATGTCAAGCTTTCGTGTGTAGAGAATGTGCTATAACATTTGATGGAGATGATCTAAAATGGTACTTCTAGATGTTGGATATTGACGTTTATGACATAATACTGGGTATGGATTGGCTGACAATGTTCAAGGCTCAAATCGACTGTTATAGTAGAATAGTTAGTTTCATGACTAAGGATGGTATCGAGCATCTCTTTTGAGAAGAGAGGACTGTAAAGAAAGGTGGAAAGAGATTGTTGGAACTAATGTTGGGAACGTTATCTTACCATTTGGAAGCGTCGAATTTGGAATCAATGGAAGAGATCGAGGAAAATAGTTTTCCAGCTGTTGTGGATCAATTCCCAGATGTCTTTCCCAAGAACTTCTTATTGTTACCACCTCTAAGGAAAGTGGAGTTTATGATTGATCTTCTTCTGGGGAATAGTCTTATTTCCCTTCCATCTTATAGGATGTCACCAACGGAGTTATTAGAATTGAATGTTCAGTTAGTGGAACTGGAAATAAAGGGATTAAAATGACCAAGTACGTCTCCATAGACAGTACCATTTTTGTTCGTGAAGATGGTAGATGGATCACTTATATTGTGTGTTGATTTTCATAAGCTTAACCAATTTAAGGTAAAGAATAGATATCAACTTTTATGCATTGATGGTCTGTTTGATCAATTAATGGGAGCTTTGGGGTTCTTCAATATTGACATGCAATCAGGATATCACTAATTGAAATTTCAGAAAGTGGATGTTCCAAAGATAGCTTTTAGAAGTAGATATGGCCACTATGAATGGGTAGTTATCCCTTTCGGTATAACAAATTCACCAGATGTCTTTATGGAAGTGATGAATCGGATATTTCAACAATATCTGGATTCTTTTTTTGTGGTGTTTGTGGAAAACATTTTGGTCTATTCAAAGACAAGGGTTGATCATGAGGTGCACATAGAAAAAGTGTTACAAATCATGAGAGATCATCTTTTGTATGCCAAATTATCAAAGTCTGATTTTTGGTTACAAGAAGTACGTTTCCTTGGCCATGTCATTTCTGAGAAAGTTGTTTCTATTGATTCTGAAAAGATATAATCCATTATCTCTTACCAACCACCGATGAATGTGTTTGAGATATGATGTTTTCTTGGTCTAGTTGGTTATTACAAATGCTTTGTGCATGATTTCACACGAATAGCTTCACCAATGACAGCTCTGAAAAAGAAGAATGCTCCATTCCAATGGACAAGAGAATGTCAGAAGTCTTTCTCAGAACTGAATGTTTGGATTACATCGACACCTATATTGACCTTCCCAAAATCAGGAAAGAGGTATGTGGTGTATTGTGAAGCTTCAGGATTGGGTTTGGGTTGTGTTCTCATGAAAAGAGATAACGTGGTTGCTTATGGTTCGAGGCAGTTGAAGGTGCATGATAAAAATTACCCAACACATGATTTGGAGTTTGCTTCGGTCATCCATGCTTTGAAATCATGGAGACATTATCTATTTGGTGATAAATTTACTATGTTTACGGATCAAAAAATCTTGAAACACATTTTCGCATAGCGAGATTTGAATCTGGGAAAAGGAGGTTGATGTAGTGTCTCCAAATTTTTGACTTTGTATTGACGTACACACTGGGGAAAGGATATTCGGTGGTGGATGCATTGAGTAGAAATTCATATGCTCAGATGGGGAAGGAAACATCAGATGAATGGATGTTGAGGTCGGTCTTAGCTGACATGCATGTGGAATTTGAATATTGAGGTGATATTGCAGTTTTTTTCAGCTATGCTTGTTCTTGATTTAGTAAAAATTATCAAAGAAGCACAAACATCTGATGCATAATTTCTCATTGTACGATCAAAACTCAATGGTGGGGAGACCATTATTGACTGGAAACTTGATGGGGGTTCAATTTTTTATTTTAGAGACTAGATGGTTGTACCTATGGTTTTTTCAGGAAAAACTTCGTCATGATTAACACCATTCAAGATGGGTTTTACATCTAGGTATACAAAATATTTATAAGGTGTGGAAGGCACAGTTTTGGTGGAAAAGCATGAAAATGAAGGTGTCTGATTTCGTTTCGTGGTGCCTAACTTGTCAGCAGGTTAAAGCAGAGAATCAGAGACCATCTTGTACGTTACAATATTTGCCTATCCCAATGTGGAAATGGGATCAAATAGAATTGGATTTTATTACAGGTCTTCTTATACTGTTTTGTAAATAGGATTCCATTTGGGTGATAGTAGATCGTCTAACCAAGTTAGCCCATTTCAACCCTATTCATGAAACTCATACGGTGGAGGATCTTTAAAATGTATATATCTGAGAAGTGGTTAAGAGGCATGGTGTACCAGTGTTTGTATTATTAGATAGAGATCTAAGGTTCACATCTCAATTCTGGAAATCATTACAACAACCATTGAAACTCAGTTGACTATGAGCACTGCGTATCATTGTCAAATGAATGGCCAATCAAAGTAGACGATATAAACATTGTAAGACATGTTGTGGGCTTGTGTAATGGATTTTTTTTGGCTCATGGGAGGATTATATACCATTATTGTATTTCTCATACAATAAAATTTATCAAGCCTCGATACGCATGGCTCCGTTTGAAGCATTGTATGGTTGTCCTTGTCATTCTCCACTATGCTGGGTGTAAAAGAGTGAAAATCCACTAGTTGGGCCAAGTATTTTCAAAGAAATAATAGAGAAGACCCAGTTGATTAGAAAGAGGATAGAGATGGATTAGATTCTCCAAAATCTTATGCAGATCACCGTCGAAGACCATTGTTGTTCATTTTGGGTGATCATGTCTTCTTGAGGATCTCTCAAAGGATTTGACATCATCATTTTGGGAAGGAGAGAAAGTTATCTCCAAGATACATTGGCCCTTTTAATATAATAGAACAAGTTGGAGAGGTGGCATATCAGTTGGCATTACCACCAAGGTTTAGTTTGTTACATAATGTGTTCCAAGTATCCTAGTTGAAAAAGTATCACCAAGATCCTGATTATGTGATCTGATGGAATCACGTTGAGCTAGAACCAGATGTATCACTGGTACAAATTCTAGTGCAGATCATGGATAGACAAGAGAAAGTCTTGTGTGGGAAAATCACAAACCTAGTGATGGTATTATGGTAACATGTTCAGGTTCAGAAAGATACTAGGGAATGTGTGAAGGAAATTAAAGAGCAGTGGCCGAAACTATTTTTCGCCAGTAAGGGTTGTCTAATTTCTAAGGACAGAAAGGCCAATGGTGGGGAGAATTTAGTACCAACAGTATTTGGTATGTAACCATTACTTAATGCGTTTAATGGTTATAAAGTTAAGGGTGATGAATGACATATTCGGGAGAACATGGAATGATGTTTTGAGGCAATGGGGAAGTCACAGGAGCAGTTCACGGTTTGTCTAACTGTGTAGCCAAACCGTGCGTAATTGAAACATTTGAGGCAGTTATAGCATCCCGCCTTTTTATCACATAAACATTAATTACATTTTACAAAACCGAGGATCATTAAGGTATAGGGTCTTGTAAACTAGAAACTTTAAACATGAAAACATAAATGATTATTATTAAACACTTGAAAGACTTCTACTCATGTTCATCCTAGGTTCATTACTGCATCTCAAAACCTGGGGACATACATCAAAAGAAAGGGTGAGCAGAAGGCCCAGTAAGGGAAACAAGAGAAATATTTTACATGTGAACTTGAGATACCTCAATAAAGTCATGAAAAGAACATTAAGGCCTGAGAAAGAAATCATGAGGCATATCATAATAGAAATAACATTTTTCATAACTTGAAGATGTGGCTGCAACATTTAATATATACAATCATTAACATATCACCAAGGTCCATCCCCAAGGTGTCATTTGAAAATTATGAAGGATATTCACCAAGATATCGTGAAAATTGTAATCTCTAGTGGTTACATCATTACCCAATGCATTAGAGCGCTATCAGGGTGCACCCTTAAATTTGCCTTTATTATCATGTGATCCACATATATCATCATCAGACATTTCATAAATGACCCATATAAAATAAAATAAATGGGTTTCATTTCATAATCATAACGTTTCAAAAACTGCTTTAAAGACATGATCTTCATGTCACTTTAAACCCATAGAAAAGGGAAAGCAGGTTTCATGTATGTAAATCCCAGAATTTAAAATAGAACATTTTGATATATATGTGACTACCCCTGTAGAAATAATAGCTTTGAGTATTCACTTAATAACATAAAATATTTTTGAAATAAAGAGGGAGGCATTTTGAGACGAAAACTATGCAGAATAACATCTATGATACATGGTTTTAGAAAAATGTGGAAAGAGAGGGTACATGGGTCACCCACTAAAAAATTATACATAAAACAGTTGGGGAACAAAATATAAAGTATTTAAGAACATGGTAATGAAATTTTAAAGATATACCATTTGAAACAAATAACATGAAAGGAAGACAAATATAAGATTTCTCTTATGAGAATTCGGAAGCCTAACAGCATCACATAAAACTCCGAAAAATGGATAGATGAGATCAAATATGATCTCTCATCATAAGAACATAAATGATCAGTATCATAGATATATATATCATATCCCAACATAATAAAAAGGAACATGACAGACTTGACATGAAAATAGATCTTGAAAATGAGAAGGGTGAAAGAATCCCTTATGAATTCAGCAGCCTAACGTCGTCAATTAAATTGTCAAAATACTGAATTGGAGAGATCAAATAGGGTCTCTAATCATATGATCATAAAATATCAGTATGATAAATTTAGATATCATACCCCAACATAACAAAAAGGAACTTGAATGAATTGACATGAAAGTAGAACTTCAAAACGAGAAGGGTGAAGAACCACTTAAAAATTCGGCAGCCTAACGGCGCCACTTAAAACATCAAAATACTGAATTGAAGAGATCAAATGGGGTCTCTCATCATATGATCATAAAATATCAGAATGATAAATTTGGAGATCATACCCCAACATAATAAAAAGGAACATGAAATACTTTAAATGGAAAATAGATCATGAAAAATGAGAAGGGGGAAGGAATCCGTTAAAAAAAATTCGGCAGCCTAACAGCGCCACTTAAAACTTCATAAAACAAAATAATGAGAGTAAGAGGGGATATATCATTATATTAAAATGAAATGGTCAGTAAGAGGAGTATAAAATAACATCCTTTAACATAAGAACATGGAGCATAAAATAAATGAAATAAAAGAGATTTCTTGAAAAGAAAGAGAGAGGTCGGATCCCTTACCTTAAAACGCAACTCTTTAAACTCAAAGGTTGGGACCTTGAGGGCTTGGGGGCACCTTTGGAAGACTCCTTGGGAGGTAATGAGACCATAAATTCGTTGGGGGAAAGTGGGGAGTCGAATGGATGAGAGGATGGCATGGTATTTATAGGGAAAGTGAGGGAACAAGGCATTAATGGCCAAGGAAAACCTCACAAGTGCTTTACTCAAAACCATGGTCTCTCTCATGATATTTCCCATGAAGTTAGGCCACATGGGGCCCCCAAAACAATTATTCATCACCTAAGGTCGGCCAACCCTTAAAATATCTCCTGAAATCATCATGACACAGTGATGATGTCATTTAACATACCGAAACCCTAAAACTGTATTTTCACTAATAATCGAAAATTCAACTTTCTCAGAATAATCCCAAAATTTCACCTTAACCAAATATCAATGCTCTGATTTCAAAAATTAACTCCATTTTATAAAAATAATTTTCTAAATATTTTTAATTTGTTTTTTAAATAAATACACTATTCACCAAAAATTCATTTTTTTCAGAAAAAACCTCAAAAATTACCATAACATAATATCGGTGCTCTAAGTTCATAAATGAAATCCATTTAAAAAAAATAAATTTTTCAATATTTTTAATTAAATTTTTAATTAAAAAACACTATTCACTAAAAAAACTAATATTTGAATAATAATTTATGAAATCATTATTTAACCATTTTATTGAATCACATTACTTAATAAATGTGCCTAGATTATTTTAAAACTCTTTTTAAGTAAGATAACTAATCCATTTGGTCACATTACTAATCCTAAGCGTAAAATAACTATTCATAATTTACTATTCATCAAAAATCAAGTTGATCTTATTAGACTATAAATTTCGTACTGGGCATTATTTTAGAAGACCATTTTTTGAATATCATTACACATTTTTAATTATTTAAGGTTTACATAAACATTTTTAAAATATCATTTTTCTAAAATTCATCAAAAATATGCATACTATATTAATCCGGTCATTTGAAAATCCATAAACTTCATCATAAGAAGAAATACCAATTTTTATTTAAAACAATTGATTACACAAGGCAGTTATGGTCTCCTTACATAGCCCCTTATCACACCCGTATAGGACCAATGTGTAAGGTGTGCTAAGGTGAGAGAATCTAAGGGAGGCTCGGCTAACATTGCACGAGTAGTAATTTATATCAGTTTGAACTTCTTGCAAAGGCGATTCCATTCTAGCTTCACAAGATGAAGTTCGGATTGGATTTGGTCCAGAGAAAAGCCCAGTGGTGCTACCACCTTCCCATGTTCTGTAAGATGGGCTTCGATTAGTCCAAGACTACTGGGTGAGGCCATCAAATCTTCTTTCTATTACAATTAACAAAGATTACTTGTATTTAGAGACAATAATCAAAATGTTTAGTTTCCAGCGGTCATATTGACCAATGTTCATATAACAGTCAAAACCCAACGGTCTCATTTTAATTATAATCATGTTATCAAATGAATCATTTTTGTTGAGTATAAAAAATAAAATAAAATGACACAAAAAATTAGGAAATAAGATTTATTCAAAAATTCGGGTCTTTACAATATTCCCCCCTTAAGAAAGTGCGTCCTTGCAATTTTTAAAACTATGTTTTGAAATTTCATTGAAAGTCCCACACCGAAAAAGGACTCTGAAAAACTATTATTTAAAAGAAATAAAGGGAAGTAAAAAGGTCACCCGAGTTAACCCATACTAGGATTCCATGTAGGAAAACATGGACATGGAAGAAAAGAAAAGGTTCAAGTTCTGAGGGAGAGTGATAGAGAACATGATTAGGAGAAAGTTAACCATAAGAAAATTCCAAACTTATGATATGTGTAAACGGTCTTTGATTACATAGTAGGAAACGTAAACCAACAACGTTTTTGTTTTATGTTACTTTTCATAATTTTAAGGAATTCATTTACATCATAAAACAAAAACATAATAAAATATACCTATCTTCATGTAGAGTTTCATCCTTTAAGAAGTTTCTACCAAAAACTAATATTTTCTCCAAACTATGAGCATTCAAAACTACTTAGTCTCATCAAAACACAAGATTCATCTTCTAGAGAATCACATAATCCATAAAAGATTAACTATCTATTTCTTCTATCTTTAAAAATTATCCAAAAAACAGAAAGGGTAAGGTAAAACAACTCTTCAAAAAGAAATAATCCCATAGGAATGGAAACTACTTTTAAATCTTCAATGTTCCATGGTACTACACAAAGTTCCTCATAGTCCATTCCATAAATAATGGTCCTTAAAATTCCCCAAAATAAACCAAACTAAGATAGAAACCCAAATACAAGAAGGATTTGCTAACATAGTCTTCCAAAATAAACATCGTTGTTCATCTCCAAACAACATCAACCACTCCTAAAATCTTATAACAAAATTATATAACCTAAACATATTTTACCCAAGATAGGTTAATCATTCCCATAAGTAACCTAAATTACTATAATCCCACCTTAAATTCATCGATTATTCAAAATATAAGTCAACCTTACTCCTCAATGAAAATAATGTAGTAATCTATTTACCTTGATCATATAGGGTCCCCAAAATAGTGAACGTCTTCCAAAATAATAATCATATTTTAATCCCCTAATCATCTCTATCATATTAATACGACAATCGTCGCATTTCCTATCACATTGGTTGTTGGGACATGTTCTTCCATTTCCAAACATTAACTATGAAGAGAAAGCATAATTTGGGGCTTAAGTACTTAGCCAATAATCATGAAAAAGAACTGAAATCATATAAGGATAACTTGTAGAAAAAAAGTATACCCTAACTTGTGATCCCCTAGGTTCCCATCTAAGTTATCCATGATCATATATTCTTATGTGAATCTTTATTTTATTTTATATTTGTTCCTTTAACAATGGCTCATACTAAGCTTATGAATTTACCAAAGCATATCCCCAAGGAGTATCGTATCCAAGAGTACAGCAAGGCCCGTTGTCGTGTACCAAATCCCGTTCGAGTCTAGCTCAAAGCGGTGTTTTCGGGATTTACCCCTATGTACATTTGTGCCAGAGCAACCTCTAACTGCTCGTATCCAGATGGGGATGTAATTGCTTGGAAACCCCTTACTCAATACTCACCAACATACCAGGAAGGTTTCCTATATTTAAACTTCTCTATAGGGTTCTTCCTAGAGTTTTCATATCCTAATTTCCACAAATAACTAAAACATCCTTTGATACCAACTATAGAATCCCGCGTTTTTATCACATAAACATTCATTTCATTTTACAAAACAGATGATCTTTAAGGTTTAGTGTCTTTGAAAAGAGGAACATTAAACATGAAAACATAAAAGATTCTTCTTAAACACTTGAAAGGATTCTCCTCATGTTAATCCTAGGTTCATGACTGCATCTCATGACCTGGGGACATACATCAAAAGAAAGGGTGAGCAGAAATCCCAGTAAGGGAAACAAGAGAAACATTTTACATGTGAACTTGAGATACTTCAATAAGGTCATGAAAAGAACATTAAGGAATGAGAAAGAAACCATGAGGCATATCATAATATAAATAACATTTTTCATAACTTGAAGATGTGGATGCAACATTTAATAAAGACAATCATGAACATATCACTAAGGTCCATCCCCAAGGTGTCATTTGAAAATTACCAAGGATATTCACCAAGATATCGTGAAAATTGTAATCTCTAGTGGTTACATCATTACCCAATGCATTGGAGCTCTATAAGGGTGCACCCTTAAATTCGCCTTTATAATCATGTGAGCCACATATATCATCATCAAACATTTCATAAATTACCCATATAGCATAAAATAAATGGGTTTCATTTCATAATCATAATGTTTCAAAAACTGCTTTAAAGACATGATCTTTATGTCACCTTAAACCCACAGAAAAGTGAAAGTGGGTTTCATGTATGTAAATCCCAGAATATAAAATAGAACATTCTGATATATATGTGAATACCCCTGTAGAAATAATATCTTTGAGTATTCACTTAATAATATAAAATAATTTTGAGATAAAGAGGGAGGCATTTTGAGACGAAAACTATGCAGCATAACGTCTATGATACATGGTTTTAGAAAAAGCTGGAAAGAGAGGGGACATGGGTCACCCACTAAAAAATTATACATAAAATAGTAGGGGAACAAAATATAAAGTATTTAAGAAAATGGTATTGAAATTTTATTGATATACCATTTGAAACGAAGAACATGAAAGGAAGACAAATATAATATTTCTCTTATGGGAATTCGGCAGCCTAACAGCATCACTAAAAACTCCCAAAAATGGATTTATGAGATCAAATAGGGTCTCCCATCTTATGAACATAAATGATAAATATGATAGATATAGAGATCATTCCCCAACATAATAAACAGAAACTTTAAATACGTGACATGAAAATAGATCTTGAAAATGAGAAGGGTGAAAGAATCGCTTAAGCATTCAGCAGCCTAACGGCGTCACTTAAAATGTCAAAATACTGAACTGGAAAGATCAAATATGATCTTTAATCATATTATCATAAAATATCTGTATGATAAATTTATAGATCATACCCCAACATAACAAAAAGGAACTTGAAAGAATTGACATGATAGTAGAACTTCAAAACGAGAAGGGTGAAGAACCACTTAAAAATTCGTCAGCCTAATGGCAGCACTTAAAATTTCAAAATAATTAATTGAATAGATAAAATGGGGTATCTCATTATATGATCATAAAATATTAGTATGATAAATTTATAGATCATACCTCAACATAATTAAAAGGAACTTTAAATACTTTACATGGAAAATAGTTCTTGAAAAATGAGAAGGGAGAAAGAATCCGTTAAAATATTTCGGCAGCCTAACGGCGCCACTTAAAAAATTATGAAACGAAATAATGAGAGTAATAGGGGATCTCTCATTATATGAAAATTAAAAGGGCAGTAAGAGGAGTATAAAAGAACATCTTTTAACATTAGAACAAGTAGCATAAAAGAAATGACATAAAAGAGATTTCTTGAGAAGAAAGAGAGTGGTCGGATCCTTTACCTTAAAACGCAACTCTTAAAACTCAATGGTTGGGACCTTGAGGGCTTGGGGGAACCTTTGGAGGACTCCTTGGGAGGTAATGAGACCAGAAATTCGTTGGGGGAGAGTGGGGAGTCGAATGGATGAGAGGATGACATGGTATTTATAGGGAAAGAGAGGGGACAAGGCATTAATGGCCAAGGGACACCTCACTAGTGCTTTACTCAAAACCATGTGTTTTCTCATGTTATTTCCCATGAAGTTAGGCCACATGGGGCCCCCAAAACAATAATTCATCACCTAAGGTCGGCCAATACTTAAAATATCTCATGACATCATCATGACACAGTTATGATGTCATTAAATATACCAAAACCCTAAAACTGTATTTTCACTATTCATCGAAAATTCAACATTCTTAGAATAATCCCAAATATTACCTTAACCAAATATCAATGCTCTGATTTCAAAAATTAACGCCATTTTATAAAAATAATTTTCTAAATTTTTTTAATTTTTTTTAATAAATACACTATTCACTGAAAATTCATTTTTTTCATAAAAAACCCCAAAAATTACCATAACATAATATCGGTGCTCTGAGTTCAAAAATGAAATCCATTTTATAAAAATATTTTTTAAAATATTTTTTATTTAATTTTTAATTAAAAAACACTATTCACTCAAAAAAACTAATATTTGAATAATAATTTATGAAATCGTTATTTAACCATTTTATTGAATCACATTACTTAATCAAGGTGCCTAGATTATTTTAAAACTTTCTTTAAGTGAGATTACTAATCCATTTGGTCAAATTACTAATCCTAAGCATAAAATCACTATTCATAATTTACTATTCATAAAAAATCATGTGGATCTTATTAGTCTCTAAATTTCGTACTGGGCATAATTGTAGAAGACCATATTTTGAATATAATTACAAATTTTAAATTATTTAAGGTTTACATAAACATTTTTAAAATATCATTTTTCAAAATTTCATCCAAAATATGCATACTATATTTATCCGGTCATTTGAAAATTCATAAACTTCATCATAAGAAGAAATCCCAATTTTTATTTAAAATAAAGGATTACACTAGGCAATTACGGTCTCCTTACGTAGCCCCTTATCACACCCGCATAGTACTAAAGTGTAAGGTGTGCTAAGGTGAGAGAATCTAAGGGAGGCTCAGCTAACATCGCACGAGTAGTAATTTATATCAGTTTGAACTTCTCGCAAAGGCGATTCCGTTCTAGCTTCACACGATTAAGTTTGGATTTGGTTTGGTCTAGAGCAAAGCCTAGTGGTGCTACCTCCTTCCCAAATTCTATTATATGGGATTCGATCGGTCCAAGACTACTGGGTGAGGCCATCGAATCTTATTTCTATAATAATTAACCAATATTACTTGTATTTAGAGACAATGATCGAAATGTTTATTTTCCAGCGGTCATATTGACCAATGTTCATATAACAGTCAAAACCCAACGGTATCATTTTAATTATAATCATGTTATCAAATGAAACATTTTTTTTTAGTATATAAAAAATAAAATTAAATGACACATAAAATTATGAAATAAGATTTATTCAAAAATTCGGGTCGTTACAATCTTCCCCCCTTAAGAAATTGCATCCTCGCAATTTTTAAAACTGGGTTTTGAAATTTCATTGAAAGTCCCACACCAGAAAAGGACTCAGAAAAAATATTACTTTAAAAGAAATAAAGGGAAGTAAAAAGGACACCTGAGTTAACCCATACTAGGATTCCATATAGGAAAACATGGACATGGAAGAAAATCAAAGGGTCATGTTCTGATGGAGAGTGATAGAGAACATGATTAGGAGAAAGTTAATCATAAGAAAATTCCAAACTTATGATGTGTGTAAACGGTCTTTGATTACCTAGTAGGAAACGTAAACAAACAATGTTTTTGTTTTATGTTCCTTTTCATAATTTTTAGGAATTCATTTACAACATAAAACAAAAACATAATAAAATATACCTATCTTCATGTAGAGTTTCATCCTTTAAGAAGTTTCTACCCAAAACTAATATTTTCTCTAAACTATGAGCATTCAAAACTACTTGGCCTCATCAAAACACAAGAATCATCTTCTATAGAATCACATATCCCATAATAGATTAACTATCTATTTCTTCTATCATTAAACATTTTCCAAAAAACAGAAAGGGTAAGGTAAAACAACTCTTCAAAAAGAAATAATCCCATAGGAATAGAAACTACTTTTAAATCTTCAAAGTTCCATGGTATTACCCAAAGTCCATCATAGTCCATTCCATAAATAACGATCCTTAAAATTCCTCAAAATAAACCAAACTAAGATTGAAACCCAAATACAAGAAAGATATGATAACATTGTCTTCCAAAATAAACTTTGTTGTTCATCTCTAAACAACATCAACCACTTCTAATATCTTATAACAAAAGTATATAACCTAAACATATTTTACCCAAGATAGGTTAATCATTCCCATAAGTTAACTAAATTACTATAATCCCACCTTAAATTCATCGATTCTTCAAAATATAAGTCAACCTTACTCATTGAAAATACTGTAGTAATCTATTTACCTTGATCATACAGGGTCCCCAAAATAGTGAACGTCTTCCAAAATAATAATCATATTTTAATCCCCTAATCATCCCTGTCATATTAATACGACAGTCGTCGCATTTCCTATCACATTGGTTTTTGGGACATGTTCTTCCATTTACCACCATTAACTAAGAAGAGAAAGCATAATTAGGGGCTTAAGTACTTAGCCAATAATCATGAAAAGTAATTGAAAGCTTATAAGGATAACATGTAGAAGAAAAGTATACCCTAACTTGTGATCCCCTAGGTTCCCATCTAGGTTATCCATGATCATATATTCTTATATGAATCTTTATTTTATTTTACCTATATTCCTTTAACAATGGTTCGTACTAAGATTATTAATTTACCAAAGCATATCCCCCAGGAGTATCATAACCAAGATTGCAGCAACACCCATTGTCGTGTACCAAATCTCATTCGATTCTTGCTCAAAGCGGTGTTTTCGGGTTTTAACCCTATGTACATCTGTGCCAGATCCACCTCTACCTGCTCGTATCCAGACATGGTTGTACTTGCTTGGAAACCCCTTACTCAATACTCACCAAAATTCCAGGAAGGTTTCCTATATTTAAACTTATCTATAGGGTTATTCCCAGAGTTTTCATATCCTAATTTCCACAAATAACTAAAAAATCCATTGATACCAACTATAGCATCCCGCCTTTTTATCATATAAACTTTCATTACATTTTACAAAACAGAGGATCTATAAGGTTTAGTGTCTTGGAAAACAAGAACTTTAAACATGAAAACATAAAAGATTCTTCTTAAACACTTGAAAGGCTTCTCCTCATGTTCATCCTAGGTTCATTACTACATCTCATAACCTGGGGACATACATCAAATGAAAAGGTGAGCAGAAATCCCAGTAAGGGAAACAAGAGAAACATTTTACATGTGATCTTGAGATACTTCAATAAGGTCATGAAAAGAACATTAAGGAATGAGAAAGAAGTCATGAGGCATATCATAATAAAAATAACATTTTTCATAACTTGAAGATGTTGCTGCAACATTTAATATAGACAATCATTAACATATCACCAAGGTCCATCCCAAAGGTTTCATTTGAAAATTACCAAGGTTATTCACCAAGATATCGTGAAAATTGTAATCTTTAGTGGTTACATCATTACCCAATGCATTGGAGCTCTATCAGGGCGCACCATTAAATTTTCCTTTATTATCATGTGAGCCACATATATCATCATCAGACATTTCATAAATGACCCATATAGCATAAAATAAATGGGATTCATTTCATAATCATAACGTTTCAAAAACTTCTTTAAAGAAATGATCTTTATGTCACTTTAAACACACAGAAAATGGAAAGCGAGTTTCATATATATAAATCCCAGAATTTAAAATAGAATATTTTGATATATATGTGAATAAACCTGTAGAAATAAGAGCTTTGAGTATTCACTTAATAACATAAAATAATTTTGAGATAAAGAGGGAGGCATTTTGAGATGAAAACTATGCAGCATAACGTCTATGATACATGGTTTTAGAAAAAGATGGAAAGAGAGGGGACATGGGTCACCCACTCAAAAATGATGCATAAAATAGTAGGGGAATAAAATATAAAGTAATTAAGAACATGTTAATGAAATTTTAATGATATACCATTTGAAACGAAGAACGTTAAAGGAAGACAAATACAATATTTCTTTTATGGGAATTCGGCAGCCTAACGACTTCACTTAAAACTCCCAAAAATGGATTGATGAGATCAAATAGGGTCTCTCATCATATGAACCTAAATGATCAGTATGATAGATATATAGATCATACACCAAAGTTATAAAAAATAACTTGAAAGACTTGACATGAAAACAGATCTTGAAAATGAAGAGGGTGAAAGTATCCCTTAAGCATTCAACAGCTTAACGGTGTCACTTAAAATGTCAAAATACTGAATTGGAGAGATCAAATAGGGTCTCTAATCATATGATCATAAAATATCAGTATGAAAAATTTAGTGATAATACCCCAACATAACAAAAGGGAACATGAATGAATTGACATGAACGTAGAACTTCAAAACGAGAAGGGTGAAGAACCACTTAAAAATTCGGCAGCCTAACGACGCCACCTAAAACATCAAAATACTGAATTGAAGAGATCAAACGGGGTATCTCATCATATGATCATAAAAGATCAGTATGATAAATTTAGAGATAGTACCCCAACATAATGAAAAGGAACATGAAATACTTTACATGGAAAATAGATCATGAAAAATGAGAAGGGAGAAAGAATCCGTTAAAAAAATTTCGGCAGCCTAACAGCGCCACTTAAAAATTCATAAAACGAAATAATGAGAGTAAGAGGGGATCTCTCATTATATGAAAATGAAAAGGGAATTAAGAGGAGTATAAAGGACATCCTTTAACATTATAACATGGAGCATAAAAGAAATGACATAAAATAGATTTCTTGAAAAGAAAGAGAGAGGTCGGATCCTTTACCTTAAAACGCAACTCGTAAAACTCAAAGGTTGGGACCTTGAGGGATTGGGGGAACCTTGGGAGAACTCCATGGGAGGTAATGAGACCCGAACATCGTTGGGGGAGAGTGGGGAGTCGAATGGATTAGAGGATGACATGGTATTTTTAGGAAAAGTGAGGGAACAAGGCATTAATGGCCAAGAGACACCTCACAAGTGCATTACTCAAAACCTTGTGCTCTCTCAAGATATTCCCCATGAAGTTAGGCCCCGTGGGGCCCCCAAAACAATAATTCATCCCCTAAGGTCGGAAAAACCTTAAAATATCTCATGACATCATCATTACACAGTTATGATGTCATTAAACATACCGAAACCCCAAAACTGTATTTTCATTATTCATCGAAAATTCAACTTTCTCATAATAATCCCAAAATTTTACCTTAACCAAATATCAATGCTCTGATTTCAAAAATGAACTCCATTTTATAAATATAATTTCCTAAATATTGTTAATTTATTTTCTAAATAAATACACTATTCACTAAAAATTCAATTTTTTCAGAAAAAACCCCAAAAATTACCATAACATAACATCGGTGCTCTGAGTTCAAAAATGAAATCCATTTTATAAAAATAATTTTTTAAATAATTTTAATTTAATTTTTAATTAAAAAACACTATTCACTCAAAAAACTAATATTTGAATAATAATTTATGAAATCGTTATTTAACTATTTTATTGAATCACATTACTTAATCAAGGTGCCTAGATTATTTTAAAATATTCTTTATGTGAGATTACTAATCCATTTGGTCAAATTACTAATCCTAAGCGTAAAATCAGTATTCATAATTTACTATTCATCAAAAATCAAGTTGATCTTATTAGACTCTAAATTTCGTACTGGGAATAATTGTAGGAGACCATTTTCTGAATATCATTACACATTTTTAATTATTTAAGGTTTACATAAAAATTTTTAAAATATCATTTTTCTAATATTAATCAAAAATATGCATACTATATTTATCCGGTCATTTGAAAATTCCTAAACTTCATCATAAGAAGAAATCCTATTTTTTTTTTAAAACAAAGGATTACACAAGGAGTTATGGTCTCTTTACATAGCTCCTTATCACACCCGCATAGGACCAAAGTGTAAGGTGTGCTAAGGTGAGAGAATCTAAGAGAGGCTCGGATAACATCGCACGAGTAGTAATTTATATCAGTTTGAACTTCTCACAAAGGCGATTCCGTTCTAGCTTCACATGATGAAGTTCAGATTCAGTTTGGTCCAGAGAAAAGCCTAGTGGTGCTACATCCTTCCAAAGTTCTATTAGATGGGATTCGATCCGTCCAAGACTACTGGGTGAGGCCATCAAATCTTCTTTCTATAACAATTAACCAAGATTACTTGTATCTAGAGACAATAATCGAATCGTTTAGTTTCCAGAGGTCATATTGACCAATGGTAATATAATAGTCAAAACCCAATGGTCTCATTTTAATTATAATAATGTTATCAAATGAAACATTTTTGTTGAGTATAAAAAATAAAATTAAATGACACATAAAATTAGGAAATAAGATTTATTCAAAAATTCGGGTCGTTACAATCTTCCCCTCTTAAGAAATTGTGTCCTCGCAATTTTTAAAACTGGGTTTTGAAATTTTATTGAATGTCCAACACCGAAAAAGGACACAGAAAAACTATTACTTTAAAATAAATAAAGGGAAGTAAAAAGGTCACCCGAGTTAACCCATACAAGGATTTCATGTAGGAAAACATGGACTTGGAAGAAAAGCAAAGGGTCAAGTTCTGAGGGAGAGTGATAGAGAACATGATTGGGAGAAAGTTAACCATAAGAAAATCCCAAACTTATGATGTGTTTAAATGGTCATTGATTACCTAGTAGGAAACGTAAACCAAGAACGTTATTGTTTTATGTTCCTTTTCATAATTTTTAGGAATTCATTTACAACATACAACAAAATCATAATAAAATATACCTATCTTCATGTAGAGTTTCATCCTTTAATATGTTTCTAACCACAACTAATCTTTTCTCCAAACTATGAGCATACAAAACTTCTTGGTCTCATCAAAACAGAAGAATCATATTCTATAGAATCACATAATCCAAAAAAGATTAACTATCTATTTCTTCTATCTTTAAACATTACCCAAAAAACAGAAATGGTAAGGTAAAACAAATCTTCAAAAAGAAATAATCCCATAGGAATGGAAACTACTTTTAAATCTTCAATGTTCCATGGTACTAACCAAAGTTCATCATAGTCCATTCCATAAATAACTGTCCTTAAAATTCCTCAAAATAAACCAATCTAAGATTGAAACCAAAATACAAGAAGGATTTGATAACATAGTCTTCCAAAATATACTTCGTTGTTCATCTCCAAACAACATCATCCACTCCTAAAATCTTATAACAAAAGTATATAACCAAAAAATATTTTACCCAAGATAGGTTAATCATTTCCATTAGTAACCTAAATTACTATAAGCCCACCTTAAATTATAGATTCTTCAAAATATAAGTAAACCTTACTCCTCAATGAAAATACCATAGAAATCTATTTACCTTGATCATATAGGGTCCCCAAAATAATGAACATCTTCCAAAATAATAATCATATTTTAATCCCCTAATCATACCTATCATATTAATAGGACAATCATCGCATTTCCTATCACATTGGTTGTTGGGAAATGTTCTTCCATTTACCACCATTAACTATGAAGAGAAAGTATAACTAGGGGCTTAAGTACTTAGCTAACAATCATGAAAAGGAACAGAAAGCATATAAGGATAACATTTACAAGAAAAGTATACCCTAACTTGTGATCCCATAGGTTCCCATCTAGGTTTTCCATGATCATATATTCTTATGTGAATTGTTATTTTATTTTATCTTTGTTCCTTTAACAATGGTTCATAGTAAGCTTATGAATTTACCAAAGCATATCCATCGGGAGTTTCGTAACCAAGAGGGAAACAAGGCCCGTTTTCGTGTACCAGTTCCTGTTCGAGTCTAGCTCAAAGCAGTGTTTTCAGGTTTTATCCCAATGTACATATGTGCCAGATCCACCTCTACCTGCTCGTATCCAAACAGGGATGTATTTGCTTGGCAACCCCTTACTCAATACTCACCAAAATACCAGGAATGTTTCCTATATTTAAACTTCTCTATAGGGTTCTTCGTAGTGTTTTCATATCCTAATTTCCACAAATAACTAAACCATCCTTTGATACCAACTATAGCATCCCGCCTTTTTATCACATAAACAATCATTACATTTTACAAAACCGAGGATCTTTAAGGTTTAGTGTCTTGGAAACCAGGAACTTTATACATGAAAACAAAAAATATTATTCTTAAACACTTGAAAGGATTCTCCTCATGTTCATCCTAGGATCATTACTGCATCTCATAACCTGGGGACATACATCAAAAGAAAGGGTGAGCAGGAAGCCCAGTAATGGAAACAAGAGAAAAATTTTACATGTGAACCCGAGATACTTCAATAAGGTTATGAAAAGAACATTAAGGCATGAGAAAGAAATCATGAGGCATATCATAATAAAAATAAAATTTTTCATAACTTGAATATGTGGCTGCAGCAGTTAATATAGACAATCATGAACATATCACCAAGGTATATTCCCAAGGTGTCATTTGAAAATTACCAAGGTTATTCACCAAGATATCGTGAAAATTGTAATCTCTAGTGGTTACATCATTACCCAATGCATTGGAGCGCTATCAGGGCACACCCTTAAATTTGTTGTTATTATGATGTGAGCCACATATATCATCATCGGACATTTCATAAATGACCCATATACCATAAAATAAATGTGTTTCATTTCATAATCATAACGGTTATAAAACTGCTTTAAAGATGTGATCTTTATGTCACTTTAAACCCATAGAAAAGGGATAGCGGGTTTCATGTATGTAAATACCAGAATTTAAAATAGAACATTTTAATATATATGTGAATAACCAAGTAGAAATAAGAGCTTTGAGTATTCACTTAATAACATAAAATAATTTTGAGATAAAGAGGGATGCATTTTGAGACGAAAACTATGAATCATAACGTATATGATACATGTTTTTAGAAAAAGTTGGAATGAGAGGGGACATGGGTCACCCACTCAAAAATGATACATAAAACATTAGGGGAACAAAATATAAAGTATTTAAGAAGATGGTAATGAAATTTGAATGATATACCATTTGAAACGAAGAACATGAAAGTAAGACAAATATAATATTTCTCTTATGAGAATTCGGCAGCCTAATGGCGTCACTTAAAACACCCAAAAATGGATTGATGAGATCAAATAAGGTCTATCATCATATGAACATAAATGATCAGTATGATAGATATAGAGATCATTCCACAACATAATAAAAAGGAACTTGAATGACTTGACATGAAAATAGATCTTGAAAATGAGAAGGGTGAAAGAATCCCTTAAGCATTCAGTAGCCTAACAGCGTCACTTAAATTGTCAAAATACTGAATTGGAGAGATCAAATAGGGTCTCTCATCATATGATCATAAAAGATCAGTATGATAAATTTAGAGATCATACCCCAACATAACAAAAAGGAACTTGAAATAATTGACATGAAAGTAGAACTTCAAAACGAGAAGGGTGAAGAACCACTTAAAAATTCGACAGCCTAACGGCGCCACTTAAAACTTCAAAATACTGAATTGAAGAGATAAAATGGGGACTCTCATCATATGATCATAAAACAACAGTATGATAAATTTATAGATCATACCCCAACATAATTAAAAGGAACATTATATACATTACATGGAAAATAGATCTTGAAAAATGAGAAGGGAGAAAGAATCCGTTAAAAAAATTTCGGCAGGCTAACGGCGCCACTTAAAACATCATAAAACGAAATAATGAGAGTAAGAGGGGATCTCTAATTATATGAACATGAAAAGGGAAGTAATAGGATTATAAAATAACATACTTTAACATAAGAACATGGAGTATAAAAGGAATGACATAAAAGAAATTTCTTGAAAAGAAAGAAAAAGGTCGGATCCCTTACCATAAAATGCAACTCTTAAAACTCAATGGTTGGGACATTGAGGGATTGTGGCACCTTGGGAGGACTTCATGGGAGGTAATGAGGCCCGAACATCGTTGGGGGAGAGTGGGAGTCGAATTGATGAGAGGATGGAATGATATTTATAGGGAAAGTGAGGGGACAAGGCATTAATGGCCAAGGGACACCTCACAAGTGCTTTACTCTAAACCATGTGCTCTCTCATGATATTTCCCATGAAGTTAGGCCACATGGGGCCCCCAAAACAATAATTTATCACCTAAGGTCGGCCAACCCTTAAAATATCTCATGAAATCATCATGACACAGTTATGATGTCATTAAACATACCGAAACCCTAAAACTATATTTTCACTATTCATCGAAAATTCAACTTTCTCAGAATAATCCCAAAATTTCACCTTAACCAAATATCAATGATTTGATTTCAAAAATGAACTGCATTTTATAAATATAATTTTCTAAATATTTATAATTTATTTTTTAAATAAATACACTATTCACCGAAAATTAATTTTTTTAGAAAAAACCCCAAAAATTACCATAACATAATATCGGTGCTCTCAGTTCATAAATGAAATCCATTTTATAAAAATAATTTTTTAAATATTTTTAATTTAATTTTTAATTAAAAAACACTATTCACTAAAAAAACTAATATTTGAATAATAATTTATGAAATCGTTGTTTAACCATTTTATTGAATCACATTACTTAATCAAGGTGCCTAGATTATTTTAAAATGTTCTTTAAGTGAGATTACAAATCCATTTGGTCACATTACTAATCCTAAGCGTAAAATCACTATTCATAATTTACTATTCATCAAAAATCAAGTTGATCTTATTAGACTCTAAATTTCATACTGGGCATAATTGTAGAAGACCATTTTTTTGAATATCATTACACATTTTTAATTATTTAAGTTTTACATAAACATTTTTAGATTATCCTTTTTTTAAAATTCATCAAATATATGCATACTATATTTATCCGGTGATTTGAAAATTCATAAACTTCATCATAAGAAGATATCCAAATTTTTATTTAAAATAAAGGATTACACAAGGCTGTTACGGTCTCCTTACATAGTCCCTTATCACACCCGCATAGGACCAAAGTGTAAGGTCTGCTAAAGTGAGAGAATCTAAAGGAGGCTCGGCAAACATCGCACGAATAGTAATTTATATCAGTTTGAACTTCTCGCAAAGGCGATTCCGTTCTAGCTTCACACGATGAAGTTCAGATTGGGTTTGGTCCAGAGCAAAGCCCAGTGGTGCTACCTCCTTCCCAAGTTCTCTTAGATGGGCTTCGATCGGTCCAAGACTACTGGGTGAGGCCATCAAATCTTCTTTCAATAACAATTAACCAAGATTACTTGTATTTAGAGACAATAATCGAAATGTTTAGTATCCAGGGGTCATATTGACCAATGTTCATATAACAGTCAAAACCCAATGGTTTCATTTTAATTATAATCATGTTATCAAATGAAACATTTTTGTTGAGTATAAAAAATAAAATAAAATGACACATAAAATTAGGAAATAAGATTTATTAAAAATTTTGGGTCGTTACAGCAGTGGCTCCCACAAAGATGGAGCATGGTTTAGGAGACCATGCAAGGAGGCCGTGCGAGGGTCTCTCGAGGCAGTGGCTAATGTAGGGTTAGCCCATAGTTTGTCAAACCGTGTGAACTAATCGTGCATGCACTTAAATGAGATCCTAAAAATGCAGATCTCATATGTTTTTGCCTCTGAATGGCTTTTTTTTACTTATAAGTGGCCATAACATGGGATAAATCTCCCTTGAAGGTTGGATAACCTCTCCCAAGAATTTTGGAGGTGATCCAAAGGCTTTCCTTGGCAAATCAAAGACGGATTCTTAATGTTTGTGATCATTCGTCATCATTCTTGATCGGTTTCTTAGATCTACTTCCCCTTTTTTCTTTGTGTCTTAGATCTATTCCCGTTATGGGTAGATCTAAGTGTGTGGATGACAAATATGATGAGATTTGGTCATGGTCTTTCTAGGAAAATAGATCTAAGGAGGGTTCTTGTAGAGTCAACATGGTTTTCTTGTGTGTTCTTTGTTCGTTGTGGTTTTCATCAAAACCTTCGAGGTAGGAGGCTTCATTATTGACTCCACTTAGTAGAACTGATTGGAATGCTTTCAAATTAAATGTGTGGTGTTTAATTGTTTTTTATTTGGTTTTTTAACACTTGACGGAAACCTTCTTGTGTGATGGTTGTGAAATCTAGAAAATTAGGGATTTTGAAGATATTATTTGGTTCTTAATTTTAAAATAGAGATTTTAAAATGGTTTTTTTCTGGAATTAGGACACATGGTTTGGATTATATGTTTTCAATAAAAGGGAATGTTTCATTAAATTGAAATTACTGTTTTAAAATTGGTTTCTTATTTGGATTTCAATAAAAGTAAAATTTTGTTGAAATAGTTTGAATTGGTTGAGCACACTTGGTTGTTGACATGATGGTTGTGTGTGTTCATGGGCATGTGGGACGGATAATGGTTATGGGTATCCCCCATAATTAACAGGATGGATAATTGTTAGGTCTCTCCCCCGTCAAAGGGTGCATGTGGGACTGATAAGGGTTAGGGGTGTCCCCCCTCATTAATTAGATGGATAAGGGTTAGAGATCACCCCTTCCAATTGGTTCACTAAGGGAGACTGAGTGAAAGTATGACTCACCACTCACGAGTATAGGGAGATCCAGGTTTCATATAGGGATGGTTGTAGGGCAGTATGAAATGAATAGGGTATATCAATGGAAGTTTGAGAATGGTTTTAAATCTTGTTTAGTTATTTTTCGGGAAAATTAACTTTTTGGAAAAATTGGTTTCAATTGAACATGTATGATTTTGGTTATAAATGGTTTTGGAAACTTGTTTATATTTGGTTATAAACTGTTTTGGTAAAAAAAATATAAACAATTTTATATAAATTTGACTAACTTTTCTATCTTAGTGGCGTGAGTAGGGAAGTCATTGGGGGAACCTAATGAGTTTTAATCTCACCCCTGCTTTGTAAATTTGGTGCTTTTGCAGATATTATCTTCTGGGATGGGGGAGAAGGTAATGTTTCACCCGTATTTAGCCCTACGTCATGACGTTTGGGCTATTCGGTGATTGTGGAGCTTAGGGCTTGGGGAGCATGAATTCTTATGGTGTTTTGATATTCTTGTATCATTTATCCACTGTATAAGTTGATACATGGTTATTCTTCCACTGTTTGATACATTGATATGGTTTTGAGATTCATAAAGATGTTGGGTTGTCTTTCATTTTCTCATGCATTATATAGTGAATGTTTTTTTTATGGTTTGTAGGTTTATTGATTTATTTATTAAAGGGTAAACCATCCCCCAATTGTATTTGAAAACCTTCAGCATTTATTGATAGCCTTTAGCATCTTGGGGATGTCACTTAAGGCCAAGTAATGACTCTTTGTACTCTCATGCTAGTGAGAAATGGTGGGTCATTACAAAAATAATAACATTACTTATAAATATTATGAATTAAAATATCAGAGGAAAATTCATGAGTTTATTTATAGATGGATTATATTATATCATCATTGTAATCATAATTTTAAACAATCATGATGAAAGATGAGATTATAACAAAAGCCTCTCACCACATTGATAACATTGAATCATAATCCACAAGAAAGAATAAAATTAAATGAAACCTGTAATATCATTAAATTTAGGATATCCATTATATAACAAGTCAAAAGGTGAAGTATACACACCTCATAAAAGTGTATATGTGTATAATATAACATACATCCCAAAGAAGAAAAATTGAGACAAAAATCTCTTACCACTTTAGTAACATTGAAATCATAAACCCATAAAATAGAGATCATAAAATGGATATGTAAGTCCTCAAAAATTTATGGATAATAATTATTAAAAAATCACATAAATTATATACAAAACACACTAAAAATAAGTGGCTAATATGGAATATATCTCATGTAATTAAAACTAAGACAATAAAACTCGTACCTCAAGTTTGATTCATCACATTTATTTTTATCATCCTATATTATAAAATTTTATTAACTATTTACTTTCTTATGAAAAAATTTCAAATTTATTACACCTTTTATTTTACTTATAACATGTTATATATTATTACATAATGTATTGAGTTTATAGTAGATTTCTTTACCATATTTGGATTATGTGTCAAAAATGACTTTGGATGGATTACTATTGTCAAAGAGGTCACTATATAAACATATACATAATAATAATAATGAAATATTTAAATTATTAATACACAAATTATACTTCTATGACCAATCATGAAATATTTTCTTAAAAAATAAACTAACGTTATGATCATGGAGACGGTAGGCCATACATATGCAAGAGTAACATTTCCATTTTTCAGTTATCATTATGGAAAGAAGGAAGGTAATATTTTATCTTTAAAAATTATTATAACATCATAAATACCATATAATGAAATTATATAAAGTCTTATATATCATTATTCATATTTGTTTTTTAAAAAGGGATCACATTTCTTCGTGAAGGCGGTAGTCCACACATCCAGGAATGATTTTATCATTTTTTTTCATTGAGTAAAATGTAAGAAAAAAATGATATATTATATATTTAGAGTGATAAATATGTCATTAATATCATAATTATATCATATATATCACATATATTTTTTATATTTACCCTTGTTAAATTCTATGTAGCAAGTTAGTGAAAACTTAATGGCATCGCTTCACGTGGTGGTATTCCATCGTACAAATGAGTGACATTGTCATACTCTTACATAATTGAAAGTAGAAATTTATATATAATATAATGTATCTATAGGTATAATTATATTGTATTTTTAATATATATATATATATATATATATTATTTCCATCATACTAAACAATCATGAAAGGTGTTAATGGAAAAATGAATGACATTGGTTCACAAGGAAGTGGTACACCGTACATATAAATGATGATTTTGTAACTCATTTAAAGGATGTAAAGATGGTTTTATGTAAAAATATCATAAAAACATATAAAAATATTTGATATACTGATTTTATTATAAAATTATGTTTTAATAAATATTTAAATATGTTGATAAATAAATAAAATTAAAACACTTTTTGAAGAACATTTCATGTTCTTATAATATCCTCATTAGATTTCCAGTAAAGGCCATACTAAATTGGATTTATTCCAAATTTAAGGATAACAGTGTGATGGTTGGGAATTTTAGAAGTGATTTGTGAAGTTATTTTCGAAACCATATACTTTTGGAGGTGTGAAAAAGGTAGGATATGGGGTTTCCTTTTATAAGTTGAGGAGAGGACACACATGGTATTTTTTACAAGAATCCACGGATGCCATGGTTTTTTGCATACCATAAGGGTCCAAAATGGAATATTATAGAACTTAATATGTTTTATAGTCGAAATACGTCTATATTATAGTTTTTAGATAAGTGTAATGATCATTTTAACCCTTATCATATTTGTTTAACCCCACAGTAAATCCATTTTTACCATAACCGGGGTAGTTATTTTTTACTATATTCTCTATTCATTTTTTATGAAATTATGTCAAACATATGATAAAATTTAAATTTATCTGATTAAAAATATGTAATCTTTTTTTTAATTCAATTAACAGAAAAGGGAAATTTTGATTAAGAATTAATCATGTAGATGCGATGAGAAAGAAGGTTTTTGATGATTAAATGTTCAAAAGATTACAATAATTTTATATCAAAATAAAAAATGAAAATGTTTCCAATGAAATATATTTAAATAATTAATATATAATTTAACTAATTTTTATTTTAAATCTATTTAAAATATTTTATAATTTTATAAATAATTTAATAGAAAAGGAAGTTTTCAAATAAAATTCATTATTTTTCACTATTCCTAGAAAAATAAATCTTTTCAGAATGATTTAAACAAATATTCATAACATAATTTTATGATATTATTTAAATAAATGATTTTATTTTTTCAATTTTTTTTTAAAAAATAGGAAAAATATAAATTTAAAACAAAACTCCTAGATGCGATGAAAGAGCAGATTTCCGAGAAGTGTATTTTTCAAACACAAGAGGATTTTATATTAACCTTATTTTTTATAATAATTATGGATTAAATTTTAATTAAATTTTATTGATATATAATCACTACATTTCATTTAAAAATTTCCTCATTTTTCATAATTTTTTTAATTGTAAAAGAGAAACATTTTCAATTTTAAAACAATTTATTGAAAAATTCCTCTTTGAAACCCAAAAACAAACTTATACTCAAATACAATATAATGATTATTAAAATTTAAACAAGTTAGTTAAATATAGTAATATAATAATTATGTTAGATGAAATCATACTCAATTCATAATGTGACACTAAAATTTCTTAATTTATTGAGAAAATGATAATTTGACAAAAATTGGTATTTTAAACTTCGCTAAAAAATCAATTTTTTCAGAAAAACTAAAAAATTAATCCAAAGTAAATTTTGATATTCGAATTCCAAAAAATATATTTTATTAAATACATTTTCCTAAATTTTCAAAAAAAAGATTAACAATTTTTTAGTAAAAACAATCCAAACGTTTTTTTGAAGAGATGTACTATTGAAGAATAAAGCCAATTTAATAAAAATGATTGATTATTTACTATATATTTATCAATAGTTTATATTTAGAGGTAAATTTATATGTATATATAGTATAAATTAGTTAATATTAATCATAGCCATCAATTTAATGGCTAGGTTATAAAGGATATATATATCAAGAGTTATTTAAGCATAATAGTTCTGGTTGAATAATCTATAAAGAATAAAAATATAGGGGTTGTGTGTATCACAATATATTTAATAAATTAAATTTACTTAAAATTAAAATGATCATAAAGTCTTGGGGAGTTACATTGTCATCTAATTTTATTGTTGCATGTTGTTTACACTATTAAATATAATTTTCTTCTTTTAAAATATCAGTGTTTTATAGGAACACTCATATCTTTTAGAGTGATTGGATCCTAAGATCGGGTAGGTAAATACATATTGTTCTATATATTTTTATTCTATCTTATAATTTTTATATTATTCTCTTCTTAATAGTAGATCAGGGTTCATGTGGTCAACTTTCAATGGTGGTGGTGGACAGGTGTCCTAAGGCATTTATGGACCATTATTTTGGGTTACCACCTAATCCTAAGGTTTAGTTATCTGTAGAAATACACCATACGATGACCCTAATTTCATCAATTTAATAATATATTTATCCATCCATGTTAAAGGAATTAAAATCCTAGCTAGTGTATCTTAAGGGAAATGGATTTTCCACCTAAGTGTTCCACTGTGTGATTTATCATCCTTATTTGAAAAGAAGGTAGATGGTGGATTTCAACATTATGTTGATTATTAAAAGATCAAGAATATTATTTTAACCATTTCATTAATTGAAAACTTATTTTATAAGATCAAGGGAGGAAGGTGATTTTTTCAAATTAACCTCTAGTTAGGATACCATCAGTTTAGAGTAAGGGAAGAGGATATACCAAGGATCACTTTTAGAATAAGGTATGATAATAAAAATTAATTGGTTATGTAATTATGACTTACTAATTCTCCTGTTATTTTAAATTAATTGATAAATTTTATCTTTCACCTCTTTATTGACACATTTTTGTGGTATTTTCTTATGAAAACTTGTTCCATTCCATGTAGAGGTGGATCGTGAAGACCACTTGGATATTGTTTTAATATTATTAAAAGAAAATATCTAATATTTTAAAAAGCATAAGTTCTCATTTTGGATCCAAGAAATGAATATTTTAGGGAATTTCATATCTAATAGATTTATCTCTGTGCACCCAGAGAATATTAAGCTAGTGTTGTTTTAGGAGATACCCAATAATGTTTTGATATCAAAATCCTTTTTGGTATGGTTGGGTATTATGAGTGGATATTATAGTATTTAACTATTTTAGTCTCTCCCTTGATGGATTTTTTCTTGAAGGGGGTGAAGGTTTGTCAGTATGATAATTTATATTAATATGTTGATAAGTAAAAGTCATGGTTAACATCAACTTCAATATATATTATTCCTAATCATATTAATGGTTATCACATGTATTGTAATGCCTCGAGTATGGGTTTTCTATGAGTATTGATGTAGTAGGAGCATGTGGGGTAATATAGACCGCATCAGTTAAACTTTCATGAGAATAAATTTCCCACCCACAACATAGAGTAGATTGTGGGGATGAATGATCTGAAGGCTTAGTGTCGCTGCATTTTTAGGGAGAGTTTTATAGTGTATTCTAATCATAAAATTTTATATTATATCTTTAGCCTGACTAATATAAATATTAGACGGTGGAACTTGGTATAATACCTCTATTATTTAAAAATTTATATATAATACACACCTAGTAAATAGAATGTGGCACCAGATTCATTGAATACGAAATCACCACTTCATGCTATAAAATAATTTTGGAATGAATAGAACATGATGGGTTTGCTAACTAATCTATGTTTGAGTGTGGAATAGAATAATGAGATGTTGTTTCAAAATATTGTACAAATTGTGTCTAAATATTATTATTGGTTATTGCTTGATAAGGTAGGGGATTCTGGTTATCATTGTATAACCATAACCATAGGTGGCGGGGAGACCTTGGGTGATTGGTCTTAGTCTTAGGATGGTGTTATTTTCTTATAATGAAGCATATTGTTTCTTTAAAAATGAGATAGGTGTTTCTAGGGGGTGGTAACCTCTCAAGATATTAAATTAAACCTAAAGATACAAAGATGTATTGTGTCCTTAATAGGAAGTATTTTTTGTATGGAATGAAGTGTACGATTGTGAATCTCATCTCACGATGTCTCATTTATCATAAAATCAAAGCTGGGAACCAGAGGCTTTCCTATCACTTGAATCCTCTTCCAATTTTTATATATAAATGGGAAGATAATACCATATATTTTTTGGATAATAATTCCTTAAACTAATAGTGGGATGAATTATAAATGGGCTATTATTGATGAGATAATGATATCATCCCTTTTACAATCTAAAAGGGAGAAAATTATAGTGGAAGATATGGGTCACATATTTGTCTACGGGGTGTTAATGCTTTATTGTGTTCCTTTGGTCATCATTTATGATGTAGATCAATTCATTGACTCTCAATTTTGGGAGTATATTTAAGAATTTTTGGGTTCTCAACTAAAGATGAGAATGGTGGATTCTCCTTATATGGATGGTCAGACTAAGTGGGTCATCAAGATCCTTGAGGATATGCTTTGATCATATGTGCTTTATTTTGGTGGTTCTTGGGAGAATAATCTATCATTTGGAAAATTTTATTATAAAAATAGTTATCAAAGTTAGATTAAGATGGAAACCTTAAAGGATTTATAAAGAATACCATGCATATCTCTTCTATATTGGAAAGATTTGGGTGACTGTTCCCTATAAGTGTTGTACCTCTCGAACCCCTCGAGGTTTGATTTTCATGATCACAATCACCCTCTTTCTTATCTAACTTGTTTTCAAGTGTTTTTGTTGATAGGCACAAGGTTGCCAAGAAAATGGACCAATAAAGAATCGAGAAGTGGACTGAAATTCAGTCCACCGGCCAACCGGTGTGATAGCACCGGCCGGCCGGTGGACCTGGCAGAGGCATTGCCCACTGCCAGGCTCCACCGGTCAGCCGGTGGCTCTGTCACCGGCCAGCCGGTGGCAACCTGATGCAACAGTGTTTGCTACTGTCTGCCCACCGGCCAGCCGGTGGCTCTGGCACCAGTCAGCCGGTGCTGCCTGGGCAAAAGGTCTTCTCAACATCCAAGGCACCGGCCAGCCGGTGGCCCTTCACCGGCCAGCCGGTAGCCCATTCAAACTAGCCGTTGGCTTTGACCAGTCAACTCCAACTTGGCTCCCAACGGCTCTTTAAGCCTCTCCAACGGCTCCGAAGACTCCCCAAGGGTTCCATGCCTATAAATAAAGGCCAAGGAAGCCCCGGACACCAACCGGAACTATACTGAAGCCCACAGACACCTTGTTGATCATTTGGCGTACCTCCGACGCATTCCTTCAAGGAACCCCAAGTGCTCCATCCAATTCCACATCCAAGGAGCTCCTTCAAAGAAGCTTGGAAGCGGCCTTCAACATCTCCAATCAATCAAAGGCGCCCAAGACTTCCTCAATTACGGTTTTTCTTGTATTGATCTTTTTGAGCTTTAAAATTGGGTTTGTGCCTACAAACCCCAAACTCATTCTCATCCTCCCCTTCTTTTGGGTTTCACATCACCACTAAGGTGTGAAGAGGTCCTCAAGCTTTTCCTTTAAAAATCATGAGACATAGGTGAGCTATCCTTCACCTGTAAGAAGGATAGTGGGTTCTTGCTAAACCTTTAAAAGCAAGTGGGTTCTTGCTCAACCAACAAAAGCAAGCTGTAATAGGTCCTAGTTCTACCTCAAAGCCTAGTGGGTTTCTTGCTAATACCATTGAAAAGCAAGCGGTAGGAATCTCTCAACGGTTGAGTTGGGAGCGGAGACGTAGGCCGGGTTTTGGCCGAACTCCGTTAACAATTTCTTGTGTGATTGCCTTCTTTATTTCCACTGCATCTTAACTTTGATTTTTAAATTGTTAATCTTTTTTTAAAAGGGAATTCACCCCCCTCTTGCCATCACTTCCCTTGTTTTCTCCGCCCAACAATTGGTATAAAAGGAAGTATTTGAATAATTCCCTAACCGGTTTCAAATTAAAGATCCTTTTTGATGGCATCTACCTCTTTCGCCCCCGAGGGTTACTCATTGGGTCGGGCTCCATTTTTTGATGGGTCCGACTATAATTATTGGAAAACCCGCATGACCACTTTTTTAAGAAGCATAGGATATCCTATTTACAAAATTGTCATGCAAGGTTGTACTTTGTCTACCCCCGACGAATCCAAATGGACCCCTGCCGATATTAAGAATTTTGAGCTTGATGGCAAAGCCATGAACGCTCTCCATTGCGGCCTATATAGAAATGAGTTCAATCGAGTGTCTACTTGCACCTCCTCACATGAAATTTGGAAACTTTTAGAAGTGACCCATGAGGGCACTAACAAAGATAAGGATACTCGGTTAGACATGTATAGACAAGATTTTGAAAGCTTTACAATGCATCCTTCCGAATCTATTACCGATATGTTTACACGCTTCACTGACATTTGCAATGGAAGGAAATCTCTTGGTGATGATGTTTCAGCCGAGACGATGGTCAAGAAGATCTTATGGTTCCTTCCGAGCTCATGGGCACCAAAGGTGACGGTGATCCAAGAAGCTAAGGACGTCAAAAATATGCCGGTAGAGGAGCTCATCGGATCTCTCATGACTTATGAGATCACGATGAGGAGGCAAGCTCAAAAGGAGGGCACACCAATCAAGACACCAAAGAACATCGCCCTCAAGGTACAAAAAGAAGTAAGCTCCTCCTCATCATCACCATCTTCATCTTCTTCATCATCAAGCGGCGACTCGGAAATGGAGAATCTCGCCCGCCAAATGCACAAATTTATGAAGAAGCACAAGAAGAAGAAGAAATCTCGCAAGGCGCGAAAGCAAGAACCCACCGCAAGATCCGAGCCCAAGGTAAAATGCTACGGGTGCGGCGAAAAGGTCCATTACAAGCCCGATTTCCCACTCAACAAAAAACGGGCCACGCAAAAGGAAAAAGGAAAGAAAAAGGTCCTCAAGGCAACATGGAGTGACACCTCATCATCCTCCTCCTCCTCCTCCTCAAGCGACCAAGGTACAAAATGCCTAATGGCAAAACATGAGGTATCTTCCTCCTCTTCCTCCTCTTCCTCCTCTAGTTCTTCTAATTCTTTTAATCATTTATCATATGAAGAACTCCAACATGCTAGAGACCAATTAGAAAATGGTTTTCATGAGCTATCGTCAAAATTTGTTGCTTTAAAAAAGTCTTTCAAAAAACTATCCTCTGAAAAAGAACAACTTCTTAAAGAGAAGGAGGAGATGTCCCTCAAAATCCAAAATTTTCCCGATGTTGATTCTTTAGAATCAACCATTAAAGACCTTATAGAATCCCTAGCCAAGTTCACCCAAGGTGAACAAAATTTGTCCAAACTCTTAGGTTCTCAAAGAGTATCTAGAACCACCAATGGACTTGGCTACACCAATGTAGCTTCCTCCTCCCATGCTCCCACTGTTTTTGTAAGGGGGAGCTCTAGTTATAAATTTTTCAATTATTGTAAGAATCCCGGGAACCTCATTTATGAGTGTAATTATAAAAATTCCCGGTATGGCCAACCCAAGTCTATTTTCTATTCCGACAAATTTTATAGGAGAAGACCCGCCATGAAACAAATTTGGATTGAAAAATCCCTTTTGGCGAGTCTCTCCAGGCCAAAAATAGTTTTGTTTCCTCGATGATTCATTGTTTTTATTTAGGGGGAGAACTTTCTAAATTGTTTTCATTTTTCATTCAAAACTCTCAATTTAAAAAATTTCATTTGGTTTCAAATTTCAATTTCCAATTCACATTTCAAATTTCAATTGGTTTTTGATTCAAATTTTTCAATTCAATTTTCATTTCAAAATTTTCAACAATTGGTATTATTTTCAATTGGTTTAAAATCTTGTTTTTCAATTTTCCCTCAATCAAGTTTTATGCCCCACGCTATTTTGATAATCACAAAGGGGGAGAAATTTCTCGATTGATTGGGGGAGAATCCTTTCCATCATGCTTAGCATTTCCAGTCAATTTCAGTATTTTACATTGTTTGTTTGGGTGATTGTGATCATCAAAATAGGGGGAGATTGTTGTACCTCTCGAACCCCTCGAGTTTTGATTTTCATGATCACAATCACCCTCTTTCTTATCTAACTTGTTTTCAAGTGTTTGTGTTGATAGGCACAAGGTTGCCAAGAAAATGGCCCAAGAAAGAATCGAGAAGTGGACTGAAATTCAGTCCACCGGCCAACCGGTGTGATAGCACCGGCCAGCCGGTAGACCTGGCAGAGGCATTGCCCACTGCTAGGCTCCACCGGTCAGCCGGTGGCTCTGTCACCGGCCAGCCGGTGGCTCTGTCACCGGCCAGCCGGTGGAAACCTGATGCAACCGTGTTTGCTACTGTCTGCCCACCGGCCAGCCGGTGGCTCTGGCACCGGTCAGCCGGTGCTGCCTGGGCAGAAGGCCTTCTCAACATCCAAGGCACCGGCCAGCCGGTGGCCCTTCACCGGCCAGCCGGTAGCCCAGTCAAACTAGCCGTTGGCTTTGACCAGTCAACTCCAACTTGGCTCCCAACGGCTCTTTAAGCCTCTCCAACGGCTCCGAAGACTCCCCAAGGGTTCCATGCCTATAAATAGAGGCCAAGGAAGCCCCGAACACCAACCGGAACTATACGGAAGCCCACGGACACCTTGTTGATCATTTGGCGTACCTCCGGCGCATTCCTTCAAGGAACCCCAAGTGCTCCATCCAATTCCACATCCAAGGAGCTCCTTCAAAGAAGCTTGGAAGCGGCCTTCAACATCTCCAATCAATCAAAGGCGCCCAAGACTTCCTCAATTACGGTTTTTCTTGTATTTATCTTTTTGAGCTTTAAAATTGGGTTTATGCCTAAAAACCCCAAACTCTTTCTCATCCTCCCCTTCTTTTGGGTTTCACATCACCACTAAGGTGTGAAGAGGTTCACAAGCTTTTCCTTTAAAAATCATGAGACATAGGTGAGCTATCCTTCACCTGTAAGAAGGATAGTGGGTTCTTGCTAAACCATTAAAAGCAAGTGGGTTCTTGCTCAACCAACAAAAGCAAGATGTAATAGGTCCTAGTGCTACCTCAAAGCCTAGTGGGTTTTTTGCTAAAACCATTGAAAAGAAAGCGGTAAGAATCTCTCAACGGTTGAGTTGGGAGCGGAGACGTAGGCCGGGTTTTGGCCGAACTCCGTTAACAATTTCTTGTGTGATTGCCTTCTTTATTTCCGCTGTATCTTAACTTTGATTTTTAAATTGTTAATCTTTTTTTTAAAAGGCAATTAACCCCCCTCTTGCCATCACTTCCCTTGTTTTCTCCGCCCAACAATAAGGACTTATAAGCATTTAGGGGAGAATGGACAAAGTTCAGCTGATTTAGAAGTGGTTATGGCTGGATTAATGTATTTATGAATACAATGTTGAAAATTATCATCATCCATTGGATTTTCATTTTGGGATATTTTATTTCTCGTGGTGTCTCTTCTACTATGACATTATCAGTTCGGTAACAAGTCAAAGATAATTTCACTATATGTGGGACTTCTTGAGATTACAAAGAATCTCAAAAAGATAGTGATTCTTATAGAAAAATTTTCTCAATTCAAACCTATTAATGATTATTTCATGTTTCTCAACTACGGAAATATAAAATAGACCCATCCAAAGTAGTTTAGTGGGAGAACGTGGAATTAAAATATGACACCACTATTGTTCAGTAGATATCTAATCTCAAGGGTTATTAATGAAACAAATTTCAAGGTAAAGATATCACTTTTTTTCTATATTATAGATGTGTTGTTAGAATATATATGAGACATGGGATCATGGATCCTTGTAGAGGGAGCATTGTCCACACTTGTTTTCATATAGTGAGCTGTGATTCCTTCTTGGGGACTTAAGGTGGCATGGGGTAGAATTGTGAAACCCTCCAGGTTACTAAAATGTTTTTGAATTTTTTATTTTAGTTAAATATTTTAGTTTTTGGGTTTTTATATTTTTTAGATGTTTGGGAAATTTCTATGGAAAATATATATTTTCCTAATTCACCACATTGGTTACAATGATTTCCACATTGTAGTAAAGGTATTGGGGGACCATTGAGGCCTTATTATAGGCACTACATCCTGGATAATGATATCCAAAAAAATGGATCTTATATGTTCAGACCCTCCACATTAGAGCCTAGAGGTCCACACTATAGGTTATAGAGAAATGGGTACTACACAACAGGCCAAAATTTTGTCCTGTAATGGGGTGTGTTATGGATACAGTTGTGTTATAGGGGAGGGGCTTATACCATCATGTCCAAGGGATTGAGGCCTAAGCCCCTGAACTCTAGAGGTTATCTATATAACAGAGCTTTATTCTATACCATTAATAATAATTTCGATGTGTCAGCACACCATAATCCTAGGTTTACACCATGTACATTCATCCAAATTGAAAAAAATAATTTATTTTCCCCTCATTAGATTTTAATCCCTCTCACCTGGAATTTCTTCTCATTTATTCTTCAATATGAAGCTCCATCCATGGATCTTATTTCCCTTTGCTGATGTGATGTTTCTCATTCTATTTAATTGAATATTTTAAAATTAAGTCTCTATTTATTTTGGTTTACTCCTCATATTGTCTTGTAACTTTATCTTCTTCCATCACTTTTGATTATTAGAACCCTAGTTAGTCATGGGGGGACAAACCTTGTGTGGGAGTGGATTTCAAATGAAATTTCTTGGTTTTTAGGATCTTTATGACCCCTCATTCTCATTTATTCTATATTTATGTTATGGAAACAAGTTCTCATTAGATTCAAGTTATATTTCTCCATATAACATGCCATTTATTCAGCATAATTAGATTTATTGGATTCACTTTGGTTTAAATGGATGAAATATTTTGTGAATATTTTATTGAGGGATGAATTATATATTTTTTATATGGTTGTTTGATTTTCTGGAGTAAGGTGGAGAATTCATGTGTCTTTCCTTTAAAAGCAGTTTTATGTATACCAAGTGTTTAAAAAAATGTTTTACTAAGGATTTGACTTTAAGAGGTTTTTCAAAGGGAATTTAGAAAGAATAAATAGATTATTTTGGTATCTCTTTAGTTGTGTGGGAGAAATGGGATTATTGAATATTTGATTGAATGAATTACATTTCTTGGTTTACTTTAGTTTATTATAAATTGTCAAAAATGGTAGAACTTGGGTGCATATGGGTGACATGGATGAGTGCTTACCTAGTGTATATTTTTCATTACCTATTGAATGTGGCCTTAGTATATTGACAGTGAAAGGTATGGATAGTAAATACCTCATTATACCTTAAGGAATCTTGCAATTTTTTAGGTTTCCATATGTTGAGAGGTATTCTTTGAGAGAGTCCCAGTTTCCTCTATGCCTCAGGGTTGATCTCCATGTATAGATTTTGTTCTTTTTTTCTCAATATTATTCTTTATTACTTTGTTTTCATTTTTTATTTTATTCTATGGTTCCCTAACTTATGACTTATTCATGCATTATTTTTTTGACTTATAGAAATTATCTTGTTTATTAAAAAGACATTGATTAATAAAAAAATTCAAAACAATTTTCTATAAAAATAAAGTGGAAATTTCAAAGAAATGATTCTCAAATTAGAACGAATGGGTTGTAATGTGAAATATTATATACAAATATATAATGGTATCCTTCTAGTATTTTCCTCTTACCCTATACATGTTATTGGGAATATGTATAGTTAATGTTTTAGGATATCAGAAAAGTAAAATAAACCAATTTATATGATTTTTCTCCTTGCTTTTCATCATCATTACAAGTTTGGTATCAAGTGGTGATTAAAGGTCACATAGAGAGTTTATCATGGAAGTTTTTTTTAGGATTTCTTAATTTCATATATTTTGGGTAGTTTTTGTAAGGATTAATTTTTGTTGATCCATTTTGGGATTGATTTTATATTTATACTATAATTCACACATTTATTTATTTTATAAAGTAATTTATAATTATATTTTTTATATTATTGTTGTGTTATACTAAATTTTATTATATTATATATTTTAAATTTCTATTTACTAGTGTGGGAATCCAACATATGGATGGTTCATGACATATTCTTGATGGAATCTATGTGATGTGATGATTGGATATATGTGGATGAAATTACAATTTTTGATTATTTTTTGTACTCTAGCACTATTTATTATCTTAAGAAAATTGGGAACATGCCACGAGCATTTTAGCAACATGGACTAGGTGATGGGTCAGGTTGATCAAAACTGGTTCATTACACTAAGGATGTTTTGAAAATCCATATTATCATTATCTTAATATGGATAATTATTAGTTATTTATATGACCTAATATTCCATTATAGTAGGAGAATAGTATATTAAAAAAAACTATTCTACAATGCACATTCTATTATTTCATTGGTATAGTACAAGTGAAAGAGTTTTTATTCATGGATGTATTTAAAATTTATAATACTGAATTTTATAATTTGAATTTGATAAAATAAAAAAATTAGGGTTAAAAATATAAAAATTATCTTAGTGTGTTATTTAGAATTTTTATAAAAAAGTTTATTTTTTGTAAATAGTAAAAATATAGTTTTTAATAATACAAAAACTTTTATGAAAACATGATTATATATGTATGATGTTAAATTTTAAAAAACCTTTCTTTCCACAAAATATTAGTTATAGGTATAATATAATATATTTTAGAATCTTTTTTCTAAAAATTATTATTATTTATTTTCTTTTTTTAAATGGTTTCCAAATTTAGTTTTTAAAGCATATTTTAAAAAATTTGGAAACACGTTCAGGTTTGGTATTTAAGAAAACCAATTGTTCTTATATTACCTATATTTTCAAAATAGTTTTATATACATTAATTTTTTATTTAAATATTGTTATTGGGATATGATTTTATATAACTGAAAAACGTTATATTGAAAAGACTATTTTATATTGTATTTAAAAGTATCATTTATGAACTACTTAATAAATGGAATTTGATAGACCCATTCATTAGATCTTACCGAGCATGTCTATTCACACCTTACATATACACTCGTGTATGTGTGTATGCAGCATAATGTTGTATGAAGGTTATAGTTTTGTCTTCATATTGTTCATACTTCTTAGATTGTTGGGGGTGATTTGGGTTGTGGTGAAAAACCTTATATTTCATGGACAAGGTTATACTATTTTGTCTGGATTAAATTCAATTTTGGGATATTTTTTTATTTCTATTTCTTTTTGTATTTCTCTTTCCTTAGTTATTTTATACTATATGTTATTTTTTTATGTGACGAATGAGATATTTAATTATCCTATCCTTCATTGATTTTTTTTATTTCTTATTAGAGTTAAAAATCATTCCCAGTGTAATGTTATTTGACTTATATGAGCTAGTTTCCAGCCCAAGGGGATTGGGAATTCCCTTCGGGCCCAATGATGGGTGGGGTCTGGAATCGGGTTAGTGGAATCCTAGGATAGTTGGTTAAATATCTCATTTATATGATGAATTAATTGAACTTATTTAATGATGGGTGTGACCTAGAATTATTTATCCTGATGATCCATCAGTTGGAATCTTGAGACAAACTAGTTTGGGTATTTGGTGTATACCTTACCTATTTTTGTATTATGTCTTATCACAAGGCCTTGAAGGTAAGATTAAAATGACCAAAATTATACATTCCATCACTATAAAATTAGTTATCATTATCCATGTTACTATTTATGTTGTTATAATATATATATATATCTAGATATATTCTACACTAATGTTATTAGTTATATCACACACTTTATTACTTATTCTGGCCATATTAATCATTCCTCAAATATTACATAATTTCTTCTGATGTATTATACCCCTTACTGGGCATCTAATATCATCCCTTTATGTTGTGTTCTTTTCCCCAAGGAACCGTGAATATGACTCTGAATAATTTTAAATATATTCTAAAAGATACAATAATATTCTCACTGAATTTTTAAGTTTCTTTATGTTTTCTAATATAATGTGTGATTCATGTATGTATTTACTCTCCTATGTATACTAACCCCATGGATATTATTTAAGGTGACCCCTTATATTCTTTACTAATTTAGTAAAGTCACTGCCAACTATGGGATACTAGATTTAGTTTTTTATTTGTAATCATATCAAGTTTAGTATAAATTTTTGGGGATAAATCTAGAATAAAAAACTTATATTTCATGAAAATTGTGATAAAACTTTATTATGTTCAAAAATATTATTTTACATACATAATATTTGTATAGTATGATTAAATACAGAACAAATTTTGAGATAAATATGTGTATTTCATGGATCATAAATGTAACGTAGTGGAAAAAATGGATACCATATCAACACTCAAATCTATATTGAGATCCCCCTCTAAAGAAAGTCAATGAGGATAGATTTAGATCTAAGTACATTACAACTATATTAGATAAATTATCTACGGTTAGGGCCAATAATAATGCTCGTATGAAGTTTAATATCTATCTACAACATAGTGTATCAATGTTGGGTTGCTTCATCTGATAAAAAATTCCATCATAAAATGGAACCACTAATACATTAGCAGTTGAACAATGAACCAAGTCCCTCAAGAAAATATTTCTCTCTATAGGATATAGTGAATGGTAAAATTTAATAACAATGTTTTACCAACTAAAGGGGTTTACCCAAAATAGTGGTAATTTATCAAAAACAATATGGATATGAATGCGATATAGAGTATTAAATAGAATATTTTTAATGTTATATTCTTTAAAAAAATGTTCCACGGGAAAAATTAAAATATATCGAAGGAAAATTATGAAATATAAGATAAAATAAAGAAGAAAATTTTAAGGAGAATAAGGATAAATTTAAATGGTTGAAAATACAACTTTTACTATATACATAATATAGAAATTAACATTGATAACTAATATAATGAGATAAATCCAATACTTTAAAGAGAATTTTTTCCCAATAATTTTTATCATATGAGGATATTGTATCAAGTGATATTAAGATAGAAAAATGATTTACCAATTCCTATTTTTTTAAGTATAAAAAATTTATATGATAACATTTGATTACCATTTTAAATGAAATATGGAAGAGGATAAAAGATAACAGTGGGATTTTCAAAATGTGATAATATGGAAATAAACACTCTGGGACATGCTAGAATGGAATAGGAGTTTGTAATAAGTGTGGAGATAAATCCCTTTATACTCATGAATTTAAGAAATAATCCACCAATTATCAATGTTTCAACTATAAGAAGGTGTTTCACTATATAAACCACTTCAAAAATAATAAAAAATATTTAACATAAAAGATTCTAAGGGAGAAATGTTGAGATTATACTATTACTACAACTAAATTTGAACTTACGAATGATGTTATAAAAGGGAATTTAATCATAAAAACAAATTTAGGTAATTATATATTTTATTATAGTTCTATACACTCGTTTAAATCATCTTTATGTTCTAGAAAAAATAAATTATCCCTTAGAAAATTTTTAAAGGGGATTTAATTCAGAAAACCCAATGGAAAATATTATTATAATGTGTATTTATCAAGATTTTTTTTGAGATTCTTATATATTACCTTGTTGAAAACTACATTGTTATACCTATAGCAGACATTAAGATAATATTTGGTTTATATTGGATATTCTAATATAATGAAAGTATTTATTTTTACCTGGATAAGATTAAATTTTTTAAAATAGGAATAAAATCATCAATTTTTAATAGACAGACCTCATTGTCTAGGACTTTTTGGATCCTCCTCTGGTGTCTCACATTAATGAAGTTCTATGGGAATAGGAAAATAAAAAACCCTACGGATGGTATAGAAATACTATTAATGGGGGATTTTCCTATTATTTAATAATACATTGATGTATTTCTAGAAAAATAACATGGATTATCACCTAGAAATGAAGATGAGTTTTCCATTAAACTCATCCCTAATAAAACATTTATACATAATACTCTATATAGGATTGACATAGTTGAACTGGTTGATATGTGGAAAAAAACTACAGGATTTGTGTGATAATGTCTTAATACACCCAAATGCTTCACCTTAAGTTCCCCCTATTCTATTTATTAAAAAGAAAGGATGGGCCTATGAGGTTGTTTATCACTTATATGGAAATCAATGCCATTAATTTTAAGAATAAGAATACTAGTCCACACATGGTAATTTATTTGATCTAAATTAAGGATGTCACTACTTTCAATAATTTTTCTTCATATTTGTTATTATTAATTATGAGTGAAGACTGATGATATGCTAAAGAAAAGAATTTATAAATGGTATCAAAATTATATGTTTATGGTAATTCCCATTGGATCAAATAATTCACAAAAAAAGTATTTTTGGATTTAATTAATAGAGTATTCATGGATTATCCTGATAAATTAATTATATTATTTGTTTATAATATCTTCTCTACTATAAAATCAATAAAGACAAAAATAATCAGTTATCAACTATTCTAGAGACACTTAGAGAAAAGGTGTTTTATGGGAAATTCAATAAAATGTGAATTTTTGCTCTGTGGAATTTCTATTCTTGGATATGTTTCCTCTATTGGTGGAATATTTTTTGATCCTTAAAATAAAAAGGTAATCAAATAGTAGACCATTAAAATAAATATAATTAAGATACATGGTTTCATCATCTTAACAGGTTACTATTAATGTGTTTTTAAAATTTTACATTATTGGAAAACAAATTAACCACATTGACATGTAAATGGGTGAAATTCACATTTTCAAATAATATAAAGATAGTTTTGAGGAGATAAATAGTGAATTTGATAATTCACTGGTATTATTATAACTATTAGTAAAGGAATATTTTTTATATATAGTTGTGAAAAAGGATTTGGGTGTGAACTTATATAAAATGATGGAGTGGTTTATTATGCACCAAGGTAGTTAAATATCTATGAACAAAACTATATAACTCACGATATTTAGTTTGTAAATATAATAATTTCTATAAATATATGGATAAATTATCCAAAGAGTGAAATATTTGAAATATATATGGATCACAAAAGTATTAATTACATATTATCTTTGAGAGAGATCAATATAAGACAAAGGAGATGGATATAATTCCTCAAGTTCTATGATTTCTTGAAAAAATACAACCCTTTAAAGGAAAACAAGGTAGTTAATTCATTGAATAAAAAAATCATTGAATTATAACCATGATTAAAATTTACAAGGATTTTATATTCATAGATTTAGTGATGTTAGATAAAAAACATTATATAATGGGAAATATGATTACATTTCAAAGTGATTTCCAAAATATCTTTATAGGATAAGGTAAATTAATCAAAACCTAAGGATAATATTTTAGAAAATAAAATTCAATCTATGAAATATTGGAGATGTAAAAACACAATCTATAAATATCATGTATTGTTGTTTTAGAAGAGGATATGTATTCAATACATACTTGAAATAAATATTTAATTACTAGGTGAACCTCATAGCTCAAATTTATCCTTACACTCTAGTATCACTATGTTTTTTTGGGGTTTAAGGGAAAATTTCTAGTGTTACAACATGAAGCATGAAATTTTTTATTATGTTTTAGGTTGTTTGGAGTTACAAAAGCTAAAGGCTAAGAGACTATATCCTAAGGGGGTCAGGAAACTTCTCTTTATACCAAGAAGAATGATAGATAATGTTATAATATTATCTGTTAATAAAATTTTGAAGACTCTTTGTATGGATGCTCAAATATGGGTCTTTATTGATGGCCTTACCAAGTATGAACATTTATTATAATTATGGAAGATATACCCCTAGAGAAAATTTCATGGATCAATATTAATGAAGTTATGAGAATTTTGGATGCACTTATATCAATTATATTTTATCATAACCCAAATTTTACATTAAAATTTTAGTATAGCCTTTATAAGGATCTGAAAAATAAGATACATTTGAGAACCACCAATTATCCTCAAACATATGGGATGTATGAAAGTATTGTTTTGAAAATAAAAGAAATATTGAGATCATGTTTAATTGATTTCAAAGGAACAATGGACTATCATAAACCATTGAAATAATTTTTCTTCAATAATAGCTTCATTTTAATCATTGAGATGATAAAGTATAATGAATTTTATGGGAAGAGTTGTCAAACTAAAATTTTTTTGAATGAATTTAGAAAAATGAAGTTAATATTCCTTGAAATTTTTGAGTAAAAAAGTGTCATTTTTTGAGTTTTTCAAGATCATATAAAGATATATAAAATCAGATAAAAAGGTTATTCTAATAATCATAGTATGTATTTAAAATTTAAATTGGTCTTCATGCCTTCATAAATTTATCATTATGGAAGGGAGTGATAATGTTTTTAAAGAAGTATAAACTAAGTCCAAGGTATATCAAATTTTTTAATATTTAAGTGATAATTGGTTTTTTGTTTACTATTTTCCCATTCCAACCAACCTCCCAAAATTTCATGACATTTTCCATGGTTTTTATGAATTAAATACCATACCCAACACATATACTCAATTTAAAAAATAGAGTTAGAACCTAAATTTTCCTATAATGAAGAGAATGATTAAATTCTTGAGACTATAGAGACAGTGTTGAGGAATCTAAAAACGTTTTTGGTGAAAGTAAGTTATAGGAATTACAATATAGACAAGGAAACCTACAAACATGATGTGTCAATGATGAATAATTACTCACATTTTAGATGGGAAAATTTATATCACAAATATTTATAAAGAAATTATTTAAGGGGATAAGATTTTAAGTCTTAAGATTCTACTATTGTAGGTAAACACTATATCACAAAAAAAAACTATCACATAATGTACATTATATTATCTCATCATTATAGTAAATCAAAAAGAGTTTTTATTAATGAATGGTTTTAAAATATATATTTATATGTATTAGAATTTAAATTTTATAGTATAGACATCATTTTTGGATTTAAAAGTTCAAAAATAATTTTAGGTATATTTCTTAAAATATTCCTAAACATGATTTTTTTTAGTTAATAGTAAAAAATGTTTTTACCAAGACTGTAATATTTATGACATAATCATGATATAATCATGGAATAAATATGTTTAAAAAAATATCAAAATAATCTGGTATATAAATGAAATAATATATTTAAAAATAATATCCGGAATTTTGAAACCTATGCTTCATATTTTGGAACCTAAATAATATAATATTCCAATAAATGTCATATGGTTCCTTTTAATTTAATAAATTATTCAAAATATTCCATTCTATTTATTATTTATTTTAAAAAAATTTATAAATGATGGATGAGTTGGACACCCAACCCAATCCTCTTTAGAATTTACTGAAAAAAATAAAGGTTACAACGAATATGTGAGGTGTAATGAGCATATACCAACAAGAAATTGAATGTTATAACACAAACATACAAAAAAACGAAAAAAATGAATCATTTAACCTAAAAAAGAATCCATCCTTCAGAATTTGATGATCCATGCACTATGAATCCATCCAAATTTGAAATAAAAGTTGTGGAATCAAGTTCAATATAGCAATTTTCCTCAAAGTGACCAGTTTTCTTGTCATTTCCAAGAAGAAATCAACGAGACCATGAGAACACATGATCCAGGGACAACACATCTCTACATATTTAAGACTTATTTCATATCATAATCACAAAGTTCATGAGAATAAAAAAACAAAAAATGAATAGTGATCTTACACTGTCTAGAAACTAAGAGTGTTACAACCTCTCCAAAGAATCCATCCTTCAAAATTTAGAGATACAGAATCTGTAAACTCATAAAGAAACCAATATCATTTCGAATATTTTTTCCACAATATCATAAAACTACATAGTATTTCCAAACAAGATAATAACCTTTAGGGGGGAACTAAAACATTTTTTCATAGTATATTCCTAGATCAATCAAGGTTTCAAAATCATCTTTTATAAAATCAAACAAAAAAATAAACCTCCAATATCAGTCTCAAAGAAAAAGAACTATCAAATCATCTTAAAGTTGACTCAAAACCCCAAAAAATAATATAACATATATTATAAGGTAGTTTTACATTAAAAGAAAAAAATAAAAAATATAAATTCTATATCGAAAACATCTGAGGTTGAAAAATAGAACAAGCATCCTAAGTACTTAAAATTAATTTCCATCGAAGGTCCATCAAATTAAAATATGCATTTCATTTGAATTCCTCCCCAATTTAGTGATCATTCACTCTCTAAATTTAAAGTCAGTCCCTATATATATTTTACCTTCTTTGTATTTTTGTAAAACAAATGCATCATACTCCTCCAACCATGTTTCTATTTCTTCCCCTAGGTCTCCATCATACTTAAATTCACCTCTCAAAGTGTTCCCATATTCATCATCATTATTGAATCTTTTTTAAACATCTTTATATGAAGGATTTATGGTAGGCTCTACATCAAAAGTTCAAGGGGGAATTTTTGAATTTTTATCCTATAGGCCTCCGAGGTTCTAGTAACAACTGTTCCTTTGAGGTTTGAGTAATCTATAATTTTTTTAGTTTTTTTTGATTCATTGTGATAAATCCATCTAATTGAGTCAATTTATTTTTACCTTTACTAGAGATTGACATCAAATAAGTATCCTTAATCTGAAAAGATTTAACATTATCTTTATGTAAGCATTCATTATCTTCAAAACGGACAATATTTTCAACCTATTTCAAAGGTTGAGTAGCACTTGTGATCTCCAAATTAGGAGGCTCATGTTTTATAATACATTATATATCCTCATTGATATACTAAGAATTATGAACAACACCATCTAGAACATATAAATAAATAGGAGAGGGAAGATATTTATAAGGCTCAATAATATTTTGATTAACAACCATATCAACATAATTTACAACATGTACAGAGGAAGTATCAACCAATACTATATTATCTACTTTTTTAACATAACATGAATTAGGTCACGTAACAGGACATGCATTATTAAGAAATTTTCCACATTCTTTAGTGAAATTTATAATTTTATAACATTATCTATAATAAACTGGAGATATTTTTAAGGCTACATCCTATTGGAATCTAGTGTCACCATTTTGAATCCCAATATGGGGTGTAATACGTTGATAGATATCAATTTTAATGTTGAATCTATAAAATGAAGATTGAGAAATGAGTTTTGCAGTAGAATATAATTAAAGGTGTTTCTCAATTAAGCTAGAAATCAAAAAATGGTTATCCTTTTTAAAAAGGTTGAGTGGTATACTAGAGAACCCTAACTCGATTGGGGAAATTTGAGGCAAAAAATAAGTGAAAAAATTAGGGGACTATTTCATTACCTTTATGAGACATCCACCGAAGTACCAATAACCTCTCATCCATAGATGATGGAAATAGTTATTAGATTTGAATTAAAAAATGACATCAAATGAATTTAACAGACTAACATGAAAAGTCATAAATCTAATCAATTCCTAGATCATTATTAGTAAATATAGTGAGGGTAAATGTTTGATAAATCTTCCAACAACTGCTTAGTGTAGGATGAAATAAAGAAATGTTAACCCTACTTTAAAGAAAGATATTGCTGCAAGACCTCTGTGATGATATTTATTTATCTCTCTGTGCAACAAATCCTTATAATCACAATGACTATGAAACTATTGATCCCCCCCCAATAATGACATCCATGAAGGATTTAAGATTTGTGATAGGATTTATTCTTTGTTAGCTCAAGGTAAAGATCTTAAATGATTCCATCTACCCAAAAAAGGATTTTTCCATTCTCATTTTCATTGGTTTAAAATAACCACTCCTTTTAAAATCATAATCCAATAAATTACATAGTAATCAACACTAAATAAAATCATTGTTTTAAATAAGTATAAGTTAATTTATATACTTGAAAACATTTTTCTAAAAAAATTAATGGATTATGAAAACCTATATTGAAATAAATTTTTATCATTTTTTGAAATTCAATCTAATAAAATAAATTTAATACTTAGAACCATCATTTTATAATTGGGTAATAAGGTCCCTTTAATTTTCATTCATTAAAATAATTCACCATGGTAAAAGTTAATTATCAGGGTAAATGATAAAATAAGGTAAAATCTTAAGGGATAAGGTCATGAAATATCAAAACATATTTTAATTATTTTATGAGGAATTAATATTACTTCACTTATATTATTCAAAATAATTGTAAATTTTTTATCTACTTTAATTGAATATGACGTTTCTTTTATATTAATATATATGTATTTACTAAAAACATCCCTACACCATCCCTTCCAAGTCACTCCTAAAATTATAATTTTTCATTAAAATATTACATATTTTTAACCGTAATAATCCCCTCACATTTTCATGGTCCCCCATTCTTAAGAAAATGCTCTAATTCATTCCAAGCAAAGAGGGATTCCCAGAACAGAGGCAACGCGCACCATACACCAGCGATCCACTCGTCCCCTCGACCCCGTGTTGAACTGGCCCAAGCCCAAGGGTTGGACACCTTTGGCCTAGCTAGGGACATGCGGCGTGTAGGTGGGCAGGCCAGCTCAATACCCCATTACCCAACAACACGTTTTTGGATGATCCCATATGGGGGCCTCTAAGCGGCGACATTCTCCTCTGAGAGGCGGGCTAGGGTTTTCCTTCTTTGGTTTCTCCTCCTTCCCTCCTCTGGCGTGAAGCTGTGAGGCTTGGCGTCGGTTCTTCATCCTCGGCTCGGGGTTGGTTCTTCATCTTTGGCTTGGTTGGTTGGGCGTCGGATGTGGCCTCGTCTTGGCGGTCTTGATCAGGAGAGGCTTGGTGCTGGTCCCGGTGTGACGCGGAGGGGGGAGGGTCTTCCTGCAGCTTCCTTGCAGGGTACTTTGACGTGAAAATGTTTCTTCAAGAGGGTTCTCAAATCTCGAGCATTGATCGAGATGCGATGGTGGATCTGTGCGTGGGAGCAGGCGGCGACGTCGCTTCACCGAGTGGGAGACGGCGACGGTGCATCGGCGCAAGAGTCAGGACGGAGGGTCTCGGTGGCGCGGGGAGTTCTTCCAAGTGTGTAGCAGTGATTTTGCTGGTGATGGTCATGGACTCTGTCTGGGCACAGATCGGGTCATGGCTTGTCAGATCTGGTCCGTTGTGGAGGATGGTTAATCGGTGTGAGTCGGTCCCTGATGGTCAACTACAGGTTCATTGGTGATGGCGGCGGCTGCGTTCTAGCAAGCGATATGTTCCAGATATGGTTTCAAACCAGATCTGGTCGGACATCGGCGGCGGATGCTGGTTGGATGGCGGCGATTACAGATATGTTTCAGATCTGGTTTCAAACCATATCTGGTCGGACAGCGGTGGTTTGGATGGCAGACGTCGGTCTCGCGGCGACACGGTGTCAGAGGTGTGATGGTGATCAGAGGTGGTTGATAGCCCCGTTCTGGTCACGATCTGCAGATCTGGATGGTTCCGTGTGCCTCTTCGTTGACGGGAACCTTGGCGGGTGGTGGGATCTTCTGGCGGTCGTTCGTGTGGGTCCGGAGGCGCGTCACGGTGGTCGGTCATGCCGGTGGATTTGTGCGGTGATGCGGTGAGCGTCGACCTCGGTTGGTTTCTCCTGCTTGGGTAGCCGGTTATTTTCTGGTGGTCGTGTCTCCGGAGTGATAGCATTGAATTGGTCCGGTGGGCCTTCTGGTTTTACCTTCGGGTTGTGTTATCCTCTTTTGGTGCTTCTGGTCACTTGTCGTGGGTTTTCCCATTGGGCTCTTATGTTTTGGGTGGTGTATCTGATTAGGCTTTGTCCCACTGGGCCTACGGGCTTGTAATGGGTTTTACCTTACCCATTTCAAAAGGTTTTACTGTCCTTTTTCTTTTCTTTTAATAAAGGGGCATGACCCCAAACCTTTCTGTCTATATTTTAAAGAAATCATTTCATTATCATAATCATCCATTTATTATACCAGGATATTGTCTGTGTTGGTTTTACAACCTATATAAATAAAGCTTTAAATTTCTATCATGGATAACTAAAAAAACCTAATTTCTTGTATAATTTGATATTAAACATTAAATAATGTTTTTTATTGTTATGGAATAGTAATATTAATATTTAACCAATTATTGATATACCATCAATTGTTTATAATAAATTACCGTAACAAACATGTCATGGATTTCATCTTGGAGAACTAAAACTAAAACCTCCATTAAAAGGAAATATAACTTGATAAATATTTATTTAACATATATTAATAAGTATTATAAAGAATATTATCTATTTAAAATTAATTTAATACCAAAAAAGTCATACCTAAACAACAAGGGATTCTTGAAACTACTAAGACCCTATAGTCAACATCAACTGAAAATAGGTACAAAATAGGTAATAAATAAATATAATATTTTAATATAAAAGGTCATAAAAATGAATGTGGTTTTAAATTAAATTTTTAATGAATATTATTTTATTATCCAGGAAGATATAGAACATATGAATTAACTTCAGACTCAAGGTAAGGGGGTCATTAACTGAACTACCTTTCATTGAGTTGAGATCATTTTTAGCATTCTTCATTGGAATGTATTTTCAAAATATCCACATTATTTTTCTCCAAATATTTTATTATAAAAGTATTTATCAATTTATAAAGTAAAATTTATACAATTTGTTTGTGAATTTTTCATTTTAAAATGAAATTTAATATAAATATAAGGGTTTTCCACACAGGTATCCATTATTTTCAAGTATTGTTCTACTATTTCATATTTAATCTTCTAGGTCTCAATTTAATTTTGTTGGGATTTATACATACACTTTTAAAATCATTTGTGAATAATTTTAGGTCTCTTATCCTCTCTTATAAATTTATACTTCATACCATACCTTGTTTGTAAGGGTTTATTATGTATCACTCTATATCTCTCTCTTGACTTTATTTTTCTCATTCATGTCCATATTATTTAATCTCATGGTTAAATTAAATATCATTTCCAATTTTTCTATTTTTAATTTCAAAATTTTTATGTAACTATATACCCATTACTCAATACAATTTCAGTTTGAAAGGTGCTTGTAAAGAAATTTTTTTCATTTATAAACTAGTGAAATATTAACATTCTATATACATGTTACTTCAATATGGTTGATTATTTATTTATGATATGGGTTGATAATTTTTTTTATTCATTCTTTTCATATGATGAATGAATTTTACTTTTTTGTTATGGTTGGGGTTTTAAACTATATATCCCCTTAATGCGTTGACAAGTATCATGATAAAAACTAGCTTAGTTATTTGGTATATCTCTTACCAATTTATTAATGATGTCATGGAACAAGACATTGATGGTAAGATCAAGATTCTGTGACATTATGAACTCTATAAATATTAAATCATTTATTATAATTGATGTGATTGTTTATATTTTTATGTTATCCATGAATATATTCCATGATCATTACATTAGTTATTTGAAATATTTGATTATTACTTATTCCTACCACATTAATAAAACCATTTTAATTCCAGGATATTTTCCTCTATATGCTACACCAAATTGATAATTTGAGATCACACCTTTATTTTTCCCCAATATATCCCAAAATATAAATTTGAATAATCTCAAGGATATGAAAGAAGGAATGATAAAATCACCACTTATCCATTATGTTGTATCTTACATATTCAAACATAGTGTGTGTTCCATTTATGTAAATTGTATCTTAAGACTACAATGTTATTGGATCATGTGTAATGTGATATCTTGTATTATATAAAAATATAGTAAACTAACCATCAACTCTAGTATGTTGGTGTCAAGGTTGTTACACAATTTATCTAACGTTATATAATTTATTCCTTTGTAAAAAAATATGATACATATTTTAACCAGTTCATTTGTTATTATATATTCATTATAATTATTATGTGATGGTTTAGGCCTATAGTTATGTACCCCTTAATTCATCGATATCTCTCTTCATAAAGATACTTAATTATTTATCATATGAAAACACTTTTCTGTATGATTTATTATCATTTTTTTGATGACATGGTTATAATGTTTAGTTATATTCCTTAAAAATAACGAGGTCTGTTATTTTTATCCATGTGATTATTTATTTTCATTTTCATTTAATCCATAGATTGTGTTATAGTTGTTTTACCATGTATAAAGTATCATTTGATTATGTATTCCTTCTATATTATGTATATTGTGTTCATGTCTTGTCATATTCCACTATACACTATCAATTACAGAGCATCAAAACTCAAGAATTATATTTTTTCACTATTTATCATATAAATAATAAATAATAAATAATACTACACATGACTTAAGGATAAACATAAATAAATAAAAATGTTTCATACATTATTAAGACATACTTAATATTTTAAATACAATGAAATATTTTTGTATACATATTATCTCCTGACACTATTGAACTATTTAATCATATAAATTATAATCTTATATATTTTTTACTATGATAATAAATACCAATCATATCTATAATATTGGAATCAAGTTTATTACAATTACAATTGATAGGTTTCTAAAAAATTCATAATCTATGTCATTTTAATGAACCTTTTTTAGAACTTAGTCTCAAACAAAACATGACCACTGTATTATTTGGTTAAAAAATTAACTATATAATATCAACTTTGTTATAAACCCTTATATATAAATAAATATTCAGTAACATTTAATTACCAATTAGTATATTATCCCTTATTAATTTTTCAAAGAAAACGGTTTTCAATACATGAACCTCAAAATAAATTCTAATTTTAATTTTCATATTCTTTCAATTTAACTAAATAATTCCCTATTATCAATCAGTATTACTCAAAAAACACCTAATATAATCATAATAACATTTAAGAGTATGAAACAATAAATAAAAGTTTAATGATATAAAAATTATCTATAGTTTATAAAATCATATTTCTAAATGAATAAGTGAATTAATAATAATTAATTTCCAATGAATAATATTTTATTTTATTTCACATTAAAATCAATAGCATGAAAGATAGTTCACTTTTTCATTTAGTCATGGAAAAACAGCAATTAATCCAAAAAAATAACATTATTTTTAATTTAAAATCCACATTTTAAATACATTTTCATGAAACATTTCCTAACTATCTTGAAGTAACCATTTTATTTTTCATAAATTTTTCATTTTTATAAAACCATTATTTTTTTAAATAATACAAAATTATTATTAATTGAATTTACATTGAAAATAACTTCGAAATTGTTTAGGTCACACATTAAAATCTATTTAAATTCTTAAATAACATTTTATTAAATTTCTCATATCACATTTAAAAAAAATCATATAATGAAATATATCCTCTTGGAAATTTATATTTTTTTCATCATTTGTAACTATTTTAAAAAATTAAAACATTTAAAACATCTATTTTTATGATCCCTTAAATTCCCCCAATAATATTTTAATGAATTAAAATGATATGTTGTGTGCAAGAACACACAGACATAAGGTTGCAACTAAAAACCATTAAACCATAGTTATTCCATATTTTGGTGGATATAGGATAAAATGATACCCATGTCAATTTATAAAACATATACATCAGTTTATAGTCTTAATAACAATTTTTATATTTAATTAGAAACAAAATTATTACAATAAAAAAATTCAGAAATTGAAAAGTATTTGTAATTATAATTCACATTAATTCCATGAATATCACTCTAATAGTAAAGGTCATCTACCTTATCAAATATTTTAAAAATATATCTATGTTCAATGAAAAAATGCCAATGATGCATGAAATGTATTAAAAAGTACCCAATTATCATTATCCATATAATTAGAATAACTACCCGATTTTGACCAAATTAAAATAAAAACTTTCCATAAGACATAAATCAATGAAGAAGTAGCTTACAAGTGGACAATATAAGACTCCCAGACCTCCATTATAAAAAATAACCATTATTTAAATTAGTTTCTCAACCATTTAATGATACCTAAAATCCAAATCCCTAATAAAAATCTCATAAACTAAATTATAAAAGGAGGATAATAATAAAATTTAATGAAGGAACCATGTATCTAACATTTCATATTCAAAAACATATAATATAAAAACCAATTAAATAGAAATAATAAGTGAATAATGGGTACATGATGTTGGGTTGAGTTAGAAAATAATAGTATCCCCCTGATTCACTATATTTCCCGAAATATGTGGGGTTTGATTTTCCACAAAATAACCCCCCTACATACACACAACTAAAAAACATACCCCGACACTAAATAGTTGGGATAGTAAACAAGGCTAATATCTAGCCTAGCAACTACCCGATAGAATACTAATAGGTACTAAATAGTGTCATGTCTCTACTAGATAACCCAATTATATAATATTTTATAAAAATTATTTTTTTGGATTCTCTAAAAATATCACCATACCCAAAAAAAAAGAAATTAAATTCCCTTAAATTTATAAAGATAATTTCCAAAGGAAAAAACATTTATATCCCCTAACACATAAATAACTAAAATTCAAATAAAAACGAAAATTAATAATTAAATTAATCTAAAATTACATTTTATTTTACAATCATTACATTTTTAGTGATATATAATGTTATTTAGGTTTACCAAAACTCATCAAAAGCTAGTGTGAAGCTTCGTATATCGAATTTTAAGCATATAAATACCCATGATAACAATTTGTGTATATATTAGTGCTTATAAATACCCATAATAGGAACACAAGGAGATATTTTTCTATATCAAATCATTTATCATAGGGTTTATATATAATAAATTGATTTTTTATCACAACTCATGTCAATAGAGGAAAAGATGAATAATTTATTATTACATTTTTAGTAAACAATGATTCTATTATATCATTTACCATAATGTGGTGGATGAACTATAACTTCCCTCATTTTTTATACATTTTTTATATGGATTATATGTTTAAAAAAATTAAGTATATTATTTTTTTGGACCCATGGTTGTTCTATGCAAGAATTGGAGTATGGTTTGTGTTTGTTTTCAATCCTCAGTGGAAGTTCAGAATGTGTGCCAGTAAAGTGATCATATAGTTCTAGCAGACAAAAATATTGATAGTGGCGCTGTTTTCAATTGTTTGCCAAATTTTTAGGCCTCAAAATCAGATAATGAAGACATGGATTGATGTTAAAATGAGGTGCGCGCAAAAATGAAGTGGTACGCAAAAAAGAAGGGTTGTGCAAAAAATATTTCAGTTGGCCCTGAAAAAAAGCATTGTGCGCGAAATAGAGGATCACGTTTTTTCCGCCCAAATAGTGTTTCCGAATTAGAATGATGAAAAATGGAAAAGGGTTGTGATGCGCAAAAAATATGGAGATGTGAGAGAAAAATGGTACATGCGTGAAATATTACATGCCAAATGAGAGGTTTTTCATGCCACAAGGGGTTTTTCACGTGGGGGGATGAAACACCTATAAATATGTGGTGACCCCATTCATTTTGTACGGTTGAAGGCATAGATAAGATCTGAGGTCTGATATGCATAAAAGGTTCGCACAAAAGGGTTTACGTAAAAAATTCCAAGGTGTGCGAAAAATTCCAAGTTGCGCGAAATATTCTGTGCTGCGCGAAATATTTTGGTTTGTGTGAAAAACCTGACCTGTCTGAAAAATATTATGGGCTGCGTGAAAAAGGATGAGTTGCGTGTAAAAATTGAGACGGAAAGTCATAGATTCGGTTTTGCGAAAAAGGGTGTTGTTGTGCAAAATCTTTTTACGCATGGAAAGAAAACATTGTGTGCAATAGGAAGGCCCTGTGCAAAAAATGGTTGGTGTTGTGGAAAATTTTCATTGAAAATTGTTTGCACGTTCTAGTTATCCTGATCAGTGGTTCAATGCATACAAGTGCATAATTTCTGAACTTCGATGCATGAAGAGTCTCGTTCTAAGAAAGGGCAATGAATTCAATGCAACCTTATTGAAGAGACCCTCACATCTATAAACTGACTTGGACTTCACTGAAGGTAGTGAGCTAGGGGGATTTAACAGGAGTGACCCAAGGGATGCATTGGGCTATCCCTGAGCATTTGTAAAGGAAGTGATCCTAGGACAGAGTGATTGTTCCCGAACTATTGTAATCCACAACTCGTGAAAAATTGTGGAATTAGGTATGACCGAAAACATATCGGCGTATGATCCTTGGACATAGCCCTTAGTGGTGAACCCCATAAAAAGTGATGTGTCATCTTTTTGCCTGTGATTGTTTGATTTATGATCATATACATCATAATGTTTTGACTAGTTCCTACCAACATGAGAACAAGATCCATCAAATTTAATAGAAATGTTGACACCCTGATTCACCCCTCCCATATCAGGGTGTCCTGGGGTCCAACAAGTGTAATTAGAGCCAGGTTTCTGGTGTTAGATCTGTCATTTGTCGTCATGGAGAATGCAGTCAATGCTAGGGGAATACCTCACTTCGTTGGAAGTAATTTTCAAATTTGAAATAATATAATGAAATCTCATTTAAGATACCTTGTAATGGAAATCCTCTTTTCTACTATACAAGTAATACAAGATACTGATCCAACATGGCATGCTATGATGGATACAGAAAAGAATGTTTTTAACATATATATTAAAGCTCAGAATGATATCACCGCAGCTCTTTTAGATCAGATCTATCTAAAGGTGATGAGTTTCACCTCAGAATAGTCTATGTGGGATAAACTTGAAAACATTTATGAAGGAGACAACAAAGTGAAGGAGGAAAAACATCATGCTTTACACAACAGGTTTGACGATCTAAAGATGCATCCTAATGATAATGCAGATTTATTCTTCAATCGAATTACTGAAGTAGTAGGAGAAATACGAGGTATTGGAGAGGAAATAAAAGACATTGATATCGTAAATAAAATCTTGAGAAGACTTCCTCCTATGTACAGTACAAAGGTGTCAGCCCATGAAGATAGAGATCTATCTAAACCATCTCTGGATGATTTGTTAAGTAGTCTAGTGGCATATGAGATGAGATTCAAACCTGAATATTCCATGACTCGGGTAAGAAAGGAAATGGAATTCAATGCCATGGACAAACTGAAAATTTTAGAAGATATTAGTGGTGATGATGATGAGTAAAAATAATTATTTCTCTCATCTCCAAGAAGATGAATAAGGGAAAAGGTAAATTTAATGGTAAGCTACCTCTGGCATTTTTTCATTGTGGAAGAGTTGGGTACATTGCCTCTCAGTGCCAAAGAAAGTTTGATGATGATTAGAGTGAAGCAGAAGACATCAAGAAGCCTCGGAAATGGTTTTTCAAAAAGGGAGACTTCAAATCTGGAAAGAAAATGCAGTGGAAGAGTTTTTTTTGTGAAGAAAGAGATGATGATATTCATTTTTGTGTTGAATAAGAACCAGAATTTAAAACTAGAAACCATTATTCCTTGATGGCTACCAATGAAAAGTCAGAACCCTTGATCAATAAAGGCATATATAATCAGATTACTCTTAATGGTGATCGAATGATTCAAATTAAGGATGCATTTTCCAAGCATGAGAAAAAATTTAAGAGATGCAATAAGTGGATGGAAATGGTTGAAGAATCATCAGAATACGTTGATGAGATTGAATCAGAAATTGAACGACTAGAAGAACTAGTGAGAGTTCAGTCTTCAATCCTTGAAAGCACAGATGATGTTGTGTAACTAAAGATTAGAATTGAAGAACAATCAAAGTTCATAAATGAACTATCATCTTGACTGTAAGAGATGTCCAAGATAGTTGATGGTCTTGAGGAAGAATTTGTTACTCCTATGAGTAAAATTGAATGTCAATCAACCACAAATGAGGGTAAGAATAAAAATCATTTTGGATGATTCTCAAATGTAGAATTACTGGAAAGATCCATGTGTGGTTCAGATGGGGTTGGAAAAATATTTAGTGATCAAAGACTCTCTTGTAGGGGAAGGATTGGAATTTGATGTGAAGCTAATATATCACTGCTGGAAGTGAAGGGAGCCAAAAGAAAGGCAAGATAAAAGTTTGACTTGTCGAAACATTGCCTAATGTACTGAAAAAGAAACCCTCAATCCAAACTAGAAAAAGAATTGAAAATTATCCTCAAACATTCAAAAATGACAGGTAGTCCAACTATTATCCCAAGGAAGATGATATGAGGAGAAATTCCAGTGAGAAGACATTTCCTCTCATGAAGTGTTAGTTTTGTGTCTATCTTGGCCATACCATGTCATATTGCGAAGAGGTAAGGAGATAACTTAATTGGGAAGATCTAGGACATCAAAAAGGAGAATGAATTAATATCCTCCATCTTATAGAAGAAAAAGTTTCTATGGATACTATTTTCATTGTTCTAACTTTGGCCATAAATCTATGTATTGTAGGAAGAGATTCGATAGGAGAGATTCATACAACTCTCAGATACTGGTCTATATCCACCCTCCTGAGTGTGTTGATCTCACAAATAGGTTTTCTCCTCTAGAAGAAGATTATGGTTATGATGAATCTGATTATGTGTAAGAAATAATTAAAAGGCCAACAATATCTTATACTCAACCCAATATCTCTTGGAAAGAAAAGAAGAAGATCAAGAAATCCAACTTTGCAGAGGTGGACCTCAATGCTACAAAAAGAAACAGTACATGGATTTTGGATAGTGGTTTTTCATCTCATATGATAGGTAATGTTGGCATGTTAATGGATATCCAATGGAAGGTTTATGGTATAGTATGATTTGGTATTGATGGAGCTCTGAAAATCAAAGGCAGCAGAAGTACTGAATTAGATAATGGAGATCTAAAGAAGACTGATGTCCTTTATGTTGATGGCCTTCATCATAATCTTCTCTACGTGAGTCAACTTAATGACTTAGGACATATAGTTACATTTAATCAGAAAGGATACACTATCAAGGGAAAGGAAAGAAATTCACTTATGAAGGAATTTAGAATAGAAGGAAACTTGTATCAAGTTGATAGTAAAAAAATGTTTGTTTGATGACTGTTGATGAAGAAAACAATTTGTGGCATCGAATACTGGGACACTTCAATCTACAAGACATGGAGAAAATATCAAAACTGAGTATTGTCATGGACATTCCTAACCTGAAGCACGAGCTTGAAAAGTTTTGTGATGATTGCATTCATGGGAAGCTGGTCTACAGTTCATAATGGCCAAAGAAGAAAAGGGAATCTAATCTTCTTGATCTAATTCATACAGATGTATGTGGGATGTTAAATGTTGCTGGAACTCATGGAAAAAGTTACTTTGTCATTTTCATAGATTATTACAGTATAATGGCATGTGAAATGGTCATTCATAGGAAATGACAAGTTCTTGACTGCATGAAAATATATCAGGGAATCACCGAGAATGATACTACACGAACAATCAAATTGTTGCGATCTGAAAATGGAGGCGAATACATGTCAATTGAATTCAAAAATTAATTGGAGAGGAAGGGGATACAACATGAGGTAACTGCTATGAGAACTACAAAAAAAATGGAGTTGTTGAACGTGGGAATCGACTGGGGAACAACATGGCACAAACTATGCTGATAGAGAGTCGTATTCCAAGACACTACTGGAAAGAGGCTATTCAAGCTGCAGTGTAAATTCAAAACCGAAAATCACTTTATATGGGTGACACCAAGACACCTTATGAATTGTGGCATTGAAAGAAGCCTTCTTTGAAATATTTTCCTGTTTTTGGTAGTATATGCTTCATCAGGAACAAAGAAGGAAATGAAGGGAAGTATGGTGACAATGCAGATGAAGGAATTTTCCTTAGATACTCAGTGAACATAAAATCTTACAAGTTTTTCAACAAGCGATTATGAAGGATTGTGGAAAGCAGTGATGTTAAGATCATTGAAGTAAAAACCAAAAATGCTTCAAGGATTCTATATGCTCATGTTATAGAAATTGAGGAAGAAATTAAATGTGGAGAAAATAGAAATAAATAAATAGAGGAAGATGTAAAAAACACTCTGTAGTAACATTAGGATGTTTACCCAGAAGAAGAATCTGAAGAAGAAATAGTGGCTGGAGAGAATGCAACTGAACCGCACAGGATAAATCAAAGAGCTGAGATTGATCTATTTAACATAATTGGGAACATGAGTGGACCCACACAAACAAGGAGGATGAGGAATAACACACAATATTCATTTCTATTAGTTGTAGAGCCATCCTCATTTAAATAAGCTACAAAGGATTAATCATGGGTGAAATCCATGAATTAAGAGTTATATTAGATTGACAAGATTCAGACATGGGAGCTTGTCCAGAGACCAGAAGGTCATAATGTGATTCTTATAAAATGGATCTTCAAGAACAAGTTTTATGAGCATGGAAGTGTTATTGTTAGGTCCTCAAGGCTGAATACCCTGAGTGGGGGGGGGGGTGAATCAGGGTATGACTAATTTAAAATAAAAGCCCATTCTGATCTTGTTTTTCTGTTAAGAAAAACACTCTTATCTCTTTTCCTATTGCAAAATATAAACAGAAGGTAAAGTAAGCACAAGACATATCAATTTTACTTGGTTCACCACTAAGGGCTACGTCCAAGGATCATATGCTGACAGGTTGCCGGTCGTACGAAATTCCACTATACTTCACTAGTTGTGGATACAATGGTTCGGTCTAGATCACTTCTATGCCCAGGCTCACTACCCTTACAAGGTTTAGGGTCAGATCACTGCTTTCCCAAGGGTCACTCCCTATTTCTCTCTCTCTGGGTCACTGCCGGTGGAGAGGATCACCTTCTTCCTCTTCCTAAGCTCACTGCTCTGTGAAGGGAATCAACTCACAGTTTATAAACCTGTAGGTCTCTTCATTTGCATGAAATAATGCATCTTCAACTGTTGATAGATGCTCTGTTGAAGTCCAACTTTCATCCACTGATGAATAGTACTTTGCCTCTTACCACCGGGCAACTACCTTTGGAAGCACCTTCTCAAAGCACCCTACTTCGCGAAGCTCCCAATTTCACGAAGCTCAAACAAGCCTTCACGAAGCTCCTGCCTTTTCGTGAAGCTCTCTCGCGAAGCTCTTTCGTGAAGCACTATCACGATGCTCAAGCCGTCGCAAAGCAACAACCCTCGCGAAGTATACGAAGCCCACGCAGAGCTCGCAGGAATCGCGGAGCTACAATAGCCGCTGCAAAGCTCCTCTTTCGGAAAGCACACTGGCTCCGCGAACCACCTTCGCAAATCGAGAGCAAATGATTTTCTCTGAAAATTCTCTCTTATTCTCTCTAGGGGGTCGGCCTCTATTTATTGGCGATTCCATAAACCCTCGACCTTTCCGCGCGAAGTCAACACCATGTCATTTCAAATAGCGAAGCTCCAAAGTTTCTACCTGAATTATGTCCAAATTGCAAAGCACCACGGCAATTTTCCGTTCGCGGGGCTTGACGTAATCACGAAGAATCACCGTCAACATACCTTCATGATTTCGCCGCAAAGCTCCCTCGTGAAGCCCGACACTCCTTTGCGCCTTCGCCGCGAAGCTCCCTCGCAAATCCCTTCACCGCCGCGATGCGCTTCCACCTCTGTCGTTTGCGAAACTTGACGTAATCACGAAGCATCACCGCCTCCATTCTTCTGGTTTCCATGATTTCCAAACCATGCATCCTAACTTCGCGAAATTCAAGCCTTTTCCATATTAAATTATTCTCTTCATGGAAATCCTCTTTTTGCGATGCTCACCAAAATCCAAATTTTGGACCCCAAAAATTTGGCAAACACTGGGAAACGGCGCCACCTTGTACTGCTCTTTTGTACCGCCTCCAGATTGTCCTTTCCTTTGTCATCATTCTTTGTCAACAAGGATTTTCAACAACTTCTTGGGAACTTGACAAATATCCATGAAAACCTGCTTTTTCAACAAACACAATCAACCCAAAAATACGACAATGTTACCTTGATGGATTTTTCCCAACAATCTCCCCCTTTGGGTTTGTTGACAAATCTTCACAACTCTGCTCAGGATGATTTTCTGCACTTTGATACCTTACTGAGTCTGCTTCCAGTCACTACCACCATTCGCCTCTTGCGATTCTGATAGCGTTCAAGGATTCACTTAACACGTATTCTAAGCCCACATGAGCAATGCTCGGTGTGAGAAACAAGAGTAGTATGAAAAGTTCATCAATGAATCACTTCATGTCACCCAAAATTGTCAATTCCACCCTGATACCAATTCTTAGATTGATACCAATTGTTGAACCACATTGATACCAATTGGTGAATTCTGGACACCATCTCACACCATTCCAACACAACTGTTCTGCTTTTATCACGATCCTCAGCTGTCGTGATTTCTATGCTTTGATCGATCACTTCTAGCATCGTCTGATTTTAAAAATCTCTCCCCCTTTCTCATTTCTCCCCCTTTCTGGCTGCTCCACCTGTCAGCTTCTCCCCGTATCAATTATGATTTATCAAATATCTGCACTATTCTCTCCCCCTTTAACAAACACTTTTCTCCCCCTTTGTCAACGAACCCAAAGGTCACTCCTTTGTAGTCTATAACAGAGTAGAGAACACAAACCAGCACATTAAGGAAAATCACACTATACCTCGGGGAGAGGGGGAGGATCCCAAATACACAATATTTCAAGTGTGGGGAATCGACTAAACTCCCAGAGCCAGTCGATGCCTCTCAAAAGCATCCTTGGGTAAGACCTTTGTCAGAATGTCTGCAACCTGTAGCTATGTAGGCACGTACTCCAACTTCATGATTATCTGCTCAACCTTCTCCTTGATAAAATGATACTTAATCTCAATGTGATTTGTCCTTGAATGATGGATGAGATTTTTGCTATGATTTATAGCACTTGAGCTGTCGCACTGGATTCCGACCAGAGACTTCACTTCAACTCCCATATCTTCAAGCTGCTGCTTCATCCACAATAATTGTGTGCATGCTTGAGTGGCCGCAATATACTCAGCTTCTGCGGTGCTCAATGAGATACAATCTTTCTTCTTTCTTAGCCACGAAATACACAATCCACCAAGATAGAATGCACCACCTAATGTTGATTTTCTATCATCTGCTGAACCGGCCCAGTCTACATCAGTATAGCCCAATAACTCTGTATGAGATTTGTCATTATATGTCAAGCCAAATTCCATCGTGCACTTGATATACCGAATTATTCTTTTCACTATGATCATGTGACTTTCCTTGGGATTACTCTGATATATCGCTACTTGGCATGTGGCGAAAACAATATCATGCCTTGTTGCAGTTAAGTACAATAGACTTCAAATGATTTGCCTGTATTCTGTGATATTAACTGCCTTCCCATCCTCAAATTTTGATAATTTCATCCGGGTAGCAACCAGAGTCTTAATCTCCTTTGAATTTTCCATTACAAACCTTCCCAGGACCTCCTTGGCGTATTTAGATTTAGAAATGAATGTTCCATTCCTTCATTGTGTCACCTGTAGAACAAGAAAAAATGTTAGCTCTCCAATCACTGACATTTCAAACTCGTTTTTCATGAATTCGGAAAACTATCTGCACTGAGCTTCATCTGACCTGCCAAATATTATGTCATAGACATAAACCAAGACCATCATCCTTTGATTACTTTCATTGCTGAAATAGAGTTTGTAATCAACTCCTCCACGCTGGAAACCAAGCTTCTTCAAGTACTGATCAAGCCTTGAGTACCATGCCCTTGGTGCTTGTTTCAGCCCATACAATGTCTTCTTCAGCCTGTAAACTTTGTTCTCATCCTCATGAATGAGAAAACCATCTAGATGCTCAAAATACACCCCCTCTTCCAGATCCCCATTCAAGAATGCGGATTTGACATCCATCTGGAACACTTTGAACTTAATTCGCACTACGGTGGCTAGGAATAATCTTATCATCTCCAACCATGCAACTGGTGCAAATGGCTCATCAACATCAATTCCCTCGTTTTGGGAGTACCCCTTGAACACTAGACATGCTTTGTTCCGAATCACTGTGCCATCTTCATTCATCTTGTTGCGATAGACCCATTTGGTCCCAATGACATTCTTGTTTGCTGGCCTTGAAACAATCTCCCATGTCTGGTTCTTCTCAATTTGATCAAGCTCTTCATTCATAGCCTGAACCCAGTTTTCATCTTCAGCTACATTGGAAAAACATTTTGGCTCCACCTGAGATAAAAATGTTGTTTGTTGTAATGATTTCATTCTTCGAGTCTAAACTGGAGTTGTCTGATCACCAATGATATTTTTCCTATCAATTTCATCTTGACTCTTTGGCTTCCTTGCAGATACATGCTTGACACTTTCTTGTTCATCATCAGTATCCTCTTCTGAGTCAGCCTCTGCCACTTCAACTCCCCATGTGTTGCTTACCTCATCATCACTTTCATCCAGAAACTGTTCACTAGGTCGTTGAGTAGTTTGTTCATTTTCGACTACAATGACATCATTGCTCTCAAGAATTTTTCCCAGCCTCTTCTTGAAGCATTTATATGCTTTTCTTTTCCCTGAATATCCAAGGAATATCCCTTCATCTCCTCATGCGTCAAACTTCTTATGATGTTCTTTATTGAGAATGAAACACTTACTTCCAATGATTCGAAAGTATTTCAACGTTGGCTTCTTTCCGTACCACATTTCATACAGAGTCTTCCCTTGCATCGGACATAACAGGGACCTGTTTGAAACATAGACCGATGTCAAAACTGCTTCCTTCCAAAATTTCTCTAGTAGGTCCTTATCAATATGCATTGTTCTGTCCATGTCTTTGATGATTCAATTTCTCCTTTCAACCACTCCATTCTGTTGGGGAGTTCTTACTGATGAAACTTGATGCCTTTTCCCATGTTTCTCGAGATAGTTTTCAACCTGACTGTTTGTAAATTCCGTACCGTTATCAGTACGAAACTTCAAAATTTTCTGCCAAAGCATCTTTTCTGATTCCCTCCTGTACTACTTTATGCAACTGAACACCTCTGTCTTATGGTTAATGATGAATACCCAGGCCATTCGGCTATTGTCATCCATGAAAAGAACATAGTAACGTTTCCCATATATAGCTCGTGGTGAGATAGGTCCACATACATCAGCATGCACGAATTCGATCACTCGAGTATCTTTTTGTTCCTTTGGCCTATATGTCTTCCTGATGATCCTCCCTTGTTTACAAGCATCACATGTATGAGTGCGATCATGTGATAGTTTGGGAAGGTCTCTAGCAGCATCACACTTTACCAGATCTTCCATAGATAGTTGACATAGATGACCAAGTCGCTTATGCCACAGCTGATTTTCTTCTTCTCTGGATAAAAGGCATGAATCTTCTTCCCCACCTACCAGGTAAAGATTCCCCTTTGTTCATTTTCCCCGAAGAATGACAATTCCATCTTTTCCTTTAACAATACCCATCTTCTTGTTAAATAGGATAGTGTGACCAGAGTCGCATAGTTGACTGACGCTAAGCAAATTATGACTGAGACCCTCTACCACCAAGACATCAGCATGTCTAATTTCTTTGCCCCCAAACTTGGCTTTTCCTGAGCCAACAATCTTAAGGCCTTCATTATTTCCAAATTTTACAACTCTTTCTTTGTCATATTTTATTCCTATAACTAGATCCTTATTACCCGTCATGTGAGATGTGCAACCACTGTCAAGGATCCAAACACCATAACGATCTGATGCTTTAAGGGCAATTTCAGCAACTACGGCCTTCTCAATTTTCTTCTTCCTGGTCCATACTTTTTCTTTCATACTCATCATGGATTGAGGCTTCTGTTATTTCTCAGAGTATGATGGACCAGCTTCATCTTGCCAAACTGCAAATCTATTCTGAACTTTTAACTCACTTGTCGGTTTACAGATCTGCTTCCTGCGAACATTTTGATTCTTCTTTGGCACATTTTTTGAATTGTCGGAGTGAAGTACCTAGCCATGTGTCCAAATCCTCCGCACAAAAAACTGTGTACTTCAAAATATGTTCTGGAAAACCATTCTCTGTTTGGCTGCCATCTCTGTTCTTGTTCCCTTCGATATCTTTTGGCTATGGAACATACATACTGTGAATTTCCCATCTTTCCACAACAATAACACCTGATATAATGTGCATTACTTCGTGTTACATTAGCACTACGAGTTTCCCCTTTAGATCTCTGAGTATTCTGATTCTACTTTTTGCTTAGATCCACTTTCAATATCAGGACAGGTGCTTGCGTTCTAACTTCAACTGCCACAGATTTTTGTTTCTCATTAAGCAATGAATCAGCCTTAACTTCTGAGTTCAATTACTTCTTCTTTCCTACTGAACTACTAGGCTCTTCTTTCATCTTTTCAGTATTCGTAATGACCTGATTTCCCAATAATGTGTTGGTATTCAATGGTTTTTCATGGTCTTTAACTTTTCCTTTCAGACTGACAACTTCCTCTTCAAGCTCTTCAATACGCTCGTCGTGATATTTCACTTTTCGACTCCAGAAATCGATCTCCCTTTTCTGCTCTTCAATCTTGAGCTTATGCTCATCAACCTTTTATGTGCGCTCTGGAATGGAAGACTTAATATTTTCAATTTCTTTCTCAAGCTCAGACTTCTCTTCTTCTTGATGTTGTATGTAGAGTTTGGCATCACGTACTATCTTGTTGGCTTTTTTTTTTCTCGCCAAACATCTATCTCCTCAAGAGATTCTTCTAATTTAGCTTCCATGTCAACTCTCCCTTCAATTTCTTCTTCTTCTTCATCAGTTCCAGTTTCTTTTTTTTCTAGAGAACTACTGGCAATAGCCACCATTGGATTTTTTCCACGATCTTTGCATTTTTCTAACTCTTCATCTTATTCACCCTTAGACTCAGCTGAAATGTTTATTTCTTGGGAAAGAAGATTCTTTTTCTTAAAGAAATTTCTCTTGAACTGCTTCTTCCCTTTAACCTAGGCTGGAGATTTTTTCATGGGAATCTCAACTTCACCTTCATCTCTTTATTCTTGAAACTTTTTGGGGCATCTTGTAGAAAGATGACCAACCTTTCCGCATCGAAATCATGCTAGTGGAAGTTTCCCTTTAAACTTTCCTTTTCCTCTTTGCATATTTGAAGAAAGGAATGACATCACCTCATCTGACTCTTCTTCCTCCTGAGAAACTTCAATAGTGAGCCTCTTCATGGACTTAAATGCCAGCACTTTGGATTTCCCCTTTTCCACAGCATCGTTGTCATCATTTCTCATTTCATAAGCAACAAGAGTGTTGTGTAGGTTATCCAATGTCAGCTCTTTCGGATCTTTATCTTCCAAAATAGAAACATTCGGATTGAACAGAGGTGGAAGCTTTATCAAGATGCGCTTTAAGATTTTATTGTCTTCGATAATTTCTCCAAGACCCCGCATGTCTTCTACCACAACATTTACCCTGTAAAATAATGCATCAACAGACTCATTCAGGTTCATTGTGAAATCTTCATACTTGTTCCACAACACTTGCAGCTTTGCCTCTCTGACTTTTTTATCCCCTTCATAAATATTCAAAAGCTTTTCCCACATGGAATGTGACGTTTTGCATGACATCACCTTTGTATATATGGGATTATAGAGGGCTCCCCCTAAGGCATTGATTGCTTTGGAATCAGAATCCAACTCTTTGTGCTCAGCTTTTGATAATGCACCACTAGTAATATCAGCTGTGATTCCATGCATAGCTGCTGAAAACACATCCATTCCCAAAGATCGGAAATAGTGTTGCATTTGATTTTTCCATATCTGAAAATTACATCCGTCGAAGATCGGAATCCCTCTATGATTAGTAACCTCCATTTGAGATAAGAACAACTGTCAACCTTTCCCTTTGATACCAATTGTTAGGTCCACAAGGATGAATACCCTGAGAGGTGGGGTGAATCAGGGTATGACTAATGTAAAATAAAAGCTCGTTCTGATCTTGTTTCGCTGTTAAGAAAAACACTCTTCTCTCTTTTCCTGTTGCACAATATAAACAGAAGTTAATGTAAGCACAAGACACATCAATTTTACTTGGTTCACCGCTAAGGGCTACGTCCATGGAGCATACGCCGACAGGTTTCCGGTCGTACCAAATTCCACTATACTTCACTAGATGTGGTTACAATGGTTCGGGATAGATATCTTCTATACCCATGCTCACTGTCCTTACAAAGATTAGGGTAAGCTCACTGTTTTCCCAAGGGTCACTCCCTGTTTCTCTCTCTCTAGCTCACTGCCGGTGGAGAGGATCACATTCTTCCTCTTCTTAAGCTCACTGCTATGTGAAGGGAATCAACTCACAGTTTATAGACCTGTAGGTCTCTTCATTTGGATGAAATAATTTATCTTCAACTGTTGATAAATGCTCTGTTGAAGTCCAACTTTCATCCACTAATGAATAGCACTTTGCCTCGGACCACCGGGAAACTACCTTTGGAAGCACCTTCGCAAATCACCCTACTTCGCGAAGCTCCCAATTACGTGAAGCTCAAACAAGCCTTCACGAAGCTCCTGCCTTTTCGCGAAGCTCTCTCGCGAAGCTCTTTCGCGAAGCACTCTCGCGATGCTCAAGCCGTCGCAAAGCAATGGCCCTCACGAAGCTTACTATGCCGATGCGGAGCTTGCCGGAATCGTGGAGCTACAATAGCCTCTGCGAAGCTCCTCTTTTGCAAAGCACACTGGCTCTGCGAACCACCTTCGCAAATCGAGAGCAAAGGATTTTCTCTGAAAATTCTCTCTTCTTCTCTCGAGGGGGTCAGCCTCTATTTATAGGCGATTCCACTGACCCTCTACCTTTCCGCGCGAAGTCAACGCCACGTCATTTCAAATCGCGAATCTCCAAAGTTTCAGCCGGAATTCTGTCCAAATCGCGAAGCACCACGACAATTTTCCATTCACGGGGCTTGACATAATCTCGAAGAATCACCGTCAACATACCTTCACGATTTCGCCGCAAGTCTCCCTCGCAAAGCCCAATATTCCTTCGTGCCTTCACCGTGAAGCTCCCTCATAAAGCCCTTCACCGCCGTGATGCGCTTCAGCCTGTGTCGTTCGTGAAACTAGACGTAATCGTGAAGCATCACCGCCTCCATTCTTCTGGTCTTCGCAATTTACAAACCATGCATCCTATCTTCGCGAAATTCATGCCTTTTCTATATTAAATTATGCTCTTCATGGAAATCCACTTTTCGCGATGTTCACCAAACTCCAAATTTTGGACCCCAAAAATTTGGCAAACACTGGGAAACGGCGCCACCTTGTACTCATCTTTTGTACCGCCTCCAGATCGTCCATTCCTTTGTCATCGTTCTTTGTCAACAAGGATTGTCAACAACTTTTTGGGAACTCGACAAATATCCATGAAAACCTACTTTGTCAACAGACACAATCAACCCAAAAATAATGCAATGTAACCCTGAGGGATTTTTGGCCAACAGTTATTATAAACAAGGCAAAACTGGTATGTAAAGAACACTCCTTGATTAAAGGTGTTGATGTTGAAGAAGCCATTTCTCCAGTGGCTAGACAAGAGTCAATCAGGCTTTTCCTTTCTATGTCAATCCAAAGAGGGTATAAATAATATAAAATAGATGTCAAGAAAACATTTTTGAATGGTTTACTCGAAGAAGGAGTCTACATTGAACAACCAGTGGGTTTTCATCTTGGTACTAATGAAACAAAGGTTTTCAAACTAAAGAAATCTCTATATTTTTTGAAGTAGGCACCACGAGCTTGGTATTCCTAGGTGGACTCTTATCTCATGAAGCTAGAATTAAGAAGAGGAGGATTATATCACAATCTATATTTGAATAATTCTCCAAAATGTCAGTTCATGGTTCTAGTCTACGTTGATGGTATTATATTTGGTGGAATTATGAAGAAATCAGTGGATGAATTTTCCAATCACATGAAATCAGAATTTGAAATGTCTATGATTGGGGAGCTCACATATTTCTTGGGGCTGAAGGTTATTTAAAATAAAGATTACACTTTCATTTCCATAAAAAATATGCCAGAGTGTTACTGAAGAAGTTTAATATGCAAGACACCAAACCAATATCAACTCTGACTACAGTTGGAACCAAACTTGTAAAGCATGAGGATGGGGCATCTATAGACCCCACCATGTATAGGAGGATAATTGGGAGCCTGTGGTACCTGACAGCGACACGACAATATATTGTCTTTGCAACATGTTTAGCCGCCCGCTTATAGAGCAATCCAAAAGAGGAACATATGAAAGAAGTAAAAATAATCATGATGTATATTCTAGGAACTCATAATTGTGACTTATAATTTGCTGCAGGAAGGGACAGTGAATTATCATCATTTGCTGATGCTGACTGGGCTGGTGATGTAGTGGACAGAAAATCCAACAGTGATGGAGCATTCTATATTGGGAATAAATGTGTTGGATGGTTGATCAAGATATAATAAATTCCTTCTCTTAGTACTTCTGAACCTGAGTATATCTTCGCCACAAAGTCATGCACTCAACTGCTCTGGATGAGGCAACAACTAACAGATATTGGTGATGAGGTTAAGCAACCAATGGTAATTTACTGTCATAACAAGATCGCAATTAATATTACGAAGAATATTGTTCAGCATTCTCGTACAAAATATATTGAAATCATGTATTACTTTATCAATGAAAAAATTGAAAAAGGTGTGATTAGAATAAATTATATTTGAACTGATTAGAAAGTGGCTGATATCCTGACCAAGCCACTGTCAGCGGCTGTGTTTGAGAAGCATTGGTTGAACCTTGGCGTTCACTCACCTCCCAGTGCATAAAGAGGTTACGAAATACCCCTATCCCTAGTTATGTTAACTATTTTAATCTGTTTATGGATGTGATTCAGGTTTGTAGGGGAGATACTATCCAGGGGGAGTGTGTTTTGCACAGAACAATGACCAATTACCAGTCTTTGGGTATACTGTCAATGCGGGAGAAAGGAATAAATTCAGGCATGTTCTGGCATTTCATGGACATGTAATGCTTCTGTTACATGATGCAAATTCAATGTCGGTGATAGGATGAGAATGATTACAAGGAATACATTTGACATGTAATGCTTCTGTGACACTGTAAGGGAATTACTTGGGCATCATTGAGAATTCCAAAACTTAGGAACCCAATTCTAGCTTCCTCTCTTGTTTTCTACAATGAGAATTTATCACATGGACTTAGATTGTTGGCTAAGTTGATTATTGTGTTTTTGGTTTGCATATGGCTAGTGCTCTATTTAATTTATTTTCTGATTTCCAACAAACCCAAAGAGGGAGATTTTTGGAAACATGGTTGTTATATGCATGAATTGAAGTATGGTTTGTCTTTGTTGTCAATCCTTAGTGGAAGTTCAGAATGTGTGCCAGTAAAGTGATCATACAATTCTATCAGACAATAGTATTGACGGTGGCACTGTTTTATAATGTTTTCCAAATTTGTGGGCCTCAAAATCGGAAAATGAAGATATGGATTGATGGCAAAAGGAGGTGAGGGAAAATAGGAAGTGGTGCGTGAAAAAAGAGGGTTATGAGAAAAATATTTGAGTTGGGGGAAAAACAACATGGTGTGTGAAATAAAGGATCGATTTTTTTCATGCAAATATTGTTTCAGGATCAGAATGTCGAAAAATTGAAAAGACATGGGCTGCGCGAAAATATGAATATTTGTGCAAAAAACGGTACATGCACGAAATATTATGTGACAAATGAGAGGTTTTTCGTGCCACAGGGGGTTCTGCACGCGGGGGTCTAAAACACCTACAAATATGAGGTGAACCCCCTCATTCCATACGGTTGAAGACTTAGAGAAGATCTGAGGTCTGATGCGCGTAACATGTTCACGTAAAGGGGTTTTCACGAAAAATTCTGAGGTGTTCCAAAAATTCCAGGTTGCGTGAAATATTCTGTGTTGCGCAAAATATTCTGGTATGCACGAAAAATCTGAGTTTCATGAAAAATTCTAGGAATCATGAAAAAGAAAGAGTTGCACGTAAAAATTGAGATGGAAAGTCAATGATTTTGTTGTGCAAAAAATGTTGTTGTTGCATGAAATATATTTCTATGTGGAAAGGAAACATTGCACTCAATTAGAAGGCCTTGCGCGAAAATGGTTGGGGTTGTGTGAAATTTTCCGTGAAACTTGTTTACACGTTCTAGTTGTTAGGTTCAATGTTTCAGTGCGTGCAAGTGCATCATTTCCAGACTTTGATGCAAGTAGTGTCTCGTGCTAAGCAGAGGCAAATAATTCTATTCGACTCTATTGAAGAGACCCTCAAGTCTATAAACTGACTGGGACGTCACCAAAGGCAGTGAGCCAGAGGGATTCAATGGGAGTGACCAGAGGGACGCAGTGGGATATCCCTGAACATTTGTAAAGGCAGTGAGCATGGGACAGAGTGAATGTTCCCGAACCATTGTAATCCTCAACTCGTGAAAACTAGTGGAATTATGTACGACCGACAACCTGTCAGTGTATGATCCTTGGATGTATCCCTTAGTGGTGAGCCATGTAAAATGTTTTCTGTCATCTCATTGCATGTGAATGTTTTCTTTCTGATCATATCCATCAAACAGGCTTGACTAGTTCCTACCAACATGGGAACAAGATCTATCAAATTTAAAAGAAATGTTGACACCCTGATTCTCCCGTCCCCTCTCAGGGTGTCCTGGGGTCCTACATATTTATATAATTAAAATCATGGATGAAATAAATCATGTGAAATCCATATATAGATAAAAAATAAATTATTTTTTTATCATAGATTACTAAAATATAAAGTGATATAAACATTAAAATTGTAAGTCTACTCAATAAATATATATGGAACAAAATTACTAATGTTATAAGATGGTAAAAAATAAAATTGAACATAGATATAAATTTTTTAAATACTCTTCTTCATAGAATCCCATAAAAATAATACAATTGAGAATAATTTTTAAAAAACTAAAACAAATATTAAAAATACTATATAATTTTGGACATAGAAATATGTGATTGAGTTTAGTAGTTGATAGAATTATTCAATTGTGTGTGGATATATATTTCCACTTATTATATAAAGAAAATTGGTATATATTCATTTTTTATGTATTACCATTGTGTATATATATATCCATTCGGCTTATTGGTTCAGTATACAGATATTTGGTGGATTACCATTGGACTTATAATAATTTTCTAATATTGATATGTGATAACTATTATTAACACATATATATAATTTAAAAATATATATTAAATATTATTGATAATATATTTTGAATGCATAAATATTTAATCACCATTCAATGAATTATTATAGGATGACGATAAACAATAATTTAATCATCATTCTTAAATAAATAAATTTTATCTGAAAAATATTATTTCCCAGAAATTATATATTTTTATTTAATAGTTTATTTTCTTATATTAAGAGTTTTAATTATAAAAATACATATTTTGAATCATATTTCTAAAATTAGTTTATAGTTTCAACATCAGTTTTGTTAAAAAACTGATATGTTGGGTTAATAAAGAAATAGTTTGGTAAATATTAAACATGGTAAATATAGTCAAAAATAACAACCAATTAAATAAAAAATAATAAAATATTATAATAAACATTATTGGATTAATAATTCATGTCCAAATTTCCATTATTCTATTTATGAACCACTTTCCACCTGAAATTTCATTTCCTAACCATAAAGAAATTAGTATTTGAAACGAAATCTATGAAATCATATCTATAAAAGTACCCCTCATCAACCAACACCATAACACACCTAAGTATCTTTTTTTCTCTAAACAATACCAAATTTACCACCCCTATAATACTTAACCATGTTTTAGAGCCTATCATTACATGGTGATTTCCCAAACCCAACATATATAAGAATTATTCCATGTGATGATCAATTTTATTCATGGTAGGTGATTGATCATTTATAATTTATTTCTTTTATCTTATACCAATATCTAAATTAAATATTTGTTTTCAAAGAAAACAAATTTGAAGGTTTATTCGGAACCCTTACAGAAAAACCAGATCTAAAATCACTTTACAAGCAATAAAAACTTCCCAATAAAAGACATTAAACGTCTATGAATGATCTAGATCATCAAAAGATAATGAAAAAATGGAATAATAAGACCTATATGTAGAAAAATAGACATAACTATAGCACTTTTACTACATCCCAAATCGAATAAAAACCATCCAAAAGAAGAAAATAAAGTTTCTCTATAACCTAACTATAGTAATTCTGACACGCATGATATTAATGAAAATCCTAGGAATTGATTATTTAAAAAACTAGAAATACCAGATCGAGCCTTCTAGGATAGATATTTGATGTCCAAAATATGATAAATATGTAGTTTGTCTTCAACGTTTCTCACACCAAAATAATTTAAGACAACATCACATAAATTTCTCATACCAATAGAGTAAGTCCATATTAAATAAGGTAAATTACATTAATAACATATTACTAATATCTGTATACATCTAAAATAATGATATAGTTGAAAAAGACTGATATATTTATAATAATTATTTAATTTTTTTACTACATATATAGGTCAGTTAATCCACATATATGAATGATGTAACTATATTTCCCTCATTTTCATCATATAGGGAAAGAAAAACTAAATATATAGTAATCTATAAAAATAAATAAAACATTAAGATAATTATTTTGTTTTTGAATGGTAATATACCGAAGAATAGTGATTATCAATACAAACTTTTATAATTAATAAAATCACATCAGAAGAAAAAATATTTGAATTTTATTTGTCATACATACCTGAATCAACCACGAAATACACATGGAAAGTCAGAATTCATTATAAAATTATAATTTAATTATAGTTACTATTCTGGAGATAATGAACTCATTCACATATGAAGCTACTAACATCCGATGATTAATATGAAATATGACTCAAAAATATATAATTAACAAATTAATTGATATAATAAAAATAAAATAAATAAATATAAATAATTTATTAAATAATTTATTAATAATTTAATCTTTATTATATTATTAGTTTGATAAAATTTAATAAATTTGGAATTTAAGATAGGGGATTTATTCTAATCTATATTTTTATTTGATATTTTCTTTGAATTATATTAATAAAGATAAATTGTATCAAAATTTAGTTTATAATATATTATTTACCTTATTTTAATAATTTATTTGTATTTATATATGAATATATTTTCCTCCATGTCAATTCATGTTTAATATAAATCATACGATAATCATATTAGGTTTTCACTCTTTATTATCTCTCTTATGAATGAAATTTCATATTCATTATCTATGTAATTGTATGTATTTTACAATCTATCCTTCAGATGAGTATTATTGAATTTTATTCTTCTTTAAATGTACATATATTCCTCCAACTATTAAATCATTAACAAATTACAATATCATGATCAAAACCTCTCTCACATATTCCTTAAAATTATATATCTTTTGGGATTCACTAAATTATTGTATATCTTCCATGTAATGTTTCTTATAAAATATATCATAATCATCTCACATCAAATTTATTCAACATATCATGTTTATTTAAATATAATTGACTATCCTATTTAGATTATAACCATTTTACACTTTAGTAAATTACTAGACAATTTCCCATTTGTCCTTTTATATATTTTTGGACTTCCTCTAAAATATGTATATTCTTTTTAAATATTATATAATTTTTTGAATTTTTAAACTATTATACATTTATGAATACTTTTTTATTTTTTTCATCAATATTTTTATCCCTTCTATTACTATATCTTTGATTATTTATTACTTTATAAGTAACCAATATTTTATGTGGTGTTTTCTCATTCTTTATCTTCTCATTTTTGACCCTCTATATCAAATTTTCCTTTGAAATATTTTTATGAACATTATAATTAAAATATTGTATCTCTTTTTTTCTATTAATTTATTAGGATTTACAAAAATATTTATTCTTTCTTCTGTTATTTATTTTTGAATTTATACCTTTTAATATTTTTAGTGGATACTTTTCATTACCTATCATTTTGATAAAATATTTCACCAAAATATTTATTTTTATACTATATGTGTGTGTGTGTGTGAAATTTTATGGCTATGTCTCATAATCATTCATTTTCTTAAAACGATTTCTTACTTATTCTTCCATTGATTATAGCTCTATTTTTATGTTTATAAGGAAATATGTTTTTCTATTCCTCTTCATTTCACACCTGGTCACTTTCTCTCACTTATTTCCTTTATATTATTTGTTTATATTCCATTGAAATTTTTTTATCAACATCATTCAATAATTCTTATGACCTTTCTCCTTAAATTTGACTCTATTTTTTCATATTCTTCTTATTTGTAAAAACATCAAAAGGAAAAATTAATTTCTTCTTAATTTTTATATGACTTCATTTATTTATCTAAATTTTTTTCATAAATATTATTAATCTTTTATGTTATATCATTTGAATATCTGATATATTGTAATTGAACTCTTTTTTATAGATTTATATTATTTATATATTTTTCAATACCCCTTTATTTCACGACCCTCCCCCACTGGTTCCTCTCTCGGGCTTGCAGTAAATATGTGTGTGACCCCTAAATCCCACCTCTAAGAGTATATTGGTTTTTGACTAGCATAATGAGTATAATATACTCAAATGGGAGGCATTTCCCCCAATATTCCATGGAAAGGAAAAAGAATCTCTCAAAAATCCATAAAATAAACTAAACCTCAATATTATAATACATGATCTGACATACAAAGGAAAATGAAAACTATAATTAAAAATGAACCACTCCTATGAAATTCAACATGAACTGTAGTAACTCGTGAAGAAACTCCATGAGAAAGAATCATCCAACTCAATCGCAAACTCACACCAAGTTCCCTGAGAAGAATATGTTTGTGCTGAGCATAAAAGTATATGTCGTAGCACTCTCCCAAAATCCTATCATGAAAATTTTTAAGATTAATTCAAAATAACTAATGAATAAATAGGGAAATAAATTCATTGAATAAATTTGGTGAACTATATTTCTAAAATCACTAAGGATTTATTACCAAGTACTAAATTAAAGTAAGTGACATAATAATGGAGCATGTGTATAATAACTGCGTCTAGCTACCACTTTCCACTGAATCATACCTCTTATAACCCAATGAAATATGTATCAGTATATATATTCAATCTATGATCTTCGTTTCACATAAGTATACATACATCTAAATCGTGACCACAAAATCCCAACCACATCACTATTACAAACCCATATGTATGATACTGGGTGTCATTACAAACCTATGTAAATATTTATGACACCATAATTTATTAATTCTTGTGCAAATATTCACATGAAATAATATTATATACTAAAACCTCAAGCCACCACTTCTTGTATATACATGTATTCAATAATTGAGATCTATTAAAGATGATATTGGTACACATCCTACAACTATAACACATCATATCCTAGAAATGTTCACATACTAATTATACATATAAAAAGAGAGTAGGGTTGGGGGGTAGTCATCCTTTTGTAACTTAAATATTGGGAACACCAAAACTCAAGTCCAAATATAGGCATCGTCTAATGTAATAAACTTGAGTGGTGGAGAATAATAAATAATATAACATAGTGTAATATTTAACACAAAACATTTAAATGGGAAACTACCTAACCCTAGAATCATATATAGCTAACATCCCACTTGAAACCCCATATAATATCACTAAGTACTGGACGTATAATAAGAGTACAAGTAACATTGTTTAATTTATTCATAAGTATTTAATCATTTACCAATAATTTAATAATATACCATCATCATCATGTGTTAATATTTATAAAAATAACTATTTTAAGGAGCTTAAATTAATTATTATGTAAACATACAATCTTATTTAATATTTTCATCATTCCAGGTTTATTAATATGTATTTATCATCCATTAACCATTAAATACAAACCCCTTCAATTTATTCATCATTAAAATACTATTCCCAAACTCTGGGAACTATTAAAATTATTCCTATATCTAGGAAGAAATAAATATTCCCAAATGGTAATTAGTAATAATTAAGTATTAAAAAATATATACACTATGTAAAAAAGCATAGTTAAATCAAATGAGGTTGTAAACTTGAGCCAGTCAACTCAAAAGCAATCTACTCACTTTCTTGCATCATCCTTATCATTCCATCATTACCACATTCCACCACCATAATTAAAATAATACAACATATATCCACACCATTCCAACTATACCAAGTTTTCATTAAATCATATTTAGGGTTTATATATTGAAAATAAATCAATGGTAGTATGTAATAACATTTCAATAGTAATAAATATTAAATGAAAATAATATACTATATTTGAAGTATCAAAATAAAGTCAAAATGGTATAAAATAATTTTTACTCAATATATTTAATTCTGTTATTCATAATTTTATTTTACTAGATTGTGTTCAGAAATTTATTTAGGAGTATATTACTAGAGAATTAATATATTTTTATAGTGTTATAGTAGAGGTAAACATCTTAATAATATGAAAAAACATTTTTTAACATGAGAAGTAATTTATTGACTGAAAATAGATTCAAATAAATTTTAATTTTCATTATTTAACTAATTGTAAGTACCTTTTATACACATTAGGAATGTGTGGAAGAATAAATAATTAATAAATTTCAAAACACAATATCTAAGAAACAAAATGAAACAATCATTAATAATATATTATCACACAAACATCCCACTATCTGATCTTAATTTTACCATATTATTATATTCCATTGGTCGATTATACTATTTATATAGTGTAATATAAAGAATCATAATCCCACAGAAACTCTTAAAATAAATAGGTATTTAAAAATTCTCTCCTTGGATGTGATCCCTAGGAAGTTTTCTACATAGAAGAATTTTTGTGTAGCTAGGGGAAAAGGGAGTGAGAGGTGTTCAAAATGGCCCTGAAATTCTTAAAGTTTTTTCTAAAATCATAGAATTTGATATCTTTTGGTTGTGGTATTGGTGTAAATTAAAGGCACTCATTATTCTCCCACTCTCTCCTTAGTCATCCAACATTTGATAAAGTCACTAAAATGAATCAAAGGGTATAGATCCACTCAAATATTAAATTATTATCATGTAGATGAAAATATTACAAGTCACTATAGTGATATTCTAATTAAAACTAATTTAATTCCCACCTAACTTCAATAAAAACAAGATAAAAGATTTATTAACTAAAAATACAATGTTTAATATCACTTATACACGTATTTATTTGATAGAAAATCATTTCACACATTTCAAAAAATTGAAATATTAATTTATAAGTTGAGATTATGTGGTCACATTATCTAATATCAAGATTTGTATTGAGATTATGTTTATCATGTAATGTAATATAAATATTTGAGCTATGATTATGACTAATAAATAATTTAATGTCAATCCATGTGTGGAGACTACATTTATCACATAACATAGTGTTAAGAATCGACTTGGGACTATGTTTATCACATAATGTAGTGTCCAGATTCAACTCAATACTATATTTATTGTATAATGTATTGTCAATAATTGATTTGAGACTACATTTACTACATGAAAATGTGTTATGACTCTCTTTGAGGTTATATTTATCGTACTAAACTATTTATATAACCCAATGAAGACAATATTATCACACAATATATTGTCAATGGTGACCAAAAAAACTACATTATATTACAACATAATTCCATGCAGATTAATGCACACTACATTGTCTCAAAATGTTGCTTCAAATAGATCATCACACACTACATTGTCCCACAATATAATGGTATTATCTGGATATGGTAATTCATTTGAGTCAATATAAGGTTCATCGTGTACTTATCCAAAAATCAATTCAAACCCTAATAATTCTATAATTATTTTAAAATTATACAAAATCATCTTAATTCAATATAAATATTCCCAAACCCCAAAAATTGCTAAAAAACATTCATGGAATCCATTAACACCTAATAAATTTCAAACAAAGTGTTTGGTGAAATTTTGGAATTTACATCAGATACAAATAAAATGATCCCCATCCTTGAGAATAAAAACCAAATTGGGAAGGAAATGGGGAATTTCTTAAGGAAATGAATACCCTAAGAGATATCTATCAAAAAAGGATATTCCTGTAAAAAGAAAACACCAAACATATCAAAAATAAGGGAAAAAAACTAGGTATCCTCAATTATGACACTAATTAAGCCATGATCACACATATCATCAAAAAAATAAATCATTAAAAAATCAAAATATTGATCACTCATTTTCATATCACGTTCCCAATTACTCTCCCCTAAACCACTATGTTTCCACAGGAAATGAAAAAAATGAAGACCATGCCTATAAAATACCTTCTTTGTAAAATCCTAAATCACAACTGATCAATCCCAAAATTTTCTATCATTCTCAATTATTATCTTATCTTGGTATATGACTTGGGAATTATCATCGACATATCAAAAAATCTATGACACATGTAAATTGTAATCGATCTAGTCGATCATTGGGGTTGTGAAAACATATAAAAAACTATATGAACATGCTTTAATAATAAATTATATATAATTTAAAACTCAATAGGTCTCCTACTATGAACAACATAAGACATATTACAATCTTGATCTGCCTTTGTCCACTCGTGAATCACTAATTCCTCCTTTGTCATGTTCTTCACCAACTCTAGTTTTCGTATAGTTGACTCTCTAACCTCTGCCTAATATAATGGAGATAGAGAATGTAGAAAATATTTTGATTAGAATATGTTCATACCTATAGTTTAGTAATACATATTATTATAAGAAAACATTAACAAAGGTAAATTCTTTCCCCAAGAGCCATTGAAATTTAACACATATGCATATGACATGTCTTCCAAAGCCTAGATAGTCTTCTATATTTGACCATTCATCTAAAGATAAAAATCGGTGTTAAAAAACAACTAAGATCAAAATAAAATTTGATACCACTCCATACATGGTAGGTAAAATTGAGATTGTGATTAGATATGATTATATTTGGAATCACATAGAGCAACAAAATCGCTTCCAAATACATCCTCTTGAGACATGCACTAGGATAGAATCCTTAATCATTAAGTTTTGATCTGAATTCATCATGTGTTACAAAACCACCAAAATAGAATCATATCCTTCTATATATATAGGTAAAGCAATGATGAAATCCGTCAAATTTTCCTTGTAATTAAATTTTGGAATATCCAATGATAGATAAAAAACCACTTGAAACATGATGCTCAATATTTACCTTTTAGAATGCCAAACACTGATATTCAAACCCCATAATATACCTATTTATACTTTTACACCAAAAATAAATTTTCAAATCATGATACATCTTATCCATGCTAGGATGAATTACTAAGTGAGAGTTTTGAAACTCATAGATAACAACATCATGAATAATTTAGGGAACAAAGATACTCCCCTAGAACAACATCTAATGTTATTCATATTCAGATCAACCCTTGATGGAGTCACCATAAACAACTTGATCCTACAAAACCTCCACCCCAAAATCTACAAATTAATAATCTTATACTTGTTTTACCAAGGATGGATACATGTACATGTAGTGGAGACAGATATTACCATCAACTTCATGCATATCAAAGTAACATAATTTAAAAATATTCATCACCCTCCAATCATATCTAAACTCCTGAAAAATATCTTTATATGATTTTTTACCTAGTTCATTACCTAACAAACATCCTCCCCCCTTTGTATATAAAATCAATAAGTTATAATATTGAAATAATTCCATTCACCATTGATATTGTAAGTTTATAGTGTGTAGGGAGATAATTTTTCTCATATGTTTTTGGTCTATAAAGACGATATACTGATCATAAATGAGAAAACACCACCACATCTTCGAATAAATCACAATAGCGGAAATCTCAAGATCAGGGGTAGCATACTTAAATACATTGGGTCCAAACTTCTGGGGCTAATATGAGAAAAATAATCTCTAGTACATAAGAAAAAAAATATATTCCAATGTATAAAACATCCTAATAAACCTCATACATAACACTTTTCTCAAGAAAATGGATAACATGAGCACTGACCTACTTCTCATTCAAATACTCAAAATTAGCCTGACATTGGTTAGGATACCAAAAGTCATTATCATTCCTGGTAAAAAATTTCATATATTTTAATCTAAGAAAATTAAATCCCAAAGCACTTTTAATATCCCTCAAGAAAAAAACACTAAACTTATTCAACATTATTTGGGTCTACCCAAGAAAAAAAATGCTTCAAACTTCACTGGATCCACAGTCACTCCCCCAATGAGACGCAAAATTTCCCAATAAATTAACCTCATTGGCCCTGAACTTACAATTTGGTAACTTCAATAATAGTTTATGATTATGAATAAACTATAAATTTATACTAAATGATCTTTATACTCCTCACCAAACTCAGAATACAAAAGGATTCCATCAATGGAAACCCACAAAACTAATTTAGTAACTCATGGAAGACAGATTTTATTAGTCACATTAACTTGGATAGTGTGTTTATGAAACCTAAGATTACTACCATGAACACATAAGGTCTATTATGAAAATAAATGTATACATTGAACTATCCTCATCCTTTACTCACATCTAATGATAAACTAATCTTAAATCAATCTTTAAGAACTATATTGAACCCTTCTGTCGATGAAATAGATTATAAATCCACATAAGAGGATAATGGTTCTTTATGTTCTCTTAGTTAAAGTGAAGATAATTGATATATATTCACAAGATAACATCTACATTCTTTATGAAAATAAAAGAGAACCCAAACGAGGTAATTTAAGCTAAATAAAATCTCTCTATAATAGATAATCAGTATGCATCCACAAATTTTGTATCGCATATTGTTTCATCCTATATAGGGAAATTGATATTGTATAGGAAATTAGTAGAGAATATCTCATAAAAATGATCTCTTGTCAACGAGGTAGTGTCATAAGATCCTCAATGAAATCATCAGGGTATTCTTCCACAACCCTACGAAATATTATTGTATGGAATCATATTAATATCACCATCAACAGGACCGTTATAAATGAGAATTACTCATTATGCCTGTGGCCCATCTAATAGTCTTGATCACCAATGAACATTACATTCTTTGTGTTATCATATAAGAATTTAACACTCATTTTAACATAATTAATGGTATCATATGAAAATTATAATCAATTCATGCCGAGGATAACATCATAAGTCTATATACATAAAAATATTAAATTTTCTAAAGAGTGGTGTTATTGAAACATCTTCTCACAATCACTAAAAATATTATCCAACCAATTCCAGTCTCAAAATGAAAAAAAAACACCAAGGGAACTAGAAGCATATAATCCTATATTACTTGTTCTTGGAATTGGGTGGGTGTAAGAAAGGAGTGTTTGGATCACACATCATAAAATTCATACATCCAATGGGAATATAAATAGATGATACCACTCATAATTTTTGGCTCACATTGTGATGGAAACTCTAAATCATGCATTTGGCTATGTTCTACTTCCCATCATCTCAAGAATAGATGGAACCCACCTCCATGGTTGGGATCTAATATCTGATTATAAGGAAAATTATAAGGATTTTCTTGGCATTATCCATCTCCTTATTACTAATAAAATATTGGAGCACCCATATACTATTATTGTTGATGATCATTTTTCTTTTGAGGATATTGATACAAAGGGATAACCTTAAGTGGATTATGAACACCACATATATTTCCAAGGAAATTCAAACTCTATATATTCTAGTTTTCATGACCTTTTAAAAAAAGACATTTGATATCCCTGTAGGAGACTAATAATTATTTTATCTAGTGAAACAAGATGAAGAAAGATGGAACTAACTCCCAACTATATAAAACTTAAGAAAACTATAGAAAAGATAGAATCTATCCATAGATATACACGATGAAAAATCTTGATGAATCCCCTCCCATGATTGTTAAAATCCTAATAAATGTTTCTTCATACATAGAAAAATAAAAACAAAAATAATCAATTAACTAGTCCTATAGAAGTGGAAACGAACTCCATAAACACATGAACAACCTCCATGTGAAAATAATTTCTATATTGACCCCAAATCAATCCTGAGGTCTGGAAAATAGTATATATATATAAATATTTATATATATATATGGGAATAAAATTATAATTAGTAGGATCATTCCAAAAACCTATAATGAAAATGTAGAAGAAGTATATTAAATATCTATTGAATTAGTAGAGAAACCAAATCATTATCTAATCAAATAAACTATATTTACAACCTCACTAATGCTCACTCACCATGTATCTCACAAAATTAAGTAACATAATAATGAAGCGTGTATATAATAATGTTACCCTACTAACACTTTTCCACTGAACCAATCACCCTAAACTCTAATGACTTACATCTCGGTGCTCTCATCCCCACTATAAACTGCATTGAACATTCATTCACATACATTAGTACCACATCACCATAACATATCTATATGTATAAAACTAAGAACCATCATAGTCTGGTGATAATATAAACTACACCTTTATCCATTAAATACTATTAATAGATAAACATTTAATATAATTATATATTAAAATATTAGGCAACCACAGTTGGAATATACATGAATATAATAATTGATGTCCATTACAGACAATATCAGTGCACATACTATAATTTTAATCCACCATATCTACGATATGTTGACATAGTAAGTATATATTTGGAGGATGGAATGTTGTAAGGGGATAAATCAACTATCTGCATCTTTAATAGTCAAAATATTGGAAAACACCTAGAACCTAAGGCCAAATAAGGGTGTTTGACACCCCAACTGACTTAGGTAGTGGAGAATATGAAATAACCAATCATAATGATACATTTAATAGATAAACATTTAGGGGTAATTCTTTATCCCTATATTCATCTACAATTAATTTCCCACATGATTTATCAACTTCCATCACTATGGACTAGATATCTAATAAGGACATAAAAATATCTTTTAATTATTTTATAATTCATTATTTACTTACTAGTAATTTAAAAATATATCCTAGTTATCCTTGATTAATATTTACATTAATCATGAAACTAGAGAGCTTAAGTTTATTGTTATACAAATCTCAATTCTCTTATTACATTTTCCATATTCAATGTTTATTAATATGAATTAATTGACACATAATAATAAAGAAACATCCCCCTTAACTTAATTCATCATTAAACTACTATCATATAATTCTATGTACTAATACGGATGTCATTACTTCAAGGAAGATATAAATATTCCCAAAGGGGGATTAATAATAAGAAATAAGCATTTATCAATTTAGAAACCATACAAAAAACATAAATAAATTAAATAAGACTCTACCCATGAGAAAATTATCTCAAAATCATCCTCATCAATTCCCACGTAATCCTTATCATTCCAACATGACTATATACCATCGCCACCAAAAAAAAAATATAACATAACTCATAATCATTATAACCATACCAGGTTTTTAAAAAATAAAACAAATAGTATTCATATACATAATAAATCAATGGATGGAAGTAATAGTATTTCAATAGTAATAAATGTTAAGAGAAATTAATATACTATATTTCAAGCATGATAAATAAATAAAACAAGTTCCAAATTCATTTTTCCTTCAGAAATTTAATTCGAGTAATCCCCTTTTTATTTTACCAGCTTTGGATTATCAATTTATTTATGGGAATCTTACCACAAGAATGAATATATATTAGTAGTTATATAAAGTGGTAAATATATTAATAATATGAAAAAAAATTCTTAACCATAGAATAAATTTATGGAAGAAAAATAAATTCAATAAATTTTTTATTTTTCTTATTTATCCAATTTCAATCTTCTTATTTACTTATAAAAACCTAGGTATGTGTGGAACTATAATAAAATCATAGTATAAAAAATCACACAATATAGAAAATAGAATGAATAAATATCATCGGTAATATATTCATGTAAAACGATCAAATTTTATATTTTTTATTTTAAGAGATTGTTATCTTCAATAGGATGTTAACATTATTTATCTTGTGAAACCTTAAGCATGATAAACCCACATCATCCCATAAAATAAAGAGAGTTTTATGAATCCCCCACCTGGATGTGAAGCCTTGGTGGTTCATTGCACCGAAGAAACAATACATGAGGACAAGATTAGAGAGACATAGATATCTATTCATAAATGTCAAGACACTCAAGAAGAATGTATTTTCTACAATCACAGAAATTGATCACTTATGGTCAAGGGCCTGATGTGATTTGAATGCACTCATTGGAATTTTTCACTCTCCCCCTATATCACATTCTTTACTCATATAGAATTCAAGAAATATATGGAAAATGAAATATAATGGAGGGTGTAGTTTGAATATTAAATTACAATCAAGTAAAACTAGTATCATAAACCAACTGGGTGGTTACCTCTTTTAAACTCAATTAGTTCCTAACTAACTTTTTCTTAACAATAGGTAAGAAGAACATAATAAAAATGAACCAGTGTGGTTCACCTATACACATTCTCATTTAATAAAAATAGAAAACTCTAATGTTTCACATAAATATAATATTAAGGTATAATTTGAGATCATGGTATACGGTATAACATTATATCAAGATTTCATAGGATATTACATTTATCGTATAATGTAATATGAATAATTTCATTGATATTACATTTATTGGATAACATAATATCACACCTTTACAAAAAATAACGTTTATCACATAAAATAGTGTTATTATTAAAATCAAAACAATGTTTATCACATAACATAGGGTCAATATTTGATTCTATATGGAATTTATCACCTAACATATTGTAAATATTCTCCTCGAGGTTATGTTTATCAGACAATGTATTTTCAGTGACCCAACACACGCTACATTATTTCATATTCTATTTTAAAGGGTGAGCACCACACACTATGTAATATAATGATCTAATATCAGTATTATCATCACACACTAAATTTTCTCACAATATAGATATAGAAAGATCACCAAACACAATGTCGTCTCACAGCATAATGTCATTATATAGATAATAGAATGTGTTTGAATCAATGTAAGGGTTATCATATATTTTCGAAAAAATCATGTTGAAACCCAAATATTCAAAAATTATTTAAAATCAATTTAAAATAGACACAATTCATTATATTTTTTCCCAAACCCCCAAAATTACAGAAGAACATACCTAGAATCTCTTAATAACAATGAAATGGAAAATGAAGTATTTGGGAAAATCTAAACCCTTAAACTTTATATATATATTTTTGACCTAAAATATAATTCATTTTTAACACGATTCATTTTCATTGGTTAATCATGCTATTAATTTTTATGGATATATATATGTTTTCATTTTCAAAGGGCAAAAATCCACAGAAATATATATATATCTATGAACCAATTAATATATAATAAGTGTTCTCAAAATTTTATTTCCTTTTAATTAATTAGGTAAATCTTTAAATCTTAGAAGATAATTTTTTATTAGACGTGGGAAGTTATCATAGCTCACTATCAAAATATTGTATTGATGGTTATGTAACGAAATTTCCTGGGCTAACACCAGACCTGACACCTAACCCATACCTCTACAAGGCTCTAAGGTAATTCCTCATCCCCAAAGGCTAGAAACCAGTTATTGGGAAATAGAGGATTCACTTTTGGGAATGATTTATCACATATGAGAGATATAATACATCATAATAAATAAATTCAATATATAAAATATATATAATTTCATAATAGATCATAACAGTATAAACTTATCCACCACCATTTGTATAAGAATAAATAGAATCCATGAACAGGAGGGTACAAAAATCCATAATAAAAACAGAGCTAACTAAAAATAAAACAATGACAACCACACTTGATCTAATCCAAAACTATCTCCATGTAGCCATTGGTTACTCCCCACCATCCAACTCACTCCAAATCACCCATGATCAAAATAGAATCCATCAGAAAACCTAGAACCTAAAATATATTATTGTGGGATAAAAATCATAGGAGGTCACCATTACCCACATAAACTATGAAATATGTTTCATAAGGAAATAAATAATTAATATAATTAACATAAACTAGAAAGTAAGATTTACAAATATATTCTTTGGAAAATTAAAAAAAAACTATAATCATCTTTCAAAACACTTACCTCATTTTTATAGACTAAAAAATGTTTTGATAAAATTTCCATCATCCAATGTTTTTTAAAAACTAAATTCCCATTAACATTTCTCAAAACCAATATACCTATTTTAGTTAAATAGAAATTGTCACTTTATGGAATTTAACTATCCAAAGACAAAATTTACTAACAAAAACTCTCATTTGAACATCCATTTTAAAAACTCACATAAATACCATTAAAATCAAATTAGGTTTTCTAAAAATCCTTAAAAAATAATTTTCCAAAGGAAACAACCCAATACACAAATGTGGGATAAGTAAAAAAATTATAAAAATATATCCCTTTGCATGTAACAAAATATAAACAACAAACATTTCAACAACAATGAGTGTTTTTTGAATGATACAAATGATCACTATATCAAACTCCCCGTAAAAACAACCCATCAAGCAATTTAATGTGTCATGGGATATAACCTGGGATCCCTAACATGTGGTGAACATAACCATATATGATTATTCAAACCCATGAACCCTATAATCACATGAAGTGAATATACTCTTAACTTATAATAATCTGGAACATATTAAAGAATAATTTTGTATCCAGTTGATGAGTCGTCATGATATTAAGGAACGATGAACCCTGTAATGATATTATAAAAACAATAAATTTATTAATATAAAACATGCATAGTTTTCCAAAAATAGTAGAATAATTCTCAGAAAAAGTATCATATTGAAAATATGATACCATGATTGACTTTGGAACATGGGTTTTACCCTATCCATGACCTAAGGTTCTTCGATGTCAGACATCTGATTGAGGCAGTCATTGGTGGTGCATTTAACTAAAATAAATTAATAATTTTTTTTATTTCATATGACCATGAAATAAAATAATATATATTTTTTTATATAAATCGAAATGGGTTGTCTCTATAACCCTGTGAGCATTGAGAGTATTTCTGATCATTATTCATTCGCGGATCACATCAGAGGATGATTGGTGATCAGATCGAGGTAGATCGAGAGATAGTGAATGTAGAAGGATTTATCATTCAATAGAAAACTCAATTTTCTCCAATTATTGATCTAAAACAATGTAGGACTCATTAATTGTGATTTATTTCCTCTTGATTAAATTTTTAAATCATGGGTTATTATCTTCTTTTGATCTTTTTTTATTTGATACTTTACATGGACCAATTTTAAATATAATTAATGATTTAAATTTATTTATTATTTAATTTAATCACCTATTATACACACATATTATCAATTTTTCCGGGTAAAATCATTCAAATATGGTTACACATTTTTTATTGTGCTTTTCCATCTAATTTTCTTCACATTCTCCATCATTTGACCATGAGCTCAGGATTTGACATTGTTTGGGAAAGTTTGAACATGATAAAATCCCCAAATTCATGGTGGTTTTTTGAATTATGAATATATTAGTTTTTAAAGGTATAAGGATGGAGTTGTGGTGATACTTCATGAATATAGGATCGATGAGTGGCGATAGGTGATGGGATGTGCACAGGATGAGCAGTGGCTTTGGTGGATGATCAGATTCATTTTTAGGCCATCAGTGGTCAGGAGATGATGTACTGAGGTGTTTTAATTTGATATTAGTTATTCAAATGGTAAAGTATAGGTTATAATGTCTTGGTATATAAATCACATGAAGGATATTATGACTTAGTAAAAATGAAACAACACACCATGTAGTTTGGATGAACACATGGCGTGCTCTTCATAATTTGATGGGGCTAGTTTTTTCTTCTAAATTAATGATCACTCATCATGTAGAAGAACCCACACATTGTGTAATCATAATTAGAAATACACTCCATGTTCCCTCTAAACATACATAGCACCCCAAATATAATGGAATGTTGTCTACTATAGGAGTACAAGAGCACATGCTGATTCTCATCCATGACATGAAATACACATGTATGTACAAGATCACATTGGTTGACCTAGATTGGCTAAGACACACCATGTTACACTTTTACACACCATGTAGTATTATAAAGATTCTAAATCCATGTTTATAGGAGAATACGATCATATAATGAGGTGGGGTTAAATGCCATGTGGACCCACATACACATCATGTACATCTCCAAGAAACATCTACCTCTCATTTCGTCATATTATGGGATAGAGAGTGGCCTATAATAAGTTATTTTTCTTATAGAATAATATGGAATAATTTTTTTCCTTTCGAGATATGATTTTTTGTTTTCTAATTTGAAATATTAATTAGGATATGCTTGATGATGGAAGTGATTGGAAAAAATCAACAAATACATACTCAGGTCAGTTCTCCCCTATTTCACTACGGAATAGGTCCCCCCATACTCTTTATACATGTAGATATGATGCTCTCTTACAGTATGAGGGGGTCCTTCATCCATGGAGTGGTAATCCCCCATATTCAATTTTGGCGATGAGTGGTTCCTATAGGATATTTGTGTCTCCCTCAACTATGAAGCATAGTGAAGAGGTGTGGGCCCCTCCATAGAGATTTTGTTGAGGTTCTAATTAATATTTATAATCAAGGATGTACTTTTTGAGATATAGGTAGAGTCATCGACATTGAATATGATGTGAGATGGAGATACCATTTATCTCTCATTTGGTTTTCCTTATGAGAATATATGTGTGTGTGTGTGTGTGTTTGTTGGGTTTCATTTACCTTTCTTTGGGTTGAGTTAACCTATTTGTTCTATCACTCTATTGATCCATTTATAGTTTTAGGGAATCCAACTGGGTATGTATATACTCGCACTTCAATGGGTTTTTCCTACACATGTTGTGTCTAATGCATATGATAGTCAGATTGATGGTGACATTGGTGAAACATAGAGATAATTGGTTGCATTGACTATGTACAATGGTCAGGACATTGATATCAAGAGTTGGGATCTCTCATTTTTTATTTATTCTAGTTATTTTCATGTTGAGATTTTATTTCTAGTTGGGTGTGTATTTTTTCCCTTTATTTTTCTCATGAGTTTATACTATGGTACTACATTATATTTCCTATATTTTATTGGATGCATGTTTTTTATTAGATGTTACAATCATAATTATATTCTTCTACATTATTCCATGTAGATGGTTGGGTGTTCATGTATGGGTACATTAGAAAAAGACCTACCATTTTATATTACGCCTTCTCGGTGCTTGTTGTCATCCCTTAGGGTATTTGAGGTAGGCTTGGGGTTGTCATGACTCATCCTTCTGCTTGCCATGTGGGCCGCAACAGGACAGTTTACCATTGAGTGGTATCAGATAATTTCATTCCATGGGATGGTTTTTGGAGATATCCCCTTATTAGGAATTGGTTATGAATTATGGAATAAATATATGAGTGTATTTAGTGTGAATTTTAGTATATACAACCGAGTATTGGTGTGGTGGATGATGTATGCATTCAATTAGACTCTAACAACCTGCTTTTGGACTCAGTATACCAAGACATTGGTTTTTGGGAATAATGGTACATGAAACATATAGGATCGATTCCTTTGACTTTCATTATTGTGTAATATCCCCATGTATTTATGACCATTTTACCATGGTACATATTGATTACTTTCATGATACCTCCATGATGTCAGGAATCTAGGTTACTGATTCAGTATAATAATGATGATTTGATGACTGATGAGGCCTCAGTTCATGGATCATATAAAAAGGTGTTTCCTCTAGGAAGGTGGGGAGAAGAACCCGCACATATATAGTAGGAGATTGTATAATCATATCTGGGTTAATATGTGTGTAGTATTAGTGTACTTAACAAGTTCCATCATCAAATACCACTAAGGTTCCATTGTGAGCCAGACCCATAGGTGGAGGAGGATTTGATTCAGTTTGTGGTTCAATTATTCAGGATGGATCTAACCATAAATGATCATATGTTTTTTCTCATAGCCATCCTTCCTCGTAGAGAAGAAAGTTATTAGTGGAGTCTGGTTATGTAGAAACATGATGAGATGACCCTTTCATTCTCATATCTCTATCATCACTTTCACGATGAGTATTTTTAATAATGAAAACTCTCCATACAAAAAATGGATATTCTCATGTTGTAGTAGAGTGTCCTAATAGATTTAGAGTAATCTGAGAGGTTCACTAACCTGACATGTTACTCCCATGACATTGTATGAGATAAATTTGTTCAGGTGAGGAAGTGCAAGCAGGGTCTCTATAGGTACATTAAAGAATGTTTATTATTCTTATGCTATCCCACTTAGGATGAAGTTATAGAGTTGTCATTGGTGATTTAGAGCTTCTTATAATATAGATATTATTCATTTAGATCCACTAATGGGAATCATGTTGTTGACTCATCTGCCTTAGTTAGTAGGCATCATACATCGATGTCTTGGCATAGGAGGCATACTCATTCCTGAACATAGATGTTTGGATCTTAAAATCAGTGACCATGGCCATGATCTATCCAACCAGGTGAGGTAATTGTTATTCTTTTGATGGGAGAGGTCACTTTTCTCATGATTTTCCAACCCTAAATTTTTCATAGTATAGGAAGATAGTAGAGGTACCTCCATGGTAGAGGAAATTCCAGGGCTAGGGATCTCCAAAAAATTGAAATGGTTGCCCTCTAGGAGGTAGTATTGGAAGAGGAGTATGAGCTACTCTTGAGGGAGGAGAAGTTAGTGGAAGATGATGCTACAAGATTATACCACACCCTCCTCCAGTTGACCCATGTCACACTCAGGGAACTAGTGGTTGGGTCCACAGGTAGTTGCAGTACATGGAGTGTTATAATTAGGATCCACATGAGATGATCTCATGTACGATCTATTGTTATTTTACTCTTTCCTTAGAACTAGAAGACATATGTGTGATTCATTCCTTAATATCCTTATATGTGGTTCTAGATACGAAGATTCCATTGAAAACATTAGACAATAATCTATGTGTAGAGGTACTTTTTAGGAACACATCTGATTTATCAAATATTTTTTGATAGTGAGAGCTATCACTTGGTGGATATAGTTTGTCATCAGACCTATTTTTCCTCATGATGTTACCGTATAATGTCATATTGGGTATAGATTGGTTATCCAGGGTTCTATAATATATTCAATGTGATAATTACTGATTCATGTGACTACAAAAAGATGGTCTAAGATTCTCCTTTGTGGATGAGTGTGATTTTAGTGCTGAATGAGTGGGTTTTGTGAGAAAAAAGCTCCAACCCATCACTTTTGAGTTATTAAGTTTATACCTTGGAGTAGAGGGATCTTCATGAATATATATTCATTTATTATAGGATGAATATATATATATATATAATGACCCATACATTACATACATGGTGAATACTTAAATATTGATGCATACTTATTACAACATATAACAAAACCATGGAAGGACCGTATAGGTATAGTGTCTTTAGAAACTGGGAAACATAAACAACTGGTTCATAAAGCATCTATACTGTCTCCCATTTATTTCATCATATCTATAGTCACTTTTTGGAATATATTACTTAATAACATTCTTCCTGACCTAGGGAAAGAAAACATACAAACGGGTGAGCTCAAATGCTCAGTAAGGGTAAACAAAAAAAATATCAATCACATCAAATTTATAAGAACATAACATTTTGGAAATCTTACCCTGCAAAAGAGATCATAATTTCATAACATGGGATAAATCATGGTAGTGAAATGTAATCCCAATAATCATTAATTAAAACACGAAACTTTCTGGCATACACACATAATCATAGAGAATCATTTCATATCAGTCAAGATTCATAGCCAAGACTATGTTAGTGTACAACGTCCATTTCTGAACCGAGTTCACTCATAGTTTCAGTCTTGTTTCACTGAATCGGCTTAACCTGTCGTTCCAGCCATGTCTATCTCATGAGATATAAAATCTTTACCCAATGCATTGGAGGGAGATATAGGTCCCACCCTTCTTATAATGATACCATTCTTATGTGTGCCACAAAATCAAAAACCATAAATCATAGCATAACCCATGTAATAAAAATGGGAATCTTAAACATCATGACAACATAAAACAATTAATATAAGATAATGGATTTCATAATAATATTTCCATCACAACATAATCAAATCAATGTAATAACAGGGATATAAACATAACCCTATATTATCTTAGATGGAAAATAATGTTGATAAAACACTTGAACTCCATTCTTGAGGAAAATATCCTTTCTGCTTGAAAAACACTTTTCCTTTCTTAACATATCATACAATTCTAAAATAAGATAATTTGATTAAAAATAAACTTAATAACATGAAAATAAATCTTCTTGGAAATAATGTTTTAAAAATCCTTTCACTTCGTATAAGTTAAAAAAAGCATTCTTCTCGTACTTTTTTCAGAAAAGTCAAAAAGTACCTCTTACAAAAAATGAAAAAAAATTTCATTCATATCGTATACTAAAAACTCATATAAGGGTAAAATTGGATTTAAAAATTTTTTAGGTGGATGGAAATAATATTACATATTGAGGAATCCTAGATTTGGATGATAAAATACACCCCAGTAAATTCCAAAGTATAATCAATCTCGGATAAAAATGAGATTGTGATATTTCCCTTACCTTATGTCTGATATGATTTGTATGTGTCCTAACATCCTGTATAATGATTTAAATAATTTCATTGACTTATTACAGAATCATATTCATTGTTATTATACCATATATGTTCATATTCATTGCTTTTTATTAGTAATATTTCATTACTACTTGTTATTCGAGTGTTTATTACTTTTTGTTCTTATGCGTGTTTTGTCGAATAAATTCTTATTACTCTTTATAGGATATAGATACATCATTTAAAGAATGGTATTAGTGTAATATATATCATATTAATTAATTAAATTCATTTATATAATCATTATTCAATCAATATCATATAGAACGAGTCGCATCACATTGTGGAGACAGTAGACCATACGTACGCACGAGTGATGATATCGTTCCCATGATCGTGGAATTCTATTTAAGTGTATGTATACTATTTCATAATCAATATAACTTTACAATAATCATATATAGTTATTATTTACCCCATTATACACATCCAAGTAAGGTGGTGGTGGAAAACAGATTACACCACGGCATGGAGACGGTATTCCGTACGTACGCACGTGCGGTGATTTCGTTTTCCGTAGGATGGATAAGAGGTGAAATAGGGTTGTTTCATATTTATAATAACATATCCGTATACGAGGGATACAGATGTTATTACCTCATAATGAAACAACTAAAGAAGTGGGTGTAGAGGAAGAATGGAACTTGAAGAAAATGGTAGAAGGTATTACCTCTTTCTCGAAGTGCCTTCTTTAAACTTTCTCTTAAGGCAATAGAGTTGGTCTTTTGATAAGACCAGTACCTCTAGTAGGTTTCTAAGGAAGTGGGGAATTGAAATTAGTAGGGTTTGGCCGAGATTGAAGGCTCAAATTGGTGTGAGGAAGAGAGGGAAGAGGTTCCCTTTTATAAGGGAGGAGAGGGGCACCTTTGGAAAGTGTGGAAATATTATTTTATTATAAACTTATCATCTGTTTAAAAAGGTCCAAAAATCATTAAAGATGAATATGAGATGACTCATAGTCGAAATAAAATCATCCAATCATAATTGGACATGTTTTGGAATATATTTGAAACATTATAATCTTATTTATGTAAATCATTTATTAATGAGGTAAATACTTCATCATTATTGTGTCATAAATAATTTAATTTATTTGGGGTCTAAAAATTATAAAAAAATATCATTATGTAGGATATATTTTTAGCTTTACAATTAATATTTATAATTGAAAATATAATTTATATAACCCCTTATAATAATTAATTACTAAAAGATTTTTGTTAATGTCAATTTTGTCTTTACATTAAATTAATTAATCAAAATTGTCATTGTCCCAACCAAGTAGCTCACTAGGGTCCCAAAATATACCCAAGGATGCTCATGGTCGGCCAATACTCATCCAATAAGGTTAGGACAGGTGTAAAGGTATTTTTGATTTATTAAAATACTCTTTTAACCTTGAATTACCCTATTTACCTTTAACCGTAGTAAATAAAAATTACAGTAGTTGCTATTCATAATATCAAAAAAATAAAAGTAACATATTAACATAATTTGGACCCACTGATTCCAAATATGGAATCCATTTTTCAAAATTCAAAACACAGAAGTTGAAGTAATTAAATTAAAATTAATATCTTTGTAAAGCAAAGGGGTTTTAAAAGTTAAAACATTGCCAAAGATTGAAATATTTTTACCTATGAATTCAATGTAAAATTAATGATAATGACATAAATTATATTAAATGGAAAAAATATATTCTATTTATACTTTAAAAACATTCAATATTATAATTTTACCATATAATGTATTGCGATGAAAAAAGATGTTTTTAATAAAAATATATCGTGTTTTTACTGTTCATTAAAATATGAATGTTATCAGAATAATATGAAAAATTTATCCAAAGTAAATTTTTATATCTTGATTCTAAATAAGAATTTTATTTTGTCAAATTGAACTTATAAACTTGTCAAAATCTAGATTTAATGTGGGTGCGCCATCAAAAGGTGGTAAAACTGTATTTTTTGAAAAATACTTCTTTTATCCCAAAACCTGATTTTGTTTTCATTCCTCATTCTAGAAAATGAATAAGATGAATTAAAATGTTATAAAATTAATAATTCAGTTAATACTATTCATAATAGCTAGTATTATAATATATCATTGTTTATTGAAACTCGGCATTGCGTAAGATGCAAGCTATCGAGGAAGGCCGCGGTTGCGTGTAAAGCAAGCCAAGCTAAGGTTGTGTGTAGTGAAAGATTTATTTGATGATTTATATAACATAAAAACAAAATATTTCTCATAAAAGTCTCAGGTGTTACATTCTACCCCCCATAAAATGAATTTCAACCTTGAAATTTTTCACTTCATAACAAAAAAATGAGGATACCTCTCCCTCGTCATATCCTCAAGATCCCATGTAGCTTCTTATAATTGGTGGTTCCTCTATGAAACTTTCAATAAGTGAGTGGTCTTGTTCCATAGAACAGTTTCTCTATGATCCAGAATCTCTATCGGCTGTTCTTCATAAGAAAGATCTTGTTCCAGCGGTACAACTTCTAAGCTGAGTTCATGTGAATCATCAGGTATGTTCTTTATCAGGAGAGATACATGGAACACATTTTGAACATGAGAGAGATTCGGTGGAAGCGCCAATCGGTAAGCTACCTTCCCAACACGATCCATAATTTTAGAAGGTCCGATATATTTCGGGCTCAACTTTCCCTTCTTTCCAAATCTAATTACACTTTTCCAAGGAGATATTTGTAAGAACACTTTATCACCCACTTGAAACTATAGGTCTTTTCTTTGGTTGTCGGCATAAATATTTTGTCGACTCTGAGCTGCTCTTATTTGTTGTTGAATAGATCTGACCTTTTCTGCCATTTCTTCAACAAGTTCAGGCCCTAATTTCTTTCTTTCCCCAACTTCATCCCAGCAAGTTGGAGTCCTGCATTTTTTTCCATAGAGATCTTCATAAGGAGACATCTGAATACTGGAGTGAAATCTATTATTATAAGAAAATTCCACAAAAGGTAGGTGTTGATCCCAAACACCTTTGAAATCCATAGATAAATCCCTCAACATATCTTCTAGTGTTTGAATTTTCCTCTCAGACTGACCGTCTGTCTAAGGATGATAAGCAGTGCTGAAACTCAACTCTGTATCGAGAGTATGGTGAAGACTTCACCAGAACTTTGAGGTAAACCTTGGATCCCGATCAGATATAATAGAAAGTGGTACTCCATGCAATCTTACCACTTCCGTTACATATATCCTTGCAAGCTGATCTATAGAGAGATCCTCTCTAGTAGAAATGAAGTGTGAAGACTTTGTAAGACAATAAATTATGACCCAGATAGCATTATTTCCTTTGGATGTTTTAGGAAGTCCTGTGACAATGTCCATAGTGATGTTTTCCCATTTCCATTAAGGTATGGGTAATGATTGTAACATCCCCTTAGACTTCTGACTCTCAGCTTTAACTTGATGAAAAACCAAGCATCGAGAGACATATTTAGCAAAAACTCTTTTCATGCCATCCCACCAGAAGTACTCTTTCAGGTCCCTATACATCTTCGTGCTTCCAAGATTAATAGAGAATGCAGAACTATGAGCCTCATCCAGCAGCTCCTTCTTTAATTTGGGGATGGGAGGAACACAAACCCGATACCTGAACTTTATTATCCCATCATAATCAAGGTTGAATTCAGGAACATTTCTCACCTTCTTTTGTAACTCGACATCTTCTTTCTTCGCCTCTTTAATCATCACAAGTATAGATAGTTGAACATTAAATTGATAAAGATATGATTTTTCCCCTTTCTTTATAATTCCAAGATTCATCCTTTGTAAATCCATAAATATTGGATCTTTTGGGATCCTCATCATGGATAAGCTAGCATGGTCTTGTCGCCATAATGCATTTGATACCTTGTTTACTTTCCCAGGGTGGTAATTAATTGAGAATTCGTAATCCTTAATCAGCTCCAACCATCTACTTTGGCGCATATTCAGCTCTTTTTGTGTGAAAATATACTTTAAACTTTTATGATCAGTATAAATGTCACACTTTTCTCCATAAAGATAATGCCTCCAAATCTTTAATGCAAATACTACCGCAGCTAACTCCAAATCATGAGTTGGGTAATTTTGCTCATGGATTTTCAACTATCGTGAGGCATAAGCTGTCACCATATCATTTTGCATGAGAACACATCCCAATCACTTCTTGGATGCATCACTGTAGATCACAAACCTTTCTCCACTGCAAGGTAGTGTGAGCACAGGTGCTCTGGCTAACCTTATTTTTAGCTCTTTGAAATTTTCTCCACATTCCTCTATCCAAACAAACATAACACTTTTTCAAGTTAACATAGTGAGTGGGTTAGATAACCTTGAAAAATCACTCACAAAACATCGGTAATATCCAGCCAAACCAAGAAAACATCAGATCTCAGTTACTGTTGTTGGTCTCGTCCATCTTTTGATAACCTCTGTTTTTGCTGGATCCATAGATATCCCCTCTTTTGAGATTACGTGACCCAAAAATGGAAATTTTTGAAGCCAAAATTCACACTTGGTAAATTTGGAATAAAGCTTCTCCTTTTTAGGGTCTTTAATACAATTCAAATGTTATATTCATGTTCTTAAATGCTCATTGAATAGACAAGAATATCATCTATAAAAACTACCACAAACTGATCAAGATAGTCTCTAAAGACTCTATTCATCATATCCATGAAGATAGTAGGGTCATTAGTAAGACCAAATGGCATCACTATAAATTCATACTGTTTATACTTTGTATGGAAAGCCATATTTTGTATATCCTCCCTTTTGACCCTTAATTGATGATACCCTAAATGAAGATCAATCTTGGAAAAGTATTGAGCTCCGCGTAGTTGGTCAAATAGGTCTTCAATGCGTGTGAGAGGATATTTGTTCTTGATTGTGATCTTGTTAAGTTCTCGATAATCTATGCATAGTCTCATTGATCCATCTTTCTTTTTAACAAACAGAACAGGTGCTCCCCAAGGTGACGCCCTAGGGCGTATGAATCCTTTATCAATATTCTCATGGATTTGCTTCTTCAATTCCTGCAACTCAATTGGGGCAATTCTATAAGGTTTCATTGAAAAAGGCAAATCACCCGGTATGAGTTCTATTGAAAAATCAACTTCACGATTTGGTAGAAGACCTAGAAATTCCTCAAGAAATATATCGTCATACTCACGTAAAATGGGTATATTCTTAATCGTGAGTTTATCACCAACCATTTGAGATAAATAACCTTCATTTAGTGGGATCAAGACCAATAAGATGGAAGAAATTTCCACGGGAAGGTTATGTTCATCCTTGCATCGATAGATAATCATAGATTGATCTGGAATATGAAATGTGACTTCCCTTATTTGGAAATTGATATGAGATCCATATAATGAAAGAAAATCTATGCCAAGAATCACATCAAATTTCACTATAGGAAGGATCACAAGATTTGCAGGGAGCACATTCCCACAAACTTCAATCGGAGAAGAATTATAAAATTTTTATACGACCGTTGTGCCATTAGGAGTTGTCACAGCCAACTCAACATCTAATTGTTGAGGTAATACGATGATACCCTTATAAAATTATTCAGAAATAAAAGAGTGGGTGGATCTAGAATCAAATAAAACATTTTCTGCATTAGAGTGGATGGTAAGTGTACCTCTCACAACTTCGTTGTCATACTCCACATTGCGGATAGTAATTGCATGTGAGTTTCCTTTGTATTTGGCCTTAAGAGTTTGTTAACGATGATCATCATCCTCAACCCTTGGATTTGGGCATTGATTTGCGTAATGCACCATTTCCTTGCACTTGAAACATTGAAGTGTAGTTGGTTCATTCTGTGTATCCCTTCCTTTGTTTGAATCATTAGACATCTTCTTTCCATTATTTCGACATTCAATTGCCCGCTGACCTTCTTTTCCACACTTAATATATTTTCTTGTCCCCTCAAGAAAATTTCCTCCATGTTTCATTCCACACTTTGAGCATAAGGGAAAACTCATCTTCTTTTCAGTGTGGTCTTTAGATTTTCCTTTGAATTCCATTTTCCTCTTCTTATCAAACCCTTGTGACTGATGGGTTATGTAACACTCAAGACTTTTATGAGAAATATTTTGTTTTTATGTTATATAAATCATCAAAGGAATCTTTCACTACACACAACACTTTCTTGGATTTCTTTACACGCAGTCACGACCTTCCTCGTTAGCTTGTGTCGTACGCAATACTGAGTTTCACTAAACAACGATATGCTATTAAAATATTATTAAAACTAGTCGTTATGAATAGTAATAACCACCTTTTAAAATTTTCTAAATTTTATTTTTCAAAATTGACTTATTTTTTGGATTCGGAATATCAAAATTATCCTAGGGTGAAATTTTGGTATTTTTCTAAAAACGTTCAATTTTTGATGAATAGTGAAAACACTGGGTTACTATTTAAAAAACAAATTTTTATTTAAATAATTATTTATTTTATTTAAATTTATTTTAGGTCAAAATTGATACATAATACCAATATAAGTTCAATGTAATTCATTGAAGTAATTTTATAATAATTTTAGATATATAAAAATTTTATTGAACTTTTCACCGTCCTTTAACCATCTCCTAGGAGAATTTGAAAATTTACATAAAACTTAATTGTATCACATCAGTGAGTGGAATTTAAAAAATCCGAGAGACACGGTTGATTTCATTAAGTAAAATTTCGTTCAAGGAGATGAAAATAATTTTTGGTGAATAGTAACTTTTTACTTTTTTTACCACGGTTAAAAGTAAATAGGGTAATTAATGGTAAAAATGATATTATTATTACCCTAACACATGACCTAATTCTATTGGATAAGTGTAATTAGACCAAAAAAAACCTTGGGAATAAAATATGACCATTTATCCCCACTTGGATTAGATTAGGACATTTATTATTAATTTATTTAAAGAAGGGTTAAAATAGATAAAATCAATGTTTAATAAGTAAATAATTTTTAATATAGTGTTATACATAAGATAAATTCGACTATAAATATTAATTAGAAAGATAAAACGATTTCCTATATAATGGTATTTTATTTGTAATTTTTAGTTATTAAATAATTTAATTTATTTATGACCCAATGATGATGCAGTAATTATCTTATTAATGAAATATTAACATAATTGATGTTATAAATACCCAAATAAATATAATTTGAGGCTTTTTATGAATTACAATAATTTTATAGGTTAATATTTCAGGTTAGTATTGATTTAATTAACTTTTTTATAATTAATAATTCTGTTATCATTTTCAAAAAAATCAATTACTAAATAGTGTCAAAACTGACATAAAATAGTTTTTAAAACAAATATTATATTATTAATTGTTATTTTATTGCTAAAAATCTACGGTTTGTCAAAATGACTTAGATAAGGTTATATATATTAATAATAAACAACTAGGGGTTCTTTTGGCTCGTTATAGTATGTTTATTAACCTTATAGTGTAAGAACACAAAAAGACACGGTAAAAGTAAAATTTTTTAACGTAAAGTTAAATCTAAATGATAAGGTTAAAATATGAACCTAAACTTGTCTAAATTCTATTTTATGAAAGGTTTTCGACCCATAACCACCTTATCTTCGAAATAAATAAATTGTTCTCTATTTAATATCGAATATTAATTTATAATAAAATAATATATTTAGTTTTTCCAAAGGTTCCCATCTCCTCCATTATTAAAGCGCACCTCCTCCCTCTCTTCCTCACACCACTTTGAGCCTTCATTATTGGCCAAACCCTGCCAAATTATCTTCTCCACATCCATAGAAATATCCTAGATGTCCTGGTATTCTTCAATGACCAATATTAGTGCCATAAAAGGGGGTCTCAAATAGTAACTTCAAAGAAGAGGTAATGTATGTTACTGATTCATTCAACTTTATTTATTCTTCCAATTCTTCTTCTTTAGTTATTTAAATATGAATTAATAACATTAGTATCATTCATATACTGATATTTTATTATAAGTATGAAAAATGCCTATTTCACCATCTATCCATCCTACGGAAAATGAAATCACCGCGCGTGCGTACGTACGAAATACCGTCTCCACGCCGTGGTGTAATCTATTTTCCACCACCACCTTACTTGGATGGGTATAATGGTGTAAATAATGACTATATATGATTATTGTAAATTTATATTGATTCTGAAATCGTATACATACACTCCAATACAATTCCACAGTCATGGGAACGATATCATCGCTCGTGCGTACATACGGAATACCGTCTCCACGATGTGATGCGACTCATTCTACATGATCTTCATTGCATAATGATAATATAAATTAATTGAATGAATTAATATGATATATATTACACTAATACCATTTTGTAAATTAGGTATCTATAACCCAAAAATAATAATAAGAATTTATTCGACAAAACATTCATAAGAACAAAAAGAAATAAACACTCGAATAACAAGTAACAATGAAATATTACTAATAAGAAGCTAAGGATATGACCATATATGATATAATAAAAATAAGTATGATTATGGAATAAGACAATTACATTATTTAAATCATTATACCGGAGCTTCGGACACTTACGAAGCAAATCAGACCTATGGTCAGGGAAAATATCACAATCTTATTTTTATCCGAGATTGTTTATACATTGGTATTTACTGGAGTGTATTTTATCATCCACATCCAAATTTCCTCAATATGTAATATTTATATCCTTCTACAATAGATTATATCCAATTTTATCCTTCAGTGAGTTTTTTGTAAAAGATATGAAAGGAATATTTTGTCATTTTTCGTACGACGTACTTTTTGACTTTTCCGACAAAAGTACGAGAAGAATGTTTTTTTAACTTATATGGAATGAAGAGATTTTTAAAATATTATTTCCAAGATGAATAATTTACATGTTTTCATGTTTACTTTTAATCAACTTCTTTTAGTTTGAAATTGTATGACATGTTAAGAAAGGATAAGTGATTTTGAAGGAGAACAGATATTTTCCTCAAGAATGGAGTTCAAGTGTTTTATCAAAATTATTTTCCATCTAAGATAATAAAAGGTGATGTTTCTATACCTATTATAACATTTATTTTACTAGGTTGTGATGGAATTATTTTTATGAATTCCTTTATCTTATATGAATTATTTTATGATGTCATGATGTTTAAGATTCCCATTTTTATTACATGGGTTATACTATGATGTATGGTTTATGATTTTGTGGAACACATAAGAATGGTATCATTATGAGATGGGTGGGACCTATATCTCCCTCCAATTCATTGGGTAAAGATTTTATATCTCATGAGATAGACATGGCTGGAACGGCAGGTTAAACCGGTTCAGTGAAATAGGACTGAAACGAGGAATGAACTCGGTTCAGAAATGGAATTTGTCCACTAAGATAGTCTTGGCAATGAGTCTTGACCAATAAGAAATGATTCTCTATGATTATGTGTGTATTCCACAATGTATCATGTTTTATGTTATGATTATTGTTATTACATTTTACTACCATGATTTATCCCATGTTATGAAATTATGATCTCTTTTTCAGGTTAGGATTTCCAAAATGTTATGTTCTTATGAATATGATGTGATTGAAATTTCTTTTGTTTACCCTTACTGAGCATTTGAGCTCACCCTTTTGTATGTTTTCTTTCCCCTGGTCAGGAAGAAGGTTTTTAAATAGGATATGCAAAAAGGTACTCTAGATATGATGAAATAAATGGGAGGCAATGTAGATGCTTTATGAACCAGTTGTTTATGTTTCCCAGTTTCTAAAGACACTATACCTATACGGTCCTTTCGTGGTTTTGTTATATGTTATAATTAGTGTACTTCAATTTTGACGTATTAACCATGTATTTAAATTATGGGTCGTTATAGTTGGTATCAGAGTAAAGGTATAGTCAACCATTGGAAACTAGGATGTGAAAGCCTTAGTAAGAACCCTAATGATAATTCTATGCCTAGAACACAATCTTAGTGTTTTATAAATGGCCATGAATAACCTATTATAAGATCTTAAGTGTGAAATTTTATTCTTGATTATGTGTTTTTCCTATTATAATTACTATTGCTCACACTATTCTTCTTTTGTTTAGTCAATGGGTGGAACCCGAAGGAACCGTGTTAATGTGGAATGCGACGAGAAATGCAATGATTGTCCCCCTAAGAAACCAAACGTTATAGGAGATGGAATGAAAAATCTTGTAGCCACGCTCACACAAATTTCTCAAGATCCAAATCATGTAGGACTTCCAATCGAGCAAAGGAAGGAGCAACATTCTGTTGAATCCTTCATGAGGCAGCGTCCACCGTCATTTAGCAGGTCTACTGATCCATTAGTTACAAAAAAATGGATTAGTACTACTGAATAGATATTTTCAGTTCTTCAATGTTTTGAACATGATAAAGTCATCCTAGAAGTGTATCATTTGGAAGGATATACTGATCAATGGTGGAATCTTATAAATAATACGAGGCCAAGAGGTGAAATTGATTCCATAGAATGGGATGAGTTCAAGAACATATTTTTCGATAAGTACATCCCTCGTATTCTTTGAACAAAGATGGAGAAGGAGTTTCTTGAACTAAACCAAAAGGATGATGAATCTGTTGGTACATACAAAGAAAATTTTACATGACATGCAAGGTATGGTTCTAGTATTATTATCCAACCTAAGAGTAAGATCGATCGATTATTTAGTGTCTTAAAACCAAGTCTTCAAAGGGCGTTAGACATAAGGGACTTCAATAGCTATGTGGAAATCTTTCGATGTGCTCTCAAATTTGAGATGGAGATTGGTGTAACCCATCAGTCACATGGGTTTGATAAGAAGAGGAAAATGGAATTCAAAGAAAAATCTAAAGAGCACACTGAAAAGAAGATAAGCTTTCCCTTATGCTCAATGTGTGGAATGAAACATGGAGGGAGTTGTCTTAAAGGGACAAGTAAATGTTTCATATGTTGAAAGGAAGGTCATCAGGCATTTGAATGCTGCAATGATGGGATGAAGATGTCTAGTGATGCGAACAATGAAAAGGATACACAGAGTGCACCTCCTACCCTTCAATGTGTCAAATGCAAGGAGATGTTGCATTATGCCAATCAATGCCCAAATCCAATGGTTGATGATGATGATTGACATCAACCAACTCTTCAGGCTAAAGAGAATGGAAAGTCAAATTCAATTTCTATCAGCGATGTGGAGTACGATAAAGATGTGGTGAAAGGTACACATACCATCCACTCTTAAGTAGAAAATGTTTTATTTGATTCTGGTTCCACCCACGCTTTTATTTTTGAATAATTTTCTAAGAGTATCACCGTATTACCTCAAAAATTAGATTTTGAGTTAGTTGTGACAAACCCTAATGGCACAACCTGCGCATCAAAAGTTTATAATTCTTCTCCGATTGAAGTTTGTGGGAAAGTGATTCCTGCAAATCTTGTGATCCTTCCTATAGTGGAATTTTAGGTGATTCTTGGCATGGATTGGAATTCTTTATATGGATCTCATATCAATTTCCAAAGAAGATAAGTCACATTTCATATTCCAGATCAATCTATGATCGTCTATCGATGCAAGGATGAACATAACCTTCCAGTAGAAATTTATTCTATCTTAAGGGTCTTGATCCCACTAAATGAAGGTTATTTATCTCAAATGGTTGGTGAGAAACTCACGATTATGAATATTCCCATTGAACGAGAGTTTGAGGATATCTTTCCAGAAGAATTGCCAGGTCTTCCACCAAATAGTGAAGTTGAGTTTTCAATAAAACTCATACTAGGTGCTTTACCTATTTCAAAGACACCTTATAGAATTGACCCAATTGAGTTGCAGGAATTGAAGAAGAAACTCCAAGAGAATCTTGATAAAGGGGTTCATACGCCCTAGTGCGTCACCTTAGGGAGCACCTATTTTATTTTTTAAGGAGAAACATGGATCAATGAGACTCTACATTGATTATCGAGAACGTAACAAGATCACTATCAAGAAAAAATATCTTCTCCCACGCATTGATGACTTATTTGACCAACTATGCGGAGCTCAAAACTTTTCCAAGATTGCTCTTTATTCAGGGTATCATCAATTAAGGTTCAAAAGGTATGATATAACAAAGAAGGCCTTCCATTCATGGTATGGACACTATGAATTTATAGTGGTGCCATTTGGTCTTACTAATTCCCCTGCTATCTTCATGGATCTGATGAATAGAGTCATTAGAGACTATCTTGATCAGTTTGTGGTAGTCATTATAAATGATATTATTGTCTATTCAAAGAGAAAGTAATAACATGAAGATCACTTGAGAATTATATTGAAGAACCTGAGAAAGGAGAATCTTTATGCCAAATTTATCAAGTGTGAATTTTGGCTTCAAAAAGTTGCATTTTTGCGTCACATAATCTCAAAAGACGGGATATCTGTTGATCCAGCAAAAACAGAGGTTATCGAAAGATGGTCGAGATCAATAATAGTAACTGAGATCTGATGTTTTCTTGGTTTGGCTGGATATTATCGACGTTTTGTGAAAGATTTTTCATGATTATCTAATCCCCTCACTAGGTTGACTCGGGAAGGAGTTATGTTTGTTTGGACTGAGGAATGTGAAGAGAATTTCAAGGAGTTGAAAATAAGGTTATCCAGTGCACCTGTGCTCACACTGCCTTGTAGTGGAGAAAGGTTTGTGATCTACAGTGATACATCCAATAATGGATTGGGGTGTGTTCTTATGAGAAATGATATGGTGATAGCTTATGCCTCACGACAGTTGAAAATACATGAGAAAAATTACCTAACTCAAGATTTGGAGTTACCTGCAGTAATATTTGAATTAAATATTTGGAGGTGTTACCTTTATAGAGAAAGGTGTGACATTTATACTGATCATAAAATTTTAAATAATATTTTCACACAAAAGGAGCTGAATATGTTCCAAAGAAGTTGGTTGGAGCTGATTAAGGATTACGACTGCTCAATTCATTACAACCCTGGGAAAGAAAACAAAGTGGCAGATGCATTAAGTCGACAAGACCATGCTAGCTTATCTATGATGAGGATCACAAATGATCCAATATTTATGGATTTATAATGGATGGATCTTGGAATTATAATGGAAAGGGAAAAATCGTATCTTTCTCAAATGAATGTTCAACCATCTATACATGTGAAGATTAAAGAGGAACAAAAAAAGTTGTGGAGTTACAAAAGAAGAAGAGAAATGTACCTAAATTCATCCTTGATTGTGATGGGATAATAAAGTTCAGGAATCAGGTTTGTGTTCCTCCCATTTCAGAATTAAACAAGGAGCTGCTGGATGAGGCTCATAGTTCTTCATTCTCTATTCATCTGGGAAGAACAAAGATGTATAAGGATCTGAAAGAGTACTTCTGGTGGGATGGCATGAAAAGAGATGTTGATGAATATGTATCTCGATGCTTGGTTTGTCATCAAGTTAAAGCTCAGAGACAGATGTCTAAGGGGATGTTACAACCATTACCCATACCTGAATCGAAATGGGAAAACATCACTATGGACTTTGTCACCAGACATCCTAAAACATGCAAAGGCAATAATGATATCTTGGTCACAGTTGATCGTCTTAAAATGTCTGCACACTTCATTTCTATTAGAGAGGATTTCTCTCTAGATCAGCTTGAGGGGATATATGTAAAGGAATTGGTAAGATTTTTTGGAGTACCACATTCTATTATATCTGATTGGGATCCGAGGATTACCTCAATGTTTCGGTGAAGTCTTCAGCATACTCTGGATACAGAGTTGAGTTTCAGAACTGCTTATCATCCTCAGACAGACGGTCAGTCTGAGAGAATAATTCAAACTCTTGAAGATATGTTGAGAGTTTTCTCTATGGATTTAAAATGTGGTTGTGATCAACACCTACCTTTGGTGGAATTTTCATATAATAATAGCTTTCACTCCAGTATTCAGATGGATCCTTATGAAGATCTCTATGGAAAGAAATGCAGTACTCCAACTTGCTGGGTTGAAGTTGGGGAAATAAAGCTATTAGGACCTGATCTTGTTGATGAGATGGCAGAAAAGGTCCGATCTATTCTACAATACATAAGAGCAGCTCACAGTCGACAGAAAAGTTATGCCGACAACCGAAGAAAAGACCTAGAGTTTGAAGTGTGTGATAAAGTGTTCTTACGAATATCTCCCTAGAAGAGGGTCATGTGATTTGGAAAGAAGGGGAAGTTGAGCCCTAGATATATCGGTCCTTTCGAAATACTGGATCGTTTTGGAATGGTTGCTTATCGATTGGAGCACCCAACGAATCTCTCTCAAGTTCATGATGTGTTCCATGTATCTCTCCTGAGAAAGTACATACCAGATCCTGCACATGTACTCAGCTCAGAAGTTGTACCGTTGGAGCAAGATCTTTCTTATGAAGAACAGCCGATAGAGATTCTGGATCGTAGTGAAAATGTCCTACTAAACAAGACCACTCGGTTGGTGAAATTTTCATGGAGGAACCACCAATTATAAGAAGCTACATGGGAGCTTGAGGATATGATGAGGGAGAGGTATCATCATCTATTTGTTACAAGGTGGCAAATTTCGGGGGCGAAATTCATTTTAAGGGAGGTAGAATATAACACTCAAGACTTTTATGAGAAATATTTTGTTTTTATGTTATATAAATCATAAAAGGAATCTTTCACTACACACAACACTTTCTTGGATTTCTTTACACGCAGTCACGACCTTCCTCGTTAGCTTGTGTCGTACGCAATACTGAGTTTCACTAAACAACGATATGTTATTAAAATATTATTAAAACTAGTCGTTATGAATAGTAATAACCACCTTTTAAAATTTTCTAAATTTTATTTATCAAAATTGACTTAATTTTTGGATTCGGAATATCAAAATTAGCCTAGGGTGAAATTTTGGTATTTTTCTAAAAACGTTCAATTTTTGATGAATAGTGAAAACACTGGGTTACTATTTAAAAAACAACTTTTTATTTAAATAATTATTTATTTTATTTAAATTTATTTTAGGTACAAATTGATACATAATACCTATATAAGTTCAATGTAATTCATTGAAGTAATTTTATAATAATTTTAGATATATAAAAATTTTATTGAACTTTTCACCGTCTTTTACCCACCACCTAGGAGAATTTGAATTTTACATAAAACTTAATATTACCTCTTCTGTGATTGGAATTTCAAAAATACGAGAGGCACGGTTGATTTCAGTAAGTAAAATGTGGTTAAATGAGATGAAAATAATTTTTGGTGCATAGTAACTTTTTACTTTTTTTTAACAACGGTTAAAAGTAAATAGGGTAATTAAGGGTACAAATGATATTTTTATTACCCTAACACATGTCATAATTCTATTGGATATGTTTAATTCGACCAAAAACAACCTTAGGAATAAAATATGACCATTTAGGCCCACTTGGATTAGATTAGGACATTTATTTTTAATTTATTTAAAGAACGGTTAAAATAGATAAAATCAATGTTCAATAAGTAAATAATTTTTAATATAGGGTTATACATAAGATAAATTCGACTATAAATATTAATTAGAAATATAAAAAGTTTTACTACATAATGATACTTTATTTTTAATTTTCAGACATTAAATAATTTAATTTATTTATGACACAATGATGATGCAGTAATTATCTTATTAATGAAATACTAACATAATTAATGATATATATACCCAAATAAATATAAATTGAGGCTTTTTATGAATTACACTAATTTGATAGGTTAATATGAAATGTTAGTATTGATTTAATTAACTTTCTCGAATTAATCATTCTGTGATGATTTTCAAAAAAAATCTATTACTAAATAGTGTCAAAACTGTCATAAAATAGTTTTTAAAATAAATATTATATTATTAATTGTTATTTTATTCCTAAAAATATAAGGATCGGCCAAATGACTTAGATAAGGTTATATATATTAATAATAAACAACTTGGGGTTCGTTTGGCTGTCTATCGTATGATTATTAACCTTATAGTGTAAGAACACAAAAAGACACGGTAAAAGTAAAATTATTTAACTTAAAGTTTAATCTAAATGATAAAGCTAAAAAAGGAACCTAAATTTGTCTAAATTATATTGGATGAGAGTATTTCGACCCATACACACATTATCTTCTAAATAAATCAATTTTTAGCTATTTAAAATTGAATATGACTTTATAATAAAATAATATATTTAGTTTTTCCAAAGGTGCCCCTCTCCTCCCTTATAAAAGGGCACCTCCTCCCTCTCTTCCTCACACCAATTTGAGCCTTCAAGCTCAGCCTAACCCTACCAAATTATCTTCTCCACTTCCCTAGAAGCATCATATAGGTACTCGTCTTCTTCAAAGACCAATTTTAGTGGCCTAAAAGGAGGTCTCAAAGAGGCACTTCAAAGAAGAGGTAATGTCTGTTACCGATTATTTCAACTTTGTTTCTTCTTCCACTTCTTCTTCTTTAGTTGTTTCATTATGAAGTAATAAAATCAGTATAATTCATATACTGATATATTATTATAAATATAAAACAACCCTATTTCACCATCTATCCATCCTACAGAAAACGAAATCACCGCGCGTGCGTGCGTATGAAATACCGTCTCCACGCCGTGGTGTAGTCTATTTTCCACCACCACCTTACTTGGATGGGTATAATGGTATAAATAATGACTATATATGATTATTGTAAAGTGATATTGATTATAAAATAGTATACATACATTTCAATTCCATTCCACGATCATGGGAATGATATCATCGCTCGTACGTACGTACGGAATACCGTCTCCATGATGTGATGCGACTCGTTCTACATGATATTCATTGCATAATGATTATATAAATTAATTTAATGAATTAATATAACTTAAAGTACACTAATACCATTCTTTAAATGAGGTATCTATAACCCAAAAAGAAGAATAAGAATTTATTCGACAAAACACGCATAAGAACAGAAAGCAATAAACACCTGAATAACAAGTAACAATTAAATATTACTAATAAAAAGCTAATTATATGACCATATATGATATCATAAAAATATGTATGATTATAGAATAAGTCAATAACATTATTTAAATCATTATATAGGAGGTTCAGACACTTACGAAGCAAATCAGACCTATGGTAAGGGAAAATATCACAATCTCATTTTTATCCGAGATTGATTATACTTTGGTATTTACTGGGGTGTATTTTATCATCCACATCCATGTTTACTCAATATATAATATTTATATCCTTATACAATAGTTTATATCCAATTTTACCCTTCGGTGAGTTTTCAGTAAAAGATATGAAAGGAATCTTTTATCATTTTTCGTAAGAGGTACTTTCTGACTTTTCCGACAAAAGTATGAGAAGAATGTTTTTTTGAACTTATATGGCATGGATGGATTTTTAAAACATTATTTCCAAGAAGCTACCTTTAAATGTTTTCATGTTTATTTTTAATCAACTTTTTTTAGTTAAATATTATATGACATGTTAAGAATCTAAAAGGGTTTTTGAAGTAGAAGGGATATTTCCCTCAAGAATGGAGTTCAAGTGTTTTATCAAAATTATTTTCCATCTATGATAATAAAGGGTTCTATTTCTATCCCTATTATTACATTGATTTGACTATGTTGTGATGGAATTATTTTTATGAATTCCTTTATCTTATATGAATTGTTTTATGATGTCACGATGTTTATGATTCCCATTTTTATTACATGGGTTATGCTATGATGTATGGTTTATGATTTTGTGGAACACATAAGAATGGTATAATTATGAGATGGGTGGGACATATATCTCCCTACAATTTATTGGGTAAATATTTTATATCTCGTGAAATAGACATGGCTGGAACGGCAGGTTAAACCGGTTTAGTGAAACAGGACTGAAATGAGGAATGAACTCGGTCCAGAAATGGACTTTGTCCACTAATATAGTCTTGGAAATGTGTCTTGACTAATAAGAAATGATTCTCTATGATTATGTGTGTATTCCACAAAGATTCATGCTTTATGTTATGATTATTGTGATTACATTTCACTACCATGATTTATCCCATGTTATGAAATTATGATCTCTTTTGCAGGTTCAGATTTCCAAAATTTTATGTTCTTATGAATATGATGGGATTGATATTTCTTTTGTTTACCCTTACTAAGAATTTGAACTCACCCTTTTGTATGTTTTCTTTCCCCAGGTTAGGAAGAAGGTTATTATGTAGGATATGCAAAAAGGGACTCTAGATATGATAAAATAAATGGGATGCAATGTAGATGCTTTATGAATCAGTTGTTTATGTTTCCTAGTGCCTAAAGACACTATACCTATATGGTACTTTCGTGGTTTTGTTATATGTTGTAAAAAGTGTACTTCAATTTTGAAGTATTAACCATGTTTTTAAAGTAAGTGTGGTTGTTATAGGTTACACCAATCTCCATCTCAACCTTGAGAGCACATCGAACAATTTCCTCGTAGCTATTGAAGTCCCTTATGGCTAACGCCCTTCGATGACTTGGTTTTAAGCCACTAATGAATCGATAGATCTTACTCTCAGGTTGGATAATAATTCTGGAAGGGTACCTTGCAAGTCTTGTAAAATTTGCTTTGTAGGTACCAACAGATTCATCATCCTTTTTCTTTAGTTCAAGAAACTCCTTCTCCATCTTTGTATGAAGAATACGAGGTAAATACTTATGGAAAAATAAGTTCTTGAAATCGTCCCATTCCATGTACTCAATTTAATCCCTTTGCCTCATATTCTAAATAAGATTCCACCATTGATTAGCATCACCTTCCAAATGATATACTGGTAAGATGAATTTATCATGTTCAGAACATTGAAGAACTGAAAATATATTTTCAGTGGTATTGATCCATTGTTCAGCCACTAATGGATTAGAAGACCCGCTGAATGAAGGTGGAAGCTGCCTCATGAAGGATTGGATAGAATGTTTCTCCTTCCATTGATCATTTGGATGTCCAGCATGGTTTATAGCTTGAGAAAGTTGTGTGAGCATGGCTACAATATTTTTCATTCTAACTCCCATAATGATTGCTTTCCCAGGGGGATAATAATTGCATTTCCTATCACATTCTTCATTAACACGGTTTCTTCGCGTTCTAGCCATTGACTAAAACCAAGAAGAATAGTGTGAGAAAAACTAATTATAATAGGAAAGCCATATAATCAAGAATAAAATTTCACACTTAAGGTCTTATCATAGGTTTTTCATGGACATTTCTAAAATACTAAGATTGTGTTCTATTCTTAGACATATCCTTAGAATTATTACTAAGGATTTCAAATCCTAGTTTCCAAAGGTTGACTATACCTTTCCTATGATACCAAATATAACGACCCATACATTACATACATGGTTAATACTTCAAAATTGAAGAATAATTTTTAAAAAATATAAAAAAACCATGAAAAGACCTTATAGGTATAGTGTCTTTAGAAACTGGGAAACATAAACAACTAGTTCATAAAACATATACACTGTCTTCCATTTATTTCATCATATCTATAGTCCCTTTTTGGAATATATTACTTAATAACCTTCTTCCCGACCTGGGGAAAGAAAACATACAAAAGGGTGAGCTCAAATGCTCAGTAATGGTAATCACAAAAAATATCAATCACATCAAATTTATAAGAACATAACATTTTGGAAATCTTACCCTACAAAAAAGATCATAATTTCATAACATGGGATAAATCATGGAAGTGAAATTTAATCCCAATAATCATTACATAAAACATGAAACTTTGTGGCATACAAACATAATCATAGAGAATCATAACTTATTAGTCAAGACTCATAGCCAAGACTGACTTAGTGGACAAAGTCCCTTTCTGAACAGAGTTCACTCCTCGTTTCAGTCCTGTTTCACTGAACCAGTTTAACCTGCCGTTCCAACCATGTCTATCTAATGAGATATAAAATATTTACCCAATGAATTGGAGGGAGATATAGTTCCCACCCATCTCATAATGATACCATTCTTATGTGTGCCACAAAATCATAAACCATACATCATATCATAACCCATGTAATAAAAATGGGAATCTTAAACATTATGACATCTTAAAAAATTTCATATAAGATAAAGGAATTCATAAAAATATTTCCATCACAACATAATCAAATCAATGTAATAATAGGGATAGAAACAGAACCCTATATTATCTTATATGGAAAATAATTTTGATAAAACACATGAACTCCATTCTTCAAGAAAATATCATTTCTACTTCAAAAACACTTTTCCATTCTTAACATGTCATATAATTATAAACTTAAAGAAGTTGATTAAAAATAAACATGAAAACTTGAAAAGGAATCTTCTTGGAAATAATGTTTTAAAAATCCATTCATGCCTTATATGTTAAAAAACCATTCTTCTCATACTTTTGTCGGAAAAGTCAAAAAGTACCTCGTACGACAAAAGACAAAATTTTCCTTTCATATCTTTTAGTAAAAACTCACCGAAGGGGAAAATTGGATTTAAAAAATTTTAGGTGGATGGAAATAATATTACATATTTAGGAAACAAGTATGTGGATGATAAAATACACCCCAGTAAATTCCAAAGTATAAAAAATCTCGTATAACAATGAGATTGTGTTATTTACCTTACCTCAGGTCTGATAAGCTTTATACATGTATGAACCTCCTGTATAATTATTTAAATAATTTAATTGACTTATTAAATAATAATATTAATTGTTATGATACCATATATGGTCATATTCTTAGGTTCTTATTAGTAATATTTCATTACTACTTGTTAGTCGGGTGTTTATTACTTTTTGTTCTTATGCGTGTTCTGTCGAATAAATTTTTATTACTCATTAAGGGATATAGATACATTATTTAAATAATGTTATTAGTGTAATTTATATCATATTAATTCATTCAATTCATTTATATAATCATTATTCAATGAAGATCATATATAATGAGTCGCATCACATCGTGGAGACTCTAGGCCGTACGTACGCACGAGTGATGATATCCTTCCCATGATCGTGGAATTGTATTGAAGTGTATGTATACTATTTGAGAATCAATATCACTTTAAAATAATCATATATAGTTATCCTTTACACCATTATACCCATCCAAGTAAGGTGGCGGTGGAAAACAGATTACACCACGGCGTGGAGACGATATTTCGTACGTACGCACGGGCGGTGATTTCGTTTTCAGTAGTATGGATAAGAGGTGAAATAGAGTTTTTTAATATTTATAATAGAATATCAGTATATGAGGGATACTGATATTATTACCTCATAATGAAAAAACTAATGAAGAGGGAATAGAAGAAGAATGGAACTTGAAGAAAATGGTAGAAGGTATTACTCTTTCTCAAAGTGCCTCCTTTAAACTTTCTCTTAAGGCACTAGAGTTGGTCTTTTGATAAGACCAGTACCTCTAGTAGGTTTCAAAGGTAGAGGGGGCAAGTGAAATGGTCCGTGGTAGCTGAGATTAAAGGCTCAAATTGGTGTGAGGAAGAGAGGGAGGAGGTTCCCTTTTATAAGGGAGGAGAGGGTCACCATTGGAAAGTGTGTAAATATTATTTTATTATAAACATATCTTCGGTTTGAAAAGGTACACAAATCATTAAAGATGAATATAAGATTACTCATAGTCGAAATAAAATCATCCAATCAGAATTGGATATGTTTGGGAACTATTTTAATCATTATAATCTTATTTATTTAAATAATTTATTTAGGAGGTAAATACTTCATCATTATTGTGTCATAAATAATTTAATTTATTTGGGGTCTAAAAATTATAAAAAATTATCATTATGTAGGAAATATTTTTATCTTTAAAATTAATATTTATAGTAGAAAATATAATTTATATAACCACTTATATAAATTAATTACTAAAATAATTTTGTTGATGTCAATTTTGTCTTTACATTAAATTAATTAACCCAAATTGTCATTTTCACTACCAAGTGGCTCAATGGGGTCTGAAAATCGACCCAAGGATGCCCAAGGACGGCCGCTAGTCATCCAACAAGTTTAGGACATGCATAAATGTAATTTGGAATTATTATAATATTCTTTTAACCTTGAATTAACCTATTTTCCTTTAACCATAGTAAATAAAAATTACTGTAGTTACTATTCATAATATCAAAAAAAATAAAAGTAACCTATTAAAATAATTTAGACCCAGTGATTCCAAATATGGAATCCATTTTTCAAAATTCAAAACACAGAAGTTTCAGTAATTAATTTAAAATTAATCTTGTTGTTAAGAAAACAGGTTTTAAAAGTTATAACATTTCCAAAGATTGAAATGTTTTTACCTATGAATTCAATGTAAAATTTGTGCTAATGAAATAAATTATATTAAATGGTAAATATATATTCTATTTATAATTTAAAAACATTCAATATTATAATTTTACCATATAATGTTTTGCGATGAAAAAAGTTGTTTTTAATTAAAATATAGCGTATTTTTACTATTCATTAAAATATGAAAGTTCTCAGAATAATATGAAAAATTTATCCAAAGTAAATTTTTATATCTTGATTCTAAAAAAGAATTTTATTTTTTCAAATTGAACTTATAAACTTGTCAAAAGGTATATTTAATATGGGTGCACCATCAAAAGGCAGTAAAACTGCATTTGTTTTAAAAATACTTCTTTTATCCAAAAAAACTGATTTTGTTTTCTTACCTCATTCTAGAAAATGTATAAGATAAATTAAAATGTTATAAAATTAAAAATTTAGTTAATACAATTTATAACAGCTATTAGTATAATATATCTTTGTTTAGTGAAACTCGGTATTGCGTATGACGCAAGCTATCGAGGAAGGTCGTGGTTACGTGTAAAGCAAGCCAAGCTAGTGTTGTGTGTAGTGAAAGATTCCTTTGATGATTTATATAACATAAAAACAAAATATTTCTCATAAAAGTATTGGCTGTTACAATAAATGTGTTTTTCGAGGACTTTATGGGACTAACACTAAGGTGGGAGATGGACTTATGCATTGACATGCACCATGGGACCGGGTTGATATCTTTAGTGGAATATCATATGGCCCCTATTGAGCTTTTAGAGCTTAGGGTATAGTTTGAGGACCTTCAACATAAGGTTTTTATCATACCTAGTGTGTCCCCATGGGAAGTTTCAATTTTATACATGAAAAAGGTGGATGGGAGCTTGAGTATTTGTATTGATAGTCATCTCCTAGATAAATTAATGATAAAGAATAAGTACCCCTTCTCAGGGATTGAAAATCTCCTTAAACACTTTCAAGGTGTGAGTTTGTTCTTGAATATCGATCTTAGGTTCGGGTACCACCAGTTGAGGGATCTTGATGATGGTATTTTAAGGATGGAATTATGATGTTATTATGAACACTATGGGTTCCTAGTGATGCCTTTTGGTATGATAACTTCCCCCACTATGTTTATATCTTTGATGAATAGGATCTTCCATCCATACATGGATATATTTTTTATTGTATTTATTGATGACATACTCATTTATTCTTCCTCGGATGAGGACCCTATAGAGAATTTAAGGATTGCCCTATACTTACTCTAGGACAACTAGTTTTATAAAAATATTTTGAAGTTCTATTTTTGGATTTGTGAGGTTCAATTTCTAGGGAACTTTTATTTTAGAATGGTTTAGAAATAAACCAGATAAATATTTATGTGGTTCTTTAAATGTAGCCATCCAAGATCATGATAGAGATTTAGAGATTTCTTGTCTTAGTGGGGTACTATATGAGGTATGATCCAAACTATTACAAAGTATTATCCCTTCGAATTCACTAATGTAGATAGTGTATTCGTTTATCTATATTGAGTAGTTTCATGGATCCTCCAAGAAGTTAATCATGAGTTTTACTAATGCGCTTATATTGATACTATTGGATATGGGAATATTGTACATAACATTTTTTGATTCCCTTGGTGTTGGGCTAGGCTGTTTCTCAATTCAAATATCGGTATTGTATTAATATTGGCTGAGGATGTTTCAAAAACACACGATTAACTATGTGACTCTTGACCTAGATTTGGAAGTGGTAATATTTTCTCTACAAATATAGAGGCATTATCTTCATGGAAAGCATTTTTTTTACTTAGAACACCAACGTCTCAGGCACATCTTCCCTAATAGAGATATTAATCAAAGACATATTAACTAGTTGGAATAACTTTGGGACTATTATATTGAGATAGTCTATACTCTTGAGAAAAGAGACATGGTGGAAAATTCCCTTCTTAAGAAGTCCTCTTCTCACATGGGGGGAGGTGTCTAAGTAGTTGGAATCTTCACAAGTGACTCTAGTGGTAGGGAGGGGTGTAGATTTTCTTCAGTCAATGGTGTTGAATACTCTACTCATTTAGAATGTGAGTGGTGTCAATTATAATACATCGAATATGATGTTATTTGTGACTATATATCCTTATTGGAAGCACTGTATAGATTTTGTAAAGGATGGGTGCATGTCAACCGTTTCTGAAGATGGATGATTGTTCTAGTCATGATGTGATAGGAGGTAATAATGGAGTTTCATACTAATCCTTCATTAACCATTCTTTTATTTACAGATTACATAATAATTCCAAAATTTTGTATATGAAAGGTTGGTCCAATGATTACATTTGTTAATAAGGAGCATTGTTATCATAATTATGCCATCAATTAAATAATTTTTGATAACAAAATTATGTTTTTCACGTGATAACCGAATTTCAATTTATTTCAACTGCATCTTTGTTGAGCCTTACTTGAATCTTCTCATTTGAGAGCCCTCATTGCTCGATGGCCCGTAATAGTACCCTCCATGATGCTGGTGTGTCTTGTGGGCGATATGTGGGCTTTAAGAATCACACCAGCCTTTGTTTCGTTTGTTTGAATAAAGATCGTGCCAAGATTTTCCGATTCCCTTCTCCGAAATCATCTCCATGAATTTCTCTTACTTCCACCCAAAACAGTGTGTCTCTCTCTCTCTCTCTCTCTCCCTATCTCTCTAGACAACGAAGGCGAAGTCATGCAGAATTGTAAATCTCAGAGTGTAAAAGATGTACAAGTAACATCAGTAGTAGTTTATTTGTGATTAAATGAGATAGGGTTTTTTTAGTTCATCTCTTGGGTTCTCACAGGTCAGTGGGTAAAAGTTGAGCACCATGTTCTTGTATATTTGATTCATGCTCTTGAGATACTGGAGTTGAAATGGGATGTCATATTCATGGAATTTGTGCTACGTATTCCATGGATAGTAATAGGACATGATTCTATCGTGATGATTATTGAACGAATCACCAAATCTAATCACATCCTTTCTATTAGGGAGTGAAGTTCAGTCGAGATTTTGGTGTAGTTGTATGTGTTAGAGATCATTCAACTATTTCGAGTACCCTTGCTGTTTTTCTTTTACTGTGAAGTGAAGTTTAAATCATGGTTGTGGATAATCTTGAATGATTCCATTGAGACCCATTTGACGATGAGTACATTATTTCACTCGTAGATTGATGGGAGGACTAAGTGGAATATCCATGTGTTGGGGGATATATTTAGGTCCTATGTGTTTGACTTCAGAAAGATGTAGGAGGATCACTTTACACTGGTATAATTTTCTTATAATAACAACTATTAATCTAAAATTGACATAGAATAATTTGAGGACCTATAGTAGATACCCTTTGGGTAACTCTTATGTTGGTTTAAGATTGGCATGAGTTCTCTTGTTTGGGTTGAGATGGTACATGGAATGACTGAGAAGGTTTATATGATTTTCAAGTGGATGAGGACATCCCAGGGCCTATAAAAATATGACATAGATTGATATCATAGGCCCTTGGAGTTCTAGCAAAGATACAATGTTTCTTAATAGTCTCTGTATGATGAGGATTACATAGGTTTTCCAGGATTAAATGTTATCCATGAGTTTTATTGATATGTTCAATATCTTGCCAAGAGTTGGAAAGGTCAATTATTGCCTAGTTCTTCCCCCATGGTTGGATGGGGTGCATGACATCTTCCATGGTTCACAACGAAGGAGATGAATGTGTGATCATTTTAAAATTATTTACTAGGTAAATCTAGACATATATGATGGAGTTACATTTATGGAGTATGAAATTTTGATAGATTATCCACAGGATAAGATCATGCGAGGACAGATCATTCCCTTGGTTCATGTGTTGTTGTAGCATGAGAGCATGCAAGAGAGCTCCTTAAATCATGAAAGCTAGATGTGAGTTCAGAATCTCCGTCATTTTTAAAGCATGATATTTTACGGGGGTAAATCTGTGAAGGTGGGTAGAATTTAGTAACTCTGTTTTTTCTTTTAAGGCTTATAAACATATTAGGAAATATTTTTGGAGTTTGGTGTTGGGTCAAAGGGATATTTCAAGGCCTAATGAGCCCGATATTGATATTATAAAAATACAAAATATGTCAATATCGCATGCATATTGCATTCATTAAATAATTTAATAACTCCAAAATGGTGTCATATATTTAAAATATAAGAACATGGTTGATTCTAAAACTCAGGTTTTACCCTATAAATGACCTAAGGTTTGTCAGCATCAGACATCAAATAGAGGGAGTCGTTAGTGGCGAATTTAATTAAAAATTAATAACCAAATGTGTTTATTTTATTTTAAACTCCCACCACCATAAATACATTATTTAATTTTTGTTATATAAATTCTCAAGGGATATCCACATAACCCTAGGAAATTTGAGATGAGCTCTAGGAATTCTTCATTAGATGATCGCAATGGAGGACAACAGGTGATCATATCAAGGTTGATCAAGTGGCAATGAATGTAATGGGATTTATCCTTCACTGGATAATAAATTCATCACCAAAAATCAGTCCATATCGATTAAGACTCATCAATGGATGTTTCTTAGCTCTTGATTAACATGTTAAATCATATATTCTTATATTATTTTGATATGTAATTATTTGATCATTTTCATGAACCAGTTTTAAATTGAATTGCTGATTTTATTTTAGTTATTATATCTTGTTATCACCTATAACTATGGGAAACTATCTCTATCCCCGTGAATCTATACCTATGATTTAGAGACAACATGGTTATAGATTCTATTCCTAAAGTTATACCCATGGTTTTCAAAAACTATCAGTATATCTACTTCAAATCTCGGGCTTCCCTTGTGTTCCCCCTCCCTTCATAAGATTTTAACCCCAATCCCTACCCTCCAATAAGCTCAACACCCCCTCCTCATACCACATTTCTCCCCATCCACAGGTGATATTCATCCATTTTTTTCATTTTTTTGTGATCTATAAGCTGTCTCCTCCAATGGTTCTTTATTCTCCCCTCACCTAGGTGAAGACCAGTTGTATTATCCATAATTTTATCATCGTTAAAGAATATATTGATTTATATATTCTTCAACATCAGATTATTGAGTTTGAAATCCATATTCTCTTCTATAAGCTATTATTTTCATTTTTATCTATTTATGTGATTTTAATAGAGTGTGTTGGAATCTCTTATATCAACATGTTTTAATATTTATAATATAATAGAGATCAAATAGAGTCTATTAAAGTCCTAAAACTACTATTTTTAATTGTAATTAGATTATTTTGGAAACTATATTGGGGATTCTTTTGAATTCAACTTAAATTTTAGAACCTTTTGGTGTAATATTTTAGGAATATAGATATTTCTAGAGTTGGGAATCATATTTAAGTTAACTTTAGTGGTAAATTTTTGTTTTTATTATCCTAAAGTTATGGGGTTTAATTATTAAAATTTAATTTCTTATATCATAAAACATAGTTTAATTATTTATTGAATTTTTTTAACACAAAAAATAAATAATTGTACAATTATATACATAATTAAACTATTATAAGTAAATTAATAATATTTACCTATCTATGAAGGATGTTTATTTAGAAATTAAATATTTTATTTATAGTACTTTTCAATCGTGTTTCTTATAATTCATTATTATTATTTAGGAATGAATGAATGATAAGTGATTATTTAAAATAATTAAATATTTTTTATTCGAATTTTTATGAATTTTAAAACCTTTAGTATATATAAATATTTATAGAATCACTTGGTAAATTTAATGAAATAATTAAATAAGTTAGAATGAAAATATTTTGGATCAAATTCATTTTATGAAACATAGTTTCCATTAATAAATTTTTGCGTATGAATTTATTTCCATAGGAAAACTTTAATCATATATCCCTTAATTTCACCTATTTTGATTAATTGTTGAGTATAACTTAGTTATTTATTTGGAATGATTTCTTATTTCATTTATCATGTATTGAGTGGTTATAACTTTCATTCCACTATATGATAAATTAATAAAAATATATGACCACACATTACCTCAATTAATTGTTTTAATTAGTGGTGAAGTATTGCATGAGTTTTATAAAGTTAGATGGAATGGATTAATTATTTAGTCTTGATGGATCTTCCCCAAATTAAATACTTTTTAAATTGACAATTAACATCATTTAAAATATACTTTACTTATTTATGAATTATATAAGTAATGTTATCCATAAATAAAATCCTTTAATGACTAAATGTTATCTTCAATTATGTTTTCAAATGAGATTACCTCTATCGATAGGAAATTAAAATTTTTATTCCAGTATTCCTCAGTTTTTTTATTATAATACATGAACCTTGTTTGGATTTCTATGAGTGTGGCTTGATTTTTTCTTATGAAATGCATTGTTCTTTATTTGGATGTATTGTAGTATTATATAATGTTCACTTTCATAATTCATTTTATACAATTTCGTATCCTATTAGTGTTATTTAATTTCTTCTACAATATACAATTAATTTTTCATTGAATTTGGATATCATTGTAATTATGGGTTACATTTTTGATTGGAACACAACTTCTTTTCCCTAAAATAGAATTTATAGAAGCTATATGTATCATACCAATATGATTTCGACCAAATTTCAAACGAATTTGGGAAATTTATTAGATTTTTCAATTAACAACGCTTCAGAAAGCATTCATATATAGTTTTCATGTTATAAATGTGTTCGAAGACAATGTTTAATCAATGATAAAGTTAGATACCATATAAAAAAATCTGGATTTCAAACAAACAATTGTGTTTTGTATCACAATGGAGATATAAGACAATAATATAAAGTACATGAATGGAAATAAAGAAGTGGTATGGATAATTTGATATTTGATCAGTTTCAATTTGTGCATCATCACAATATAGATAGTATGTTAGTGAAAGAAGGAAATTATATCAATAAATAGGGGGAAATCACTTAATAAGATAGTGTTGAGAGAGTGAAAAAATTAATGGATGACACCAGATCTCCTGTATGTTAGGATGTACTAAAATGACAAACATGAAATTTTTAGTGTGGTTATATAACAGAAAAAATGGGTATGGAATTTCTAATAATGAATTTAATTATATTCTTATCTTTTTAAGGATTTTCTTCCTAATGGGGTAGATATTCCCTCAAATAATTATAAAGGATGGATGTTAATTAAGTTTCATAGGTTTTTTACTAATAAAATCCATGCTGGTACAAAATATTTTTGTTTATTTTGGGAGGAAATAGATGAACTTAATGAAAATAAAGAGTGAGGTACAACTCGATAGAAGTAAAATATAAAGGAAACACCATCTTTTGTGATTAAAAGATTAAAGTGGAACCTTCCATTGATTTTCAGGCTTAAAAATATTCATATCTGCATAAATATCAGTTAATATGTGATACTATGATGCTGATATAATTTAATAAAATGATGGGTTGGTTAATCCCACATATGGATTGTTATGGAAAGAATTTGATGAAAAACATACTTATTTTTATGTTAAGGTGTGTAATGTCAATTTGGGTCTATCCTATGACGGTTTTAGAACATTTGGTCATATTCTTACTAATCACATCATGTGTCCAATTTTAATTAACATTTATAATCTTCTTTACTAGTTGTTTATGAAAAAACATTCAGTTTCTTGAGTATAATAATATATGGACCTTCAGATCTAGTCAATGATATAGTCATCGACTTTCTACCATTAAAAATAGATTTGAAAAGGCTTTGGGATATTGGTGTGTGGACATTTGATGCTTCTTGAAAACATTTATTTCAAATGTGTGTTTCCCTTCTATAGACTATAAATGATTTCCCTTTTTTTGAAATGATGTATGGTGGGAGTATGAAGGAAAATATATCATGTCCTTTATGTATGAAGAATTCATGATATCGAATGATTGATTATTATCATTTTATCAGTTTTATGGGGCATCAATGATTCTTTCCAATGGATCATCAATACAGGTATAATCTCTGGAGGTTTGAAAATATTGTTGACACAAAATAGAAACCTCAACGTATGTCAAGAAATCATGTGCTTAATGAATCGAATGATTTTATATTTTTATTATGGAAGTTTCAGATGAAATCTAAAAAGAGGCAGAATTTTGACACTGAATCCACTTATAATTATAAAAAGAGAAGTATATTTTCTGAGATTTCATATTGGTTTCCTAGTTTGATACTTATTTTTTTAGACATAATTTATATTGAGGATAATATATTTCAAATTTTTCTATCAATTATTCTAAATATCAAGAGGAAGAGAACAGATGAATTTTGATCTTGTCAGGACTTGTTGGATTGGGGTATTCAACCAAAACTACATCTTCGGTGTATCAGTATAAATAAATATAAAGTTCTTTGTGATTATTATGTTATAACACCTTTAAAGAAAAATTAATTTATGGAAGTATTGGAGAATATCAAGGTTCCTAATGGCTATTTTAGCAACATATCTAGTCAAGTCAATAAAATTGATTTCAAACTAAAATACTTAAAAACTCATGATTATCACATCCTTCTTCATGAATTGATTCTTATAACAATCCGAAATTTTTTGTCCAATAATGTAAATGGGAAAGTGAATTACTTGTTCCAATTTTTAGAGACCATTGTTCTAAAATGTTATCAAATTATTTCTTAATAAAAATGTAGTAAGTTGCACAATTAATTTTGTGTTTGGTGGTAAAACATTTTCCATCCTTTTTCACAAGCATACTTCATCTAACCATTCATCTTCCAACTAAAAAACTTCATAGTGGACCTGTTTATTTTCTTTGGATGTTTCCTAATGAAATTAATATGTTCATAATGAAATATTATGTCCAAAATAAGAATCAACCTGAATGTTCTATTCTGAGAGGTTATCTAGCTCAAGAATGTATGTATTTTTTGTTCAATGTATTTTTCATATGTGAGAAAAATACATTAATGGGAAATGAGAAATGAAAATGATTTGTATGGGGAAATTGAGCCATTTTCTCCAAAATATTTTTGAACAAGAGGAATTTCTAGGTGATATACATTGGCAACATTGAGACTTGAAGAGCAGGATGTGGAACATCACACGGTCTTGTATAACTATGGTTTGTTCGATGACTATATCAAGTAAGTAATTTTAATATTTATATGTTATCTCATACTATGTCATTTTACATATAACATACACTTTTAATATCATATTTTGTAGGGAACATAAATAAATTTATGTATAGTTCATCAATATTTACGTTTGAGAAGGATAATGGATTTGTATAGGCAAGAGTTTCCTCCATGGTTCAAATCCAGGGTATGACCATTACATTAATTAACTTAAAATACATCTATTCATTTAATTTTATTATTTATATATATTATAGGTATTTATTTTACTTATTGATTATGCTTCCCAACATTTAATATTGTTTTATTTTTATACCAATTCATTGGTTCATGAATGAAAGTCTTTAATAATTAATTGGTATAAATTTGTTACAACTGATCGAGTGGTGAAAATGAGAACAGAAAATGATAGCGATAAATCAACTGCTATAATGGAATATTATACCAGTGCATCAGATAGTTGGCCTAATATAAAAATGTGTATTTTTATGGATTTGTTGAGAAAATATTGTTATTGGATTAATAATCTCAAGGTCGAGTCACTATGATGAAATGTAAATGGTTTTATTAATGATGTGACATGGTAATTTTATTAATTATTTTGGATTTATAATTGTTGACATGAATCTATTTCTAGCTGGAATGAACAATACATTTTTGAATAAATTGGAAAATAAGTGTTTTATGTGGAAAACATCTGATATCTATATTATGGTGTAATTAATGAAGAAATTCTAGGAAAAATTCTTCAGGATGTAGGGATTGAAATTGAGACCATTGATTCCCCCATTGGTGTTGACCAAAATATTAAATTTGATGAATCTAATTTTCCCGTGGTGAGAGTTAATTTTGAACCAGAAGTGGTGGTGGGTAATATATCGAAGCAACCATATATGTTCATGGTTCATTCAGTTTACCTTGATATGTATTTATCATGTTTGTATTACCAGAATTACATTAATTTAGTTTTATTTTGGAATGATATTTTGGTTTTAGTATTTTTTGGTTTCATTGCATTTAATTATATTTATTTCTATTGTGAAAGCTGGGTTTAAAATGTGTTTTAAAAAAAATACAACATGGTATTTAATTATTGTTGTTAAAACTTGTTATCAATTTTTTTGTGACTTCCTTGACTTCTAATCTTTATTTGTGATTTTTAAAATCTATTTCTAAAAAATGTAAATTTTTTCTTATGTAAATTATGAAAAATACAAAACTTAGAAGGAAAATTTTATTTTATGTTGATCGATAGATGCACGATCATGGGTTTCCTCATCTACTTACCTTAGTGAGTATAATAATTGTAATATATTTCTTCTTCATTGAATAAAATTTCTTTTTAATTTTATTTATCAAAAAATCAGGTGGATTTAGTTGAACTAGTGTTGACTCATGATCAACCTACTAGCATGGGTCTATGTGCGGGTGCTCGTAGACCTAGATGGTGCACCCATTGTACCTATTTCCACCCCAACCCACTAGTGGAAACCCTATATACCACACCTATACATTCTCTGCTTGAGATTCTATGGATATCCCCATCCATGCCTCGATCATCATCTCATTTATCCACTTCTTCCCATAACATGTCTACACCGCCTCCATAGATGTTCCCACCATTTCAATATCTATACCCTTTGACTTATACCCAATCCTAGTACCCATATCCTTCCATGTCTAATATGACTTCATTTTATACTTTCCATCAACAAAATAATGATTATGTTCTCTCATATTCCACTCCAGTGCACATAGATCACCCAGATTATGCAGTGGAATAGAAACATCCTTCAGAGGCTACTAATTCAGGATATCCCACTGATCTATTAGAGCCTATTGAGAATCCTTCATCATTTTTTTATTTTAAGTGCATAAAATTATATGATATGTTTTTTTTCTTGTTGTACCATGATGTAATTATTCTTTTTTATTCCTTTGATCATATTATATGGGATCTTCTAGTAAGAAACATTGGCGCAGCCATATGTTGGACTCCAAGAATGACCAAACATAAATAATATTAGATTATAATGAAGAAAAGCATGTGATATTTAAAAATTCTAGTTAGCATATAAGTTTCATAGGATCTTTAGCCATGTACAATGATATCATTCTAATGAAACCAATCTCATGGAAGCATATGATTAATGACATTAAATAAAAATAATGTATGAGTATATAGGTAAGAAAACTTAATAAATTTATATCTATATTATTTTTCTATTTAAAGGAATTAACATTTTCATTGTAGAATATCTTTAACTTTCTCGATGGTGAATCTGAAAATTTTACAAGGTGAAGGATCTTGGGGAGCTCTGGAGATCATATAAGAATGAGTTAGATGTTGGTTGGAAGAGTTTAGTAGGTTCCAATTAAGAGGGTGTACTGATATTCCCTAATTTTACAACAACATAATATCAATAAATGATCACATTTTAGAAGAGTTATTGGTTTAATGTATTTTTAAACTTTAATGGTTTTCAGAAAAAAATTTATTCTTATTACGTGTATTGATGTTTTTTTTAAGATGCATCGAGAAAAAACAAAATGAACAAATATTCAATGATTTATTTTTACACTTTCGGCCACACTACAATGTTCAAGAATGAAAAGCACTGGGTACTTTAATATGAATAGAAATATTATCTATATTTATATTGTTATTAGTCATCATTTCATGCTGAAATTTAAGTATTATTTTCATTAATACTATCTATAGAAGGCTAGAAATACCCCTTTCAAATAGCCGAATGTCCAATTGGAAAATTGACCTAATGAACTAATGGAATAATGTCCAATTTTCTTAATGGCCCAATGGCCAACTAGAATAATTGAATAATTTTGAATTGGCCTAATTTTCTAATAGCCTATTTTCCTCATAGCATAATAGAAAATTGTCCAACTGCCCTAATGGGCTAACAGACAATTTGTCTAAAGGACTAATAGAATAATGGCATATCATCCTAAAAGTGAATTGTAATATTATCCAATTGGCCTAATGGTAAATCATCCTAATGGCTTAATGGACTAACATCCAATTGTCCAATTGGAATAGTGACCTGATTAGCCAAATTTCCTAATAGATAATGGCCTAACAACCAATTTCCTTAATGGCCAAATTGGCCAAATTAGCTTATTTGGCCTAATAAGCCCAATGGCCCTAACTATCCTAAATGGAATAAATGGACTAATTAGACTATATGGATTAATTAACTTAATTGGAATAATTTTCTATAATTCCTTAATTGTCTTAATTGGCTAAATGGGCAAATGAAAATGTTTTCCAATTTACAAAACAACCGTACCTAAAAAATGACCTTAATGGAAAAGTGATTAAAATTACCAAGTGAAAAAATAAAAAAATTGACATAACACAAATATAATTAGACCAAAATGAACAAAAACGAGTAACCCATATCACACCAATGATTAGTATGATAATTAGTATGTATTATGTATGTTATTCCACTTGTATTTAATTTCTAATTATATTTATATTTAGATGCTTCTTTATTTTTCTATATTTATTCAAAAGATACAATTTAAATTCATTATAGGTTTATCACTTTCATATTATTCACTAATGTATTATTATATAAATCAATTTCATTTCCAGTAAGACACATTGGGAATATATGGTTGTGTTCCTTGAGTGAAATTATTTTTCCTGAGTAGGAAGAAAAAGGATAAAAGTGCAGTAAATACATAAAGACTATAATATATTGTAGGTATTTTTATTTATATTTCAATTATTTACACATAATTCATAAATAAAGATCTTTTATATTTTTTCAATCGTCTTCCCTAGAGTCTATAAATGCTAAATAAGATAAGAAATTCATCCCAAATAATCATTTTTTACTTATCAGTAAAGAGACATGTGGATGTTGTTTAAAGACGTGAATTGAATGGTTGTATAGATGTATATATATGTTATAGTATTTTAAATGGGTTGAATATTATTAAATGTTGTTAGTTGAATATGGAATATATAATATATGTATTTAATTTAATGTATATTGTATTTTCTATTTTATTTACATGTTTAGGATGGGCTAGAAGGGCTACTGCTTCCAAATTAGGAGAGAAAGCTATAACCGTAGTTTAATTATCCATGGTTATATGTTTTATTTTTATAAAATATATACCGATGGTTATCCTGACCATTGGTATTGATATATACCTATAGTTTTCCAAAAACCAGGGGTATAATAAAATCAGCTAGTATATACCCATAGTTTCAATAAAAACCAAGGGTATGGTCTTATACTGACAGATCCATCAACCATGGTTCATAAAACTATGGGTATATTCTATAACAATAGTTTTAAGGGTTATACCCATGATTTAGAACCGTGGGTATAGGTCCATTTTCCAATATTTTATGATATGTGCATATAATTAATTGGCTTGGATCACATAACACAATAATGTTGACACCTTAGTTTTCCCTCCCCACCTGTTCAACATGTTCATCATCATTGGACCATGTGGTCATGATAAGACTTTGTTGATGTGGGTTTGATCATGATTGAACCCCTAGATTCATGGTGGCTCTATGCACAATGAATGGATTAGTGTTTTACAGCCAGATCGGGATGGATTTTAGGTCATACTTCATTGATCTTGGATCCATGAATAGTGACTGGTGAATGAAGGCACATGGGATGCACGTTGGATATGGAGGATAATTGGATTATATTTTAAATACACCATAGTGCAGGAAACAACTTCCTAATTTTTTTTACTTTGATATTGGGTTGTCAAACGGTGAGGTCTCTAGTAGTAAGTACATGTCTAGAAACCACATGAAGTATCTATAAACTCTATGTGTAGTTCAAAAGAATATGGTCATGCTCAACATATTTCATTGTGTCCAGTTTTCTCAAACATGTTATGGATCACACACCATGTGGTTGGACCCACACATCAAGTGGCCCTACCTAGTTATCTAGGCCATGTTCCCACCACACATGCTAAGCACCGCATACTGGATAGCGCACCATGTAATTTTGGAGTACATAGTCATGTGCCGACACCCAATTAAATCTTGATATATGAGAACATCCCAAAATACATAGGCATGGATAGGATCACACATATAAGATACTTCCATTTTCTAAGTATATCCCTCTTTGTGTTATTCATTGGACCTTGGTGGCTATGTCTTATTTAGAGATATAGATTATTTGCTTGAGAAAATGGCTTTAAGTACAATGATTTCTATTTATTTTAATTATTGGAGTCCTAGGTATGAAACATTTAAGGGGTATTATGATGGTTTCCCATGAGTTTGGAAGGCTTAAAAAGATTGTTGAGAACTTTTATTGAAGTAGGGATGAAAAATGTTATTTAGACAATTACATGCCATCTACATATTACACAACGTGTAATTTCTGCTAGAAATATTTCATGAAATAGATCATGATGTTATGTGGATATATATTATGAACCTAATTCACACCATGTAAGTGTTGATCTTGAGAAATATTAACCCGAGGTAATGTATTTTTCTATATAACATAAAGAAAAGAAAACACACAACATGAAAGGTTTACATTCCATGTAATTATCTTCTCAAGTGGTTTTAAGATTTTTGTTTGTAGGATTCATTCATTTCATTAGTTCAAACGTTCCTTCTATGTACCCTAGTATGATATCTATGTGATTTTGGAGTCTCCCCTTCTATTTCAGGCATCCTGATTACACATATAATCCCTGGTGAGTGTTTATGCTAAGGTTTCCCTTCTCTGTAATCTTTAATTATTTTTTAGAGTCTAATATTTTGACCTTGGGTTATTTGGGGGCTTTGATCTTGACTTTGGTGGATCTATGTTTTTTCATGAGATCTTTTTCGTTTTCTTCCTTATTGTCATTTTCCATTTAATGTGCTACATTAATTATCAGTTAAAGGATGGGGGTCCAAACCTAACCCTATGGTCTGTTTAATTGTTAAGTATTAGAAATATTGTGATTGTACCAACATGACATGTTCTATAATTATTCAATTTATTTCTAGTAAATTGTAAGTTGGAATATTTATTGGATTCCTTTGGTTTCAATGGTTGATGTGACCTGGATTATGGCTACCCATTGGGTGAGAAAACAATTGAATAATAAAAACTGGGATAATAGTTTAAAGTTATTTTAGCATGAAATGATACCTTAGGTGATTTCAAGATATAAAATACCTAGTTAATTGATTATTTTTTATTGATATGATTTTTGATCATTTGATATATAAATGAATGTGTAATTGAATGAAAATTTATATTTTTCATAATTAACTATTGAGTCTTATGATGTGATGTTGTGATGTCCTGGCTATTATGAATTGTTTAGATCCATGTTTTAATGCCTATATAGAGTAGGATCTCTCCAATATCATGTTGTAAGGATTATATAGAGAGGGTTCTGTCTAGTCTCCTACTGAAATGATTATTTTGTAGGATTATTAGAGTGATACATGATAAATTGCTTATATATTGGGTTATTCCCAATTATTCAAGATGAAATGGTTATATAGAGGGATCTACCTATTGTTAAATGTGTAAATTATTATATATATGGATATTCCCAGAGGTTGAAATTCTTATATAGTGGTATTTTCCCAATTGTTTCATTTTTTCCATGGTTTACAGTTATGGTTAGCATAGTTTTTCTACATCCTCAGAGATATTCCATCATGGTGACAAAGTAGGTTGATTGGTGTATTATATTAATTTAATAATTAATAAAAAAAATTATAACTTTATTTTATACACATAATATATAACTTATTTTTTTAGACATAGTGGTTTCAACCTACTGATTTTTACTCACACCCTGTTCAAGACACTATATGGTACACATGAAGAATATGTAGATATAGTTTTGGGAATGTTTATGGGGCCTTATAGAAGATTATTTGATTCATTTTGGATGGGCTAGAGTTTGGATTTGGGTCTAACATGTGGTTTGTGACTAGGTTCTTTTTAATTTATTTATCTTTAGCTGATTCTTTTATTTTTATTGTTTTCATTTTGAAATTTAGATACATATCTTTTTGTCAATACATGAATCATTATTATTTGTTTATTGGTTCATCCATTTATTTTCCAGTTGTTTTATATAATATTTTCACTATTTTTAACAGTAATATTTATTATTATGGATTATTTCATTGTATTATACTCTATATCAGGGGGTATAGTCTCCCCATTGTACATATCAAACACTCACTATTAGTCGAAAGCCTCTAGCATATGGGGATTCATGATTAAGGTCTATCAACTATCTTAATTTGGCCATGTGAGAGAGTTCTAGATCAGGGGTCATTAAAATGTGGTATCAAAGGAAAACGTTTTTCTTTTCTATTTATTTACCATTTGGAAATGGTGTAAAAGATATTAGGATGTGTTGGGACGTGGTAATAATCATGTTAATGGGAGTAGTAAACACATGTATGGGAGAAAACCTAACTTCCCAAGTGTGGTATTTTTTTAATTTTGTTATCTAGTTATAGTTGATGTTATTTTACCATTGGTGATTCACATGTGGTGTGATTTTATTGTTTCTTTATGTTTATAATCATGGCTTAGAGTGGTGTGAGATGAGTATGCAATCATCATGATTGGAACATATGGATATATATTGATATGCATTGTTCGTGATAGGGGTGTATTTTTTTCATGTGTTATATTCTTTACTATATGAAATTTTTTATGAGATACTTGATATATTTGATAAATAAAATGAAATGAATTTTTATATCAGGATAAAACACTAGTAAGCCTTGTTTTAGGAGACTAGGATTCTGTGTTTCCCTCTTTTCTTCACCTATTGTGATTGACATTTTTTATATCCTATATTCTAAGGAGTGTGTTTGTATGGTAGAGAAAATGAATCCTTTTAATCATTAGGTTGAGAATTAGGAGAGTGGATATCGGTACACTTCAAACATATTTGAACCAGAACTTCATGTGGCTCCTAAGGATAATATTAATGTTTAGGTTCACAATAGATTATTGAGAGTCACGTGATCCATGGAAAGGGAGATTTTTTTCATTGTGCCTTCAATATCGGATGTGAGGAGAGAGTTTCAGATACAGAATATGCCTATGTTCACTATGGAGGGAGACCCTAGGTAGCTGAGTTCTAGATTGGGTCAGTCCATATGATCTTTATGTATCTTGATATTCCAATATATAAAAGGGTGAATCTCACTATGTACATTCTCTACAGACCTTAGAAACATTTGTGGGATGTTATAGAGTAGGGTGGTTAGTAGGAGGATCTATCGTTAAATGAATTTTAGGAGAAGTTCTTAATACACTTCTATCTAGTGTCATTGAGGGACAAGAAGGATCGTGAGTGTATTCATTTGAAAGTGGAAGGAATGTCAGTAATAGATTATGATTAACATTTCACGAAACTATAGTGCTTTCTTCCATCTTGATCTACTAATGAAATATATAAGGTCAGGTGTTTTCAGGATAAGATTCACTATGATATAAGGTTTTAGGTTAATTATTTTTTTGTTAGTGGATTTTTAGACATAATGAATCGGGCACTCATCAAGGAAAAAAATCTAAAAGAGGCCTCAAGTAGTGGCCAAGTTGTTTCAGTAGGGATAACTAGGAGCAATTATTATAGTTCCTAGAAGCTCCATTATGATAGTTTTTTCACAATAATAGTGGAAAATTACTTAGGTAGTGGTTATACATCTCAAGATCTTGTTCCATTGTAGAACTATTTGCTTGGAAAGTTAGGCCATAAGAAGCCTACATGTTTGTACCCCACTTTGGAGTGTCATTCTTGTGGAAGTATGGGCCATATTCAGACGTTTTATCAAAACATATCATAGTATTGTACTAGAAGTGGATAAATATTGACTCCAAAGTCTGAGAAAGACTCAACTACTCCTTAGTATAAAGGTAGTTGGAGTTCCATAGTATGTTCAGGTCAAGGTAGGGGACATGGTTCCCCAGTACATTAATAGTAGTATCAGGTAGTGGGAATTGCATAGGGGATTCAAGCTAGTTCCAATAGCATAGGGGCTTGTTAGAGGATCATGATGAAGAGTACTATGGATATTGTGGATGCAGGTCTTTCTACCATTAGAGTTATGATTCTTTTCTCGTTTACACTTTCATGTGTTTTTTTGATAAAGGAGAATCAAATAAATTTTTATATACTCTTTTTAAAAAATGTTTGGAATTGGTTGGGGAAATATTGGATGGAGATTTGACCATTGATACACCATTGGGAGTGTGTTCGGAGAATATCAAACATTGCAAGGAGTGTCTCTATAGTTGTTAGTTACCATTTCTTATGGGAACTGTTTGTACTAGAAATGATATGTTTCAATTTGATTCTTTGTATGGGTTGGTAATTCTTATACTAGGATCATATTTACCTTTACTAGAGGTCATTTACCTTTATATCTCCATAAAGATTCAGATCTTCTCATCAGGGTGAGTGGTATATTATGTTTTTTCATGCAAGACCAATTCAGTGAAGATTGAATATTCACGTGGGTAAGATATAAAGTCATATTCTGGATAATGGAGGAATATTGTAGGTTTATTTTCCTCAAGTGGTAGACAATTTTTTGGGATTTATTTCCTAATGATTTCTATGGATTGTTTCCTATGTGGGAGAACAGGTTCACGATTGAGATGATGTTGGGAGTTGAGTCAGTTTCTATCCGACCTTATAGAATGGCACCAACATAACATCGAGTCTTGAATGTTCAGTAGGATGATCTAGAAGATAATGGTTTCATTCATCCTATAAAGTCTCCATGGGGTTCACTATTCGTTTTCCCTATTAATTTTGATGGTTCTTGGTGATTTTGGGTAGATTATCATAGATTGAACTTGGGGATGGTCAAGAAGAGGTATCCCCTTCCATGCAATGATGATATCATTGATCATATGAGAGGTTCTAAGATCTTATCCATTATTTATTTGAGATCAAGATACCACTATTTGAGTTTGAGACCATCATACATACCACATACTTCTTTTGGGAGTATGTATGTCTTGTACAAGTTCATAGTGATTTCATTCGGTTTGACCAACACATCAATGATATACTTAGACATAATGAATTGAATCTTGCATCATTTTATAGATTAGATTTTAGTGATTTTTATCAATGACATCACAGTTTACACTTATTTAGTGGAATATAATGAAAACATCATGACATAATCCTGGGTACATTGAGAGATCATCATATTTTCACCAAGAAAAACAAATTTAGATTCTTGATTGATAAAATGAACTTCTTGGACCTTGTTATCTCATAGAAAAGAGTGTTAGTGGGCCTAGATAATGTATCATGATCTTTATAGCTTGCGTGAGGAGCTGATGAAACAGTTTCGTGCATCTAGATGGGTTGTACATCCATGTTTAAAAGATATGGATCATGATCTTTATAGCTGTTGAAATAGTGGGTTCCCTAGGACCAACTATGCAGTTATTTTGATTACCATATTGGTTATAGAGTATGCTATATAGGATGTCTTAATACAATTATAGTGTATTATTTTATGAATCAACTTTTGGAAAGGTAATGTCAAAAGAATAATTGTCAGATAAAAATGTCATAGAAGATCCCAAACTACAATTAGAACCTATAGATAGTATGAAATTTATATTAAACTAAGTTTCTATGGTTTCAATACTTTTTATTGGCAAGAAAAAGTATATGTTTGAATATCATGTGCTAGGGGCTCATTAGCATTTAGACATCTTTTTATGAAGTTGGTACTTGGTGATCTCTAGTAGTGTGATCATGAGGATAGAATCACCAATAGGAACACCACATGTTTTGGGTGTCATTGGATGTTCCTTCCTACGATCATGCGTAATGGACTTCTGACATGAGATAATTTCCATTTTTTGTCATTTTATCACGTACTTTGATGAAAGATGAAAACCATGATGTTGAAATAGTAGTGAGGTAGTTTATGTCGGGTGCATCATTGATAGAATGACATTGGTTGAATGGTCAAGAAAGGATTATTCACTTCTGGGTTATGTAATTAATATATTTCATGCCATATTGTTAAGAATAGAAGTGCCTTCATAAGAACATCGCCATGGCAGTTGAGGGTAAATCCATCCATTTGGATCAACAAACAATAAATAAAGAGAAGAATGATGACACATATGTGCATCCTACTTTATGATATATTAAATACAAATAGATTATATGACATAGTACATGCTCGTAGTTTTCTTTTTTCTATTGTGACGATCCTTATCTCTTTAGGGTTTATAATGGGTTACTAGATCCCACTCTTAGACTATGAATAATGTTAACTGCTATCAAGATAAGGCCCTAGAGGTTCACATAGAATAGTGTATTCAATAATTTTCTATATTGTGTTGAATATGTATTTTGGACATGGTGGGACCCAACACTAGGGTCAAGGATTTATCCAAAGAGATATGATCGCCAATGAAGTAAATAAATAAATATTATTCAAGTTAATAATTCTGAGCATCTAATTTATTTATTAAATGTATTTACATGTTTTATGTAAATATATAAAAAAATATTATTTAAACAAATATTAAACTAGTCATGGTTCAATTAATATTTATGGAGAAAATGAGTCATGTTATGGACTCATTTATTGTCACATAAAATTTTAATTTATTACAAGAGAGTGATAATAATATTTGTGACATAGATTAGTAGTCATAACATGTTATTAATTATGCGCTAAGTATTTAGGGGTCGGAGAGGAAATATTGGGTATTTTGTACAGACCCGAAGCTTAACGTAAATGAATATTACATTACTTTTCCAGAATACTTAGTACATAACAAAAACACACACACAAGGATCGTAATAGTTTAGTGTCTTTGGAAACTCAGAATATAATCTTCTAATCATGGTGGAAGATCTTCAACATATCCAATAAAGAACTTCCTTTTTATACCTAAAACCTTTCTTTATATCCTGGGGAAAAGAAAACATAAAAGGGTGAGCTCAAATGCTCAGTAAGGGTAAACAAAAGAAATATCAATCACATCGTATACACAAGTACATAACTTTTGGAAATCTTAACCTGCAAAAGAGATCATAATTTCATAACATGGAATAAATCATAGAAGTGAAATGTAATCCCAATAATCATAACTTAAAACATGAAACTTTGTGGCATACACACATAATCATAGAGAATCATTTCTTGTTAGTCAAGACTCATTGCCAAGACTATCTTAGTGGACAAAGTCCCTTTCTGAACCGAGTCACCCTCATTTCAGTCCTGTTTCACTGAACCGGTATAACCTACCATTCCAGCCATGTCTATATCATGAGATATAAAATCTTTACCCAATTCATTGGAGGGAGATATAGGTCCCACCCATCTAATAATGATACCATTCTTATATGTGCCACAAAATCAAAACCATACATCATTGCATAACCCATGTAATAAAAATGGGAATCTTAAACATCCTAATATCCTAAAACAATTCATATACGATAAATGAATTCATAAAAATAATTTCATCAAAACATAATAAAATCAATGTAATAATAGGGATAAAAACAGAACCCTTTATTATCTTAGATGGAAAATAATTTTTATATTACAATTGAACTTCATTCTTGAGGAAAATATCCTTTCTACTTCAAAATCACTTTTCCTTTCTTAACATGTCGTAAAATTATAAACTAAAAGAAGTTGATTAAAAATAAAATTGAAAACTTGTAAAGTAAGCTTCTTGAAAATAATGTTTTAAAAATCCATTCATGCCGTATAAGTTAAAAAAAACATTCTTCTCGTACTTTTGTCGGAAAAGTCAAAAAGTACCTCGTACGAAAAACGACAAAAGATTCCTTTCATATCTTTTACTAAAAACTCATCAAAGGGTAAAATAGGATTTAAACAATTGTAGGTGAATGGAAATAATATTACATATTGAGGAAACATTGATGTGGATGATAAAATACACGCCAGTAAATACTAAAGTATAAACAATCTCGGATAAAAATGAGATTGTGATATTTCCCTTACCTTAGGTCCGACTTGCTTTGTACGTGTCCGAACCTCCTGTATAATGATTTAAATTATGTTATATACTTATTCCAGAATCATATTCATTTTTATTATATCACATATGGTCCACTAGAGACTTTATGTTACCCGTTCTTTTGTAAATTCATGTTAAAGTAGCGTTTTGGGTAAAATCGTCTCATTTATCGTTGGTGTTTGGACTTGTTGTTCATGAAATTATTATTAATTATATCATGATTTACTTACATCCAGAATATAGAGTATGATTTATATATCATATAAATTCATTATATATATATATATAATAGATAGTTAAATGAAAGGAAACACATCGTTCATGGAGACGGTAGTCCGTACGTACGCATGAACACTGCTTTCCTTTCCTTATTGTCTTGAATGGAAGTAAGTAGATGACATATATATATATATATATACATAAATCCAGTAGATTTACCTTGTCATATATTCCATTATTATTGCTTATATATACTTTATAATCATTCTTAAATGGTTAACATGGAGAATGAATCTCATCGCGTCATGGAGACTGTAGTCCGTACGTACGCACGAGCGATGATATCGTTTCCATGGTCGTGGAATTGTGTTAAAGTGTATGTATACTATTTCAGTATCAATATAACTTTATAATAATCATATATAGTTACTCATTACACCATTATATCCATCCTATTAAGGTGGTGGTGGAAAATAGATTACACCACGGCGTGGAGACGGTATTTCGTACGTACACATGCGAGGTGATTTCATTTTCCGTAGGATGGATAGATGGTTAAATAGGGTTGTTTAATACTTATAATAACATATCAGTATATGAGTGATACTGATGTTATTATTTCATAATGAAACAACTAAAGAAGAAGAAGTTGAATAAGAAAGAAATTGGAAAGGATCGGTAATGGATTTTACCTCTTCTTTGAAGTGCTTCTTTGAGACCTCCTTTTAGGGAACTAAAATTGGTCTTCTAAGAAGAACATGACCTCTAGGATGATACTAAGGAAGTGGAGAAGAGATTTTGGCAGGGGTTGGCCGATCTTGATGGCTCAAAGTTTTGTGAGGAAGAGAGGGAGGAGGTGCCATTTTATAAGGGAGGAGAGGGGCACCTTTGGAATAACTAAAAATATTATTTTATTATAAAGTCCAGTTCGGTTTTAAATAGCTCCAAATTGATTTATTTCGAGGCTAAGGTGGGGATGGGTCGAAATCCTCTCATCCAATAGGATTTAGACAAGTTTAGGTTATTATTTTAACCTTATCAATTAGATTTAACTCTAAGTTAAATAATTTAACGTTTACCTTGTCTTTTTGTTTTCTTACACTATATGGTTAATAAACTTACCATAACAAGACAAACGAACCCCAAGTTGTTTATTATTAATATATATATCCTTATCAAAGTAATTTTTCCGAACCATAGATTTTTAGAAATAAAATAACAATTAATAATATAATATTTGTTTTAAAAACTATTCTATGTCAATTTTGACACTATTTAGTAATTGATTTTTGAGAAAATCATAACAGAATGATAAGTTATAAAAAAGTTAATTAAATCAATAATAACATGTAATATTAACCTAGAAAATTATTGGAATTCATAAAAAGTCTCAACTAATACTTATTTAGGCATTTATAATATCAATTTTTCTAATTTTTCACTATTATGGTAATTACTGCATCATCATTGTGTCATAAATAAATTAATATATTTAAAGTCTAAAAATTATAAATAAAATATCATTATGTAGGAAATCTTTTTATATTTATAATGAATATTTATAATCGAATTTATATTATGAATAAACCCATATTAAAAATGTTTTAGTTATTAAACTTTCATTTTAACTATTTTAACTATTCATTAAATAAAATAATATTAAATGTCATAATCTAATCCAAGTTGACCTAAATGGTCATATTATATTCCTAAGGTTGTTTTTGGTCGAATTACACTTATCCAATAGAATTAGGACATGTGTTAGGGTAATAGTAATATCATATTTACTCTTAGTTACCCTATTTACTATTAACCGCGATAAAAAAAGTAAAAAGTTACTATTCAACAAAAAATTATTTTTATCTCATTGGACCACATTTTACTTACTGATATCAACCGTGTCTGTCGGATTTTCGAAATTCTATTCACAGAAGCGGTAAAATTAAGTTTTATGCAAAATTCAGTTTTTAACCTACCACTTAGTGGTTTCACTATTCATCAAAAATTGAAAGTTTTTCAGAAAAATGCCAAAATTTCACCCTAAGCTATAATTGATATTCCGAATTCAAAAATGATTTCTATTTTACAAAATTCTCAACATATAAGTTGCATTAATTAATTTTATAATTAATTTCCACTATCACAACAAATAGCGTGTTTTTAAGAGATAATAACTTCCAAAAGATTAACACTTGTTTATGTCTGGTGTAAATTTGAAATTATATCCAATGACCAACATTGTATTAAATTGTAAAAATATATTCTAAATATACTTTAAAACCACCCAAATTAATAATTTCTCACTATTAATTATTTTGATTAAAAAATTTGTTTTTTAATTATAATTTAGTAATTTTCACTATTCATCAAAATATGAAAGTTATCCAAAATTTCACCTTAGGCTAAATTCAATACTCCGAATCCAAAAATGAATTCCATTTTGAAAAATAAAATTTACAAATTTTCAAAAAGTGGGTATTACTATCCATAACGGCTAGTTTTAATAATATTTTAATAGCATATTGTTGTTTAGTGAAACTCATTATTGCGTACTACACACGCTATCGAGGAAGGTCGTGATTGCGTGTAATGCAAGGCAAGTCAAGAATGCAATATCCTTTTGGTGTAGCATACAACACAATACATTAGTGAAATTAAAAGGAATATTTTTCATAAAATCTTGTGTTGTTACATTCTACCCACCTTAAAATGAATTTCGCCCTCGAAATTCGTCGGGGTTATAAATGGTTTACTATTCGAAAGTTTCTATAATCGAAACCCACATCGTAAAAAAGAATACCAAAACCAATCTTTAAAAACGAAAGTATGAAACATAATGGTTACCCAAATAAACTAATCACAGGGCTTCCACATAGGTGAAAATATGGATATGGAAGAAAAATATAACCATCATGTTCTGATTGAGAGTGGTAGAGAACATGGCTATGGAAAAGCTATCAATCACGAAGCCATAAATTTGTGACGATCTAAGGTACCATCTGAGTAATCAGATATAAGAGCACTAGGACAAAATTTTTGGTTTTCTAGATCGTTTCCCTAAAGTTAAAGAATTTGAATTAGAATAAATACTTACTTTATTTTGGTACAATCTCACTGTTGTTCGTGCCATGAACAATTTCCACTTCATCTCTTAAATAAATGAAGTTGAATTTGTTATTCGTGAAGTGTTAGCAGATCATGTGATAGAATGACGGGTCATTCCATCTGTCTCAAACAAAAGGTTACCAAAAATTATATACATAAGTCGATCTATATATATGGTTCCTAAAGTGGACTTATACTTCATATATCATACTGCTTAATATAATAAAACTAGTTTCTACTAAACAGGGACTTCCTGTAGGCTAGTGGTAGGCGATTAAGGCCAGTCACACTTCGGTTGTGGGTTCGATTCCCACAGCCTTGTCCGATGCGATCAGCTGTCGCCCGTCATGTAGGTTGTCCTTTTTCTAAAACTATATTACTATAACATCCCATCAATAATATCGAAAAAAGAACTTCTATCCTTAAAAAATACTAACTTATGTACAACATAATCCATTCCAATCTTTAGGCTTATCCATAATACTGCAGTCCACTCTCATAACATAGTGAAAATGATTACCATAGATTTAATACCATCGTTGATCCCCATATATCATAAGATATGTTTTGTTGGTCACATTCCAAACATTCAAAGTCCTTAATCTTCTATTCTCTTTAATACCATAGTGAAAACATGAATGCAGTTAAAAGTTAACACCTTCTACATACCAAAATCCTCAAAATTCTATATACTGAAACCATGATATCACTTAGTCCTTATATCAATCATGAGCTCATGTTTACTGTTAAACATTTCATTTTCTAGTTTTCCCTTTATTATGCGCATAATATCTCAATCCCTATGAATACCACATTAGACCAATACATAAATATTCCAATGCTCCATGATACAACATTATTTTGGAATCCCATTATATAAACACTTAATCATTCCACCACATCATTGTCATATTCAACATTGCCAATAGTGATTGCATGTGACTTCCCTTTGTCCTTTGCCTTCAGTGGTTGCTCATGTTGATCATCACTAACCCTTGGATTATGGCATTTATTAGCATAATGCCCCATTTCCATCCACTTGAAGCACTTCGACACTCTACTGCTCGATGACCTTCCTTTCTACACTTAAAACATTTTCTAGTCCCTTTAAGACAATCTCCACCATGCTTCTTTCCACACTTTGTGCATAAGGAAACATTCATCTTCTTTTCACCATTATTCTGAGATTTCTCCTTGAACTCCATCTTTCGTTTCTTATCAAAACCATGAGATGGATATATAACACCAACTTCCATTTCTACCTTGATAGCACAACACACAATTTCTTCATAGCTACTAATGTCTGTTATAGCTAATGCCCTTTGAAGACTTGGTTTTAAGCCACTGAAAAATCGATCAACTTTACTTTCAGGTTGGATGATAATGCCAGATGCATACCTTGCAAGTCTTGTAAAATTTTCTTCGTATATACCAACAGATTCATCATCCTTTTTCTTTAGTTCAAGAATCTCCTTCTCCATCTTTGTTCGAAGAATACGAGGGAAGTACTTAATGAAAAATAAGTTCTTGAACTCATCCCTTTCCATGGACTCAATTTCATCTCTTTGCCTCGTATTCTTGATAAGATTCCACCATTGATCAGCTTCACCTTCCAAATGATATACTACTAAGATGACTTTATCATGTTCAGAACATTGAAGAACTGAAAATATAATTTCAGTGGTACTGATCCATTTTTCAGCAACAAGTGGATCAGAAGACCCACTAATAGAAGGTGGACGTTGCCTCATGAAGAACTCAATAAAATATTGTTCCCTTCTCTTCTCATTTGGAAGTCCAGAATGATTCATAGCTTGTGTAAGTATATCAATAAGATTTTTCACTCCATCTCCCATAACATTTGTTTGTTCAGGAGGACAATCATTGCATTGTCCATTGCATTGATCAACACGGTTCCTTCGGGTTCTAGCCATCGTCTAAAACCCAAAAAGAATAGTGTGAGAAGAAAAAATCATGCTAGGGAAAACAACATTATAAAGAGGGAGTATCCTCAATATCTAACTTCTTAGGTTAAATTCTATGAACGTTACCGTAGTTCTAGGACTGTATCTTATATGTATACTTATTGTGAGGGACATCCCTGGACATACCTTAGAAATATCTCTAGGGATCTCACTAACGTTTTCACATCCTAGTTTCCAAAGGTTGACTAAACCTTTCCTCTGATACCAACTGTAGAGACCCGAAGCTTAACGTACATGAATATTACATTACTTTTCCGGAATACTTAGTACATAACAAAAACACACACACAAGGATCGTAATAGTTTAGTGTCTTTGGAAACTCGGAATATAATCTTCTAATCATGGTGGAAGATCTTCAACATCTCCCATAAAGATCTTCCTTTTTATACCTAAAACCTTTCTTTATATCCTGGGGAAAATAAAATATAAATGGTGAGCTCAAATGCACAGTGAGGGTAAACAAAAGAAATATCAATCACATCGTATACGCAAGCACATAACTTTTGGAAATCTTAACCTGCAAAAGAGATCATAATTTCATAACATGGAATAAATCATAGAAGTGAAATGTAATCCCAATAATCATAACATAAAACCTGAAACTTTGTGGCATACACACATAATCATAGAGAATCATTTCTTGTTAGTCAAGACTCATTTCCAAGACTATCTTAGTGGACAAAGTCTCTTTCTGAATCGAGTCACCCTCGTTTCAGTCCTGTTTCACTGAACCGGTATAACCTACCATTCCTGCCATGTCTATCTCATGAGATATAAAATCATTACCCAATGAATTGGAGGGAGATATAGGTCCCACCCATCTCATAATGATACCATTCTTATGTGTGCCACAAAATCATAAACCATACGTCATTGCATAACCCATGTCATAAAAATGGGAATCTTAAACATCATGACATCATAAAACAATTCATATACGATAAAGGAATTAATAAAAACAATTCTATCAGAACATAATCAAATCAATGTAATAATAGTGATAAAAACAGAACCCTTTATTATCTTGGATGGAAAATAATTTTGATATTACAATTGAACTTCATTCTTGAGGAAAATACCCTTTTTACTTCAAAAACACTTTTCCTTTCTTAACATGTCGTAAAATTATAAACTAAAAGAAGTTGATTAAAAATAAACTTGAAAACTTGTAAAGGAATCTTCTTTTAAATAATGTTTTAAAAATCCATTCATTCCGTATCAGTTTAAAAAAACATTCTTCTCGTACTTTTGTCGGAAAAGTCAAAAAGTACCTCGTACGAAAAACGACAAAAGATTCCTTTCATATCTTTTACTAAAAACTCACCAACGGGTAAAATATGATTTAAAAAATTGTAGGTGAATGGAAATAATATTACATATTGAGGAAGCATGGATGTGGATGATAAAATACACCCCAGTAAATACTAAAGTACAAACAATCTCGGATAAAAATGAGATTGTGATATTTCCCTTACCTTAGATCCGACCTACTTTGTACGTGTCCGAACCTCATGTATAATGATTTAAATTATGTTATTGACTTATTGAAGAATCATATTAATTGTCATTATATCATATATGGTCCACTTATGACTTTATATTACCCGTTCTTCTGTAAAATCACGTTAAAGTAGCTTTTTGGGTAAAATCGTCTCATTTATCGTTGGTGTTTGGACTTGTTGTTCTTGACATTATTATTACATATATCATGATTTACTTACTTCCAGAATATAAATTATGATTTATATATCATATATATTCAGTATATATATATATAATAGATAGATAAATGGAAGGAAACACACCGTTCATGGAGACGGTAGTCCGTACGTACGCATTAACGCTGCTTTCCTTTCCTTATAGTCTTGAATGGAAGTAAGTAGATGACATATTTATATATACATAAATCCAGTAGATTTACCATGACATATATTCCATTATTATTGGTTATATTTACTTTATAATCATTCTTAAATGGTTAACATGGAGAATGAATCTCATCGCGTCGTGGAGACGGTAGTCCGTACGTACGCACGAGCGATGATATCGTATGCATGGTCATGGAATTGTGTTAAAGTGTATGTATACTATTTCAGTATCAATATCACTTTATAATAATCATATATAGTTACTCATTACACCATTATACCCATCCTATTAAGGTGGTGGTGGAAAATATATTACACCACGGCGTGGAGACGGTATTCTGTACGTACGCACTCGCGGTGATTTCATTTTCCGTAGGATGGATAGATGGTTAAATAGGGTTGTTTCATACTTATCATAAAATATCAGTATATGAGTGTTACTGATGTTATTATTTCATAATTAAACAACTAAACAAGAAGAAGTTGAAGAAAAATAAATTGGAAAGGATCGGTAATGGATATTACCTCTTCTTTGAAGTGCTTCTTTGAGACCTCCTTTTAGGGAACAAAAATTTGTCTTCTAAGAAGACCAGGACCACTAGGATGATACTAGGGAAGTGGAGAATAGATTTTTGGCAGGGGTTGGACGATCTTGAAGGCTCAAAGTTGTGTGAGGAAGAGAGGGAGGAGGTTCCTTTTTATAAGGGAGGAGAGGGGGACCTTTGGAATAACTAAAAATATTATTTTATTATAAAGTCAAGTTCGGTTTTAAATAGCTCAAAATTGATTTATTTCTATGCTAAGGTGGGGATGGGTCTAAATCCTCTAATCCAATAGGATTTAGACAAGTTTAGGTTATTATTTTAACCTTATCAATTAGATTTAACTCTAAGTTAAATAATTTAACTTTTACCGTGTCTTTTTGTTTTCTTACACTATATGGTTAATAAACATACCATAACAAGCCTAACGAACCCCAGGTTGTTTATTATTAATATATATCCTTATCGAAGTCATTTGGCCGATCCTTAGATTTTTAGGAATAAAATAACAATTAATAATATAATATTTGTTTTAAAAACTATTTTTTGTCAATTTTGACACTATTTTGTAATTGATTTTTGAGAAAATCATAACAGAATGATAAGTTAGAAAAACGTTAATTAAATCAATACTAACATGTCATATTATCCTAGAAAATTAGTGGAATTCATAAAAAGTCTCATCTTATACTTATTTTGGCATTTATAATATCAATTATTCTAATTTTTCACTATTATGGTAATTACTGCATCATCATTGTGTCATTAATAAATTAATTTATTTAAAGTTTACAAATTATAAATAAAATATCATTATGTAGGAAATATTTTTATATTTCTAATGAATATTTATAATAGAATTTATCTTATGAATAAACCCATATTAAAAATTTTTTAGTTATTAAACTTTGATTTTAACTATTTTAACTATTCCTTAAATAAAATAATATTAAATGTCATAATCTAATCCAAGTGGACCTAAATGGTCATATTATATTCATAAGGTTGTTTTTGGACGAATTACACTTATCCAATAGAATTAAGACATGTGTTAGGGTAATAGTAATATCATATTTACCCTTAGTTACCCTATTTACTATTAACCGCGGTAAAAAAAGTAAAAAGTTACTATTCACAAAAAATTATTTTTATCTCATTGGACCACATTTTACTTACTGATATAAACCGTGTCTGTCGGATTTTTGAAATACCATTCACAGAAGCGGTAAAATTATGTTTTATGCAAAATTCAGTTTTTAACCTACCACTTAGTGGTTTCACTATTCATCAAAAATTGAATGTTTTTCAGAAAAATGCCAAAATTCCACCCTAAGCTATAATTGATATTCCGAATTCAAAAATGATTTCTATTTTACAAAATTCCCAAAATATAATTTTCATTAATTAATTTTATAATTAATTTCTGCTGTCACAACAAATAGCATGTTTTTAAGAGATAATAACTATCAAAAGATTAACACTTGTTTATTTCTGGTGTAAATTTGAAATTACATCCAATGACCAACATTGTATTAAATTGTAAAAATATATTCTAAATATACTTTAAAACCACTAAAATTAATAATTTATCACTATTAATTATTTCCATTAAAAGTTGCTTTTTAATTATAATTTAGTAATTTTCACTATTCATCAAAATATGAAAGTTATCCAAAATTTCACCTTATGCTAAATTCGATATTCCGAATCCAAAAATGAATTCCATTTTGAAAAATAAAATTTACAAAATTTCAAAAACTGGTTATTACTATCCATAAAGGCTAGTTTTAATAATATTTTAATAGCATATTGTTGTTTAGTGAAACTCATTATTGCGTACTACACAAGATATCGAGGAAGGTCGTGATTGCGTGTAATGCAAGGCATGTCAAGAATGCAAGCTCCTTTTGGTGTAGCGTACAACACAAGACATTAGTGAAATTAAAAGGAATATTTTTCAAAAAATCTTGGCCTGTTACATATTTAAATTACACAATACAAATATAGGAGGAGGGGCAGTCACCAAGGACTATTCCGAGAATTTATCTCTCCACTTCTCTCTCCCATTTTATGGAGAGAGGGGATCTAGATCCAAGGATCTCGGATCAAGCTCACTCTCTCTATCATTGCAAGTGAAGTGATGTGGTGATCGTCAGAGCATTGAAGGAATCGTAGGATCTTCATGCTAGCACCCAAAATTCGACGATTCCCATAGATTTCTGATCCACGTGTGGAAGATCATTAGGAATTTGGATTTGGATTCTTTGAGCTACGATCGCCAACAACGATCAGACATCATGAGTGGATTTGGATCTAAACTAGGTATTTTATGGTTTTATATTATGCTTAAACCACTTCTTATATGATCCTCATCTTAAACTGTGTATATTTTAACTGGTGTTGATAAGTTCTTTCTGATCTTTGGTGAAAAAAATTTTAAATCCCCCTTTTGTGGCTTCTATTGCATGTACAGTTATTTCATGAGGTATCAGAGCGATGAGAGTTGATTTTAAGATGGTGAAATATATAAATTTGCATTAATCTATGAAGAGGGAACTGTTACGGCCCCAACACCTTAAATATATTCAGAATTAAAAATCAGATTGATAGTTTGTGGCCATCTGAATTTTTGAATTCATATTCGAGACTGCATTCTGATGAATTTTATTATTTTGATCGGAAATCCTATGATCGAAATACTCACCAGAAAAGAATTTCATCATTGAAATTAGTATCTTAAATTTAATTTTATTGTTATAATAATAATTAATTTATATGATTTTTATTATAATAATATACAAATTTTCAAGCCCTAAATCATAAGGTGTAGATGTTTATGAGTTTTTCATGGTTTATTCAGGTGATTATAAAAAAAATTAAAAATTAATAGTGATGTCCAACAAGGAAGACAAACAAAAGAAGGGGAAAGGGGATACCTGACTTTTGGGGTTAAAAGGATAATAAATAAATAAAATAAATAAATTGTATAAAAAATGTTCATGGACCCCCCCTCCCCCACCTCGCTGCCTCTGCACCCCCCCGGCTCCCCAATAGAACTGCCATCCAGGAGCCCTTCAATTCACACCAGCCAGTGCCCCTACCAAATCCCCTTTAATCTAGCTTCTTGGACTCCACTGGTGCAGAACCTAGGTTAGATCCTTCACCCTTGTTAGTCACCCCTACTAGCTCACACAAGTAACCCGCAACACCATGGTCCACATGCCACCATCCGTGGCGGTGATCCATAATCAGTCTGCACAACATCCTCCATATTGGAAGATCCACCTGATAGCGTGCAACCCCACCAGACTGGCTGGTTACTATTTCCCCACCTCGTCGGCAAGACCTCCTTCCCTCGGCGGCCAGCAACTCAATGAAAATGGAACTCAGTGCATCCCATCAAGTCGGACTAGAAACCCTAGTCATTGAGGTTTTTTCTACATCCCACAGCTATGCAATCCCACTAACCGTACACTGGTTGGCCCTCCATCACACTACCCTTAACTATCATGAGTATTAAATGAAATTACAGGCACTTGCGCACTATACTATGATATTGGATGCTCAATATTCCAGTGTCCACAACACCTATTAATTACTTCAAGGAAATGAGGGTGAAATTGCTTACATGAGACTGATGTATACATCATATGATGGTTATTCCATTATGTTTTCATCAACTTCTAGTGTTATTTTCAGTAAGTACATCAGTACATAGATGATAAAACATTAAATCTAATCTCCTAAAGGTTTGAAAGGTGAAATAATAGGTTATGGTTACACTGGATCTGTGTAAATTGAAAGGCGGGTTATGATCTTTTAATACATTATATTCTAATATCATTTTAACCCAGTTACTAGAATTTCATTTTATGTTACAAAACCAAAAATTATTGATTAAATTATTCATTACCAATTTTTTTATTGATCTGCAAGTAAATTATAATATTAAAGAAAGTTTCATCTTTAATTATTATGGTGAATAAACTGACTGACAAGGTGAAAAGGACAAAAGTAATGTAATTCCAATGGAGAATTTGTAATGTACTTCAATGAATGAGATTTTAAAAGAGGTTAGTTTTACTGTATATTATAAAATAATTGAAGTTTAAAATAAATAATATGAATTAAAGATGAATGTTACATGCTTCTTCTTCCAAAAAATATTTATCAATTGTAATGTTTCAGTTTTACTACTTGGTTATTAAATACAATATGCTAATGACATATGTGTATTCTAATATTGTAACCAAGTAATTATAGAAACCTTACTAGAATTTGTGTGTGTTCACCAGTTGGCTGAGAAAGGGTGATATCTAGGACAATGGTGATAAGTACATGAGTTCTTAATTTCCATGTGAAAGATTCATGTAGAACTATTATTGAGTATAACCAAGACAATAATCTCATGTTCCCTTGTACACAATAATACATGATTCCATATTAAATAATCAATATTTTCCTTGGTATTTTATACTCAACCTATAGTTCAGTAATACTTGAATTACTGGCAAAACATGATGAATATATAATGGAAGACACATACCCCATTGTGGCATGATAATTATTTATCAAGAAATGCTAAATGTGGACATCAAGAATATACCAAGTCTAGTATTTAGTTTCTTTATAGCTAAACACCTTTGGTATAATTGACGTATTTAATTTTGACAAATAAACCTTTAGAAATAATGGTATGACATATGGATTTTGGAATTAGTTTATCAAGTGAGAATAAACTATTCTAAGAGAAATCGAGTGGTAAAGTTACATCATAAGATTCCATTAAGCTGTTAAGGAGTAGTTAAGTGAATTATAATATATGCATGGTTAGAAGATAAAATTTGCTCCCCGTCTTCATCCCGATGAATATTTTAACCAAGAATTCATTGATCATGTTAATGTATCATGGAGAAATCCTTAAATTCAAATTAAGTTATCTTAATCACGACATCGATGACAATGAGGTGGATCGATGATGATATCTTACATGTCGACATTGATCAACAATATATAGCATAGTGTAATTCCTAAATTAACATTTTATACATTAGAGTCATGATGTATTGAGTATTAATGTTGAAATCTATGAAAACTTCTATAATATTTCCTGAAATTCTTTGAAAATAACCGCGAAATCCCACAAACATATTCTAACTATAATTACAAATGGATAAAATATGAGTCATAGTATAATGATAACTCCATTTTGTCATATGGAAATGTGTTTGGATAAAAAGAGTTTATTAGGACATAAACAAACTTGCAGCAGGAAAAAACATAATGATCAACTATTTTAATTATCCTTACAGTTGTTTAGGATGTCACCTAAACCACTAATAGAAACTTTGTAGTCAAGTGATATACTAAAATTCTTTATAAGGGTGCACATATCTTTTGAGATAGTGGTTGCTATATTGACATGGGTTTATTAAATGCTCGAGATACAAAGATAATTGGCATAAAAACTTGTTCTGCAATATCCTGTGGAAAATAGTATGTTTCAAAGACACATACTGCATAGGAAGGATAAAACTGTGGTGATGGTTTTTGTATTCACCGTGGTCAGTGAGTGATTATTCATTGTGAATAATATTTCCTGTAGTTAAGATGTATATGAAAATAAGCTAAATTTGATATGAAAAACTAAAATTCAATAAATGGATTCCATGTATCAAAATGAAAAGGGGATAATATATTGAATACTTCAGTGGGTATTGAAATGAGTTGAAACATAGATGGTATTAGTGTAGTACCAATATGGCTCGATTGGTTATACCAAGTTGGTATTCCTGAATCGGTTAGAAATATACTTGTCATAGATAATTTCTATTATCGTTATATTAAGAATTTGATGTCCTGACCACAAATCAAAGAAGGTGTCTATACTATGCAACCAAAATGGCATGTTCAAGACACAGAATGATAATAAAGGTTTAAAGTTACTGAAATCAAGTTTAGGATTGAAGTAAGAAATGGGACCCAAGATTATACATTGGAAATAAAATTTTTCCATGTGTATACCATAGGTTAGTGGGAGCTCCAAGGGTTTTCCAAGTAAAATATGTTCAGAAACCTATGGAAAATAGGCTGGTCTTCAAGTTAGTTAAGACCAAGATGAAATTTATTCTCCAATGATTGAAATAATGTAGCTCCCTAAGATCTAGAGAATAAAATATACTAAGGTGGATCTAAAGGATTCTTGGACCTAGTAAATTGCACATATAGTGACATAATATTGAAAAGATACAAGTTTTAAAAATTCAAGAGATGAATTGCTGACTATGTCACAGGTCATAATCTATCTAGGTTGACATGTCCAAGAAATGGGAAGAGATATATGTGGTGAGTTTAAGTACATATTCTTATGCGATGGATCAATCATGTATGCCATAATGATTACAAAAATTGATACTTCTAAGATATGATCTATAGTAGGATGATATGAATTATGTCCAGGAGTACTGCATGTAAAGCAGTCTGAACTATCTAATTGTACATCAGCAAGTATAAAAGATATGTACCTGGAAAGTGGAGAATAAAAAATACTATTTTTGAGAGGAAAAAACTAGTGTTCCTTCGATCCATGAGATCTAATATCATAGTTATGCTAATGTAATGAGAGAGAAAATATCATATCAGCAAGTGGAATCCATACCTACATAGAACGAATACGTTGAAGCTTCTAAGGTAGCTAAGAATAAGATAAATGAAACAGTCTATTCTAGTTCTTGTAAATGAATCATGTAAGAAAAGTATCATCATATTGTAAATTATGATATTCTTACTAGATAAGATGTCAAGTGATAACAATGTACAAAATGGATATACTTGTGGATTTCATCTCTTGAGAAGTTTTACTCAAGGAGATGTGTTCTTTATAGCATAATTTCCATGTGGCAAAACCATGGAAGGCCCAGTAGATAAAGACATTACTCATTAGAGACATGATCTTTATCGTGTGAGTAGATAACATGTTTGGTTAGAAAGTTCTATCTAGTGAAAGTGAGAGTGTTGAAATTGTGGGTTATCTGGACCCAACTCTCCAATGATTTTGATTGCCATATCATGTATATAGTAATCCATACATGATGTCTTCTTACTATTATAGTGTATTATTTTCTATGTCCACTATTGAAATACAAATGTCCAAATTTTAATTGTCGTATCAAAATATTATAGAAGATCCTATGCTATAATGAGAACCTATAGATATATTGAAATTAATCTTAAACTAAGTTTTTATGGTCTAGATTCATCTTACTAACTGAACACAGTAGATTTTTGACTATCAAGTATTGGGGGCTCATAATCTTTGATACTTCTTCTCATAAATTTCTCACTTTGTGATTTATAAAAGTGAGTTAATAAGGATAGATTCGATAATAGGAATACTACATGATTCAGGTGTCATTGGATGTTCTTATCTACGATCATGTGTAATGGTCTACTGAATTGATATCATTCATAGTGTATTTCATTTTATCACAAAATTTTAAGTAATATGAAAACCATAATGTTGAAATCGTGGTGAGGTAGTTTATGTTGGGTGATTCATTGATGTCATGTCATTGGTTTAATGATAAAGGAAGGATTTGTCGCTACGAGGTTATAGAAGTAATATATCTCCGATGATGTTGATAAGGATAGTAGTACCCTCATATGACTATGGCCATGGAATTCGAGGGTAAATCCATATAGTGGGATCATCAAATAGTAAGGACAGAGAAGTACAATGAAACATGTGTGCGTCCTACTTTATGATATATTAAAGATGAAGATATTATATTACGTAATATGTATTCATAGGTTAGTTGTCGTTGATGTGACAATCCTTGTCAATTTAGGGGCCATGATGGGTTGCTAGATCCCACTCTTGGTTTGGGAATAATATTCACTAGTATTGAGATAAGGTCCTAGAGGACTATACACAATAGCGTAATCACTTATCCACCATATTCAGTTGAATGTGTATTTTAGACATGGTGGGACCGACCACTGGGTTCCTAGATTTTTTCCAGGAGATATGATAACCAATACAATAAATAAATTCATATTATTCAAGTTATGAATAATGAGAATCTAATTTTTTTAAGCGTATATATATGTTTTATTTAAAAACATGAAAGAATGTTATTTAAATGAATATTAAATTACTCAAGGTTCGATTAATATTTATGGGGATGAATATTCAAGGAATGGAATCTAATATTATCACGTAATACTTTAATATATTACAAGAGAGTGATAATAATAGTTATGACTCAGATTAGTTGTCATAACATGTCATTAATAGTGCGTTAAGTGTTTGGGGGCTGGAATGCAATACCCATTATTTTAATTACATGCCATTAATTGAGTAGGGGAATTCACCAAGGACTATTCCTGTGATTTCCCTCTTCTATTCCCTCTCCCATGTTTTAGATATAGGGGCACTTGATCAATCTCTCTCTTAGGCATCGAAAGTGAAGAGATGAGGTGATCATCAGAGCGTCGAAGGCATCATCGGATCTCAGCGCTAGCACTCGGAATTCAACGATCAGTGCACCTACGGATTTATTGATGATTGTGTAGATGATCTAGAAGAATTTGGATCTGGATTCTTCAATCAGAGATCACTAATGATTATTAGATTTTGTTACTAGATTTGGATCAAAACCATGTATTTTATGGTTTTATATTTGTGCTTAAAACTTTTCACATGTGATCCTCAGCTTAAACTGGGACGTTATTCATCAACGTGGAAAAGTGCATGTCGATCATCAGTGATTTTTTTTTTAAAACCCATTTTTGGGGCTTCTGATGCATTCCTGGTTCCTTTAGTAGATAGTAATAGTGTTCATGAATGAAGAAGTATGTAGTAGGATTTTTGGTGAGATGTTTCATCTCTCAATAGGTGAATGTAGAGAATCAGAGGTCAGCTGGGATTTAACAGCCTATTCTTATTCCTAAGTGGAAATGGGATGATTTCACTGTATATTTTGTTTTTGGATTACCCAATACAACCAATAAGAATTATTCATTATGGGTGATCATGGATATTATGAAAAAGGTATCATACCTCTATCTTTTTTGTGAAACCTTAATAGTCAATGATCTAGTAGTCTGTAAGTGAACAAGATAGTTCTGTTGCATGGTGTTTTAAGGGGTATCATTTTGTAAAAATATCCTCATTTCACAATGTGGTTCTAGGATGATATTTTGAAGGATTTTTTATTACAGGTTATTTTTAGCACAACCTATCATTCAAAGATTTATGGTCAGTCTAAGTGGACCATTCATGTTCTGAAGGATATGTTATAATCCTGTGTTTTGAATATTTGTAGGTTATGGGAGCAGTATAAGGAACTCATGGATTTTTCATATAATAACAAATTCAAGTCATTGATCTAGATGTGACTTTTATAATATTTGTATGGAAAATAATATTTTCACCTCTTTTTTGGATTGTGATATGTGAGTCATCACTTATTGTGACTAATATCATGCAAGAGACTTTTGATGAGGTTCAGTTGATCAGGAGGTAGTTGGTGACTGCAGAGTGTAGGAAGATATTGTATGATAACCATCCAAGATGACCACTAAAGTTTAATTTTGGTCATCATGTTTTCTTTCGAGTGTCTCTTATCTTGGGTAAAAGTTTTATCAAGAAATAGGTAAAGCTAGAACCTATATTTTGTAGGTTGTTTGAGATAGTGGATAGGGTCAGTCCAGTGACTTATTTATTATCCCTTCCACAGAACTATAGTGGCATACATGATGTTTTTTACATTCCACATCTTTATATATATTATCTTGATCCTTCTCATGTGGTAGATGTTAAGGATATGAAGATTTGTATTGATGTATGCTTTGAGGAAAATTCAATTCGTATTGTGGATTGTAGTGATAAGTTTCACTAGGGTTGGGTTATACATTTATTCAAGTGTAGTGGAAGCATGGGATTGTCTAAGAGGAGACCTGGGAGAGGGAGTCTGATATACATGAACAGTGGCTAGACTAGTTCATCAAGACCACCCTGGTGATGCATTGAGTAGTATAGGGATGAGTTGTTATGTGGTGGTGAGGTTATAAGATCATGTATTTTTTTTACATCCCACATTGAGTTTTTTGTAAGACCATGGAGGCTGAGTATAGATTATATATTCAGAGTCTTTCTTGGGCAGAATTACCTATTGTTTAGGGATGTATGTTTATTTAAATTGAAAGAGACTAGGTATAAATGTTTTAAATTGCATTTTGAGGGTTTCCATGAGTTTTTAAGGCTTCATATGTGGTTTTTTCACATTCATAAATTTTGGGCTGAAAACTATTCACTAGACTATTACACATTGTGTACATGTTACATGACATATATCCACTTCTAGAAACATGTTGTGACCTGGTCAGTACATGAAGGGGTAGCACATTGTGAAACTAATTCATGTTATGTATGTTTCGATAAAGATAAATATTAACCCAAGTTTATGGGTTTTTCAGTGTAACATAAAAATACAGAAATATACGATGTGAAGGCTTTACATATTGTGTAATTATCATCCCCAATTATTTTAATTCTTCATTGATTATGATTCATTCATTTTTTCATATAATACCTTCCTCCTATCAATCATAGGATGATTTATTGGCAATTTTGGAGTTTCATCTTCTGTTATTGATGTACAGATTACATATTCAATCATTAGGGACTGTTTCTTCTTAGGTTTCCCTCCTCTCCCAATATTCCTTTTTCCTTATAGTGAAATATTTTGATCGCAAGTTAATTTTTTGGTTTTGATCTTGTCCTGGGTAGATCTAGATTCTTCTTGTGACCTTTTTCCCATTATACCTTGTTGGTGATTACTATTAAAAGTGTTATGTTAATATATATTTAAAGGTAGGAGGTATAAACCTAACCCTATGTTATATTTAATTTTTAATTATATGTATTATTTAGATTGTTGCAATATAAAAAACAATCTAATTAATCATTTATGTTATGGTAAATCCTATATTACAATTTTGATTTGATTCCTTTGGATTTAATGGATGTCGTAGCCTAGATTATGGACACTCATTGGGTTAGAAAACCTTTGAATAATAATAATATTCCTAATGGTTTATAGTGTGTTTAGTATGACATGATACCTTGGGTGATTTCTTGATATAGAATACATGGGTAACGTATTATTTCTTACTGATATGGATTCTGATAAATCTAGATATAAATTAATGTGTAATTGAAAAACATTTGGAAATTTGTTTAATTAGCCATTGACTCTTATGATGTGATATTGTGATATCCTTACAGTTATGACATGTTGAGTCCCATGTTATAATGCTTATATAGAAAAGGATCTACTCAATATCATGTTTTAATTCTCATATAGAGGAGGCTCTTCCCATTCCCATGATGAAATACTTATATAGCAGGCTTGGCCTAGTGATACATGCTGAAATACTAATATAGTGGTCTATGACCAATGATAAATGATGAAATTCTTATATAGTGGGATCTTACCATTTTTACATGTAGAAATGATCATATATAGATCTTTTTCTAGATTCTTAAATACTAATACAAAGATCATGGACCATTTGTTTGATTTTTTTCTACGGTCTATTGTTATGGTTGGTATGGATGTTCTACATGATCAGAGATAAGCTAGAATGGTGCTGAAGTAGGTTGAATGATGTATTATATTAATTGATTAATTAATATGCATGTTTATCTATTTATTGAATGAACTTTTTATCAGACTTGTTTTGTTTAGACATGGTGGGGTTGACCTACTTTGTTTTTTCTCACACCTTATTCGCGTCGCCATTTGGTACCCAAGTAGAAAATGTGAATGAATGTTTAGACAATAGAAAGGTACATTGTGGATTATTATTTTTAATTACTAGATTAGAAAGATTTTGGAGATGGGTCTCACATAGGGTTTGAGATGGGGGACTTCTGAGATTATTTGGTGTCAGTTGATTCTTTTATTTTTATTGTTTTTAGTTCAAGATGTAGATACATATCTGCCTCTCATTAGATGATTCATTATTATTGGCTTATTGGTTACTCATTTTATTTCCCAGTTTTATTAGATATTTTTTATACTATTTTTAAGTTACTTTTATATTTATTTATATGGTTTATTCAGATCTTTTTTACTCTATACTAGGGGTATAGTCTCTCCACTATTCATATCACAGCTCCAATGCTACTCAGAAACCTCTAGCTAAAGGGGAGGTGTGATTGAGATCCAGAAACTAACCCAATTTTTTCATGTGATAGGGTTCAATATCAAAGGATTTTACAACATAGGGTAGGCTTTGGGTGGATGAGGCATTCCATGTAGTATGAAATGGTTTCCAAATATATTTCTAGAGGAGAACACAAATAGTAAATGTGGTTGGGTCACACACTATGTGGACCCCCATACATGCCATGTACTTCTCCCAAAATATCCTACCTCTCATATATTCTTCTTATATACTCATATTTTGGACCTCAATTACCCTATCCTGAGTATTTTTTCACATATAATATGATTTTATCCTTTTTGGTGGATTTCAAGATATGATATGAGTTGTGACATGCTGGATTCTTATATATAAGATTCCTAATGATGGAAGTGATCGAGAAGAATCCTCAAATAGATTTAAGGGTTAGTACTCTCTTATAACACCATGATATGCGTCCCCATATACTTTTTATAGGTAGATATGGTACTCCCCTACACTAGGATTGGATCCTATAAACATGGATTGGTACTTCCCAATCATTGAGCTCTGATAGTGAGAATATTCTCCAGGAGAGTTGTCACTCCCTCAGCTATGGAGTGTATAAATGAGGGGAAGACCTGCCAAAAAAAATATGGTGATGTTGTGATTTATGTTGAGCAACAATGATGTAATGTTTCATCTACAAGAAGACTCATTGACTTTTAGTGGACTGTGATATAGAGATCCCATTTTTTTCTCGTATGGGTTTCATTATGATCATATATGTGTGTGTTGGGTTTCATTTACCACTTTCTTTTGGGTGAGTTGATCTTTTTTGTATATATTTATCCATCCATTTACAATTTTAGTGAATCCAACTAGGTATGTGTATACTCACCCTTGCATAAAATTTTTCCATATTTGTCTTACCTAATGAAAGTGATAGAAAAATCGGCAGTGACATTGGTGGAGCTTGTGGATACTTGGTTGAATTGACCGAGTGTGGTGGTAGGAACATAAAGATTAGTAGACTGGATCTCCCAATTTTAATTTATTCCATTTTTAAGTTGATAATTCATTTAAGGTAAGGCATGTATTATTCCCATTTCTTTTCTTCTTGGGATTATACAATGGTACTCTATTGTATTCCCTAGAGTTTATTGCATTCATGGTTTTATGTATATGTTATATTATTTATTATATTCCTCTTTATTGTAGCATAGAGATGGTTGGGGTGTGTGTGTAGGTACAATCAGAAAAGGACATCCATTTTATATTATGTTTTCTCAATGCTCTTCTCTATCCCCAATCCTATTGGAGGTGGAAATGGGATCGTCACATCTTGGCCTTTAACTAACTAAATGGTCGTCGATGGGATGGATCATGGCATGGAATGCACTATATTCCAACCAACAAGTCATCCAACTATCCCACACAAACCGATTAATAATTACAACACCCATCAAGAAGTTATTCCTAACATGGCTGGAGGTCCACTGGAGGCATATAAAGCATCTATAATAATAAGTTAGATCTCCCACATAGTACTCAGGTTCCCATGACCAATAAAGATGGTGAGGATTAAGAATATGTTATCCAAGTCTAACATACAATGAATAACCATGTTTATCCTTTACCCCTAACACCAAAAAAAAAGAATTTTCCCATATATATAAATAATTCTCCAATGGAATAAATAAGAACATTCCCAAATAAGGGGAGTAAATACCATCTCATAGAGATAAATAACCCACGTAAGGTGTGATATAGATAAAAATCCAACTTAAGGGGTAAACAAGTCAAAGGGGAAATAAAGGGATTTCATACACATAAATCATTTTAAAACAAAGTTACTACATGGAATTTATCATAAAACATGTCTTGGAATTCCAATCCCTTTCAGATTTCATAAAACAACATACCTTCAATGAAACACTTTGTTGATACCCTTAAAACATGATTCTTCATCTTAAAAATCCAAAATAGGGACTTATTTTTATGAAACCATTTTAAAGAATCCATTAGGACAATTTCACAAGGGGAAACCACACACACAAATTTCAAATCACCATTTTAATGCCAATGAAGAACCCCCTTTATAAACCATTTTGAGGTTAATGCCTCACATGAAAACAAAAAACCATTTTAAAACAAATTATTCAATCCATGAAAACTAATACTAGATTAAAATAAAATGTATATTATGGAAACCATTCCAAAAATCCACATGGAATTTTCATAAAATATTATCAAATTTAAAAATTTCATATCAAACATGAAAACAGGGAATTCATATGAAAACACATTTATGTCAGGATAGAAACACAATGTAATAGTTTCAAATCACCGCCAAGAAAACACATATTATCATAATTTCAGTAAATAATAATTCCTAAAGAACAAGTAAACTTTTAATTCAAAAATGTAATAATTTCATAGAAACATCTACTTGGAAGAAGTGGAAACCAAACCCAATCACCTCAGAACATTTCACATTAAGTGGGGTCACCCAAATGAGGATGAAGATGGGGTCTATTAAGCCTAGATACCAACTCCTCCTCCAATTAGATGCATCTAGAAACCATAAATCATCCTTAATTGATCTAGGGATCATGGGGAAAAACCAAAACCAATATAAAAGATATAATTAAGGAAAGGATATTGAAATATAAGAAGAAATTCCTCAAACCCACTTGGAAGTTGCCAAAGAGATATCAATTGTCATGATAAGAGGAAGTTGCGGATCCTCCATAGGATCCCCTGGGTCAAACAATGTTTTTGGGGGATAATAAGGTTGAAACCACTCTTAATACAAAAGTATAAATATTGTAAAATCCCAAAAATTAAATACTAGGACAGGTCGTACGGTTTGGCTTCACGGTTTTTCAAACCATGTTCTAATCATATGAAACCCAATAATAAGAACCAAGTAACCCTCATTGTTTAGTTAAATTATATTCAAAACTATGCACCGACCATTAAAGAACCACTACCAAATTTAGAGAGGTCACAGAGGTCCGGAGGAGATGTACGTGATTTGAAAAACTGTGTGGGATCCATGAAAAACATATCTATGATAATGATTAGTCAATATGAATATGCATTTTAACCCTGATACTAACCATGTGGGATAAATATTATTCTCTCAAAAATCTTAAAAAAACATTAAATTGTAGCTCTATGACTATGGGTACATAAAACCCCTAAATATTAGATAAAATAACACAATGACGACAACACAATGATATGGAGGTGTCAAAAACATCCCACAATTCTACTTTCTACACCAAAAAGAATGGTAAAATATAATGTTAATAGAAATAGAAAGATACAAAAAGGATTGGATCAAAATATCTTCTCAATACTATTCAACCTCAAAGACAACAACTGAAATCCTCAAATATGTTCAAACTAATCAACCAAAATGTTTCCAAACATCTCCAAGTAAATCAAAAATGGTAACCTCAATCATTAATTCCTATTAATCATGGGAGACTGAACAAGGTCTCCCCGCTATTTATAATTCCTAGAACATGGTGGAACCAAAGAGAAACCATTGATAAATGCATCCTCAAACAACTGATAAACCATGATAGAAACTCTCTCAAAAACTAAAAGGGCTTCCAAACACAATGTAATTAAAAACAACCATATGAAGTCTCAATACAATGATATAACCTCTCACCTAGATTCATGAAACATGTGGATAACCTGGGGTTAAAAATAGACCACCTTCTCATGGGGCATCCTAACATCCATAAAAAAGTGCTCATTGGTATAACAAACTCAAATAGTAAGACACACAACCTAGCTATCAAATCAAGAACCCACATCCATTCTCATTTCCAAATGGTGAGTACCTCAATGGCTCCACAAAACTATGGGTGAAATATACAACCTCTAAGAAATGTTTTCCAAAATAATGAGTCTCATAAAAATGGAACCCAAATCCAAACACAAATAATAAGGAAAAATAGGCTAACAACCTCAAAATCCTACCATAAGGGAGGGGATATTCCAAAAGAAAAACTATGCCTCTCATAAACCAATACACAAGGACAACCATAAGAATCACATAAAAAACCATCCAAAATATTCCTATAACATTATTTGAATCTATAAAAGAGAAATTAAAACTATAAAATGAAATTCCAAACAAACACATAAAAAAAAGATCAAACTTGATACCTCATTTGAAATCCTAACTTAGAAAACTTCTCAAGATGACATAAGCATCCAAAATAGAGGAAATCTCTAGGGTACCTTAGAGAGGAGGGATTAAAATTCCACGAATCCCCAAACTATAAGCACACTAAAGATATTTTATTCCTATAAGAAAGACTATTTTCTCAAATCTCATCATACATATTCTCCTTTCTCAATGTGTTATCCTCATTTCCACCATGCATCCACTATGCATTAGTTGTAACTGGGGCATCACCCACCATAGATTTCCTAGACCATTCAGCTTCCATTTACATATCCTCACTGAAAACCTCATGAAAATATGTCAATCCTAATTCATGTACAGATGAACCAAGATATTCGTGAATACCACCTCTGAAGAAATGATCATTCTCAGTAGCTTAAACGACCATCTTTGGAGAAAATACAACCATATTTGAAAAGTGATCAGTGTACTCCCTCAACAATTGGGCACCCTGATAAAGGTCCATAACCTCAAGATATTTCACTTATTTCACATTTTCGTGAAATAAATTCTAAACAAACTCTATCCTTAAGATATTTTATACATACCTTTATGTATCATTGAAGATAACATTGACTCCCTCCAAACATATATAAAACTGATAGGAAATATATTAATAGATCTCACCTATGAAGCTTAAGGTGTCCTAAGAGAATTGGGGATCAACATAATCTCCTCCAATCAGCTCAGTACTTATCATAACCCTTTATCACCAATATAAAAAAGAAGATTCTTATTCAAGAGGTCCAAAATGGGGTTTTATTTTAAGGAAGGTTCAACATCCACCACTCCAGTTAGAGTCTGGGTAGGAAATAAAATTTGAGAAAGTCATTCAACAATTCTAGGGTATATACTACAAACAACACAAGGTACAAAAAACATCAATTCATTCCTCAAATAATAAACCAAGTGATTCTTTAATGAGTTAGGAATCCAAAAAAAAACAACAATCCATCAATAAGTCACACATCATTCATGCTAATAAAATAGAATTTTCATTGGAAATCACCATTAATCAATAAGGAATTTTGAAATCTTCCTTCATAAAGGTGTCCAATTAAAAACCATGATAACCTAATCTTTAAAAACAAATAAAATACCTAGATATATATACACACTACATAAACAAAGCTTGTAATAAAAATCCTTTCAAATTTCCATTTTGTTTTCAAACCCAAGAATCCAAATAATGCTCATACAAATAAAATATCCCTCTAAAAACCCCCTTAAAATTTATTTTCAAAATAAAATATAACATTCCAATTAATCAATAAAACAAGTTTTGAAAACAGATTTATCACAAAACCCCATTATTTTCTATAATAAGGATTCAAATACAGGAAGAATTTAAGCATTGCACAATCATTCAAATAAGGCTCACAAGAACCACATCACTAAAAATGGAAATAAAACACTCCTCAAAACAACTCCTATAAGTGGGAATCACTTTTGGAGAAATCTAGAATAAATTAAAGTTAAAACATGATAATTAGTGGAGAAAAAAACGTTCTACACTCTTTGGAAACACTGTTTGGGAAACCCTATTCAATTCATCAATCAAAATCTATAAAGAAGGCAGCCTCAACTACACAAGCACCTTGTATTTTCCCATGTCATGAAATCCAACCGTATAGATTATTTTATCCTCTATGTTTTTCCCAGAACCCAGGGAACTAACCCCAAAATCACATACATACACAAAGGGTATCAAAACACCTCACTTTATATTAGAAAAAAAAGTGAAAAAACATGAATTTGTAATTAGAAACCCAACTTCCCCCAAAATATTGAGGCATAAGATGAGAAAGATCTAGCTAGACTCACCCCACCCTAGCCTCTCAAACTCAGACAAACATATCCTCCTTTATACTGGTACATCCCCAAATAACAAGGTCTACATAAGTGGAAAATTCACTTAACAAGGAACCAAAAATCACCCTGATACCATTTTGTAATGAATCATCCCCGGTTACCACTAAACCTAACACCTGACCTTACCTACCATAATTTTCTTAAGGGCATTATCAATCCACAAAAGATGGATACCAATTCCTACACATCATAGGAATCCATTTTGGGAACAATAGCAACACTATTAGAGATAAAAGATAACAGAATAAATAAATACAAGGTCCAAAATAAATCAACATGCCAAATATTTCAAAACAAATTAAACTGATAACATATTTGTATAAATATAAATATAATACCTTATTATAAGGATACAAAAAGACAAAATAGATAGATAGATAACAAAAAATAAAAGAAAAACAAACACACTCATGGTGATCTTGAACCGTCTCCATTCAACCAATGGTTTCTCACCACCACCCAAATCACCCCACATTAACCCCAAGGATAACGATATAATCTAGAATACAAACTAGAGTCTAAAATATATATTCATAATCTAAAACACCCAATAGGTCACCAAAACATGCCAAACGTATTCAGTAAGTTTGGTATGTAAGTTCATCAAATCTAGTTTGAACCTAAAGAAGAAAGTGGTATTTAAAAATATATTCATTCGAAAACCAAAAAAAACCATAATAATTTTCAAAACACTTACCTTTTATTCCTAAACTAAAAAAAGTAATTAAAAAAATTTCCAAAGTCCTAATCCATTTCATAACCAAAATCATAATATCATTTCTCAAAAATAAACAACATTTATTATTTAAATGAAAATGTTCACATTAATAATTTTAACTGGACAAATTAACCATTTAATAACAAAAATACCTAATTTGAAATCAACTTTAAAACTCACACAATAGCCTTTAAATTAAAAAAAAATCCAAAAATGTTTGAAAACTCGTTTTCCAAGGGAAATAACCCAACACACACATGGCTCAATCACAAAAAGAAGGAACCACATATTACAAGGCAAGCTACAAAATATAATCAACTAATATTAGTATAATAATGAGATAATGGGAAATGATAAAAACAACCACTAGGTCAAACTATCCTATTGCAAAAACTAATCATGCAATCGAATGTGTCTTTTCCTCTACACTAGGGTCCCAAACATACGAAGCACCTAAAAATATAATATTATTCCAACCCATGAATCAACGACTAGAATGTGCTGATGTTCAAGCTATAATACATCCAACTAGTCCACACAATCTTCAATATTATGAAAACCCCCTCTTATCCCGTGTGTCGAGTGTGACTGGAGGGACACTATCAATGATTCAACTAACTAGGATAATAAGTTAGATATCTCACTTAGTACCTAGGATCCCATGGTCAATAAAAGAAGTGTGGTATAAGAATATTCTATCCAATTATAACACATAAGTCATAACCATATATATCCCTCACATTTAGCACTCAATAATGAATTTTCCCAAATATATAAAAAGTAAACCCATGTCATAAAAAATTAAATTCTCGCATAAGGGGAGAAAAATAATCTCATTGAGATAAAGAACCCACACAATGGGTGATATAGATAAATTACCCACTCACGGGGTAAGAAAATCAAAGGGGAAATAAAGGGGTGTCTTACACATAAAGCATTTAAAAAAAATATACCCAATGCTTTATCATAAAACACAACTCATAATATTAATCCATTTCACATTTCATAAATATACAGACCTTCAAAAAACATTTATATGCAACACTTAAAACATGGGTCTTCTAATTTGAAAACAAAAACAAAGCCAAAGTCCATCCATTTCCATAAAACCATTTTAAAAAACCTGTCATGGAATTTTTACAATGGTCAACCACAATTTTTTTTTCAAATTACCATTTTAAATCGATAAAAGAACCTAGTTATAAACCATTTTGAGGTCAACACCTCACTTTATAACAAAAATACTTTTTAAAAAGTTTAAATTACTTGAAAACTAATACCATATTAAACTATAATGTACATTATAGAAAACATTTCAAAAATCCATGTGGGAATTTCACAAAATCATAGTGCATTCAAATATTTCATTTTAAACATGAAAAATATGGAATTCACATGAGAAAACATTTATTACAAGATTAAAAAACAATGAAATAGGTAAAAATAACTACAAAGATATTACATATAATCATAAATTCAATAAAAATTAATTTATAAATCATAATAATACTTTTAATTAAGAAATGAAATAATTTCCTAGAAATATATACTTGGAAGAAGAGGAAATCAAGACTAATCACATCAGAACCTATATCATTTAATGGATACCACCCAAATAGTGTTGTAGATTGAATTTACTAACCATGGACCCCAAAACCCCTGATATTAAATCCACATGAAACCATTAAATCAAACCCAAGATATATATGGTTCATCGGGGATCCAAATCCAAGAGAAAATAGAGAAGTAAGGGAAAAAGAGGGAATTAGAGGAAGAAATACTTGAAACCCACTTTAAAATTTACAAAGAGTGTCCAAGAATTATGATAGGATGAGGATGGAGACACTAATAGGGTTCCTATCGTTCATTCAGAACATTTAAGGTATAATGGGTGTCCAACCCATCTTAACTACAAAAATATTCAATTTGAGAAACTTCCAAAAATTAACACATGAACATGCTTCATGGTTTGGTTGTACAGTTTTCCAAACAATGTGCCAAATATGCATATCTCACTACCTAGACACAAGGAACCCACATAGTTTTTCTATAGAATTCTCCAAAACATGAAACAACTATGTTCCATCCTCTACCTAAAACAAAGGGGACACAAAGGTTTCAGGTAGCTTTGAATTGTTTGAATGCCCATGTAGAAACCATGAAAAAAAACATTATCACCATAATCATCCCATTCACATGGGTACTACATAGTTACTAATAACCATGTAGGATAATTTTTATTCGTACAAATAGCCTCCAAAAATCATAAATTCTATTCTAAAAACTATTGGAACTAAAAAACTCTCAAGATATAATAAAATAATACAAAATAAATAATACAATGACATGAAGGGTGTCTTAAGATACCCTCAAATTATGTGTTTATACCAAGAGTTATTTTAGATATTATTAAGACTATGGTAGATGAATAAGTTAAGATAAGATAAATTGGATGTTATTTTAGTGTTTTATTTGGTTGTTAACACATAAATCATGTTCAAATTTAGGTTTTTCGTGATGATTCATTTGAGGTTAAGTTAATTTCATGGTTTTGGGATTATTTGAATAATATAGAAGAAGTTTTTAGGTTTAATATTAGATTGGTAAGGTGTTAGAAGATGATTTTATGTCATCACACTGTAGAAGTATATAAAAATGGGTATAGAGACTATCTAGGAAGATAAAAAGATAAATCTTCACAAAACACCATCATGTGGTTTGTAATGATATGGTGATGAAGGATTGACTATGATGTGGTATAATGAATACTATACTATGTTATTTAGAAGAACACAACACAATATAGAAATAGGGATAACTATATAACAATGGATGTTTAACATGGAATTGTTGTTAATATTTTTCACTATGGAAAATAGATACTTAGAACATGTTATAGAGGTATCTATTCTTACCCACATAAGAGGATATTTCAAGGAATCATAATAATCAAGCCCAAGTTGGGTTCTTGTCTTAATACCCATTTTTAGAAGTCATTAGAACATTATGGAATTTTTCCTAATAAAGAAGAAATATTTGGGTGATATTTTGAAGATGAAAATGGGGAGTCACGCATCATGGTGCATGTCATGTTGTCAGAGAAAATTACAAACCCAAAATGGAGTGTGAAATACATTCTATGGTTAAATCCATTTTTATGACAAGTTTCAAAGAATTTTATTATGGTTAGATAAAAATGGGATCCAAATTACTGTTTTCATTGAATTTTATGTCCTTGTTAGGATAATATTTTCAAATTTTAGTAGATCAGTTGATGTGGATCTATCTATGAATAAATATCCCCTCATACTCAATTATTGACGTTTTTTAACATCATCAATAGTGAATCAATGATAAAAGATAATATAATTTCTTAAAAAAAAGTGAGAGAATTTTTAGAGTAGTTAAATGTAGGTTTATGTGTGAATTTAAGGTTGATATCAAACATTGAACTGGGTTTAGGTAGATGCATGTGTAAAATATTGAAAATAATGGTTTCTATCATTTTCTAGTAGAGATAGAGTGATGTTAGAGTATAGTGGATGATATTATGGGTTGTATTGAAGAAATGTTTTGAAATAAATAAGAAATAATAAGGGGGATTGATGTGTAGAACAATTTACATAGAATAAAAGAAGTAGGGGAATGTACTTATAGGTAGTGAAAGTAGAATAAGAATAAGAAGAATAAGATATGGAAGGTCAAATTACTGGATTCTATGTGTAATCATCATATTAGTGACATGTGGTAAAAAAGAAGGAATAATTCACACCTAGTTTATACAGTGAATAAGTGCGGGAGAAAAAAAATTTATATATAATCATCAAAAGAGAATGTTAATACTTTCATATATAAAATAAGAAATTGTTATATTTTTTCTAGATGCTTTTTAATACACATTAATCATGATTATTCTTATATCATAAATAAAAGGTATACCCTAATCACTGTATATATGATGGTGATTCTAATGAATTTTATGGTCTCAGGTGATTCTATTTATTAAAAGGATTATACATATCATTTTGATATGTGTTCCTTGTACATTGTTTGTCCTTACTTATTGGATCTTTCATCTGTGTGGGTAAAGTAGTGAGATTCCCCATTCTAACAAGATTTGAGGTTTGATTTACAAAAAAATCATCAAAATGAATAATGGACTATTGATCATTAATTCACCTCCCCTCCCCCCAGTGAACGTATATCATTGATATTACATAAATTAATATAAATGTTACTAGGTTCCCCAGAATGATAATAAATTTATTGTTCACAGCTTTGAATATTTTTCAAATAAATTGGTATTTTATTTTTTATCTCCCTTTTAGAAGGGAATAATTATGAGATTTTCATTATTGATAGTGAAAATTTGGGTATGTTTTTTATTTGAATTTCTTTTCCTATTATAGATTTTATTAATTTTATTAATATAAAGGGAATTCCAACATTCAATAAAAAAACTTATAACATATAGATGGAAATAATTCTCTCATAATTTCTTTTGTTGGGTTTATATGTTAATGTTAATTTTTCTATTATATTAACACTTATTTCACAACCAAAATCCATGACTCGGGGTTCTATGAATAAATTAGTGATTTATGGGAGTCTATGTAATACCATTACATCTTCACTTCTAGGAAATTAATTCTTAAATTTTATGGTGGTTAATACTATAAAAAGATTTTTTTTTTAAATAATAAAATATATATAATGTTGATGGCAGAATCAAAAGAGATAAATTATATATTTGTAAAATAAAATATATAATTGTTATTAAATATGAATGTATTTATTATTTATTTTTAGGGTTAAATGAGGTTTTGAAAACAATTATATTTTCTAGTAAGACTCTTAAATTGTAAATGGTTTTCAACAAGATAAATCATATCCTACCAGAAAAATATGTTTTCAAAGTATCGGATCTAGAGGATCCTGATATTGAAACACTTCCTCTAGATGGCTTTCAAAACATATTGGTTTCATATGAGATGAAAAATGAATAAAGATAAGAGAATAATATACTATATAAAAAGGAAATCTATATAAATGTTTTGAATAAATAATGCACCTCAAATAAATTTTTATAAGTATAATAATATGAAGATAAAGATGAAGTGAAAATTCTAGATTCAAATAAATATGTTTATATAATGTTAAAAAATATTATTTCAGTCGTATTATGTGGTTGGTTTAGTGTAAAGTGTATGTGACATGGTTCATTACCTTTTAAGTGCTATCTTTTGGGGGGTATTATACATTTAACTAAAAAATTATCCAATGATAGAAGAAATATTTATGGAATAAAATAGGATACCTATCATGGTACTCCATGTAATACTTTAAAGAATTTTACGATTTGTATGTTATCATCAAGGAATTAATGTAATAACTCTTCTTAGGTAAAAAATAAGATTAATTTTCTAATAAAGTTGAATCAATAACTGATATAAATGAGAGTGATCACTCCTCATGTAGTAGAGTTGAGAACACCTTCATATTAATAATGAATTAAAATGATTCACGAAGCAAAGTTAACTCAATGAATAAATAGAATTCATCTTACATTGATAAATAATTACATGAATCCAAAAAGGATATCATGTTAAAGAAGAAATTGAATAATATTTTCCCTATTTTTATTGAGTTTGATAAATAAAATATATTATTAAAGAAAATATTTACTCATCTTGAAATTGGTAATCTTCAATTAAAAAATAAAGGAGCTAAGTTACATCAAAAAGTAATGAAAGTAAAAAAAGTTTTTCTAGCTAAGGATATGAAGATTTTTGAAGTTGTGAAAGATAAGTGTATTCCACAGAATAAATATATTGAATCTATCAACGAGGTTAGCTGGAGAAATAATATTTTATCAAAAAAAAATTTATGTATAATTTTTTTATTCAAACAAATAAGTGAGAAATTATTCTTGGATAAATAAGTGTGTTGTGGATGGAGTTAGATTTAAGGATAATACTCGTAAAAATAAATCTCAATCAACGATTATTTAATATAATGAAATTACTTGAGAAAAATCATTAATCCCAATAAAACATTAAATGAGTTAATCAAAGTACAGAAGAAAAAACTATTTAGATTCATTTTTATTATTAACATTATTATTTTATAGGTAAATATTATATTTTATAAATAGAATAAAATAATAAAAATATATAAAATTAATATGAGTGTGATTAGAGTATCATGAACTTATTTTTTTTTTATCAAAAATGGTATATAAAGGCCTTAATAATGATAAATTTTAAAAAATTACTCCTACTATAAAGACTAATTATTTAAGAAATGTTTTGTTCTTTTATGGTTGTTGTTGGTTCTATAGAGGCTAATGTCACATGATTAAGTATTTATAGTTTATAAGGAAATAATTCCATGTACATAAATTGTAATGTAAGTAATACATTTAGAGATATAAAACCCTTGCAAACAAGTAATGTCAATCAGGATTACATTCAACAACAAAGTTTAATGTGGACGAATTTCTTGGATCTCTTGAGTGAATTGTGTGGGAGATTTGACTGACAAGGCCATATATATAAATAGTATCTAATAACCCTATCATTTTAGAATATCCACCAATTAGAGACTAAAGGATCTAAAATTAGAAATAAGATAAAAAAATGGGAAAGAATAAGATGCATTTAAAAATAATAAGGAATATTTTGTGAATAATTTAGAGGCTCTTGACTACCAAAAAGGGAAATAAATCTATTTAAACAAAAAAATTATATTGAGAAGAATATATTATAGAAATAAATTTGAACAAGTTTCTACCATTTTTAAATAATGGTAAAAAGGTTCTAAAAATAAATAAATAAATTACTGCAAGAAGAAATAGTTTTTGGTACACCATATTTATAAATTGAAGAATAATAAGAATAATATATATGAGACTGACAAAAAATGGGATTTTAAAAATAAATTGACTAATAAAAATGGATTTCAGTAAAATGGGTACTTTTATACTAATATATAGAGGCTGAAGAAAATTTATCATTCTTCATTTATAAAATAATAAGTTATGTTTGTTTAGTAACCTCTCACATGATTCTATTTGGATCTTATATTATCAAAGAGGAACATAAATGAAAACATAAATATTTCGATGATTATCTCATTAATGTATTTACAAAGGGTTTAATTTAATTGATATATGTATAACAAAATATTAAAATATTTCTTTTTCATGTGGAACATGTTTCTATATAGATATTTTAAAAGGGTAATGTTGTAAAGTCAGAATGTGTAATTTTCTAACATGTTTGGTGAGCACATTTTGTAGTAACTTCTTATACGCAAGTTCAAGAGATAGTTTTGAAAACTAAAAAAATATTTTTAGGTGATACTCAATTATTATAAGTTTGATTATCAATTTATTTTATCCAGTGGTGTCAAAGACTAAAAGATAAATTTTTTATGAGTTTTATGATTTTTTTAATGTATAGGTTAAAAAAATTCTGTGTCAGAAAGGATGTAGGGATGATACTTCATTTATGATTTATTGAAATGTGGAAGACCCCCTACCATTTCATTAGATCAATGACATGGAAAAGGATGGTGGGGGTGGACACCTTCCACCCAAAGAGAAAGATAAAGTCATTGGAGGGTTGGATGCGTTTCTTCCACCCCCTTTTCCTCACTTTAAAATTCACTGATCTAAATAAATTCTACATCCTCTCTCTCTAGAATAATTATTCTTCATTTTTGGTGCATTTGATGACCTAAATGAAGTCTCGGTTTTTTGTGAATCATCATTTTGATGTATTTTTTTATTTAATTTAATGTTATTTATTTATTTATTTGAATTATTTTTAGTTGACTCTAAATCAGTTATTTATTAGGTAGTGTAGCATGTTATATATATTATAAATAATAGTTATTATTTGTAGTGATTAAGTATATATTATATAACTAATAACTTGGTAATAAAAATGACTACATATAATGATTATCTAATTATAATTAACTATTTACTATCATATGATTAAATTATTGTTAATGAATAGTTAATTAAGGATTAATAAATTTTTAACTAATGATTATAGAATTTTTAAATAATGATTTAGTAATGATTAACTAATAAATTATTATTATTTAAGTTATGATTAAATTATGATTATGTAATTATTAAAAATTGATTAAGGAATGAATAAATAAGTAATTATTAACTATTGATTATGTAATTATTAAATATTAATTAATTAATTAATAAATAATAATTACATAATTATTAAATAATAATTAAGTAATTATTAAAGAATATTTAATTAATTATTATGGTATGATTAAAGGATGATTAACGGATGATTAAATAATGATTCATCAACAATTAAAAAATGATTAACAATGTTAACTAATGGTTAAAAATGATGAAATAAAGGTTAAATAATAGTTAAGTAATGATTGGTGTCATATTTTAGGATATAAGAAAATATTATAAAATTTTGGCGGCATAAAGATTATGAGGTTATCTAAGAAATCAAATCAATTTCTGGATACTATACGTAGATGTGGCTATATAATAGATTTACCTAGGATTGAAAACATTGAATGTGTGTCTTGGGCCTAACATAGGATGACCTAGTACATGAAAATTGGCCTTGCAGTACACCCGGTTTGACATTATAGGAGGATATGCTTTAGATGAATCATAGTTTTTTATAAAATTATTAAATTCCTTTTTGATGATTAAAAATTTAACTACGAAACATTAGTATGATATTTTAGGATATAAGAAGATGTTGTAATATTTTAGTATCATAAAGACTATATGGTTAACCACATTTTCAATAGTATTCCCAAAATGTTTAGGAAACTGAGGTAAAAAGAAGAGAAAACCCCAAATCCGTTTATTTATCATTGATAAAATGAAAATTCAGATCATATAAAGTGAAATAGAGAAGAAAAAACACATTAAATTACACAATAATTCTTATCAACATACAAAAAATACCATAAATATTTCAACAGAATAGAGTATCTATATGATGAGCATATCTTTGGAAGTGAGGTAAAATCTAACTTATTTTCATGTGGTAGCTTAATGATGTATTCCAAAAGGATCTACTTAACATTTGAATTTTCTAAAGATTTCATCCTTCTAATGACATATAAAATAACAAATAATATAAGTTATTATATTTCCGAAAGCTTTTTAAAATTCAACATTTAAGTACATCCCTTTAAAATATTTTATTAAACTACATCTTCCAAATAAGGTAGATTTTATCTCTCATTTAATGTTAGTCTCATCTCATACAAACTCTATTATGTTGAAAAATTTCATGTTATTTAATGTTTTTTATGAAGCATCAATGTGTTCTTTAAAGTGTTTTTTCTTCTTTATTTCCCTATATATGTTCATAATTGTTATTTTATCAATGATAAATGAACTGATTTGGTTTTTTCTTTATTTTTTACCACAGTTTCCAAAACATTCTATGACAAATTTTCTAATAAAATATTATGTAAGTAACATTAGTATCATATTATCAGGTATATAATATTTATGTATAATAATTATTATTTGGTCAACCATTATTTTCAATATTAGTTACACTATCAGAATCTTGATCAAAAAACATTCTCAACATAGAGAGGCATGTTTGTCTATGTCTAATGCTATAAGGAGGTTATTCAAATAGAGAAAACAGATTCTTATAGAACATAACCAACAATTGTGGTTAGTATAGATTATTTTGTAACCTTATTTGAACTTTAAGATATAATTCATGGTTCCTGAAATTTGGGACCTGATTAAGAGATCAATTTTTTGATCTACATACATTAACAATTCATAGCTACATTATGGCATCCAGCTTGTCCATTGGTTGCGGATGTGTAGTGGATCTAAGAAATAAATTTATTTTCCCATTGGTTAGATAATACCATGAAAAAGTTATATTTTTATGTTTCTACTATACAATAATAACATCTAATTATACAAAGATGTTAAATTAATGGAGTGGTTGAAGAAGGTCTGAACCATTAAATTAGATTGTTCCATATGTTTTGGAAGAGGAAAACTTATATTATCACCTATATATACATGTAAATATTAATTCAAATGAGTATTTTTAAAATGATAGAATAGATAGGGATAATTGTGTTTGTGGTAAGGGAGAAATAGAAGTTGGGGAGGAAGTTTCTAGAAATCCAGTAGTTGTACAATAGCCTTGAACTATAATAAATCATCCACAACTCTTTGATTCTTGGTTGTATTCAATGGAATGCCTAAATTTTATTGTAATGTTATCACACCCAAAACTATGTTTTCTAGAGTTTTACTAGGTAGGTTTAGTGATTTGTACAAAACCTTATATGTTGGGAGGTATTTTCTATGTAAATATGCATTAAAAACATGCCAAATAGATTTCACATTGAGAGGCACTGTATGTATATAGTTCAACAATAAATCCATAAAAAATATGTAACATGATGTTAAAATTGTGGGGATGATTGTAAATTCTACTTGGGGGACTTTCCATACACTGCATTTGGAGGTTGGAGAATTCAAAGATTGAGACAACTCGAACATTCATTCAGCCAATGCTGACATAAGATCATACCTCAATGGATGCTTAATTTTTTTCATCCATTATAGTCGAGATGATTAGGACATTCCAAGATGTTCCTAAAGCCCTTGTTCAATAGAGGATATGATAAACTTTTGGTTTTAATATTTCATATAATATGGCATGGATAGAGAAACAGAGGGAAATTAAGAATGTATACGGTGATTGGGATGACTCGTATCAGGTGCTGCTGCAATTTCATGTCATACTAAGACACAGTGTCCAAGTTAACTTCCATATTCATATGAAATAACATGTGTCTCAAGGTAACCAACTTGATCCATCTCACGTTCAGTTTCATCAGTTTTTCTAGGCATTCCTACCATATATCTCCACATTTCAATTAAAAAAATTGTTCATATAGATTGATGGAAAGTTTCTATATAGAAAAATGAGGCTGTATTATTGATTGCAGCAACCCAATATTGAAACTTTTCACCTCTTCCAACTTCCTTTTCTATTCATTAAAAGTAAAAATACGAATCATGGAGTTGGAATTAGGAATATCATAGCAACCATTTCAGTAGCATTCAGGGTTTCGATTTGATATTTTATCAACATATAGAAATCAATGAGGCAAACAATGTGGATCATGATACATAGAGACTCCCAAATTCACATCATCATTACAACATCAAAAAATTTATTGAAACATTTGAAAAAAAGTCCATAACAAACCTTTGAAGAAGGCAATCATGAGGCTTGGTATGAAATGTCTTTTTCATTTTTCATTATTTCATCATAAAGATAAAATCAATTTATATGAAACATGATAACGTATGTGTATCATATGTGCTAGATCAATGGAGTTTTAATGAAAATTATGAATAAATATGAAAGGATAATCAAGAAGTGTATGATTTAATGATGTGGGTTCCAAAATAAAAATATACATTTGCATATGATGGTGGGAATAGGTATGGAAACACGACCACAAACATTGTCAAATACATCAATGGCCTCTTCAAGGGTATTTTAAAGATACCTATAACATCCGTAGTTCTAGATACATTTGATCAGTGCATGAAGTACTTCATTGATATACAAAAAATATCCTCAAACATGATTCAGTAAGGGCTAAGGTATGGAAGGCACTTTTAATGAGACATTGAAAAGAACATTAAAGAGGCTTCTAATTTTCATGTATTTATTTTCTACATAGAAGACTGTCTATTTTAAGGTCAAGTGTGTTCGGACCCGAAAAAAAATAGCATCAGTGAAAAAATTGTGATATTACTTGAAGTGAGAAAATTTCGATGTGGAATCATCCCGGCCCTTACGGTTTCCATGCGTACATTTCATCTCAACATGTGACTCTATAAACATATCAATGGTTGAATATGTTGATCTAGTGTATTAGTTAGACACCATTGCAAACTATTATACTACACTATGGATGGCTATTAGGGAGTATCGATATTTTCTAATGCCCTGAGCCCAACTAATAGGGATACATGACATCAAAAGGTTGCCTAAATAAGGGATACCTAAGCCAAATAAGATACTAAATGGGATGGAATAGCCTCAAGAACAAGTAAAAAGTTTTATATGAACCATATTTCATCAATAATCTCATAACCTGAAATGATGACCTAAAATTTCAAGAATGATTTCACACTCTAATCCACAATGATGTATTGTCTCCAATGTGATCTTCTCATATTGTAAATTATATGGTGTTAATCTAATATACTTTATTTTGTATAATTCCCTGACAATTATGAATACTTTTACTATTAAATAACAATAACCCTTTCATATTAACATAAAAAGAATATGAAAAGTGCATGTGAGGTGACATGAATTCAGAATCAATATTCTTATGGTTATTCCATAAATAAAGCATGTGAGCAAATAATCATGAAACATACCATCATGTGAGAAATAATACATAAATTACAAAGAACACCATTTTCTATTAAATTTTTTGATATCAAAAACAAAATGTTTATATATATAAATATATAAAACCATCTATTACAAACCACCATTTTTTGGGTAAAAACATATCTCATAAAAACTTTAGAAATATGATTTCAGAAACATGAAGACATGCCCTTTTATTTTGTCAAAAAAACTTCAAAAAACAGTGGGAATAAACATGTCATGTCTTCAAATATACCAGTCATCACATTCTAATTATCGTAACGTTATATTTTCATTTTACACATAATACTTTTTAATTTTTTTACATACAGATTGAGGATATTATACTTCTCACTGAGTAGGCTTTGCATGTTTCCAAGGTCGTGCTAGAGGGTCTTCTAATTTGATGGATTAGGTTGTGTCGAGTGCACCATCATCATCACACACAACCTATAGGTGCCATTATACCATACCTACACCATGATAGCCTCTATGGCATTGTGGTATCTAATTTCACATTTGTTGATCATCACCTATTTTATGCCCTCCTAGAGAGGTGGAGACCAGAAACTCACACATTCCACCTACCAAAGGAAGATATGGCCATCGCCCTTGAGGATCTTTCCATCCTTCCCAGTCTTCCTATCCTAGGGGAAGCATTTATTGGACCCACTAGTGCGTACTGGTCAAATTGTGTACATAGATTGATAGGAATCAACATTTTATTTGATGTTGCTTCTATAGATGGAGGGTCAGTATCCATGGGCTCGCTTGAGATGCACTTTTCACATTTACCCGATGATGCTGATGAGAAAACTATCACGCATCATTATTGTGCCAATGTATTATGGATCATTGGATATACCCTGTGCACTTATAACATAGTCAAACAAGTGCACATTATTTATCTGAGTATACTAGAGGACTTTGATCAGGCCGGGACATACAGATGTGGATCTGTGGGTTTGACTTACACCTATAGAACATTATGCATGGCATGTCACACAGACCACATAGATCTTTGGGTATGTGTCATCCTTCTTCAAATGTGATCATGGAAACATATCCCATCACTCTTCCTAGATCTTAATATTCACCCACTTCCTATAGAGGTGTTTTATGACACTTTTGGTGGACCCTGGTATGATCACTCATCTCAATTTGTTTCTGATGCTAGTAGGAGTTAATGAATTTAATTTCTAATTATTCATCACGTTAGATGTTTTTTATAGGTGGATTTAGGTACATAGCTTAGTCAACACTTTGATATGCCATTTGGGTGCATACCATCTCATGTTGGATAGTATCCTACCCAATGATGTAAGTATATACACTCTATCATTGACAAACAAATTTCATAATATAATCATTTTTTTAGTGAGGAGATTTTTTAACAAATCTCACATGTCATTTTTGATTTCATGGATGCCATATTGGGGTTTATTGAACCAGTGGCCTGCAAACTACAATGATGGACTTTATGATGCTAGAGAGGTAGTTCCACTCATTCACTTTTATATTATTGAGTGGCACCTTCCTAATAGAGTCATGCACCTGTTTGGTTGTGTTCATCCCATTACATTTTTTCTGAGGTATACACAACATCATGACTTGAAGTTGAAAGGAAGGTAGGATGATAAATGGCACCAATTACATGCTTAGTATCTCAACATGTGGGGAAGATGATAAGTTCTTCATATCTATGTTATAAATACAATGCAATTTCAAATTTCCAAGCAGATCTAGTATGAGCTATGGTATTTACTGATGTCAATATTGTATCTTACTTAACATGATAGATGGGTTCATGATATTATAATTCAATAAATTTCCATTAGTTTGTTTATTGTACTATTTTCTGATTCATTTTGAATCTCTATAAGGCTTACTAAAACAAAACATCTTATCTTCATGAATGGTCTAGAGGAGGAGGGGGTTGATGTCCTAGTAGTGATCCATGAATCAACACTAGGTTTGATACTAGCTTATCATATGGTTCATGACATCATCATGAATCGTCCACCATAGAGATTGGAGGTTCCTACCCAGGGAGTAGAGTTCCCAGATCCGAAACCACATCTAGTAGTTTCTAATGCTGAGGAGCCACGAAGACGAAGATGTAGAATAGGTCATGCAACGGGTGAGGGATCACTTGTTCCATAGGTAGAGTTCATCCCTCTGTCAGTCCAACCTCCACCAATTTTTTATGTGCATTAGGTGTCATGGGATCTATCTTTATTGACAAGATATCCACAGTTTTCTCTATCCTGGGTTCCTGGTTCATTGCAGCACATGTAGTTCCCTACTAAGATGATAGAGGGTCCTTATATTACCCTAGTAGAAGAAGGATCGAGAGTGAAGGATGACATCCAATTGACACCTCCTCCCACTGAGACATAATAATAGTATATGATTTTCAACATTTTAGTGTTCGAGGATCATCCCTATCCAGGTCATCAAACTACACCCCAACACTGAGATCATGGATCTCAATATGGGTGTAGAATTAACACACTACCATGTGGGATGGAAACTCTCCATATAAATTGATTACACTCATTCATGTATGTGTTTTATGTCTCTTAAAATGAATAAATTATTTTTACTATCAACCATCTATTTTTAAATTTGTTTCCTCTATTTTAATTTTCGTTAATATTTTAGTTATATATTATATTTTATAAGAATTCATTGTTTACTACTTGAAACATATGAAAGCATATTAAATTTCAAGTAAGAATCATTAAAATCCTATTAAAAATAAACTACAAAAATTATCTAAATATAATTTAAAAAATAGAATAAAATTTTAAAATGTTTTTAAAAATTAAAATAATTTCTTGAATATAATAAATAACTGAAAATGAACAGAATGTAAAAAAATATTATAAATACCATTTTAATGGTTTAAAAAAATACTACAATTTATATTCAATAAAATATTGATGAATTTGGATCATTATACATAAAATCTAACCCAAGATTTTAATCCCATCTAAAATGAATAGTTTCTACTCAAGCTCCGCCTTTTAGTGGTATATTCTAAATATTTATAATATATTGACTTAAAATATGAAAAAATAGAGTAATATTATATATTAATAGACATGAAAAGAATAAAAAAAGATGTTGAGAAAATACCACTTCCAGTCCTATAGAAATTGTGGATGTATATAAAATCCATAGTTCCCATGTCCTTCATTCAATTTTCTCATTTATTTCTTATGATTTTTATTGAACCAAATGAATTGAATGTTTAAAAGAAAACATTTCAGTAAGTATATAACAAATATATATATATAAATAATTTATATATTTATAATGTATATATTTTTATTGTATATATTTATAATGACTATATTTATAATGAATAATAATATTATAGTTATTTAATATTAAAAAAACAAATTAGTAATTAACTAGATGAAATGAATAAAAAATCATTGTATAAGTGATTTATAATAAGATACAAAGGAAAAAATATTAGATTATCTATATTAGCATGTAACGATACATCTAGAAACATAGATGAAAAAATACATGATTGAAAATAAAAAACATAAATATAATTAGTAAAATATTATTTATATGTCACAAAATATATTTCTAAAAAACAAAACATTTTCACTTTCAAATATTAATGACATAATTCTAAACTATATAAAACAAACACAATATATATATATATCATAATATACAAACAGATATATTTATAAATATAAAAACATGTATAATAAAAATTAAATTTTATTTTTATTTTTTAAAAAATGAAGTAAGGATTCTACCACCATTCAACTAAACTAAAATGTGTATAGGGCCTGTAATCATTCTAACATATATAAATATATTTTTAACCTGGGCATTTAAAAAAAATAGAAAACACAAAAAAATCACTAAGAGAAGTTGATAATTCAATTGCTATCAAGAGTTATTTTATGTTCTCATGAGGTGAATGCATGTCACTATTATGAAAAATATGATTTTATTATTATTTTTATTTTGTTTCCTAAACCAATTTTCCTCACATATGTTTTGATTATTGTTCCCAATAGTATTTTCCGTGATTTTAAATCTCATGTTTAATGAATAATTAAATGGGTTATGATGTTGATGTGATTGTTATGTTGTCTTTTATTATCAACGACTAAATATATTCCATACTCAGGTGTTTAAACATTTTTCATTTTAGTTTAAGTTCATTCCATTTTTTAGAATGATTTTAATAACATGGCATATGTTTTTAGGTTGAGGAGTATATCTCAATGGTGTTCAAATAAGAGGTTACATCATCACATTATAATAGTATGTCAAAATTAGTATAGAGATTATCTAGGAAAATAAAACAATGAATCTTTCTTCAAAAAAAATTATTGGTTTGGTCATGGATAGATTATGAAGGTTCAATTATGATGTGGTTCTACGAAGAATATGTCAAGAAGTTATAGAAAACAAATCACATCATGAAAATGGGGAGAACTCTAGTATGAAGTTTCCTTTACAAGTCATAATGGTTGAGAGTTTTACTTGTGTAAAACGGTAATCAATAACACACCATATAGGTTTTTGTGGTGGCCAACATAATATAATTTTTCTTGGAATAAAAATTTAGAGCTTGTGTCATGATCTGGTCTTGGTGGAAGTTTAGAGAAGTCCACAAAATTTTGAGGAATTGTTACTTGGAAAGAGAAAATGGTTGGGAATTAATCTGAAGTTTGAAATGGGTATCTACACACTATGAAACATACCATACTATGAGAGAAAAGTAACTATCTTCAATAAATACTGATTAATGTCCTATAGTGATGGGTATTTTGAAGATCAATTTCCAAATAGTTCAATATAGTTAGAATGAAACTCAATCCAACACCCTATGGTGATGAATGTTGAATTGTTTTATAGATAATTGTTCTAGATTTGAGAGGATCCAATGATGTGGACTTGTTAATAAATTAAGATCATATTATAATTTTTCTCTAAAGACTTTTAGCCTCATCAACAGTGTCAAAGATATATTATAATATCCAATGTCTCAAAAAAATTAGGGAAGTTGAAAGTAATTAAAGGAATTTGGTTGTTTAGGTTTTATTTTTAAATTCATATCTACAATTATAATAGGACTATGATGGTATAAAAGTTAAAAAAGATCAGTGTATTGGAATTTTTTAGTACAAATAGTATATATATATAAGAGAGTGAATGTTATTGTGTGTGTTATTGAAGAATATTTGTGCATCATAAAAGAACGAAATAGATAGAGTGTTGTGTAGTATATTTTAAATAGAAATAAAGAAAAAGATGAGAGTAGCTGAGGGAAGTTAATTTAGAAGATAAAGATCAAGAATAATGGAAATAAGATAACATTATTGTTTTTTTGTGTAATCATAATAATAGCGACATGTGGTGAAGAAGGAAGAATTAAAACTAGTTCTATATAATGAAGAATTTGGGAGAACAATAATTTTCTAATCAATCAATCCTAAAATAAGAAGGATAATCCCTACCTAAATAATACAAAACTGTAGTACATTATATGAGGAGTGTTTTTGGGATACAATATTTTTGAATAATTTTGTTTCATGATTAAAGGATATATCATGCATTTTGATTCCATGATGGTGATTCTTATAGATAATATAGTATCAGGGATGTTCAAATCATTCCAGGGATTAGCCTAATTATTTTGGGATGTCAACTTTATGAATAGAGTTTCCATATTTACTAGTTCAGTGGTGTGTGTGAGTTAAGTTATGATATCATTCACCCTACCAAGTTATTGTGGTTCATTTCAAAACAAAAAATCAAAATTAAAATGGATAAATGTTCACTTATTCACACCACCCCACCCCCTTAGTTAATATATACTATTACTAGGTACAAAAGTATATTTATAACATCATGTGATTATGTATTATTTTTATTATTTTTCATGTTTGTTTTTATATGGTTTATGAATATTCTGTTATAATATTTGATCAATAATTCCCCATTTATGCATCATGATTTTTTATATCTATATTATTTAGATATTATCATTTTTTCATATCATACCTTATAATCATTCATCTATCTCCTATTGGAATCCCATTTATTTTTTTCCTTATAAGAAATTTTCACTACAAAATTTCTATTTTCTATATTTCATAAGATAACATAGATAATATAAAAGATAAAATGTTTAGGGGTCATTTTGAAGTCATTTAGACTTATGTATGAAAAGTCAATTAAAATATTATAATTCTATATTTGATGGATAAAAATAATATGATGGATTTCTTATGAAAAAACTATATATTTCTTATGAGATTAAATGTAATATATGACTAATATCCCAAAACAATAAACCTATGTGTTTAGGGATAGATTTTAAAATTTCATTTTTCATGTACAATAATGTAAATTGATTTAATGTCCAAGTATATTAAGTGTGGGTTTACATAGTTAGTATAAAAGTGAGGTTTAATTGATTTTTAGGATTATATTAAAAAGAATAAGAAGATAAAACATCAATCAAAATATTTTTTATCAAAGATATCATAGGTTACGACATATTATGATTAATTTTTTATATTCACTGTATCATTTATTCATATTCAATTAGATATTGTTTATTAAAAATAACACTTTTTATAGTAAATGGATAGAAATTAGAGGAACATATTGAGAAATGAATGAATTAGGGAATAAAAAATACCAATGTTAAAACAAAAATAAATAGGATTTTCAATGAAAACTTTAGTAGAAATTATATTATAATTTATTAATGTAAAAAAATTAAATCATGTAAAGCAACTAACATTTTAAAACGAGGAAAAACCCATTGTTATATACTTCATATGACAATGAGTATTATCTGCTAATGGATATTTCAATATATTAATACTAAAGAAATGTATTTACATAATATAAAATATATTTTTTAAGAATTATGAATGAAAAAATATTCTTCATTGTCTTTTGGTTTTAACTTCATGAGAATTAATTTATGATACAAATCTATAACACCAAACCAAAAGTAGAAAATATTTATTTAAAATGTGAGTAATTAAATGTAATATTTCACAGAATAATTTTTTTTATCATACTCCCCAACTCAATAATGGTTAGATAATTTCATTTACTCAAGATGTGTAATGAATTTTTTCTATTTTATGAGGAATCTTTTATACTAATTTTAATTATAATGGAAAATAATTAAAGAATATGAGTCGTGTTAACTATTAAATAATCATAAATGTTAAAGATAGTTGAGATTAATAAATATATTTACATACGATTATTATGAGGAAATATAATGAGATTATTGATCATTTCGTTGATAGTGAGTTTGAGTTCTTAATAAAATTATATATTGATATTATTAATTTTTTAATTATTCACCAACATGTTTTTAAATGGTGAGATAATAAAAAAAATTTAAGGTAAAAATTTATAGTGGGGTGGGAAATGTGAAATAATATGTTGTAGTATTTATTTCCCCCAAAAATTATATGTTATTCATAATTAAATATATTCATATTATTATTCTATAAAATTGACTTCATGTACAAATGAAACTATAAACAATAAAAAACTAAATGGAAATTTCATTACTTTTTTAATGTACAATATTACATCAAAAAATTAAATTAAAAACATTATTGTAAAACATTAAAATAAATATATATAGAAGAAAATTAGTTAATATAAAAGAGGATAATAAATAAAAAAAATATAAAAAAACTACAATATTGATATATTCTTTCACATGGTCATTGATCATCCCGACCCGAATGCCATATACTGGTGCCCTGAGTCGATTAGTTATGTGACCTATGGCTCACATCCTCGTATTTTAGAGGCTTCCAACTAGAAAAGAGGGTATAATATATATAACATATGGATATTATTCCCTATTTATCAAAAAAGAATAATAACAGAAATAACCAAGAAATAACCAAAAGACAATAAACAACAACAAGAATAATACAATAACCAGAACAAACTAGTATCATATGATGAACCAAAAATGAAAACAATATCCAAACTAAATCAATAAATATGTAATTCCATATTATGATTCATTTGTTAATAAAAAACCAAAAAATAAAGACGTTGAGAACTCCATATGGTTCCTGACACCATGAATGATTCCCTTATCCATGCTCTATCCAGACTCATCATTTACACATAGGGATTTTTTTCCTTATCCTATCCTGTAAAAATAAAGTCTATTCAAGTACCGATCAGGAGGCCCGAGTAGGGCCTAGGTGAAACTTAGTAGGCCACCATGAATAGATTCTAAAATAATATATAATTATTTATAGTGAAAGAACTGTTATAAATAATAAAGTAAAAAGCATAAGTAAATTGTTATCACGTTTCATTATTCTTTAATTAACCACATAATTTCCCGAGTTCACTAAGACACCAAAACCATCAATATATACTTCATCACATGATAGATTCTAAACACCCCCAAGGGACATCACATATCGCAAATATAATCGCAATCAATTATCATATAATTATTCACTATTAACTTAATTTCAATTTTATATCATGGATACTTGGAATTATAGTCCATTGCCACTATTTTGGGCAAAAATGCCTTGTCTAGTACCATGAGTGTATTTTAAGTATAAGTCGTTATCTCACACTATATTTATCATTTAATCACACATGGTTCTTTAGAGCATTATTATGTGTCCCACACTAGTATATCAGTCGACCACATATGTTTTTTACGATCATCAATCGGGGTCCCACACACATATCAATCAATCACACATATATAAATTATATCATATCGATCTAGGTTAATCAAAATTAGCCTCCTTTTATCATTTCACATCATGGGTACCATTTCAATTATCAAAAAAATCATAGTTCAACACATTAATCACATGGAATAATTTGATCAATTTGACATTAAACCATTTTTTAAAACATTAAAATCATAAAACCCATTAACCTATTAAGGTAAATCCAACCATTTCATTATTTTCATTTTCAATTTATTCATAATCACATTAATTGAACAATTACACAGTCCCATGAATTATCCAATATTATATTCACCTTATCCAATCAATTTAATAATAGCATCATTCCTTAAATTAATTGGTAAATTAATTTATCCAGTTAAAGATGTAATTTCCAGATATGGGAATTTCTTTTTCACAATTCCATACACACAATAATATTCAATAATATGTGATTTTCAATTTAGACAACCTACCTCAAGATCATTGATGAATTATCACCAATGGAAATCCACAAATTGAATTAGAAAGTTAAATTACAAAATAAATAATGAGATATAGATCCAAAACATAGACTACAGATCAAATGGATTAGATCCATGAAAACCTAGATCTTAAACATCACCAACAGAGGAAATCGCCCACTCAAAAGATGATATAATGATGGGGGAGAGGAAGGAATCTATTATGGATGAGAATGTAATCCCATGAGATGTCTATGTTATTTAATAAAATATTTTATTCATTAAAAATGGAGTTCAAAAACCCATGAAATCCATTTGGAAGCTTCCAAAACAAGATAAACAAGTTAGGTTCATGTTTGGTCAAATTAGGTTGAAGTTCAGGGTGTTTACAGATTTTAAAACAAATTTTTTGGGGAATTAATTTCACATGAAAGGTTTCTTGGGTAGTAGTGCATGGTTTTCTAATCTATGTGCCTCTTCTATGGTGGTGAACATTTACTCCTAATGGGGTGCACCAGAATTATCGATTCATTATTTATAATTGATTAATGTTTTCATAAACAATAAATAATATTTCCTTATGTTTTGTATAATTATTTACAAATAGATTCCAGGATAAACTCACAAGTGAATGTTTATTACACCATTTGATCTAGAAAAGAGTATTATACCCTAGGGACCACATTTCATGTTACCTAGAGTTTTAGTTATTATTTATGAGATGTTTTTCTAGGATTCATAGTCCTTGTCATGGTTTAAACACATTTTTTATTCTATATAGCATAGGAATGTTTGGGATGAATAATATTTATTGTCCCAACATGGACACAAAGACTATGTACTCTATTTCAGGGGTAGAAAAACTTGAATGGTCACTATAATATATTAGGGACCATGAAATTTGACTGTGTAGTTTGGCTTTAAAGGTAAATTTACATATTTTTTATCCCATAAACTACCCAAAACCAACTACTTCTCTCCCAACCCATACTTCTTTTATGTGATTTCTAAAGTGATTGAGGGAGACTTTAGTGATTTCCTAACATCTCATCAATGGATAAAAGGGGTGATTATTGTATTAGACATTCGATATTAAGTAAATCCTAAATAAAATTTCTCTATATCACTTTTTCTTTTTATCTCTCTTAAATCAGACATGAGTATATCGGATCTTCAATATTATGCTCGTATTTTGAGTTTTTTTGTTCTTATTGAATATAAATTTTAGCATTGATCACATTGGAACATGATTCATACCATGGAATTAGTGAATTACCATGAATAACATGATTGGGAATTTGGATCCAATCTCTTTTAGGAATTTGAAAATTTCATATTTTTTATTGTCAATTAATCTCTATTAAGTATAAATTTTACTTTGATTTTTTAAAATGGGGATTTTTTATAATGATTTTTTTTTTAAAAAATTGGAATTTAAATTGGGCTTTTAATAATGAATAAATATATATTTTTTAGAATTAATCAAAAGTAATATTTTTATATTTTCCAAAAAAACACTTTTATGGGTTTAAGTGGTAACATTCACAAATCATTGAAAAGAAACCAAATCCAACCAATATTTTTCAAATTTAAAATTTAAAATTCAAAATATGTTCAATGTAGTCTCATCACTGCTTATTTTCAATGTAATCAGCTCAATACCATCATTATGATGCCAATCCAAGAGATTGTAATTTCTCACCTAAAAACTAATACCATTTCACCATCACTTCAAACACAGCCTTATCAAAATAACAGATCATCAAAAAAATTAGAAACACCATCACTAAAACTTCACCGTATACCTTGAATAGTGCATAGCCTCATCTAGTAATATACATAAGAAATAAAATCACCAGAACAACACTAATCAACTATAAAAACCTTTTTTATCTTCACTATAAAATCACCATCAGTGAAATCAGCAGAAATAGAAACTAAACCCATCTAGCAGATAGATAAAGAAAAATACCATAAAACATACACAAGGTAAATTTTAATGGTGGATAAGGGATCATAAATTAAGTTGATCAGTATTTAGGATAACCAAAACCAAAAGAAAAACGTTTTTAATGTGTGAGTGTAGGAATATGAATGTGGATTTACACCTCGATAATTATATCTAGAAAAGATTAATGGAAAACATGAATTTTTCTTCGAGAAAATAAAATAATACATACCATGGATATTTACTTTGGGAACATTATGATTTTCAATAAGAGATCAAGAAATATGTATTTTTTAATATATTTGATAAAGAAAATATTATATATTAGATATTAAAAAATAGTGACTTTTATTTTATAATAAAAATATGAGTTATCTTGGAATATGAAAAGGGAAATTATATATTTTGGTTTATGTCTATTTTTAGAAGGAAAATTTGATTTTGGAAAATTTTTGAATTTTATTTTTATGAAATTAATGTTAGTAAAAATTTGAATTATTTGAAATGAAAAATTTAACATTAATTTTTTTAATAAATAATCTTTTTTATACCATTTTTGAATAATTATGAATTGTTTTAATTTCACGTAGAATCACACTGGAAAGTAATTTCATTGGAAGCATAAGGAAATCCTACTAAGTTCATACTAAACCCATATATATTCACCTTAGAAGATTTATAGACATGGTTTTTTGTGAATTAGTTAAAATAAATACACCATTCTTTATTATTAGTGGGTCATAGTACCTATTAGAGGTTATGGAATAGGATATTATAGCTTGTTTTTATAGCATTGGTATTTGGTTTTATTGTGTCCTTATCATTATACATTGTTCTTTATATTTTTTCATTTTTGTGAATAATTTTTTCCCATAATTTAAGTTTGATTTATAAATTCCTTAGTTAAATGTTGTTTTTATGAGTATCTATGGTTTAATATTTTTTTATTTGTGTTAAAATAGTTTCCAATGTCTTTTTTGTATACCTCTACACTTGTTAAAAGCCTACTGGGATTGGGAAATGTGGTAGAGGCCATGTATAATCCCAAATTTGGCCTCATAATTTGTGATCCTAAGTTGAGGTGTTATAAAATGGTATTAGAGTATGTTTTTTAGTTGTATCTTAGTATTTTTTTTAGCTTGAGTATTTGGTTGGTTTTGATTTACAATTTACCCATAAAAATTATAATTAATATTTTATAGAAAATATCAAGCCACTCTGAGGTTTGGGTAAATTAGAGGATGGTGATGACCTCATAGGATTGTATTATGTTATGATATCCCACAATAGGTTGAAACTAGAAAGTATAAATTGTTATTCCAAATTTAATATAAAAAATTACAAAGAAGAGGTTTAATTGGACTCTAAAAATTAATTTAATGTTATCTTAGAGTTTTATAGTAAATTTTGTAGAAAATAAAAAGAAAATGGGTACTTGAGACCTTTATAGTGGTTTAGATCTAAATGATCCTAGTCTACTCTTCACCCCTCTCATGAATTGAGAATGATTTAACCCACTATAACTAGTATAATGGAATCTTAATATAAATTTTTTCTACTAGGATTAATAATCCAACTACAAAGCCTTTCCACTAGATTATTAAACCAAAACCAGTCATTTATTTTTCTACTTGGAGGCACAACCAGAATAATCTTCTTTGCTACCCTAGAGCACTACCCAATACATGAATTATTTTGGGATTCATAACCCAATTACCTTCCTTTAAATAGTTAGTATAACCAATTATATTTACACACCCATAAAATAAATTGAAATAAGTAAAACCATATAACCAAATAAATGATTTACAATCCAAGTTTTAAGGTAGAAAGTCACTATCTAGTAGTAACAGATTAAACTATTGTAGTTCAATTGAGAGTATTGGTTGAAATCCAAAATATATCAAATTTGTACTCGTCATGAGTATCCTCAACCTATTTCATGATCTGGATCTATAAAACTCTTTATCATTACATATTTTATGAAAAATATATTTAAATAATTAATTGTGTTACAGTTTATCATTCCCAATGATGCATCACATTTCTTTATTGAATGTGCGTGAAAAACATACTAATGTTGGTCACTTTGATAATCTATAACATAAAAAACATGTTGTAAAGTGATAACACATTATAATAATTATTATATTACTAGTAAATAATTATAATCAACATTAATGTCCCTTGGATAATTCCAATAAAAAATATGAGATAAACTGTTCATATTACAACCACATTTTATTCAGAACTCCCATTTTCCCAAGAAATAAGTGTGAAACGTGAACCCATGTGATAATAATTTAATCATATATAAAATTATTCTGAATAAAATTCCTTATTATTAAATTAATTAATAAGTATTTATGTAATAATTAAGTTAAGAAAAAAATGTGAAAAAAACATGTAGTAATTCGAAATATAAAATTATAAATAAAAAAGAGCATGTTTTAGTATAAAATATGATAAATTAAATAAGTGTCCATTTTTAGGTCATAAGGTTGGTTAAAAAATTCCAAATTACAAATAGTGGTCACTTAATTATTCTTCATATTCTAGGTACATTTCCATTCATGAGGTTAGTACATCTTTTCATGTGGTAGGAAATTTGTTTTCATATGATCAGTAAATTGTTTTCATAATGTATGTACATTTTATTCATGTAGTAGGTATATATTTTTTTATGTGGTAAGTATATTTTTTAATGTGGTAGGAAATTTTGTTTCATGTTCTAAGTATATATTTTTTCATGTGGTAGGTACATACATAGCCAAATTTTCACTCATGGTTCAGTCCTCAAGGTCAATTCTAGAATTTTTCAAATTTTCACTCATAGTGAGTACTTAAGGTAACATCAATAATTTTACAAATATTCAGTCATATTTAGTAATCATGGTCACTTCCATAATATTAAAAAATTTCATGTAAGGTTAGTACTCAAGTTCACTTCAATAATCTTCCACTTTTTTAGTGTATGAGAAATTAGAACTATTATAATTATCAAAAATATAGATAAATTGGATCAAGGATCCAATTCAATATTAATGATTCTTGGTAGACATAGTATGTGATACATTACATGGTATGGTTTTTAAAGAAAAGGGTTTTTTGTTCAATTTATATTTTTAATTACTTCATGTTTTTTATCTATAGAAAAAATATTTGAAATGATTATTTGATCGGGATTAGAGTTAATTTTTTTGAAAAATTATTGAAACATTGGGATGAGTGCTTTGGAATTCAATTATCCAAGGGAATAGAATTCCAAAAATTCAATTCCTAAAGTATGGGTTCTTGTGATATTGATGGATTAATGGATTATGTGGTCATGAATAGAATTATTCAGTATGTTTTAGAATATTCCACCAAGATGATCTCACGTTGAGCATAGATGAGGATAAGGGGTAATGGATAATTCTCCCATGGAATCTTAATTAGAAGGTGTGATTATGATATCCATCCAACAAACTCACTAGACTCAATGAGAACTCTATATTTGATGAGTATTTTAATGTGTGTTAGATGATATATTAAGACAATAGGAGGATTAGTGGAACCATAATTAGTGGGTAGACTGCCAAGGTATGGTCAACATAATTAGATTTTGTTCTTTATTTTGGAGGTCAGATAGTGGTTTAGGAGGTATAAACTTGCCCCAAACCCCTAGTACCCCTCCCAAGTCGGTGGAAATTCTAGTGTTCCTCCCCAACCCTTCCAATAATAGGCTAAGTGTATGATACAAGTACCAATAATTCATAATCATCCATCCTAGACCCTGTACTTTTATAACTTTCAAAAAATATGAGAACGAATATGAAATATATAACCATTAACTATTATCAAAATAAATTAATTACTAAATTTTATATCAATTAATGTATTAACAACATCTATATAGCCCCAAGACTCACGATAAGTGTTGATATGTAACCAAAACAAATGAAACACTACACTATGAAATAGATGTGTACAAAGGAAACACCAACTCCTAATAGTAGGGTCGCAAGAGATGAGCCACCATGTGTCACTAAGCACCAAGGAATCCTAAAGATATTATGTTACAAAGATTTACAATGATAAGTATCACCACACTACTTCTAAAATCAACTCCACATAAACAGATCTGGCTTCATGATCACCAAGCCTATTATCAAATTGTGAATCATTTTCACGGATACAACATGTGTGGGAAGAAGAACCATTTAGGTGTTAGTATGGATATAACCAGTAAGATTCCATAAATAAATAAATAAATATATAACAACTATTCATCTCAAAACCCATTGTACAAATGAGTAACTTCAGAGGAATATAAAACTCATATATGTTTAATAGGAATAAAACACATGAATCCATGGAAGTCTCTTGTCCTTATTATTCAACTCAACAATATAAAGAATCACATAAAATAGGTATCTAAGGATGTTGGTGTTTTTGTATAACCTAGTGTTTCCCAAGTCCAAATACCAATATTTAGTCACACCTCAGTAGTGAACAAGGGATTATAGAGAATACTTAAACTAAGGGAGTTTATCTACTCTTTTAATAGTAGTAAAGGAACTCAAGAACATCATATATTCTATACCACCTAAGTAATAAAATTTTATATAATCATTGTGTCACCACACAAATAACTAAGGGGTGGAATTGTGCCTCATCATATTAAGGAATAAAACAATTCATAGATCAACTCTATAGATGACTAACATGATAATAGAGATTGTAGTGCTCATAGAAATATAGAAACTAGTTCTATGAAATTATCTCACGCTAATTATCTCCACTATATCCCATAATAGCAGGAATAATATGGGAACAATACCTCACTAGAAGATACCTTAATCGAAAGGGAAACTAGCCCCTATGAATAACCCTTGACCGAATGTTTTTATCATCTAAGAGATTTTAAAACACCCTGAGTGTAAGACTTATACCTCCCCCCTATGGTAGGGTTACATAATCCACTATATACAGAGAAGAACTATACCCTAGTGACTGATATTCTCTAAGAGGGTTACCAACCACAAGGTTTATCTAGTTTTTCACCAACGCATTTCATCATCTATATGAAATCACAAAACTACAATAAACATGAATATAAACAAGATTGTACAATTATATATTGTTTTCATGTCCAAAAAGTATAATCACCTATAATTCACTACTAATATGTGCAAAAAAAAATTTTAGAAGGAAACAAAAAAAAGAGAAAACTACCTAGTATATAGTGTGTCTAGTGTGGTACATGGAATGTTGGTAGAGTCATGAAGGCTCATAGTGTGATATACTAGCTTAATATATATGAAGAAAATGTATATGAAATTTTTAATAGTGTTCATAATGAGTACGTAACATGACTGATCTTATGTATGATTAAATCTTATGTGTGAAAAATACATCAAAATGTTCTCATAAAGACCGATATACACATCATGTACAGATTTTATATATGACTTGTGGGCCCTACCATACAGAATATTCTTATAAACCTGGTACAAGAAGATATCAAGAGATACATGAAATGTGACTTGGAGTTGAATGGTTTGTAAATTTTAAAAAAAAATTATGGACCAATCTGAGTCAATTAGCAGGCCACATATTATGATTTTTTTTGCATATCCAACATAAATCTCTTCCAATATTTTAAAGATGGAATGAGATTTAGAAAAGTTACTTGTACTTAAATATATATGAAACATATTATTTTATTATTGTGATTCAATCTTATAAAATGTACAATATTAATTCATTAGTTATTTTATTACCCAAACCATATTAGATCTTTAATATTTCCCAAGTAGTGCCTTAGGTATACATATTTTTCTAATAGGTTAATCATAAATATAAGTAAATATTTTATAAATAAATTTATCTATTGTATATAAATGTGTATGATAAAATATAACCACCAACAAATTTATGATTTGTTATTTTCAGAGGAAATTTGAATTTTTTTCTCAAGGTAGGGGTTTTTTGGGAATTGAGAGACATATAAAGATTATAAAGTTTTAAAAACCCCAATAGGATGTTTTTTTAAATTTTTAGTGGATTGATAGGTTTTTATGGTGAATACTGTTGTAACACCCTGATCCCAGAAGCCCATAGATGGTGCATTATTTCAATACATTGGAATCATTACAAGGAATCAAGTCCTAAAGGACCAATCAGTTTAGTAGTCTTTGAAAAATAAATTACATACATAAAATTTACATTGAAAATTCTAACATAAAATACAACATATATAATCCTTTGATAATTCCATATTTCTTCTATCATAAACTTGCATATAAATCATAATACACTTCTTGTCTCCCTGATAAATTAAAAGATAAGAAAGGGGTGAGCTCAGATGCTCCGTAAGGGTATGTAATTGAGCAGAAGCTATAAACGTTTAAGGAAAGATGTGTAATAAAAAAACAAGAATTTTAAACAAAATAAGGAATAAATAAATGAAAAATTAATATTTAAACATTATCATGGATATTTTACTAGTCAAATAATCACATGTAATAACTAATTTCCTAATGAGGGAATGCATAATGTCCAACATCATTACCACATAGTCAAGGTCTCGTGCCAAGACTACAAATAATAATATTGTCAAGGCCTTGTTCCAAGACACTAATTTTTCTCCTGAGATATACCGATGCGTCAATAAGTTATAGAGGACTCTACCTGTCACTTACTAATTATAGTGAAATCCTCATAGGAAAATGTTGAAACATAACATAAACATTTGTATTAAAACAAGAATATAAAATGTCAATACGTTAACCATAAACCATGGATGGTATAAAAATACCACATCCATAGTCAATAATTTCATAAATCATTCATTAAAACATGTAATATTGTATTATAATAAATCACCCTCAATCAAGAATAATATTTAGTAAAGGATGTTGACATACATAAAAATTATCAGTAAAACTCTTTGAGAGTAAAATACCTTTTGTAAAATCATTTAAAAGTTGCACATTTATAAAGGAAGTCGTTTAAAATATATTTTTGAATGAAAGTGTGTCATAAAAATTTGATACTTTTGAAATTAAATAACATTTTAAAACAAGAATGTCCATATAAATAAATCATTAAAATCATTTTTTATAAATGGACATTAATAAAAAAATATTTAGAAATATAAATCATTAAAACATTTAAAATGCTGATCTTGCTAAATATTCCCTTCCAAAAACCGTTAGATATTAATTTTGAAAACATTTTTATGAAACATGGACTTGGGTGATAAAAATTTCCCAGAAAATACTTACACATAAACAATCTCGGAGAATAATGAGATTAAGGAATTAACCATTACCTTGTACTTTCCTTTAGTTGAGGGTATGTTTAACCTCATTTATAATGACCATAGTATGTTATTAAATTATACCAAAATTTTATTAATATTTATGATATCATACATGATTCATTTATGACTTTATACTACTAGTTAAATTATAATTTCTTGGTTAAATTAACATTTCATGTAATAATCTCTTTCTTTATCGTACGTGTTTTAACTTGTTATTCTTGATCGTATCACATAGATCATCATTTAAATACTTCCATAATATAAAACAAGATTTATATAAAATATATAATTAGGATATATATATGTATAAAATATATATATATGTAATGTAAAACACCATTTATGAACATGGTAGGATTTATGTATGCATAAACGTTGTTTTCATTTTTATATCGTATTGAACAGAAGTAAGTGAATAATATATATGTAAATACATATATATACATACATATATATATATATATAACTGTGTGTGTGTTTATAGTAGCATTAGTATGTCATATATTACATACTTATTAATAAAATATATTATTATAATCATCGTTGAATGGTGAATGTGGAAATGAATCTCATCGCTTTGTGGAGACGATAAGCCGTACGGACGCAAGAACGACGATATCATTCTATTTATGGTGAAATTGTTTTTAATTGGATGGTATATTATATATTCATAGTTAATACCATGTTATATTTATTATTTAAATAAAGTATACTCTTTATTATATCCATCCAAATAATGAAGTGTTGAATAAAAAACTACACCACAACGTGGAGACGGTAAATCGTACGTACAAACGTAAGGGGACTCTATCTTTCATAGGATGAATATAATAATGAATATGGTTGTACCATATATTTAATAAAATCACAGTATGTATAAGGTAATTAAGTTATTATTTTGGTATTAAAATAACAAAGAAATAGGAAGTGGAAGAAGAAAGGAACTTTGAATGAGGTGATTAAATAATTAACTCTTCTTCGGGTGCTTCCTTTTGAATTGATCAAAAGGGCCCCTTATATTAGAATTATGACCAAATTAAGTCCTATAGGATGAATTGAGGATAGTGGGATAGATATTTGAGCATGTTTTGGCTGATCCAAATGGCTTTGGAGGTGTGATTTTGAGAGAACAGTAAGTACACTTTTATAAAATAGGTGAGGGTCACATTAGGAAAAGATTGAAATATTATTTTATTAGAAAATAATTTTCTGATTATAATGGATCAAAAAGGGTTTATTTCAAGAGTATTGTGGGTATTGATTCATAAATCTCTCAACCAATAGGTTTTATAAATGTTTAGTTCATCATATTAACTTTATCTTTTAGATTTAACTCTTAGATAAATAGTTTAACTATTACAATGTCTTCATGTATTTTTATAATAAATTGTTAATAAACTTACTAAAAAAATCCAATAGAACCAAAAGTAGGTCATTAATGACATATCTATCATTATATAAGTCATTTGGATGATCCTTAGAGTCTTAAGACTGGTATATAATTTAAAAATACATTATTTTTTTAAAAAACTCATTTATTTCAATTTTGACACTATTTAGCATTTTGTTTTTGTGAAAGTCAAAGAAAATTGATTAAATCAAAAAAATACATTAAATCAACCCTAACATTTCATATTGACCTAGAAAATTAGTTTAATGCATAAAAAGTCTAAATTTATATTTATTTGGATATTTATAATATCAATTATTTTAATCTTTCACTAATAAAGTAATTACTACATCATCATTATGTCATAAATAAATTTAATTATTTATTGTTTAAAAACTATAAATAAAATACCATGATGTAGGAAATATTTTTTTATTTATAATTAATATTCACAGTCAAATTTAACTTATGTATAACTCTATGTTAAAACTGTTATAGTTATTAAACTTTAGATTTAACACTTTTAACTCTTCTTTAAAAATAATAATAATAAATTTACTAATCTAATACAAGTGGATAAATGTGGATAATATTTTATTACCAAGGTTTATTTTTGTCTATATATACTTATCCAATATAATTAGGACATGTGTTATGATAATTATAATATCATTTTTAAATTTAATTACACTATTTACATTTAACCGTGGTAAATAAAATTCAAAAGTTACTATTCTCCAAAAATTATTTTCATCCAATTGACCCAAATTTTACTTAATATGGTAAACCGTTTCTCTCATATTTTTCAAATTCAATTCATAGAAGTGGTAAAATTATGTTTTATGCAAATTTGAAAATGTTCCTAGAAGGTGGGTAAAAGACGTTAAATAGTTCAATAAATATTTTCATGTCTTATATTATTATTAAATGACTCCAATGAACTAAATAGGAATAATATAGGTATTATATATCTATTTTTAATTTAAAATAATCCGAAATAAAAATATTAATTATTTAAATAAAATGTCGGTTTAAAACAATAATGTATTGTTTTTCCATATTAATCAAAAATTGAATGTTTTCAACAACAAAAAACAAAACTTCACCCTAAGATAATTTTGATATTAAAAATTCCAAAATGATGTCTATTTTAACAAATTTAAAATATAGAAGTTTCATTGATTAAATTAAAATTAATTCCCATTGTCAAAACCAAAAAGTGGGTTTTTAAGAATTAAAAACTATCAAAAGATTGATATGTGTTTATGTACAATTTAAATTTGAAATTACATCCAATTAACTAAATTAAATTAAATGATAAAAATATAATCTAATTATAATTTAAAACCACTAAATGTATAATTTAACACTGTAAATTATTTCGATTAAAAAATTTGTTTTCAATTAAAATTTAGTATTTTTCAGTATTCATCAAAGTATGAAAGTTATCAAAAAAGTACAAAAAATTTATCCAAAATAAATTTTTATGTCTCGCTTCTAAAGAAGAATTTTATTCCATTAAATTTAATATATAAAAGTGTCAAAAATTGGATATAAAAAGGGTTCCCCATTAAAAGGTGTTAAAAATGCATTTTTTTAAAAACACTTATTTCATCTAAGAAATTGGATTTTTTATCATATAACATCTAAAAAAACTTAATATGGATGTTAAAATTATGTGGATTATATAAAATTGAAAATTAATTTAATTAAATTCATAACCTCTTTTTAAACGGTTAGTTTGGTTAGTCGTGGTAAGCTTAAACTCGGTGTTGCATGTAGCACAAGCTATTGAATTACTTTAAAGAGATAACGCATTATGAAATCCTGGATTATTACATTATCCCATATTTTAATTAGTTATGTCCTCACAATTTGAAATTGTTCTTCTAAAATAATGTTAAAAATAGAAAATACCTTGGTGGAAAAACCACATTGGAAATAGGGTTACTAAAATTTAGAATTAATAAGGTAATGGGAAATTAAAAAGTAACCCCAAAATTATGATTTCCAGTAAAACAATATTGGTGGAAATTAGAGACATGTAATTGGAGGGAAAATTTAAATATTTTTAGTAAGTGATTGAGGTCATCAATCACTGACAAGTGAACAATAAATATAAAATACAGGGCCTTAATGCCAAAAATCTATGATGATTTAAAATATCATTGGTTCAAAAAAAATAATGTATTATAAGAACAAATTTTTTGTTTTTTTTCTTCTCCCTAATGTTTAAGAATTTATTTCTTCGTAGAATTATGGGAAAAAAAGAATACTTGGCAATTAGAGTTCCAAACCCTAAATAATTTCAACCACAAACTCATCTATCACTCAATATATAAAAGAACACAAAAATATTCTATTTAACCTAATCGTATAGGGTTTCAAAAAAAATTAATTTATAATTAAACATTCAATAAATTTTAAAAAAACTACATTATACAAACCAAGACATCACGTAGGCTAGTGGTAGGTGATGCACCCTTATCACCCTTTGGTTTCAGGTTCAAGTCTAGCGGCCTTACCAGACGTGAAAAGTTGTCACTAGACCCTTGGGTTATCGTTTTTATAAATAAATACATAAATAATCTTAAGAAATTTTTTAAAAATATACCATATTATCCAATGTCCAAATTAATCCATTCCGATCTTTAGACATATCCAAAATACTTGTGTCCAAACTCGTAGTCAAAAAATTTCTATGGAAGGTCATCATAACATAATGAATATATCTTTTGGCCACATAATAACATGTGAGTACATTCATAATGTATTCTCCTAAATCATGGTAACACCCTGAATTACAATAAAACCTTATTGACTACATTCATACACCCTTATTCCTGATATCCAAAAATTTTGAATAATCCAACAATGATGGAATAATAAAACCATTAATCAGTTCCAAGGTAGTAAAGAATATCCAATATAATTTATCCAAATCAACCATATATTATTCAAAAATCACTACCTCGTTATCAAAACCATATTAAGGTTTATATTTCCTTCAACAATGTATTTTCCAAAAATCTTATCATTATGACGAGTCACGTTTCTTAGCTCCAGAGAATCTCAAATCCTGATTGAAATAGTACTGTAGTGCAATCCTTATTTATTTTCATAATTCATATAAATAGTACATCATTGATATAACAATCAAATGACATAATTAATTAATAAAAATATAAAAACAATAATTATTCTTCTTCATATATGGTAGTATCATAACTTTATTATTATCCAATAGCCTCATTTGGGGTATACTCTGATTATTGCAACATTGATTCGCATAGTGTCCCAACACCTTGAAGAAGAAGCATTGTACATCTGAAACATTTTTCTTACCCTTAAAATCACATAATTGGTGTCCTTTTTCTCCACACGTATAAAAAACTCTCATTCCCTTCAATCATTAACCAAGGTGATTCATTCCACAATTCTCACATATAGTAAAATCCTTCTTTCCCTTATTCTCTTTACTGATCATTCCCTGTACAATCCTTTTCTTCTCTGTGTTACATTAAAATATATAGGACATAGAATGTTTTTTATTTATATTATTAACACATAATACTATTACTTAATATAATGCGAATACATGGGAGACTATTTCTATTCTAAATGTTGGCTTAAGACCATGAAAGATATGATCCTTCTTACTCATTGGATCGTGTTTATTGATGGAGTTCTTATTCATTCTATTGGGTGACATTTCTAAATGACGACATACACTAGGATAGATAATATCATAATGTATAATCCCAAACTTGTAAAAACATAATGTAAATTAAAAAGAGTATGCATATAATCCGTAATCATAATAATGTTTTCTTTGAGTAAGTATTTACTCATAAATCGTTTATAAAGGTTTATAAAGAAAATGCGAATTATCCTAAGCATATCCCCCGGGAGTGTCAACACCAAGTGTGCTGCAAGTCCCTTTTTCATGTACCAGGATACCCCATGTAAGGCCTGAAACTCTGTGTCCGATGATTCACTCCAAGGTACATCTTCTCCAGATCCACCTCTACCTATTTGTATCTAGACAGGGATGTATTTTTTGGAAAACCCACATAATATTTAAAGTACCAAAATTTTTGTATGTTCTTCTATACGAATACTCATAGTCTATCATAAAATGATGTTCTATAATTATAGTTTATATAAATATAGTTTATAGGGTATGTACTAATCATTCTCTGATACCAACTGTAATGCCCTGACCATGGAAGCCTGGAGCTATTTCATTCTTTTAAAACAATTACATGATTACAAGGAATCAAGACCCATATGACCAATCAGTTTAGCAGCCTTGAAAAATTGATTACGGACATGAACATTACATTACAAATTCTGACATAAAATACAACATAGATAATACATTGAGAATTACATTATTATTCTAGCTTAAACCTGTATATAAATCGTAATACACTTATTTTCATCCTTGGAAAATAAAATATAAGAATGTGGTAAGCTCATATAATAAGAAATGGGTATATTATTTAGCAGAAGCTATAAAATTTTAAGGAAATATGTTTAATAAAAACAACAGAATATTTAAAATAATCTTGAACAAAATATGGTGAAAATAAATCAACCATTACTATATAAACCCGATCATTGATATTCTACTAGTCGAATAATCACATTTAATAACTAATTTCATAATAATGGAATGCATAATGTTGGACATCATTACCTTATAATCAAGGCCTTGTACCAATACTACAAATAAAAATTTGATCATGGCCCTGTTCCAAGACACTAATTTGTCTCAAGAGACCTACCAATGCATCGAGGAGCTATGGAGGGCTCCACCCATCACTTACTAGGTCCAATGCATTCCTAATAAGAAAATTTTGAAACATAACACAAACAGTCATATTAAAACTAGCATATGAAATATCAACTCTTTAACTATAAACCATGAATGGTATAAAAATAGCACATCCATAGTCAAACATATCATAACTCATTCAACATAATATAGAAGATTTTATTATAATAAATCAACCACAATCAAGAATAATATCTAATAAAGGATATTGACTTTGTTGAAAATGATCAGTAAAACTCTTTGAGGGAAATATATCTTTTTGTGAAATCATTTAAAAGTCACACATTAATAAAGGAATTCATTTAAAAGGTATTTTTGAATCAATGTTTCGCCTAAAACTTTTAAACTTTTTTAAGGAATTAACATTTTAAAACAATCATTTATATATAAAAATATCCTTAAAATAATTTTTAAAACATGGACATTAATTAAAAATATTTTGAAAAATAAATCGTTAAAAAATTTAAAATTATGATATTTATAAAGAGTCCCTTAACCAAAACCATAAAATATTAATTTTGAAAACATTTTTATGAAACATGGACTTGGATGATAAAAATTTCCCAGTAAATAATTACACATAAACAATCTCTAATAATAATGACATTGATGAATTAATCATTTCCTTGTAAATTTCTTTAGTCAAGGGTACGTTTAACCTCATGTATAATAACCATATTATGTTATTAAATTATACCAAAACCATATTAATATTTATGATTTAATACATGATTTATTCATGACTTTATACAGACCGTTTGATAATAATTTCCTGGTTAAATTAACATTTCGGGTAATAATCGCTTTCTTTATCGTACGTGTTTTAACTTACTATTCTCGATCGTATCACATAGATCCTGATTTAAATACTTCTAGAATATAAAACATGATTTATATAACATATATAATTATAATATAAAAATGAATAAGATATATTTATATGAAATGAAATACACGACTTATGGAGATGGTAGGTTGTACGTACACATAAATATTGTTTCAATTTTCATATCGTATTGAATGGAAGTAAGTGAATAAGTTATACGTAAATACATATATATATATATACATAAATATATATATATATATTTCTAGTATAATTATTATTTCATATTTTACATACTTATTAATAATATATATTTTTATAATCCTCATTGAATGGTGAATATGGAAATGAATCTCATCATGTTGTGGAGACGGTAAGTCATACGTACTCATGAGCGATGATAACATTATATTGATGGTGAAATAATGTTTAACTAGATGGTATATTATATATTCATAATCATTGAAATGTTATATTTATTATTAACATCAATTATACTCATTATTATACCCATCCAAATAATGAAGTGTTGAATAAAAAACTACACCATGACGTGGAGATGTTAAGCCATACGTACACATGTACGGTGACTCTATCATTAATAGGATGCATAAAATAATGAATATGGTTGTAAAATAATTGAAATAACATAATATTATGTAGAAGGTACTGTATTTATTATTTTGGTATTGAAACAAAAAATAAAGGGGAAGTGGAAGAAGAAAATAACATTGAAAGATGTGATGAAATAATTACCTATTCTTAAGGTTCTTCCTTTTGATTTGATAAAAAGTTCTCATTAGGATGGTTTTTTTATCAATTTAAGGCCAATAGGATGAATTGATGGTAGTTGGGAAGAAATTTGAGCAGGGTTTGGCTGAGACAAATGGCTTGAAGGTGTTATTTTCAGAGAAGGGGTAGTACCCTTTTATAAGAGAGGTGAGGGTCACTTAAGTAAAAGCATGAAATATTATTTTATTATAAAATAATTTTCAGTTTATAATGGATCAAAAAATAATTATTTCTAGGATAAGTTGGTTATGAGTCTAAAAACACTCAACTAATAGGTTTTACACAAGTTTAGGTCATCGTATTAACCTTATCTTTTAGATTTAACACTTCGTTAAATAGTTTAACTTTTACCATGTCTTTTTGTATTATTATAATAAATGGTAATTAAACAAACTATAAAAATCCAATAGAACCATAAGTGGTTCATTAATGATATATATATATATATAAATATATAAGTCATTTTCCCAAACGTTATATTTTTAGGACTAATATATCATTTAATAAAATAATATGTTTTGAAAAACTCATTTAAGTCATTTTTGACACAATTTAGCATTTGGTTTTTTGTGAAAGTCAAAAAAAATTGATTACATAGAAAAAAATAGATTAAATCAACACTAAAATGTCATATTAACCTATAAAATTAGTTTAGTTCATCAAAAGTCTCAATTTATATTTATTTGGATACATATAATATCAATTATTTTAATCATTCATTAATAAGGTAAACACTACATCATCATTGTGTCATAAATAAATTATATTATTTAATGTCTGAAAATTGTAAATAAAATAAAATGATGTAGTAAATTGTTTTAGATTTCAAATTAATATTTAGAGTCAAATCTATCTTATGTATAACCCTATATCAAAACTATTTTAGTTATAAAAATTGAATTTAACACTTTTAACTCTTCTTTAAATAAATAAATAATAAATGTCTTAATCTAATCCAAGTGGAAAAATGAGAATAATATTGTATTCATAAGTTTTATTTTATTCAAAATACACTAATCCAATGGAATTAATACATGTGTTATGGTAATTATAATATCATTTTTACCTTTAATTGCCCTATTTACTTTTAATCGGGGTAAATAAAATTCAAAAGTTACTATTCACAAAAAATTCATCCCATTGATCTAAATTTTACATACCGATGTCAACATTGTATCTCATATTTTTTAAATTCAATTCACAGATGTTGTAAAAAAAATTCATGCAAATTTGAAAATGTTCCTAGAAGGTGGGTAAAAAACGTTGAATAGTTCAATAAAAATTTTCATATCTAATATTATTATAAAATGACTCTAATAAATTTTACAGGACTAATATATGTATTCTTTATCTACTTTTAAATTAAAATAAATGTAAATGTATTTATTAATTATTAAATAAACTGTCTGTATTAAATAATAACGTCGTTTTTTCACTATTCGTCAAAAATTGACTTTTTTTGAAAAATGACAAAAATTCTCCCTAAGATAATTTTGATATTCCAAATTCAAAAATTATGTCTATTTTACCAAATTTATAACATAGAAGTTGAATTTATTAAATTAATATTAATTCCAGTTGTTAAAACCAGAATGCGGGTTTTTAAGAATTAAAAAGTATCAAAAGATTGGCATTTGTTTATGTAAAATTTAAATTTCAAATTACATCCAATGACATAAATTATATTATATGATAAAAATATAATTTAATATTACTTTAAAACCTCTCAATTTTATAATTTAACCCTCTAAATTATTTTGATTAAAAAAGATGTTTTTAATTAAAATTTTGTATTTTTCACTCTTCATCAAATTATGAAAATTATCATAAAAGTACTAAAAAATTAACTAAACTAAAAATTTATTTCCCAATTATAATATAGAATTTATTTCCATTAAATTTAATATATAAAAGTATCAAAAATTGGATTTATAAAGGTTTCACCATTAAAAGGCAGTAAATTTGAATTTTTTTGAAAAACATATCTTTTATCTAAAAAATTGGATTTGTTCCAATATTATATCAAAAAACACATAATATGGATGTTAAAATTAAATAGAGTATATGAAATTCAATATTTAGTTAAGAATATTCATAAAATCATTTTAAACAGCTAGTTTGGTAAGTTTTGATGCACTCGAACACGGTGTTGTGTGTGGCGCAAGCTATTAAATTACATAAAAGAGATAACACATTATGAAATCCTAGGATATTACAGTATGGTATCAAAGTGGTGTCGGGGTGACCCCATTTTTGATTTTTTCTGCTAGTAGTTCATCACTCTATAAAGGGTGAGGGTTATTATGTGATGAGAATCTAGTAATGGATCACACCATATCCTAGGGAGGCACCATGTAATAAAGGAAGTAGGTCACATAATGAACATTGAGTGTCACTTTGTGATTTTTTTTGGTTTTTTACAGATGAAAATATTCTTATATATTAGATCTCTCCATGGATTGGTGTGTCATGTCATGATAGTGACTCTTATGCGTGTAGGCTGGTGACTCTTATGTATTTACATTGATAAATTTCATAGATGATGTTAGTCACACCATAACCTTAGAGTTTTTACCATAAGGATTTACCTGAGGTGGTGATGTGTCATGGAGTGTGAAGGTGCTTACATGATGGATTATGGTCGTGTTTTAAAGGAGTTATATAGGCTGTTAAGGAATGGGTCTTAGGTTTTTTATTCTAACCAAGGGATTTTATCCACAACATCACCTAATGGGAAACATCATAAGGGATAATCCTATGATCATAAAATGTTGAAAAAATTAACATCAGGTCCTAATGAACTATTTTTATGTTTGTAAATAGGATGGGAATACTTATTTTTATGAGTTATCCCCCCAAAAAATTTAGAGAGAAATATGGGTACACATAGTTAAATTGTTATTGATCTTCTCCATGGCTTCCTCCCTTTATTCCCCCTTAATGAGGGGCGATTCTTGAGCAATTTTCATAATAATTAGATATATGTTTTTCATTTTCTTCCCCACTTATTATTCCCTTTAATTAGAAACTTATTTTTTATCTTCATACTATCTTTTGATAATGATTAGAGAGTAAACACCACTTAGTGAGTTTTTTACCATTATTCAACATTGGTTTAAATTGAATAATTAGTTATAATATTTTATAATAAATTATTTTTAATTTTTTGATTTGAGATAAGTGGTTGGGTTTTAATATGATCTTGGAGGAGGAATGAAAGGGCGTATATAAGGATGTGCAGAGCTTATCATGGGGTGACTTTACATTGTAGGTAGGTGGGTCATAAAATAAAAAATCATATGCTTATTTATGCATGATTATGCATTCATACTTGATAGTGTGTGTTAAAATATAAGTAATAGTGACTCATAGAACCCTAGGTAAAAATATAATGTGACATTGATCCTCATATAGTACAAATAAGTTCTTTTTTTCACTTTCATTATTTCAGAATCACTTAGAGAGTACGTTACAAAGGGGGAAATGTTGTGAGTTGAGTTCATGAAGAAACCTAATTAGGTCTTAGGATTTAAGGTGAGATATTGATAGATTATAATTATTTATTTGATATTGTTGGGAAGGCATGAGTGGATTTGGCCTGGAAATGAATGGTGAGATATATTTACATCCTACATATGGATGGGAACACCCTCTTGAGGGTTTATTGGAGTCTTAGAAAATTCCATGGGTAGGATAGGTCCTCCAGAACTATATATTGTATAAAATGGACTAAATCCTATAGATTATGGTATTCATAGATCCTAAAGGGGATATGTAATAAGGCATCCATGTAGGAGTTGTGAGTTTTTTCAATAGGTCTTGACACTGGGTTGTGAAGGTCCTTAGTTCAAGTAATCTTTAGAAGGTCCCTAGTTAGTGAGAATGGGTTTTGATGTAGAATTGGAAGGGGATTATAATGGCCACTTGATTCTAGTTTTAGATAGGTATTATGGGTTTTGAGGTTACAGTAGGGTGGTGATCATGAGTTTTCATTAATGATATGAGAATAGATTAGGTATGAAGAACCTAGTATATTCCCTTATGAATGATATGATAATTTCAATAGTTTTTTTTTCATATTGTACATGTGTGACCAAGTATGTATTTAGGATATTTTCAATTGAGGTTAAATTTTCAATGGTATTGTATTTAAGATATGAGTAAACGTATCAATTTTCTATAACCCTAATTTTTATTTCATGAGCTTGTGGGATGGGCTACATGCCATAGTTATTGTTTCATGCATGTGCCGATTGTATGTGTATGTTGGATGATAAGACAAATTGTTAAACTTTACCTAAGTGAAAAGGTGGTTATAAAACCTATATTGATTGAGAAAGTATTTAGGTTATGTGATATGGTGTGGGGGGGGGGATGTATGTCCTTTATTTGAGTGATAATGTGTGGGAAATACCTTCTTTACTGTGAAGGTACGGTCTAAGTTTTAATATCGTGTGGATTGAGTTATATGGCCTCACCTTGAGTGATAAGTTATTGGTAGGACCCTACCATCAGTAAGAAGTCAATGGTCAGCGTGATGTAGTGTGTTTCCCAACTTGAGTGAGAGGATTATTTGATGTGATATGGAAAGGGAATAGATGTATGGACTTACCTTTAGTGTGAAGGTATTGGTAGAATTGTGCCTTGAGTTAGAAGGTAGTGGTTGAGTTTTGTGCAGGAACCTACCTGGAGAAGAGGATAGGGGTCAAAAATTAGCATATTATAGATAAGGATTAGTATAAAACCTACCATAATAAATAGGTTATTGGTCGAGATACCATATGACACCTTTCCTATAAACTTTGGGTATGGCTTGATATATGGTAAGAAACTCTACCGTCTAACTTTAGTTATGGATCAACAATTGGAATGGATGTCTACCTTTCAACTTTGAGTATAGGACATGATCTGGGGAATGAAGAAACTAATTATCTAGTATGGGATAAATAAGTATATTGGGGAGTCGAGGTGTCTTGTAAAGCACATGATAGACCGACATGTATTCTTGGATGTGTTGTTTCTTCTATTTAATATCCAAGTTTGTGGACATGTATATGATGACATATATTTAGGGAACATAGTGAGTCCCAACTAATATATATTTATCACACACCAAATGGTCACTCTAGTCAGTCACTACTAGAAAAATGTGTTCATCCAATGCTAGAGCTTTAACCGCGCTAGCTAAAAAGAGCATTGTTAAAGAGCGTTGTTAAAGACTCACCTTTATCAGTGCTTTTTTAAAAGAGCTAACAAAGGATCACCCAATATCAGTGCTTTTAGGAAATAATTGATAAATTGGGTATTTTATTATTTTTTGTAATAAATCATTGTCAAAGGGAGTCTTTTATCAGCACATTAAAAAAATCACTGATAAAGGGGGGTTTATCGGTGCTTTTTTAGAAGTGTTGATAAATACATACCATTTATCATGGATTTTTAAAAGCACTAATAAAATTATATATATATAATTATTTTTTATTTAAAATAATATGTTTATATATTTATATATTAATATTTATGTAAATATAATATATATTTTTTGAAATATGTTTTAGATAATGTTAAAAGGTATTTAAACTGAATAGATAAGATATTTATTAAAAATGGAATATAAAATAACAAAAAAAATATTTTTTACTAATAATTTTTCATATTTTTACTGATTAATAGTCATTTAATATCAATTTTATGAAATCTAAAATTAAAAAAAGATAAAAAATAAGTAGGAAACGTAACCCAATATTCAAATGGTGATAACTTTTGATACAAGTGTTCGTTTGGTCTCTACCACATATCAATGTGAATTTTGCGATGATCTATAGCCCATTATTGATGGTTTTAAACCTATTTAACTTTTTTTGAGGCCAAAAAATTCCCAAAAGTCCTACAAAACTGAGTTTTTAGTTGGGGTCCCCTGATTTTTTAACATTCGATGGATTTTCAGCATCATTTAAAGAAGTATTTTTTCCCTTTTTCAGTGGATAATGAATTTATTCCTAGTCCGTACATTCATATTGATATTATGGTTTTTAAATTTTATCATTTTTCATAACATAATTTAATTTATAAATAAATATATGCAGGTTTTCTTATATTTACTTATAATAAATCACTCATATAAATACATATATCAACCTATTTATGTAAAATTTTGTATTCTAATATATATAAATAAATAAATATTATAAAAATGTATTTAAAAATATATATAACAATTTTTTACATTATAAATTTATATTTATAATGTTCATATATACATATGTGTGTGTGTATTAATAAACAGATATATATATTATAATCTAATATATGTAAATGAATAAAATATATTATATATTTAATAAATATAATAGATGTAAAACACACACATATACTGTAAAATTTATTTGAAAATAAATATATAAATATATATAATTATATATATATATATACATAAATAGAAATATCATTAAACAAATAACAAAATAACATGGGGTAGTGGTAAAGGCATACTATCATTGAAGGGGAGGTGCAGAGTTCGAATCCAGTTGGGTTCTAATGAGGATATAAATTCTCAAAGTGCTTATAAAAGAGGTGGTGGGGTGAAAATTGCTGATAAAGGGGTGTGGAGCACTAATAAAGGGGTCATGGAAGCGCTGATAAATGTGTAAGTCTTCAAAGGGCATTACCCACTTTAACTGTAACACCCAAGACTTTTATGTTATATAAATCATCAAAGGAATCTTTTTCTACACACAACACTTGTTTGTCTTGCTTTACACGAAATCGCGACCTTCCTCGATAGCTTGCGTCGTACACAATACCGAGTTTCACTAAACAATGATATTCTAATAAAATATTATTAAAACTCGCCGTTAGGAATAGTAATAATCACTTTTTGAAATTTTAGAAATTTTATTTTTCAAAATGGACTACATTTTTGGATTCGGAACATCGAAATTATCCTAGGGTGAAATTTTGGTATTTTTCTGAAAACTTTCAATTTTTAATGAATATTGAAACCACTAAGTGGTAGTTAAAAAACTGAATTTTTCATAAAACTTATTTTTACCACTTCTGTGAGTGGAATTTCAGAAATCCGAGAGACACGGTTGATTTCAGTAAGTAAAATGTGGTTCAATGAGATGTAAAAAATTTTTGGTGAATAGTAACTTTTTACTTTTATTTACCACTGTTAAAAGTAAATAGGGTAATTAAGGGTAAAAATGATATTATTATTACCCTAAAACATGTCCTAATTGTATTGGATATGTGTAATTCGACCAAAAACAAACTTAGGGATAAAATATGACCATTTAGGCCCACTTGAATTAGATTAGGACATTTATTATTAATTTATTTAAAGAAGGGTTAAAATAGTTAAAATCAATGTTTAATAAGTAAATAATTTTTAATATAAGGTTATATATAAGATAAATTCGACCGAAAATATTAATTATAAATCTAAAAAGATTTCCAACATAATGGTATTTTATTTTTAATTTTTAGACATTAAATAATTTAATTTATTTATGACACAAAGATGATGTAGTAATTATCTTATTAATGAAATATTGACATAATTCATGATATAAATACCAAAATAAATGTAATTTGAAACTTTTTATGAATTATAATAATTTTATAGGTTAATATGACATGTTATAACTGATGTAATTAACTTTTTTAGAACTAATCATTCTGTTATGATTTTCGCAAAAATCAATTACTAAATAGTGTCAAAATTGATATAAAATAGTTTTTAAAACAAATATTATATTATTAATTGTGATTTTATTCTTAAAAATCTAATGATCAGACAAATGACTTAGATAAGGTTATATATATTAATAATAAACAACTTTGGGTTCGTTTGGATTGTTATAGTATGTTAATTAACCTTATAGTGTAAGAACACAAGAAGACACGGAAAAAGTAAAATTATTTAACTTAATGTTAAATCTAAATGATAAGGTCAAAATAGGAAGCTAAACATGTATAAATTCTATTGGATGATAGGATTTCGACCCATACACACCTTACATTAGAAATAAATCAATTTTGAGCTATTTAAAACCGAATTTGGCTTTATAATAAAATAATATTTTTATTCCAAATGTGCCACTCTCCTCCCTTATAAAAGGGAACCTCCTCCCTCTCTTCCTCACACCACTTTGAGCCTTCAAGCTCGGCCAACCCCTGCCACTTTCTCCTCTCCACTTCCCTAGAGACATCCTTCAGGTCCTGGTCTTCTTTAATGCCCAATTTTAGTGCCCTAAAAGGAGGTCTAAAAGAAGCACTTCAAAGAAGAGGTAATGTTCGTTACCGATTCTTTCATCTTTATTTCTACTTCCACTTATTCTTATTTAGTTGTTTCATTATGAAGTAATAACATCAGTATCACTCATATACTGATATGATATTATAAGTATGAACCAACCCTATTTCACCATCTATCCATCCTACGAAAAATGAAATCACCGCGCGTGCGTACGTACGGAATACCATCTCCACATTGTGGTGTAATCTACTTTCCACCACCACCTTACTTTTATGGGTATAATGGTGTAAATAATGACTATATATGATTATTGTAAAGTTATATTGATTCATTAATAGTATACATACACTCCAATACAATTCCATGATCATGGGAATGATATCATCGCTCGTGCGTACGTACGGAATACTGTCTCCACGATGTGATGTGACTCGTTCTACATGATCTTCATTGCATAATGATTATATAAATGAATTGAATGAATGAATATGATATATATTACACTAATAACATTCTGGAAATGAGGTATCTATAACCTAAATTGAATAATACGAATTTATTCGACAAAACACGCATAGGAACAAAAAGTAATATACACCTGAATAACCAGTTGTAATGAAATATTACTAATAAGAAGCTAAGAATATGAACATATATGATATCATAACAATAATTATGATTCTGGAATAAGCCAATAACATTATTTAAATCATTATACAGGAGGTTCAGACACTTACGAGGACAATCGTACCTAAGTTAAGGGAAATATCACAATCTCATTTTTATCTTAGATTGTTTATACTTTGGAATTTACTGGGGTGTATTTTATCATCCACATCCATGTTTCCTCAATATGTAATATTATTTCCATCCTCCTACAAACTTTTAAATCCAATTTTACACTTCGGGGAGTTTTTAGTAAAGGATATGAAATGAGTATTTTGTCGTTTTTCGTACAAGGTACTTTTTGACTTTTCCGACAAAAGTACGAAGAATGTTTTTTAACTTATAAGGCATGAACGGATTTTTAAATCAATATTTCCAAGAATCTTCCTTTAAATGTTTTCATGTTAATTTTAATCAACTTATTTTAGTTTATAATTGTATGACATGATAAGAAAGGAAAAGTGTTTTTGAAGCAGAAAGGATATTTTCTTCAAAAATGGAGTTCAAGTGTTTTATCAAAATTATTTTCCATCTAAGATAATAAAGGGTTCTATTTTTATCCCTATAATTACATTGATTTGATTATTTTGTGATGGAATTATTTTTTTATGAATTCCTTTATCTTATATGAATCGTTTTATGATGTCACGATGTTTAAGATTCCCATATTTATTACATGGGTTATGCTATGATGTATGGTTTTCTGATTTAGTGGCACACATAAGAATGGTATCATTATGAGATGGGTGGAACCTATATCTCCCTCCAATGCATTGGGTAAAGATTTTATATCTCATGAGATAGACATGGCTGGAATGGCAGGTTAAACCGGTTCAGTGAAACAGGACTGAAATGAGGAGTGAACTCGGTTCAGAAATGGACTTTGTCTACTAAGATAGTCTTGGAAATGAGTCTTGACTAACAAGAAATTATTATCAATGATTATGTGTGTATGACACAAAGTTTCAGGTTTTATGTTATGATTATTGGGATTTCATTTCAGTACTATGATTTATCCCATGTTATGAAATTATGATCTATTTTAGAGGTTATGATTTCCAAAAGATATGTGCTTATGTATATGATGTGATTGATATATCCTTTGTTTACCCTTACTGAGGATTTGAGATCACCCATTTTTATGTTTTCTTTACCCTGTTCAGGAAGAAGGTTATTAAGTATGATATGTCAAAAGGAACTATAGATATGATGAAATAAATGGGAGACAGTGAAGATGCTTTATGAACCAGTTGTTTATGTTTCCCAGTTTCTAATGACACTATACCTATACGGTCCTTTCCTGGTTTTGTTATATGTTATAATAAGTGTGCTTCATTTCTGAAGTAATAACAATTTATGTGAAGTATGGGTCATTTTAGTTGGTATCAGAGGAAAGGTATAGTCAACCTTTGGAAACTAGGATGTGAAAGCCTTAGTAAGAACCCTAAGGATAATTCTAAGCATAGAACACAATCTTAGTGTTTTAGAAATGAACATGAATAACCTAGGATAAGAACTTAAGTGTGAAATTTTATTCTTGATTATGTGGTTTTCCTATTATAAATAGTGTTTCTCACACTATTCTTCTTGGTTTTAGTCAATGGCTGGAACCCTAAGGAACCGTGTTAATGCGGAATAGGACGGGAAATGCAATGATTGTCCCCCAGAGAAACCAAACGTTATGGGAGCCATAATGAAAAATCTTGTAGCCATGTTCACACAACATTCTCATGATATGAATCATGCAAGACTTCAAAATGAGCAAAGGAAGGAGCAACATTCTGTTGAATCCTATATGAGGCAGCATCCACCTTCTATCAGCGGGTCTACTGATTCATTAGTTGCTGAAAAATGTATTAGTATTACTAAAAAGATATTTTCAGTTCCTCAATTTACTGAACATGATAAAGTCATCCTACCAATGTATCGTTTGGAAGGAGATTCTGATCAATGGTGGAATCTTATTAAGGATACGAGGCAATGGGATGAAATTGAGTCCATGGAATGGGACGAGTTCATGAACTTATTTTTCAATAAGTAATTCCCTCATATTCTCCGAACAAATATGGAGAAAGAGTTTCTTGAACTGAAGCAAACGAATGATGAATCTATTAGTACTTATGAAGAAAATATTACAAGACATGCAAGGTACGCTTCTGGTATTATTATCCAACCTGAGAGTAATATCGATCGATTATTTAGTGTCTTAAAACCAAGTCTTCTACGGGAATTAGTCATAAGGTACTTCAATAGCTACGAGGAAATCATTCGATGTGCTCTCAAAGTCAAGATAGAGATTGGAGTATCCCATCCGTCATATGGGTTTGATAAGAAGAGGAAAACAGAATTCAAAGGAAAATCTAAAGAGCACACTAAAAAGAAGATGAGATTTCCCTTATGCTCAAAGTGTGGAAAGAAACATGGAGGGAGTTGTCATAAAGGGACAAGTAAATGTTTCAAATGTGGAAAGGAAGGTCATCGGGCTTTGAATACCGCAATGATGGGAAGAAGATGTCTAATGATGAAAACAAAGGAAGGGATACACTGAATGGCCCTACTACACTTCAATGTTTCAAGTGCAAGGAGATGGGGCATTATGCTAATCAATTCCCAAATCCAAGGGTTGGTGTTGATGGTCGACATCAACAAAATCTAAAGGCTAAAGACAAAGGAAAGACACATGCAATTTCTATCAACGATGTGGAGTACGATAACGATGTGATGAAAGGTACACTTACCATCCACTCTAAAGTAGAAAATGTTTTATTTGATTATGGATCCACCCACTCCTTTATTTGTGAATATTTTTTTAAGGATATCACCGTATTTCCTCTACAATTAGACATTGAGTTAGCAGTGACAACCCCTAATGGCACAACAGTCGCATCAAAAGTTTATAATTCTTCTCCGATTGAAGTTTGCGGGAAAGTGCTTCCTGAAAATCTTGTGATCCTTCCTATAGTGGAATTTGATGTGATTCATGGCATGGATTGGATTTCTCTACATGGATCTCATATCAATTTCCAATGAAGGGAAGTCACATTTCACATTCCAGATCAAACTATGATCGTCTATCAATGCAAGGATGAACATAACCTTCCAGTGGAAATTTCATCCATCATATGGGTCTTGATTCCACTAAATGAAGGTTATTTATCTCAAATGGTTGGTGAGAAACTCACGATTAAGAATATGTTCATTGTATGAGAGTTTGATGATGTCTTTCTGGAGGAATTATCGGGTCTTCCACCGACTCGTGAAGTTGAGTTTTCCAAAGAACTCGTACCGGATGCTTTGCCTATTTCAAAGACACCTTATAGAATTTCCCCAATTGAGTTGCAGGAATTGAAGAAGCAACTCCAAGAGAATCTTGATAAGGGGTTCATACACCATAGTGTGTCACCTTGGGGAGCACCTATTCTGTTTGTTAATATGAAAGATGGATCAATGAGACTCTACATTGATTATCAAGAACTTAACCAGATCACTATCAAGAACAAATATCCTCTACCGCGCATTGATGACCTATTTGACCAAATACGCGGAGCTCAATACTTTTCCAAGATTGATCTTCATTCAGGGTATCATCAATTAAGTGTCAAAAGGGAGGATATACCAAAGATGGCTTTTCGTACAAGGTATAGACACTATGAATTTATAGTGATGCTATTTGGTCGTACTAATGCCACTTCTATCTTCATGGATCTAATGAATAGAGTCTCTAGAGACTATCTTGATTAATTTGTGGTAGTCTTTATAGACGATATTCTTGTCTATTCAAAGAGCAGGGAAGAACATGAAGATCACTTGAGAATTTTATTGAAGACCCTGAGAAAGGAGAAGCTTTATGCCAAATTTACCAAGTGTGAATTTTGGCTTCAAAATGTTTCATTTTTGGGTCACATAATCTCAAAATAGGGGATATCTGTGGATCCAGCAAAAATAGAGGTTATCGAAAAAATGGTCGAGACCAACAATAGTAACTGAGATCCGATGTTTTCTTGCTTTGGCTGGATATTATTGACGTTTTGTGAAATATTATTCACGATTATCTAATCCAATCACCAAGTTGACTTGAAAAGGAGTTAAGTTTGTTTGGACTGAGGAATGTGAAGAGAATTTCAAGGAGTTGAAAAGAAGGTTATCCAGTGCACCTGTGCTCACACTGCCTTGTAGTGGAGAAAGTTTTGTGATCTACAGTGATGCATCCATGATGGGTTTGGGGTGTGTTATTATGAAAAATTATATGGTGATAGCTTATTCCTCACAACAGTTGAAAATGCATGAGCAAAATTACCCAACTCATGATTTGGAGTTAGCTGCGGTAATCTTTGCCTTAAAGATTTGGAGGCATTACCTTTATGGTGAGAGGTGTGATATTTATACAGATAATAAACGTTTAAAGTATATTTTCACACAAAAGGAGCTGAATATGCGCCAAAGGAGATGGTTGGAGCTGATTTACGATTATGACTGCTCAATTCATTACCACCCTGGGAAAGCAAACAAAGTGGTAGATGCATTAAGTCAACAAGACCATGCTAGTTTATCCATGATGAGGATCACAAAAGATCCAATATTTATGGATTTACAGAGGATGGATCGTGAAATTATAATGAAAGGGGAAAATCGTATCTTTCTCAAATGATTGTTCAACCATCTATACATGTGAAGATTAAAGAGGCAGAGAATGAAGATGTTGAGTTACAAAAGAAGGTGAGGATTGTTCCTGAATTTAACCTTGATTGTGATGGAATAATAAAGTTTAGGAATCGGGTTTATGTTCCACCCATCCCCGAATTAAAGAACCAGCTGCTGGATGAGGCTCATAGTTCTTCATTCTCCATTCATCCTGGAAGCACGAAGATGTATAGGGACCTAAAAGAGTACTTCTGGTGGGATGGCATGAAAAGAGATGTTGCTGAATATGTCTCTCGATGCTTGGTTTGTCAACAAGTTAAAGCTGAGAGACAGAAGTCTATGTGGATGTTACAACCATTACCCATACCCGAATGGAAATGGGAAAACATCACTATGGACTGTGTCACCGGACTTCCAAAAACATTCAAAGGAAATAATGCTATCTGGGTCATAGTTGATCGTATTAAAAATTCTGCACACTTCATCGCTATTAGAGTGGATTTCTCTCCGGATTAGCTTGCCTGGATATATGTGAAGGAAGTGGTAAGATTGCTTGGAGTACCACTTTCTATTTTATCTGATTGGGATCCGAGGTTTACCTCAAAGTTCTGGCGAAGTCTTCAGCATACTCTGGATACAGAGTTGAGTTTCAGCACTGCTTATCATCCTCTTATATATGGTCAGTCTGAGAGAACAATTCAAACTCTAGAAGATATGTTGAGATCTTTCTCTCTGGATTTCAAAGGTTGTTGGGATCAACACCTACCTTTGGTGGAATTTTCTTATAATAATAGCTTTCACTTCGGTATTCAGATGGCTCTATATGAAGCTCTATATGGAAAGAAATGCAGGACTCCAACTTGCTGGGATGAAGTTGTGGAAAGAAAGCTATTAGGACCTGATCTCGTTGATGAAATGGAAGAAAAGGTCAGATCTATTCAACAACACATAAGAGCAGCTCAGAGTCGACAGAAAAGATTTGTCGACAACCGAAAAGAAGACCTAGAGATTGAAGTGGGTGATAAAATGTTCTTATAAATATCTCCCTGGAAGAGGGTCATGAGATTTGGAAAGAAGGGGAAGTTGAGCCCTAGATATATCGGTCCTTTCGAAATACTGGATTGTGTTGGGAAGGTAGCTTACCGATTGGCGCTTCCACCGAATCTCTATCAAGTTCACGATGTGTTCCATGTATCTCTCATGAGAAAGTACATACCAGATCCTTCACATTTACTCATCTCAGAAGTTGTACTACTGGAGTAGGATCTTTCTTATGAAGAATAGCCGATAGAGATTCCGGATCATAGTGAAAAATTCCTATGAAACAAGACCACTCTATTGGTGAAAGTATTATGGAGGAACCACCAATTAGAAGAAGCTGCATGGGAGCTTGAGGATATGATGAGAGAGAGGTATCCTCATCTGTTTGTTACAAAGTGACAAATTTCGAGGGCGAAATTCATTTTAAGGGGGGTAGAATGTAACACCCGAGACTTTTATGTTATATAAATCATCAAAGTAATCTTTTTCTACACACAACACTTTCTTGGCTTGCTTTACACGAAATCGCGACCTTCCTCGATAGCTTGCGTCATACGCAATACCATGTTTCACTAAACAATGATATGCTAATAAAATATTATTAAAACTAACCGTTATGAATAGTAATAAACACTTTTTGAAATTTTGTAAATTTTATTTTTCAAAATGGACTTCATTTTTGGATTCGGAATATCGAAATTATCCTAGGGTGAAATTTTAGTATTTTTCTGAAAACTTTCAATTTTTAATGAATAGTGAAAGCACTAAGTGGTAGTTAAAAAACTGAATTTTTCATAAAACTTAATTTTACGGCTTCTGTGAGTGGAATTTCAAAAATCCGAGAGAAACGGTTGATTTCATAATGTAAAATGTGGATCAATGAGATGAAAATAATTATTGGTGAATAGTAACTTTTTACTTTTATTTACCATGGTTAAAAGTAAATAGTGTAATTAATGGTAAAAATTATATTATTATTACCCTAACACATGTCCTAATACTATTAGATAAGTGTAATTCGACCAAAAACAAACTTAATAATAAAATATGACCATTTAGGCCCACTTGGATTAGATTAGGACATTTATTATTAATTTATTTAAAGAAGGGTTAAAATAATTAAAATCAAAGTTTAAAAAGTAAATAATTTTTAATGTAAGGTTATATATAAGATAAATTCGACTATAAATATTCATTATAAATCTAAAAATATTTCCTACATAATGGTATTTTATTTTGAATATTTAGATATTAAATATGTTAATTTATTTATGACACAAAGATGATGCACTAATTATCATATTAATGAAATATTGACATAATTGATGTTAGAAATACCCATATAAATGTAATTTTAGACTTTTTATGAATTCTACTAATTTTATAGGTTAATAGTACTTGTTATTATTGATGTAATTATCTTCGTTCGAACTAATCATTCTGTAATGATTTTCACAAAAATCAATTACTAAATAGTGTCAAAATTGACATAAAATAGTTTTTAAAAAAAATATTATATAATTAATTGTTATTTTATTCTTAAAAATCAAAGGTTCGGCCAAATGACTTAGATAAGGTTATATATATTAATATTAAACATCTTGGGGTTCGTTTGGATTTTTATAGGAAGTTTATTAACCTTATAGTGTAAGAACCCAAGAAGACACGGTAAAAGTAAAATTATTTAACTTAATGTTAAATCTAAATGATAAGGTCAAAATAGGAACCTAAACATGTCTAAATTCTATTGGATGAGAGGATTTCGACCCATACCCACCATAGCTTCCAAATAAATCAATTTGGAGCTATTTAAAACCGAATTTGTCTTTAAAATAAAATAATATTTTTATTCCAAAGGTGCCCCTCTCCTCCCTTATAAAAGGGCACCTCCTCCCTCTCTTCCTCACACCACTTTGAGCCTTCATGCTCGGCCAACCCCTGACGCTTTCTCCTCTCCACTTCCCTAGATACATCCTAGAGATCATGGTCTTCTTCAAAGACCAATTTTAGTGCCCTAAAAGGAGGTCTCAAAGAAGCACTTCAAAGAAGTGGTAATGTCCGTTACCTATTCTTTCATCTTTATTTCTTCTTCGACTACTTCTTATTTTTTTGTTTCATTATGAATTAATAACATAAGTATCACTCATATACTGATATGTCATTATAATTATGAAACAACCCTATTTCACCATTTATCCATCCTACGTAAAATGAAATCACCGCATGTACGTACGTACAGAATACCGTCTCCACGCGGTGGTGTAATCTACTATCCACCACAACCTTAATTGGATTGGTATAATGGTTTAAATAATTACTATATATAATTATTGTAAATTGATATTGATTCTAAAATAGTATACATACACTCCAATACAATTCCATGATCATGGAAATGATATTATCGCTCGTTCGTACGTACGGAATACCGTCTCCACGATGTGATGCGACTTGTTCTACATGATCTTCATTGCATAATGATTATATAAAAGAATTGAATGAATTAATATGATATATATTACACTAATAAAATTATGGAAATGATGTATCTATAACCAAAAGAGAAGAATAAGAATTTATTCGACCAAACACGCATAAGAATAAAAAGTAATAAACACCCGAATAACAAGTTGTAATGAAATATTACTAATAAGAAGGTAAGAATATGACCATATATGATATCATAACAATAATTATGATTCTGGAATAAGTCCATAACATTATTTAAATCATTATACAGGAGTTTCGGACACTTACGAGGCAAATCTGACCTAAGGTAAGGGAAATATCACGATCTCATTTTTATCCAAGATTGTTTATACTTTGGCATTTACTGGGGTGTATTTTATCATCCACATACATGTTTCCTCAACATCTAATATTATTTCCATCCACCTAAAATTTATTAAATCCAATTTTACCATTAGGTTAGTTTTTAGTAAAGGATATGAAAGGAATCTTTTGTCGTTTTTCGCAGGAGGTACTTTTTGACTTTTCTGAAAAAAGTACGAAGAATGTTTTTTTAACTTATACGACATGAATGTATTTTTAAAACATTATTTTGAAGAAGATTCTTTTACAAGTTTTCATGTTTATTTTTAATCAACTTCTTTTAGTTTATTATTTTACGACATGTTAAGAAAGGACAAGTGTTTTTGAAGAAGAAAGGATATTTTCCTCAAGAATGGAGTTCAAGTGTTTTATCAAAATTATTTTCCATCTAAAATAATAATGGGTTCTGTTTTTATCCCTATTATTACATTGATTTGATTATGTTTTGATGGAATTATGTTTTTATGAATTCCTTTATCTTATATGAATCATTTTATGATGTCACGATGTTCAAGATTCCCATTTTTATTACATGGGTTATGCTATGATGTATGGTTTTATGATTTTGTGGCACACATAAGAATGGTATCATTATGAGATGGGTGGGACCTATATCTCCCTCCAATGCATTGGGTAAAGATTTTATATCTAAGGATATAGAAATGGATGGAAGGGCACGTTAAACCGGTTTAGTGAAATAGGACTGAAATGAGGAGTGAACACGGTTCAGAAATGGACTTTGTCCACAAAGATAGTCTTGGCAATGAGTCTTGACTAACAAGAAATGATTCTCAATGATTATGTGTGTATGCCACAATGTTTCATATTTTAAGTTATGATTATTGGGATTTCATTTCACTACTATGATTTATCCCATGTTATGAAATTATGATCTCTTTTACAGGTTAAGATTTCCAAAAGTTATGTGCTTATGTATATGATGTGATTGATATTTCTTTTGTTTACCCTTACTAAGCGTTTGAGCTCACCCTTTTGTATGTTTTCATTCCCCAGGTCAGGAAGAAGGTTATTAAGTAAGATATGTCAAAAGGGACTATAGATATGATAAAATAAATGGGAGACAGTGTAGATGCTTTATGAACTAGTGGTTTATGTTTCCCAATTTCTAAAGACACTATACCTATACGGTCCTTTCCTGGTTTTGTTATATGTTGTAATAAGTGTGCTTCAATTCTGAAGTAATATCAATGTATGTAATGTATGGGTCATTATATTAACAGTGCTTTCTTTATCATCCCTAAAAAGTGTTGTTAATGACATCCATTAATAGCACTAACAAATCATCATTAAAAGTTCCCTTTAATAGCGCTAAAAAATAACTATTAAAGAATCATTTTAACAGTACTTTTTTAGCACTAATAAAATTTTCAGGATTTTTACCATGCTTCGATTATCAACACATTTTTAGCAATGTTAAAGGACTTTTCTAGCACTATTAAAAGCCTTCTTTTATTAGTGAGTTTCTATCCCTTATGTATATTATATAGTTTTTTATATAGGATGAGTAGTGAATCAGGCTGGAGCATCTTTTTAGGAGATTTAGAGATAGGATGAATATGTGTCTCATGGATATTAATAGAGCCTCCACACTTTATTTGGTTTTTATATGTGGTTGGACTATTGGTAAATCAATAAGAATGTGTGTATCTAATACTACTTGACTACATTTTATTTATTATAGAAGAGATATGTTTATCAATTATGATTAATATGGTTGTTTTCTATGGATTTTGTATAGTTATTTTATTTTAGTGTTAGTTATAAAATCATGGGTATAGTATCTCCATTGAATGATTTAGACCCTTACCACTCGTCTATAGCCTCAAGAGTATAAGAAGGTATTCTTGAGGTTAGGTAATGTTTTGGCTGGTATACTTCTAAGTGATTTTAGTAGGGAAATTATAAAATGGTATAAAAGAATAATCGGATTTTTCACTCTATTTGGGATATGGTAAATAAGGAATAGAAATGAGTTGCATATTATTATGGACCTCATACTGTTGAGTACTGAACATCTTTATGGTGGGTAGTCCAGGGTATTAGGGTTATGTAATATCTATTTTTTTTACACTGTTATTGTTGAGATATTTAAGTATGATATGAGTATTTGAGATAATTATTTTTGGTTTTTGATATTATACTATGGTACAAAGAGGCCAATCTATATGAATCATGTTTATCACATAGGATTCACTTCACATTTTTATACTTATGTGTGAATGATTTCACTGGGGATAGAGGGTTAGGGTGTCTAAAGTATAAACTCTAAATTGTTAGGTGTTTTCCTATAAAATATATTGGTGACATTTCAACTCAATTGAACAATAGTATTTTTCTGATGAAAGATCGTGGGAATATAATGATGGTATATTCTCCAAATAAGGACATATCATACTTATACATAAGTCATGTATAGTGATAACTTGAAGGTTGGTTCAATAAATGGTTACCTTGGTGATGGATTAATCAATTTGAGCTATACCTAAGATATGTTATTTAAATGCGTCCAGGTTTCCTTGTGTATGTGGATACCCTTGCGAAGGTGGGGGAAGGCATATAGAATGCCATTAATATTCTTGATTAAAATATATTTGAGTTATTTGGGAATCAAGGTTGGGTTTAGAGGTAAGTTTCGGTCATATGGTTAACACTTTTGGTTTGGGGTGTTTTTTTAGTGTCACAGTGAAATAATGGGTAGAAACATATGGTTTAGAACACAATGACTATTTGGAAGGTGGTTATGAGATAATTTTTGGATTGAATCATATGCCTTAATATGATTAGAATGGAATCACTAAGAGAAATGTTTTTAGATGGTATTGACATAAAAAGGTTCCATGTAAATTTTTTAAGGTGTGTGAGACTAAGATTAATGGGATTTGACTCACAAAATTATGACCCACATTGTGTGATGGGGTCATATAGGGGGTGTATACCCATTGGTCTTGAATGTGACAAAGTTGCGGGTATTAAAGAACTAATGAGAAGGTTATTCAAAGGTTCATTATACTATAAAAGAAAATATTGAGGGTTGTAATGGATTATTAGGATGAATAACCTATACATGAGGGAATGTGGGTGTTGGATAAGTGTGGTGCTCATTGGGTTTCTTGGTTTTATAGAAATGGTTATGTGTAGTCCTGTTGGGAAATGTTTTTGTTCTATGAAAAAATGAGTAGTGTAGTGGTGTTGATTTTCCCTATTTCTCATTAACTCAAAGAATATTCATTTGATACATGTGGTGTATGGTATGTGGTCACACGTAGAGTGTGATCTGGGATGAGTTGTGGCTTTTTTGGTTAGTTCTGGTATGAAAACTAATGTGATTGATTGAATTCCTCTATGCATGGATGGTCGTTATTTTGAAGAGAGTTGTAATTTTACATTTATATTGAGAGGAGATATCAAAGATATATTATAGTACCCTGGAATAATTGATACAAAATTTGTGCTTGATAGGTGTTATGAAGTTGGGATGATCATGGCTTGGAGGGAGGAACATGTATATGATGTGGAGTCCATTTACTGTTTCACTCAAGGAGTGGTATTAGGGAATTCATGTAGTGAGGAGTGTACCATTGTTTATTGGAGGGTGTGAACCTTTTTATCGGTGGATTTTAATGAATGTTGAAGATAATATGCTTGGTATTTCATGAATAGGTAATTATCAATGATTCGTGTCAGTGATCAGGAATAAATAGTGTAGTCATGTCATGTCATTATGTGTGGTAATGGATAGTACATGTTCTTTATAAATTGATAATTTTGATACAATGGGGTGATGATTAGGATACTCTTATGTGGGGTTAATTAAATCAATCATGGGTATAAGACCCTAGTGTTACAATTTTTGGGGATGTGTTGAAACTATTCAAATTATAATTGAGATGGAACTAGGATATTGGTCTGTAGGTAGATATGATGTTATTTAGTTATAGGGAAAATACAGTATTCAGAATTTTGATGTGGTGAATGGTTTATTAAGATATTATATTTTCATAGTAAAATCATGGTCGAATTGTAGAGTTAGTCATATCAAAGATGAATTAATTCTCATGGGTGGAGTTTGATAGTGGATTTAGTTATCCATGGATCTAACTATGGACTTTCAATAAGTATCATATTTAGACTTTGGTGTGAGAACTTAAAATATTTCATTATTACTTTGGGAATTAAGGCATCATGATCTAAAGATGTGATGTTGTGTCAGTAGGTGAGGCTAGGGTTTTGTGGGGAAATTTGTCCAGATGAAGAGATACTGGTGTTTTTGCATAAAATTATATTTTTTAAGATAAAAAATGAATCAACTGAATCATAGAGAGAATTATGAATATGTTTTGGAGGTTGAACAGGGGATTTTGGATATAATTTTGAGTATTTATTTTTAGTACATAAATGTAGAAAATGTTTCCTATTTAGTTTAGAATTAATAATGAGGTTACATATTAGATTTTTATTGATGGATTGGATGTTAGGATATATTCCCAAATGATTCCTGAGAAAAAAGGCATTATATTTGTGAGTTTTTTATAGCCCGTAAATTTATGGGTCATTGATTGATGAGGAAAATTAAATTTTTTGTCTCACAAGAAGATAAGTTTTAAGAATTAGTACACAAATGGGAGTATGAGAGTTGGAAAATCTCAAGGATATGTTTTGTAATATTTTTATATCCTTGAGATGTTTTTTGGACACTCAAATGAGTATTAAAGTTGTTTTAGGGTGACCCTATTATTTAATTTTACTTCAGGTGGCTCATTATTTCATGATAGTGAATTTTAATATGGAGGTTGGTGAATCGTACTTATATTTCATTAGAATATTATGAATGAATTTCATAGATATCATTGGTCACACTTTAACCATAGGGTCACTCCGTAAAAGATTTTTATAAGGAGGTTATATGGAATGGATTGTGAAGGGCATGCCATGAAGGGACAAGGAAATACTGTGAAGTGGATATCCCATGTTATAATGGATTCAGAAATGGGTTATTTATTCTTACTGGAGGTGGTGTTCCATTCCATGAATTAAGGGTCCATTCCATGACCTAAGGTTCCATACCATGAGGGATGATCAGGTGATTTTATCATACACAGACACTTAGGTTCAAGTATTGAAGAGGAATTTTTATATTTTTTAAAAATTAGGGGAAATCTATTTTTTTAGGTCATCCACCTCATGATTTAAAGGAAAAGGGGGTATATAGAGTGCCATTTTATACAAGATCTTCCCCCTTTATTACTCCCTTTAACCCCTCATTTATGAGATATTATTTGTGGTCATTTACCATGGTGATTTTATAGAAGATTTTCATCTTATTCATCGGTTATTTTTCCCTTTCTCTAGCCACTAATTTTGGAATTTTTTTGCTATTGTTTGATTAAAAATAAAACAGAGTATAGTGTTACTGGTCCAAGATAGTGGGACATTTTTCAAGGGATTAATATGAGAATTTCATGAGACGATGGAATATCCTCAATAAATATTTTAGTGAGTAGATGTTTCTTTGTTATTATTTGGTTATTATATATTTTTGGATTAAATTTGATAATTTATTATAAATTGTTCAAATTTGTTACTTTGAAAGTGATGTATTAAGATAAGGGTTTATGTGTTGATATGATCTTGTACTATGAATGAATGATATTGGATGAGGATTTTTATGGCTTCAAGAAGGGGTAACTCAATGTTGGAAAAAGGAGGTCCCTATAATAAAAAATCATATGCATTTTCATACATGATTTTGTATGTATGCATAAATATGTGTGTTCAGAAAGAAGGGATAGGAACTAACAATTCCCTTGAAAAATATATAGTGTGTAATTAATCATTTTATATTTAGAATAAGTGTTGTTTTTACATTCTGTTTTTTAGAATCTTTAAGAGAATACGTCTCCAAGGGTAAAATGGTGTTGATTAAGTTCTTAAAATAACACGGGAAGGTATCAAGATTTGAGGTTAGATGGGAATGTCTTATATTGGTTTTATAGAGATTTTTTGGATTTTATGAGAGTCTTAGGCCTAATAGTGATAGTGGAAATGGTATTACATTTCACACATGATGAGTAAAAGACTCTTTAGGGTGTAATTTAGTCATGGTGGGTTCCATGGGTTTGATAAGTCCTTTGGAAGTATAAATTGTATAACGTAGAGTGCATACTCATAATTATTTTCTTGAGAGATATCCAAGCACTGAGTGGGAATGTGTTGGCAGAACCCATCCTTGAGTAAGAAGGTATTGGTCATTATTTCATGGAGTATAACCTATAATGGGATATGGGAATGGTGGATTTGATGTGGCATGCAACTGGATGTATGGAATTACATTGAGTGAGAAGGAATTGGTAGGAATCTACCATGAGTAGGAAAATAATGGTCCACATTTTTGTAGGGCCATACCCTAATAAGAGGGAATTATTCATGACTTGGTAAGAAATGATATAGGCTCAGAATAGTCTCCACCCTATGTAAAATGGATGTGTTCAAGACACCTTATAACACTATACACTACACCTTTGGGTATAGATTGAGGTATGGTAAGTCACACAATCATGAATCATTTGGTATGGGTTAGGATTTTTGGTAAGAGGAGACTTCTTCTCTAGCATAATTTAAATATATAGAGTTGGGTGTCACAATGTCTTTTTTTGCATATGACAACCTGATGCATATTCTTGTGTGTTATATTCTCTTCATTTAATTTACTGATACATACACATGTATATAATGGTTTCTATTAAAGAAACATGGTTAGAACCTAATATTATATATTTTTCACACACTGCATGGGGACTCTATTGTGCATGCACACCTTATATTTATCATATGGGTCTAAGAATATGTTGTGAAGTGGATTGGGTTATACATACATGATAGGGAATTTGAATACAGGGTGGATGTGGGGGAGGAGGATGTTAATAGATCATTATTTATTTATTTTTTATATATAATCAACCTAATGGGAGATCAGTTGGGATGTGTGACTATATGAATACATTTAATATATTATATTATGGATATATTTCATGATTATGCATACTCATATTATCTTTTATGGATGTTTTGGGGTAATATTAAAATTATTAAACATTATCACATCAAGTGAAATGTCTTCCTAACATATAATTTAGGCCTTCACCACTAGTCAGTAGCCTTTGGCATATAGGGAGGCATGCATGAGGTAATGTGACATGCCAACTGGGATACTGATAAGTGATTTTAACATGATCATTAGAAAATATTTATGAAATAACAATATTTTTGTCTTTATATCCCAAATGAATTACATTTAATATGTTCAATTATATTTCTAAAATTAGAACTACAAAAAATAATCCTATAATATATCATTGGATTAAAATTTTGATAACCGAAACTATTCTTAGATTTAAGTGGTATATGGGATGCTGTATATTTATTCATTATAATTTAACTTCATTGATTTTTTTAGTATATTTATATACATCATTCTCAACCATGAGAATATAAATTTCTTTTTCTAGAGATCCTTTTATATAATTTTTAATTAATAGAATATCATTCATAAAAATTATTTTCCTAATAAATTAAAATTTTTATAATTGGGAATAAGAAATAATGAGTTATAAAAACCATAATTATAAAAAAACCATTTAAAATATTAAAAAATTGAATCAAAAGCCTAAAATTTATCCATGATCTGATTTATTAGTCTATGAATATTGTTGAAATAATGGAAATCACTTAAATAATATAAAATATCACCCAAAAATTCAAATACCTGCAATAAAAAGGAATACTAAGCCATCCATTTTCTGGAAAGAGTAACTCAATCATTGAATGGCTATTTGATTCTTTCTAGATGAGTGATTAAAAACATTATAGAATTTTAGATGGTATGCTTTAAACAAGTTGTATGGTCTAAATTTCATAAAACCATATTCTTCTTTAGTTTTAATTTCAATATCTTATTTCATCGATTAATAATCATCTGCAAAATAAAAATGAAAATTATTTATATATATACAATGGAATGAAATATCAAACCCATCCTTCATAAATAAACTAAGCTATATATTTAATTTAAACATATAAAAATAGAAAAACATATGGAATCCTCTTAGTGATAAACAATATAACATCACTAAAAAACCCAAATCCTATATAATTGAAGCCATTATTTCTACCTTCATTGATAAAAAAACCCTAATATAGAGTAAAAATATGCTTTATTTATTATTAATTCCCATTTTATCCTTCCCCTCAATAATTAATCATTATAAATTATTAAACAGATATTAATTAAAGAGAAAAATTATATATGTGATGAAGGTACCTTACTAAATGAATTTATAAAAAACATATTCATTTTATGATTTGATTATCCACTTTAATGATGGTATAAATCATTTTTTTTACCTCTAAAAAACTTCACGTATTATCCCTCACACTTTTTTTTACAAATTTCCACTTTTAATAATTTTTCTTGTATTATATCTTAGGATATAAAATCTTTTTATACTATTTTCTCTTAAACTCACAACATATAAATTTACTGCTTGTTTCATAATCTCTTAATTATTCCTTTTTAAAATATTTTCTTTTAGAGTTTAATAATATTTAAAATTTTATTTTATTCCTATAGAAGTATTTAATATCATGGTCAACCAAAAAATTTCTCTATCACAATCACATTCGAAAATTTAAATATTGGACTCTATCTCTATATTTTTATTTCCATTCATAGATACCTTAAATATTATAATTTTAATGTTTATAATTATCCTCATTTTTTATTTTTATTTCTTATTAATTCATCATTGTCTTTCCAATAAATACTTGTATTCTTAACTTATCAATATCACTAGATTTTTAGTGTAATTTTAGTGCATTTCCATTTATCTTGTAATACATTAAATAATATCAATGTTTAATGATTATGTGTATTGATTTATTAAATAAAAATAATAGTATTAATAATCATTTTTTAACTAATAGTATGTTTCAGAAATTGGTTCATCACTTTTTATATTAATGTATAATAATGTGTATCATATGTTTTTATTACGTGTATCTCTTTAAAATTTAAGGTTTTATCATGAAAAACAAATGATTATCCCACATATCATAGGTTGTAGCATATATAGAGGTAAATGATTAAATTTATATTCTCATAAATAAAATATAATATCATTTACAACCATACAATTATAATTGTACATAATTCATATGGTGTTACTCCATTCTCTTATAGGAACCTCTAACTTATCAAACATTTTTTAATGTTATCCCATATATCAAAGTCTAATATTTCTATGTAATGGTTAAATTTTATAATCTATTTTTATTATTTAATGGTATTAAAATAAGTTGTTATATTCATTGTGTGTTTTTTCTATCTCTAAGATTCCATCTTATTAGAAATGTGGTCTTTTGATGTTGTATTTGATCTAGGTCTAATAATTATAATAATAATAAAAATAGCATAGGTCTTGATTTCATTTATTCCAAAGTTTATCTCTATATTATCATATTTAGTTTGTGAATTAATCAATACCAAACTAATTTCTTGAATTAAAATCTAAATGAAATTTAAAATTCCATAATAAAAAAACATTTTATCATTTAAAATTACATTTATATTAAATAAATGAAATGTCATTATACAAAACACCCCAATCAAGGGGGGGGATGGTAATGTCCTAGTCCATCACCATGATATATGAGCATAAAATCT